>OY293420.1:2329110-3753276 GCA_958502065.1 Chrysolina americana
AAGGTCACTGACGGATCGTCAGAGGAGTGCTGTCGAATTTTAAATATTTTGAAGTGATCTCAAAATTGGGTTTCGAGTTGGCGCGGTTTGTGGTGGGTCAGAATACATTCATTCTTGTCCAAATAACAACTTTTCATCATCGAAGGTCATTGTCGGATCGTCAGAGGAATGCTGTCGGATTTTAATTATTTTGAAGCGATCTCAAAAATAGGTTTCGAGTTGGCGCGGTTTGTGGTGGGTCAGAATACATTCATTCTCTTCCAAATAACAACTTTTCATCTTCGAAGGTCATTGTCGGATCGTCAGAGGAATGCTGTCGGATTTTAATTATTTTGAAGCGATCTCAAAAATAGGTTTCGAGTTGGCGCGGTTTGTGGTGGGTCAGAATACATTCATTCTTGTCCAAATAACAACTTTTCATCATCGAAGGTCATTGACGGATCGTCAGAGGAGTGCTGTCGAATTTTAAATATTTTGAAGTGATCTCAAAAATTGGTTCCGAGTTGGCGCGGTTTGTGGTGGGTCAGAATACATTAATTCTTGTCCAAATAACAACTTTTCATCATCGAAGGTCATTGACGGATCGTCAGAGGAGTGCTGTCGAATTTTAAATATTTTGAAGTGATCTCAAAATTGGGTTTCGAGTTGGCGCGGTTTGTGGTGGGTCAGAATACATTCATTCTTGTCCAAATAACAACTTTTCATCATCGAAGGTCATTGACGGATCGTCAGAGGAGTGCTGTCGAATTTTAAATATTTTGAAGTGATCTCAAAAATTGGTTCCGAGTTGGCGCGGTTTGTGGTGGGTCAGAATACATTAATTCTTGTCCAAATAACAACTTTTCATCATCGAAGGTCATTGACGGATCGTCAGAGGAGTGCTGTCGAATTTTAAATATTTTGAAGTGATCTCAAAATTGGGTTTCGAGTTGGCGCGGTTTGTGGTGGGTCAGAATACATTCATTCTTGTCCAAATAACAACTTTTCATCATCGAAGGTCATTGACGGATCGTCAGAGGAGTGCTGTCGAATTTTAAATATTTTGAAGTGATCTCAAAATTGGGTTTCGAGTTGGCGCGGTTTGTGGTGGGTCAGAATACATTCATTCTTGTCCAAATAACAACTTTTCATCATCGAAGGTCATTGACGGATCGTCAGAGGAGTGCTGTCGAATTTTAAATATTTTGAAGTGATCTCAAAATTGGGTTTCGAGTTGGCGCGGTTTGTGGTGGGTCAGAATACATTCATTCTTGTCCAAATAACAACTTTTCATCATCGAAGGTCATTGACGGATCGTCAGAGGAGTGCTGTCGAATTTTAAATATTTTGAAGTGATCTCAAAATTGGGTTTCGAGTTGGCGCAGGTTTGTGGTGGGTCAGAATACATTCATTCTTGTCCAAATAACAACTTTTCATCATCGAAGGTCATTGACGGATCGTCAGAGGAGTGCTGTCGAATTTTAAATATTTTGAAGTGATCTCAAAATTGGGTTTCGAGTTGGCGCAGTTTGTGGTGGGTCAGAATACATTCATTCTTGTCCAAATAACAACTTTTCATCATCGAAGGTCATTGACGGATCGTCAGAGGAGTGCTGTCGAATTTTAAATATTTTGAAGTGATCTCAAAATTGGGTTTCGAGTTGGCGCGGTTTGTGGTGGGTCAGAATACATTCATTCTTGTCCAAATAACAACTTTTCATCATCGAAGGTCATTGACGGATCGTCAGAGGAGTGCTGTCGAATTTTAAATATTTTGAAGTGATCTCAAAATTGGGTTTCGAGTTGGCGCGGTTTGTGGTGGGTCAGAATACATTCATTCTTGTCCAAATAACAACTTTTCATCATCGAAGGTCATTGACGGATCGTCAGAGGAGTGCTGTCGAATTTTAAATATTTTGAAGTGATCTCAAAATTGGGTTTCGAGTTGGCGCGGTTTGTGGTGGGTCAGAATACATTCATTCTTGTCCAAATAACAACTTTTCATCATCGAAGGTCATTGACGGATCGTCAGAGGAGTGCTGTCGAATTTTAAATATTTTGAAGTGATCTCAAAATTGGGTTTCGAGTTGGCGCGGTTTGTGGTGGGTCAGAATACATTCATTCTTGTCCAAATAACAATTTTTCATCATCGAAGGTCATTGACGGATCGTCAGAGGAGTGCTGTCGAATTTTAAATATTTTGAAGTGATCTCAAAATTGGGTTTCGAGTTGGCGCGGTTTGTGGTGGGTCAGAATACATTCATTTTCTTCCAAATAACAACTTTTCATCATCGAAGGTCATTGACGGATCGTCAGAGGAGTGCTGTCGAATTTTAAATATTTTGAAGTGATCTCAAAATTGGGTTTCGAGTTGGCGCAGTTTGTGGTGGGTCAGAATACATTCATTCTTGTCCAAATAACAACTTTTCATCATCGAAGGTCATTGACGGATCGTCAGAGGAGTGCTGTCGAATTTTAAATATTTTGAAGTGATCTCAAAATTGGGTTTCGAGTTGGCGCGGTTTGTGGTGGGTCAGAATACATTCATTCTTGTCCAAATAACAATTTTTCATCATCGAAGGTCATTGACGGATCGTCAGAGGAGTGCTGTCGAATTTTAAATATTTTGAAGTGATCTCAAAATTGGGTTTCGAGTTGGCGCGGTTTGTGGTGGGTCAGAATACATTCATTCTTGTCCAAATAACAACTTTTCATCATCGAAGGTCATTGACGGATCGTCAGAGGAGTGCTGTCGAATTTTAAATATTTTGAAGTGATCTCAAAATTGGGTTTCGAGTTGGCGCGGTTTGTGGTGGGTCAGAATACATTCATTCTTGTCCAGATAACAACTTTTCATCATCGAAGGTCATTGACGGATCGTCAGAGGAGTGCTGTCGAATTTTAAATATTTTGAAGTGATCTCAAAATTGGGTTTCGAGTTGGCGCGGTTTGTGGTGGGTCAAAATACATTCATTCTTGTCCAAATAACAATTTTTCATCATCGAAGGTCATTGACGGATCGTCAGAGGAGTGCTGTCGAATTTTAAATATTTTGAAGTGATCTCAAAATTGGGTTTCGAGTTGGCGCGGTTTGTGGTGGGTCAGAATACATTCATTCTTTTCCAAATAACAACTTTTCATCATCGAAGGTCATTGACGGATCGTCAGAGGAGTGCTGTCGAATTTTAAATATTTTGAAGTGATCTCAAAATTGGGTTTCGAGTTGGCGCAGTTTGTGGTGGGTCAGAATACATTCATTCTTGTCCAAATAACAACTTTTCATCATCGAAGGTCATTGACGGATCGTCAGAGGAGTGCTGTCGAATTTTAAATATTTTGAAGTGATCTCAAAATTGGGTTTCGAGTTGGCGCGGTTTGTGGTGGGTCAGAATACATTCATTCTTGTCCAAATAACAATTTTTCATCATCGAAGGTCATTGACGGATCGTCAGAGGAGTGCTGTCGAATTTTAATTATTTTGAAGCGATCTCAAAAATAGGTATCGAGTTGGCGCGGTTTGTGGTGGGTCAGAATACATTCATTCTTGTCCAAATAACAACTTTTCATCATCGAAGGTCATTGACGGATCGTCAGAGGAGTGCTGTCGAATTTTAAATATTTTGAAGTGATCTCAAAATTGGGTTTCGAGTTGGCGCGGTTTGTGGTGGGTCAGAATACATTCATTCTTGTCCAAATAACAACTTTTCATCATCGAAGGTCATTGACGGATCGTCAGAGGAGTGCTGTCGAATTTTAATTATTTTGAAGCGATCTCAAAAATAGGTTTCGAGTTGGCGCGGTTTGTGGTGGGTCAGAATACATTCATTCTTGTCCTAATAACAACTTTTCATCATCGAAGGTCATTGACGGATCGTCAGAGGAGTGCTGTCGAATTTTAAATATTTTGAAGTGATCTCAAAATTGGGTTTCGAGTTGGCGCGGTTTGTGGTGGGTCAGAATACATTCATTCTTGTCCAAATAACAACTTTTCATCATCGAAGGTCATTGACGGATCGTCAGAGGAGTGCTGTCGAATTTTAATTATTTTGAAGCGATCTCAAAAATAGGTTTCGAGTTGGCGCGGTTTGTGGTGGGTCAGAATACATTCATTCTTGTCCAAATAACAACTTTTCATCATCGAAGGTCATTGACGGATCGTCAGAGGAGTGCTGTCGAATTTTAAATATTTTGAAGTGATCTCAAAATTGGGTTTCGAGTTGGCGCGGTTTGTGGTGGGTCAGAATACATTCATTCTTGTCCAAATAACAACTTTTCATCATCGAAGGTCATTGACGGATCGTCAGAGGAGTGCTGTCGAATTTTAATTATTTTGAAGCGATCTCAAAAATAGGTTTCGAGTTGGCGCTGTTTGTGGTGGGTCAGAATACATTCATTCTTGTCCAAATAACAACTTTTCATCATCGAAGGTCATTGACGGATCGTCAGAGGAGTGCTGTCGAATTTTAAATATTTTGAAGTGATCTCAAAATTGGGTTTCGAGTTGGCGCGGTTTGTGGTGGGTCAGAATACATTCATTCTTGTCCAAATAACAACTTTTCATCATCGAAGGTCACTGACGGATCGTCAGAGGAGTGCTGTCGAATTTTAAATATTTTGAAGTGATCTCAAAATTGGGTTTCGAGTTGGCGCGGTTTGTGGTGGGTCAGAATACATTCATTCTTGTCCAAATAACAACTTTTCATCATCGAAGGTCATTGTCGGATCGTCAGAGGAATGCTGTCGGATTTTAATTATTTTGAAGCGATCTCAAAAATAGGTTTCGAGTTGGCGCGGTTTGTGGTGGGTCAGAATACATTCATTCTTGTCCAAATAACAACTTTTCATCATCGAAGGTCATTGACGGATCGTCAGAGGAGTGCTGTCGAATTTTAAATATTTTGAAGTGATCTCAAAATTGGGTTTCGAGTTGGCGCGGTTTGTGGTGGGTCAGAATACATTCATTCTTGTCCAAATAACAACTTTTCATCATCGAAGGTCATTGACGGATCGTCAGAGGAGTGCTGTCGAATTTTAATTATTTTGAAGCGATCTCAAAAATAGGTTTCGAGTTGGCGCGGTTTGTGGTGGGTCAGAATACATTCATTCTTGTCCAAATAACAACTTTTCATCATCGAAGGTCATTGACGGATCGTCAGTTGAGTGCTGTCGAATTTTAAATATTTTGAAGTGATCTCAAAATTGGGTTTCGAGTTGGCGCGGTTTGTGGTGGGTCAGAATACATTCATTCTTGTCCAAATAACAACTTTTCATCATCGAAGGTCATTGACGGATCGTCAGAGGAGTGCTGTCGAATTTTAATTATTTTGAAGCGATCTCAAAAATAGGTTTCGAGTTGGCGCGGTTTGTGGTGGGTCAGAATACATTCATTCTTGTCCAAATAACAACTTTTCATCATCGAAGGTCATTGACGGATCGTCAGAGGAGTGCTGTCGAATTTTAAATATTTTGAAGTGATCTCATAATTGGGTTTCGAGTTGGCGCGGTTTGTGGTGGGTCAGAATACATTCATTCTTGTCCAAATAACAACTTTTCATCATCGAAGGTCATTGTCGGATCGTCAGAGGAATGCTGTCGAATTTTAATTATTTTGAAGCGATCTCAAAAATAGGTTTCGAGTTGGCGCGGTTTGTGGTGGGTCAGAATACATTCATTCTTGTCCAAATAACAACTTTTCATCATCGAAGGTCATTGACGGATCGTCAGAGGAGTGCTGTCGAATTTTAAATATTTTGAAGTGATCTCAAAATTGGGTTTCGAGTTGGCGCGGTTTGTGGTGGGTCAGAATACATTCATTCTTGTCCAAATAACAACTTTTCATCATCGAAGGTCATTGACGGATCGTCAGAGGAGTGCTGTCGAATTTTAATTATTTTGAAGCGATCTCAAAAATAGGTTTCGAGTTGGCGCGGTTTGTGGTGGGTCAGAATACATTCATTCTTGTCCAAATAACAACTTTTCATCATCGAAGGTCATTGACGGATCGTCAGAGGAGTGCTGTCGAATTTTAAATATTTTGAAGTGATCTCAAAATTGGGTTTCGAGTTGGCGCGGTTTGTGGTGGGTCAGAATACATTCATTCTTGTCCAAATAACAATTTTCCATCATCGAAGGTCATTGACGGATCGTCAGAGGAGTGCTGTCGAATTTTAAATATTTTGAAGTGATCTCAAAATTGGGTTTCGAGTTGGCGCGGTTTGTGGTGGGTCAGAATACATTCATTCTTGTCCAAATAACAACTTTTCATCATCGAAGGTCATTGACGGATCGTCAGAGGAGTGCTGTCGAATTTTAATTATTTTGAAGCGATCTCAAAAATAGGTTTCGAGTTGGCGCGGTTTGTGGTGGGTCAGAATACATTCATTCTTGTCCAAATAACAACTTTTCATCATCGAAGGTCATTGACGGATCGTCAGAGGAGTGCTGTCGAATTTTAAATATTTTGAAGTGATCTCAAAATTGGGTTTCGAGTTGGCGCGGTTTGTGGTGGGTCAGAATACATTCATTCTTGTCCAAATAACAACTTTTCATCATCGAAGGTCATTGGCGGATCGTCAGAGGAGTGCTGTCGAATTTTAATTATTTTGAAGCGATCTCAAAAATAGGTTTCGAGTTGGCGCGGTTTGTGGTGGGTCAGAATACATTCATTCTTGTCCAAATAACAACTTTTCATCATCGAAGGTCATTGACGGATCGTCAGAGGAGTGCTGTCGAATTTTAAATATTTTGAAGTGATCTCAAAATTGGGTTTCGAGTTGGCGCGGTTTGTGGTGGGTCAGAATACATTCATTCTTGTCCAAATAACAACTTTTCATCATCGAAGGTCATTGACGGATCGTCAGAGGAGTGCTGTCGAATTTTAATTATTTTGAAGCGATCTCAAAAATAGGTTTCGAGTTGGCGCGGTTTGTGGTGGGTCAGAATACATTCATTCTTGTCCAAATAACAACTTTTTATCATCGAAGGTCATTGACGGATCGTCAGAGGAGTGCTGTCGAATTTTAAATATTTTGAAGTGATCTCAAAATTGGGTTTCGAGTTGGCGCGGTTTGTGGTGGGTCAGAATACATTCATTCTTGTCCAAATAACAACTTTTCATCATCGAAGGTCATTGACGGATCGTCAGAGGAGTGCTGTCGAATTTTAATTATTTTGAAGCGATCTCAAAAATAGGTTTCGAGTTGGCGCGGTTTGTGGTGGGTTAGAATACATTCATTCTTGTCCAAATAACAACTTTTCATCATCGAAGGTCATTGACGGATCGTCAGAGGAGTGCTGTCGAATTTTAAATATTTTGAAGTGATCTCAAAATTGGGTTTCGAGTTGGCGCGGTTTGTGGTGGGTCAGAATACATTCATTCTTGTCCTAATAACAACTTTTCATCATCGAAGGTCACTGACGGATCGTCAGAGGAGTGCTGTCGAATTTTAAATATTTTGAAGTGATCTCAAAATTGGGTTTCGAGTTGGCGCGGTTTGTGGTGGGTCAGAATACATTCATTCTTGTCCAAATAACAACTTTTCATCATCGAAGGTCATTGTCGGATCGTCAGAGGAATGCTGTCGGATTTTAATTATTTTGAAGCGATCTCAAAAATAGGTTTCGAGTTGGCGCGGTTTGTGGTGGGTCAGAATACATTCATTCTTGTCCAAATAACAACTTTTCATCATCGAAGGTCATTGTCGGATCGTCAGAGGAATGCTGTCGGATTTTAATTATTTTGAAGCGATCTCAAAAATAGGTTTCGAGTTGGCGCGGTTTGTGGTGGGTCAGAATACATTCATTCTTGTCCAAATAACAACTTTTCATCATCGAAGGTCATTGTCGGATCGTCAGAGGAATGCTGTCGGATTTTAATTATTTTGAATCGATCTCAAAAATAGGTTTCGAGTTGGCGCGGTTTGTGGTGGGTCAGAATACATTCATTCTTGTCCAAATAACAACTTTTCATCATCGAAGGTCATTGTCGGATCGTCAGAGGAATGCTGTCGGATTTTAATTATTTTGAAGCGATCTCAAAAATAGGTTTCGAGTTGGCGCGGTTTGTGGTGGGTCAGAATACATTCATTCTTGTCCAAATAACAACTTTTCATCATCGAAGGTCATTGACGGATCGTCAGAGGAGTGCTGTCGAATTTTAAATATTTTGAAGTGATCTCAAAATTGGGTTTCGAGTTGGCGCGGTTTGTGGTGGGTCAGAATACATTCATTCTTGTCCAAATAACAACTTTTCATCATCGAAGGTCATTGTCGGATCGTCAGAGGAATGCTGTCGGATTTTAAATATTTTGAAGTGATCTCAAAATTGGGTTTCGAGTTGGCGCGGTTTGTGGTGGGTCAGAATACATTCATTCTTGTCCAAATAACAACTTTTCATCATCGAAGGTCATTGTCGGATCGTCAGAGGAATGCTGTCGGATTTTAATTATTTTGAAGCGATCTCAAAAATAGGTTTCGAGTTGGCGCGGTTTGTGGTGGGTCAGAATACATTCATTCTTGTCCAAATAACAACTTTTCATCATCGAAGGTCATTGACGGATCGTCAGAGGAGTGCTGTCGAATTTTAAATATTTTGAAGTGATCTCAAAATTGGGTTTCGAGTTGGCGCGGTTTGTGGTGGGTCAGAATACATTCATTCTTGTCCAAATAACAACTTTTCATCATCGAAGGTCATTAACGGATCGTCAGAGGAGTGCTGTCGAATTTTAATTATTTTGAAGCGATCTCTAAAATAGGTTTCGAGTTGGCGCGGTTTGTGGTGGGTCAGAATACATTCATTCTTGTCCAAATAACAACTTTTCATCATCGATGGTCATTGACGGATCGTCAGAGGAGTGCTGTCGAATTTTAAATATTTTGAAGTGATCTCAAAATTGGGTTTCGAGTTGGCGCGGTTTGTGGTGGGTCAGAATACATTCATTCTTGTCCAAATAACAACTTTTCATCATCGAAGGTCATTGACGGATCGTCAGAGGAGTGCTGTCGAATTTTAATTATTTTGAAGCGATCTCAAAAATAGGTTTCGAGTTGGCGCGGTTTGTGGTGGGTCAGAATACATTCATTCTTGTCCAAATAACAACTTTTCATCATCGAAGGTCATTGACGGATCGTCAGAGGAGTGCTGTCGAATTTTAAATATTTTGAAGTGATCTCAAAATTGGGTTTCGAGTTGGCGCGGTTTGTGGTGGGTCAGAATACATTCATTCTTGTCCAAATAACAACTTTTCATCATCGAAGGTCATTGACGGATCGTCAGAGGAGTGCTGTCGAATTTTAAATATTTTGAAGTGATCTCAAAATTGGGTTTCGAGTTGGCGCGGTTTGTGGTGGGTCAGAATACATTCATTCTTGTCCAAATAACAACTTTTCATCATCGAAGGTCATTGACGGATCGTCAGAGGAGTGCTGTCGAATTTTAAATATTTTGAAGTGATCTCAAAATTGGGTTTCGAGTTGGCGCGGTTTGTGGTGGGTCAGAATACATTCATTCTTGTCCAAATAACAACTTTTCATCATCGAAGGTCATTGACGGATCGTCAGAGGAGTGCTGTCGAATTTTAAATATTTTGAAGTGATCTCAAAATTGGGTTTCGAGTTGGCGCGGTTTGTGGTGGGTCAGAATACATTCATTCTTGTCCAAATAACAACTTTTCATCATCGAAGGTCATTGACGGATCGTCAGAGGAGTGCTGTCGAATTTTAAATATTTTGAAGTGATCTCAAAATTGGGTTTCGAGTTGGCGCGGTTTGTGGTGGGTCAGAATACATTCATTCTTGTCCAAATAACAACTTTTCATCATCGAAGGTCATTGTCGGATCGTCAGAGGAATGCTGTCGGATTTTAATTATTTTGAAGCGATCTCAAAAATAGGTTTCGAGTTGGCGCGGTTTGTGGTGGGTCAGAATACATTCATTCTTGTCCAAATAACAACTTTTCATCATCGAAGGTCATTGTCGGATCGTCAGAGGAATGCTGTCGGATTTTAATTATTTTGAAGCGATCTCAAAAATAGGTTTCGAGTTGGCGCGGTTTGTGGTGGGTCAGAATACATTCATTCTTATCCAAGTAACAACTTTTCATCATCGAAGGTCATTGTCGGATCGTCAGAGGAATGCTGTCGGATTTTAATTATTTTGAATCGATCTCAAAAATAGGTTTCGAGTTGGCGCGGTTTGTGGTGGGTCAGAATACATTCATTCTTGTCCAAATAACAACTTTTCATCATCGAAGGTCATTGTCGGATCGTCAGAGGAATGCTGTCGGATTTTAATTATTTTGAAGTGATCTCAAAATTGGGTTTCGAGTTGGCGCGGTTTGTGGTGGGTCAGAATACATTCATTCTTGTCCAAATAACAACTTTTCATCATCGAAGGTCATTGTCGGATCGTCAGAGGAATGCTGTCGGATTTTAATTATTTTGAAGTGATCTCAAAATTGGGTTTCGAGTTGGCGCGGTTTGTGGTGGGTCAGAATACATTCATTCTTGTCCAAATAACAACTTTTCATCATCGAAGGTCATTGTCGGATCGTCAGAGGAATGCTGTCGGATTTTAATTATTTTGAATCGATCTCAAAAATAGGTTTCGAGTTGGCGCGGTTTGTGGTGGGTCAGAATACATTCATTCTTGTCCAAATAACAACTTTTCATCATCGAAGGTCATTGTCGGATCGTCAGAGGAATGCTGTCGGATTTTAATTATTTTGAAGTGATCTCAAAATTGGGTTTCGAGTTGGCGCGGTTTGTGGTGGGTCAGAATACATTCATTCTTGTCCAAATAACAACTTTTCATCATCGAAGGTCATTGTCGGATCGTCAGAGGAATGCTGTCGGATTTTAATTATTTTGAAGTGATCTCAAAATTGGGTTTCGAGTTGGCGCGGTTTGTGGTGGGTCAGAATACATTCATTCTTGTCCAAATAACAACTTTTCATCATCGAAGGTCATTGTCGGATCGTCAGAGGAATGCTGTCGGATTTTAATTATTTTGAAGTGATCTCAAAATTGGGTTTCGAGTTGGCGCGGTTTGTGGTGGGTCAGAATACATTCATTCTTGTCCAAATAACAACTTTTCATCATCGAAGGTCATTGTCGGATCGTCAGAGGAATGCTGTCGGATTTTAATTATTTTGAAGTGATCTCAAAATTGGGTTTCGAGTTGGCGCGGTTTGTGGTGGGTCAGAATACATTCATTCTTGTCCAAATAACAACTTTTCATCATCGAAGGTCATTGTCGGATCGTCAGAGGAATGCTGTCGGATTTTAATTATTTTGAATCGATCTCAAAAATAGGTTTCGAGTTGGCGCGGTTCGTGGTGGGTCAGAATACATTCATTCTTGTCCAAATAACAACTTTTCATCATCGAAGGTCATTGTCGGATCGTCAGAGGAATGCTGTCGGATTTTAATTATTTTGAAGTGATCTCAAAATTGGGTTTCGAGTTGGCGCGGTTTGTGGTGGGTCAGAATACATTCATTCTTGTCCAAATAACAACTTTTCATCATCGAAGGTCATTGTCGGATCGTCAGAGGAATGCTGTCGGATTTTAATTATTTTGAATCGATCTCAAAAATAGGTTTCGAGTTGGCGCGGTTTGTGGTGGGTCAGAATACATTCATTCTTGTCCAAATAACAACTTTTCATCATCGAAGGTCATTGTCGGATCGTCAGAGGAATGCTGTCGGATTTTAATTATTTTGAAGTGATCTCAAAATTGGGTTTCGAGTTGGCGCGGTTTTTGGTGGGTCAGAATACATTCATTCTTGTCCAAATAACAACTTTTCATCATCGAAGGTCATTGTCGGATCGTCAGAGGAATGCTGTCGGATTTTAATTATTTTGAATCGATCTCAAAAATAGGTTTCGAGTTGGCGCGGTTTGTGGTGGGTCAGAATACATTCATTCTTGTCCAAATAACAACTTTTCATCATCGAAGGTCATTGTCGGATCGTCAGAGGAATGCTGTCGGATTTTAATTATTTTGAAGTGATCTCAAAATTGGGTTTCGAGTTGGCGCGGTTTGTGGTGGGTCAGAATACATTCATTCTTGTCCAAATAACAACTTTTCATCATCGAAGGTCATTGTCGGATCGTCAGAGGAATGCTGTCGGATTTTAATTATTTTGAAGTGATCTCAAAATTGGGTTTCGAGTTGGCGCGGTTTGTGGTGGGTCAGAATACATTCATTCTTGTCCAAATAACAACTTTTTATCATCGAAGGTCATTGTCGGATCGTCAGAGGAATGCTGTCGGATTTTAATTATTTTGAATCGATCTCAAAAATAGGTTTCGAGTTGGCGCGGTTTGTGGTGGGTCAGAATACATTCATTCTTGTCCAAATAACAACTTTTCATCATCGAAGGTGATTTTCGGATCGTCAGAGGAGTGCTGTTGGATTTTAAATATTTTGAAGTGATCTCAATAATAGGTTAAGAGTTGGCGCGGTTTGTGGTGGGTCAGAATACATTCATTCTTGTCCGAATAACAATTTTTCATCATCGAAGGTCATTGTCGGATCGTCAGAGGAATGCTGTCGGATTTTAATTATTTTGAAGTAATCTCAAAATTGGGTTTCGAGTTGGCGCGGTTTGTGGTGGGTCAGAATACATTCATTCTTGTCCAAATAACAACTTTTCATCATCGAAGGTCATTGTCGGATCGTCAGAGGAATGCTGTCGGATTTTAATTATTTTGAAGTGATCTCAAAATTGGGTTTCGAGTTGGCGCGGTTTGTGGTGGGTCAGAATACATTCATTCTTGTCCAAATAACAACTTTTCATCATCGAAGGTCATTGACGGATCGTCAGAGGAGTGCTGTCGAATTTTAAATATTTTGAAGTGATCTCAAAATTGGGTTTCGAGTTGGCGCGGTTTGTGGTGGGTCAGAATACATTCATTCTTGTCCAAATAACAACTTTTCATCATCGAAGGTCATTGTCGGATCGTCAGAGGAATGCTGTCGGATTTTAATTATTTTGAATCGATCTCAAAAATAGGTTTCGAGTTGGCGCGGTTTGTGGTGGGTCAGAATACATTCATTCTTGTCCAAATAACAACTTTTCATCATCGAAGGTGATTTTCGGATCGTCAGAGGAATGCTGTCGGATTTTAAATATTTTGAAGTGATCTCAATAATAGGTTAAGAGTTGGCGCGGTTTGTGGTGGGTCAGAATACATTCATTCTTGTCCAAATAACAACTTTTCATCATCGAAGGTGATTTTCGGATCGTCAGAGGAGTGCTGTTGGATTTTAAATATTTTGAAGTGATCTCAATAATAGGTTAAGAGTTGGCGCGGTTTGTGGTGGGTCAGAATACATTCATTCTTGTCCGAATAACAATTTTTCATCATCGAAGGTCATTGTCGGATCGTCAGAGGAATGCTGTCGGATTTTAATTATTTTGAAGTGATCTCAAAATTGGGTTTCGAGTTGGCGCGGTTTGTGGTGGGTCAGAATACATTCATTCTTGTCCAAATAACAACTTTTCATCATCGAAGGTCATTGTCGGATCGTCAGAGGAATGCTGTCGGATTTTAATTATTTTGAAGTGATCTCAAAATTGGGTTTCGAGTTGGCGCGGTTTGTGGTGGGTCAGAATACATTCATTCTTGTCCAAATAACAACTTTTCATCATCGAAGGTCATTGTCGGATCGTCAGAGGAATGCTGTCGGATTTTAATTATTTTGAAGTGATCTCAAAATTGGGTTTCGAGTTGGCGCGGTTTGTGGTGGGTCAGAATACATTCATTCTTGTCCAAATAACAACTTTTCATCATCGAAGGTCATTGTCGGATCGTCAGAGGAATGCTGTCGGATTTTAATTATTTTGAAGTGATCTCAAAATTGGGTTTCGAGTTGGCGCGGTTTGTGGTGGGTCAGAATACATTCATTCTTGTCCAAATAACAACTTTTCATCATCGAAGGTCATTGTCGGATCGTCAGAGGAATGCTGTCGGATTTTAATTATTTTGAATCGATCTCAAAAATAGGTTTCGAGTTGGCGCGGTTTGTGGTGGGTCAGAATACATTCATTCTTGTCCAAATAACAACTTTTCATCATCGAAGGTCATTGTCGGATCGTCAGAGGAATGCTGTCGGATTTTAATTATTTTGAATCGATCTCAAAAATAGGTTTCGAGTTGGCGCGGTTTGTGGTGGGTCAGAATACATTCATTCTTGTCCAAATAACAACTTTTCATCATCGAAGGTCATTGTCGGATCGTCAGAGGAATGCTGTCGGATTTTAATTATTTTGAAGTGATCTCAAAATTGGGTTTCGAGTTGGCGCGGTTTGTGGTGGGTCAGAATACATTCATTCTTGTCCAAATAACAACTTTTCATCATCGAAGGTCATTGTCGGATCGTCAGAGGAATGCTGTCGGATTTTAATTATTTTGAAGTGATCTCAAAATTGGGTTTCGAGTTGGCGCGGTTTGTGGTGGGTCAGAATACATTCATTCTTGTCCAAATAACAACTTTTCATCATCGAAGGTCATTGTCGGATCGTCAGAGGAATGCTGTCGGATTTTAATTATTTTGAATCGATCTCAAAAATAGGTTTCGAGTTGGCGCGGTTTGTGGTGGGTCAGAATACATTCATTCTTCTCCAAATAACAACTTTTCATCATCGAAGGTGATTTTCGGATCGTCAGAGGAGTGCTGTTGGATTTTAAATATTTTGAAGTGATCTCAATAATAGGTTAAGAGTTGGCGCGGTTTGTGGTGGGTCAGAATACATTCATTCTTGTCCGAATAACAATTTTTCATCATCGAAGGTCATTGTCGGATCGTCAGAGGAATGCTGTCGGATTTTAATTATTTTGAAGTGATCTCAAAATTGGGTTTCGAGTTGGCGCGGTTTGTGGTGGGTCAGAATACATTCATTCTTGTCCAAATAACAACTTTTCATCATCGAAGGTCATTGACGGATCGTCAGAGGAGTGCTGTCGAATTTTAAATATTTTGAAGTGATCTCAAAATTGGGTTTCGAGTTGGCGCGGTTTGTGGTGGGTCAGAATACATTCATTCTTGTCCAAATAACAACTTTTCATCATCGAAGGTCATTGTCGGATCGTCAGAGGAATGCTGTCGGATTTTAATTATTTTGAATCGATCTCAAAAATAGGTTTCGAGTTGGCGCGGTTTGTGGTGGGTCAGAATACATTCATTCTTGTCCAAATAACAACTTTTCATCATCGAAGGTGATTTTCGGATCGTCAGAGGAGTGCTGTTGGATTTTAAATATTTTGAAGTGATCTCAATAATAGGTTAAGAGTTGGCGCGGTTTGTGGTGGGTCAGAATACATTCATTCTTGTCCAAATAACAACTTTTCATCATCGAAGGTCATTGACGGATCGTCAGAGGAGTGCTGTCGGATTTTAATTATTTTGAAGCGATCTCAAAAGTAGGTTTATAGTTGGCGCGGTTTGTGAGTTTCTATTCGGTTGAGCTACCAAATATGCTATATTTTCGAAATCTACGCAAATCTACGAAACCGGAAATTAATACGACCACTTTGGGTATTTGTCGATTTTTAGGGGTCTACTCCTTTGGAATTTTTTTAATTTTTCCGTGTATTTTTTTGGCATTCCATTGACTTGAAAATTCACAAAACTAACTAACTTTATCACTCTGAATCGATTGGCGTTCGTAGAATTGTTCTATCTTTAGCCTCTCTTGGGATAAAAATGATTTTTTCATGAAAATCCCGAGAATTCGCGGAAAAAATGTTTTTCGGGAAACTCTTCCCAAAATCGATTTTTTCAATATCTTCTGCATAATTATCCAGAGTTTTAGACCAATATTCGTCTCCCTGATTTTTTGTACGAATTTTCGAATAAAAGTCTACACGGTAGCAGCATGATAAGACGTATTTTCCATGATGAAAGTGTAGACTTTGGAGTTTAAAAAGATATATAGAAGAACATCCCTCCGAAACATTTCTTTTCGTAAAAAAGTCCGAAAAAATAACGATCTTGTTCGGAGCCAAACTGAGGACTGTTACAAAGTCTCGAAACTTCGAGACGAACTTGTAAAAATATCCAGTACTTCCTTAGCTTCACTCCGATCCACGGGATCATCAATTTTTTAGATTCAGCGTAACTTTTTACGTAAGGAAAAATGATTTTGTGGAGGACTTTTCGATGTTTTTTTTGACACATGTCAAAGTCGGCGCATTCACCATCTATGATTTCTTTTGCTGTTATCTCGGTTTTTCACGATTCACGGTCACTCAATTCGGTTGAGCTACCAAATATGCTATATTTTCGAAATCTACGCGAGATTTTCAATATTTTGAACGAAACCCAAAATTGATACGACCACTTTGGGTTTTAGGGGTGTATCTCTTTAGACTTTCTTGAATTTTTTCGAGAATTATTTAGGCATTCCATTGACTTGAAAATTCCCAAAATATATTAACTTTATCACTCTGAATCGATTGGCGTTCGCAGAATTGCTCTATCTTTAACCACTTATTAGATAAAAAAATCCCTGGAAATCGATCTTGTTGTTCGGAGCCCAGCTGAGGGCTATCACAAAGTCTCGAAACGTCGAGGCGACTTTGGAAAATGCATCCAATGCTCCCTTAGCTGCACTCCGATCATTGAGATAGTCACTTCTGTGGATTCAGCGGAAAGCGGAACTTTTAACAGCAGGAAGATGAAATGACTTGAAAATTAAGGGTCGCTCAATCAGATATCTAGATTTTATTTTACAAGATATCGCAGCTCCAGATGATATCTATCCATCAGAGAAAACTGGTGGCGTATAGAAGCCTGTCTGTTGAAACTCATCGTCAGTGGCTAGCGATGAGTCAAGATTTCCCTTTAAGATTTTTGATGAATTAAGTCCAAGAAAGCTTCGTCCAAAACTTTGTTCTTAGAAATTATTCCGTTGCTCTGTTGTTGTGTGGTTTCCAATTGATAAAAAAGGTAAAAGTATCAAGCCCGTGAGACATAATGAATGTTCAAACCACAGTTTTGTTCATTTCTAGAAATGCAGAAACCTATAATGAGCACGAAATAGTTAGCAATGCAATACTTTTGAGGTAGTTTCCTGTTTCTGAAAGCTTCAGGATACTCTTCTTGACAAGATTCATTACTCTCACTCACCAGATGGCACTGCTGATCAACTTTCGATCATTCTTGATGATGCTCAATGCTAGCTAGGTTGCAAACCAATACTTTGATGTGAAAGTTTTCTGTTAATATCTATTTCATGATCTGATTCTGGATGTGAGCATAGTCCACCAGAGAGCGCTACAGTGCAAGCGACAGAACAAATTGTTGTTTTTTTTATTTGAAGACTTGTGCATTATTATCGGCTCACTTGCTTTATTTCTATTGAATTCCACTTAATTATTGGATTTTCATTATAAAATGCTGACCAGGTTCATATTTTTACTATCCGCATTCCTTTTTGCCTTAATTTCTAACTCTGCGAGCTGATATCGGACTCTAGTACAAAAAACGGAATCTGGAACTTTGAACAGGATACAAGCTAACACCAAAAGATCTGTGTGTCATATGAAGAGTAGTTTATAGTAAAATGAATCTAGACAACAACGTTTGTAGATAAAGTATCCAATGATATCTATCTCATCGATCACTACAACTACAACACTACAACTTCGAAGGTTGAGATCTGTAGATATTGAAAACTTTAAAACTACCCCATGGTGGTGCCAAAGGAACCAGGCTAATTTTGTCTGATGGTTTGGACCAAAGCAATTAAAACCAAAACAGGCCATGCTTGGAATTTTGCTTGCCCTGAATAGGTTAGGCAAGCAAATGAAGTGTGTTTGGGGGTTAATAAACGGATGCATATTGAAATATATGATTTATTTGAGAAAAACAAAGTTTATGAGAAAATGATGCTAATACATGGATTTACAGTATCCGTTCCGGAAACTGAAAATGGTTCTATCTTACAATAAATATATTTTCGTCTATAAAGATGTATACAACCAATTCCAGTAAATTATTTCATTTTCTTTATTAACTATATCACATTTTATACTACACAATTTACACAACAATATTATTGATTGAAAAATTGTACTACCGAGTGGTCTACAAATGTTAAATTGGCAATTTATACTTACAGTTAATCTTAAATGAACATTGTATTGAATAAACTATATACATTTTATTTGCTGCAGGTTTTCCTTCGATAATCGTGCCTTCGAATATTTGTGAAGGGATTTCATTTCATAATATCGAAGGAAACAGAATTTGTTCGATATTTAGAAAAGTAGTTCAAATTCAGAATTCGAAATCATGCATTGCGGTGATTGCTTCGTAGGTCCGAACCGATCCTTTTGGTCCCCTCAGTTATTGCAAACAATATAATTGTATGAGCAACCCTCAGAAGTCTTCGAGAGACTTGTGCGAGTTAGGGAAGACGACGCCCTTACTTTTCAACGTGTGATGCCATGCACAAGACTACAATTATTTAAGACTGCCCAAGTACGTCGGTCACCCATTCAAACGTATGGCCGAACTCGGCGTTGAGTTTCCAGAATATGTATAGGAAGAAATCACCGCAAAAGTTGTACCCATCTCAGATGAAGTGAGGTTTCGAAATATTCGGACTGAAATCTTGGATTGAATGAACTGACTACTGTTTCTGAAATAGGTCATATTTTTGCCGAAATAATAGTTTCGGGTGGAACAGTTAAGAACACTTTTCACAAAAATCTGCCAAAGGATGTTTGCATGTTTTCATCAAAATTACGTGAACAGGATCAGTCAATAATGTGTGTTCATCCTATATAGGGTAGATCAATATAGTTCAGAGAATTTCAGAATACAGACCTCTAGGGTTGGCTTAATATGTACATTACCGATCATAATTTCGAGTTCTATTGCACGTGACAGGCTAATAATCCGTTTTTGTCAATGATACATCCATCATACATGTATTCAATTGTATACTTGTATCATGCACCATCATAGAAGCTACAAAATGTTTTTGATTTTGGAATCCGACTTTATTAGAGTAGGGGATTTGAGCCCATTCTGGACCTCCCCCACCACTGTGGATATCTGTTTGTGAATGAAAACATGAGAAGAAGGAATATTCTTGTATTACACTTTTCTACATAATGATTGTTAGTACTTTGATATTCCTAAAGAATCAAAGTTAACGTAATTTGGCAATAATGAAGCTGCGTTATTTCGAAAACTATTTTACTATTTTACTGCGTCCTAATAGAAAATTGTTAGGATATTCTCGAATAAATTATGTTGATAACCCTGATGATGGAAACTCGGATGAAACGTTGCAATTATTTTATTAAAGGGTTGTTGTCTCAAGGTTCCTGATCTTATAGAAGACGTACGATAATAGCTCCACCAAAAGTATTTCGCGAAGGAACTGAGTTGAATACAGACGTGATATTTATTATACAGTGTGACAATTCGAAAACGTACCACCCTGAGTATTTCAGCCTCCATGGAAAATTGAAAAATATGCTAAAACCCATCAGTTCTATTTTCAAAGGAGGTCTTTCGTGGACAGAGTTTCAGTTGGCATTACGTCAACCCTCTATCGAAAATAGAAACAACCCCCGAAATCTTGAAGTGAGGGATACCTCCTTTTAAAGACCTTTTGACTACTCTTTACGTTTCCTTTTAGTACTTTTGAAGACATCCTTAGTATGAAAATCAACAAATGTCGTTGGTCAAGCCATATGAAAGTTAGTTCGTTGGATCCAAGTTCATTGAAACAAGTAATACCGTCCAGATTCGCCCCTCTGCCACTACTATCTGTTTCCAAACCAGAAAAATCAGTGGGTGGTGAGATATTGGTCTGATGTAGGTCTTACTCCACTGGATCGCCTCTTATAATATTCCTAGTATGGGAGTTGTTTGATGTACGTTGGAATGGAATCGATGTCACTGATTTCTCGCAGCGTATCCAACCGAATGTATCGATCACTTTTGCCGGTCTAATGACATGTTTTTAGATGAGTAACGTATTTTCTTAAACAAATTTCAAGTTGTTGGCTAAAAGAAGGTAGATTCGCCCCTGCTTAGACACATTTGATTATAGAATAATGTTAGCCACCTGACCGACTTATCCACCACAGTTGTCTTCTCTTAACGGAAAAAAAAGTTGTCTGTCTAGGTCGTCTGCCTTGGTATGAATACAAGTGCCATCAATAGTAATGATATATAACTTGTATTTGTTTCATTTATTGTGGACAGGAGAACAGCGGTTTTTCATTATATTTCAAGCGAGTTTTTCTGGTTTCTTGAATTCGATGATCTCGATATGTTGACCAATAAGAACAAGCCAGTTTCAGGAAGTTAACGACAAATTCCTGTATTTTATGAAAAAATGTTCGATCATCACAGTTGCAGGGTTTCCTTTATTGAGACCTTGTTGGATTTTCCAACCAAATTTTCACACAGGATGCTTCGTACAATATATCACGAAATATTTTTTTAATGTTTCTAAATGAATTCGTGTATTTTTTATTTAACATAACAAAGCAATTCTTGGTTTCTGAAAATCCATCGTATTCACACATAAAAAAGTATTTATCAAATAGACTCAGTAAATGTTAAGGAATCATACCTTAACGGTACATTATTGGACCATCAATATTATTTTCAAACATGTACCTAGTACAGAAACCAAGAACAAGATTATTTATATACAAAACAATGTACAGTAGTAATAAGAACAAATTTATGACATTGCTGATAGGTACCTTTCTAGTTGCTTCTGGCGACTCAGATAATGGTTGCTTCAAATTTTCAACAAACAAGTAATTATATGTAATTTTTAAGAAATGCGGAAAAGTCACGTAATCATTTCGTTGTCGTCAACATTCTTTACGACAATTATCATTTCCAGTTGTACTCCAGGGCTCAAAATGGATCTAATTTTGGTTTTATCTGAAATATTTATCATTGTTTCAGCTAGTATATATAGCATAACTGGTTCACTGATTTGTAGGTTCGGACTGAGCTTGAAAGAAAATGATATAATATGGGATTTATGAGACGTTATGGCTATTCGCAAGTCCTAAATTCCCAAGTTGAAAACTAGCAATGTCGTATGTAATTCAAAGTTTGCCCCTGAACCATCTTCTCCCTATTTATCCTTCTAGAGTTTCTATTCATCGAGCTAAATTTGGTGTCTATATCTAATACATTCAGATGATTCAATAATTCTGGATACGTCATTTTCAATATATACGACTCATCTGGTTCACTAAACATTTGCTCGTAGAAATTGACATAAGTATATAAATGATCTATACGGTCGGTTCAATAGAACCCTAATAAGTGATAAATAGTTCGTCAAGTGATCCATTGAGCGCCATGGTGGTACACAAACGTGTAATCGACTATATCGATTCCAAACCCAAAGATTGAAATTCAATCATCATCCATAAGGAGCTAACTAAGCGTATCATGTGGTGGTCTCGATGGAAATGGCAAAACATTTGATTTCTCTTATGACCAGTGATCATTCTTTGGATTTGTTTTCTATAAGGAGTGTCACCCTTTACATTATCATCGATAATAGCAGAATCAAATAATTTCAACAGGAAATTTTGGTAAAATTCACTACAAGCCTTCCGTTCCGATAAGTTCCATTTATTCCAGAATGTATTACCAATAAAAAAAAATCGGAACACTCTGTACACATCACGTTCCACTGCTGACCGCTACACCCCAAATGCGTCATTATTGGGTACATGTACACAGAGGTTTTCTATTTTCCAAAGTGATATCTTCATCACCTGCCCCTGCGTGAACTTCAGACTTTGAAAACTCCCGAGACAGGCATCTTTCCAGAATGATTTGTAAAGATAGTTCATCGATAATGTAGTACCTACCTAGGCTGGAGAACTTCGGCTTTTCACGGATGTGTGAGCATTTGTTTAATCAAAGTGAACCGGATTAGATATTAAGAAAAATCAGTCTTTTATAAACAAGAAATTATGATAACCATTAGTAAAGTATTCATGGATATTCATAGACAGGATTAATCAGAATCCAGTGTTTGGTTATCAATCTCAAAATATTGGGAGGAGGTGGGTGGTATGTTGATTCGACAGGGGTATGAAAATGTAGTGTTGAAGGAAGACTAAAATTGCATGATAGGTGAGTGAATTCGGTTGATTCTTCGTAATTCAAAGTTCCTATTGAAAATGGAATGATACAGTAGCATACATGTTGCTGAGTTCTTTGAGTTGATTACATTTTTTTGAACAGTTTGCTGATCAGTAGCGACTTTTTTCATATCGGAGTATCGGCCCTCATTTTCCTACTACTCGTCAATTTCAATTTACGTCTAAGTAGGTACCACCGATGAAACAAATGACGTCCATGTGCTTGAAACAATGACGAATTTGGGGCGGACAGTTAGGCCGATTGTATAATAAACCAACAACTCATTCGGTGTGAAAGTGAAGGCAAGAAATGTGATATGTCTTAAAAAGATGCCTCGACAAGATAGGTTCCATCCATCCCACTTCCCGTTTGGTTGGTCTGAGCTGCGGAAGCAGCCGGCATGTACTTGCCGCACGTCTGCTGGTACCTCCTCGGACAGCAGCGGCCGCAGCAGGACTGCAGCAGCCCTATCGACACGGCCGAATGGGCCGGACTGGCCATCGGAGACGGCGAGCCCGGCCTCTTGGGGTGGCCGTTGTAGGGTACTTCCAGTTCGACGAATTCGCGGTCGGTCGTCTTCTCGAGGCATCGCAGGAGGTGGTGGTGTTGCAGTTCGAAGATGTCTTCGTCTCTGTAGTTGTCATCGAGTTCGATTCCCGATTCTTGAGCAGCTATTCGGGCTTCGGCGGCTTTCTTTTTACTGACGAAAGCGGCACCTGAGGAAGCTTTGGCGATGCGGATTCGGGCAAGCCGTGCTTTCTGAAAATCATATTTGGGCGTGAGTATTATTGGAAAATGTAAGGCATGCAAAATTTTTGAACGAATGAATCGCAAGAATTATGTGATAATCGTAGACAGCCAACAATTAGATTCATCAATCAGATAATTGATAGAACCAACAAAAATAATAGAAAACCCAACATATTTATATTTTACTGATTCTCAAGATTAGATTCCACAAAATCACTGCTTTATTTGCCAAGATATTAATAGGTTCAGCGAAATCCTCGACCAAAAACTCTTGGAACATACTATGGTTGAAAATAATCATATGCCCATTTGTCCCAATTCGTATTTTTACTGGCGTACCAGTGTATGCCGACACACGGTGTACCTCAAGGTATGGTTTCTGGTCGGAGAACTCCCTCAGTTCTTCTACTAGTATTTATTTTTTCTGTTATTTTCATTCCTCTGTTTCGGTGGCATGATTGAGGGTGTAGCAGGGTGTACTATCCTCATCACTGTGGAATCTCGTTCTAGCCTCAATTTGGAAGTAAATAGAGGAGGGATATTTGCCTATGGATATGCTGACGATACGGACATGATGGTAAATGGGAAGTAAGTGTGCGTCTGTCTGGATCTGATGCAGACGTGGTGACTGAGAAAGAACTTTAGAGCCAACCTCCAATAAAACACGATATTTCTCTAACCAGAAGAAGGAGCATAGAAACCGACAAAGATCTTGGAATATTTACAGGTGTTAGGATGATATCCTGGATAGCTGGGTCTGAACCTAGATTCTAAGGTAACCGGAACAAACAAGGGTGATGACATCACTAAGGATGGCCAGGCGTTACTTCGGCTGAACCTCGAGACTTGGACCCACACACTTCCTCCTGTTAAACACAGCGATAGCAAGGCCATCGATAACGTATGGGTATATCTGCTGTCGAAGATGATCACATGGTGATCGAAATACACGTCCACATGTGAGAATCCTAGATATGATGTCGGGTATTTCAGAAGTAATTTTTGAGGATAATAGAAATCGAACTATGGGAAATACAAGTTGAAACTCAAACCACCCGAATTTATCTCAAAATTTTCTTGGTTTCCTCAAGTATATATCTCCTGTCATTTGAAATTGTTGAATAAGACGTAGGTACTCACCCTTTGAGCTTTTCGTTTGTCCGCCCTTTGGTTTTGATGGTATATCCTACTAAAATTAGATACGATTACGGGTACTGGCAGAGCGATAACCAGCACACCACTCAGGGAGCAAACACCTCCAACTATCTTCCCAGCTATCGTTGCTGGAACCATGTCACCATATCTGAAAGGAAAAATACTGTCAGCATACCATCGAAAATAGGTGATTGCCTGATGCAGTTAGAGCGGCTTTACATTATGCAATTTTCATGCAATTTTTGTGCAATGCAAGACTAAATTTTACATTGCGCTTGCGCCCATGCAAGTTTTGTGCAAGCCCAAAAAATTTTGACTGGTTGAAATTTTCACGCAATTCGTGAGCAATTCTAGTGAGTTTTCTGGTGAGAAATTCAATGCCAATAGCACACTAAAGTACCTGTAGATATTGTTTTTCGAATGTCTCCTAACCTTTAACTCCAACTTAAAAAAGAAATAGAAAATTTGTCACAAGCGTTAGTGATAGGTGGAATGTCATTTTTCGAATTTCAGTAAAGTACAAACCAACAAAATATCAAAATATTTTATTGAGGTTAGATTTTCTCGAAATATATCATTGCATAAATGTAAGACACAATTTCTAAATTGCCTTGCAATACCTGTCTTGCATTGCATAAATGTAAAGCCGCTCTTTTAATGCAGAGTTGTGTCAACTTCAATTATTATTAACGGGTTTTTCAAGAAGAGAATTGATATATGTAAATGCAGAAACATAAGTGAATTTTAAAAAGGTTTATTCTAATTCAATATATATTAATGCACCAAGTCCATGAAATAATGGTTTCATGAGTAGGTAATGATAATGTCATAAACTCGAAAATTTTGAGGAATATGCTCCATGAAGGATGTGTTCCGTTAATAAACATGTTACCAAAAGTGGTTAACTGAAAATAACTCTGGTTTCGTGACAGCTACACTCTGGTTAGTGCGTAATACGGGACACTTCCATGAGTATTTACTGTCATTTATCATATTTATTTGTTATTGTTGTGTTATTTTCTCTCGGAATTTTGTTGTTTGAGAATCTTTACTCTTTTGTGATTTATAATTATATTATTTAATACTTATAATAATGCATGCGCAGCTGCTCGTGTTTTCTTGATGATATTCTTTCTGAAAGTTCCAGAGCAGTGATGATGATTTTGTTGTTCGGGGTACTTTAGGTATATAAGGCATCTCATTTGTATGTAGTAAATTTCTATTCAGTGGGTATGTTATTCTATTTCGAAAACCATTACCTGATCTGAAATTATAGACAGTTTGTTATCTGTCAACAAGCCACCAAACGTAATATTTATGTAAATTCCTTCATGGATCTATTTTAGTGAATTCTTCACAACTAATTTCAGTTCGTTATGACGTCACGTACAGGGGCGTCCAGCTACAGGCTAGATATCTCGGATGCGTGGGAATGCAGCCATATCAGTTTTGCAAATATGATTTTAGTTCCTTTAGCTCGCAAGTCTAATATTATAGATATTCTAATGACGTGTCATATTAGATGTGCTCAAGTAGCATCCATACACTTTACAGTTTCATTTCAACAGAATTCGTTCAAGTCAGAGTATACACAAACATCGTTTGTTGGTGCACATTAAGAATTGTAGGTCAGTTGATTCAATACATAAAGTATAGCTTTGATATGACTAGTAAGTCAAAAAATGTTTGTTTAGTACCGCAGTGCAAGAATTCCAGTCACCAAAAATTTGTTAAAGCATAGGAAATTACACTGAAAATCTGGGAACTAATTGGTAAATATATGTATGTTTGCAGTGAACAATTCATTTTGGAAGATTTCACACTATAGTAAAAGAATGTTTGCTTATACTTGGCGTAAATCTATTCAATTATTTTTTAGGCATAAGAGGCAAAATATATTGATGAAACCCGTGGCATTCCATCTCAAAAATATTCTAGAAACTACCTAGATCATCGAGGCAACGAAAGGAACTTTGTTGACTATTTCACTCATCTTAAAATTCTCACATAATCTGACCAATCGTAAACCAAAGACAACTCGTGATATCGCGATAACACCAGCTGTCTTTCAATTCTGATTGGAGGATCAGCTTCGGTATTTTCAACGACGTAACCATGGCAACACGAAGTTTGGCAGTTTTATCAATATTAATTGTACCTGATTGTGTCAAAATAAGTCGCTTCGGTGCGACCTGCGCGAATGGTGCGACACCTATAATTATTTCATTGCACTGATGTAATGTTGCAAGGTCTTGTTTTGCCATAAGAGCTAGTGTATCTATTTTATCTGTTTTCTCACAATTAATCGAGTTTTGGACATTAATTGAGTTTGGTGATATTCCTTCATGTTTATAGTTTCAGAATATAATAACCGAAATGGCGGCAGAATTAAGCAATCCAAACAATAGGCGTATTTGCTCAGTGCCCCAATGCTTGGTGCATCATCAATAGTACCAAAAACAAAGTTTCTTTACATAATTTTCCCATTGAAAACATAGAATTAGGCAAAAAGTGACAATGACTACGTATATGAAAATGACTGATTAACATATTTTAATTATCGCCATCTTCAGCAATTTATTCAAATTTGAATGAGAATAAAATTAAACACTAGGGTCTCTTATGGAATTTTTAGGCTGATCACCATTACACAGTTTCGCGCCTAACTTCTGAGCGCCATCTAGCCGGTACGCATTTCGCGAATAGTCTAATAAAAGTCAACTCGTGATTGAATTTATCTCCTGCGGACTCGTGGTGTTTTCACGAAGCAATTTAGTTTCGTTCAGAAACAAATCGACAGACATCGCAAAAATTCAGTCACTCGTGGTACGGCAAATAATAATAATAGCCGTCCTCTACCCGCACAGGCTATGCCTTTGGGTACACTCAACGAGTGTTTATGAGGGAGTATTATTATTATTATTATTACTCTCGATAACGTCCAAAAACTTCGCCCCTCAACATTCTCCACCTTACATAATAAAACATGAACACTGCCTCCCATTCGACCACAGTCCTGCTTTTTCTGCTTGAATACCTCAAAAATTCCATCCAAATGAATCTTCACCACAGCCATTTCTGAAGAAGCACTTCAAAGTTGGGAGTTAAAAGTAAGAGTTTATTAATTGAAAAAATATCAAAAAGACAAGGTCAACTGTCAAAACATAGATTAGTATGACGTTTGCTTTGTTTTCCCGGAGTTTTGAAACGCCACCTAGTGCCAATGGTGATCGCGAATATAAAGATTTTGCCGTAGCGAGAAGGGAATCAGGATAGAAAACCAGTACAGAGAAGCAAGGCTGCCCCTGGACTCTGATGATTAGAAATGTTTTATAGAATCGAAATGTGACGTCATATTCGAAATATCGGTACTATGCTTCCTATTTCTAACGTTTAAATATGACGTCACATTCTCGACACATTTCGATGCTATGAAACATTTCTAATCATCGGAGTCCCACTGCTGTTCGTCTACCTAACACTCCTAACAGTGGAAAATAAATTAGACAGTGTCAATATAAATATTTGTTATATTACGTGTTTTAAATAAATTAGTGAAACCAAGCTAAGACTAGTTTTATTACATTACTCATCCACAAAAAATTACATTTAATCAATACTTGGGAAAAATTCATTTGGCTTCCTGCCATAAACCTTTTAGGAAATTTTTATCTGATTTTAAAACACTCATCAATTAGGATTTTGGGGAAAATCTAATGTTTAATTATTTTTTTCATGTGAACTTTGAAACAATGCAAGCAACAAAAAAATAATTTGGGTTCCATAAGATTTTTTAATTTTCAGTTAAAGTTTTCATAAGATTTCCAAGATCCATAATTATCCTTCGTTACTATCTAGAAATAACAAAGCTAATGTTATATTAAAAAAAAAAAAATTGTCTTCAGGATTTCCTGTGCCTTGCAATGTAATATTTCGTCTAAAAAAATCTGACAAGTGATATATTGAACGGAAAGGAAAGAAGTGGTTGTCTCAAAAAGCAACTCGCTATAGAACGATATCTCGAAGAATTCCGAACATGTCCACTAGCCACGCCCAGTCGTCTGTTTTCCAAATGACCAGTCTAGATGGCGGGTCATGAATAGCACATTATCAAATTTTTGTGGAAGTGTGTAAAAGTTTAAAGAGTTGTTAGAGATGGAATAGAACTTTGCTGGAAGGAAATAATAGTAGCTTGACTATCTTCAATTACACACGTGCTATATTTTTTTCATTCCTCTCCGAACCAATAACAACAGAGCTTTTGTCAAAGTGAATTGTGAATTTTATAATCGAGTAAATTTTCCCCGGTGAACGACAACTTTGTGAATAGATTGTATCAAAATCGAGTTAAATTATTATTCATTATTCATATAATGATTGTTTGGCTCATGTTTTCTAATGTATATTTCATGGTGACCTATATCCGTGACTTTATTAGTCTCAGTCATGAACACTAGAGGACAAACACCTCTTCCGTCATTTGTAGAATACGAATCTCAAAGAAATGTGGATGACATGTTCATTTTGTTCAAAATTCTTCGATTGAACGAAATCTTGAACTAATCATGCAAATCGTCAAATACATTCTTGTTACTTTTTTAGCAGCACATTTTCAGCTTGGGTTGACAATAGCTCCACCAAATTTCCGCTCAGTCAAATGTAATCTAGGTTTTTCGTCGTAAATTATGCATTTTAATATAGTTTGCGCCAACTCCTGAATCCATTTACATTGCGAAAACCACAGAAAATGCAGTAATCATAATAATCCAATGGCTCCCGCTGGTGCTGGTGCTAGCAATATAAATTGGTTGGCGGAGCATTGGGGTTTATTCGGCTTTCATAACGTTTTCAACACGTTCGGTTTCAGTCAAATCAAGGATCAACTGATCTCGTTTAATGTGGCTTAACTCTTCGACTATTATCGAAGTAGAAATAGTTTCCGTTCATCAAACATTTTGTTGCAGGATCCAAACAACGCTGCTCCTAAATGCTCAATTGAAGCATCGGCATTAGGGGAAATATACCATGTGTTGTGTTGTTATGTTCTCTAACTCTTCTGCAGAAGTTTCTTGTATTCCTGTGTTCACTTTCTTGTTGAATATCGTATACTTCCTTGTCTATCCAGTGTCTTCTATATCATCTTCTCTATTCCTTCTTCCTATATTATATATACCTGAAAATTTGAGTTTTAATGTCGCTAAATGAGTACTCCAATACAGTTTGTGGTCCTAAGTAATTCAGAGCATCTTCAAATTTTGTTTTTCATGGTCAATCTGACGAGTAGTCATTATTGAGTTTCAATTTATGAGATATGACCCTTGCTTTCAGTTTAAGCTTCAATTTCTTTAAACTGATCTAATAATAACCCCAAATCTAGATTCGAATGTGTGGATGAGGTGGTCGTAGGCAAAAGTAATCATTTACAAGTTGCTTTACTCATTTACATATACAGTGTGTTTCACTTCTCATGGAAACACCCTCGTATCTTCTGTAATTTTTGACGAAATATCATAAAATTCTCAGGATCGATTGATACACTAGAGATGAACTTTCTGCACGAAAGGGGTCATCATACGTGATATACACTGCTCGCCAGCAGCGATGAAACCACCCGTTTTTCCGGAAAGTAATATTAGGGAGTAAAATTGGCCCAAAATTCCTTCGGATTCGTGTTCAGGATCCCCAAATTACTACTAATACACTTGTCTCCTGAAAAAATTTCAGTTTTGAAACCCCTTTCGTGCAGAGAGGTCATCTCTTGTGTATCTATCGATCCTGGAAATATCATGGTTCTACATCAAAAATAACGGAAGATACGGGGGCGTTTCCATGAGAAGTGAAACAAATTTGAAATTTTCAGGACTGAAAATTTTTCAAGAGACAGGTGTAGTAGCAGTAATTCGAGGATCCTAAACACGAATCCGAAGGAATTTTTGGCCAATTTTGCCCCCTAATATAAGTTTCTGGAAAAATGTGTGGTTCCATCGCTGTTTTCGTGCAGTGTATATCTCGTAGGATGACACCTTTTCTGCAGCGAGTTCATTTTTAGTGAATCTATCGATCCTGATAATTTTATGGTTCTACGTTGAAAATTACGGAAGATACGGGGGTGTTTCCATGAGAAGTGAAACACACTGTATAATAAACAAAAGTGGCCCATAAACACAGCTCTCGGGTATACCATAATTTTTTCTTTTTTCAATGCTAGGCAGCCTGAAACAGAGGTTTCAAATGAGACTTAGATGACGAAAGTAGAATCCTAGCTAATGCCATAATGTCATAACTTCTACAGTCGAAGGCATCTCGCAGATAATACTTATGAATGGTGTGGATATTTTGTTGTATCATTGTTTTTGAAATTGATGTAGTCATGATATGAAATGTCCTTGCGTGGTTTGATATTTCTTATCGCTTTCGGAATCTGCTGACCGATGAAACGTTTCGCGATACCACATTGATGATAGGCGAAATAATAGAGTGGCGATATGGCGGGTCCGACAAAACCTTCAAACAATAGCTCCAACGACAATAGCGCTCTTTCACCGTGACGATAAAAAACATTGGACCAGACAGGCACGATGCCAAGAGTTTTGTTATTATCCATTCGAATAGTTCAATAACAAATTGTATGGTTTGGCGTGATGGGAGGGTCTTGTGTCCATTTCAAAAGATAGGGTGGGATGGAATTCAGTTTTTGGCACAGTGCTCCACTGCGGATTCCAAGTAATTGATGTTTTTTTTTTCTGGAAATCTTTGTTTTAGATCATCTTGTGGGATAAGTATTGAAACGTCGTGTTGGGAACGAAATATTATATCGGGGTCCATATATATCAACAGAAAAGCAAAGTAATAATCATACACAGGAAGATACATGGATAGATTCGTATTATGCTCAAACTGTATCGAATTTACATTAATCAAACCGACTAGAGTAGAGTTCTTCACCAGTAGGTATCGGGAAAATGACAGAAAAAAACTGCAGCAGAATTTCATCCAACCCGTAAAACGTTTTCTGTGCGTTGTGACATTGCCAAGCTACACAGTGACGATTTCCTGAAATTTTTTATATAATGCGAGAGGGGTGATGATAATATTCACGTTGAGTAGCAGAGGTAGCAGACTCCCGATAGAAATTATCAAGAAATAATCCGGTTAACACGATAGCTCAGAAACAAATCCTTTCTTTTAGTTCAAGAATGAGAGTACATTTGTCAAATAATGTTCATTATTGTTGAATTCTTATAGCGTGAACGTATGCATAAATAATCTATAATAATTTTCGTCCATGAAACTCGCATGAAAAATCAAGCGAATATTTAAAAAATACCTAACTAGTTTCATGGCTCTGTTGAAGGTATGGTTATAGGTTGTAATGAAGATGGTGGAAGACTTTGTTGAAGTTCACTTCAACAATTAATTCGATGTTTGAGAACCTGGTATGAAGCAATACAGGTAATGTGATGATGTTTCTCATCAATCTTAGAATTGAAAATTAGGAAGATTGAGACTAATTGAGGATATTTTTCAAACGATTCATTATGTGTGCTCTGTGGAGCTGAGGTTTAACATCTGGCTGACATTCCCCGGTTTCTGGATATTTGTTCCGGGCTATACGCTATACAAACGACAGCTATCCTATCAAATAAACCATTGCCTCCGCATAAGTTAACTATATTCCATATGCGTGAGTGAGTGAATTTCTAAAACTATTTTTAATCCGGCTCAACAAGCAAATCAGTATAAATGATGGGTTCAAATTTATAGTTGAGATCATTTCATTAGAATATTGTTGCGTGACGCCACAGCAAGCATAAAACGAGGTGTTTTATACCTATCAAACATCATCAGTTGGTTGCAAAGGGGAAATGAAAAGGATGGACATTACACATTTATCGTTTATGCAGAATAGATCATGAATAAATATTATATTTTTTATGTCCCACATCCGTCCAATATTGGGTTTTATTTGGGATGCACACAATAATAATAAAAAATGTAATAGCCGAATTCATCAACCATTCTGACTGTAACCACAAATTTTCTAGCGTTGGTAGGATTATACTGCTTGCTTTCAAGTGCTGTGGTACTTTACACTTCGCTAGATTCTTTTATAGTCTCCTCATGACTTCATTTGATGGTTTTCCATTTATATATTTCTGAACGTTTAATTCTCAGTTTTGAAGCCAATTTCGGCAGCGAAATTCTGATGAAGGAAGAGAGTAATTTCCACAGTATACGGTCTCAATCTGCTTAATCTTGTTATGACCGCAACAACCAGATAACTCAGATTTCCTGATTAATCTATTACTCAGGCTTCCAAAGCACCACAGATTATAGAAGTAATCTGTGCCCAAAGAATGTAGCTTGTACATAGAACGTACTGACAGACTAGTAAGCTGTGCAGAACAAACTTTCGATTCTTCTTCAGCACTTTTTAGTGATCCCACCCAAAAAAAAAAACCGACGCCAAGCCATTGAACCCTTAGTGACTACATCTCTAGGTCTCGATCCTTGACGGCGATAGAATTGAATGCTCATTGAACAGCGGTTTTGCTAGAGGCATCGACCAATCAGAATCGATTTTATTTTGACAGGCAAATTGAAGCTGAACCAAAGAGTGTGGTTTACTCCGGTTTACTAATATTTGACTGAACGTCACACGTCATACAATGTTATTTTATTCGTTTGTTATTTTTCGTATCCGGTTCAACCCGAAATTTCAATAATAAATAATTCTTCGATGATTATGGAAGTCTAATAGATATTGTTAGGTATATTTCAAAAAGGTAACATTTAATTTTCCTAGAAAATATGAATCAGTTAAATTTCAATAAAAAATCGGTGGTATTCATAAAAGGTAACAAATGCTTATTCTAACGGTTTGTCTCTCTCGTAACTTTACAGACTGCATGAGAAGTATCTTTCAAGAAATCTAAGTAAAAGGATTTGCTTCAGGTTTATGCATATGGCCCATTATCTCAGATGAAGCTTTTAAAACAAAAGCATACCCTTCGGGTTTAGGAAACGTTATCCATGAACAACCTGATTATTGAATCTCAAATTGAATATTCATTGGACTATTTCACTCATCTTAAAATTCTCACATAATCTGACCAATCGCAAACCAAAGACAACTCGTGTTATCGCGATAACACCAGCTGTCTTTCAATTCTGATTGAAGGTTCAGCTTCGGTATTTTCAACTACGTAACCATGGCAACACAAAGTTTGGCAGTTCTATCAATATTAATTGTACCTGATTGTGTCAAAATAAGTCGCTTCGGTGCAAATTCAAATGATTATGAAACGAAACAATATAATATTGACGATTTCAATAATTTGTTTATGACTGTCATACATTGTTCGTAATTATATTGATGAAACTTTCTTCGTGAAATAGTCTTATAAAATTCAACTCGTGATTGAATTTATCTCATAAATCTGTCTTTCATTTCTGAACTCAACTGAATTATTTTGAGAAAACACCACTCGTCCTGCGGACTCGTGGTGTTTTCACGAAGCAATTCAGTTTTGTTCAGAAATAAATCGACAGACTTATCGCGAAAATTCAATCACTCATATGGTATTACTCCTGATCATAGATTACGTGTCCTCATAATACAAATTCGTTTTACAGATTCTTCAACCGCAAATGATCTTGGAATAGACAGTTACTTCACCACATTTTATGATCGACTTGCTGGAAACCTATAAAAATTCGCCTCAAGGAAGCACTCTATATCACAAGGCGACTACACAGGTTTGTACCTTCCTTACTGACCTTCTACACTTCTATGACGATTTTTTTATCTTTTTGTTCTCAAATATACAACATAATCCACAAAGCCTGAAGGCCGATTCTGATACATGCGTGCTCACCCTGCATTTATGATTCATGATAAATGCTTGCCTGTTCATAGCCGCTTTTCAATTGCAAGGGGGAGTAGCGCCCAATAGAGTTTGCTACCCCTCAACTGAACCTGAAGTGAACTATACCTGACTTTATAAATGGGGATTAATTGGAACATGATTTTGCATAATCTGTCAAAGTACGTCAGGAGCTACCGGAGTTCATGGAGCTACTCGCTGTGGCAATTAAAAAGTGGCTTATATGTTGGTTGTCAACAATGTCAACACAACTTACATAAAGCTGTTTTTTTGACGTAACACTTTTTTTTAAATTTTTGTCCCGTTTTAAATACTTTGCGTTTTAGCGTTGAAACATTGACGTCGAATCTATGACGTAAATTGAATAAGTTTTTAAAACATTATTGAATGCTGTTTGCCTGTCACACTCGGCCGAACGTCGATAAGAAGAAGCAATTCTAATTTTCTCTTCCACCAATATCTGCGTTTTTTATGCTATGGTTCTGTTTCCGGAATTATATTTATTTCATGTCGTTTTATTGAACTGTTTTTCCCATTCAGGTGTGGGATTCCATGTACCATAGAATTCTTTAGTCGACACTTATGTCTCTTTCTCTCCCATGAACTCAACGATAATGAGATCTTACTTATTTGGTCGACTATAGAATTCTATGGTACACGGAATATATCCTCTGGTTGCTCTCTCTCTCTCTCTGTTGTTTTTGGAACTTGCTTCCTATTGGCGCACTTGTCCAGCACTCTCCCCACTACGTAGAGATCAGCTCTACCCCCAACCTGGTTACTGGCGTGAATAGTAGGGACTTCATCAAGGGATGGAGGGGGGATTTTGCTTTAAGCAATACCTCCACCAAAAAAAAAAACAACTTTTTTTTATGATGAAATTGAATCTCATACCCACGTGGCATCATCGTACCATCTTGAGGAGCAGACATGACCAGGTATCTACCCTCTACCACGGCAGGAACGAGACTGACCTCTGGTTGCTGCGATTGGTTTTGGAGCTGTCAATCTGTTACTACCGAAACAAACAAAGAATCGCAGTTAACATCTGATCTTTTCCTAACATTTAATCTGTCAAACTGTAGTCAAAGGTTATTCTCGATTCTCATTGAGTTTGCGGTGTCCCCTTGCTTAGTCAAAATCGTCACGTGAAGGTGAGTTTCCAGTGCAGCGTTTTTTCTTTTCGCATCGTACGACAACTGTCGATTGCAGAATTCTATGTTACACAGAATCCTACCCATGGTTATCCAAATCAAAGTATTAGGAATTTGATGGTCGACATGTTATAAAAGTTCAACAGCTAAAGTTGCATTTTGACGATAACAAAAGTACTATAAATCTTTCAATCGAGCTCAGGATCTGCTGTCAAACAAGAAACACCGTTTGTTAGGTATTCATTGTTTGCCTACGCTTGACTTTGAAATCGTTTTCCCTTCACTAACATCATGTGTTACATTCTGTGTAGGCTACATTGAAATCGCACGAATGTAATTTATAATTTATAAGCCGAACTCATCAATAAACAGTTCACATTAGTTTCGTTCAAATATTTAGATCGATCTTGGATACTTGCCATCAAATGAATATGTTCGGTGCAGGAGCGTGGGTCTTGTTTTGATGTTTTTCAAAACATCAAATAGATATGCGGAATGAATCCATTCTTCTTGAAGCGCTTTGTTTGTTTCTGCCTTTTATCTAGATTAAAGTGATCCATGGAGAATATACGTACATTTTCCTTGAGCAGTTTTTCAATTTTATTGTTTCATCCGACTGGTTTTTCACTCAGCAGGTCATGATCAATATCTACGATTCCTCTAATGTTTTTGATCTACCTATTTTTCTGCGTTGTTACCAGCTGAATATAAAATGATAGACCAATCTCTGTAATTTAATTTCTAGACTGGCTGAAGTATCGGTCTACAGATTTGAATTTGCTAAGTATCTCTTGCATGCGCTTTGTCCAGAATATGACGGATATAATTGAGCTGTTTTATGTTGGAATTTCGCAACGAAATTTCTTCCGCATTGGATGTAGGCAGAAGGTGGATTGTATATCAAATGATTATTTGTTTGATGATTGCACTAATAAAACACTTTGATATGATAATGAATTTTTTCTATGCTTAGGTGGTTCATAGGTACTTGAAACAAAAAATACTGCGGAAGGAAATATGTTAATGGAATGTAGCTTATTCGTAGTAGATATATTAATCATTATCTGCAATGAAATTTGGTCAGATATAGCGAGCGTACGGAGATCGTACGAGATCTATTTTGGTACAGAAATGAGAATTTCGTTTATTTTTAAACTTCCAAGAAAATCAAATGTATGTTTATTGAGTGTCATCGTAGACCAATAAATTCCGGCACACTGTTCTTTAATAATGTTTGAAAATATCAAAAAGCAATTAATTTTCATGTAGGTTATTCACTCCTGACCTGGCTTTTTATTTAACAAATCAGGATACCAATGATTATATCGGTAATGATGACGTTTTGATGACTAAAGAATCCAGGTCATCACTGACGTATAATTTCATATAAGTACTAATTATCATTTTTTGTATACAACCAGTAAATTTATGTTCGTGAACGACCGTTCATGATTCATAATAAAATTGGTTGTTTAGATAGACCTGATGTCTCATGATTTGAAAGACTGCCAATAAATTGCACACTTCTGCACATTTCAAGTTATGATATTAATAAAAGTTGATAAGACTTCGAAACATTCAACATCCGTATGGTATGGATTAAATCTATATTCATTGAATAAATCACGAAGACAACATACGTAATAGTAATAATAATAATGCGTTTACTCTCAAAAGAGAATACTTGTAATAAAACAACAAAAAGTTATTTCTGAAGCAAAAAATTCGTTCTACTGTTTCACTTCCGCGCGGTTTTCAGACAAAGAACCAAATCCTATAAACTTTCCTTCGAGGTTAAATACAACTTATAATTCTCCGACGCTTAACTCCCTGGGGAGTGCTCGAGAAAATCGGCTCTTGGCCTACCGAGACGGCGAGTCCTTCAACTTTCTCTTCCATGGTCAAATTAGATGCGTCCTCTGCTCGAGTCCTGAATATCAATTTCGGAACTTCCGAAACAGCTGACAAAGGTTTCCATTCAATGTATTCAATTTTCTTGTGCAAAACTTAACACAGAATCTAATGGATATGATTCGTCGGTCGTCGGGGGTAGTAGTTATTTTCTGTTGGAGACTTGCCAATTAAAGTAGTAAAGTTGAGGCGGAAGAATGGATTAGTTGACCAATTTTTCGATGATCTCAAGTAGTGTTCATTTTGTAGTGAAAATATAATCAACTTGTTCAAAATATGTTTTCTAAACGGTGCCCGATCTATTCCATACTCTACGTGCGAATCTACGAGTGAGTGATAAACAGCTTCAAGGTGATTTTGAATGAGGAGATTTTCCAGATGTTTATAAATAAGAAGAAATTTTTTCCACTTCAGATTGCTATCTGTATCGTATCCACGCTAAAAAGATATTTGTGATGGGTTTCACCTCACGGCTTTGTTTTGCCTGTAGACTCTGGTACCTGTTGATATCGAGTGTCACAAACATCGTTCCTGGAGAGGGGACGAATTCCTAAAAAAACAGCTTAACACTTGCCAAAAAGGCAAAGCTTTTTCATGGTCCAACATCAACTTACTCTACTGCTCACTGTGGATCATCTCAAAATGTGGTAGTCATCTCTTGGCGTGTAAGGGAATCATGAAAGAGAGTTGGCCCTAACAATATTCCTTGTGGTACGCCATTGTCTATATTCAATATAGAATTGTTGATCAACTCTCCGTGGTTCATCCGTAAACCCCAGTAAAACCACAATTCTATCAATTATAGTTTCAATATAATTTTTCAGTTCAACTACATTATTATGTTTCATTTTGTATACCTCATTTTTCAGAATCCCCAAAAATAAAAATCTAAAGGTCTGGTAAACGAGGGGGCCTCTTAACAGGACCATTTGTAGCAATCCATCTGTTTCCAAAACAGCCTCGTAGCGTTCTTTTTACGCCACTGACATTATGTGCTGGTGCTCCATCCTGCTGAAAATAGATCTGATGAGCCTTCAGATCAAGATCATCGAGAAATTCTTCCTACACTCTTGTTAATAAATCAATGTAACGAAGTCCGTTCAAAGAACCATGGTAGAAAAATGGACCGATAATTCTGCCACTAAATAGACCACACCAAACATTAATACTAAATCGTCTTTTCGGATTGTGGGGATGGACTAAAAATGGATTATGTCTACTCCAATAATGAAATTTTTTTCTATTATACATCCCACGATTTGATAAAATAGAGTCGTCGCTCCATATAATATATCTATAGAAGTTTGGATCTTGTCTGCATTTATTCATAAAGCACCGACAAAACCCCAATCGTCTCTCAGGATCACCAGGTTCTAGTGTTTGCACTGGTCTTAACTTGAATACCATACATTGGAACAGCTGTTTCTCTAGATAAATCTCTGATGGAATTATTTGGATATACGTCAAAGTGGGATAAAACGTCAATTTCTGTATCTTCAGATATCACAGAACGTTTTTTAGTTCTCTTCTTCTCAAAAACTTTTTCATTGTTCCTGAATCGACGATGAAGCACAGCTAAAAAAACGTCAAATAGGTAATTCACGATCGGGGAACGAATTGCTGTAGTGTTGGAGTACTCTTACGCTATTTTTCTGGCAAACCAAATAGAATTCTAACATATCACATTTTTCTTGATGAGAAAACGGCATTTCGAAAAATATTCGAACAGCAGTTGACAGTTACAGTAATTTATGACATTGTCATGATATACTTGAGAATATTTGACAAATAGTATTTCAACAAAGTTTCAAGGCAACTTGATTGCTCACAATAATTATGTTTTATCGAATCAAACACATGTTTTTCCAACCACATTCGGAATCCTGGGCCTCGAATGGAATCAAGGGTCACGCACAAAATAACTTATAGGTCGAAGTGCTGGTAAGGCTGCACAGCCTGTACGGCCCCCTTACAATCTACAATCTAGGAAACATTTGCACACCATGGGAATAAACAGAGAAACCGTGGAGTGTAAACTTTGTGGCGACGAGGAGGAAACAGCTTCTAGCATCATCTTCGAATGCGAGGCCCTGCACAACAGGCGCTATTGAATATTCGGACAGACCAACTTAGAAATAGACATGAATCCGAAACATCTAGTGAATAAACTATTGAACCTGGTAAAAGACACAGGCCTATTTAACTAGAAACCGCTCACGACAGAATAATACATTAGACCCCAGCAGGTCTCAGTGTTAAGGGACATCCTCACGGGTAAACCCTGCATCTGAAATATATTTTCTATTACCCGCCGGCTCCTAACACCGAGAATGGAAGTGAGCGGTATCATTGAATCAAAAGACGTATTTCATGTGCCGACTCATTATTCAATTAGACAACGATCGATTTGTTCTGTCAAAGGTCAGTGCGTGTCTAGCATACTTTTCATCCAGAATTGGATTTCGTGTCCATGACAAAATAAATCAACTTGGTCAATCGAAATAAAGTGTGGATGGAGTATGGCCATCAAATGTAGAAGAAGAAAATGTATGATTATGATTATTGTGCATGTAATGAAACAAGGGTCGAAAACGCATATGGGTGTAAACCGTACGTGCTTCAAAAATCCTGCATGGGCGTGCATATATCTGAATCGGCGATTACATGGCTTTTGCCTCCGTTCAGGAATATTTAGCCAGCTCGCTTGGGGGGCTATCACTTTTACGTCTCATTTGAATCTGGTAAAGGGTTTATGCACAAAACATAAATATGTATGTGTTCTGTGGGTTGACGATGATTGAAAAACTATCACAGTTACGCGCATGCTCATTCAAATTTGGAACAGTGAAATAAGAGGAGATACGCTTCTGCACCCCTTCCTTATTCTGCCATCATTAGTGATGTCCTTGGATTTTTTTATTTTATTTTTAAATATCTGAAAGTTCGTCTCTTCAATATTACTTGTTAGTTTACTGTACCTTTGTACTCCATTGTAAATCAGGAAATCTTTTGTCGAGTTGGATGTGGAAATGAGAATATTTGAGTGATTTTCAGCTTCTTTTGCATTACTCTCTCTATGAATCACCGACATATATTATAGAACAAGAAAAAATGTATTCGAAATCCAACTTTCCGCAACATTGTTTAAACAACCACTAACTTTTGCAAATATTCAATGATATGTTAGATACTTGTGTAAAGGTTTTACAAGAATATCTTTGAAGCGTCTTTCGGTTTACCTCAACATAAATAGGCTAATATTGTGAAAGAAGACTAACTCTATATTTATGAATGATCCGTTTATACCTGCCTTCACTAAGTTAAAATGTTTACGTCTGTGCGATGGTTTTCATTTCCTTGCGTTGAAATTTCATTTTTAAGAATCATTGAAAAATTAGGGTAAGTTCCGAACTGACTTGATGGATATTGATTATAACTGAAAACGATTTGGTATTTACCAGAATTCTGGAGCATTTCTTCCTGATAGAGTGAGGTTAATCAATCTCATAATAAATGCAGACAGGCAGCTAGGTCTTTTTTATTTTTAGTCATTCTAAATAATTGCTTCTCTGCGGTAAATACCTTCTCGTGTTCCGGCCTAATTTATCTTCATCCCGAAATACGAGACATGTTCGAAAATTTAAAACTTCGCTGATGAACGAAAAATGATTTCGGTTGTCTTTTGTTATTTCAACGGTATTGTCCTGAAATGAATTTTCAGGAAATCAGAACGGGTATTGATGAAACCCAGTATCTCTCGGAAGACTGATGATCTTCTCTAGTATCAAAATCCTGATATTTGAAATTGTCTGGGGAGAATAAAGTGACTGTTCAATTGTAACATTGCAGTGTCTGTCTCTACGTACGTATCTACCGATGGATAGAAAATCGAAATTGATGGGCTCGATCCCAATAAAACCAGATGAACCAGTAGATAATGTTGAGAAAACAATCTACAGGGAAAATCAATCAGACAGACCGACAACTTGATTGCCGTGCTTCAAACGAATTGAATTCCTAATCAACAGTCAGTTTGAAATCAAATATTCCAAACTAAAAATCGGAACCAAACCAAACAATTATTTAAGCAAACTCAGATTTTATTACATGACCACTCAATTTCTTTCCTCAGATGTGATGAACCGTTTATCATCAAAAAGACACTTCACAAAATCTTGGGAGTCGACGTTTCCTCACAAAAATTGATACATTGATATTCAAGGGAGATATTGTTTTTAGATCGCTCGAATCCCAACGTATTTCGCAAAAATAATTTGACCGGCAATATAGTCTCTTCCTTGAAAACAGTATCCGGAATTGGGGTAATCCTTTCTCCCAGTTCCTCAGCGCAGATCAATACAATGAGTGCACACCGAGCTAGCGCACGTAATCGTTGCTTTCTGAATGATAAACGCAATTCTTGAAACATTTAGGGCATTAGCTGATTTTTCGGATTGTCTGAACAACAAATCAGGAGTAATTTCTACTACTGGAAGAAACAACTGTTGTTGATTAGACTTCATTTGATCTATTTTCATTCCAGATCCTCTGCACTGCAGATCGAGCGTCTCTAATGATAATAATAAAAAGTATATCATGGTTCCAGGCCTTTGAATGTCGCACGCTGTTGAAATGAAACGTAATTAACTTTGCATCTACCCTCTACCTTCTACCCCATGTTTGGTTTATTCCTTTTGTTTTTCAATTGGGATCGCTATAATTCAATAGAACATGACGTTAAAACTGCTGCGTGATATTCAAAAAGGCCATTTCGTTTTATTTTTCCGGATCCTTTGTCAGATTGCTTTCTGCTTTAGTCATGAGATGATTAAGGCTACCGAGCGAATGGAAAACATAATTGGTTCTAAATGTTGAAATTTCGTGAAAAGGCAAGAGGGAATTCACGCAATAGCCATCAAGAAGGGAATATCTGTCATTTACAAACGATGGAGAAGAGAAGACTGGTACTGGCAAGGGTCGATATTATTGGCAATGCACCATGGGCTGATTCCCTGATTACTATTCCTTGTACCACAGTCCATTTCTACCACCGTAAGATTTCCCAACCTTCAGCTTATTAGTTTGAGATCCAATACCTTATACTAAAGATTTTTGAACACATCTCCCTAGAAGCTTTGTCTAAACCGACAGATATCATGCCGATTAGGTACGACTTCGAAGTGCGGTTTAAAGAGGTCATAAACAACCACCAGATTAACATAGAGAATGTCGAAGAATCCCTTTAAAGAAGTATATAATATTAAAGAAGTATATATATCCAGTGTTGAGGATTTGATTGAGGTCTGAATGCATTTATCGATCAACAATAATCACAATCACCAGAAGTTTTTGATTTCTCTTTCCTCTTTTGGCTAGGCAGGAACTGGGGAAGAAGCGGACTATATGAGCAGACCGGCTGTGGTTGAAAATGCAGAGTATAATTCGATGTATACTTTGTAACTAAAGGGAAATGAACTTATAGATCTCAAACCTGAATTATAGAGCGATTGAGATGGGAAAACACCCGAGGACTTGACATTCAGTGCAACGCCCTGTGATGGTACCCAATTCGTTTCTTCCAAAGAGCTATCTATTCAGTTCAAGTGGAAAGCTCAGGCTTTATTTTCCACTTTCATATCGTGTTACAGACCTTATTTCATTATCTGTCTTCAATCCGTTTTTAAACCGATAATAACATTTCATCGTTTTGTTCACGATTAGTAAAACCTCAAATAGTATTGAAAGGGTACTGAAAACTAATGTTCTCCTATCTGATCATCTCTGATATCAAAGTTGAACTACAATCAAATATCAAATAACTGGTGTATATTAAGTTCTATGAGTTCTATGAAAACAATATAGTTTAAAGATTGTCTGGTGATGACAAAACTGATTTTTGAAGAAATTCATGAAATTTCAAGTTCTCCGTCTTTTGACGAGTTTTTTCGATATAATTCTCATTGATTTAAGGCAGAAAACTGCCTTCAATATATGATTTCTCATTTTGATGGTATGCCCTTCAGAATGCTTAACTCCCTCCAAACTTGGCAAAGGTTTGTGACATCTATTTAAGCGTAAATATGACTACAATATTTTGTTACCTCATTTATATAATACTTACAACTCAATTACTAAATACTCTCACAGCATCCATAACTTTCAATGGAAAAAAAAACTATTTGAATCTGAAACTGAAATCTAGCGAAAAGTTATTTTTGGCAATATCACACTGGGTATTTTCCGTTTATCACAAAGAGTATCAGTTAATCGAATTGTTAGTTTTAACCGTACTACGTTTCTCCGTACTATTATCTATCACGCAAGGAGCATATCAAGAGCAAGTTCAAACGCCAAGCATTTTAAATGGACTATAAGTTGTTGCCAAGGGAGAAATTCGGTCATATTCTAATTTCCTGCTGTCAGGGGTAGATTAGAAGAGAAAATTTATTCCTTGCCGAACGTGCCACATATATCCTGACTCGTTGTACCAGGAAACAGCACTCTCGTACTTATTATAGCGATTTTTAGTACGGCCAACAAGATGGGTAACCTTGTAAGAAGGAGCAAGTGCAAATTCAAACGTATGTCTCGGAAGATAGAATCTATTATGGTATCCAGTGAGTTTTTTTTTTTAAATACAGTAAATGTTTCCATAAATCCATAAATCCATAAAATCCATAAATCCACCCTTGAGCATGGAGTGGGTAATATGTATAATAAAGCACTGTAAATTTCATTCCGACAAATTCTCCAAAATTTTAAATTGTGTTTATTTTTTCAAATCAACCAGTAATACCTTTCTGTTTTTTTTTCAGATTTCAGTGGTTTGTTGTCATTCCATGTTTTGGAAAGAAGATCGAAGAATAATATTAAAATATTGTTGATAAATGTTCATTGTGAAATTTATGTAAATACCCTTAGTTTAGTTAATACCCTTAGTTTAGTTTAATACCCTTAGTTTAGTTAATACCCTTAGTTTAATACCCTTAGTGTAAATACCCTTGGTGTAAATACCCTTAGAATGTATTAAAGTGTTATAATATATTTTATTGAAATGAAGAACTATGTGTTTCATTGAAAAATCCAAGTGAATAGGAATCAGCTAAACGTGATTCAGAAGGGAAATGAAAAAGTACTTTTTAGAAAATTATTTCATTAAACTTCCAAATTGGGATCAGCTTTGCGAAATATAGTGAACTTTTTTCTATAATTATTGAAAAATGCAAGAGATGGCGCCAGTTGAAATCCACTGTCATATGTCATACTGACAGAAATTTAAATAATTGAGCCAGGTGATTATGACACATCAGGTGGGTGGGCCCTTGACCAACCATTCTTGAAAATTTTAAACATAATCCTTCAAAATATCCAAGATGTTCAAAACCGAGACATATTCTGAACCTTTCTTACAACTTTTTGTAAAAAAGAAATTTAATTATGCCCCCTTCCCACTTTGAGAAAACCGAATCACTGGTGGGAAAGGGATCATTTATCCAATCCTACTGTGCATCAACACGTATAGCATATGTGGCGCCATCTATGCGATATATAGGAAATTATCAAAAATAAATTTTACTTCCAGTCATACGGACAAAATGATACGAAGTATGATAAATAATTCCATACATTTGTGATAAAAGATTCATGTTAGCATAAATTTATTTTCAAAAATTTAGTTACTGAAAAATGCAAGAGATGGCGCCACTTAAACTACACTGACATCTGTCGGACGGGCAGGAATATAAGTAATCAAGACATAGATGGGTTAACAGTCCATCGGGTGGGCGGGCCACGAACCAACCATTATCTCGACAACTTAAAACACAGTGATTTGCAATATCCAGGATGATCAAGTCTATTTATTTTAGATACTTTGAAACTTTTTAACAGATTTGTGTTGAGATGAAATTCAACAAAACCCCTCCTTAAACTTTGATATAACCACATGTCGGACGGAAACGAGATCATATATACAATCCCACTATGCATCAACACGTATAGCGTATGTGGCGCCATCTATGCGATATATAGGAAATGATTAAAAATTAAATTTTATTTCACGTCATACGGAGAATGGTAAATTTTTATCATACATTTGTGATAAAATATTTATGAGCATAAATTTATTTTCAAAATTTTAGTTACTGAAAAATGCAAGAGATGGCGCCACTTAAAATATACTGACATCGGTCGGACGGGCAGAAATATAAGTAATTGCGACATAGATGGGTTAACAGTCCATCGGGTGGGTGGGCCACGAACCAACCATTATCTTGACAAATTTAAACGCAGCGAATTGCATTATCCAGGATGATCAAGACCATTATTTACTTTAGATACTTTAGAACTGATCTAATATATTTGTGTTGAAATGAAATTCAACAAAACCCCTCCTTCAAACTTTGACACAACCACATTAACAGTGGGGACGAGATCATATATACAATTCTACTGTGCATCAACACGTATAGCGTATGTGGCGCCATCTATGCGATATAAAAGATATTTTGGAAAAATGAATGTTATTCTACCAATTTTACGGAATATGCTAATTTTTTCCACGAATTTGTGATGTTCTATGTGAGCAAACTTTTTTCAGTTACTAAGCAAATCGTTCAATGAAAGAAATATATTTCTAGTAAAGCGCATCAAGTACGTGTTGAAAGATCGCATTATAAAGCGCTACTCTCACGCTCTCTCTAATATCATCATAGTCTATTGGAGAGCTTCGAACTTGTTGACCCCCTGCTTAAACTCTTGAAATAGTTTTCACTCATTCGTTTGCATTTATAAAAATTATTTGCACAAGAATAGATCACCTATAAGTGGTGCCATCTATTGAGACTTTTTTTAAGCAGAATTTAATTAAATCAGAATCCATTTCTAAAACAGGAAACCCTTAATGAATAGAAAACAAAGAACTCATCAATTCAGAATATTCAATTTTATTTCACAACCTTCATCAGTACATTAGTAGTCGGCTATAAATAATACAATCGATAACATTTCAGGAGACATGACCTACTCAAGTCCTATAAAAGGATTTTTCATGTTTACTTTTTCAGCTGTTCGTTATAAATAACCCATTTTATTCGTCTTGCCTGATCATCATAACTAAAACAGAATAAAAAGTATCGGTTTCACCATATGTGTGTCGTTATGACGAGTATACCTTACAAATTATTTTTAACGATGTATTCGGTTTCACAATATAGAATTCCGAAACGGGTCATTCCATCTGACGTAACAAGATTAAAGCGTTTTCCAATCTGGTGATCTTCTTTTCGACTTAACGGAATCTACCGTCAACTGAACTTCAGAAAATGATTTAGGATCGTGACGTCATACATCTTCAGGTCGTCTCCCACTTCCTCTGAAATTCATACCTTGATGAGATTTTTATAAGAAAAAACATAGTAGGTAGGTACGGGTATCATAAATTTCAATAATGAGGGTTACCTAAATATTACAACCTCGAAAAACTCAGAAATAAAACCATTACTTGGACCGGTGACTACGCTGGGAATCGAACCCACGCACCTACCGATGATTGGGTTAAGAAGCGAACGAACGCTTTACCCACGCACCACCACGGCTCCGATAATAATAATAATTCACATATTCGACAACGGAATTTAATGAGAGTTGTCAAATTTGAAAGAATGCTTTTTGACAGTTTCTTATGATTGTCGCAATGAAATATTTAGTTGAATCTGAATCGACTTCAAATTCCATACCCAATAAAGGTTAACAAATAAATGATAGCCTCGAGAACGGTTGAAAATTGAGCAATTCTGCTAACGACATTCGATTCAGAATAATGAAATAATGAAATAATCAGCAAAATTTCGGAAATTTTCATCTCAAAATTGCAAGAGATTTCGCAAAAAGCCTATGATTTAGTTGACTCGCCATCAACTTTAAATTTGTTGTGTATGTCAAAAAAAGTTGAATTTTACGAAAATTGACAGATAAATGAAGAAAAAAAATTGGAGGAAAATCCCTGCCAACTTCTCATGAACTTTTCAACTCGAGAACGGTTGAAGATAGAAAAATTCTGCTTACGCCAATAGTTTCAGAATCATAAAATTTGTATGATCTGGGAATTTGAATCAAAAATATCCACAGAAGGATTTTTAATTGAACGCCTTTGAATTTTTTCTATTTTCAACTCGCGACTGCAGAGGTTCCATGAGAAGCCTATGAAACCTCTATTTAACTCAGAATCGATTCTGATTCTGGTGTGTATATTCAGAAAAGATCAGGTTTTTTGAAGTTGAGCAGAGAAATTTTTTTGAAAATATTTTCGAGGTGTATGACATCTTTTAACTCCAGATGAACTCTTCAATTCGAGAATGTTTGAAGATAGATAAATTCTGCTAACCTCAGTCGATTCAGAATCATAAAATTTGTATGATCTGTTAATTTGATTCAAAAATAATCACAGACGGATTTTTAATTGAACACCATAGCAGATTTTCGGAAATTTTCAACTCGACACTGCAGAGGGTTTCATTTAAAGTCTATGAAATATCAATTTGACTGAGAATCGAATTCTGGTGTGCCTATTCAGAAAACATAAAATTTTTGGAATTTGAGCTGTGAAAATTTTTTGAAAATGTTTCCGAGGTGTATACCGCCCCTTTCAACTTCAGATGAACTCTTCAATTCGAGAACAATTGAAGATAGAAAAATTCTGCTAACGTCAGTCGATCCAGAATCATAAAATTAGTATGATCTGTTAATTTGAATAAAAAATATTCACAGATGGATTTTTAATTGAACACCATAACAGATTTTTGGAAATTTTCAACTTGACAGTGCAGAGGTTTCATTGAAAGCCTATGAAATATCTATTTGACGGAGAATCGACTTCAATTCTGGTGTGCCTATTCAGAAAAGATTAGGTTTTTCGAATTTGAGTAGAGAAATTTTTTTGAAAATGTTTCCGAGGTGTATACCGCCCCTTTCAACTTCAGATGAACTCTTTAATTCGAGAACAATTGAAGATAGAAAAATTCTGCTAACGTCAGTCGATCCAGAATCATAAAATTAGTATGATCTGTTAATTTGAATAAAAAATATTCACAGATGGATTTTTAATTGAACACCATAACAGATTTTTGGAAATTTTCAACTTGACAGTGCAGAGGTTTCATTGAAAGCCTATGAAATATCTATTTGACGGAGAATCGACTTCAATTCTGGTGTGCCTATTCAGAAAAGATTAGGTTTTTCGAATTTGAGTAGAGAAATTTTTTTGAAAATGTTTCCGAGGTGTATACACTTTTCAACTTCAGATGAACTCTTCAATTCGAGAAAAATTGAAGATAGAGAAAAATTCTGCGAACTCCATTCGATTCAGAATGCTAAAATTAGAATACTCCGGGAATATGAAATGGAAAAATCAACAAATAACATTTTTTGAATGAACAGCAAATTTTCAGGAATTTGCAACTCGAAATAGCAGAGGCTCTCTTTAAAAAAAATATGAAACCATTGAAATCTTCATTTGACTCGAAACTCGACTTCAGTTCGGTGTACATATCCATAAAAGGTTGGATTTTAGATTTAACCTTCGAAATATAACAAATCTACCGTTATCTATACTGTGCTATTACCAAGACCGTATCTGGAATCTCATTTAATATTTATTTATTATTTATTCACTAATATCAATACTAATATGAGCATCTACTAACGAATTTTATGGTTCAATTATAATTTCACTTAACCTGGAAACTATTTGTTAGCGTATCTGAAGGGTTCGACTGAGTTCATTATAGAACGGTGAGAGTGATGCCATCTTCCGGAAGAAGATTGTAGTAACAACGGTATAATTGATTCAACAACGCTGAATGGATATGCAAAATTTTTCAACTATAAATTAACTATTATCATTGTCTTAGAAAGATAATTACAAAGAAATTATAAAAACAAAATTTTGGAAAGAAATAACTCCTTTCAACTATTTATAAACTTATAAAAATCATAATGAAATTAATATATCCTGTAAATTTTAAATAGAAATATCAACAGACTCAGATTTTTTAATAAACTCATTAGCAAATTTTCAACTCGAAAATAGCGGAGGTTCTGTAGAAAGTCTATGAAAAGTCTAGTTTTCTCGGAATCGACTTCAAATTCGGTATGCATACCCACAAAAGGTTGAATTTTACGAAAAATAACACAAAAATGATGAAAACAAAATTTTGGAGGGAAATGCCCTTCTCAACTCCTCATGAACTATTCAACTCGAGAAAGGTTGAAGATAGATCAATGCTACGAACGCCATTCAATTCAAAATGATGAAATTAGTATGCCGTGTTTATTTGAAGTGAAAATATCAACAGTCAACTTTTTGAATGAACACATCAGCAAAATTCAACTCGAAATTGCAGAGGTTCCGTGAACAAACTCCAAAGTTTTTATTGACTCGGAATCGATTTTGAATTCGGTGTTCATATCCAAAAAGGTTGAATTTTACGAAAATTACCAAAGAAATTATGAAAACACAATTTTGGAGGAAAAACTCCTTTTGAACTTTTCAGCTCGTGAACGGTTGAAGATAAAGCAATTCTGCGAACGCCAAAAAATTAAATTATATTTAACATTATAGCAGAATGTTTTAATGACAATAAGTAACCTATCATTTTTAAAATTCTCAAGCAAAATTACGTTTTTTCACCAATATTACGGTTTAATATTGTGCTGATATTTTCATAATATTGTAACAGCATTATCCACAACTTCGGATAGGCAACATCTTTTAAATGAGGTATTACTTCGCATTTATGATTTTGAAGTTGGTAGCTCCCCTTTGCAGGGGATGAAAGGGGACGCGTTCATTTTCTAACTCGGAATTCCGATTTGGTAACTCAGAATTCCGAGATATATAGTCGGAATTACGAGTTACCAAGTCGGAATTCCGAGATAGTCGGAATTATCGAATTCCAAGTTACCAAGTCGTAATTCCAAAATACAAAGTCGAAATTATAATAAAATTCCGAGTTGTTACTTCGGAATTTCGCGATACGAAGTTGGAATTCCGAGTTACCAAGTCGGAATTCCGAAATACGAAGTCAGGATTATAGAATTCCGAGTTACCAAGTCGGAATTCCAAAATACGAAGTCGAAATTATAATAAAATTCCGAGTTGGTAGGTCGGAATTTCGCAAAACGAAGTCGGAATTATAGAATTCCGAGTTACCAAGTCGGAATTCTGAGATACAAAGTCAGGATTATAGAATTCCGAGTAACCAAGTCGGAATTCCGAAATACGAAGTCAGAATTATAGAATTCCGAGCTACCAAGTCGGAATTCCGAGATACGAAGTCGCAATTATAGAATTCCGAGTTGGTAAGTCGGAATTCCGAGATACGACGTCGGAATTTGAAAAATAAAATTGGTGTGTCCCTTGTCCCTTCTACGGCTTCGTACAAATCCAGACGAGCTTACACACTTATAACAAAACTATGTCAATACCATCTCTACAGATTACAGCACAATTTGTTCTAGCCGTACAAATCAAACGGCAAAGTCAATTTTATCGGCCGAGTGCCACTTCAGTCTGCAGAATCGGTTCATCTACTTCTCGAGGTTCAGTTCAGATGGAGATCGATTCCACAGCAAAGAATCGTGCAACGTCACCAGAAAAGAAGGGAATTTTGTCAATCGGTTCAACTACCTCTCAGGATTCAGATAAGAATTGATTATCTGATTTATTCCAGCCACGTCGACAGCAAAAAAGGAAAGTTTGTACACGCATACTTACTTCAACGACGCTGTTTGAAACTTTCAGGGTTTGGCTACTTCAGTGTCACAAACTTATCGATACACCCTTGGTCCGGAATATATATATTATTCTATCACGTTTCGATTGCTTGTATCCGCTTGTTTCACTTCGTGGAAAACCCCTTAGCTTCCGTATTTTTTTCCATGAAATTCGGAATTTTGTGAAATCGATAGCAGTAATTTTCCACGTCGTACGCGCCTTCTACCTTTCCAACAGGGGAGCAGGAGAGGTAAAATTTTTTTGCGGTTATGAGACTGAAGTTTTTCACAATTTTTGCAGATTTTTTTCGATTTTTCTTTGCTAGTTTATATAACTGGTCTAAAATTCAATGATTTCAAGTGACCAAGGAATTAGTAAATGTACAAAATTTACCTCTTATCTTAAAATATTAACTTCATGACCAAAATCATTTATAAATTCCACTAATAAACTTTTAACTTCATTATCTCTGCACTCAGTCTCTGCAGTCTGTACATTGTGAACACATTTTAAATCTACACTACTAAACTGACTAGTAGAATCTAATTCGCTTCCTATGATTACTGAACGAAATGATTGCTAGTGTATTTGAAGCGTTCGACCGAGTCCGTCATAGAATGGTGGGAGTGCTGCCATCTTTCGGAAGAAGGTTATAGTAGCAACAGTACGCTGAATTTTGATGTTAAATATTTCGAGTATAATTTAACTATTACAATTATCTGAAAAACGTTGAATTTTACGATAACTAACAAAGAAATTATGTTACATAATGTTGGAAGAAAGGAATTGAACGTTTTCAACTCAATATGGACTTTTCAACTCGAGAACAGTTAAAGATAGTGCCATTCAGAAAAATGAAATTAATATACTTGCAAATTTTCGGAAATTTTCAACTCCAAATTGGAAAAGTTCCGTAAAACGCATATGAAATCTTTAGTTGACTCGGAATCGACTTTGAACTTGATGTGCATATCAAAAAAAGTTTTATTTTTTACTAAAATTAAAGGAAAAATGAGAAAACATAATTTTGGAGGGAAATGACCTCTTTCAACTCTAGATGAACATTTCAACTCGAGAACGGTTAAAGATAGAGCAATTTTGCAAACGCTAATCGATTCAGAATAATAAAAGTAGTATGATTTGTGGATTTAAATCAAAAATATTGACAGACGGATTTTCAATTGAATACCTTAGCAGATTTTCAAATATTTTCAAGTCGCGACTGCAGAGGTTTCATATAAAGCCTATGAAATCTTCATTTGACTGAGAATCGACTTCAATTTTGGTGTGTATATTCAGAAAAGATCAAGTTTTTCAAATATGAGATGAAAATTTTTTTGAAAATATTTCCGAGGTGTATGACACCTTTCAACTCCAGATAAACACTTCAATTCCAGAACGGTTGAAGATAGAGAAATTCTGCTAACGCCAATCGATTCAGAATCATTGAGTTAGTATGATCTGTGAATTTGAATCAAAAATATTCACAGATGGATTTTTAATTGAACTTCTTAGCAGATTTTTGAAAATTTTCAACTCGCGACTGCAAAGGTTCCAGTAAAAGCCTATGAAATTTTCATTTGACTGCGAATCGACCTCAATTTTGGTGTGACTATTCAGAAAAGATCAAGTTTTTCGAGTATAAGATAAAAAAGGTGTTTGAAAATGTTTCCGAGGTGTACGACACCTTTCAACTCCAGATGAATTCTGCAATTCGAGAACGGTTGAATATAGACAAATTCGGTTAACGTCAATCGATTCAGATTCATAAAAATATTACAATTTGTTAATTTTAATAAAAAATATTGACAGACGGATTTTTAATTGAAAACCTTAGCAGATTTTTGACTATTTACAACTCGCGAATTCAAATTTAGTGTGCATATCCAAAAAAAGTTGAAAATCAACAGAGAAATGACAAAAACAAAATTTTTTAATGAAATTAATTACCTCTTTCAACTCTAGATAAATTTCGAGTCAATCGACGTTAAACAAAATTATTCGAAAAATCTATAAAAATCATGAAAAATACAAAATCGGCATATCCACTTGCAATCTGCACTATATACGCAAAATTTCATGCAGATTCTGAAAATATATGATTTTTTTTCAGATCAAATTCAAGGTTTGGCATAAAAAAGGACTAAAACGTCAAAATTTTCACGAATAGAAATTGAAAATATGGAGGGAAATTATTCCTTCCTCCCTCCAAATGAACTCAATGAATATATTTGTATTTCATCATAACACAATATTGAATTTCGATGAAGAATTAACGAAATTACAAAAATTTTAAAGTCGAAAATTGCGGAGGTTCTTTCAAATATCCATGAAAATTCTGGTTGACTCGGAATGCCCTTTAAATTCGGTGTGCATTTTCAAAAAGTCTGAATTTTACGAGAATTAACAGAAAAATTATAAAAACAAATTTCTTGAGGAGAATACCGCTTTCAACAACTTTTTTATTCATGAACTGTTGAAGACAAAGCAACTCTGCAATCGACTCTGAATGATAAAGTTAAAATATTCATTCAACGAAAACAAAAATTATTAAAAAAAAAAGTCATGTTACTACAGCATCAAATCTACTTGAAATGTGCACTATATACGTAATGTTTCAAGCAAATTCCGACCAACTCCTCTGGTATAAACATTTAGCATAAAAACAATAAAACGTCGAAAATTACCTGACCAAGTCCAAGTGGGCACAATCACATTTTGAAGATTTGTCATTTACAATTTTTCTCGTAATATTGCAAAAATCCGTCTATTTACAATCTTTAATTAAATCCCAAAACCCAAACTTCTTACATGTTTCATAAGACCCTATAATAAAATATCAATTAAAATATAAATTGATAACGAAAATTTTTGCTAGCGTATTTGAAGCATTCGACTGAGTCCGTTATAGAACCGTGCGAGTGCTGCCATCTTCCGGAGGAAGGTTGTAGTAGCAACAGTGAAATTGTTTCATTAATGGAATGCAAAATTTTTTTGACTATCAATGAAATCATGAAAAAAAGTGGAAGGAATTGACCCATATGAACTCTACAACTCGAGAACGGTTTAGGCGAACGCCCATCGAATTCAGAATAATAAAAATAATTACTCCCTGAATTTAAAATAGAAAAATTAACAGGCATAATTGTTTGAATAAACACAGCAGAATATTGTGAATTTTCAACTGGAAATTGCAGAGGTTCTGTAAAGAAACTTTGAAATTTTTAGTTGACTTGGAATCGACTTCAAATTCGGTGTGTATATCCAAAAAAAGTTGAATTTATCAAAAATTCAAGGGAATTTTAAATATTGTGAGGTGATCATAAAGATAGGATTCGTGTTGGCGCGGTCTGTGGTTGGTTCCATGCTCAAAGGTCATTGTCGGGTCGTCAGAGGAGAGCGATAAGATTTTAAATACTTTGAAGTGATCTCAAAATTGGGATTCTTGTTGGCGATATCTATATTGAGTCAGAATGGAAACTTTTCATCATCAAAGGTCATTGTCGGGTTGTCAGAGGAGTGCAGTCGAATTTTAAAAATTTTTAAGTGATCTTAAAAATAGGATTCGAATTGGGGCGGTCGGTGATGTATCAGAATACATTTATTTTTGTCCAAATATCAACTTTTTATCATAAAAGGTTCTCGCTGAGTCGTCAGAGGAGTGCGGTCGAATTTTAATTTTTTTTAAGTGGTCTCAAGAATAGGAATCGAGTTGGCGCGGTCTGTGGTTGGTCAGAATACATGCATTTTTGTGCTAATAACATTTTTTCATCGTCAAAGGTCATTGTTGGATCGTCAGAGTGCGGTCGGATTTTAAAAATTTTGAAGTGATCTCAAAAATAGGATTCGAGTTGGCGCGGTCTGTGAAGGGTTAGAAAACATTAATTTTTGTCCAAATTACAACTTCTTATCATCGAAGGTCATTGTCGGGTCTTCAAAGTAGTGCGGTCGGATTTTAAATATTTTGGAGTTATCTCGAAAATAGGATTCGAATTGGGGCGGTCTGTGGTTGGTCAGAATACATTAATTTTTGTCCAAATATCAATTTTTCATCATAAAAGGTCATTGTTGGGTCGTCAGAGAAGTGCGGTAGGATTTTAAATATTTTGAAGTGATCTCAAAAATAGGATCCGTGTTAGCGCGATCTATATTGGGTCAGAATACATTCCTTTTGGTCCAAATGGAAACTTTTCATAATCAATGGTTATTGTCGGGTCGTCAGAGGAGTGCGATCATATTTTAAATATTTTGAAGTGATCTCAAAAATAGGATTCGAATTGGCGCGGTCTGTGGTGGGTCAGAATACATTTAATTTTGTCCAAATAACAACTTTTCATCATCGAAGGTCATTGTCGGGTCGTCAGAGAAGTGCGGTTGGATTCAAAATATTTTGAAGTGATCTCAAAAATAGAAATCGAGTTGGCGCGATCTGGTTTGGGTAAGAATACATTAATTTTTGTCCAAATGATAACTTTTCATCATCAAAGTTCCTTGTCGGGTCGTCAGAGAAGTGCGGTAGGATTTTAAATATTTTGAAGTGATCTCAAAAATAGGATCCGTGTTGGCGCGATCTATATTGGGTCAGAATACATTCCTTCTGGTCCAAATGGAAACTTTTCATAATCAATGGTCATTGTCGGGTCGTCAGAGGAGTGCGGTCAGATTTTAAATATTTTGAAGTGATCTCAAAAATAGGAATCGAGTTGGCGCGATCTGTATTGGGTCAGAATACATTCATTTTGGTCGATATGGAAACTTTTCATAATCAATGGTCATTGTCGGGTCGTCAGAGGAGTGCGATCATATTTTAAATATTTTGAAGTGATCTCAAAAATAGGATCCGTGTTGGCGCGATCTATATTGGGTCAGAATACATTCCTTCTGGTCCAAATGGAAACTTTTCATAATCAATGGTCATTGTCGGGTCGTCAGAGGAGTGCGGTCAGATTTTAAATATTTTGAAGTGATCTCAAAAATAGGATCCGTGTTGGCGCGATCTATATTGGGTCAGAATACATTCCTTTTGGTCCAAATGGAAACTTTTCATAATCAATGGTCATTGTCGGGTCGTCAGAGGAGTGCGATCATATTTTAAATATTTTGAAGTGATCTCAAAAATAGGATCCGTGTTGGCGCGATCTATATTGGGTCAGAATACATTCCTTTTGGTCCAAATGGAAACTTTTCATAATCAATGGTCATTGTCGGGTCGTCAGAGGAGTGCGATCATATTTTAAATATTTTGAAGTGATCTCAAAAATAGGATCCGTGTTGGCGCGATCTATATTGGGTCAGAATACATTCCTTCTGGTCCAAATGGAAACTTTTCATAATCAATGGTCATTGTCGGGTCGTCAGAGGAGTGCGGTCAGATTTTAAATATTTTGAAGTGATCTCAAAAATAGGATTTGAATTGGCGCGGTCTGTGGTGGGTCAGAATACATTTAATTTTGTCCAAATAACAACTTTTCATCATCGAAGGTCATTGTCGGGTCGTCAGAGAAGTGCGGTTGGATTCAAAATATTTTGACGTGATCTCAAAAATAGAAATCGAGTTGGCGCGATCTGGTTTGGGTAAGAATACATTAATTTTTGTCCAAATGATAACTTTTCATCATCAGAGTTCCTTGTCGGGTCGTCAGAGAAGTGCGGTAGGATTTTAAATATTTTGAAGTGATCTCATAAATAGGATTCGAATGGGCGCGGTCTGTGCTGGGTCAGAATACATTCAATTTTGTCCAAATAACAACTTTTCATCATCAAAGGTAATTGTTGGGTCGCCAGATGAGTGCGGTCAGATTTTGAATATTTTGAAGTGATCTCAAAAATAGGAATCGAGTTGGCGCGGTTTGTGGTGAGTCAGAATACATTCATTTTGGTCGATATGGAAACTTTTCATAATCTATGGTCATTGTCGGGTCGTCAGAGGAGTGCGGTCGAATTTTAAATATTTTGAAGTGATCTCATAAATAGGATTCGAATGGGCGCGGTCTGTGGTGGGTCAGAATACATTCAATTTTGTCCAAATAACAACTTTTCATCATCAAAGGTAATTGTTGGGTCGCCAGATGAGTGCGGTCAGATTTTGAATATTTTGAAGTGATCTCAAAAATAGGAATCGAGTTGGCGCGGTTTGTGGTGGGTCAGAATACATTAATTTCCGTCCAAATAACAACTTTCCATCATCAAGGGTCATTGTTGGGTCGTCAGAGGAGTGCGGTCGGATTTTAAATATTTTGAAGTGATCTAAAAAATAGGATTCATGTTGGCGCGATCTGTATTGGGTCAGAAACACTTAGAATTTTTCGGAAAAAATTGGAGGAAAATGCCCTTTCCACTTCTTATAAACTTTTTAACTCGAGAACGGTTAAAGATAGAGCAATTCTGCGAACGTCATTCGATTCAGACTTATGGAATTAGTACACCCTATCAATTTCAAATGGAAATATCAACAGAAAACTTTTTTTGAATAAACACAGCAAATTCACGGAAATTTTCAACTCGAAATTGCAGAGGATTCGCAAGAAACTTACGAAATCTTCAGTTGACTCGGAATCATGGATTCAACAAGCGGAATTGTTTTCCATCATTGGCATTGTTGTGGTTTTAAAGTATACATTATCAACGATACATAACCTCATTTCTAACCCATGCCTGCAAAAATAAGCAGCGGTAGCGGTCCACCGCTGAAAACACAACAACCTGGCAAGCATCTCATACGATATAATGAATATTCATCTGTTGCCTGTATTTAAAAATAGAATCCGGACAATTGGAAATAAATAAACCATTAACTGCTGTGGACAAATATTTACGGGTTATACGAGGCTATTGGCACATGTCCGGAAAAACGTTTGTTCTGAAGGTTCAGTCGAAAATTCTAATAGAATTTTGATCATCACTTGACTAGACAATGTGTTATGAAAATACTGGGCAAGGTTTTAAAACAAAAACAAACAAATTCTCGAGGGTTAAAAACATATTTCAAAAGCTTTACAATGCTTGCTTGCCAAAAGTCTCTCCCATGGATGGAGACTTTAACAAATTAAGGATGAAACAAGATTAAATGAAATATCTTCCTGATGATGAATACATCAAAATCCAGGTTTCTATATTAAATTTCAAATCTTAGCATTGGCCCGTTTCATTCGATTGATTTTGTTTTGTCTTAATATTTGTCATCACTGTTGATATAGCCGTTGTAACTATATGGTGGTCCTGTAGGTTTTCCGGGTTCTCCTACAGCTAAAAAGTGAATAAGCCACCAAAAATCGGTAAGTCACCCTGGAGCGCCAAGGCAAATAATAATAATATCCATCCTTAACCAGCACAGGCTCACAGACAAAAAGTCACAGTTGGATACCTCAACAAGAAAATGAGAGCTGTGGACGATGTAATAGTTAAGTGGGACATCAAGAGGAATAATAGTTCTTTCGCACAGTGCTATAGATGCCAGGCCTAGGGACATGCTCAGGGTATGCTCCAAGCCCAAAACCACCCCAGCTATTTGCTGCAACTGCGGGGGGAGCACACACATCATGCTCAGGAATCTGCGAGACCTACATCAAACATGAAAGTTCGCAAGAAGAAAGAAGGGTGGAAGCATAGCCAAAACAGCAGAGAACATCTGGGAGCAGAGGAGACGAAACCAAGAAAGCCGACAACAGGAGAACCAGGCCAAAACGGTAAGTCACAGAATTTTCCCACCACAATCCTCACCCCATCTCTCCCAGACAGGCGGCAAAGCACAGATCAACCAGGCAGTCCAACGCCGTAAGGGTATTCTTGGAAAAACATCATACGATTTAAGGCCTACTCAGGCTATGGAAAATATCATCAAGGGTCTGAGGACGGCCAGTAACAGCACCGAGAAATTCATGGCTTTTTGGAGGTTACCGGCAGCAACAAAGTTGCAAACAAGGGTTTTTCTACCGTCAGGGTGGACAGGCCCAATGCAATCAGGGGGAGGGCGGTGTCGCAATCCTTGCGAAGGCTGGTGTACCACATATGCCTTTGCCACAAAAGCAAAGCACCATCGAGCATACAGGCATACAGCTTGTATGTGGTACAAGGATATGTGTGGGATACAATGTTCCGGATAAAAGGTTCAATGCAATGGATCTTTAAAACAAGGAGGTATGAGTTGAACTGCGCCAATCACTTCCCTAACGCCCAACGCATTTTCCCTCGAACTGTCAGACCCTTACGACAATCGACCTGGTGGTGGACAAGATCGTCGTAGGGATCTCAGAGCTCAAAACAGCCCCCGAGTTGATTTCGGATCATCACCCTGTACTCTTTACAATCAAGGGTGGCCAACCCCTCACAGACTGGAAGGAGTACAGGAGATTGATGAACAAATAAACTTCTTTAGCACCACAAACAACCACAGATAACATGGATGCAGAAACTCGGAGGATGATAGAATACAGTCAGAAAGTGAGAGATGCCACTACCAGAAAGAAGGCCTTAAGAGAGGATAGAGAACTTCTTCCAGACTTCATCCTAGGTCTCATCAAATTAAATAACAAGGTTAGAAAGAAATGGCAGAGCACACGAAAATATTATGGACCTAGGGCATGAAATACACGATCACATAAAAAGTGTTTTGTCATACTGGTTGATGACATCAGAAATACGTGTGCATATGTGATAGCGAAGGCCTTAGCTTAACGTCCTCTCTCTCTCTGGTGAGTGTCTCGGTGTTTATTGGAGCTTGCTTCCCATCGACAAATTTGTTCAGCTCTCCCCCAACTATATATGAATCCGCCCTAGCTCAGCCTGGTTACTAGTGAATAGTGGGAGCTTTATCAAAGTGAAAAGGGAAGTCTGCTCTAAGCTCCACCCTGAAGAATTTAATAATATTTTATTTGTTTTTTTCCGGACGTGACATGACGAACTAACATATCTTATCACTTCTACTGTCGAAAGAGAACTGAGCTCAACATCCTGCCACGTCTGTTATTTTGGAAAATCGATGAATACTTAGTATTCAAGAGTAAAGACGATGAACATAGGGACTATACAAATAATCTATTTATTTCAAACCTATTATACACGTTGAAGGATTTGGTTATCAATAAGCGATTTTATTTACATTTTTTCACTATGAGTGTTCCATATTTCTGAGTGAAGCTATTATTCAAAATGAAGTGGTTATTTTTATACGAAGAGCGTGAAGATATATGATTAATGAAATTCCTGAATAATTTGTGCTAAATCAAAAACTACCAGAATAAAAATAATTCCTTTTAACCTTCGGTCTTGAACGATTCGGGTCAGTAGCTATAATGATTTGAAATAAATTTCTGGGCTGGAGCGCATCTTTACAGATTGTAGCAAAAAAAAAACTAAACATTTCGCAGGGGCGAGGTAGTATTTACACAACTCCAATGATGCAGTGGCGCATCTTTGGAGGTTGCAGCATAGACGAATGTTGTCAATAATAACGAATAGCTCTCATTTCAAACAGGTGCTTCAATAGGTGACCTGTACAAACTATTTTCAAATGAACGGCACTAATTTTCAAATCTTCCCCTAAATCCGCCTCTGTGGGTAGCCCTCTTGTGAAAGATAGATTCTTCGATATAAATATTCACTACACAGGGCAGGCTTCAACAAATCAAGCCAGGAACAGATATCAATTTTATTCAATTCAATTTTTTTCAAATAGTCTCGACCTCTGGTCCTGTCCTGTACTCAACGAGCGCAGATCAATATTTCAAAAGTAATAGCATCTAGCAACATACCTCATATTGGCACGTGGTCCTAGAGACCTTTCTGTCGCAATCGGATCAGATCAATACGTAACTGATTCACAGACGCAAGAATAATGTTAGGAGACGGGAAAAGTTGGCGGGAATTGACGTGAAGGAATTTGTATGTTCAGAAAGAACATTCCGGGCCGGAGGAATTTGGAAATGAGCGCAATAAAAGGGGAATGTGCGTTTTTTGCAGTTTATAATCCAACCAATAAGATATACGAAAAAACATTCCCATTGAAAGAGGAGCATTTTTTTCAAGTAAGGAGGGTACCGAAATCAACAGTACATTTGAATTGCCATTTTATGTATGCCATTACCTGTTACGTCTGCTGTCAAACGTTCAAAGTGATAATAAAGATAAAACTCTTTTTGAGAAGCGAGAAAACAGACAGAGATCTTTAGATTTGAGAGGAGTACTGGAGAACTGCAGAAACGTACTTTCAACTATACCCAGAAAAATACAAGCAAACACTGAAAATTGTATACTGTAACGTGCGGGAGCCGGACCTGTATAGTACACCTGATCGCTAACAATGCATGTCACTATCTCTGCATCATCACATCGAAGAAGAAACAAGAGCCATCTAAACAAGTGTTCCGAACTATTTCGAACGGCGACCTCTCACGTAGTGTCTCGGAATTTCTAGAATTTTTAGAAACTGAATAAATGAGAACCCTGATAGTTCACAAGTTGAAATGAATAAGTCGATAAAAGTTTAGTGCATTTTTATAACAGTGGTGTCAGAAGTGGGATTTTCAAAATGAATAAGTGTTCGCCTAGTGGACACTTTCTATGTTATAAAAAAAACATATAGACCTTTTCACGCGAAATAGACGAGGTATCCGTTGAAAATGTTCTTTCACAGTTCTTAGTTTTTGTTCTAGTCTTCGGTTAAGCATTTTTTTGTTTGTTTTCTTTAATTCAATTACTTACCTCTCTCGACGCATCATTATTCGTTTACTTCTTCAGTTCTTATTCATGATCGATATTGTCATTTTATATTTTTACAGTTTTTTCTAATACTCCCTTGCAGCATCTTCAAGCTAGATGATTTTTTTACGACCCGTTCAATCTGCTTCTTGTGAATAGGAAGCAGACCCAATAATATTTTATTTGATTTACAAATATGGTATATTCGGAAAAAGCACTCAATAAAACTCTCATTACTAATTTACAAACACGAATCAAAATAAAAGATGAGACATAACACTATGCATCAGTCAGTCAGATGACTGAGTGGAAGCATTTATCTTTCATGTATTTTATAACTGAAATTCTAAATTTAGTCAGGTCAGAAATATTTTTTATTTTGGAGGTAGGAAAATAATGCTTTGGGAGCATGATTTTTGTAGTTGAATTCACAACATTATTTTTTTTTTTTGAGCATCAAAATACGCAACTTTGTCATAATTTGAGCTTAGCAGTATCTCCTGTAGTAGGAGATGTCAATGGTCAGTTCGAATTTGAATCAACCTGTATAATTCATAATCTTTTCGGTAAGATCTTGAATGAACTGTTATAATGATAAAGTTACTTTAATAAATTGCTAGAAATGTTTTCTCTACCATGATCATTTTTCCAATCCAAAATAAAAAGGAATGCACTCAAGTTATTTATTGACTGGCCTCTAATTCGTAAACACAATAAATCATATGCATCTTCTAATGCTCGATTCGCTGTCGTTGAAAATGAAAAAATCACACTCTGATAACACTAACGTAGGCGATTGTTTCTTTTCGAGATGAACGATCGGTTTGCTTTCAGAAAATAGCAGTTGTTTAGTCTTGAAAAATCGATGGACAAAAATGTTTTTCACCAACAGACAAAAAGTCCAGTTATTAATCTCGAATGTAAAATTAGCGAGTACATTCAAAATAGTGCAGTTACTTAGTTGTTCACTGCAATAACATCCTACGTTTATTGACCTCAACTCACGTGATTCATTTGTATTTGTAACGTCTTGTTTTATCGTCAAAATACTTTAGATACTATTTTTTATTTTGGTGCACGAAGTAGTCCTATGGACATCTATGTCATCCACAGGACGTCCTTTTCTGGTACAGTGAGCGTCCTATGGACATCCAAGGGACTCACTAATGCCACAACTTTGTAATAAATTCGAACGTCCATCGCGGATATCAACTGAATGTCCCCTTGGGACCATAACTAGATATCACTATGGGCATTCATAGGACGTCCGATTTTTGTAGAGTGGACGTCAGAGGAATTCCCTTATGCTACAACTTTTTACTGAATTTGGACGTCTATCGCGAACATCCACTGGCTGTCTCATTGGGACAATAAATATATATCAGTATGGGCATTCATAGGGCGTCCCATTTCGGTACAGTGGACGTCAGAGGAACCCACTAATGCAGCAACTTTGCACTAAATTCGAACGTCCATCGCGGATATCAACTGAATGTCCCCTTGGGACCATAACTAGATATCACTATGGGCATTCATAGGACGTCCGATTTTTGTAGAGTGGACGTCAGAGGAATTCCCTTATGCTACAACTTTTTACTGAATTTGGACGTCTATCGCGAACATCCACTGGCTGTCTCATTGGGACAATAAATATATATCAGTATGGGCATTCATAGGGCGTCCCATTTCGGTACAGTGGACGTCAGAGGAACCCACTAATGCAGCAACTTTGCACTAAATTCGAACGTCCATCGCGGATATCAACTGAATGTCTTCTTGGGACCATAACTAGATATCACTATGGGCATTCATAGGACGTCCGATTTTTGTAGAGTGGACGTCAGAGGAATTCCCTTATGCTACAACTTTTTACTGAATTTGGACGTCTATCGCGAACATCCACTGGCTGTCTCATTGGGACAATAAATATATATCAGTATGGGCATTCATAGGGCGTCCCATTTCGGTACAGTGGACGTCAGAGGAACCCACTAATGCAGCAACTTTGCACTAAATTCGAACGTCCATCGCGGATATCAACTGAATGTCCCCTTGGGACCATAACTAGATATCACTATGGGCATTCATAGGACGTCCGATTTTTGTAGAGTGGACGTCAGAGGAATTCCCTTATGCTACAACTTTTTACTGAATTTGGACGTCTATCGCGAACATCCACTGGCTGTCTCATTGGGACAATAAATATATATCAGTATGGGCATTCATAGGGCGTCCCATTTCGGTACAGTGGACGTCAGAGGAACCCACTAATGCAGCAACTTTGCACTAAATTCGAACGTCCATCGCGGATATCAACTGAATGTCCCCTTGGGACCATAACTAGATATCACTATGGGCATTCATAGGACGTCCGATTTTTGTAGAGTGGACGTCAGAGGAATTCCCTTATGCTACAACTTTTTACTGAATTTGGACGTCTATCGCGAACATCCACTGGCTGTCTCATTGGGACAATAAATATATATCAGTATGGGCATTCATAGGGCGTCCCATTTCGGTACAGTGGACGTCAGAGGAACTCACTAATGCAGCAACTTTGCACTAAATTCGAACGTCCATCGCGGATATCAACTGAATGTCTTCTTGGGACCATAACTAGATATCACTATGGGCATTCATAAGACGTCCGATTTTTGTAGAGTGGACGTCAGAGGAATTCCCTTATGCTACAACTTTTTACTGAATTTGGACGTCTATCGCGAACATCCACTGGCTGTCTCATTGGGACAATAAATATATATCAGTATGGGCATTCATAGGGCGTCCCATTTCGGTACAGTGGACGTCAGAGGAACCCACTAATGCAGCAACTTTGCACTAAATTCGAACGTCCATCGCGGATATCAACTGAATGTCCCCTTGGGACCATAACTAGATATCACTATGGGCATTCATAGGACGTCCGATTTTTGTAGAGTGGACGTCAGAGGAATTCCCTTATGCTACAACTTTTTACTGAATTTGGACGTCTATCGCGAACATCCACTGGCTGTCTCATTGGGACAATAAATATATATCAGTATGGGCATTCATAGGGCGTCCCATTTCGGTACAGTGGACGTCAGAGGAACCCACTAATGCAGCAACTTTGCACTAAATTCGAACGTCCATCGCGGATATCAACTGAATGTCCCCTTGGGACCATAACTAGATATCACTATGGGCATTCATAGGACGTCCGATTTTTGTAGAGTGGACGTCAGAGGAATTCCCTTATGCTACAACTTTTTACTGAATTTGGACGTCTATCGCGAACATCCACTGGCTGTCTCATTGGGACAATAAATATATATCAGTATGGGCATTCATAGGGCGTCCCATTTCGGTACAGTGGACGTCAGAGGAACCCACTAATGCAGCAACTTTGCACTAAATTCGAACGTCCATCGCGGATATCAACTGAATGTCCCCTTGGGACCATAACTAGATATCACTATGGGCATTCATAGGACGTCCGATTTTTGTAGAGTGGACGTCAGAGGAATTCCCTTATGCTACAACTTTTTACTGAATTTGGACGTCTATCGCGAACATCCACTGGCTGTCTCATTGGGACAATAAATATATATCAGTATGGGCATTCATAGGGCGTCCCATTTCGGTACAGTGGACGTCAAAGGAACCCACTAATGCAGCAACTTTGCACTAAATTCGAACGTCCAACGCGGATATCCACTGGATGTACCTTAGGGATCATAACTAGATATCACTATGGGCATTCATAGGACGTCCGATTTTGGTACAGTGGACGTCAAAGGAACTCACTAATGTAACAACCCTGTACTAAATTCGAATGTCCACCGCAGATATCCACTGGATGTCCCCTTGGGATCATATAACTGGGTTTTATTGTAATCATAATTATGTATGATAGAGCATGTATTATTCAAATCACTCCAAGAGTAACTCTTGATGAATTTAGTAATATGAATTCAAAATATGCTGCCATAACAAATAAAAATCACACTCCCTCGTAAAGTATACGAGTACACATTTATTATTTATTCATAATTTTTCGTTCGAAATGACGCTGGATATAATATATCCAATGCTTCCAGATAATGTTTTTCTTGGGCCTATTTTTCGCATTGAGAAAACATTAAAAACACATTAAACTTTGTTTTCTGCAAATAAAGTTAGTAAAATGAATCCGAAACACGGCGAAAACGTTGTAACATTTTGTTTTGTACAACATACGACATGACTGACTAGGATGTGAGCGGATAATTATCTTTACGATCATTTCAATTCCTGGAATCCAAAACGTATTCACTGAGTGGACGTTGTTGTGAGAGTTTTCTGAAATAGTGACATGAATTACTTTTTTTCATTAGACTGTTGGCAAAGTTGGTAATTTCCCTATCCAGACAGTACACATTGTCCATTGGACGTCCGTTTAAGGTCCATAATTGGTCCAAACGTCCATTGACGAAAAAAGACGCCCATTGGACGTACTTTGCAGAAAATATAGTATATATCCAAAGTAGACATCCAATGTTCAACAGTATGTTCATGTTTATGGTTTCAATTGAAACAATAATTTTGATTGTGTTCATGTTTGCAGAAATTTACAAATCATAAAACAGCATCACACCAATAATTTTCGTAATGGCAATAATGATCATATCGTAGGCGAGTAATAAAATCAGCCGTCAGCCGTGTCATAAACTCCTTTCGACATTTTCTTAAATAACCAGTCAAATTGCAAACTGATACATAAATCCATTGAATTTACAGTTCGACTGCAAATTTTAATGTTATGTACTTTATGGCTTGCTTGCTAATAGCCTCATTTGAGATGGGGTAATTTTTTGTGGAAATAACATTGTATACACATGTTGCAATTGTATTTTAACAATCGCTTTTTCAATACGTCGTAAAATAATATGTATTTTACTGCACCGAAAAGTACCGTCAAATGTTATGAATATCCATGTGTTTCCACAAGACAGTTTGTTCTAGAACTGAATATATCTAATTCTCGAATTGAGAGGATCCCCAAAAAACATCGGCAATCGTTCCAAGAGTTGGTTGGCTGAACTCCAGAAGTCCCGGAAAAATCAACTCGAGGAAAGGAGGATGGGAGGAAGGGTGGAAGGGAGGAAGGGTGGAAGGGAGGAAGGGTGGAAGGGAGGAAGGGAGGAAGGGAGGAAGGGAGGAAGGGAGGAAGGGAGGAAGGGAGGAAGGGAGGAAGGGAGGAAGGGAGGAAGAGAGGAAGGGAGGAAGGGAGGAAGGGAGGAAGGGAGGAAGGGAGGAAGGGAGGAAGGGAGGAAGGGAGGAAGGGAGGAAGGGAGGAAGGGAGGAAGGGAGGAAGGGAGGAAGGGAGGAAGGGAGGAAGGGAGGAAGGGAGGAAGGGAGGAAGGGAGGAAGGGAGGAAGGGAGGAAGGGAGGAAGGGAGGTAGGGAGGAAGGGAGGAAGGGAGGAAGGGAGGAAGGGAGAAAGGGAGGAAGGGAGGAAGGGAGGAAGGGAGGAAGGGAGGAAGGGAGGAACAATCAAAGAGAGGAAGAAGAAATTGGATCAACTGAAATTGTCTTGTATTCTTTCTGGCTCAGTAATGTGGTGGTGAAGAATGTCTCATGCGTCGAAATATCTATTATGAAATTCAGATCAAGATACTTCTGCAGTATTTGGTCACAAAAGTTTCCAAAGCTTTCAAATTTTCTTTATCTTTCAAGATTCCAGGTGAGAGAATATGTATATCCGGCTAATTTATTCTTGTCATAATTACTTCGTTTCTGTGACATCTCTGATTCACAAATGAACCAGTCCTAAATTATTTATGAATTTTTCAAAGTTGTCATGTTTTTTTGGAAACTGAATATAGATCCATGTCAATTATCACATTTCTTGGAAATGTCTCCATTTTGAAAAAAAGATGACACCACCTTTTCCAAAACTGTTATAATAATAGATGACACTATCAACAACTATCAATCGTGGTTACTGACATCACAGTTTCAATTGTTTCCACATCACATGGAGTATGTTTCAACAAATTCACAGAAGAATTTAAAATTCTCGCTTACGTTGAAGCATATATACGAGTGATCTAGCAACGAAATAAAATATTTCTGAAGAAATATAGCATTCTAAACAAGCATGAGTTAAATCTATGGAAAGATAAGAAATTTCAAATGCTTTTCTACGAAATAATATCTTAATTGCAACATGATAGAAATAGTCCCAATTTTATTAGAACAATTATTAGAGATGACTTAAATGGAAGACATTTATCAAATTAAGAATATGATAATGTGTCCTTAAAAGCTGCCGGTGACAATATCTCGAAAATGAGAATAGATATAAAAATATTTAAAAAATGCCCGAACCCGTTTCGAGGGAAGGTCAGGGAAACCCAAATAGCAAATGAAATAACCCTGATACTCTTACCTCCTCCACGTAAACCCCTAGTTCAAAAGTTCAAATGGTAACCAATGATACATAAATTGATTTTCTTTGGCAATCACAAGAATTTGGGAAATTCTCACAGAAAAAACTGTTCATTTTGTTACTTCAAAGGCTCGTAACCGGAGAGTTTAAAAAAAAAAGTATACCCGACTCAAACACAGAAGTCCTAGGATGTCCTGTACGGAATTGAATGTATTTTTCATTTTTGATGTGGAGAATCGTATATGAGGCAATAGACAATTCATTTCTATGGTATTTAACTCGTTTATAATGAAAGTGAAACTCATAATTTGTCACTAGTTGTTCAAACCAATAAACCATTGCAAATACGCTATTATTCACATAATTACAGGTCACTTGACTGTTTTCACTCAATAAATGAAATTACGACATGTACAGAGCACACAAAAGAGAAATATAGAAGCTGAAATTTTGTGAACAATTGTAAAAATTAATTTTGTTTACGGGAATACCAAAAGAGAGAAAACAGTGAACAATGGATCCAAGTCTTCCGTCAGCAACTTTTCTGGCAAATATATTTCAGTACCCGTATCACAATAACAAATGTGCAACTGCTTCCTATAACGTATACTGAAAGCTTGTTCAACACATAGGAATCGCACGTTAAAGGTAAGACCTCGTTAATCTTTAGCTCACACAAACAAAACAATTTTTTAAACATTACGAAAACATCTGGCCCAGCAAAAGGTTCTCGAGAGCAGGGACCTCAAGGACACATGCTTGGGTCATTATTCTTCAGATTGACAGTGTTCAGTGAATGCCAGCAGCTCTGGAAAAAAACTGAAGAAGAGTACCAATTCTTACCTAATTTCCCTCGACCCTCACGATGTTCTTTGAACATTTTTCTTCTCGTGAAACCCAGAACAGCACGCCCTTGATGTTGTTAGGATGCCCACCGAGCTGACAAATCAACAGAACCTGTGTCAGAACCCTGGAACACCAGGATGTAGCTATACTGCTACGTTCCTGGACATAACCTCACTACTACCCACTACTTATATTCAACAAACATCTCTAGAGGAGTTTAGCAATATTATGTGACTGGATGAGAACTATACTCCACATTTGGACTATAACGGCCTCCCTACAAGGAGAGAATGTCAGCTTCAAGCCAGCCATCAGAGGCTGTCCCAAAGCAGGGTGGTTCTCTCCCCTCTATTGTGGTCACTATTTCTAGACGATGCTGGCCATGCTATCGCTCTGCAAGCATATGCTGACGATCTGGTACTGAGTGAATAGGAACATCACAGGATGTTTTTTTGTAGGAACCAGAATAGAAAAAATAGGTAATATAATGCAGTCAAGAATACAAGGTGAGAAAATGAGATCCTTCAAATGGGTAATGAATGTGTGTGATAAATTCATGTTATAGAATACGTAATCGAAAATCTCAATCACGCCTTGATTTCCTTTTTGAATTCCAGTACTTTTTTATGGAGGTATATTGAATAGTTGAAATAATTTTAAGGGCGAATTATCCTGTTTTGCGAATATTACCCTGTTTCGAATTCTTATCTTTATTTTGCAATACATAGTTCTCCTTTCTGAACTGTAGCACTTCTATCCAGTGGTTAACATTTTTTTAAAGGAGGGCTTTGGAGATGAGTATCATGGAAAATGCGCTTTTAGGTCGGGTAATAATGTTGTCGTACTTTAGCGCTCTTCTATGGCATTGTGTCTTAGAATATCATGGTAGGTTTCTGAATAACACCTGATATTTGTACCACCTAGATCGGAATCCACCAAAGCAAAAGCAGTATCGAACGCACTGCGCCACGCTAGCTGAGAAACAAAAAGCACACTTACCCTAACGTTGTCATCGTGACGATGGTATACCAAAATGCAGCCGGAATAGATGTAAAGGTCTTGCCGACGTTTTTCTCAGCGTAGAACATAACAGTGGCGAAAATAATGATGGCCATGGCCAAGGAGAATACAAGGAAGCCTAATTCGGAAGCGCAAGACTTGAGCGTGTAGCCCAAAATTCGAAGTCCCTGCGAGTGCCTCGAAAATTTGAAAATTCTGAAAACGCGAAACACACGCAGAGTGACAAACGCCCCGGACACGTCGTCGTTGTCCGTGATACCGAGTCCAATATAATAGGGCAGAATAGCGACAACGTCTATAATGCTCATCACTGACCGAACGAATTTGTAGCGATTCGGTGCTGCGAACATCCTGAGGAGATACTCCGCCGTGAATATCATAACGCAAGCAGTGTCCAAGCAGAAGAACACGATCTTGTACCGCTCTCCGCAGGGCAAGGAGCCAGCACCACCGGGTCTGCTGCCGCATGGCACAGTTTCGACCACGTTGGCCATCACCGAGACGGCGATGAAGAAGCCCGTGACGTAGTAAAACACCAGCGCAGCCGTGGACGTGTGAGGGTTCTCGAAAGCCCTCCACATCTTCTGGCGAAGATTGGTCAGCTGCTGGAGATGCTGGTCGCCGTTCTCGGAGAGTTTATCGTCCATCAAGCGCTCCGCGTTCTCGCGCTTCCTATCGCGATAGTCTTCGTAACAGCAATCGCCGATGACGTCGGGGAGGATGCCAAAGAAGGCTAGCTCTTCGTCGTAGCTGGTAAGACACTCGTGTTTGGGGTAGTGCAGTTTACCAGTTCTATAGTAGTTCAGGATGTGGCGGAATATGTCCGGGTCGCGATCGAAGAAGTATTCCTTGACGTCCTCGTCGTAGAAGAACTCCCGCTCGTTGGAGCCCAGCAGGGTGTCGGGGTACTTCTCCAGGGTGTTGCGCCACGTTTCGAAGCGGCGGCCGGACACGTTGATGAGCAGCTTCTCGTCGTCGGTCTTCCTCCGGTCCTTGGGCACCGGCGGTGGAGGCAGGGGGTGCGTGGCGATGGGCACCCATCCTATGGCCGCCGCCCGCGCAAATGGGAGCCAAGCGGCGACCGAGGCCATGCTGTGAGGAGGAATGTTCGCCCAGTTGTCTCGGAAGCTCGGCTGCTGCACTCGCTACCAGTGTGGCCGGATCACTCGCACATCGCTGCAGGTGCAGTGTTGTATCCCGACAGCTGAGGGCAGTCTGTGTCGCACTCCGCACTTTGTCTATCCATAACACTACATCGATGCCAGACTACGTACGGTTTCGTGCGCCCGATGCAGAATCATCTTACTGTTTTTATCTGAAACGCTACTGCGGAGTGTGGCTTTCGGGAGTTTCGGCCGCGTCGCGACGGCGTCTGGGCTGATTTCCGAAACGCGCCGATTCCCGCCGAAAAATGACTAGATCAGTCGCACGCTGCTTGTGCGTCACGACGCAGGATCCTTTTGATCGATTAGAGTGCATTGCGTCTAAATCTGCCAAATATACACAAAGTTTTTATTTTACGGTTTACATGCTATTAAAAACTCTCAGCTTCCTCCCTGATTTACTCGGCCGCTTGTACCAACAAGAAACACAATTAAACGTCGATGTTTGCTTTTACTGTATTATGCAGTGACAACGTTGAGACACCGGTATCTTGAAAAATCCAATACGGTAGAATGAAATGCGACTATATTACTTACTTCTCTTGCTAATGCTGCGACAGACATTGAAGTATATCTGCTTCTCACGAAATGCAAAATTTTGTAATATTCCGAAAACATCTGTTCCTGAATTTCTGCAGGCTCAGGTAACTCTTCCCGCAGCAGTGAGTTCCGAAGCCTTGCCATTCGTTCGAAGAACTAGCCCTGGAAAAAATATAATAATAATAATAATGCCATTGTCCGTTGCACTATGGAAACCCCGCAGATACAACTGCTGCACTCCCAGCAACCGGAGTCATAAGGTCACCCATCAGTGGCATCAGTTCTACATGGATGACCTCAAACTGCATGCCTCTGGGGAAAAGGATCATCATCAGTCCTCAAGGGTGGTGCAAGAGTACACGCATGCTATCGGAATGGAGTTTGGGATCGAAAAATGTGCCACGGTTCATCTCAAAAGAGGACGATGCGAGCAATACGGAGAGGACGTTCAGCTCGTAGACGGAAGCATCTCACATCATCGTATACCTATACCTACCTAGGGGTGGAACAACGCCACACCCAAGAGGTAACTACTGTTAAAAACTCTCTCTGCGGCAAGTATCAGTATGAACTCCGACAGATGTGGTCATCAGAACTGTCGGGGAAGAACAAAGTTGCTGCAAGTAATATGCTTGCCGTTCCGATTCTACTTTACTTCTATGGAGTAATGAAATAGACTCAGGAAGAGCTGCGACAACTGGTCCTGAAAACTCGCAACATGATGCATCTTCATAGGAGCTTGTATCCTAAATCGTTTTTTCTACGGTTTCACTTATCCAGACAACGGAGAGGCAGTAGACTTTCGAGCTTGAAGTTTCTACATAACAAGTGGGCTGAAGTCGGAAATCGAGGGATTCATAATAGCTTGCTAAGATCCTTCAACACCCTCGTCTACCGTAGTCGCGTGATGGGTATAGAGATCCCTGACACTAGATGCAGAGCATGTCGTGGGGCAGCTGAGACCATAATGCATTTGCTGTCACTTGTCCAGCTTAGGCAGTCTCAGCCTATATCCAAAGGCATAGCGCGGTGCTACGAGTGTGGTACTACCACCTACGACACTCGTACGGTATTGACAAGACACCGATGTTGCCTTGTGCTTCCGGGGGAGAATGAGAAGTGTCGAATCTATTGGAACTACTAATTCCCCACCCAGCTACACCGTTTGAAGACAGTCATCGACCATTGTCGATAAAACATTTCAACGATATTGCCATATTATGAACTACAACACATCCAAAACTTTTTTTGCTTGTACACTTTCCACACACCAGATCATTCCAGTTTTACGTCATAGGTGGGTCGGCCATATTTGCTGAGCGGCAAATCACAGGGCAAACACCGTTTGTTGTTCTGTGTAAATAAAGATGAAGGAATCTATTTGAATACGTTTGGAACTGCCATCGTTGGATTTCCGAAGTTTATTATTTATGATATCATCGCTCCACGTCTTTCAGCCCACTTCAATACCATTTTGTATCCGTTCCAACAATTATTGTAAACATTCATGATGCTAGATTTCTTTCAATGGTGTTTTTATGTGAATAAAACATTTTTGCGTGCCCTCCAGAGAATATGGACGCCCTGTCATGTCACGTGTTCTGGAATGATCAATTTCGCGTGTGAAGTGAAGTGATGATTCACCATTGCTGAGCGTTCTGGATATTTCATGAGCTAAAAGCTAAAAGTACTTTCCGCACGCGTGTGGATATGAACCACTTTTCAGTGGATTGTGCAGTGCGTTTCTTTCCTGTGTGGTCGTAAGAAAAAAAAAAGATAGGTTGGCATTTGCAGAATTGCTCTATGATTAATCTTTCTCCACATGGAAGATCCCGGAAACTCGCAGCATGAGTAGCTAGAGTTTCAGAATGATATCCTTGTCTCATTTATCATGACGAATGTGTAGATTTTGGACATTTTAAAAAATATAGAAAACATCCCTTCGAAACCTTTCTTTACGTCAAAAAGTCTGAAAATACAAAAAAATAACGATCTTGTTCCGAGCGCCGCTAAGGCCGCAAAGTCACGAAACGTCGAGGTGACCTCAAAAACGTATCAATCACTTACTCTTATCTGCACTCTGGTCGACAAAATCGTCTCTCTCTGCAAAATCGTTTATTTCAACCATGTCTGCATAAGTAGCCAGAGTTTCAGACCGATAAACATGTCCCTGATTTCTTTACGAATTTTCGAAGAAAAGTCTGCACGTGGGCAGCATGATAAGACGCATTTACCATGACGAGTGTAGAATTTGAGAGTTTCAAAAATTTCTTCAAGTAAAAAAGTCCACTCCAAAAAAAATAAAATCTCGATGTTCGAAGACCAGCTAAAGGCGCTACGTTGCCGTAAAGTCTCGAAACGTCGAGGCAACCTCGAAAAAGTAACTGGTACTCTTTTACCTGCACTCTGATCGACAAGATCGTCACTTTTTTGGATTAAGCGGACCTTTTTACGCAAGAAAAAGTTATTTTCCGGAGGATTGTTTGTTGATTTTGTTTTTGACACATGTCAAAGTAGGCGCATTCACCATTTATGATCTACTTTGTTGTTATCTCGGTATTTCACGATTCAGTCAATTTGTTGGATTGAGCTACCACATATGCTATATTTTTGAAATCTACGCGAGATTTTCAACATTCTGGTCAAAACCGGAAATTGATACGACCACTTTGGGTTTTTGTCGATTTTTAGGGGTCTACCCCTTTAGACTTTTTTCGGGTATTTTTTTTGGCATTCCACTAATTTGAAATTCACAAAATATACTAACTTCATCATTCTGAATCGATTGGCGTTCTCAGAATTGCTCTATCTTCAATCTTTCTCGAAATTCGAAATTCTCGAAAACTCGCAGAAAAGAAGTTTTTTTGAAAAACTCTTTCCAAAATCGGTTTTTTCAACCTTCTTTGCAAAAGAAGCCAGAGTTTCAGATCGATATCCATGTCCCTGATTTCTTTACGAATTTTCGAAGAAAAATCTGTACAAAAGTGTAAACATTGGAGTTAAAAAAAATATATAAAAAACCTTCCCTCCGAAACATTTCTTTACATCAAAAAGTCCGCTATGTAGTTTGCAATATATCTACTGTAGGAGAAAAAATTGGTATGAAAGCAGCAACAACAGTTAAGCATGTTTTTTTAAAAAATAGTTCAAAATGATATAGAGTTTTGTTAACTTTCTTGCATAAATATCTGAAACCGGAGACACGGATTGCTTCCTGCTTTTACCCTCTCCACCACATCAACCCCCACTTCAATAGTTCAAATGGTCCATGCAAATGGCCCGTATGCGAAGTCTGGTCGATTGGAACTCTCGCTCCCGGTCGAGCTCAGTATCACATCTATTCAACACTTTGGAGACGAATGTCTCTTTCTCAGAGCTAGTTCTTCCAACGAATGGTAAAGCTTTGGAATTCACTGCCTCTACAAGTGTTCCCTGAGGCATACAGCCGACAAAACTTCAAGAAAACCACCAATTCCTACCTTGTTTCCCACGTCTCTCACGATGTTCTTTGAACATTACAAGATTTTCTATATCGTGGGAACCAGTAGAACTTAAAAAAATATATTGACTAGCCAAAATGGGCCAGACTCATATGAATGTATCTTTCCTCTTATATGTGAGTAACAACTTCATAAAAACCCTGACGACATACTGAACTTTACTTAGTAGACACAAATCCAGCGTTGATAATAAAATGAATAAATCTACGTACCTATTATCATTACTGCTGATACTTATGGATTCTGACAAAATACTTCGAAATGAATTTTGTATCATCATAATTCTATGCACTTCTTGAAACATCTAAGGAATGAGGATTTCAAAACATTCAATTTCTTGACAGCTGGGAAATGTTAGACTTTAAAGTAATAGTTTCACAGCCAACTTAGTTTATTTTTCGTAAGTATGAATATTAGCCACCACACCGAGAAGTGATGAAAACGGTAGTTTTTACTGCAATTTCACGCCAAAATATTTATGAAATTACGCCCACTGTCGTGGTACGCTACATATCACCTGAAAAAGTTCCAACAAGTCTGGCATATTATTATCCGTAATTTGTTTGGTTTAAGCACCTGTCACTCATAGTTTTGTTTTCTGACAGAGACGTGTGGTGCATTTGATTTATTCGATCTGTGAATATCAACTGTAAATGAGAAATTGAAGCAATCAATTCATGTATAGAACTTGCTTCGAACATTTCTTAATAGGTTTCAGTACAGGATATAGGTATACCATATGAATCTCTGTTTCCAGACGAATTACTTGATTACTAATTAGTTCTAACCAAATTCTAAACTCTTCAGGTCAGGTATGTTTTGGCCTTTTTTAATACATCAGGGGTGTGATTCCGTGAACCATAGAATTTTACCTTTCATAAGATGATTGAGATGACATTATAGTTGAATTCATGGAAGAGAAAGAAACATAACTGTCGACTTTAGAATTCTATGGTACACGGAATCCCACTCCATTCGAGATCTGACAAATTTTGGGTAAGTAGATCCAGTTCAGAATCGGTTATGAAAGAACCCATAACAAATTTTACGAGTTAATAATAAATTACGCATACTTAGCCGTAGACACAATGGATGTTTTATGTAATAAGTTTTGCGTTTTGGGATTTTGGATATCAGTTTTTAAAGTAAAACAAGATGCAAAACAGTATTGAAAAATGAAGCTTGAATTCTACCAACCAGATTGTGGATGAGGCGTGATCAGAATAATAATGGCAATGATTTCGCGTAAAAAAATTATCCAAAATTATGAAAATCAAAGCTAAAAACATAAAACTGCCATTGTGTTTCAGCCTTTATTTACCTGACAATAATTATAACTTTTCTGTCCGTAGACGTTAGTTTTCCAGAAGAATTTTGCATTCTTTCCTACATTTTTCAAATCAGCCACACCCACTCCATAAATGTTCTGATTGGTCCATGCGAATCGCCTATATGAAGTCCGGTTGGTTGGAATTCTTGCGTATACCTATAGACACGCAGTGACATCTGCAGGTATACTTCAAAACTGCAGAATGGTTAATGAAGAAAGCTTTTCTAATATTTGTACTTGAAAGATTTGCCCAATTTAAAGGAACATTGAAATTCAATCAATATGATGGCATTGATGGGTTGGTGGTTGGGCATAACGGTATCTATTTCAAGTTCCTAGTGCCCGACAGCGAATTAATTTGAGATAGACACCATTTATAAAGTCAGGTGCGGTTCAGTTCAGGGATAATAAGCTCGTGGCTACTACCCCTGGCAATTGGAAAGCGGCTATGATTGAGGGTTCAAAATTAGATGCCAGCGGTAAACTCGCGAAAATCGAACCACTGTGCTAGAATTCCTATCCACCAGACTTCACATAGGTGACCCGCATGAACCAATAAGAACAGTTATGGAGAGGAACTTTCTAATTTAAAAGAATAATCAATTTTGGATGGTTTTTCTGACCACGTTCAGTTAGTGAGGTCAGATTGGCTAATAATTAACGCACAATCAACTAACAATAATTTACAACTTTTCAGGTGAAATTACCCTCATCTCGTCAATCCTTCATCACCCCACCCTCCTCACTCAAAATTGTTCTGATTGGTTCTTGCGGGTCACCCATGTGAAATCTGGTTGATATCAATCCTTGCCTTTCACGTCTTTTTGTCAACAGAATTGCAGAATATTCACCTTGTATTATTTATATACCCGAATTTCATGACATAAATAATCACCATATATTCAACAAAATTTACATTAACGCCGTGGTTCGCTGTCAAATAGTAAGATGAAACTGCTTTGAATAGGCGTTATTAAGCATATGGCTTACGGTCAAGAAGTTTGATCAATCTTCCTTGAAGTAACGTCATTTTTATTGGTTTGTTTCACAGTTTAAAACATACGAATAAAAATGGCGTCACTTCAAGGTAGTTTGATCAAACAATTTGAGCGAAAGCAACGGGTTTTACTATCGATTTTTTTACAAATCTTCAAAAATTAAAAAATAACTGCTTGGGCACGCATGTCTCTGAATCGACCTTCAGAGGGTTTGCTCACGGGATATTTCAGAAAAATATTACTCGCACAAAATCGATAGATATCGACTGTGTATGAAAATTGAAGACGGAGCATATAGGCGAATACAGTATTTTAATTTGATATGGAGTGAAGAGAAAACGATATTCACTTTTGTTCTTTATTTTTAACATATACAGGTTATTCTTTTAAACATTCAAATATATAAAAAATAATAGAAACTTATGAATGTACAATAGTATAAAATACAGAAAGGGCGTATCTAATTCGTAAAGTGCAGGCACATCCAACGTTGAATAAACATTTATTTCCTACCTAGATCTTCAACTAAATCATAAATATCAGATCATTTGAGATTCTGTATTTGGCAATAATATATCAAAATAGAAGTAAATTTTTCGATAAATCAATATCACCACAACAAATTTCCTAACTTTATTGCAATAACAGGTCGAATTATTTACAAATACAGACAAAAACGGTATAGTACATTCCGGGTTCAACTTCCAATTGAGCACTATAAATGGATTATCATCTTAAGTACATACATTTTCAGGGTTCCAGGCGATTTCCAACTGTGAAACAACTCAAATGTATTCATCATTATCGTTGAAAATGACATGAAACCCTGAAACTTTCCTATTTGTGAGATCGCCATATATCTGATAGTTCAATTATTAGCGACAACATTGACTTACGAACAAAAACCTGATCCCAACGAAGCTGTTTAGGTGGCTTTGAATTTATTCACGTCTACAATCCCACAAATCACGATAAACCTGACTGAATCGAAAGAATTTCATAGTTCCATTGATTCAGCCACCAGCAACTGAAAACTACAAAGCCTACTGTTGAATTTTAATGATATAAAATTACGAGTTCTTGCTTTTTACTCAACATTACGACATAGTAATCTACAATAACTGATTATTCATTACTGATGGTTTCTGAGATTGCTGGCGTCGGCCTTGAGAAATTCTATATGACGTTTTAACTACACCTGTGGAATATATTATAAAAGGGGATGTGGCAACAAAAAAAGTCATATAGTTCAATAAGAGGCGAAATAATCTCAATAAATTTCAAAATGATTGCAATAATGGAAGAAAGTGAATACCTCAAGGAGGGTGGTACCAATTCGAGCAAAACAAAAATATTTCCGACAACAACAAACTGCAGAAAGATAATAAATGATTGTCAACATTCACAAGGAGCAGTAAAATGTTTGAGGTATTTATGACGGCAAAGTGATAGTCGATCATAAACAGCGACATACATTTTTCAAAAGTTGGGTTATATGATGTGCCTCAAACCAAATTCATGACCAATAAGGAGACAATATTTACCAGGAGTCTTCAGCGAGATGAACCTTGCCACCCCCGGAGTGTTAGATAAATCTCAATCATTGAGATCGCGGAACCAATCGCGGAAATTGGAGAGCCAATCGTTTGAATGTGGAAACTAATCGTTGGTATTGATGAACCGATCGTTGAGATAGAAGAACCAATCGTTGGTATGGAGGAACCAATCGTTGAAAAGATGAACTAATTGTTGAAAACGTGGAACCAATTGTTGGAAAAGGGGAACCAATTGTTGGAAAAGGGGAACCAATTGTTGGAAAAGGAGAACCAATCGTTAAAAAAATTATCCAATCGCTGACAAAGGGAAAACAATCGTCGAAGTAGAGGAACTAATCGTTTAAAAAAAAAGGAACCAATCGTTGACGAATATGAACTAATCGTTGGAACGAGAAACTAATCGTTGAAATGGAGGAACCAATCGCAAAAGCAGCCCACATTTGCGTCTCCGAATTAGTCATGATCGTGTCGTCCGAATGAGCACTTCGGCCGTTACCACATCGCCTTTGATGTAATGGTTTCTGGGATTGCTGACGGTGGTCTAGAGGAATTCTTCATGAGGTTCTATTTACACCTGTGGCACATGTTATAAAAGGGGATGTGGTAACACAAAAAAGTGATATAATTTTATATAGGAGGCAGAATGATTCCATTGAATTTTGAAATGATTGCAATAATGGAAGTGAATACCTCAAGGAGGGTGGTACCAATTCGAGCAAAACCAAAATATTTCCGACTATAACAAACTGCAGCAAGATAATAACTTCTTGTCGATATTCACACGGAACAGTAATATGTTTGATGTTCTTTATGACGGCAAAGTGATGGTCAATCATTATCAGAATCATACCTCTTTCAAAATTTGGGTTATATAATGCCTCAAACCAAATTCATGGCCAATCCGGAGGCGATTTTTACCTTAACCAGAAGTGTTTTCAGTGAGTTAAAGTTAAACCCCCGGTAAATTACTTAGAAAGCAAGGGAAATGGAAAAAAAATTCGATCAATCATTGAAATCGAGGAACTAATCTCTGAAATGGGAGAGCCAATCGTTGGGATGGGAAACTAATCGTTGGTATTGTGGAACCGATCGTTATGATGGACGAACTAATCGTTGGAAAGAGGAACCAATTATTAGAAAGATGAACAAATCGTTGGGAATATGAAAAATCGTTGAAAATTGGAATCAATCATTGGAAAAAGAGGAACCAATCGTTGGAAAAAGAGGAACCAATCGTTGGAGAGAAGAGCCAATCATTGGAAAGAAGAACCAATCGTTGGAAAGAGGAACCAATCGCTGAAATCGGAGAGCAAATCGTTGGGATTGAGGCACCAATCGTTGGAAAAGAGGAACGAATCGTTCGAAAGATGAACCAATCGATGAAATGTAAACGGAATTGGAAGAGGCTCTGCCCACTTTGTCAGGAATAGAAGCACGAATTTACGTCACCAACACCAATTGGTCATGATCGTATTGTTCCAATGAGCACTTCGGCCGTTACCACATCGCCTTTGATGTCTGCGACAGTTGCAGACGAAATGTCAAGTAGAATTATCACTTCTTACCCTATAATCAACTTCATTGGGATTCTAAATCTGTTCATATCCTCCCTAACTGATCTGATGGTGTATCTACATGTACAAAAAGGACTACGTGTGATTGATTATTCAACCGTGGTTACATTCAACAGTGTGGAATGAGCATTTTTCGAAATGGTTCAACTGAAACCTCGATAATTTCAGTGTCAATTAATAAAAAAAAATTACTCTAAAATTCAAGTCTTCTAAATATGGAATTCGGCATAACATTCCAATTTCAATTTCAGTCGATATAAAACGCAAATAAATAAAAATAATATATACAATTCGGAGAGTATTTTCAGTACAGAGTTAGTTGATTGTGATGAAACAGAGCAATCGATTGAAGACACATAATTATATAAAATACACTCAAGCTGCGATTTTGCTTTGGTTCTAATCACTGTTGGCGATAAGTTTCACCACCCACTGGGTATCTTCCCCAGAAAACAAACTTCGCCAACACTGAATCTAACGGTTCGTAAAACATCCATTAAAATCATACGCTCTTCGGAAAACACTATGACGAGATAAAAATCGATTTTATAACACGAACACAATCAGAATTATTCTAAAACGGTGCCTAATCAGTTGGTTATAAAAAATTCAATAATTTATCAACAGACTATCAATTTTAATATCGGAAAACAAATGACTGCAATGGCATCGGTCAACCGCCATGTTGGTGCGGCCAGTGATAATAACAAAACTGGTAACAATCGCGAATATATTTTTTGCAAAATCGATGTAATTCACATTAATAAATACGAGATTAAAGTATAAACTATCCAGACATTTCTAACGATGTTTGCAGAAATTTGGGGAACTGTGGTTACTGGGATCACTCTTAGCATCACTGCCAAGGTTTCATTTCGCGATTTTCAATGTTATTTGCGGTTGATCTGAAATTTTAACTAACTACTGGGAAAATGTTTGAAACCATCAAACATTTATCCATTTTAGTAGTTAGTTACACTGGTCACAACAACATGGAGGAAATTAATATGGCCAATTAGCGCCCCGGCAAATAGTAATAATAGCCGTCCTCTTTCCGCATAGGATATGCCTTTGGGTACACTATAGGAATGTTTGAGGGAGTATTATCATTATTATTATTGAAACACTCTGAGAAATGGTACTTTAAGCTCTGAATGTCGTGATTAACAATAAAATGTGTTGGTTGAAAAAAGGAAAGCGCAAAAAACGACTACGAAATTTGGGAATTTAAACTTCAACTTGAATCTGATTTGTAGTAACGATAAAGCTGCATAACAAACAAACAAAATTGAAAACTTTTCGTCTCAGATTCTGACGCAAAGTTCCCAATACCTGAGTTAAATATTTTACAAGAGCTGTGGTAAGTTTCAGTTCCTAAATATCAGTCACTTGGAAGACCCTTGATGAAAAAATGAGAAACGATGGTATGGACATTATTTACTAAATGGCAGTAAAGTTTGTGTTGTAATGTCTTATCAGATGAAGTTTAATTTCACAGCATTTTCACTTTCCTAGCACTATGAATAATGGTAAACACAAATCATAGTTTACTTTGTAGTGTAAAACCGACTGGCGGTGAGAAAAAGAGAACGAATTAAAAAAAATATTATCAATTTTCCGATATGGCAGATTTCGCCGCATATTCCCGAGCACCCTGTATACTTTATTGCCAAAAGTTCTCATGGCTTTTCCAAAAACTTTCAAAAAACTTCAACCAAAAATTACGCTTTCTCAACACATGAAGTGGGATTGAAATTCAGCGTAGATTCCAAATATTCAATAAAAATTGTGACTTCCCATTTCAACCAACTGATTCAACTAATGCATAAAGTACCAATTCTTAATGACGCCATTTTTATCAATAATTTATTTTCGACCTCCTGAACTAACTATTTTGGATCGAATCCAACCCTGTTTTGACCAACAATTACAGACGAAACACGCTAAAAAAAATCAAATGATCAGATTGAATAATTCTCAAGCTACACCAATGCTCATTTTTGGAGTTCAATAAAACACTCATTTGTTATTCTAAAACACAAAAACACTCCAATAATGTCATTCTTCTCAGTACATCTTTTTAAAATAATGTTAATGAAACTACTTGGTAAATGATAAAGAAATATTAAAAATGAGAGATCACACTAGCAGCAACAGCAATATAAAAATGTATATCCGCAACGGTTTTTTGATTAATTTCTAGTTTCAAAAATTCTTTATCGACGCCGATATTTTTGTTAATGAAACTGCATCTGGAGTTGAAAGCAACATGAAAGAAACCTTGAAATATCTCAAGACCTTGGTTGAAACTTTCGAATATAATTTTTCGTCAATTCACCTTAGAAACTGATATGTCTTAGTTGAGATAATCTACAAAAAGGCGCTAAAAATTAGTATTTCCAAGTTTCTTCTTGTCAACTGGAACGTTTAGTTTTCAAATAATAAATTTCGAAATAAAACATAAACATATCAATAGATTTTATGCCTTCTTACCTTCATATGTCTACGGTCTTCAAATATTGCTGTAGCAGTTTTCACCACTCAACTGTCAACGGGTGTACGAGGATGTTTGCCTGCCACCCTTGGCTGATGGTCATGACAGCCGTGACCACCTACACGAAAAGACGAAGCCAGTGTTGCCACAGCTCCACGTGAAGTGCATCTTGTACGGAATTATCACAGAACACTAGCCAATATCTGTTTCGCGATACACTTCTGATTTGACAGTTGACCACAGGGCATACAATAACCACTCTACTTTCTGTCATTCGGTGACGAGGCTTCAAGTAGTGGATTGTTGTAAATTCTTCGACTGTAGGATTGTCTTATTGGGTTTTTGTTTCTTGTTTAATCGCCAATTTCAACTAGATGTCTATGACCTAGATGTCAAGCACAGTATGAACTTCAACTCTTCTTCTATTGTTTGGGTTGCCAATGCTGCCATATCTTTACTCAACAAGCTGTGGCAACGCTGAGAGCGCATCTGAACAATTGAATATTATGAATAATATTGCTGTTTTTTTCTAATTAAATTGCACCTTTTAAACTTGGAAATTCTTAGAAGTGGCTGAAGGATAGGAAGATATTTATTGTCCATAAACTCCTGTCCAATCAAAAAAATGATGTCAGAACTGGAAAAAGCCAAATGACAGCATCTTCAAAATTTGAAATGATCTTCTGAACCGCTGCGAATACAATAATTAGTTTAAGCTGAATGAATATGAATCACAGGTCCGGATTATGAGCTATTGTTAAAGTGACAGACAAACCAGATTCCTTGATTAAGTTGACGATATCACCGTGACTTAGATGCATTATGTCTATGTGGTTTACGGCCAGGATATAGTCACCAACTCTCAATCTTCCACATCTCTCCGCAGGACTGTCCTCGATCAAACGCCCTAATGACAAACAAAAAACAAGCTTACAAAGTGATTTGAAAGGAGACGTTAAAATAACGAGAAGTTAAAACATTGTCTAAAAAACAAACTCAACATATTCATAACTATTATTATTGTTCGCACGAAATTGTAGTACTGCTCCCTGCTGATCATGATTGCTACGGATTTTCTGATAAATTTCTGGAGATTTATCTCGCGATTATAAGATCAGTTCAAGCATTGTTAAATAATTGAACAATATTATTAAAATATATATATATATATATATATATATACAGTCAGAAGACATTCATGCATGTCCAAATTACAATTTGTCAAAACCAGGATTCGAGTTGGCGCGATCTGTATTGGGTCAGAATACATTCATTATCGTCCAAATAACAACTTTTCCTTCATCAAAGGTCAATTCTTGGGTCGTCAAAGAAGTGCGGTTGAATTTTAAATATTTTGAAGTGACCTCAAAAATAGGATTCGAGTTGGCGCGAACTGTATTGGGTCAGAATACATTCAATATGGTCCAAATAACAACTTTTCAACATCAAAGGTCATTGGCGGGTCGTCAGAGGATTGCGGTCGGATTTTAAAAAATTTGAAGTGACCTCAATAATAGAATTGGAGCGATCAGTATTGGGTCAGAATACATACATTATCGTCCAAATACATACTTTTCATCATCAAAGGTCATTGTCGAGTCGTCAGAAAAGAGCGGTGGGATTTTCAAAATTTTGAAGTGACCTCTAAAATAGGATTCGAGTTGGCGCGATCTGTATTGGGTCAGAATACATTCATTATCTGCCAAATAACAACTTTTCAACATCAAAGGTCATTGTCGGGTCGTCAGAGGATTGCGATCGAATTTAAAAAAAATTGATGTGAACTCAAAACCAGGATTTAAGTTGGCGCGAACTGTATTGGGTCAGAATACCTTCGTTATCGTCCAAATAACAACTTTTCATCATCGAAGGTCATTGTCGGGTCGTCAGAAGACAGCGATCGGAATTTAAAAATTTTGAAGTGACCTAATAGGATTGGAGTTGGCGCGTTCTGTATTGGGTCAGAATACATTCATTATCGTCCAAATACATACTTTTTATCATCAAAGGTCATTGGCGGGTCGTCAGACGATTGCAGTGGGATTTTAAAAATTTTGAAGTGACCTCCATAATAGGATTGGAGTTGGCGCGATCAGTATTGGATCAGAATACATTCATTATCGTCCAAATGAATACTTTTTATCATCAAAGGTCATTGGCGGGTCGTCAGAGGATTGCGGTAAGGATTTAAAAATTTTGAAGTGACCTCAATAATAGGATTCGAGTTGGCGCGATCTGTATTGGGTCAGAATACATTCATTATCGTCCAAATAAATACTTTTTATCATCAAAGGTCATTGGCGGGTCGTCAGACGATTGCAGTGGGATTTTAAAAATTTTGAAGTGACCTCCATAATAGGATTGGAGTTGGCGCGATCAGTATTGGATCAGAATTCATTCATTATCGTCCAAATGAATACTTTCTATCATCAAAGGTCATTGGCGGGTCGTCAGAGGATTGCGGTAAGGTTTTAAAAATTTTGAAGTGATCTCAAAAATAGGATTGGAGTTGGCGCGATCTGTATTGGGTCAGAATACATTCATTATCGTCCAAATAATAACTTTTCATCATCAAAGGTCATTGGCGGGTAGTCAGAGGATTGCGGTCGGATTTTAAATATTTTGAAGTGATCTCAAAAATAGAATTGGAGTTGGCGCGATCTGTATTGGGACGGAATACATTCATTATGGTCCAAATAATAACTTTTCGCCATCAAAGGTCATTATCGGGTCGTCAGAGGATTGCGGTCGGATTTTAAAAATTTTGAAGTGACCTCAATAATAAGATTGGAGTTGGCGCGATAAGTATTGGGTCAGAATACATTCATTATCGTCCGAATAAATACTTTACATCTTCAAAGGTCATTGGCGGGTCGTAAGAGGATTGCATTCGGATTTTAAAATTTTTGAAATGACCCCAAAAATAGGATTCGAGTTGGCGCGATCAGTATTAGGTCAGAATACATTCACTATCGTCCAAATAAATAATTTTTATCATCAAAGGTCATTGGCGGGTGGTCAGAGGAATGTGGTCGGATTTTAAAAATTTTGAAGTGATCTCAAAAATAGTATTGGAGTTGGCGCGATCTGTATTGGGTCAGAATACATTCATTATCGTCCAAATAACAACTTTTCATCATCAAAGGTCATTGGCGAGTCGTCAGAGGATTGCGGTCGGATTTTAAAAAATTTGAAGTGACCTCAATAATAGAATTGGAGTTGGCGCGATCAGTATTGGGTCAGAATACATGCATTATCGTCCAAATACATACTTTTCATCATCAAAGGTCATTGTCGAGTCGTCAGAAAAGAGCGGTGGGATTTTCAAAATTTTGAAGTGACCTCTAAAATAGGATTCGAGTTGGCGCGATCTGTATTGGGTCAGAATACATTCATTATCTGCCAAATAACAACTTTTCAACATCAAAGGTCATTGTCGGGTCGTCAGAGGATTGCGATCGAATTTAAAAAAAATTGATGTGAACTCAAAACCTTCGTTATCGTCCAAATAACAACTTTTCATCATCGAAGGTCATTGTCGGGTCGTCAGAAGACAGCGATCGGAATTTAAAAATTTTGAAGTGACCTAATAGGATTGGAGTTGGCGCGTTCTGTATTGGGTCATAATACATTCATTATCGTCCAAATAAATACTTTTTATCATCAAAGGTCATTGGCGGGTCGTCAGACGATTGCAGTGGGATTTTAAAAATTTTGAAGTGACCTCCATAATAGGATTGGAGTTGGCGCGATCAGTATTGGATCAGAATACATTCATTATCGTCCAAATGAATACTTTTTATCATCAAAGGTCATTGGCGGGTCGTCAGAGGATTGCGGTAAGGATTTAAAAATTTTGAAGTGACCTCAATAATAGGATTCGAGTTGGCGCGATCTGTATTGGGTCAGAATAAATTCATTATCGTCCAAATAAATACTTTTTATCATCAAAGGTCATTGGCGGGTCGTCAGACGATTGCAGTGGGATTTTAAAAATTTTGAAGTGACCTCCATAATAGGATTGGAGTTGGCGCGATCAGTATTGGATCAGAATTCATTCATTATCGTCCAAATGAATACTTTCTATCATCAAAGGTCATTGGCGGGTCGTCAGAGGATTGCGGTAAGGTTTTAAAAATTTTGAAGTGATCTCAAAAATAGGATTGGAGTTGGCGCGATCTGTATTGGGTCAGAATACATTCATTATCGTCCAAATAATAACTTTTCATCATCAAAGGTCATTGGCGGGTAGTCAGAGGATTGCGGTCGGATTTTAAATATTTTGAAGTGATCTCAAAAATAGAATTGGAGTTGGCGCGATCTGTATTGGGACGGAATACATTCATTATGGTCCAAATAATAACTTTTCGCCATCAAAGGTCATTGTCGGGTCGTCAGAGGATTGCGGTCGGATTTTAAAAATATTGAAGTGACCTCAATAATAAGATTGGAGTTGGCGCGATAAGTATTGGGTCAGAATACATTCATTATCGTCCGAATAAATACTTTACATCATCAAAGGTCATTGGCGGGTCGTAAGAGGATTGCATTCGGATTTTAAAATTTTTGAAATGACCCCAAAAATAGGATTCGAGTTGGCGCGATCAGTATTAGGTCAGAATACATTCACTATCGTCCAAATAAATAATTTTTATTATCAAAGGTCATTGGCGGGTGGTCAGAGGAATGTGGTCGGATTTTAAAAATTTTGAAGTGATCTCAAAAATAGGATTGGAGTTGGCGCGATCTGTATTGGGTCAGAATACATTCATTATCGTCCAAATAAATAATTTTTATCATCAAAGGTCATTGGCGGGTCGTCAGAGGATTGCAATCGGATTTTAAAAATTTCGAAGTGACCTCAAAAATAGGATTGGAGTTGGCGCGATGTATTAGGTCAGAATACATTCACTATCGTCCAAAAAAATAATTTTTATCATCAATGGTCATTGGCGGGTCGTCAGAGGAATGCGGTCAGGTTTTAAAAATTTTGAAGTGACCTCAATAATAGGATTCGAGTTGGCGCGATCTGTATTGGGTCAGAATACATTCATTATCGTCCAAATACCAACTTTTCATCATCAAAGGTCATTGGCGGGTCGTCAGAGGAATGCGGTCAGGTTTTAAAAATTTTGAAGTGACCTCAATAATAGGATTCGAGTTGGCGCGATCTGTATTGGGTCAGAATACATTCATTATCGTCCAAATAACAACTTTTCATCATCAAAGGTCATTGGCGGGTCGTCAGAGGATTGCGGTCGGATTTTAAAAATTTTGAAGTGATCTCAAAAATAGAATTGGAGTTGGCGCGATCTGTATTGGGTCAGAATACATTCATTATCATAACAACTTTTCATCATCAAAGGTCATTGGCGGGTCGTCAGAGGATTGCGGTCGGATTTTAAAAATTTTGAAGTGATCTCAAAAATAGGATTGGAGTTGGCGCGATCTGTATTGGGTCAGAATACATTCATTATCGTCCAAATAACAACTTTTCATCATCAAAGGTCATTGGCGAGTCGTCAGAGGATTGCGGTCGGATTTTAAAAATTTTGAAGTGATCTCAAAAATAGGATTGGAGTTGGCGCGATCAGTATTAGGTCAGAATACATTCACTATCGTCCAAATAAATAATTTTTATCATCAATGGTCATTGGCGGGTCGTCAGAGGAATGCGATCAGGTTTTAAAAATTTTGAAGTGACCTCAATAATAGGATTCGAGTTGGCGCGATCTGTATTGGGTCAGAATACATTCATTATCGTCCAAATAACAACTTTTCATCATCAAAGGTCATTGGCGGGTCGTCAGAGGATTGCGGTCGGATTTTAAAAATTTTGAAGTGATCTCAAAAATAGAATTGGAGTTGGAGCGATCTGTATTGGGTCAGAATACATTCATTATCATAACAACATTTCATCATCAAAGGTCATTGGCGGGTCGTCAGAGGATTGCGGTCGGATTTTAAAAATTTTGAAGTGATCTCAAAAATAGAATTGGAGTTGGCGCGATCTGTATTGGGTCAGAATACATTCATTATCGTCCAAATAACAACTTTTCATCATCAAACGTCATTGGCGAGTCGTCAGAGGATTGCGGTCGGATTTAAAAAAAGTTGAAGTGACCTCAAAACCAGGATTCGAGTTGGCGCGATCTGTATTGGGTCAGAATACATTCATTATCGTCCAAATAACAACTTTTCATCATCAAAGGTCATTGGCGGGTCGTCAGAGTATTGCGGTCGGATTTTAAAAATTTTGAAGTGATCTCAAAAATAGAATTGGAGTTGGCGCGATCTGTATTGGGTCAGAATACATTCGTTATCATAACAACTTTTCATCATCAAAGGTCATTGGCGGGTCGTCAGAGGATTGCGGTCAGGTTTTAAAAATTTTGAAGTGACCTCAATAATAGGATTCGAGTTGGCGCGATCTGTATTGGGTCAGAATACATTCATTATCGTCCAAATAACAACTTTTAATCATCAAAGGTCATTGGCAGGTGGTCAGAGGAATGCGGTCGGATTTTAAAAATTTTGAAGTGATCTCAAAAATAGGATTGGAGTTGGCGCGATCTGTATTGGGTCAGAATACATTCATTATCGTCCAAATAACAACTTTTCATCATCAAAGGTCATTGGCGAGTCGTCAGAGGATTGCGGTCGGATTTTAAATATTTTGAAGTGACCTCAATAATAGGATTGGAGTTGGCGCAATGAGTATTGGGTCAGAATACATTCATTATCGTCCAAATAACAACTTTTCCTCATCAAAGGTCATTGGCGGGTCGTCAGAGGATTGCAATCGGATTTTAAAAATTTCGAAGTGACCTCAAAAATAGGATTGGAGTTGGCGCGATCAGTATTAGGTCAGAATACATTCACTATCGTCCAAAAAAATAATTTTTATCATCAATGGTCATTGGCGGGTCGTCAGAGGAATGCGGTCAGGTTTTAAAAATTTTGAAGTGACCTCAATAATAGGATTCGAGTTGGCGCGATCTGTATTGGGTCAGAATACATTCATTATCGTCCAAATAACAACTTTTCATCATCAAAGGTCATTGGCGGGTCGTCAGAGGATTGCGGTCGGATTTTAAAAAATTTGAAGTGATCTCAAAAATAGAATTGGAGTTAGCGCGATCTGTATTGGGTCAGAATACATTCATTATCGTCCAAATAACAACTTTTCATCATCAAAGGTCATTGGCGGGTCGTCAGAGGATTGCGGTCGGATTTTAAAAATTTTTAAGTTATCTCAAAAATAGGATTGGAGTTGGCGCGATCTGTATTGGGTCGGAATACATTCATTATCGTCCAAATATCAACTTTTCATCATCAAAGGTCATTGGCGGGTCGTCAGAGGATTGCGGTCGGATTTTAAAAATTTTGAAGTGATCTCAAAAATAGAATTGGAGTTGGCGCGATCTGTATTGGGTCAGAATACATTCATTATCGTCCAAATAACAACTTTTCATCATCAAAGGTCATTGGCGGGTCGTCAGAGGATTGCGGTCGGATTTTAAAAATTTTTAAGTTATCTCAAAAATAGGATTGGAGTTGGCGCGATCTGTATTGGGTCGGAATACATTCATTATCGTCCAAATATCAACTTTTCATCATCAAAGGTCATTGGCGGGTCGTCAGAGGATTGCGGTCGGATTTTAAAAATTTTGAAGTGATCTCAAAAATAGAATTGGAGTTGGCGCGATCTGTATTGGGTCAGAATACATTCATTATCGTCCAAATAACAACTTTTCATCATCAAAGGTCATTGGCGGGTCGTCAGAGGTTTGCGGTCGGATTTTAAAAATTTTGAAGTGATCTCAAAAATAGAATTGGAGTTGGCGCGATCTGTATTGGGTCAGAATACATTCGTTATCATAACAACTTTTCATCATCAAAGGTCATTGGCGGGTCGTCAGAGGATTGCGGTCGGATTTTAAAAAAATTTAAGTGATCTCAAAAATAGGATTGGAGTTGGCGCGATCTGTATTGGGTCAGAATACATTCATTATCGTCCAAATAACAACTTTTCATCATCAAAGGTCATTGGCGGGTCGTCAGAGGATTGCAGTCGGATTTTAAAAATTTTGAAGTGATCTTAAAAATAGAATTGGAGTTGGCGCGATCTGTATTGGGTCAGAATACATTCATTATCGTCCAAATAACAACTTTTCATCATCAAACGTCATTGGCGAGTCGTCAGAGGATTGCGGTCGGATTTAAAAAAAGTTAAAGTGACCTCAAAACCAGGATTCGAGTTGGCGCGATCTGTATTGGGTCAGAATACATTCTTTATCGTCTAAATAACAACTTTTAATCATCAAAGGTCATTGGCGGGTGGTCAGAGGAATGCGGTCGGATTTTAAAAATTTCGAAGTGACCTCAAAAATAGGATTGGAGTTGGCGCGATCAGTATTAGGTCAGAATACATTCACTATCGTCCAAATAAATAATTTTTATCATCAAAGGTCATTGGCGGGTGGTCAGAGGAATGCGATCGGATTTTAAAAATTTTGAAGTGATCTCAAAAATAGGATTGGAGTTGGCGCGATCTGTATTGGGTCAGAATACATTCATTATCGTCCAAATAACAACTTTTCATCATCAAAGGTCATTGGCGAGTCGTCAGAGGATTGCGGTCGGATTTTAAATATTTTGAAGTGACCTCAATAATAGGATTGGAGTTGGCGCAATGAGTATTGGGTCAGAATACATTCGTTATCGTCCAAATAACAACTTTTCATCATCAAAGGTCATTGGCGGGTCGTCAGAGGATTGCGGTCGGATTTTAAAAATTTTGAAGTGATCTCAAAAATAGAATTGGAGTTGGCGCGATCTGTATTGGGTCAGAATACATTCATTATCGTCCAAATAACAACTTTTCATGATCAAAGGTCATTGGCGGGTCGTCAGAGGATTGCGGTCGAATTTTTAAAATTTTGAAGTGATCTCAAAATTAGAATTGGAGTTGGCGCGATCTGTATTGGATCAGAATACATTCATTATCGTCCAAATAACAACTTTTCATCATCAAACGTCATTGGCGAGTCGTCAGAGGAATGCGGTCGGATTTAAAAAAAGTTGAAGTGACCTCAAAAATAGGATTCGAGTTGGCGCGATCTGTATTGGGTCAGAATACCTTCATTATCGTCCAAATAACAACTTTTCATCATCAAAGGTCATTGGCGGGTCGTCAGAGGATTGCGGTCGGGTTTTAAAAATTTTGAAGTGACCTCAATAATAGGATTCGAGTTGGCGCGATCTGTATTGGGTCAGAATACATTCATTATCGTCCAAATAACAACTTTTCATCATCAAAGGTCATTGGCGAGTCGTCAGAGGATTGCGGTCGGATTTTAAATATTTTGAAGTGACCTCAATAATAGGATTGGAGTTGGCGCAATGAGTATTGGGTCAGAATACATTCGTTATCGTCCAAATAACAACTTTTCATCATCAAAGGTCATTGGCGGGTCGTCAGAGGATTGCGGTCGGATTTTAAAAATTTTGAAGTGATCTCAAAAATAGAATTGGAGTTGGCGCGATCTGTATTGGGTCAGAATACATTCATTATCGTCCAAATAACAACTTTTCATGATCAAAGGTCATTGGCGGGTCGTCAGAGGATTGCGGTCGAATTTTTAAAATTTTGAAGTGATCTCAAAATTAGAATTGGAGTTGGCGCGATCTGTATTGGATCAGAATACATTCATTATCGTCCAAATAACAACTTTTCATCATCAAACGTCATTGGCGAGTCGTCAGAGGAATGCGGTCGGATTTAAAAAAAGTTGAAGTGACCTCAAAAATAGGATTCGAGTTGGCGCGATCTGTATTGGGTCAGAATACCTTCATTATCGTCCAAATAACAACTTTTCATCATCAAAGGTCATTGGCGGGTCGTCAGAGGATTGCGGTCGGGTTTTAAAAATTTTGAAGTGACCTCAATAATAGGATTCGAGTTGGCGCGATCTGTATTGGGTCAGAATACATTCATTATCGTCCAAATAACAACTTTTCATCATCAAAGGTCATTGGCGAGTCGTCAGAGGATTGCGGTCGGATTTTAAATATTTTGAAGTGACCTCAATAATAGGATTGGAGTTGGCGCAATGAGTATTGGGTCAGAATACATTCGTTATCGTCCAAATAACAACTTTTCATCATCAAAGGTCATTGGCGGGTCGTCAGAGGATTGCGGTCGGATTTTAAAAATTTTGAAGTGATCTCAAAAATAGAATTGGAGTTGGCGCGATCTGTATTGGGTCAGAATACAGTCATTATCGTCCAAATAACAACTTTTCATCATCAAAGGTCATTGGCGGGTCGTCAGAGGATTGCGGTCGGATTTTAAAAATTTTTAAGGGATCTCAAGAATAGAATTGGAGTTGACGCGATCTGTATTGGGTCAGAATACATTCATTATCGTCCAAATAACAACTTTTCATGATCAAAGGTCATTGGCGGGTCGTCAGAGGATTGCGGTCGAATTTTTAAAATTTTGAAGTGATCTCAAAAATAGAATTGGAGTTGGCGCGATCTGTATTGGGTCAGAATACATTCATTATCGTCCAAATAACAACTTTTCATCATCAAACGTCATTGGCGAGTCGTCAGAGGATTGCGGTCGGATTTAAAAAAAGTTGAAGTGACCTCAAAAATAGGATTCGAGTTGGCGCGATCTGTATTGGGTCAGAATACCTTCATTATCGTCCAAATAACAACTTTTCATCATCAAAGGTCATTGGCGGGTCGTAAGAGGATTGCGGTCGGGTTTTAAAAATTTTGAAGTGACCTCAATAATAGGATTCGAGATGGCGCGATCTGTATTGGATCAGAATACATTCATTATCGTCCAAATAACAACTTTTAATCATCAAGGTCATTGGCGGGTCGTCAGAGGATTGCGGTCGGATTTTAAATATTTTGAAGTGACCTCAATAATAGGATTGGAGTTGGCGCAATGAGTATTAGGTAAGAATACATTCATTATCGTCCAAATGATAACTTTTCGTCATCAAAGGTCATTGGCGGGTCGTCAGAGGATTGCGGTCGGGTTTTAAAAAATTTGAAGTGACCTCAATAATAGGACTCAAGGTGGCGCGAACTGTATTGGGTCAGAATACATTCATTATCGTCCAAATAATAACTTTTCGTCATCAAAGGTCATTGTCGGGTCGTCAGAGGATTGCAGTCGGATTTTTTAATTTTTGAAGTGATCTCAAAAATAGGATTCGAGTTGGCGCGATCTGTATTGGGTCAGAATACCTTCATTATCGTCCAAATAACAACTTGTCATCATCAAAGGTAATTGGCGGGTCGTAAGAGGATTGCGGTCGGGTTTTAAAAATTTTGAAGTGACTTCAATAATAGGATTCGAGATGGCGCGATCTGTATTGGATCAGAATACATTCATTATCGTCCAAATAACAACTTTTAATCATCAAGGTCATTGGCGGGTCGTCAGAGGATTGCGGTCGGATTTTAAAAATTTTGAAGTGATCTCAAAAATAGAATTGGAGTTGGCGCGATCTGTATTGGGTCAGAATACATTCATTATCGTCCAAATAACAACTTTTCATCATCAAAGGTCATTGGCGGGTCGTCAGAGGTTTGCGGTCGGATTTTAAAAATTTTGAAGTGATCTCAAAAATAGAATTGGAGTTGGCGCGATCTGTATTGGGTCAGAATACATTCGTTATCACAACAACTTTTCATCATCAAAGGTCATTGGCGGGTCGTCAGAGGATTGCGGTCGGATTTTAAAAAAATTTAAGTGATCTCAAAAATAGGATTGGAGTTGGCGCGATCTGTATTGGGTCAGAATACATTCATTATCGTCCAAATAACAACTTTTCATCATCAAAGGTCATTGGCGGGTCGTCAGAGGATTGCAGTCGGATTTTAAAAATTTTGAAGTGATCTCAAAAATAGAATTGGAGTTGGCGCGATCTGTATTGGGTCAGAATACATTCATTATCGTCCAAATAACAACTTTTCATCATCAAACGTCATTGGCGAGTCGTCAGAGGATTGCAGTCGGATTTAAAAAAAGTTGAAGTGACCTCAAAACCAGGATTCGAGTTGGCGCGATCTGTATTGGGTCAGAATACATTCTTTATCGTCTAAATAACAACTTTTAATCATCAAAGGTAATTGGCGGGTGGTCAGAGGAATGCGGTCGGATTTTAAAAATTTTGAAGTGATCTCAAAAATAGGATTGGAGTTGGCGCGATCTGTATTGGGTCAGAATACATTCATTATCGTCCACATAACAACTTTTCATCATCAAAGGTCATTGGCGGGTAGTCAGAGGATTGCAATCGGATTTTAAAAATTTCGAAGTGACCTCAAAAATAGGATTGGAGTTGGCGCGATCAGTATTAGGTCAGAATACATTCACTATCGTCCAAATAAATAATTTTTATCATCAAAGGTCATTGGCGGGTGGTCAGAGGAATGCGATCGGATTTTAAAAATTTTGAAGTGATCTCAAAAATAGGATTGGAGTTGGCGCGATCTGTATTGGGTCAGAATACATTCATTATCGTCCAAATAACAACTTTTCATCATCAAAGGTCATTGGCGAGTCGTCAGAGGATTGCGGTCGGATTTTAAATATTTTGAAGTGACCTCAATAATAGGATTGGAGTTGGCGCAATGAGTATTGGGTCAGAATACATTCGTTATCGTCCAAATAACAACTTTTCATCATCAAAGGTCATTGGCGGGTCGTCAGAGGATTGCGGTCGGATTTTAAAAATTTTGAAGTGATCTCAAAAATAGAATTGGAGTTGGCGCGATCTGTATTGGGTCAGAATACATTCATTATCGTCCAAATAACAACTTTTCATGATCAAAGGTCATTGGCGGGTCGTCAGAGGATTGCGGTCGAATTTTTTAAATTTTGAAGTGATCTCAAAAATAGAATTGGAGTTGGCGCGATCTGTATTGGGTCAGAATACATTCTTTATCGTCCAAATAACAACTTTTCATCATCAAACGTCATTGGCGAGTCGTCAGAGGATTGCGGTCGGATTTAAAAAAAGTTGAAGTGACCTCAAAAATAGGATTCGAGTTGGCGCGATCTGTATTGGGTCAGAATACCTTCATTATCGTCCAAATAACAACTTTTCATCATCAAAGGTCATTGGCGGGTCGTCAGAGGATTGCGGTCGGGTTTTAAAAATTTTGAAGTGACCTCAATAATAGGATTCGAGTTGGCGCGATCTGTATTGGGTCAGAATACATTCATTATCGTCCAAATAACAACTTTTCATCATCAAAGGTCATTGGCGAGTCGTCAGAGGATTGCGGTCGGATTTTAAATATTTTGAAGTGACCTCAATAATAGGATTGGAGTTGGCGCAATGAGTATTGGGTCAGAATACATTCGTTATCGTCCAAATAACAACTTTTCATCATCAAAGGTCATTGGCGGGTCGTCAGAGGATTGCGGTCGGATTTTAAAAATTTTGAAGTGATCTCAAAAATAGAATTGGAGTTGGCGCGATCTGTATTGGGTCAGAATACAGTCATTATCGTCCAAATAACAACTTTTCATCATCAAAGGTCATAGGCGGGTCGTCAGAGGATTGCGGTCGGATTTTAAAATTTTTTAAGGGATCTCAAGAATAGAATTGGAGTTGACGCGATCTGTATTGGGTCAGAATACATTCATTATCGTCCAAATAACAACTTTTCATGATCAAAGGTCATTGGCGGGTCGTCAGAGGATTGCGGTCGAATTTTTTAAATTTTGAAGTGATCTCAAAAATAGAATTGGAGTTGGCGCGATCTGTATTGGGTCAGAATACATTCATTATCGTCCAAATAACAACTTTTCATCATCAAACGTCATTGGCGAGTCGTCAGAGGATTGCGGTCGGATTTAAAAAAAGTTGAAGTGACCTCAAAAATAGGATTCGAGTTGGCGCGATCTGTATTGGGTCAGAATACCTTCATTATCGTCCAAATAACAACTTTTCATCATGAAAGGTCATTGGCGGGTCGTAAGAGGATTGCGGTCGGGTTTTAAAAATTTTGAAGTGACCTCAATAATAGGATTCGAGATGGCGCGATCTGTATTGGATCAGAATACATTCATTATCGTCCAAATAACAACTTTTAATCATCAAGGTCATTGGCGGGTCGTCAGAGGATTGCGGTCGGATTTTAAATATTTTGAAGTGACCTCAATAATAGGATTGGAGTTGGCGCAATGAGTATTAGGTAAGAATACATTCATTATCGTCCAAATGATAACTTTTCGTCATCAAAGGTCATTGGCGGGTCGTCAGAGGATTGCGGTCGGATTTTAAAAATTTTGAAGTGATCTCAAAAATAGAATTGGAGTTGGCGCGATCTGTATTTGGTCAGAATACATTCATTATCATAACAACTTTTCATCATCAAAGGTCATTGGCGGGTCGTCAGAGGATTGCGGTCGGATTTTAAAAATATTGAAGTGATCTCAAAAATAGGATTGGAGTTGGCGCGATCTGTATTGGGTCAGAATACATTCATTATCGTCCAAATAACAACTTTTCATCATCAAAGGTCATTGGCGAGTCGTCAGAGGATTGCGGTCGGATTTTAAAAATTTTGAAGTGATCTCAAAAATAGGATTGGAGTTGGCGCGATCAGTATTAGGTCAGAATACATTCACTATCGTCCAAATAAATATTTTTTATCATCAATGGTCATTGGCGGGTCGTCAGAGGAATGCGATCAGGATTTAAAAATTTTGAAGTGACCTCAATAATAGGATTCGAGTTGGCGCGATCTGTATTGGGTCAGAATACATTCATTATCGTCCAAATAACAACTTTTCATCATCAAAGGTCATTGGCGGGTCGTCAGAGGATTGCGGTCGGATTTTAAAAATTTTGAAGTGATCTCAAAAATAGAATTGGAGTTGGCGCGATCTGTATTGGGTCAGAATACATTCATTATCATAACAACATTTCATCATCAAAGGTCATTGGCGGGTCGTCAGAGGATTGCGGTCGGATTTTAAAAATTTTGAAGTGATCTCAAAAATAGAATTGGAGTTGGCGCGATCTGTATTGGGTCAGAATACATTCATTATCGTCCAAATAACAACTTTTCATCATCAAACGTCATTGGCGAGTCGTCAGAGGATTGCGGTCGGATTTAAAAAAAGTTGAAGTGACCTCAAAACCAGGATTCGAGTTGGCGCGATCTGTATTGGGTCAGAATACATTCATTATCGTCCAAATAACAACTTTTCATCATCAAAGGTCATTGGCGGGTCGTCAGAGTATTGCGGTCGGATTTTAAAAATTTTGAAGTGATCTCAAAAATAGAATTGGAGTTGGCGCGATCTGTATTGGGTCAGAATACATTCGTTATCATAACAACTTTTCATCATCAAAGGTCATTGGCGGGTCGTCAGAGGATTGCGGTCAGGTTTTAAAAATTTTGAAGTGACCTCAATAATAGGATTCGAGTTGGCGCGATCTGTATTGGGTCAGAATACATTCATTATCGTCCAAATAACAACTTTTAATCATCAAAGGTCATTGGCGGGTGGTCAGAGGAATGCGGTCGGATTTTAAAAATTTTGAAGTGATCTCAAAAATAGGATTGGAGTTGGCGCGATCTGTATTGGGTCAGAATACATTCATTATCGTCCAAATAACAACTTTTCATCATCAAAGGTCATTGGCGAGTCGTCAGAGGATTGCGGTCGGATTTTAAATATTTTGAAGTGACCTCAATAATAGGATTGGAGTTGGCGCAATGAGTATTGGGTCAGAATACATTCATTATCGTCCAAATAACAACTTTTCATCATCAAAGGTCATTGGCGAGTCGTCAGAGGATTGCGGTCGGATTTTAAATATTTTGAAGTGACCTCAAAAATAGGATTGGAGTTGGCGCGATCAGTATTAGGTCAGAATACATTCACTATCGTCCAAATAAATAATTTTTATCATCAATGGTCATTGGCGGGTCGTCAGAGGAATGCGGTCAGGTTTTAAAAATTTTGAAGTGACCTCAATAATAGGATTCGAGTTGGCGCGATCTGTATTGGGTCAGAATACATTCATTATCGTCCAAATAACAACTTTTCATCATCAAAGGTCATTGGCGGGTCGTCAGAGGATTGCGGTCGGATTTTAAAAATTTTGAAGTGATCTCAAAAATAGAATTGGAGTTGGCGCGATCTGTATTGGGTCAGAATACATTCATTATCGTCCAAATAACAACTTTTCATCATCAAAGGTCATTGGCGGGTCGTCAGAGGTTTGCGGTCGGATTTTAAAAATTTTGAAGTGATCTCAAAAATAGAATTGGAGTTGGCGCGATCTGTATTGGGTCAGAATACATTCGTTATCATAACAACTTTTCATCATCAAAGGTCATTGGCGGGTCGTCAGAGGATTGCGGTCGGATTTTAAAAAAATTTAAGTGATCTCAAAAATAGGATTGGAGTTGGCGCGATCTGTATTGGGTCAGAATACATTCATTATCGTCCAAATAACAACGTTTCATCATCAAAGGTCATTAGCGGGTCGTCAGAGGATTGCAGTCGGATTTTAAAAATTTTGAAGTGATCTCAAAAATAGAATTGGAGTTGGCGCGATCTGTATTGGGTCAGAATACATTCATTATCGTCCAAATAACAACTTTTCATCATCAAACGTCATTGGCGAGTCGTCAGAGGATTGCGGTCGGATTTAAAAAAAGTTAAAGTGACCTCAAAACCAGGATTCGAGTTGGCGCGATCTGTATTGGGTCAGAATACATTCTTTATCGTCTAAATAACAACTTTTAATCATCAAAGGTCATTGGCGGGTGGTCAGAGGAATGCGGTCGGATTTTAAAAATTTTGAAGTGATCTCAAAAATAGGATTGGAGTTGGCGCGATCTGTATTGGGTCAGAATACATTCATTATCGTCCACATAACAACTTTTCATCATCAAAGGTCATTGGCGGGTAGTCAGAGGATTGCAATCGGATTTTAAAAATTTCGAAGTGACCTCAAAAATAGGATTGGAGTTGGCGCGATCAGTATTAGGTCAGAATACATTCACTATCGTCCAAATAAATAATTTTTATCATCAAAGGTCATTGGCGGGTGGTCAGAGGAATGCGATCGGATTTTAAAAATTTTTAAGTGATCTCAAAAATAGGATTGGAGTTGGCGCGATCTGTATTGGGTCAGAATACATTCATTATCGTCCAAATAACAACTTTTCATCATCAAAGGTCATTGGCGAGTCGTCAGAGGATTGCGGTCGGATTTTAAATATTTTGAAGTGACCTCAATAATAGGATTGGAGTTGGCGCAATGAGTATTGGGTCAGAATACATTCGTTATCGTCCAAATAACAACTTTTCATCATCAAAGGTCATTGGCGGGTCGTCAGAGGATTGCGGTCGGATTTTAAAAATTTTGAAGTGATCTCAAAAATAGAATTGGAGTTGGCGCGATCTGTATTGGGTCAGAATACATTCATTATCGTCCAAATAACAACTTTTCATGATCAAAGGTCATTGGCGGGTCGTCAGAGGATTGCGGTCGAATTTTTAAAATTTTGAAGTGATCTTAAAAATAGAATTGGAGTTGGCGCGATCTGTATTGGGTCAGAATACATTCATTATCGTCCAAATAACAACTTTTCATCATCAAACGTCATTGGCGAGTCGTCAGAGGATTGCGGTCGGATTTAAAAAAAGTTGAAGTGACCTCAAAAATAGGATTCGAGTTGGCGCGATCTGTATTGGGTCAGAATACCTTCATTATCGTCCAAATAACAACTTTTCATCATCAAAGGTCATTGGCGGGTCGTCAGAGGATTGCGGTCGGGTTTTAAAAATTTTGAAGTGACCTCTATAATAGGATTCGAGTTGGCGCGATCTGTATTGGGTCAGAATACATTCATTATCGACCAAATAACAACTTTTCATCATCAAAGGTCATTGGCGAGTCGTCAGAGGATTGCGGTCGGATTTTAAATATTTTGAAGTGACCTCAATAATAGGATTGGAGTTGGCGCAATGAGTATTGGGTCAGAATACATTCATTATCGTCCAAATAACAACTTTTCATCATCAAAGGTCATTGGCGGGTCGTCAGAGGATTGCGGTCGGATTTTAAATATTTTGAAGTGACCTCAATAATAGGATTGGAGTTGGCGCAATGAGTATTGGGTCAGAATACATTCATTATCGTCCAAATAACAACTTTTCATCATGAAAGGTCATTGGCGGGTCGTAAGAGGATTGCGGTCGGGTTTTAAAAATTTTGAAGTGACCTCAATAATAGGATTCGAGATGGCGCGATCTGTATTGGATCAGAATACATTCATTATCGTCCAAATAACAACTTTTAATCATCAAGGTCATTGGCGGGTCGTCAGAGGATTGCGGTCGGATTTTAAATATTTTGAAGTGACCTCAATAATAGGATTGGAGTTGGCGCAATGAGTATTAGGTAAGAATACATTCATTATCGTCCAAATGATAACTTTTCGTCATCAAAGGTCATTGGCGGGTCGTCAGAGGATTGCGGTCGGATTTTAAAAATTTTGAAGTGATCTCAAAAATAGAATTGGAGTTGGCGCGATCTGTATTTGGTCAGAATACATTCATTATCATAACAACTTTTCATCATCAAAGGTCATTGGCGGGTCGTCAGAGGATTGCGGTCGGATTTTAAAAATTTTGAAGTGATCTCAAAAATAGGATTGGAGTTGGCGCGATCTGTATTGGGTCAGAATACATTCATTATCGTCCAAATAACAACTTTTCATCATCAAAGGTCATTGGCGAGTCGTCAGAGGATTGCGGTCGGATTTTAAAAATTTTGAAGTGATCTCAAAAATAGGATTGGAGTTGGCGCGATCAGTATTAGGTCAGAATACATTCACTATCGTCCAAATAAATATTTTTTATCATCAATGGTCATTGGCGGGTCGTCAGAGGAATGCGATCAGGTTTTAAAAATTTTGAAGTGACCTCAATAATAGGATTCGAGTTGGCGCGATCTGTATTGGGTCAGAATACATTCATTATCGTCCAAATAACAACTTTTCATCATCAAACGTCATTGGCGAGTCGTCAGAGGATTGCGGTCGGATTTAAAAAAAGTTAAAGTGACCTCAAAACCAGGATTCGAGTTGGCGCGATCTGTATTGGGTCAGAATACATTCTTTATCGTCTAAATAACAACTTTTAATCATCAAAGGTCATTGGCGGGTGGTCAGAGGAATGCGGTCGGATTTTAAAAATTTTGAAGTGATCTCAAAAATAGGATTGGAGTTGGCGCGATCTGTATTGGGTCAGAATACATTCATTATCGTCCAAATAACAACTTTTCATCATCAAAGGTCATTGGCGGGTCGTCAGAGGATTGCGGTCGGATTTTAAAAATTTTGAAGTGATCTCAAAAATAGAATTGGAGTTGGCGCGATCTGTATTGGGTCAGAATACATTCATTATCATAACAACATTTCATCATCAAAGGTCATTGGCGGGTCGTCAGAGGATTGCGGTCGGATTTTAAAAATTTTGAAGTGATCTCAAAAATAGAATTGGAGTTGGCGCGATCTGTATTGGGTCAGAATACATTCATTATCGTCCAAATAACAACTTTTCATCATCAAACGTCATTGGCGAGTCGTCAGAGGATTGCGGTCGGATTTAAAAAAAGTTGAAGTGACCTCAAAACCAGGATTCGAGTTGGCGCGATCTGTATTGGGTCAGAATACATTCATTATCGTCCAAATAACAACTTTTCATCATCAAAGGTCATTGGCGGGTCGTCAGAGTATTGCGGTCGGATTTTAAAAATTTTGAAGTGATCTCAAAAATAGAATTGGAGTTGGCGCGATCTGTATTGGGTCAGAATACATTCGTTATCATAACAACTTTTCATCATCAAAGGTCATTGGCGGGTCGTCAGAGGATTGCGGTCAGGTTTTAAAAATTTTGAAGTGACCTCAATAATAGGATTCGAGTTGGCGCGATCTGTATTGGGTCAGAATACATTCATTATCGTCCAAATAACAACTTTTAATCATCAAAGGTCATTGGCGGGTGGTCAGAGGAATGCGGTCGGATTTTAAAAATTTTGAAGTGATCTCAAAAATAGGATTGGAGTTGGCGCGATCTGTATTGGGTCAGAATACATTCATTATCGTCCAAATAACAACTTTTCATCATCAAAGGTCATTGGCGAGTCGTCAGAGGATTGCGGTCGGATTTTAAATATTTTGAAGTGACCTCAATAATAGGATTGGAGTTGGCGCAATGAGTATTGGGTCAGAATACATTCATTATCGTCCAAATAACAACTTTTCCTCATCAAAGGTCATTGGCGGGTCGTCAGAGGATTGCAATCGGATTTTAAAAATTTCGAAGTGACCTCAAAAATAGGATTGGAGTTGGCGCGATCAGTATTAGGTCAGAATACATTCACTATCGTCCAAATAAATAATTTTTATCATCAATGGTCATTGGCGGGTCGTCAGAGGAATGCGGTCAGGTTTTAAAAATTTTGAAGTGACCTCAATAATAGGATTCGAGTTGGCGCGATCTGTATTGGGTCAGAATACATTCATTATCGTCCAAATAACAACTTTTCATCATCAAAGGTCATTGGCGGGTCGTCAGAGGTTTGCGGTCGGATTTTAAAAATTTTGAAGTGATCTCAAAAATAGAATTGAGTTGGCGCAATGAGTATTGGGTCAGAATACATTCATTATCGTCCAAATAACAACTTTTCCTCATCAAAGGTCATTGGCGGGTCGTCAGAGGATTGCAATCGGATTTTAAAAATTTCGAAGTGACCTCAAAAATAGGATTGGAGTTGGCGCGATCAGTATTAGGTCAGAATACATTCACTATCGTCCAAATAAATAATTTTTATCATCAAAGGTCATTGGCGGGTCGTCAGAGGATTGCGGTCGGATTTTAAAAATTTTGAAGTGATCTCAAAAATAGAATTGGAGTTGGCGCGATCTGTATTGGGTCAGAATACATTCATTATCGTCCAAATAACAACTTTTCATCATCAAAGGTCATTGGCGGGTCGTCAGAGGTTTGCGGTCGGATTTTAAAAATTTTGAAGTGATCTCAAAAATAGAATTGGAGTTGGCGCGATCTGTATTGGGTCAGAATACATTCGTTATCATAACAACTTTTCATCATCAAAGGTCATTGGCGGGTCGTCAGAGGATTGCGGTCGGATTTAAAAAAAATTTAAGTGATCTCAAAAATAGGATTGGAGTTGGCGCGATCTGTATTGGGTCAGAATACATTCATTATCGTCCAAATAACAACGTTTCATCATCAAAGGTCATTGGCGGGTCGTCAGAGGATTGCAGTCGGATTTTAAAAATTTTGAAGTGATCTCAAAAATAGAATTGGAGTTGGCGCGATCTGTATTGGGTCAGAATACATTCATTATCGTCCAAATAACAACTTTTCATCATCAAACGTCATTGGCGAGTCGTCAGAGGATTGCGGTCGGATTTAAAAAAAGTTAAAGTGACCTCAAAACCAGGATTCGAGTTGGCGCGATCTGTATTGGGTCAGAATACATTCTTTATCGTCTAAATAACAACTTTTAATCATCAAAGGTCATTGGCGGGTGGTCAGAGGAATGCGGTCGGATTTTAAAAATTTTGAAGTGATCTCAAAAATAGGATTGGAGTTGGCGCGATCTGTATTGGGTCAGAATACATTCATTATCGTCCACATAACAACTTTTCATCATCAAAGGTCATTGGCGGGTAGTCAGAGGATTGCAATCGGATTTTAAAAATTTCGAAGTGACCTCAAAAATAGGATTGGAGTTGGCGCGATCAGTATTAGGTCAGAATACATTCACTATCGTCCAAATAAATAATTTTTATCATCAAAGGTCATTGGCGGGTGGTCAGAGGAATGCGATCGGATTTTAAAAATTTTTAAGTGATCTCAAAAATAGGATTGGAGTTGGCGCGATCTGTATTGGGTCAGAATACATTCATTATCGTCCAAATAACAACTTTTCATCATCAAAGGTCATTGGCGAGTCGTCAGAGGATTGCGGTCGGATTTTAAATATTTTGAAGTGACCTCAATAATAGGATTGGAGTTGGCGCAATGAGTATTGGGTCAGAATACATTCGTTATCGTCCAAATAACAACTTTTCATCATCAAAGGTCATTGGCGGGTCGTCAGAGGATTGCGGTCGGATTTTAAAAATTTTGAAGTGATCTCAAAAATAGAATTGGAGTTGGCGCGATCTGTATTGGGTCAGAATACATTCATTATCGTCCAAATAACAACTTTTCATGATCAAAGGTCATTGGCGGGTCGTCAGAGGATTGCGGTCGAATTTTTAAAATTTTGAAGTGATCTCAAAAATAGAATTGGAGTTGGCGCGATCTGTATTGGGTCAGAATACATTCATTATCGTCCAAATAACAACTTTTCATCATCAAACGTCATTGGCGAGTCGTCAGAGGATTGCGGTCGGATTTAAAAAAAGTTGAAGTGACCTCAAAAATAGGATTCGAGTTGGCGCGATCTGTATTGGGTCAGAATACCTTCATTATCGTCCAAATAACAACTTTTCATCATCAAAGGTCATTGGCGGGTCGTCAGAGGATTGCGGTCGGGTTTTAAAAATTTTGAAGTGACCTCAATAATAGGATTCGAGTTGGCGCGATCTGTATTGGGTCAGAATACATTCATTATCGACCAAATAACAACTTTTCATCATCAAAGGTCATTGGCGAGTCGTCAGAGGATTGCGGTCGGATTTTAAATATTTTGAAGTGACCTCAATAATAGGATTGGAGTTGGCGCGATCAGTATTAGGTCAGAATACATTCACTATCGTCCAAATAAATAATTTTTATCATCAAAGGTCATTGGCGGGTGGTCAGAGGATTGCGGTCGGATTTTAAAAATTTTGAAGTGATCTCAAAAATAGAATTGGAGTTGGCGCGATCTGTATTGGGTCAGAATACAGACATTATCGTCCAAATAACAACTTTTCATCATCAAAGGTCATTGGCGGGTCGTCAGAGGATTGCGGTCGGATTTTAAAAATTTTTAAGGGATCTCAAGAATAGAATTGGAGTTGACGCGATCTGTATTGGGTCAGAATACATTCATTATCGTCCAAATAACAACTTTTCATGATCAAAGGTCATTGGCGGGTCGTCAGAGGATTGCGGTCGAATTTTTAAAATTTTGAAGTGATCTCAAAAATAGAATTGGAGTTGGCGCGATCTGTATTGGGTCAGAATACATTCATTATCGTCCAAATAACAACTTTTCATCATCAAACGTCATTGGCGAGTCGTCAGAGGATTGCGGTCGGATTTAAAAAAAGTTGAAGTGACCTCAAAAATAGGATTCGAGTTGGCGCGATCTGTATTGGGTCAGAATACCTTCATTATCGTCCAAATAACAACTTTTCATCATCAAAGGTCATTGGCGGGTCGTAAGAGGATTGCGGTCGGGTTTTAAAAATTTTGAAGTGACCTCAATAATAGGATTCGAGATGGCGCGATCTGTATTGGATCAGAATACATTCATTATCGTCCAAATAACAACTTTTAATCATCAAGGTCATTGGCGGGTCGTCAGAGGATTGCGGTCGAATTTTAAATATTTTGAAGTGACCTCAATAATAGGATTGGAGTTGGCGCAATGAGTATTAGGTAAGAATACATTCATTATCGTCCAAATGATAACTTTTCGTCATCAAAGGTCATTGGCGGGTCGTCAGAGGATTGCGGTCGGGTTTTAAAAAATTTGAAGTGACCTCAATAATAGGACTCAAGGTGGCGCGAACTGTATTGGGTCAGAATACATTCATTATCGTCCAAATAATAACTTTTCGTCTTCAAAGGTCATTGTCGGGTCGTCAGAGGATTGCAGTCGGATTTTTTAATTTTTGAAGTGATCTCAAAAATAGGATTGGAGTTGGCGCGATCTGTATTGGGTCAGAATACCTTCATTATCGTCCAAATAACAACTTGTCATCATCAAAGGTCATTGGCGGGTCGTAAGAGGATTGCGGTCGGGTTTTAAAAATTTTGAAGTGACCTCAATAATAGGATTCGAGATGGCGCGATCTGTATTGGATCAGAATACATTCATTATCGTCCAAATAACAACTTTTAATCATCAAGGTCATTGGCGGGTCGTCAGAGGATTGCGGTCGGATTTTAAAAATTTTGAAGTGATCTCAAAAATAGAATTGGAGTTGGCGCGATCTGTATTGGGTCAGAATACATTCATTATCGTCCAAATAACAACTTTTCATCATCAAAGGTCATTGGCGGGTCGTCAGAGGTTTGCGGTCGGATTTTAAAAATTTTGAAGTGATCTCAAAAATAGAATTGGAGTTGGCGCGATCTGTATTGGGTCAGAATACATTCGTTATCATAACAACTTTTCATCATCAAAGGTCATTGGCGGGTCGTCAGAGGATTGCGGTCGGATTTAAAAAAAATTTAAGTGATCTCAAAAATAGGATTGGAGTTGGCGCGATCTGTATTGGGTCAGAATACATTCATTATCGTCCAAATAACAACTTTTCATCATCAAAGGTCATTGGCGGGTCGTCAGAGGATTGCAGTCGGATTTTAAAAATTTTGAAGTGATCTCAAAAATAGAATTGGAGTTGGCGCGATCTGTATTGGGTCAGAATACATTCATTATCGTCCAAATAACAACTTTTCATCATCAAACGTCATTGGCGAGTCGTCAGAGGATTGCGGTCGGATTTAAAAAAAGTTGAAGTGACCTCAAAACCAGGATTCGAGTTGGCGCGATCTGTATTGGGTCAGAATACATTCTTTATCGTCTAAATAACAACTTTTAATCATCAAAGGTCATTGGCGGGTGGTCAGAGGAATGCGGTCGGATTTTAAAAATTTTGAAGTGATCTCAAAAATAGGATTGGAGTTGGCGCGATCTGTATTGGGTCAGAATACATTCATTATCGTCCACATAACAACTTTTCATCATCAAAGGTCATTGGCGGGTAGTCAGAGGATTGCAATCGGATTTTAAAAATTTCGAAGTGACCTCAAAAATAGGATTGGAGTTGGCGCGATCAGTATTAGGTCAGAATACATTCACTATCGTCCAAATAAATAATTTTTATCATCAAAGGTCATTGGCGGGTGGTCAGAGGAATGCGATCGGATTTTAAAAATTTTGAAGTGATCTCAAAAATAGGATTGGAGTTGGCGCGATCTGTATTGGGTCAGAATACATTCATTATCGTCCAAATAACAACTTTTCATCATCAAAGGTCATTGGCGAGTCGTCAGAGGATTGCGGTCGGATTTTAAATATTTTGAAGTGACCTCAATAATAGGATTGGAGTTGGCGCAATGAGTATTGGGTCAGAATACATTCGTTATCGTCCAAATAACAACTTTTCATAATCAAAGGTCATTGGCGGGTCGTCAGAGGATTGCGGTCGGATTTTAAAAATTTTGAAGTGATCTCAAAAATAGAATTGGAGTTGGCGCGATCTGTATTGGGTCAGAATACATTCATTATCGTCCAAATAACAACTTTTCATGATCAAAGGTCATTGGCGGGTCGTCAGAGGATTGCGGTCGAATTTTTAAAATTTTGAAGTGATCTCAAAAATAGAATTGGAGTTGGCGCGATCTGTATTGGGTCAGAATACATTCATTATCGTCCAAATAACAACTTTTCATCATCAAACGTCATTGGCGAGTCGTCAGAGGATTGCGGTCGGATTTAAAAAAAGTTGAAGTGACCTCAAAAATAGGATTCGAGTTGGCGCGATCTGTATTGGGTCAGAATACCTTCATTATCGTCCAAATAACAACTTTTCATCATCAAAGGTCATTGGCGGGTCGTCAGAGGATTGCGGTCGGGTTTTAAAAATTTTGAAGTGACCTCAATAATAGGATTCGAGTTGGCGCGATCTGTATTGGGTCAGAATACATTCATTATCGTCCAAATAACAACTTTTCATCATCAAAGGTCATTGGCGAGTCGTCAGAGGATTGCGGTCGGATTTTAAATATTTTGAAGTGACCTCAATAATAGGATTGGAGTTGGCGCAATGAGTATTGGGTCAGAATACATTCGTTATCGTCCAAATAACAACTTTTCATCATCAAAGGTCATTGGCGGGTCGTCAGAGGATTGCGGTCGGATTTTAAAAATTTTGAAGTGATCTCAAAAATAGAATTGGAGTTGGCGCGATCTGTATTGGGTCAGAATACAGTCATTATCGTCCAAATAACAACTTTTCATCATCAAAGGTCATTGGCGGGTCGTCAGAGGATTGCGGTCGGATTTTAAAAATTTTTAAGGGATCTCAAGAATAGAATTGGAGTTGACGCGATCTGTATTGGGTCAGAATACATTCATTATCGTCCAAATAACAACTTTTCATGATCAAAGGTCATTGGCGGGTCGTCAGAGGATTGCGGTCGAATTTTTAAAATTTTGAAGTGATCTCAAAAATAGAATTGGAGTTGGCGCGATCTGTATTGGGTCAGAATACATTCATTATCGTCCAAATAACAACTTTTCATCATCAAACGTCATTGGCGAGTCGTCAGAGGATTGCGGTCGGATTTAAAAAAAGTTGAAGTGACCTCAAAAATAGGATTCGAGTTGGCGCGATCTGTATTGGGTCAGAATACATTCATTATCGTCCAAATAACAACTTTTCATCATCAAAGGTCATTGGCGAGTCGTCAGAGGATTGCGGTCGGATTTTAAATATTTTGAACTGACCTCAATAATAGGATTGGAGTTGACGCAATGAGTATTGGGTAAGAATACATTCATTATCGTCCAAATGATAACTTTTCGTCATCAAAGGTCATTGGCAAGTCGTCAGAGGATTGCGGTCGGATTTTAAAAATTTTGAAGTGACCTCAAAAATAGGATTCGAGTTGACGCGATCTGTATTGGGTCAGAATACATTCATTTCCGTCCAAATAACAACTTTTCATCATCGAAGGTCATTGTCGGGCGGTCAGAAGAGAGCGGTCGAATTTTAAAATTTTTGAAGTGATCTCAAAAATAGGATTTGAGTTGGCTCGCATTGTGGTTGGTCAGAAAACGCAATTTTTAGTCCAAATTGCAACTTGTCATTATCAATGGTCATTTTCGGGTGGTCAGAGGGGTTCAGTAGAACTTCATGAATTTTGAAGTAATTTCAAATATAGGATTTGAGTTGGCTCGCATTGTGGTTAGTCAGAAAACGCAATTTTTAGTCCAAATTGCAACTTGTCATTATCAATGGTCATTTTCGGGTGGTCAGAGGGGTTCAGTAGAACTTCATGAATTTTGAAGTAATCTCAAATATAGGATTTGAATTGGCTCGCATTTTGGTAATTTAGAAAATTACAACTTCTCATTGTCAATGGTCACTGTCGGGTCGTTAGAGGGGTTGACTCGAATTTTTATTTTTGAATTGCTCTCAAAAATTGGTTTTGGGTTGGCTCGCATTGTGGTGAGTCAGAAGCCATTCGTTCCTGTCCAATTTACAACTTCTCAACTTATCAACTTATCAAAAGTCATTGTCGGGTTGTCAGAGGTGTTCAGTTGTATTTTTTATATATTGAAGTGTTCTCAAAAATGGAAGAACCCCTCTGACGACCCTCTGACCCACGACAATGCGAGCCAACTCAAATCCTATTTTTGAGATCACTTCAAAATATAAAAAAATTGACTGAACCACTCTGACGATCCGACAGTGACCTTTGATAATGAAAAGTTGTAATTTGGACAAAAAAGTGTCTTCTGACCCTTCACAATGCGAGCCAACTCAAATCCTATTTTTCGGAACACTTCAAAAAATAAAAGAATCGACACACTGCTCTCAAACTTAAAAATCATATAGGCTTGATGTAATATGGCAGAAATCTTAGACGGACGAATGCAGAAGGCCATAATCCTTGGTTCACTTCGCCTACTCAGAGCACATGATTATCGGACCCAGAATTCACTCACCCCACGGACGTGGGGAGTGTTTACTGGGATTAACGACACACCAGCGTGCCCTCCGGTTATATCGAGTCTCCGGAGACAGGGCCTGACTGGTAAATTCTTGACGGAAAAAATTAATAATAATGCCCAGATAGAACAATAAATTACAATGGATATTTAATTTAAAAAAAATTGGCAAGAGGCAGATTTCGCTTTTTATAGCGCTCTAACTATCGCTGTAACTCACCGATGGTGGATCCGATTTTGTTAGCGGAAGAGATGATGACAAAGCCAAATCCTTCGTTTTCGGTCCTCTGCACGGAAACGTCGTACGTTGGTCCGGGAAGTGGGTTGGCAACAACCAACGGGGCGGTAACATTGTTGAGCTGTTGGTGGATTTCGGGAGGCCAATAGCCCGTATTTATCGGAAGCGGCGGGGGGTGGATTCTCCTTCGCAAAATCAGACTGACCTGCCCTCTAGCTGCGGCTGCGTTTATGAGCTGCACGACTTGCCGGTGGGATGCCTTCAAAACAGAGTATCCCTCGACGCTGACGATCTCGTCTCCCGATCGTATCCTACCGTCTTGATCTGCCGCGCCTCCAGTTACAATGTGGCCGACGGCAACCTGAAATTGGAGCGTTACACCGACGATATAAATCACAGAACAGATCTTCTGACGATATACAAGGTGTTTCCGAAGTTGGGGCAATAAATGAAATGGGTAGTAGAAAACGCAAAATTAAAGCGGAATAAAAGAATACATTTTTCACGAAAAAACGTTATTTTGGAAAATATTGGACTTTGAAGTTTTCGGAAAACTCTGGCAAACTTTTGGGAACCTCTGGCCAGAGATCAACGTCCCCTAGATGTAACCGAAGCGGTGACAAAAAAAGACCGACGCGTAATAAATAACTTTGACAATGTTGCCGACGTTAAATGTTGAAGATGGTATGATAAAGTAAACGATATTCTTTCTTCGAACAGTTTCCCTTAAAGCTGTGGGGGTCGCTGAGTTGGCTTGGCCTCGGCCGCAACAACTCCCATCATTCAGTTCCCGTCTAAGGGCAAAGCTCGCGAGCTAATCGATTTAGAGTCGTATATTGTTTGTTGTGGTATTCTTCGATCATTTCATTTCTTGCATTCAATAGGATATATGTGACTATTTTACGTGCATATCAAAGATGAATTTTGGTTAAATCGTTTGACGAATCCATACGTTTTATGTAGGTAGGAATCTAGATTTTTGTTGTGTTTCGGTATTCGACTGCAATCGTATTTTCCTTACCTACATCTCTGTTTTTCGAAATTTCTACAATTCCTATTGGACCATTGGAAAATGTCAGAGTTGTTAGGTATTACGCACACGTTTGCAATCGCGGTACTTTTCCAGGAACTCAATATTTCAATAGACGAAAATTTCGAAGCAATTAGGTACCTAGGTAAAATAACAACGCCGTTCAACAGATGCGACAACAAGGTAGTTTTCAGCGTGCTTGTAACTCGTTACTTCGTCGTGCGAGACTCTGCAAAGAAAGTGGTGGCGGTCATTTCGAACACCTGTAGTGTTCATTTTGATTTAATTCAGTGTTTTCATTTCGGTTCACTTCGAAGCCAAATGGAATACCTAATTGGCAAGGTTTACGAAATAATAATAAACTGGCAACGTTTACGAAATAATAATAAACTGGCAACGGTGCGGCAATACGAGTAATAAACACAATACTAGAAGATAGGAGCCCTAAGAACTGATGAATGAAACCAGTGCTTCCAAAAAAATCGTGAGTAAATGAGTCTATTTTTGGAAGATTTTCAAGTGTTTAAGAAAAGAAGGTAAATACTTTTTATTGTGTCATTATGTCTCATAGAACACCCCATTTTATTTATTGCTCCAATTTCGGAAACACCCTGTATACAGAGAGACCCATTTAAAAGCGGGCCACCTCTGTAAAACTGTTATTTACAATCCGATTTAGAAGTTTTTTATTTCAATAGATAGAGCATCGGTAGTTCTAGTAAAGTGCTATAAATTCGAAATGAAAATAAAAATTTCAGATTTTTTTTAAGGTAAAAATTCCAAAAAAACGTACTAGCGATTTTTTTAAATAAAATTAGTTATGCTTTCAAATAGGTGCGACTAAAATTTACCAGTTTTAGAGAGGTCCACTCTCAAATGGGTCACTCTGTATATTTCAAACCGAAGTAAAATGTTTCTAAGTATTTTTATTGATAATTGTCAAAAGTTTACAAACAGTTAATGAACTGAGGATAAAAAAGTCTCGAATGTTTTTATCGTATTTTCAATAGTTATGGGATATTTAAACTGAAAAGTAAAAAAAACTCATTTTCCATAATCCATTTTAGTAGTTATTACAAGAAAATATGGTGCAAAAATTAATTTGTTCATAACAAATTGTTTGTTTAATAAACAAATGAAAAGTTAATGATTTTTTTTTCAATTTCTTAGTAACAATGCATTTGTCTATAACAATAAATTTCAAAAAATCAGTTATATAGATTTCAGTAATAAGAAAACAAAATAATTGAGTAGAATAATTGAAAAAAAAATCCTGATTTCTTAATTCATAGTCATTATTTTGAGAATGCCAACCACTCGTGTTGGCGAAACGTCGAGTTAAACTCGTAATCAAAGTCGGCCTGACAACCCGAAAAATCATGTAAATTAACAGAACTGTCTGCAATTAACTCATATCCATAAGTAACTCGATAAAAACCCACCTGAGACTTATCCTCTATCCCTCCAATGATCCTGAACCCGAATCCAGTTTCCTGCCTATTGAGCGTGAGTGCCGTGGTGGCATATTCAACGTTCCGAGACTGGTACCACCAATCGTTCCCGTTGTACTTCTTCGAATTCTCGTAGGAATCGATCGGTTCCAGAGCGCCAGGCCTGGGATTCGTACAATAAACACAAGAGCAATCGTATCTATGCGGGATGGGCATGTACAACCCAAACTTCATATCTGCTTGAGGTGGATAGTCCCCGGGAGGCTTGTTTTGATTGTCTGCTATGTCGATCTCATCGATGTCTTCCTCGTCGGGGTTATCTATCAACGACAACCGCAGTCGAGATCTGTCAGCGCTGATATTGTCGCTAGAAAATTCTTGTTTGAACATCTCGTGGTTGGAGTTCAAGTTAACATCCTTGACCGGTGTCTTGGTGAGGCCTCTCGTATCTACCAGAGGCGTTTTCGGCCTACTGGGCAGCACTTCTCGCGGTTGGGTGCTGTAGATCTCCGCGGTGGGTGTTTTACTTCGATACGCGCTACCCACATCTTTTCCATTAAAACTAACATCCGTTTTCCTAGGCTTATTTCTAATATTTGGCGTCTTATTTGAACATCCTCTTTGGACACATATATTCGCTTCTCTATTGTACGGACAGTTCTTCAAAACCTGCACCACGTCGTCGTGCGACATGCTTTGCAAAGAAACGTCGTTTATCTCTAAAAGTATATCACCCTCCATCAAATTTTTACACCGCTGGTGATCTAGGATCTTCTTCACCCGCTGCCCGCAAGCGCTATCCGCTATGGTGAAGCCGAACCCTAGATTACCCTTAACTATTCGAACCCTCACGTCGATTTTCCCCATACTGAGTCCCCCGATGCCCTTGATGAGATCGTCAAGGTCGTTGGTAGGCTCCAAAAGGGACTTGTCGCTCCTCGACACGTCTTCGCCGTCTAGGAAGTTATAGTTCGTGTCCACCAAGCACTTGTCGTCCCCCACTGGTTGGAGGTGACTGTCGACGGCTATGGTCGTCACGACCTCTGTATTGGGATCGTTGGGGTCGAAAGGCAGGGGGTAGCCTCGGCAGACCTCCAAAGCCACGGTGGACCCGATGCTGATCGACTGGAACAGCCTGACGATCTGATTGTGGGTGTAGCCCAAAACGCAGGTATCGTTAACGAAAACTATAACGTCTCCCGTCTGCAGCTGCCCGTCCAACCAAGCTGGGCCTTTGGGCACGACAGACTTGATCTGGAGGAATTCATCGACGCCGTCATCGCCGCCCACTATGGTAAACCCCAAGCCGCGGGAGGACTTGACGAGGGAGGTCTTGAAGCGTTGACCGCATAGCTCGGAGGGGTCCTTGGTGAAGGATGTTCGGCTGACACGAGCAGAGGCTTGTGACGCTGCTCTTTTGGCTTGTATCACAGGATTTTCGTATTGCGTTCGACGATTGACGTGGTCTATGAAATAGGTGCCGTAGTGGGGGTCGCTTATTTTTTCCCAGCCGTAAGGCAGCTCGTCATCCAAGCAGTCTTCTAGGGTTTTCTTCTGGAACTTGGAGAGTCTTGGGTCCAGCCAGTGGGAGGTTCCGGTTGAGTGGCTAGGGAGAAAACTTGAGTGAACTAGTGCCTCGACAAACAAGGCAGACATCGTTTTGATCGGCAATTAATACCAATTAGTGAGGAAATGCACACATCAAGGAGCAAGGGGTAATCAAACATCATTATTATTATTATTCAAAAATTATTTAATGTCATAACATACAGAAAAATAAAACTGCATTCAAAAATTGTGGATCAACCGAAATTCGAACCTGGGATCTTTCAATTTCCAGCCGGGTGCGTTTACCGACAACGCCAATGGTCTCAACCCTAGGGATTCGTAATGGGTGCTAGCAGGTTCGCGGCAAAAATGTGTAATGACGGATATGTACAACAAATAACTTGTAACTAAACAAAAAGCATCCACATGAGTAAAAACAGTTCAAGTTCATAGATTTTAACCCTTCAACCCCTTTGTAAGTGATTATCGAGTTGGCAGGATTTTTGCAAGTGGATGAAATTGATACGGGACGTTCATTCTATTTAAACAAGCGTGTTCTATGAAAATAAAGTTTTATAATTATATTCACCGACTTTTGAATTTTCAATTCATCATTTTCCGAAAGATAATGGCTTTTTCAACACATATTTTCACATAATCTGAACCAATCATAGATATTACATGGAAATCTTCAAACAGGCTATTCTGGACCGGTGTGAAGTTTGCGGCCACTTTCCAGCGGCCGTTTTCTTCTAGCGGCCAACTGACCAGTGGCGTCGAGTGAAATAAATAATTCAACAATATTCAGGGGATGATGAAGAAGACACTATGTTATACGCTTGTTGATTTGTAATTATGAGTAAAGTTATGATGATAAATATTTTAGAGGGTGTTTATTAATTTTTTTCAAATTTCGATTAATATAAACTACCCCCTAGACGGCCTCCAAATCATTCATCCCTTGGTATATCATTCTTGAGTCATCTGGAAGTATCTGTACCAAAAATCAAGTTAGCCTAATATTTTAGAGGGTGTTGAACGAATTTATCCAAATTTCACCCCCTAGATGGCCTACAAATCAGTAATCGCTTAGTATATCATTCTTGAGTCATCTGCAAGGGTATGTGGATTTTATATTTTTCGCGACGCCACTGATCTTTGGCCGCTAGATAAGAACGGCCGCTGAAAAGGGGCTGCTAACTTCACACCGTTCTACTCTGGTCAGTTACATTAGATTCTGTAATTATGGATATATTTGTAAAACACACTGTAGCAACAATACAGTAAGCTTTTCACTGAGAGGAATAAAACCTACAGACAATCAATCAACAATCAAGAAAGATGAAATATTTTGTTTACTAATTGAACTATGATGCAATTCCAATAACCTTGAATGAACAAATATTAATTATTATCTCATCCTATTGGAATTCAGCAGAAAGCAGGTGGAACCAAGTAGTTTATACTTGTCTACAATCACGTCTACAGTGGATTGGAATTCAACAATCAATGAGTCATAAGCAGTTTTAAATGTAATGAGTTGTTTTCTGAATAGAGAGCTAAGTGCTTACTGTGATAAAATTTTAATGAGTCACCTGGCAATATTTCAGTGATGATAAATGTGTCGGCACATTTTTACACACGATTTGGTCTGTGACACTAGGTACACAGTATACTTTATGTTAATAATAGTAAGACTTTCATTGATAAGGTGTTTTAAAAAAATTCCTAACATTCTTAAATTAAATATTCTGCCTCGAGAGTTACACAAGGGTCTGTGATAGGTCCACTACTGTTCACCATCTATATGCATGATTATAAACTTAAATAATTTGCAGACAAAAGAATAATCCATAGCAGATATCATTGCACAGACTAACTCAGTGGTAAATTGAAAGAAGAAAATCTAATCTTTTGCAAAATTAACACAAAAAATTATCTCTTGGCGAGCTGCTGCAGACATGGGACAGATTTTAAAGGGCTGTATGCTCTTAAAATCAATGACACATAGAAAGTTTTTCAAGCAACATCACATACTGTCTGTTTCCAGTTTCTTACAGCTGCTAATTATGTGGGTGATAATGAAGAGAAATGTTCCAACAATTCAGAAAATCACAAATGAACTACAAGTACTTATCACACCACTGAGTGTAGAAACCAAAGAATAGACTGTTATCTAATGAATTTTCAAATGAGCAGACTTCAAATTACCTCTTGAAGAAGTTTGCTTCTCTCAACTCAATATGCTTTAACAGAGTAATCCCATTGGTATAACAAATATATGGGAATTGAGGAAACGTTGACCTTTTACCTCACTGATAATATATATAAAATATTTTGAAATCACCAACTTTGAGCAATGAAGAGTACTAATAATAATATTCATAATTTTGACATTTCCTGTGAATAATGCATATTTACATCTGAATCTTACAATCATAGGTCCACACTTCAAATGAAGTTAGGACTTGATCAAGATTTAAAGCATTTTGAAGTGTGCAGAACTCGCTACTTGGTATTTTCCTAGATCAATAAAATGGACTTGTGATAGTCAAAAATTAATCATCTAGAGTGAGCTTTAGACTTACTCGATAAAATATACCTCTCCACTCTCAGTGTAGGCCTTCTCCCATTTGGAAGGAAGTGGGCCCAAGGAATCTGCATTGTCGTTATTATTTGCATGATTGAAGCTATTCCGCTCTTCTTCGAAATAATTACCTTCATCAGGATGCACAGTATCATCAGTTTCTACTCTAAGAGGTTGTGAAAGAGGATTCTGCTCGCTGGTGTGACTCATTTTCAAGAAATTTCAAAGAATTACCTATTGCCAATGGTAAGTAGTCATAATCACCTGGTACTGGTAATCTGAATCCTTTCTTAAGCCTCTCATTGAACTTTACTGAATACATTTGAAGATTTCTTTCTGCTCGATTTTAACTGGACTACATTCTTGTGTTTACTAGTTTTTCTTGTCGACATTTTCTTCAAAGCAGAAATACTTCTGGAAATATCACATCAGTACCAATAATTATTCAGTTTGGTAAGTATACAATATTCACTACATGATCTTCTTCAACAGTCTAATGAAAAACATATACTATAGAATTCACTATAATCACAATTCACACAAACAAAACCACAAAATGCAACCTCCGTGTCTCAAGTTTTCATGCATGTTGTCAAGATGACATGGGAATCAGGAAAATTGAAATTATACGGAATCAACATCAACGACATCAAACAGCGACCGCTGACCTTTTCGAACTCACTAACTTAGTCACGGAACACTACCGCAGACACAGAATCACAAAACGTTCCATGGAAATTTCCTTAATAACGATTTTTCTTATTTGAACATTTTGGTATAATATATAATATCTAGGACAATCGACAATGGCTAGACAAGTTTTTGAATTAATCGATGAATAATGCGCATTTTCCATTTGTTTATTAAAGATGCAATGCTCATCAATGGATCGATCCATCGATAGATTTAAAAACTTGCCCATTATAACATTTGAACAACGCATCAAGTTCATAACTTATTATTTATATGGGATTTGAGCTCGTATTTCACTGCCATGTTTAATCATACTTCCTTCAAGTGACGTCATTTTTATTGGTATGCTCCAAACTGTGTGAAAACAAACCAATAAAATGCCGTCACTTCAAGGCAGTTGTTTCTTGATAGTGGCATTGGGAAGATTACCCACTGAAATATACTTTATATGGTTATAAGGTATATGTCAGTGAGATTACCAGGTTATTGGAGCTACTATGACCAGGTATTCTCAAGGTCGATTCAGATACATGCATGCCCATGCAGGATTTTTGAAGCTAGTGCGATTTACATGGTCATTCATTTTTTACCCATTTGCCTGAAAACTGCGTGACCATTCACATATGTGCTTCACTTGCGTTTTTATGACAAAGTCTTGTTTTATTTGGTGTCATAATTGTGTCAATGCTGGAGTAATGTCATTTGGATTTTTCAAATAATTCCGACGTATTTTTCACTGCCATCTTTTATTATTCGAACTAGAACCTGTGCGTGCGTGCGTGAACGGCGACAGGCATGCATTTCTCATGCAGGATGGGCACGCATGTATCTGAATCGGATTCTATGCAGAGAAATATATGACTGGAGAGTTTTGTGGTTTTGTGCAATGACATGAGACATGACAGATGTTTAGGATGAACACTTGGACTTTGGACTGTTGACATTTGTAAATTTGTAGAGATTAGAGGTTAGAGTTCCCCACTTCCTGTTCGTTACTTTGAGATTGTGTCTTGTGTCCTCAGTCAGTATTATCAGTAATTCCATAAATATTGTCGTTAAACGTTGAAATATCTAGTGGTACAATGGGTGGTAAACTTCTGCAATAGTTTCTGTTTGTCGTCTTTGAAAATATCCAAATGTTATGACAAGCAAACAACCATAACAACAGTGAATATTTTACTCAACTCACTGAAGCCTTATCAGCTCAACAAATCATGAAGTACAACGACAGAGAGTTGGTGAAGTTCGGAGAAGGTAAAGCTGAGTTGGAGGGAGTTCTTCACCATATGAAACCAGTAGGAAATGACTGGTCTGATTGGTACCAGAGGCCTTCGTTCAAAGAAAGATACTTCAAGTTGATATCAAATATATTATTTTACTATCGAGTGGGAGAAGAGGAACCAATTGGAATTCTAGTCATAGAGAATGCTCAAGTAGCTTATGAAAGGCCACACAAAGGTATTCCGTTTGCATTTTCTATTACTTTCAAAGTTAATGATAGATTTCGAGACGATGAAGCCAGGCATGTGTTTTCTTGCCGCTGTGATTCAGATGTCAGTAAATGGGTAGCAGCTCTCAAAATGGCATCGTACGAGTATTGGAGATCTCAATACGTCATTTTGAAAACCAAAATCAGTATGAAAACAGGGAAGGATCCTGTTCTAGAATACATCAAAAGCAAAAACTCTACCAGTAATGTGAAACGAACTGAGGTTAAGAAGACCAAGATGAAAGAGACAAAATCAACTTTCTATAGTCATATTGAATCGACTTCTTACAGTGAAAGAACTTACTCGTCAAAGAAAGTTGCTGCTAGTGATACTGAAGTTACTGTTGAAAACTTAATCAAGCTTTAGATCAGAAAAGGGTAGTTGTGACATGTCGATGACTTGCCATAGATATATTAAATTCAGAGTCACATATAAGTGAAAGAATACAGTATGGCCCTGTGTTGCTATTTAAATTATCTTCATTGAATTATTGCTGGTTTACCGGGTTATAGGAAATTTCTCTTCAGCTTCAACCAAATTCTGTATATTATGTATTATTGATTGTTTGCCAAACTAGCGCTATAACAATGAAATTCACGACCAAGCTTCAATCTATTTGGAACTCTGTATGTACTATTATTTTTTCCCATATGTCTAACTTCTGGCCTTGATGTTGCTTAAAACTCCATTGTAGAGTTATAGCGGCTCTAATACTCTCCAAAAGGTGTCAATTCTTCAAGAATATTGAATTATTTGAGGAAATTTTCCATAGTACATATTGCTGCAGATTTCTAAGTAGATTTCAATATTAATAATAGGTAATTTGTAATTGTAATTGAACTCTGACAATTTTCGTGATACTATTAACCATATTTATTTATTTAATGTAATTTTAGTTGATTCAATTTGTATAAATTCAGATGTCTGTGAAATATATATTTATATTCGTATTCCTGAATGTTTCCTTTTTCAACAAATCGCCAATTCAAATGAAAAACCTAGGATTAAACTAAGACTAATTAAATTGACAGTAAAAAATTTCTGTTCTCTGTAAAAGAATTCATTTCTGATACCAGCAAGATGTACATGTAGAAAGTAATTAATTTTGTCAGATTGACATAATTTCCTTCTCAAAAGTCCTGAGAGGTTAAGAGGAATTTATAGTTATCAAATTACCCCCAAAAAATAAATATGCTTCTCAATTTCAAAAGCCATTGTCTGGTTGCCAGAGGGGGCACAGGGGATTTTTTATTTTCAAAGTGCCCTCAAGGATTGAATGAGGTGGCACGCACTGTGCGTGAATAAAATATTTATTTTTATCTGAGTAACCAATTTTTTTTAATAAGAAATGGTCGGGTTGGAAAAAATTATGAGTTGTTGAATTCATAACATCAAAATTTTCTTGCGACATAAATTCGTCTTACCAAGGGGGCGATTGCAGAATTTGTCAAATCAGCTGCGAGGTTTTTGGATTGAAACACCTTGTATACAGTTTATTCGACATATATTTGAGTAATTCATGTGGTCACACAAAGTAGGCATCACACATATGTTCTCCCTTCAAGTAATAGTATAAAAAATAGGACAATATTTCTTCCTATGAAATAATTTATGAAGAAACTAATCAAAGAAGACAAACATCGAATAAGAAAAATCCAACCACTGAAAAATATTGCCAAGATAGAATACCACATCTATTTTGAATTTTTACGTAACCAAGTGTTAACTTCTTCCTCATTTTGTGACACCCAGTTTATGTTCAGCTGTATGATTTCCAAGCTTTGGTCCAGCGCTCTTGAAGCCGAACCCACGTTCATTCCAGTGAAGTAGGTTGAAACCTGAAAGCGCATCGAGTTTGATTTTTACGTATACGTTATGAGAGTATTATATGCCATATACATTGTTAGGAGATTTAGGCCGATTCTGGGCCTCCTCCCACCACTTCGACCTTGATATTTGACCTTGAGATTCCATTGTTCATAAGTTTGGATGAAAATATTGTAACGTGCGGGAGCCGGACTTGATCGCCTGTGTTTGGATGGTTAGTGGCAGATAAAGTTATTTCCATAGTTAGTGACTGTGGTATGAATGTTTTAAAAACTGAGTTATTGTTCGAATAAATTGGCGAATTATAATTAAGTGTATTTTTATTACATTTGGTGTCAGAAATGGGATGTTTAAAATGAATAAGTGTTCGCCTAGTGGAAAATCTCCGTGATACGTAAAGAAGAACATGACCTTTATCGCGCGAAATGGACTAGTGACCAGTTGAACGAATAAATCTTCGCGAAGTGGACAGTTTTAAGCATTACGGTACAATAAACTGATCATTTTTGTGTGGAATATATAGACTGATTTTTCTATACTTCTTTCGTTTCTAGTGGAAAGGAACATTTTTGTACCATTTTTTTTTCCTATAAATTTCGGTTGAATTCTTTTTTTGCTTTTTTTCGTAAAATGAAAAATATTGCTGAGATGGACCGAAAACGAGATATTCGAAAATTGACCTTGACTTCGACTTTGAATCCGACCATAACTTGAAAATTTTTTATACTCTTTTCATTTGTTTTCAGTGAAAAGGAACATTTTTTGTGAAAATATTTTTCTCATAAAAATTTTGAATGAAAATATTTTTTCTAAATTTTCAAAATTTATATTATGTTTAAAAAATGTTTAGAAATGTTTTCCACTTTTCAAGTGGAATGAAAAATCTTGTTGAGATGGAACAAAAACGAAAATTGACCTCGACTTTGACCTTGAATCCGACCATAACTTGATTTTTTTTACTATTTTTCTTTGTTATCAGTGAAAAGGAACATTTTTTGTGGACATATTTTTCTCAAAAAAATGTTGGTAGAAAATATTTTTTTTGTATTTTCAAACTTTATACTTTGAAAAATTTTTTGAATTTTTTTTCCACTTCTCACGTAAAATGAAAAACTTTAAGATATACCGAAAACGAGATATTCAAAAATTTTGACCTTGACTGACCTCGTCTTTGACCTTGACTTTGACCTTGAATCCGGCCATAACTTGAATATTTTTTCATACTTTTTTTGTTTTCAGTGAAAGGAACATTTTTTGTGAAAATATTTTTTATATAGTTTATATAGTTTGAAAAAAAATTTGAATTTTTTTTTCACTTCTCACGTAAAATGAAAAATATTGTTGAGATGGACCGAAAACGAGACATTCAAAAATTGACCTTGACTGACCTCGTCTTTGACTTGACTTTTCGACCTTGATCCGGCCATAACTTGAAATTTTTTAATACTTGAACAATAAAAAATCACTGGAGTGAATATTTTATAATCTAGATTTGCACTCTACCTCGTAGAAATCGTATCGTGTTGATAAATGCGCAGTCACTGCCGATATAAGGTTGCCCATTAAAATCGTACTGTTTCCGTAAAGCGAGTGCATAGTTGGCCAGTAAGCCTTCAGATGTCTCCATGCCAAAAGACGCCCTTCTGGATTTGCGGCTACCACCTCTAAAACAAGCTTCACATCTTCTGGTTTAACCACGTTCTTGTCCAGGGTTTCCATCAGGTACCTGAGGAAGAATCGCAAATGCATAATAATCTTTCAGTTCGATAGAAACGTGAACACACCTCTGCAAGAGCCAAGGATCCGAGGCTACCCCCAACGCTTGCAACAACAGTCTTTTCTCGCTGGAAGATGATGTGTTCTTATAATAATTCCAGCAGTACTGCCATTCGGTCATCCCCCCGTATTTTATGCCCGCGGAATACACAATTTCCTTCAGATTCGGGTCGATCGATTTGTTTTGGATCATCCAATTTTGGAAGTGAACTTTAGCGCTTGATATTGTGTCGTTCAGTTCGCATAGAATTGCAGCTGAGAGAACTTTTACTCGCAGTAATCTAGAAACGAAGATATGAAAATATAATTAAGGGTGGTATGATCAAAACGGGACGAAAAGGTTTTATTTTTCATATCAATCATCACTTGAGAAAAACTTCTAGCTGCCATTTTTTATTTTAAGGTGGATTATCTGCGTACATTTACAGAGTGGGCCAAATTGGACACTTTTAAAGGGGAAGTTCTGTTTTCAAACTAGATAGATGAAAACTGATGGCTGTGTCTGCGGGTCAAATTTCATGACAAACCTAAGGGTGAAAACCGCATATCGATATCTATAATCGTTTCTGAGTTACAGCATGTTTTTCGAAAATATGCATTTTCGAAAAGTTGCTGTAACTTTTTTCTGTCAAAAATTTATTGTTTCTATGAAAACATTTCTAAAGCACAATTGCTGTTTTGCTAGAGTCATCTTCGAAATACAAAACCTTCACAATAGAATGAGGATGTTGTTGTGCCCAAGTATAAAAATTGTAGTGGTTGAAAATGCCGGCACTGCTCACATAAGCTTCGTCTGCCCAAAAACAAATCAACGAAAAGTCACGCTCTTGAATACAATTTTCCAGGAACTCCTGGCAAAAATCCATGCGGCGTTCAAAATCTTCTGGTCTGATATTATGAACTCGTCTGGTCCTGAATGGCTTGTATTTGCGTTTTCTCAAAATCCGCCTAACGTTAGTTCTTGGTAGGCCTGTTGATATTTTGAAATTTCGCGTTGACGTTTTGGGATTATTTTCAACAGCTCCTAAAACGACTATTTCTTTCAACTCCTTATCCATATTTGATTCATTTAATATTGGACTTTTCTCTTAAAATTGGCCACCATCAATTAGGTTGTGTCGCAATCTTGCGAAAATGTCTCTAGAAGGTTGTCTTCTTTCTGGAAACCTCTCGTGATATAAATTGCTTGCGCTTCTGAATTTTCCCTGGTTTGTGTAAAACAGAGTATCATATCCCATTTTTCATAATTCTCATACTTCATTACGAATGTATTCGAAAATTGAACAGAAACCACGAATTAAAAAGTGTCTTTACCGCTTGAATCAAAATTTGACAGCTACCAGTAAACATTTGCATTCTGTTTTATCGCCACATCGCCCAAAGCCTACTTGTTCAAATTTCAAAGTCTACATGAAAAAACCTAAAAGCTCTGTTTTTCAAAGATGACTCTAGCAAAACATCAAGTTTGCTACATTTTTGGAAATGGATTTTAAGTTCTATTGAAATGTGCAGGAATATACAGGGTGTCCCATTCAAAAAACATATTTTTCCATCAATAACTATGGGTATCTCATTTGAAAAAGTAAGTTACTCACACCATTGAATTCTACGTAAAAAAATGCTCCGGAAATGTTTTCATAGAAACAAGAAATTTCTGACAGGAAAAAAGTTACAGCAACTTTTAGAAAATGCACATTTTCGAAAATCATGCTGTAACTGAGAAACGATTATAGATATCGATATGCGGTTTTCACCCTTAGGTTTGTCATGAAATTTGACCCGCAGACACAGCCATCAGTTTTCATCTATCTAGTTTAAAAACAGGATTTTCAGTTCAAAAGTGTCCCAATTTGGCTCACTCTGTACAACCTTGTCATCTCCACCCCCAAGTGTGACTAACTATATCCCGAACTTTCAAATCGTCAATTCAACGCAGTTATACCTAGAATGTGTGCTTTCCATAACTTTTTTCTAACTATAGGGGGGGGAAGCCTCAATATGGAAACGTCTCTTGTGCCAAACGCGATAAAATGCCTTGGAAATTTTTGATGCAACGGCCAAAGTTTCACTACTTTTCCGATAGATTACTGTCATATATGTGAGACATGGGGTCGTATGAATCAAGCTTGAAACAGACCTATTTATTTTGAATAGCTATGAGAGTGACAAACTTATATTACAAGCATTCGATGGCTTTTATTCATACAACCCAGGAACAAGTAGGTTGGATAGTAGCTGTTTGGTGTACCCAGCTTGGACCACGTAATTTTGCCGTTTGGTGTAGCCAGCTTGAACCACGTAATTTTGCCGTTTGGTGTAGCCAGCTTGAACCACGTTATGTCAAAGTATTTCGGCACCAAAACTCCCTTCGTGTTGGCATGATAAGTTATTCTTAGAGGAATGGCAATATCATCACAGCGTCCTGTTTGTATAGCAATATTCCTCCTTCTGGATAACTCTAGTTTCATTACTTTTGATGCTTGATAATCCTCCCACACGTGATCTGTTTTTTATACTTCCTGGATTAGGAGGGATTTAAATCCCCTGCCCGTATGTCTTTCAGCTTGGAACATGTTTGGGATCAAGTTAGCATGCCAGCTTATATCGAGCTTCGATTGTCTCATGCCAGGTGTGGGACAGCCATGCTTTTTGGAATTCCTAACATGGGTAGAGGACTTAAGCCGATTCTGGGCCTCCTACCACCACTTTGACTTTGTTATTTTACGTAGATAGATTTCATGTGGTTTATTTTATTCAGGATTTGTGTTTGACCTTGAGAATACATTGTTTATATAGCGGGAGATTGGACAATAATATATTTTTTTTGTAGTAGTATTCATGTGCAACCATACACCCACTTTTTAAACGAGGAAATCTCAGGGTCAAACACAAACCCTCAATACAACCACATGAACAAGGTCAAATAACAACGTCAAAGTGGTGGGGGGAGGCCCAGAATCGGCGTAAATCTCTCTTTATGAACCCTGCTGAACTAAATATTATATAAAGTTTAAACTCACTTTTCGATATGCGACTTATTTTTGTGCCATCCAACATATTTCGTGACTGGGGTCAACAGCTGCCTCATATATTTCAGGAACGACTTGTAAGCCAGAGATTCAGAGAGTCGGCGGGCCCAAGATTTCAAATGCTCCAGAGCAGCAGCCCAGGGGGCATAATCTCTCTCGTTTTTCAGGTACATGGAGAGCTCCAGTGCTACGCTGGCATTCAATATGCCAGCCCTAAAAATCATAATAGTCATCAGTATTGAATCATTTCAAACGCTCCGGTGTGATTTAAAGCGTGTGAGTCAACTCATAAGGGAAGTTCGCACCGACTCCAGGGAAGATTTTAGGCAATCAAAACTGGTTGAAATTGCAGGTACCGTTCGAATCCTTTATTAGGGGTAACATTAGCCATTAGCTCCAAAAGATTCACATCAAAAAGTAGTCTAATAGAAAAACGTAGATGGTAGTAAAGTTGTGTTTATTAAATGCTTTTAAAAATACCTACCTCGACAATGCAAAAGCGTCATCAATCATACTGGCTCTATCCGCTGCGTTGAAGATCTTATGATTGGTTTTCAAGGTGTTGATCAAGGACTGCCACATATCCTCATCATACATCACCCGGTAGAACCCGGTTTGATTCACATTCGCTTTGATCCATTTGACATCGGAATTCATTTCGAAGCGGGCTAGAAATAAGGTCCGATAAAGCAGCCTAACCTAACCTCGTCATACTCTACCTACCATCTGTCATATTCAACCAAACATACTTAACGTCGCTATCGTTACTGGTGAAGTATGTCAGGGGAACATACCACTTGTAATCGTACGGTGATTTGGAAAAAGCGTGTAGGGAATTGTTCGCGCGTTCAGCCGTGACCAGGAATCTTGTTTGGCTCGCAACAATTTCGTTTCCTTCTCGTCTGAGGGTTATGAGAGGAAAGCCCATCTGATTTGTCCATGTTTCTATGATTGTCTGCAAAAAACTCGTTAGATGAACCATTCAAACGGTACATCAATTCCGAGGTCAAATTAAGGAAATAGTCGCGTTTACTCGTAACTGGATACACCGCAAGTTGGAATTAGCCAGGTAACAAGCTGACCCAATTTATACGTCAATATATGGTCATTTACAGTAATTGACGTCACACGACACATTAGTACAGATTCCGTCGATCAGAGTGCAGCTAAGGGAGTCCTGGACAGTTTTTCGAAGTCACCTAGATCTATTTTTGACATCACTTTAAAATCCGACCGCACTCCCCTGACGACGCGACAATGACCTTTGATGATGAGAAGTTGTTATATAGACAGAAATGAATGTATTCTGACCCACCGCGAATCGCGCCAACTCGAATCCTATTTTTGACATCACTTCAAAATATTTAAAATCCGACCGCACTCCCCCGACGACCCGACAATGACCTTTGATGATGAGAAGTTGTTATTTAGACAAGAATGAATGTATTCTGACCCACCACGAATCGCGCCAACTCGAATCCTATTTTTGACATCACTTCAAAATATTTAAAATCCGACCGCACTCCCCCGACGACCCGACAATGACCTTTGATGGTGAGAAGTTGTTATTTAGACAAGAATGAATGTATTCTGACCCACCACGAATCGCGCCAACTCGGATCCTATTTTTGACATCACTTCAATATATTTAAAATCCGACCGAACTCCCCTGACGACCCGACAATGACCTTTGATGATGAGAAGTTGTTATTTAGACAAAGATGAATGTATTCTGACCCACCACGAATCGCGCCAACTCGAATCCTATTTTTGACATCTCTTCAAAATATTTAAAATCCGACCGCACTCCCCTGACGACCCGACAATGACCTTTGATGATGAGAAGTTGTTATTTAGACAAAGATGAATATATTCTGACCCACCACGAATCGCGCCAATTCGAATCCTATTTTTGACATCACTTCATATTATTTGAAATCCGACCACACTCCCCCGACGACCCGACAATGACCTTTGATGATGAGAAGTTGTTATTTAGACAAAAATGAATGTATTCTGACCCACCACGAATCGCGCCAACTCGAATCCTATTTTTGACATCACTTCAATATATTTAAAATCCGACCGCACTCCCCTGACGACCCGACAATGACCTTTGATGATGAGAAGTTGTTATTTAGACAAAGATGAATGTATTCTGACCCACCACGAATCGCGCCAACTCGAATCCTATTTTTGACATCACTACAAAATATTTAAAATCCGACCGCACTCCCCTGACGACCCGACAATGACCTTTGATGATGAGAAACTGTTATTTAGACAAGAATGAATGTATTCTGACCCACCATGAATCGCGCCAATTCGAATCCTATTTTTGAATTCACTTCAAATTATTTAAAATCCGACCGCACTCCCCTGACGACCCGACAATGACCTTTGATGATGAGGAACTATTATTTGGACAAGAATGAATGTATTCTGACCCACCACGAAACGCGCCAATTCGAATCCTATTTTTGACATCACTTCAAAATATTTAAAATCCGACCATTCCCCTGACGACCCGACAATGACCTTTGATGATGAGAAACTGTTATTTAGACAAGAATGAATGTATTCTGACCCACCACGAATCGCGCCAACTCAAATCCTATTTTTGACATCACTTCAAAATATTTAAAATCCGACCACTCCCCTGACGACCCGACAATGACCTTTGATGATGAGAAGTTGTTATTTAGACAAAGATGAATGTATTCTGACCCACCACGAATCGCGCCAACTCGAATCCTATTTTTGACATCACTTCAAAATATTTTAAATCCGACCGCACTCCACTGACGACCCGACAATGAACTTTGATGATGAGGAACTGTTATATAGACAAGAATGAATGTATTCTGACCCACCATGAATCGCGCCAATTCGAATCCTATTTTTGACATCACTTCAAAATATTTAAAATCCGACCGCACTCCCCTGACGACCCGACAATAACCTTTGATGATGAGAAGTTGTCATTTAGACAAGAATGAATGTATTCTGACCCATCACGAATCGCGCCAATTCGAATCCTATTTTTGACATCACTTCATATTATTTAAAATCCGACCGCACTCCCCTGACGACCCGACAATGAACTTTGATGATGAAAAGTTGTTATTTAGACAAATATGAATGTATTCTGACCCACCACGAATCGCGCCAACTCGAATCCTATTTTTGACATCACTTCAAAATATTTTAAATCCGACCGCACTCCCCTGACGACCCGACAATGAACTTTGATGATGAGGAACTGTTATATAGACAAGAATGAATGTATTCTGACCCACCATGAATCGCGCCAATTCGAATCCTATTTTTGACATCACTTCAAAATATTTAAAATCTGACCGCACTCCCCCGACGACCCGACAATGACCTTTGATGATGAGAAGTTGTTATTTAGACAAGAATGAATGTATTCTGACCCACCACGAATCGCGCCAACTCGAATCCTATTTTTGACATCACTTCAATATATTTAAAATCCGACCGCACTCCCCTGACGACCCGACAATGAACTTTGATGATGAGAAGTTGTTATTTAGACAAGAATGAATGTATTCTGACCCACCACGAATCGCGCCAACTCGAATCCTATTTTTGACATCACTTCAATATATTTAAAATCCGACCGCACTCCCCTGACGACCCGACAATGACCTTTGATGATGAGAAGTTGTTATTTAGACAAGAATGAATGTATTCTGACCCACCACGAATCGCGCCAATTTGAATCTTATTTTTGACATCACTTCAAATTATTTAAAATCCGACCGCACTCCCCTGACGACCCGACAATGACCTTTGATGATGAGGAACTGTTATTTAGACAAGAATGAATGTATTCTGACCCACCACGAATCGCGCCAATTCGAATCCCATTTTTGACATCACTTCATATTATTTAAAATCCGACCGCACTCCCCCGACGACCCGACAATGACCTTTGATGATGAGAAGTTGTTATTTAGACAAGAATGAATGTATTCTAACCCACCACGAATCGCGCCAACTCGAATCCTATTTTTGACATCACTTCAAAATATTTAAAATCCGACCGCACTCCCCTGATGACCCGACAATGACCTTTGATGATGAGGAACTGTTATATAGACAAGAATGAATGTATTCTGATCCACCATGAATCGCGCCAATTCGAATCCTATTTTTGACATTACTTCAAATTATTTAAAATCCGACCGCACTCCCCTGACGACCCGACAATGACCTTTGATGATGAGGAACTGTTATTTAGACAAGAATGAATGTATTCTGACCCATCATGAATCGCGCCAATTCGAATCCTATTTTTGACATCACTTCAAAATATTTAAAATCCGACCGCACTCCCCTGACGACCCGACAATGACCTTTGATGATGAGGAACTGTTATATAGACAAGAATGAATGTATTCTGATCCACCATGAATCGCGCCAATTCGAATCCTATTTTTGACATTACTTCAAATTATTTAAAATCCGACCGCACTCCCCTGACGACCCGACAATGACCTTTGATGATGAGGAACTGTTATTTAGACAAGAATGAATTTATTCTGACCCATCACGAATCGCGCCAATTCGAATCCTATTTTTGACATCACTTCATATTGTTTAAAATCCGACCGCACTCCCCCGACGACCCGACAATGACCTTTGATGATGAGAAGTTGTTATTTAGACAAGAATGAATGTATTCTAACCCACCACGAATCGCGCCAACTCGAATCCTATTTTTGACATCACTTCAAAATATTTAAAATCCGACCGCACTCCCCTGACGACCCGACAATGACCTTTGATGATGAGGAACTGTTATATAGACAAGAATGAATGTATTCTGATCCACCATGAATCGCGCCAATTCGAATCCTATTTTTGACATTACTTCAAATTATTTAAAATCCGACCGCACTCCCCTGACGACCCGACAATGACCTTTGATGATGAGGAACTGTTATTTAGACAAGAATGAATTTATTCTGACCCATCACGAATCGCGCCAATTCGAATCCTATTTTTGACATCACTTCATATTGTTTAAAATCCGACCGCACTCCCCCGACGACCCGACAATGACCTTTGATGATGAGAAGTTGTTATTTAGACAAGAATGAATGTATTCTGACCCACCACGAATCGCGCCAACTCGAATCCTATTTTTGACATCACTTCAATATATTTAAAATCCGACCGCACTCCCCTGACGACCCGACAATGACCTTTGATGATGAGAAGTTGTTATTTAGACAAGAATGAATGTATTCTGACCCACCACAAATCGCGCCAATTTGAATCCTATTTTTGACATCACTTCAAATTATTTAAAATCCGACCGCACTCCCCTGACGACCCGACAATGACCTTTGATGATGAGGAACTGTTTTTTAGACAAGAATGAATGTATTCTGACCCACCACGAATCGCGCCAATTCGAATCCTATTTTTGACATTACTTCAAATTATTTAAAATCCGACCGCACTCACCTGACGACCCGACAATGACCTTTGATGATGAGATGTTGTTATTTAGACAAGAATGAATGTATTCTGACCCACCACGAATCGCGCCAATTTGAATCCTATTTTTGACATCACTTCAAATTATTTAAAATCCGACCGCACTCCCCTGACAACCCGACAATGACCTTTGATGATGAGGAACTGTTATTTAGACTAGAATGAATGTATTCTGACCCACCACGAATCGCGCCAATTCGAATCCTATTTTTGACATCACTTCATATTATTTAAAATCCGACCGCACTCCCCCGACGACCCGACAATGACCTTTGAAGATGAGAAGTTGTTATTTAGACAAGAATGAATGTATTCTAACCCACCACGAATCGCGCCAACTCGAATCCTATTTTTGACATCACTTCAAAATATTTAAAATCCGACCGCACTCCCCTGACGACCCGACAATGACCTTTCATGATGAGGAACTGTTATATAGACAAGAATGAATGTATTCTGACCCACCATGAATCGCGCCAATTCGAATCCTATTTTTGACATCACTTCAAATTATTTAAAATCCGACCGCACTCCCCTGACGACCCGACAATGACCTTTGATGATGAGAAACTGTTATTTAGACAAGAATGAATGTATTCTGACCTACCATGAATCGCGCCAATTCGAATCCTATTTTTGACATCACTTCAAATTATTTAAAATCCGACCGCACTCCCCTGACGACCCGACAATGACCTTTCATGATGAGGAACTGTTATATAGACAAGAATGAATGTATTCTGACCCACCATGAATCGCGCCAATTCGAATCCTATTTTTGACATCACTTCAAATTATTTAAAATCCGACCGCACTCCCCTGACGACCCGACAATGACCTTTCATGATGAGGAACTGTTATATAGACAAGAATGAATGTATTCTGACCCACCATGAATCGCGCCAATTCGAATCCTATTTTTGACATCACTTCAAATTATTTAAAATCCGACCGCACTCCCCTGACGACCCGACAATGTCCTTTGATGATGAGGAACTGTTATTTAGACAAGAATGAATGTATTCTAACCCACCACGAATCGCGCCAACTCGAATCCTATTTTTGACATCACTTCAAAATATTTAAAATCCGACCGCACTCCCCTGACGACCCGACAATGACCTTTCATGATGAGGAACTGTTATATAGACAAGAATGAATGTATTCTGACCCACCATGAATCGCGCCAATTCGAATCCTATTTTTGACATCACTTCAAATTATTTAAAATCCGACCGCACTCCCCTGACGACCCGACAATGACCTTTGATGATGAGGAACTGTTATTTAGACAAGAATGAATGTATTCTGACCCACCACGAATCGCTCCAATTCGAATCCTATTTTTGACATCACTTCATATTATTTAAAATCCGACCGCACTCCCCCGACGACCCGACAATGACCTTTGATGATGAGAAGTTGTTATTTAGACAAGAATGAATGTATTCTAACCCACCACGAATCGCGCCAACTCGAATCCTATTTTTGACATCACTTCAAAATATTTAAAATCCGACCGCACTCCCCTGACGACCCGACAATGACCTTTGATGATGAGAAGTTGTTATTTAGACAAGAATGAATGTATTCTAACCCACCACGAATCGCGCCAACTCGAATCCTATTTTTGACATCACTTCAAATTATTTAAAATCCGACCGCACTCCCCTGACGACCCGACAATGACCTTTGATGATGAGAAACTGTTATTTAGACAAGAATGAATGTATTCTGACCTACCATGAATCGCGCCAATTCGAATCCTATTTTTGACATCACTTCAAATTATTTAAAATCCGACCGCACTCCCCTGACGACCCGACAATGACCTTTCATGATGAGGAACTGTTATATAGACAAGAATGAATGTATTCTAACCCACCATGAATCGCGCCAATTCGAATCCTATTTTTGACATCACTTCAAATTATTTAAAATCCGACCGCACTCCCCTGACGACCCGACAATGACCTTTCATGATGAGGAACTGTTATATAGACAAGAATGAATGTATTCTGACCCACCATGAATCGCGCCAATTCGAATCCTATTTTTGACATCACTTCAAATTATTTAAAATCCGACCGCACTCCCCTGACGACCCGACAATGACCTTTGATGATGAGGAACTGTTATTTAGACAAGAATGAATGTATTCTAACCCACCACGAATCGCGCCAACTCGAATCCTATTTTTGACATCACTTCAAAATATTTAAAATCCGACCGCACTCCCCTGACGACCCGACAATGACCTTTCATGATGAGGAACTGTTATATAGACAAGAATGAATGTATTCTGACCCACCATGAATCGCGCCAATTTGAATCCTATTTTTGACATCACTTCAAATTATTTAAAATCCGACCGCACTCCCCTGACGACCCGACAATGACCTTTGATGATGAGGAACTGTTATTTAGACAAGAATGAATGTATTCTGACCCACCACGAATCGCTCCAATTCGAATCCTATTTTTGACATCACTTCATATTATTTAAAATCCGACCGCACTCCCCCGACGACCCGACAATGACCTTTGATGATGAGAAGTTGTTATTTAGACAAGAATGAATGTATTCTAACCCACCACGAATCGCGCCAACTCGAATCCTATTTTTGACATCACTTCAAAATATTTAAAATCCGACCGCACTCCCCTGACGACCCGACAATGACCTTTGATGATGAGAAGTTGTTATTTAGACAAGAATGAATGTATTCTAACCCACCACGAATCGCTCCAATTCGAATCCTATTTTTGACATCACTTCAAAATATTTAAAATCCGACCGCACTCCCCTGACGACCCGACAATGACCTTTGATGATGAGGAACTGTTATATAGACAAGAATGAATGTATTCTGACCCACCATGAATCGCGCCAATTCGAATCCTATTTTTGACATCACTTCAAATTATTTAAAATCCGACCGCACTCCCCTGACGACCCGACAATGACCTTTCATGATGAGGAACTGTTATATAGACAAGAATGAATGTATTCTGACCCACCATGAATCGCGCCAATTCGAATCCTATTTTTGACATCACTTCAAATTATTTAAAATCCGACCGCACTCCCCTGACGACCCGACAATGACCTTTGATGATGAGGAACTGTTATTTAGACAAGAATGAATGTATTCTGACCCACCACGAATCGCTCCAATTCGAATCCTATTTTTGACATCACTTCATATTATTGAAAATCCGACCGCACTCCCCCGACGACCCGACAATTACCTTTGATGATGAGAAGTTGTTATATAGACAAGAATGAATGTATTCTAACCCACCACGAATCGCGCCAACTCGAATCCTATTTTTGACATCACTTCAAAATATTTAAAATCCGACCGCACTCCCCTGACGACCCGACAATGACCTTTGATGATGAGGAACTGTTATATAGACAAGAATGAATGTATTCTGACCCACCATGAATCGCGCCAATTCGAATCCTATTTTTGACATCACTTCAAATTATTTAAAATTCGACCGCACTCCCCTGACGACCCGACAATGACCTTTGATGATGAGAAGTTGTTATATAGACAAGAATGAATGTATTCTGACCCACCATGAATCGCGCCAACTCGAATCCTATTTTTGACATCACTTCAAATTATTTAAAATCCGACCGCACTCCCCTGACGACCCGACAATAACCTTTGATGATGAGAAGTTGTCATTTAGACAAGAATGAATGTATTCTGACCCACCACGAATCGCGCCAACTTTAATCCCATTTTTGACATCACTTCAAGTTATTTAAAATTAGACCGCACTCCCCTTACGACCCGACAATGACCTTTGATGATGAGAAGTTGTTATATAGACAAGAATGAATGTATTCTGACCCATCACGAATCGCACCAACTTTAATCCCATTTTTGACATCACTTCAAGTTATTTAAAATTAGACCGCACTCCCCTGACGACCCGACAATGACCTTTCATGATGAGGAACTGTTATATAGACAAGAATGAATGTATTCTGACCCACCATGAATCGCGCCAATTCGAATCCTATTTTTGACATCACTTCAAATTATTTAAAATCCGACCGCACTCCCCTGACGACCCGACAATGACCTTTGATGATGAGGAACTGTTATTTAGACAAGAATGAATGTATTCTGACCCACCACGAATCGCTCCAATTCGAATCCTATTTTTGACATCACTTCATATTATTGAAAATCCGACCGCACTCCCCCGACGACCCGACAATTACCTTTGATGATGAGAAGTTGTTATATAGACAAGAATGAATGTATTCTAACCCACCACGAATCGCGCCAACTCGAATCCTATTTTTGACATCACTTCAAAATATTTAAAATCCGACCGCACTCCCCTGACGACCCGACAATGACCTTTCATGATGAGGAACTGTTATATAGACAAGAATGAATGTATTCTGACCCACCATGAATCGCGCCAATTCGAATCCTATTTTTGACATCACTTCAAATTATTTAAAATCCGACCGCACTCCCCTGACGACCCGACAATGACCTTTGATGATGAGGAACTGTTATTTAGACAAGAATGAATGTATTCTGACCCACCACGAATCGCTCCAATTCGAATCCTATTTTTGACATCACTTCATATTATTGAAAATCCGACCGCACTCCCCCGACGACCCGACAATTACCTTTGATGATGAGAAGTTGTTATATAGACAAGAATGAATGTATTCTAACCCACCACGAATCGCGCCAACTCGAATCCTATTTTTGACATCACTTCAAAATATTTAAAATCCGACCGCACTCCCCTGACGACCCGACAATGACCTTTGATGATGAGGAACTGTTATATAGACAAGAATGAATGTATTCTGACCCACCATGAATCGCGCCAATTCGAATCCTATTTTTGACATCACTTCAAATTATTTAAAATTCGACCGCACTCCCCTGACGACCCGACAATGACCTTTGATGATGAGAAGTTGTTATATAGACAAGAATGAATGTATTCTGACCCACCATGAATCGCGCCAACTCGAATCCTATTTTTGACATCACTTCAAATTATTTAAAATCCGACCGCACTCCCCTGACGACCCGACAATAACCTTTGATGATGAGAAGTTGTCATTTAGACAAGAATGAATGTATTCTGACCCACCACGAATCGCGCCAACTTTAATCCCATTTTTGACATCACTTCAAGTTATTTAAAATTAGACCGCACTCCCCTTACGACCCGACAATGACCTTTGATGATGAGAAGTTGTTATATAGACAAGAATGAATGTATTCTGACCCATCACGAATCGCACCAACTTTAATCCCATTTTTGACATCACTTCAAGTTATTTAAAATTAGACCGCACTCCCCTGACGACCCGACAATGACCTTTCATGATGAGGAACTGTTATATAGACAAGAATGAATGTATTCTGACCCACCATGAATCGCGCCAATTCGAATCCTATTTTTGACATCACTTCAAATTATTTAAAATCCGACCGCACTCCCCTGACGACCCGACAATGACCTTTGATGATGAGAAGTTGTTATTTAGACAAGAATGAATGTATTCTGACCCACCACGAATCGCTCCAATTCGAATCCTATTTTTGACATCACTTCATATTATTGAAAATCCGACCGCACTCCCCCGACGACCCGACAATTACCTTTGATGATGAGAAGTTGTTATATAGACAAGAATGAATGTATTCTAACCCACCACGAATCGCGCCAACTCGAATCCTATTTTTGACATCACTTCAAAATATTTAAAATCCGACCGCACTCCCCTGACGACCCGACAATGACCTTTGATGATGAGGAACTGTTATATAGACAAGAATGAATGTATTCTGACCCACCATGAATCGCGCCAATTCGAATCCTATTTTTGACATCACTTCAAATTATTTAAAATTCGACCGCACTCCCCTGACGACCCGACAATGACCTTTGATGATGAGAAGTTGTTATATAGACAAGAATGAATGTATTCTGACCCACCATGAATCGCGCCAACTCGAATCCTATTTTTGACATCACTTCAAATTATTTAAAATCCGACCGCACTCCCCTGACGACCCGACAATAACCTTTGATGATGAGAAGTTGTCATTTAGACAAGAATGAATGTATTCTGACCCACCACGAATCGCGCCAACTTTAATCCCATTTTTGACATCACTTCAAGTTATTTAAAATTAGACCGCACTCCCCTTACGACCCGACAATGACCTTTGATGATGAGAAGTTGTTATATAGACAAGAATGAATGTATTCTGACCCATCACGAATCGCATCAACTTTAATCCCATTTTTGACATCACTTCAAGTTATTTAAAATTAGACCGCACTCCCCTGACGACCCGACAATGACCTTTCATGATGAGGAACTGTTATATAGACAAGAATGAATGTATTCTGACCCACCATGAATCGCGCCAATTCGAATCCTATTTTTGACATCACTTCAAATTATTTAAAATCCGACCGCACTCCCCTGACGACCCGACAATGACCTTTGATGATGAGGAACTGTTATTTAGACAAGAATGAATGTATTCTGACCCACCACGAATCGCTCCAATTCGAATCCTATTTTTGACATCACTTCATATTATTGAAAATCCGACCGCACTCCCCCGACGACCCGACAATTACCTTTGATGATGAGAAGTTGTTATATAGACAAGAATGAATGTATTCTAACCCACCACGAATCGCGCCAACTCGAATCCTATTTTTGACATCACTTCAAAATATTTAAAATCCGACCGCACTCCCCTGACGACCCGACAATGACCTTTCATGATGAGGAACTGTTATATAGACAAGAATGAATGTATTCTGACCCACCATGAATCGCGCCAATTCGAATCCTATTTTTGACATCACTTCAAATTATTTAAAATCCGACCGCACTCCCCTGACGACCCGACAATGACCTTTGATGATGAGGAACTGTTATTTAGACAAGAATGAATGTATTCTGACCCACCACGAATCGCTCCAATTCGAATCCTATTTTTGACATCACTTCATATTATTTAAAATCCGACCGCACTCCCCCGACGACCCGACAATGACCTTTGATGATGAGAAGTTGTTATTTAGACAAGAATGAATGTATTCTAACCCACCACGAATCGCGCCAACTCGAATCCTATTTTTGACATCACTTCAAAATATTTAAAATCCGACCGCACTCCCCTGACGACCCGACAATGACCTTTGATGATGAGAAGTTGTTATTTAGACAAGAATGAATGTATTCTAACCCACCACGAATCGCGCCAACTCGAATCCTATTTTTGACATCACTTCAAAATATTTAAAATCCGACCGCACTCCCCTGACGACCCGACAATGACCTTTCATGATGAGGAACTGTTATATAGACAAGAATGAATGTATTCTGACCCACCATGAATCGCGCCAATTCGAATCCTATTTTTGACATCACTTCAAATTATTTAAAATCCGACCGCACTCCCCTGACGACCCGACAATGACCTTTGATGATGAGGAACTGTTATTTAGACAAGAATGAATGTATTCTGACCCACCACGAATCGCTCCAATTCGAATCCTATTTTTGACATCACTTCATATTATTGAAAATCCGACCGCACTCCCCCGACGACCCGACAATTACCTTTGATGATGAGAAGTTGTTATATAGACAAGAATGAATGTATTCTAACCCACCACGAATCGCGCCAACTCGAATCCTATTTTTGACATCACTTCAAAATATTTAAAATCCGACCGCACTCCCCTGACGACCCGACAATGACCTTTGATGATGAGGAACTGTTATATAGACAAGAATGAATGTATTCTGACCCACCACGAATCGCGCCAACTTTAATCCCATTTTTGACATCACTTCAAGTTATTTAAAATTAGACCGCACTCCCCTTACGACCCGACAATGACCTTTGATGATGAGAAGTTGTTATATAGACAAGAATGAATGTATTCTGACCCATCACGAATCGCACCAACTTTAATCCCATTTTTGACATCACTTCAAGTTATTTAAAATTAGACCGCACTCCCCTGACGACCCGACAATGACCTTTCATGATGAGGAACTGTTATATAGACAAGAATGAATGTATTCTGACCCACCATGAATCGCGCCAATTCGAATCCTATTTTTGACATCACTTCAAATTATTTAAAATCCGACCGCACTCCCCTGACGACCCGACAATGACCTTTGATGATGAGGAACTGTTATTTAGACAAGAATGAATGTATTCTGACCCACCACGAATCGCTCCAATTCGAATCCTATTTTTGACATCACTTCATATTATTGAAAATCCGACCGCACTCCCCCGACGACCCGACAATTACCTTTGATGATGAGAAGTTGTTATATAGACAAGAATGAATGTATTCTAACCCACCACGAATCGCGCCAACTCGAATCCTATTTTTGACATCACTTCAAAATATTTAAAATCCGACCGCACTCCCCTGACGACCCGACAATGACCTTTCATGATGAGGAACTGTTATATAGACAAGAATGAATGTATTCTGACCCACCATGAATCGCGCCAATTCGAATCCTATTTTTGACATCACTTCAAATTATTTAAAATCCGACCGCACTCCCCTGACGACCCGACAATGACCTTTGATGATGAGGAACTGTTATTTAGACAAGAATGAATGTATTCTGACCCACCACGAATCGCTCCAATTCGAATCCTATTTTTGACATCACTTCATATTATTTAAAATCCGACCGCACTCCCCCGACGACCCGACAATGACCTTTGATGATGAGAAGTTGTTATTTAGACAAGAATGAATGTATTCTAACCCACCACGAATCGCGCCAACTCGAATCCTATTTTTGACATCACTTCAAAATATTTAAAATCTGACCGCACTCCCCTGACGACCCGACAATGACCTTTGATGATGAGAAGTTGTTATATAGACAAGAATGAATGTATTCTAACCCACCACGAATCGCGCCAACTCGAATCCTATTTTTGACATCACTTCAAAATATTTAAAATCCGACCGCACTCCCCTGACGACCCGACAATGACCTTTCATGATGAGGAACTGTTATATAGACAAGAATGAATGTATTCTGACCCACCATGAATCGCGCCAATTCGAATCCTATTTTTGACATCACTTCAAATTATTTAAAATCCGACCGCACTCCCCTGACGACCCGACAATGACTTTTGATGATGAGGAACTGTTATTTAGACAAGAATGAATGTATTCTGACCCACCACGAATCGCTCCAATTCGAATCCTATTTTTGACATCACTTCATATTATTGAAAATCCGACCGCACTCCCCCGACGACCCGACAATTACCTTTGATGATGAGAAGTTGTTATATAGACAAGAATGAATGTATTCTAACCCACCACGAATCGCGCCAACTCGAATCCTATTTTTGACATCACTTCAAAATATTTAAAATCCGACCGCACTCCCCTGACGACCCGACAATGACCTTTGATGATGAGGAACTGTTATATAGACAAGAATGAATGTATTCTGACCCACCATGAATCGCGCCAATTCGAATCCTATTTTTGACATCACTTCAAATTATTTAAAATCCGACCGCACTCCCCTGACGACCCGACAATGACCTTTGATGATGAGGAGTTGTTATATAGACAAGAATGAATGTATTCTGACCCACCATGAATCGCGCCAACTCGAATCCTATTTTTGACATCACTTCAAATTATTTAAAATCCGACCGCACTCCCCTGACGACCCGACAATAACCTTTGATGATGAGAAGTTGTCATTTAGACAAGAATGAATGTATTCTGACCCACCACGAATCGCGCCAACTTTAATCCCATTTTTGACATCACTTCAAGTTATTTAAAATTAGACCGCACTCCCCTGACGACCCGACAATAACCTTTGATGATGAGAAGTTGTCATTTAGACAAGAATGAATGTATTCTGACCCACCACGAATCGCGCCAACTTTAATCCCATTTTTGACATCACTTCAAGTTATTTAAAATTAGACCGCACTCCCCTGACGACCCGACAATGACCTTTGATGATGAGAAGTTGTTATATAGACAAGAATGAATGTATTCTGACCCACCATGAATCGCGCCAACTCGAATCCTATTTTTGACATCACTTCAAATTATTTAAAATCCGACCGCACTCCCCTGACGACCCGACAATAACCTTTGATGATGAGAAGTTGTCATTTAGACAAGAATGAATGTATTCTGACCCACCACGAATCGCGCCAACTTTAATCCCATTTTTGACATCACTTCAAGTTATTTAAAATTAGACCGCACTCCCCTTACGACCCGACAATGACCTTTGATGATGAGAAGTTGTTATATAGACAAGAATGAATGTATTCTGACCCACCATGAATCGCGCCAACTCGAATCCTATTTTTGACATCACTTCAAATTATTTAAAATCCGACCGCACTCCCCTGACGACCCGACAATAACCTTTGATGATGAGAAGTTGTCATTTAGACAAGAATGAATGTATTCTGACCCATCACGAATCGCACCAACTTTAATCCCATTTTTGACATCACTTCAAGTTATTTAAAATTAGACCGCACTCCCCTGACGACCCGACAATGACCTTTGATGATAAGAAGTTGTTGTTTAGACATGCAGAGAAGGTTGGCAAAAGCGATTTAGAAAAGAGTTCCTCGAAAAAAACTTTTTTTCTGCGTGTTTTCGGAATTTTCCAGAAAGTTTCTTTTTTATCTCGAGAAAGGTTAGAGATAGAGCAATTCTGAGAACGCCAGTCGATTCAGAATGATGAAGTTAGTATATTCAGTAATTTTCAATTCAATCAAATTCAAAAGAGAAATACTCGAAAAAACTCTAAAGGGGTAGACCCCTAAAAATCGACAAAATCCCAAAGGGGTCATATCAATTTCCAGTTTAGACTAAAATGTTGAAAATCTTGCGTAGATTTCGAAAATATAGCATATATGGTAGCTCAATCCAACAGATTGACCGTGAATTGTGAAAAATCGAGACAACAGCAAAGTAGATCATAAATGGTGCATGCGCCGACTTTGACATGTGTCAAAAACAAAATTGACAAACAATCTTCCGAGAAATAACTCTTCCTCACGTAAAAAGGTCTGCTGAATCCAAAAAAGTGAAGATCTCGTCGATCAGAGTGTAGCTACGGGAGTTCTGGATACTTTTTCGAAGTTACCTCGACGTTTCGAGACTTTGCGACATCATAGCTCCCTCAGCTGGGCTCCGAACAACAAAATAGTTTTTTTCCAGATTCAGTGGGCTTTTTTCATTCGAACAAATGTTTCGCAGGAATTTTTTTTATATTTTTTCAAAACTCTCAATTCTACACTTTCGTCAATGATTAATGCGTCATGTCATGCTGCTACCGTGCAGACTTCCCTTCCAAAATCCGTAAAAAACGTCAGAAACTCTGGGTACTTATGCAGAAAATATAGAAAACATCGTAGGCAGTAATTTTCATCGTTGTTTGAAAAATAAGTAATTACCTACTTTTACATCGAGAGTTTGATTTGTATTCCTCGACAGTACATTCCAAAGATCCTTCGTTTCAACATTCGAGTATTTATAGGATAGAAGATAGTCATTAAGGCCATTTTGTAGATTTTCTTCTTGTAAAAAATTTGCCATCATGTACAAAACAGCAGCACCCTGAAACGGCGAAGAACACAGTCAATCCACCGAATTTTTTCCATGAGAAGTTTGTGTCGCAGAAAAAGGAGTGGCTGGCCTACCTTATTTAGAGAAATAGTATCAAAAATAGCATCAATATCAGACGGATCATTTACAGGAGCAGATATGGGGTGGCTACTAGCTAGTGCATCCAAGGCTAATGCGGGTTGTGTTTTATCGACGATAAATTGTTCCATCATCCTCCATTTTGGGAAATAATCATTCACTCCTAGATATTCGAACAGTGTGGTGAATCCCTCTTGCAGCCAATAGTCGTTCCACCATTTCATCGTGACTAGATTGCCAAACCACTGAAAAGTGACAAAACACCAAGTCGTATCTTCCTTTCAACAAGTAGAAGTACCTACTCGTTTTTTTTTATCTGACGTTACTCACCTGATGGGCTAATTCATGTGCAATAATCCCAGTTATCCACTGATGAGCTGAAATGGAAGTCTCGTTGGAGTTGTATAGAATGGCAGTTTCACGATAAGTTATCAATCCCCAATTTTCCATTGCGCCTTTTTCGAAATCGGGAAGGGCTACCAAATCTGAAAAAATTGTTCAATTGTAATATCCATCCAAAAAATGCCGATCAACCACTGGACATGCCGCAGAGTCTTTGGTAAGACATCAGGTTTGAAAAATGATCTGCTGGTCATACCAAACGATCTTCAAATCCATGGCCACATATGCGTCAATGATATAGTGGCTATAGATGCGCCAAACTTTGGCACAAGGCAGCTGCAGCGGCTAGCTTGTCTGGGAATCATAGGGGCAATATTTACGTGTCCTACCATTGGAGAAAATGCTTAACCTTCCGTCATCGCAAATAAAAGAAGCAGCCGACAGTAAACTCAAAAGACCAGAGATCTGAAGATTTTTGAACCCATTTCCCTAGAAGCAATGTGTACACCGACAAGATAACATGCCAGAAAGGTATCAATCAATCAATCAATTAATTATTTAATTAATTAATCAGTCAATCAATCAATTCATCAATTCATTAGTTGTATAAGTGTTCAGTTACGGTACTTCGAAAAACAGTTCGAAGTGGACCAACAGAGAACGGCCCCTCAATTGGAAAGTGAAGCATCAGTGTGAATCAGATGGATAAAAGTGCTGGAGTGGACGTTAAGGGCCAAGTTTCAGGCTCAGGAGTTCATGCTGTAGAGATATGTGTCCAGGAGTGACTTGAAAGGGGAACCCGGGGGGAAAAAACGTCTATGCTGTCAGATTGCAAAGCAGCAATGAAAACTGTGAAGTCGTACACTTATGAGTCTAAAATGACTTGAAGCTGCAAACAACCCTCCTGAGTCAACTGGCAGAAAACAACCAGGTCACTCTAATGTGGATATGAGTCACCACAGAGGTATTTGAGGCAACAATAGGCAACTGTCTTGACGAAGAAGGAGCAAACGCACAATTTCCCGTCCCAGGATCCTTCTATGGACTCTCCAAAACCTATATGGAAGAAGAGTGCCAGGACGAAGACAAGCTTATCACCAAGGAGGGCTGAACAGCTTCCTAAGTTGGACAAGAAAGGGGTTTCCCCAACGCTACTCTATCATCTAGGTGGTGAATCCTGGGAATGACGGCAAATAAGAGTAAAGTGGACTGACTCTAGCGGTGGCTGCGGCACTACACCGACGCCAAAACACACATGTTTCCCCCGACACTTAACACATACGCGTTTATATATATAGGGTGGCCTATCAAATAAACGTTTTGGACCTCTAAAACCTTGGACCTTGACTTCGACGTTGAATAAACCTAGTCAAGTCAAGATAATTATGAAATAATTTTTCCCGTAAAATTTTTTTAATTTTATTTTAACCTTTCAGTGACACGAAAAAATTTTGGTTGAAACAAGATTTTAAAATATTGACCTTGTCTTGAAATTGTGAGAATATTTTTCCCGATTTTTTTTTTGGCCTCTCAGTGGCACGAACAATTTTGGCATAGAACAAGATTTTTTAAAATTGACCCCGAATTCGATTTTTTTTTTTCATTCTTTTGGACCCTTCAGGGACAGGAATAGTTCTGGGAGAAAACGAGATTTTAAAAAATTGACCTTGACTTTTAAATTGTGAAAATATTTTTCCCGACAAATTTTTTTTCATTGTTTGAAAAAAATTGTGAAAATGTATTTCCCGCCAAAAATTAGATTTTTTTTTTATTGTTTAAAAAAAATTGTGGAAATATTTTCGCGCCAAATTTGTTTATTTTTTTTTGGACCTTTCAGTGACGGAAAATTTTGGGATGGAACAACACTTTTAAAAATTGACCTTGACTTTGAAATTGTGAAAATATTTTTCCCGACAAATTTTTACTATTTTTTTTGGACCTTTCAGTGACACGAAAAATTTTTGGATGGAACGAGATTTTTTAAAATTGATCTTGACTTTGAAATTGAGAAAATATTTTTCCCGACATTTTTTTTAATTTTTTTTCATTATTTGAGAAATGATTCTGAAAATATTGTTTTCGCAAAAATTTTATTAATTTTTTTTTTCCTTTTATGTGGCACGAATTTAATTTAACCTTGACTTTCACCTTGACTTTCACCTTGACTTGACTTCGACTTGACCTTGACTTGACTTCGACTTGACCTTGACTTGACCTTGACTTCGACTTGACCTTGACTTCGACTTGACCTTGACTGACCTTGACTTTGACTTGACCTTGACTTCGACTTGACCTTGACTTCGACTTGACCTTGACTTCGACTTGACCTTGACTTCGACTTGACCTTGACTTCGACTTGACCTTGACTTCGACTTGACCTTGACTTCGACTTGACCTTGACTTCGACTTGACCTTGACTTCGACTTGACCTTGACTTGACCTTGACCTTGACTTGACCTTGACTTCGACTTGACCTTGACTTCGACTTGACCTTGACTGACCTTGACTTTGACTTGACCTTGACTTTGACTTGACCTTGACTTTGACTTGACCTTGACTTCGACTTGACCTTGACTTCGACTTGACCTTGACTTCGACTTGACCTTGACTTCGACTTGACCTTGACTTCGACTTGACCTTGACGTCGACTTGACCTTGACTTCGACTTGACCTTGACTTCGACTTGACCTTGACTTCGACTTGACCTTGACTTCGACTTGACCTTGACTTCGACTAACTACCAAATCAAGGTAATTGTGAATATATTTTTACGGCATTTTTTTTTTTGGACCTTTCAGTGGCACGAAAAATTTTGGGTTCGAACGAGATTTTTAAAAATTGATCTCTACTTTGAAATTGTGAAAATATTTTCCCCACCAATTTTTTTTTTTGGCCTATCAGTGACACGAAAAATTTTTGGATGAAATATGATTTTTTAAATTGACCTTGACTTGGAAATTGTGAATATATTATTCCCGCCAATTTTTTTATTTTTTTTTCATTGTTTGAGAAATAATTGTAAAAATATTTTTTACTGAGAATTCTAATTGGTCAAAAAATCACTCGGCCCAAACTCCCACTCGTTAAAACCTCCATATAGCTACCGTCACCCTAAGACTTCTTGAACGCCCCTGGTATAACCACATTTTTATTCCAACAATATTGTAGGTTTGCAAATACACATAATTTGAACATTACTCTGTACTTACCAAGTTTTGGTAGTGGAAAAGCAACACCAAAGAAGTTTTCATAGAAGTCTAGCAGATGTGTAGTAGTATTTAGGGTGTAGGATGCCTCTGAGACATACGGTTTGGATGTGTAAATGGATACGGAAACGCCATTTTCGGTCAGTTTATTCTGTTGAGTATAATCGCAAATCACAAATGCCACCAAATACGTACTCATTTCTTTGGTTTCTGGAAAATCATCACGTAGCTGAAAAATAACAAAAAGTCAAGGAGTTCCGAGACCTGTATGATTTCAAGGTAACTACTCACCAGTCCAGTGCCCATATAAAATCCTAAATCATCTGTATTCACTACGGGGGTATTAAAAAGAGTTATATGAAATCTGTCTCTAAAAATAGTTAATCTGAATTTAGCTTTGAACTGGGGTTCGTCAAAACATGGAAAGGCAGTTCGGGCATATGTTGGTTCAAAGTGAGTTGAAGCAATGTACCTAAAAAATACAAGTATTTATTTGTGGAAAACGTTCAGTATTTGTCATTTTTTAATTCCGATAAGTCATAAAGCTATGGGAACTGCAATCGCAACATATTGTAGTAAAACTGCAATAACTAATTTTCCTAATTTATTCAAAACACTGTTTACAATAATTATTCACTAAAACATTTACTATTTCAATTTATTTCTACTGTGGCTATCTATCAGCGAACTCTGGAACTGTGTAACTAACTCTGAATTCTGACTGTCCCGCTTATATACTCCCAAGCAGTTTCCATTCACGACTCTCGATTATTCAGGAGCATAGAACATTTCACATAGATGGCTCTTCGAATAGTATCGAATTGATCGATTTATTCCAGCTTGTTCTCGGCGATCCGTACGCCATCAGATACGCTGTTGTAGTTGAACGAGGGTGCATAATTAATTAGATCAGGGCCGGTCTCGGGGCCGGACTCTAAATCGTTACAATATTATGAACATTCTGCTTGTATATCAGATACTATCCCAGGTAACAAGCTGACGTCATCTGTACGTCATTACTTGGTCCTGTCTAACGTCAGAATGGCCCCAAAATGACGTCATAATAACGTTAATATGACTTCATAAGTCACTTACGACGGACGTCATCATTATGACGTCAGAATGATGATTACAAGATGACGTCAAAAATACGTCCTTATAGAGGAAGTAATGTGACGTTTAATCGACGTCAGTGTTCTAACCAATGAAATATCAACTATGAGGTATCATTGGATTCAGAAAATTATGCAGATTTTAAAAATGTAATAATATACAGGGTGTTCCATTTGAAAATCGAAAGTTGGTCTCATTTACGGAAAAACCAGAAGTTGTATTTTTTTTCCAAATATGTAAAAAAGTGCCCTATAGTAAGCATATTCAATGTTCCATATTTCAGAAATATAGCTACAGAAACAAAGGAGAAAAGGGCGTGTACAATGAATCTGTGTCACACGGTATACAGCTGTAAAACTTGTATCTAGCATTATATATCTTTTAGTACTTACCGCCTATCTCCACTTTTGCTAATGTAACTAGAAACATAGAAACCTTCCGGACGCTTGTTCAATTTGAAATTGTATCTCATTTTCAACGTATAATTGTGCCTTTTTTTGAACTTGTCTCTGATTTCTATGTATAGCTGCTCTGCACCAGGATATTCCAGAATTTTAACAATTGTTAAATTGTTCCCTTTTCGATCCTGTATCAATTTGTCGAGTATGGTCAGGTTTTTGCAATGGAGTACTATGAAATTTGTGTCTTTCTCGGATTGGAATTCGATAGAAACTTGACCTTGAAAAAGAATAAGCGGTAAAAAGGATTTGCACTCCATTTTTTATATTTTGTTTGAAACTCTGAATTTGTTGAGAAGAAATATTAAAGAACTTTTTTTTCAATAGAATAATTCAGATTTCACATAATAATCATTATCTTGAAGGTTTCAGTACATAAACGGTCAAATCTCTGAAACGTCAACCTTCAAGATCAAATAAAGGTTCATGAAATTTGGAGGGTCCCTCCAACATTGTATATTGCTGAGAAACTTTCATAAATTCAATGAAGCAGCCATTTCTTAGGTATAGAATGTTTAATTTGCAAATTTCCCTACAAACGCTATGTCCTGGGTTAACGTTATGTGCGGTGCGTGAGGTGCGTGTGGTGCGTTGCGTGCGGTGCGTGCGGTGCAATGCGTGTCATGCGACAGTTGCAGTCATAAAACATGAAAAAAATAAGTAAGCCATCCAAACCAGTAAATTAACGTGCGGTGCGGGAAACGTACGCACCGCACATATCGTGTTTGTCTAGGACATAGAATGAAGACGATATGTGAGGTGCAATGTATATTATGCGATACTCGCGATCATAAACATGAACAAAGTAAGTAACTGGTACATCAGCGTGAGGTGCGAAAATTGCACACACCGAACTGGTACATTAGCGTGAGGTGCGAAAATTGCACACACCGCACATATTATGTTCACATAGGACATAGCGTCACACAATATATGGAATGTGTGCGATTTTTGCACCAGACGATTTTTAACCAGTTTGGACAACTTACCTTCCTCATGTTTTATAATTGCACCACACGCACCGCACATATCGCATTCGCTTGGGACATAGAGTTACGCTATGTTATAGGTAGACACGATATGTGCGGTGCGTGCGATGCGAGGAGAATGGTGCGACACTTGCATTTATCAAACATAAACAAAATAAAAAAGTAAACCAGCGTGCGGTATGAAAAAGCACGCGCCGCACCGAACATATCGTGTTTGCCTAGGGCAAAGAGTAAATACGATATGTGCGGTGCGTGCGGTGCAATGTGTGTTATGCGATACTCGAAGTGAAACATGAACGAAGTAAGAACGTTGTCCAAACTGGCACATCAGCGTGAGGTGCGTAAATTGCTCGCACCGCACATATTGTGTTTATATGGGATATAGCATCACACAGGTAAACAAAATATATGGAGTGTGTGCGATTTTTGACACCTCACGCTGTTTTACCACTTTGAACACCTTACTTTTCTAATGTTTCATAAATGCGAGTGTCGCATGACACGCATCATACAACACGCACCACACGTATCGCATTCACTTAGGACATAGGATTACACTATGTTCGAGGTAAACACGATATGTGCTGTACTGTGCGGTGCGTGTGATGCATGCGGTGCGATGAGAGGGTTGCGGCACTTGCAGCTATTGAACATGAATATAATTAAGTGAACCTGCGAGCGGTATGAAAATCGCACGCACCTCACATACTGTTTTTGCCTAGGGCATAGAGTAAAGATGATATGTGCGGTGCGTGCGGTACAATGCATGTTATGTGATACTCGCAATCATAAACATAAACAAAGTAAGTACGTTGTCCGAACTGGTACATCAGCGTGAGGTGCGCAACTAGCACGAACCGCACATATTGTGTTTACATAGGACATAGTGTCACACAGGTAAACACAATATATGAAGTGTGTGCGATTTCTGCACCGCACGCTGGTTTACCAATTCTGACAACTCACCTTCTAGTTCTAGGTGAACACGATATATGCGGTGCGTGCGGTGCATACGGTGCTTACGATGCGTGCGGTGCTTGCAGTGCGTGTGGTGCTTGTGGTACGTGCTATGCTATGAGTGTGGTGCGAAACTGGCAATTATGAAAGTTGAAAAAATAAGTAAGTAAACCAGCATGAGGTGCGGCGATCGCACGCACCGCACATACCGTGTTCACCTTGAACATGGCGTTTAGACGTTTATCAAGAAGAGATTTAATGTATTTTTGTTGATTAAACTGCTTGGTTTTTCTTCAGAGACAACTTTGACACAGTGCATGTGATATAAAAATAGTTCGTATTTTCCGGATATCCACAGAATATGTGAGAGGGCTTCAAAATCATCGGCCAAATCACATGCTTTGTCAAATCAAGTACAGGCGTTCAAAAATGGATGCTCAATTCAATTTTCTTTAACAGAAAGCTATAGTCCAGTTCCTGAATTGTAGACAGTGACTCATCGGTTATACGGTTCATAATTAATATAAATCAGGTCAAAAAATAGAACAGAAATATGCTAGGTACTTTGGCTTCAAATCAAATTTTACTTTGCCACTTTCGTACATCCCCTCCGTACTTTCAAATCCCTTAAAAAACAGAACGATGAGTCACTATCTACAATTTAGGAACTAGACTATAGCAAATATTTTCGAAAGTTTCATGAACTAGGAAGCTACTGAATGTGTCGTAAAAAGAGTTAATGTTTATTATTCACTCGATAACATGTGCTAATACAGCGTGATTTTTTATGAGGGCGAATTAAACGTAATTTGAAGTGTAATCCGAAATGAAATCTGAAAATTAGGAAGAGTTAATGGATAATGATCTACTATATTGTTATTTTGTCCCAACTGGATAGAAACAAATCTGAGCCAACGGTGCCAAAAGTTGTAAGAACTGACACGCTGTCAGATACTGATGACCTTGTCAGGCACGGTGTGCCTCAGGGCTCGGTACAACGGCCAGTAGTCATCTTGTTATATTTTAATGATCTGGCTCATATTGAATCTAAAGGAATGTCACAACCTCTGCGGATGAGACTTCATCCTGTGGCATGTCACCAATATTTCTTTCAATTGTAATTCATCAGGCATTTTCTTGGGTTACCTATATCAATTGAACAATCCAGTTTTTCCTGATTTCAATTTGGACAACAACCTCAATTTCAGTAATCATATGAGAAATCGAGCGAATATCGTGCAAATGTTATTCCTTGTGAATGGTGTCAAAGGAATAATTGTGTATTGGTACAACAAAAAATTTTGTACCACGCTATATTTTTTTAAAATATCGAATATATGAGAAACTGTTTATTATTTAAAGAAAAAATGTTTCACAAAGGCCCCTCCGTAAGTACTGTCTGTGAAATCCATGGGTTTCCATTTGAAAAAACTGAGTTGCGATCATTTCTGAATGGCTTGAAGGATTACTAATTTCTGAACACCCTGTATAATGATTTCGAAATGTCGATAATGAATTGTCTACATTGATATATTTCCAACGAAGGGATAGGAAATAAAATCACTGTTTTTTTGGCAGTATTGAAATTTTTGCTCAAAAAACGATTGCGTTGGACGAAATTTTGAAATACCCCCCTGTTATTTCTCAAACAGTATCATTACAGGTATTGGACATGCTGTACACCGTTAAATACACTAGCAAATTGCATTTTAACATTTTAAATTCAAAGCTGTAAAAATATTGCAGATAAGCAAGTTGCTGCAAATTTCTCGTACAAGCAAAAGTAGAGGGGTTCCAAATATGTTACTTGGAGGTTGATTGTTTCAGATTTCAATTCGTATCACTTTTCTGAATGACATGAATAATCGCCATGTATAACTGATTCACTTTGTGAAGAGCCTCTGTACGTTGTACTTGTTATGAAATAATTAAAGCACAGAAAAAAATATGGTACTCACTTCTTACTTCAAGCGTAGTCAAGTTTGGATGTATTGTTAAATTATAACGATAGGGTTTCAAGGTGGTAGGAAGACGTATATTGTTCCAAGGGAAGATCTGTCCATTTGTTGCTCGAGGTACAAAAGTCCTTGTCATGTTGGTCGTTTCATCGACATAATTCGGTGGTTTTTCACCGACACAGGTACAATCTAGAGGAGAGTTAGAGTAAAATCACTAAAGTTAGGTTATAAGTTGACAATCAAACTTTGACTGACCTAGGTATATCCTTTCAACAAAGTAGTCCGACGTTATTTATCGTTTTTTGAATCATTGCATAAAGAATGTAGCCATGCACTGTATCGAATACTATATTTTCGTACCTATTTACTCGTGAATGTCTATGAATAATTTTGCGGAACACTTTCACGTTCAAAACATTCATTTTTTTTCATGGCATGCTAAGATTTATTATGAGTTATATCAAAGTCTTCAACTTCGAAGGTTCTTTCCACATAAGATTCTCGTTTATAAAATTCATATATATGAATCAGAGAATAAGAAACAACTGCCATTCGAAGACTTTCTTTTTTTATGCACTGGTTTCTACGACGTACGACAAAAGAAAATCCTGTTATATCCAAAACCATCATGTGTTAAGGATAAAGTCCTATTCTAAAGATTTTCAGTTCGTTGAAATTAGGATATTTCAGATGAGTATCGTCCGTGAAAATATTGATAAGAAACCAATTACAATTATTGACAGTAATGTTCCAATCGCTGGTCAGTAGAACATTGTACTTTCTGCAATACTCAGTAAGTATATTAAAATATTATTGATGCATTCATGAAAATAGAAAAATATAGCAAACGAATTGTGTATTTATCTTAATTAAAATTATTGAAAGTTTACCAATCAGTGGTCAGCAGAACTTATTCTTTTTTAGGATAGTAGATATATAAAAGTACTATTGTATTCATGAAAATAGCAAAATAATATTGTGTATGTGTCGTAATTTAAATTATTGACAATTTACTAATCGGTGGTCAGCAGAAAGTTGTATTTTTCGCAACAGTAGGTACATTAAAGTATTATTGTATTCATGAAAATACGAAAATATAGCAAAATTATTGTGTACCTATTTATCGTAATTTAACTTATTGACATTTTATACCAATATCGATGGTCAGCAGAACATTGTACTTTTTGCAATAGTAGGTATATATAAAAGTATTATTGTATTCTCGAAAATACAACAAAATGATTGTGTATGTATCGTAATTAAAATTATTGACAATTCATTAATCGCCGGTGGTCAGCGGAAAATTGTATTTTTTGCAATAGTAGGTACATAAAGTTATTATTGTATTCATAAAAATACGATAATATAGCAAAATAATTGTGTGTATGTACCGTCATTAAAATTACTGACAGTTTACTAATCGGTCGTCAGCAGAACATTGTATTTTTTTATTTTTTGCAATAGTAGAGGTACTTATATAAAAGTATTATTGTATTCATAAAAATACGAAAATACAGCAAAAAAATGTTTTAATCCATTTTAGTCAAATGTGCCTAAAAGTTTTATCATTCAATGTAGGCACAAATGTTCAAAAAAAGGTTCGAGTCAAACGAGGTTGAATGTTTTCGAAACTCCAGCCTCATTTTGTTTTTTTTATTTTTGGAAGGAGAAAATTCTCAAAAAATCAAAAATAACTTTTCAAATTCGAATCAATGCACTCACTGGGAATAAAAGCATTCACACAAAAGTAGCGAGAGAGTACCTACCACTTTGAGGTCCGGTAAAGGCAATAATGATAGCAAGAGTGAACAATAGTGCAAAGACCACGATTGCGATGCATAGTGCTCTGTTCTGCGAGCAAGCGGCGACTCCATGGTTCTCGTAGAGGCTTTTCTTGGCTTGCCCGGAATTATTTTCGTTTCCTACAACACCGCCTGAGTCACGGTTATGAATGAGTGGTGATGACTGACATATGGAGTGAGTGATGGGGGCAGTAACTCTATGATTTGTACCTGTGAGAAAAGCAACATCGTCGATATCCTGATCAGTCATCACCTCGTGAATATCGCTTGTTTCTATGGTTGTCGATGAACGCCTTGTCTCAGGAGGCTGTGAATGATCGTCGGTTGTTTATGTATTTCCTGCACTCACTAGATTTCCGTCTATACATGTATTTGAAGATCGAACACACGTTTTGGTCAAACTACTCGATTACGCTAAGTGATATACTAAATTTAGTAGTTGTACTTTTCTTGATATATTTTCGTTAAAAAATATGGGTACAAAATATGGGATTTTATGATATCGACATTTGGTAGTAACGCGGTGGTCACGGCTTGAATTTTCTACCAGGAGCAATCTGTATTTCTGCAAGGGTGCTTGGATTCTGCGCCCTCCAAAGGGGTGGCCTGGAGACGCCCCTAACCGACGGCAGAGCAGTGGCGTAGAATCAAAATGTGGTCAGCAGTACAAGAGATTCGCGAATCAATGATTGTGTGATTACCACCTTTAGGTACCAAGAGATGGCGCTAGACATATTTCCTCCATTGTTCATCTTGGTAATTCCGAAAGCTCAAGCATAGAAATTCAATAAACACATCTCTGTAAGCTTGAGTCGACAGGATATTTTATCTACAAGCGATTTAAACGATCATGGATCCTGCTCAGCAGATTATCAATATTATACACGTGAGTAGTCGATAAAAAATCGATTCCAAATGTGAGACTTCAATAATTCCATTTGGACTAATCAAGATCTGCTTCGAACCAGATATAGTATGGGAAATACTTTGTCCCTTTGAAATATCAACGTTGAAAGAAAAAAGTTACTGTAAATCTTCTACTATGTTGTTTCACAAGTACCGAATTCCCACGGCACTCCACTGCAATAGAATTCATTCAGAATCCACAATATTAACATTATCTTACTGATCCATCAACATGGTTCCCTTGGATATGGTGTGGATTTGGAGTGAAGCACTCATTGCAAGTTCCTATCGAGCTGAATAATGACACCTCGAAAAATTAATGGAATATTCGGACCTTCGACATATTGTGAAGAAAAACTAATGATAAAATACAGTTGCAGCATTACGGAATGCATTGCTTCCTATTTCTCTGCAGATGTTGGGCCTTTTATTTAACCTTGGAATCCTGCATTGATTTTTTTAGTACATATTATTTATCATCCCAATCAGATTTACCTTTAAATTCATGAAAAATATTTAGGATTTGTATTAGTGGCGCCACCTGTCGTTTTGAATATGTACTAATTTGCTATTTGCGTTCTTGAAATAGAACGAACGCATATCTTGCTCAGTTGCCTTTATTAGCATTCTTCGCAAAGGGTGTGACATCTATACTATTTGGTTGAACTGATACAAAGTTGATCAGGGGCCCAATTCTTAAATGTCTACTATCCTTTGTCGCATACAACAAAGTATGTCTGTCCATCGCCTTTCTCGAATATGTTTTGGAAAGAGATGGAAAGTTTGTCGCATGCGACAAAGGGTAATAGATATTTGAGAATCGGGCCCCAGGTTGTTCTTGACATAAGCCTAGTATATCTATTTTAACCATTAATAATCGATTTTGGACTACGAACTGGGTTCAGTGATATTATTTGGTGTTCATATATTCATAATAAGTTGACCTGAAATGGCGGCACAAGTCAAAAGTTCCAGTTCTTGGTATATTTGCCAAGTGCCCCAACGCTGAATGCATTATCAACAGTACCTCAAGGACGATTCAGTTTCACGCGTGTCCATACCCACCCTGCATGAGAAATGCATGCCTGTCGATGTTCACACCAGTGGGTCTATTCTCGAGTTCATGCGAAACCAATTTCAAGCGTTTGAAGTAACATAGAGCGACACAGACACCGCTCGTTAGAGAAAAATACTACGTCGAATTCGTATACGTTGAATCTCGAGAATAGATCCCCTGTGCCTGTCGGCGGGGGTGAAAAATGTAAGGTGAGCATGCACAGAATTGGGGTATGTGTTGGTTGGAATAATGTAAGATATAATAAAGAATATGTTGGGATTATTTAAGAAACTCAAATGGCATCACTCTAGCATTGACAAAATTATTACATTATGTGAATAGTCATGCAGTTTTTTGGTACAAAGGTCAAAAATGCAGTTTTATTTCAGTTATTGATATTGATAACTTTGTTGGCAAAATGCATCGAGTGAAACTGACATATTTTTTTATGTTTGGTTAGTTTTCTGTTTTGGAACTGTGTTGTTTTTTTTTCGAACCGGTAGATGGCTGTGCCTGCATTGACCATCATTTCAATTTTCAATTATGATATTTAAAACCAGTTTTTTTGATGACAGTTTTTTAGAATATGTCGGTAGGTCAATAATTCTTCAATAACCAAAGTTTAAAGTGATGACATTGGCCAAAGAATGCCTTACATATGCATCTAGGCTGTTCAACCACAGATTTGTTCTCTAATCTGTGGTTCAACTATAATTTTCTTACTCTCCTTACAACGCCAAAATCTAAAATTGACCGTTTCTTTTTCATTCGAAAGTGACACCGTGCATCAACAAAAACAGTAGGTTGATAAAATCGCCTATCACAGGTATATGCTATTCAATGCAATAGAGAATAGATCTTCAAACAAATAAGTTGTGTATCTATGCACACTTCCGAAGTTTTCATATCGGATGATAACATGACTAAAATCTTACATTTTGACTCGAAACAGGTATTAGCATTATTTAAATATCCCCCTTATATTTAAACAATGGTATTAGGTATATATTCAAAACAACCAATGTGACCAGCTGAGACGTAATGGCAACGGTCAATGAGGTCAACGAGTGCTTAACTGAAATATTTCAGAAGAGTACGAACATCGCCGACATATTTTTGTGATAATTGGGTTGAATATCAATTTTGAAAACTCATAATTCAGTAGTATGCCTTGGTATAAATAACTGTAGTGACCGCTGGGATAATTTTTAAAATTTATTGAACGTGTCGAAGACAACTTGAACGTCTTCCCGCTTGACTTACCACAGCTGTTACATTCGTCAACAGATGGCGTGTCGAAAACGACCAAAACTGACGAAGTTACCACGCCTACAATCCTACCATTCAATTTGTAATAAATATGATTCATTTTCTTGGGATAATTGAACCCACGGAAAGATCATTCAAAAAGTAAATAATGAGAAGAACCCGTTTGTAACGATACAATTTTTTAACAGTTTGACTAATCTTCGATTCGACCAAGTAGTTGATCAGTAGAGTGAGTGACACCATCGACTACGAGTGAGAAGACCGCACCTATCATTGTACTTGTACTGCTGTGCTTCGATTTCGTGTGTAATCGTTATGACAAAAAATTCCTATTTATATATTTTGGTAAGTTTACGTCTTATCTAATCTGTAAACATATCATATTTTAATTGCTCTAATATAAAATACGCTTGGATAGAGTGTCGTTCTTATCATAAGTGCTATGACACCTAGTAGCTCATCTCATTTGTTCCCATTTCTATATTATCTGATAAATATAAAATAGATGATAGCTCGGGTAAACTGCATATTCAAATCTAGAGAAAGCCTATTATTGATGATATGTAACGCATAGCTGACTTTGGTACAGAAGTATGCAGGATTAAGCATTGGTCCACTATTTCTAGGTGTAGCTTATGTCAGAATATCAATCACTAGGTAAAAATTTGGATGAGTGTTCTGTTTTATCAACAGAAGTCGTGCAAATTCATAGATAATTGAAAGATTTTACTGCAAAACATGACTGACTTGTCCATATTAGTCATTTTTTTTATCATTTATAGATTGTAAGGTTATATTCTCATTGATGTTGACATTTCTGAATTGGATAATGAAGTCATCTTTATTTTGGTATGAATTAGCTAGTAACTTACGTTCATCTGTGAGCATCCTTCTTTTACATATAGAGTGGACTTTTTTTAAGAGAAGTAACCTGCAGATGTTGCAAATTTACTTATGGTTAAGCTGGTTCTTACAGACCTTATTTTAGGCAATAGTGAATGAACTGTCTAATAATTTGAAAAAGAACTGAGTCTCATTGCTTGAAATTTTATTAATTTCATTAAATCTGTTTAAAAAATCAGTACATTCACAAATCAAACTGCAGGCTTTTCAGAAATATACCTACTGGTGGACAAATACAATAAAATTTAAATGTCTGTGCTATTGATATTCAAAAGTTAATTGCTTTGATGCTCCTACAATAGGAAAAGTTAGAGAGATAATCACCATGTTTATGATGAAAACTGATACTCAAGAGAAATAATTTTAGTTCTGGTAAAGTTACTGTCCCTAATTAGCCTTCCATTAGAGAATTTCTGCTAGTCTTCAATTTCTAATGAGAGTTTTACTAGAGAACATGATGTCAAAAGCAAAATGATAAAATTGTTCAGAATAAAGTCAGACGAATGTGTGGCTGAAGTAATATTTGCAAAAGGTACCCTGAAACCTTATCGAAAAGATCCTATGAAATTGGCTGAATATGTGATTTGTTCGAGATCTTATTCGCTCCATTCAGTCAAAGCTGTGTGAATATCGTCATCATTCATCAAATTTATGCTACTTACATATTTGTTTGCACTCTTTACATATTGGCTACATAAAAAATATGAGATGAGTTATGAGTATGTAATATCTTCCTACATTTTTTCAATGAAATGAAGGAGATGGATATTATAACAGATACAGCTTCAATATTACAAAGATTATTTACCAAAACAACTTTTTTATACCGAGTGGCTACGGAAGTATTGCCTACGGAATATCTCAGTTATTGTATGAAGTAGGTTTGTGAAATTTGGAGCGTCGATATAATGACATAAGAGCTAGAATTTGAGCATATTGACATGTCGAAGTTAACTTCCGGTCTGACCGGAAGTAACATCAACTTTCTTATTTTAAATGGAAACCCTATTTTTTTTTCTTTTTGCTTTATTCAGCATTCAATTCCCTTTCCAATGACATATCACAAGTTGGTATCTAACCAGAAACTAGATCAGAAAAAAATTATTATTGAAATTCACCGAGTAGGCCGTGGAAGCAAAATGAAAGCCAAAAATTGAAAAGTTGGCTATGGAAACCATACGTCACTTGATAACAGTTGCTACTACTGTGATATTTTATTTTCATTCGTCGGCGTTATAAAAAGCCGTCAAAAAAAAATATTGGAAAAATTGGGAAAAAACAATACTCTGTAGGTCCATAACTTAAATAGGAACATACAACTTTTTCTTGCCTGTACTATTCAGCATAACCATTCCTTTCTAATGATATAATAGAAAGTAATTTTTTGAAATGAAATACCAAAAAATCCAATTATAATTATTCAAATAAAAAAACAGATTTATCGAAAAAAAAAATTCAAATTGATAGGATTGAAGATAAAATAAATTCAAAACAAATGTTCGAAATGCCTTCCCTCAGCGTCAATACATTTATTGACTCTGGTGATATTTTCATGTAAAACGTTTCTCAACATTTGGGGCGTGATAACTTGGAAAGCTCTACGAATTTTTACTTCTAGCTCATGTAGAGTTGTAGGCTGTGTGGAATACACCCTATTTTTAAGATGCCCCCATAGAAAAAAGTCGCACGGAGTAAGATCAGGTGACCTTGGTGGCCACCTGACTGGACCATGGGTTGTTATAAGTCTCTCTTGAAAGCGATTTTGAAGATAATTTCTCGCTATTCTTGAATTATGCAGAGGGGCGCCATCTTGCTGGAAGTACATTCTCTCAGTTATTTCCGCTGGTAGGTTGTTAATGAACTCCGAAATTTCATTCGTTAAAAAATTAAAGTATCTCTCTCCGGTTAGTTGGCCTTGAAAAAGAATGGGGCCAACAATATGAGTTCCAACTATTCCTGCCCAAACATTCACACCAAATCTCTCCTGGAAGCCACCTTGTCGAAACCGGTGCTCGTTTTCTATCGCTCAGTACCTGAAACAAAAGACCGTTCACACTTTTAGCACTTTACACTTCGACTATCGACAATAATCCAAATAAAGTACAGTACCTACCTTGTATTATTCCTGTTAAATAATCCATTGTTGCTAAATCTTGACTCGTCCGTAAACAAGATATAATAGTTAAATAGGTGATTCTCAGCATTTTGTCGAAGAAACCAATTACAATATTGCAGGCGCCTTTCACCGTCGTTTTCATACAAATGTTGATGCAACTGATACTTGAAGGATTTAAATCGATGTTTTTTCAAAATTTGCCTAGCAGAGTCCTTACTTATAGTTAATTCGGCGCCAATCTGCCTTGAGGAAATTGTACTAAAGCTAATACATTAATTTCAGTTTCCTCATTAATAACAAATGCTTCTTGGTCTTCGTGAACATCAGGCTCAGTTCTTAATTTTTCTTCAAGCCACTGGAAATACCTTCTTGACGGTTGCTGCCTCCCTGGATATCGCTCTAAATACAATCGTTCAGCGGCATAAGAATTTTTTAAACATTCACCATAAATGAGAAGCATGTCAATTTGTTCGGTTCGTGAATAACGGGGCATTTTTTGAATATTCTACTAACTGATTTCGATTTCCAAACCCTTTTAAAATGGCAGAATCAAAAACACTACTTCGAACGTCAAAATAATATGGATAGTAGCGTTCGTGAGAACTCACGTTTCTTTTTTGTTTCATTCCAAAATTCATCTTAATCAGCCTACTTGTTAATATTTTGGTTCGAATGATTATTGCAATGGAATGATTATTCTGAATAGCACAAACATCGTCCATAGGTAGATATTAGAATATCTATGGACGATGGCACAGACCAAGTACGTTTATGTTCCTATTTAACCTAGAACCTACAGGATATAATTTATCATTCCACATTATTTTTAATGTTATTTTTGCGTATGGCGATAATCTGTTTTGTTATTTGAAGAATAATAATTGGATTTTTTGGTATTTCATTTCAAAAAATTACTTTCTATTATATCATTAGAAAGGAATGGTTATGCTGAATAGTACAGGCAAGAAAAAGTTGTATGTTCCTATTTAAGTTATGGACCTACAGAGTATTGTTTTTTTCCCAATTTTTCCAATATTTTTTTGGCGGCATTTTATAACGCCGACGAATGAAAATAAAATATCACAGTAGTAGCAACTGTTATCAAGTGACGTATGGTTTCCATAGCCAACTTTTCAATTTTTGGCTTTCATTTTGCTTCCACGGCCTACTCGGTGAATTTCAATAATAATTTTTTTCTGATCTAGTTTCTGGTTAGATACCAACTTGTGATATGTCATTAGAAAGGGAATTGAATGCTGAATGAAACGAAAATAAAATAAAATAGGGTTTCCATTTAAAATAAGAAAGTTGATGTTACTTCCGGTCAGACAGGAAGTTAACTTCGACATGTCAGTATGCTCAAATTCTAGCTCTTGTGTCATTATATCGACGCTCCAAATTTCACAAACCTACTTCATACAATAACTGAGATATTCCGTAGCCACCCGTAAAGATGTATGTAAAGAGCTACACTATTTTATAAAAGGAAAACAGGTCATATGAGTCATTTATTTATTTTTCGCAAAACCGAGTAGTTTCATCATATTTGTTGCTGCTTGTGACATGTTTGTATTATTCCTGTAATTTCCCAAGTATAGCATGGAACATCTGTTTGATGAATACAAATATCACTGAATCGAACTCGAATTTAATGCCAACTAGTAAATTGAGTAGTTATCCTTATTCTGAATGTTGCAATGTTTCTGAATTCGATAATACAGTTGTTTTACTTACTTTTTTTCAGTTAGCTATGAAGTTCTTTTCAGCAGTATACAGGGCGAGTTCATTGTTACTAGTTTATGGTGCTTATAAAGGTAAATTTACCGCAGTGAAATTGGCAGCCTATTTCCAGCAGCCAACATTTTTTCAACAGTTATTTTCTATCAGCAAATTTTTTGTTGGCTATCAAAGAAATGGCTCCTCAATGGTTAGAAAGTGATAAGATCTATCTGTATTGCATCTAGAATAACTTCTTGAATGTGTAATATGAACATTTGGATAAATAGATTGAGATTATTCAACCACATTACATACAAGTGTGTTCATGGCAATAATTGATGTGAAAATATTACCACGTTTTCTGTTATGTCCAAATATCTTCAAGGTATTGAAGGAATCGTTTCTCAGTCAATGAAACTTCATATCAAAAGATACATGAGGGGACAAGGGGGTCATTTTGCCGAAAAAAAAATATATCGAAAAAAAAGTCACTAGTATGTCTTAAACTAATTTATTGAACATATGACACAACTCGTAATGATGATAAAAATCATATATCAAAAGATAAATTGTTTAGCGAGGGGAAAAGCAGGTCATTTTGCCGAAAGAATTGAAAAAAAAATCGAAAACAAAATCACTCTAGCCTGTCTGAACATAAGGCACAACTCGTAATAATGATAATAATCATATACGAAGAGATAAATTGCTTAGCGAGGGGACAAGGGGGTCATTTTGCCAAAAAAAAAAATAAATATCGGAAAAAAATCACTAGTCTGTCTGAAACGCGGTATCAACTTGATGAACTTGAGACAGAACTCGTAATAATGTTAACAATCATATATCAAAAGATAAATTGCTTAGCGAGGAGACAAGGGGGTCATTTTGCCGAACAAATTAAAAAATATCGGAAAAAAAATCACAAGTCTGTCCAAAACGAGGTATCGACTTGATGGACGTAAACAAACAACTCGTAAAAATACCTAACTACATCTCATGTAAGACATTTTCATTTTAATTACCCCTTCTCCCTTCGCTAAGGAACTCATCTTTAGTTATATGAATTTATCATTATTCCAAGTTGTTTTCTTAACTAACTAACTGTACAGAACATCCATCCATTTGCCAAAATAAAATAGTACGCTAAAATACGGATCACAGACGATTCGTATATCACAAGATTGAAACTTTCGGTGACCCTTTAAAATTCGTTTTCTAGCAGCAACCGACGCTACTGATGATTCGGATGATTCCGTCAATTTGGCTGCTGGTCATTTCTTGTATTTCAATACCTATGCCGTTTGCTTATTTTTCCAAGAGCCACTCTGTATAATCGATAAAGTTATTAAAAGAAAACCACTGGCTGTTTCACTTACGAAAATTCAGTAGGGAACTTAATACGTATTAGGAGACCTTATAACTAACGATTCACGTCATGACATGCAATATCCTTTCAGTTCAATCAGTATGTAGTAATGTTTTGTTTTGTACCTAGGTAGGTAGGCACACGGCACACTCTGATAATTATTTGCATCCAAAAAAGTGCTTCTTGTGATTTCATTTTCGTTACCCCTAAAAGTTCTCGGATTTCAGCACAAGCTGTTCACAGTTCGTTTATAGGTACCTACCTAGTTATTGTTCAATGTGAACTCGAAGTCTCGAACACCTGGTATGAAATCACCGTTACGAGAATGGATGTCTAAGCACAATTCTTCACGAAATCGACGTTAAATATTTCAACGCTGCCTGTCTCGATTTGATAAATCCCGTAGAAAATTTGATAAGGCACGAAATAGTTGATGGACAACACAGCGTATTCCAAGATATTGTTGCTTTCCCACAAAGGATTTTTGTTTTGTATATTTATTGCTTTTGGATTTCTCTTTATTTCCGGACTATGAACAATTTGATTCTGTGACTTTTTCAATCGATTTTCATTGCTTGGGTTTTGTTGAAGTTTTTTTGGATCGCAACAATAGTTTATTCTGTGGATGCAATATTCATAGTCATCGAGAAAAGTTTTGTTACGAATGACTGCAATAGAATTAAAAAATTCTTGTGTATCTGCGGAAAGTTCTGAAGCATCGTAAGTTTTTCCACAAAACCGTTTCAGAGCAATAAAATAATGGTGCATTATTTCATAATTAATTAATAAACTATTTTCTTACAGAGCTCACAATTTTCTATCTCAAGTAAAAAGGGTAACTTTTTTTCAGGGGAAAAAAAAACCTTGCCACCATATTCAAAATTCAAATCTTCCCGATTTGGGGGTAGTTTTTAGTTGTGCCACCATAGAATAAATTCAGAACAGCCCCCACATAAGAGTAGATTTTTTCCACTGATTTTTCCAAAAATTTCTAAATTTATTCTTTACTAACTTATATTCGTGATGAATTTCCTTTCCTCGATATTCCGCTATCAAAATTTATAATACAGAACAAAAAAAAAATACCTGAATATTCACTTGCCACTAGAACTCAACCCAAAACAAAGTCGTTTATTGCGTATCTGTTGATTTTGTATTTTTCATGATATTAGAATTGCTCTATCCTCAACCGTTCTCGAGTTGAAAAGTTCATATAGAGTTGAAAGTGGTCAATACTTCCCAAAATTAAGTTTTCGTTATTTTTGTATTGATTTTAGTTATTTTTCTATTAATTTTAGTCAAGTTCAAACTTTTTTTTTTATGCACACATATGCGCATATGCAATTGCAAGTGTTTCTGATTATAGGACTTTTTTCGAGTAATTTTTTGATTTCGCCGATCGACTTGATATTCACAGTATACTTATGTCATCATTCTGAATCGATTGGCGTTCGCAGAATTGTTCTATTTTCAACCGTTCTCGAGTTGAAAAGTTCATCTAGAGTTGAAAGAGGCCAATAATAATAATAACAAAAATAATATTTATTGTAAAATATATAAAATGAATGTAAAAAGTACCATAGTGAATGGAGAAATATTAAAAAATACAAATATTAGAATGTGAATAAAAAGATACTCGATAAGTGTAAAACACCTGTTTCGAGAAAACATTAACAATGAAAATAGTAAAAATAATATTAATTTTTTACTATACTAATAATAAAAATGATTGGTTCACACAATGATATAAAATAACTTAGGTCAATACTCTTCAGAAGTTACTTTTCGTAATTTTTCTATTAATTTTCGTAAAGTTCAGTTTTGTTTTTATGCACACATATGCGCATATGCAATTCCACGTGAATCTGATGGTTTTACAAGGGGCAAACATAGGTAGGGGTGGGGAGAAAAAGAGATGAAAATAAAGCATAGGTAAAGAGGAGAGGGTGTGATAAAAACATGGATAGACAAAGAAAGACATAGAGAGAGTAACACGGCCAGAGTCAATGCATATTTTTTGATGAATACATTACAAATGTGAGAGTTTGAAGAACACATTGAAAATTTATCGTGATATATTGAATATTGTTTTTCTTGAGACGTTTTTAACGGGGTCCCTCATGTCCTTTCTATCGAATTTCGAAATGTAATATAAAAATTGAGAGAACAAATTTTAAAAACTCGTCTGCTTGGATCAAGATAGTTGGTTCGACTTATTCAATTTCTGTCAGCTTGGACATTTCACGATTCATCGCAGCTGCTGTTATTTGATAGCCTGGCGCTCATTTCATTGATAAAACTTCCTTCAATGAATTAATAGAGCTTGTAGTGTAAGTGCTGTAAGTATCCGCATACTGACATGAGCATCGTTAGCCCAGGCCGTGGCCTTGTAGCGCGTACTAAATTTTTTGTGATCTCGTACGATCACTAAAGATCTACAGGCTAACCAAAAATTATGCAACAGGTCGAGTTTTTTCCTCATGCACTCACAAAAAATTTCGTGAATTTCCGTTACAATTCTAGAACAAGTTCATGCTCATTTAGCACCAATATCAGTAGAACCAGTATCTGCCGATTCCAGAATCATCAAAAATTCCACACCTACAAAATACATTTGGTACACCAATTGAATGAAGATGATTTTGATAGGGAAATTTGTAAAATTATGACTACGATAATAGATGCTGATGAGAATTTTTTTTTCTGATGAGTCTACGTTCTTTTTGAATTCGACTTGTTTGATTGGGCCAGTATTTCTCGACGGTTACCTGACAGGAGAAACTTATTTGGAATTATTGAATGAATTTGTTTATCAACAATTAGTAAACTACCATGAAGACCACTTGATATTTCAACAAGACCACCTCCACATTATGCACAGCCTGTTAAGGCGTTTTTTGAGCCAGATCTCCAGATTTAACCCCACTCGACTTTTTCCTGTGGGGTCCCTTGAAAAACAAAATCCATGTAACCGAGCCAGGATCTCTGGAAGGTTTAGGAATTAGAATTATTTAAGAATGCCGTTGTTACGAACTGTGAAGTTTCATTTTGAACAGAACTTGTATGGAAATGGGTGGTAGACAGTTTTAACATTTAGTTCATTGACAATTATAATTATTGCGACAGTTGCTTTATCCCAACTTCAAGTTTCTATGTATCGAAAACGAATTTATAGAATTAATTCATTTTTGTTGTTAGTTCCACATGAAAAATATTAAATATTTCAATATTTTTCATGATGAAATGATATAAAATTGTACTGAAAACAGTATGAAGTATGGAATTAAATGATCTATCATTCTATTAACCACTGATTTTTCGATTTTATAGAGTATATAGATAGATATTGGAGAACATTGTAATGTTAGCAACTAGTTATACTAATCCAAATTACATCTCATCAAAATAGTATTTTCTGGATTTCCGTAAAAGATATAAAAAAATGCTCGGATTCCTTATCGTAGAAAGTTGTACATAGCCTCCGAAAGTCATTGGACCAACTGTGTTTTGTCATAGTTTGGCTATAAAAATCAACGTACTCGTACGATCCTAATGGGAATGGTTGATTAATATTTCAAATTGAATATTTATCCAAAAATATTTCTATGACACATCTCTTAGCCAATATCTTTGATTGTCAGTAATGTTCCCCAGTTACAATTTAGCTACCTGATGTTACTGGACTATTATTTGCGAATCTGAATCGTTGATCGTTGAATGCAGAACTTCCTTGGTGCCAGACCAGCTGTAGGTGACTTCTTCCGATCGGAGGTGGCTCGGAAAACAAAAGAGTTGCATCGAACGTCAGAACTATTTTCGATAATTATTTCATTTACATATTCTTTCTCATCTGCATGGATCTAATGAATCACGTTCCGAGCGTTCATAGAAATCGCGATTGCGGTGACCGGTTTCATGGATTATGAATAATTTTTACTTGCGAATATTGTTATAGTTGTAAGAGTTGTCATCATGTTTCTCGATTGTTAATTTCTTCATTCAGTAACCAGAGTCAAGTGGGTGAGTACCGAGTTTATTTTTGGTTGTGTTCACGTTTTTTGAATGAAGGTAATTAAATTTTATTCTGACTTGGAGTTTTGTTAATATATTCTGTGAATAAATAATATGCATATATTAAAAAGTGAGAACTTATTAAAATTGCGGGAGTGACACTCGCAACCAAGACATAGGTTAGAAAAGCGTTAGAGGAAGATGATTTCAAGTTTAGTAATTTCAAAATTTTGTGGGGCACAATTGGAAGGGCGGATTTTATGCCTTTAAAAGTTTTGCTGTTATTCAAACTCAAATTTTTCGGCTTTGGTTCGAGGTGTATGATCCTGTTCAAGTTGAAATAGAAATCAAAATATCAAATCGTTTTAAAATAAAATTGGAAAAATCCACTGTTTAACTAAAAAACACGTTTCTGGAGAACTGTTTGCAGAATGTAGAAATAAGTAGGTATATCTTTCTTGAAGTGGTTTGTAGATTTTAAACGGAAATCTCAGAATGAATGAAGACTGCGGGTTTCAAATTTGGTAATTTTGATTTTTATAGAAGTCGAAAACATAAAAACAACACCTTGAAAATCTTACCTATCAAAAAAAAAATTTTGTTCTTTTGGAAATTCATAAAATAAACTTTTAAATTACGGAACTGGGTGAAAAATAAAAAATCGCGGATTTTCGAGATACTTTTCGTTGATTTACACAGGATGTGTGAACATGCATTATGTTTCAAAAACTGAACAGAGGATAGTTCAAAAGTCGGTGTGGAAGCGACAAATGATAATAAACCCCGAAAAAAGTAAAAAAGTGAAACTTTGAAAATTGGTGTAGAATAAAAAAATTATAAAAAATCGCGAAAATTTTACATTTGTTTCCCTAATTTCATCATAAGTCGAGTAAGAATAAAAAAGCCATCTGGAAATTTTCACAGGATGTCTAAAAATGCATAATCTTTCGAAAACTAAGAAGTGATTACTTTAAAAGTCGGTGTAGAATCAAAAAATTATAAAAAATCGCGAAAATTTTACATTTCTTTCCTTAATTTCATCATAAGTCGAGTAAGAAGAAAAAACCAATCTGGAAATTTTCACAGGATGTCTAAAAATGCATAATCTTTCGAAAACTAAGAAGTGATTACTTTAAAAGTCGGTGTGGAATCAAAAAATTATAAAAAATCGCGAAAATTTTACATTTGTTTCCTTAATTTCATCATAAGTCGAGTAAGAATAAAAAAGCCATCTGGAAATTTTCATAGGATGTCTAAAAATGCATTATCTTTCTAAAACTGAAAAGTGAATACTTCAAAAGTCGGTGTGGAAGCAAAAAAAATTATAAAAAATCGTGAAAATTCGAAGTTTGTTTCGTCAATTCTATCTTAAGTCGAGAACAAGGAAAGAAGCCATCTGTATATTATCAAAGGATTTCAAAGAATGCATCATCTTTCGAAAACTGATAAGTGAATATTTTAGAAGTGAGTGTGGGAGTGAAAACTGATAAAAAACCGCGAAAATTCGACTTTTATTTCGTTAGTTCCATCACAAGTCGAGAACAAGGAAAAGAGCCATGTGGTAATTTTCACAGGATGTGTGAAAATGCATTATCTTTCGAAAACTGAGACATTGATGCTTCAAAAGTCAGTATGGAAGCAAAAAATAATAAAAACCCACGAAAATTCCATATTCGTTTCTTTAATTTTATCATAAGTCTAGAACAAGGAAAAAAGCCACCTAAAAATTGTCACAGTATGAGCGACAAAGCTAAATCTTTCGAAAACTGAAACGTGAATATTTCAGAAGTCGGTGTGGAAGGAAAAACTAATAAAATTTCACAAAAATTCCAATTTTGCATCGGTAATTTCATCATAAGTCGAGAACGACCTCCTAGATGGCATCCAAATCATTCATCTCTTGGTATATCATTCTAGAGTCACCTTAAAGTGTCTGTACCAAACATCAATATTTTATAGGGTTTTTATCGAATTTTTTAATATCTCGACTGGTATAAACTACCCCTTAGATGGCCTCCAAATAATTCATCTCTTGGTTTATCGTTGTGGAGTCATCTATATGTATGTTTAGCAAAAACCAAGTTGGTTCAATATTTTTGACAATAAATCCTGAATTAATGAACTGTTGACTTTTGTAAACCAACCCACGAATGCAATTTATCACCATCACTCATCATCACAAACTAGCAAGTGTATTATAAAGTTATTCTCCATCGTCATAACATTCAATTTAGTTGATCTTCTGTAGATTGTTGAATTCTCTATTTTACCCGACTCCACTGGTCGTTTGGCCGCTAGATAAAAACGGCCGCTTAATAAAAACGCCGCCAAATAAAAACAACCGCTAGGAAATGGCCGCTAACTTCATACCAGTCTATTTAACAATATTTGATCACCAAGTGTCCCTACTTCGGTTATGTAGTTTTTCAGAAATAAAACTGTCTGCTGAAAAGAGGTTTATCTTGTACTCTCGTCTCATTTTCTATAAGTTGTGTTTCATATGTTATTTTACTTGAAACCTGTGTGTTTTTATGCACATAAAGTGGTTGACGTTATCGAAATGAAAACCTTCAGAGGTCATTGAATGCAAAGTGTGGAAAGTGTTGATAATTTCGCTGTGCAACCATGAATGATAAGAGAAATATAAACGAAAAGCTTTCGCTCGTAGTCCTAGGTATACCTTAGCGTCTCTTAATACTTTGTACAAGTCACAAACCACTATTTTTTTCTCTTTTGTTTCAGATATAGTTTAGTAACCCCCCACAAACAATGAAATACTGCTTAGACTGTTTTCTAATACTGACATTGTATGTTAGTTGGACGATAGCTAGGGAAGGTAAGGTAGTTTCGGCTAGAATCCGCGAACAGATTTGAGGATTTTGATTTTCAGTTCCATCACCACCGTTCATCGTAAAGCAGCCCCCCACTGACGAGGTTCTGTTTCAAGTGGAATCCAACGGAGAAAATGACAAACCCTTTTACATCGAATGCGAGGCTACTGGAGAGCCTGCTCCCAAGTAAGTTGAAAGTTGAAATCGTTTGAATTCATTACAGCAGAACAGACCGGTGTGAAGTTAGCCACATCCACAGATATACTCCAAAAACAAGTTGGAATAACGCGATGAAAAATATACCAATCTAGCAGTCCAATCATGATAATATTATCTCTCACTTTATTACACCCCTCTTCAGGCCTTCAGAGGGTGGTAGAGGGAGTAGTTTCTGAACAAAATTCAATAACAATCATGAAACACTATTACATTCTGCTTTTTGGATGTGTTTCGTGACGGAAAAACGAATCAAATGACATCCCACACCTAGTTTCAGTTTATCAAGCTTCAAGAGGATGGTAGAGGGGGTATTTTCTGAGATATCGCGGTATTGTATCATTTTGGAAAGTTATTGATTTTTTTTTCAAGAAACTACCCTCGTACCACCCTCTGGAAGCTAGATTAACTATATGGGGATGTCATTGGATTCATTTTCCCTTCTTGAAACACACCCTGTAAGCAGAATGCGGTATTTTTTCATATAGGAATGTTTTTGAATTTTTTTCTATAAACTACCCTTTTTACCACCCTCTAGAGGCCTGACGAACTGTATTGGGGTGGTCATTGGAATAATTTCCCCTTCATCAAGCATATCCTTTTGGCAGAATGTGGTACCGTTCCATTTGGGAAAGTAATTGAATCACTTTCTAGAAACTACCCCCTCTACCACTCTCTGGAGGCCTGACGAAACTTAAGGGGGGATATTGTTTTAATAATTTTTCTTTCACAGAACACATACTATAAGCAAAATCGGGTACTATTTCATGTGGGAAAGTTATGGAATTTTTTCGCAGAAACTACCCCTTTTACCACCCTCTGGAAGCCTGACTAGAAACCATAAGGGGGATGTCATTCAATTCATTGTTCCTTCCCCTTCATGAAACAAATCCCAAACCCAGAATGCGGTACTGTTTCATTTGGGAAAGCTATTGAATTTTTTCTTAGAAACTACCCCTTTTACCACCCTCTAGACTAACTATATTGGGGAGGTCATTGTATTAATTTCGCCTTCATCAAACGCATCCTTTTGGGAAAGTTTTTGAATCATTTTCTAGAAACTACCCCCTCTACCACTCTATGTAGGCCTGACAATTGGTAAAAGGCGTAAAATAAAGTGGGAGGTCATATCATTGCTTGCTTGGTATATTTTTTGCGGCTATTATTGGTTATGTCATTACATGTTTGTATAGGTTTGTAGTTTTTTATGGTATAAAGTTAGTCAAAAGTGTGGACCCCACCCACCCATTTTACGCAGGTGTGACTGCAGCTATGTTTTTTGTGGGCTCTGATGGTATGTTATTGTTTTTAGGTATTTTCGACACAGTAGACAGCCCGACATAATTTGTAACACCTCAACCACCCCAAAAGCCCACCCCTTACTAATCAGAGTTTTAGATGAACCGTTGCTGGTAGTTTTTTATGCAAATCCATTATTTAGGACTCGCTATACAAGTTCCAAGCAATGAAATATTTTGTGAACCAAAAATCATCCCTCTACAACTCCTTTGGAAGAAATAATATCCCAAAACTTGGATGCAACCGACGTTGCTGGTATTTTTACTACATATAATTTTGTTTTCGGCTCTTTTCGATACGGAAAAGACCGTGACATAATTTATGACCTCTCAACCACCCCAAAAACCCACCCCCTAGTTATCATAATTCCAAATGAACTGTAGAGGAGTGACGTCATCGGTGTTCTTTCAACAGAAACTATACGTTATGTTTATATACAGGGTGTCCCATATAAAACTCCGCGGGCAAATATCTGGAAAATGAAAGAGGATATCCATATTTCGTGAAAGCAGATGATTTTTATGTCAAAGAAAAAGGCAATTTTAATGCATATCATAAAGAGGGCTATGAGTGAGTCAAGATTCAAGATTAAAAGCAATAAAACAGTTTGATAAAATTCTATCAGATATAATTGGATTGCCTATTCAGTTTCTTCTAGTTGTGTCTTTCTGTGAAATCGCAGATATCAGATACAAACTGAAATAAATGTTTCAAATTACCAAAAATATTTTACTGTGACCTAAACTCGATGATAGTAACGAAAAAATTAAAGTTATAACATGAATTTATTTAGTAAGTGTTCGAACTGCTTTCTTTCGATTAGAATACACATATTGTATCTTTTGATTATTTCTTGATTCGTGACAGCTAAAAGCGTTGCTCGGGATATGGAAGCACATCAGAAATGTGATACTATTTTTTAAATCCTCTACATTTTGTGGACGTCACATATAAACTAAGTTTTTAATATATCCCCACAGAAAGAAATCCAGTGGAGTCATATCTAGACTTCGAGCTGGCCATGGTGTTGGATCCGTATTTCCAATCCATTTCTCATTGAAGTGTCATCCAAATATTGGGTAACTATTCCATTATTATGCAGAGGTGCCCCATCTTCTTGAAACTACATATTTAGTCGAGTTTGTAGTGGTAAATTCTCCAACAGATTCGGCAACACATGTTGGACGAAAAGCAAGTACCTTTCGATGGAGAATTCCTTTGAAAAAATGAGGCCCTATCAAATAACCATCGATGATTCCGCACCAAACATCAACACAATGGAATGAATCCAACGAGGGTTCACGTCAGACCAATAGTGACAATTATGTTTGCTTATTATACCGTTATTTTTATGTTCTCACTGCTTTTGCATTCCTTCTTTTTCCAGACATTTGCCGCGGAGTTTTATATGTATATTGTCACTCGTGATTTCAACTTAAGTTAATCAGCATATCAGCCATGTTCTGAGCTGATATTATAAATGACATAATCTCTAGAGGGAAAAACAGAATTACATGTACGAGAACCAGCAAGATGTTCATTAATGAATTTCAATATCAAAAATCAACGATACTTTCCAGATATTACTGGATCAAAAACGGGAAACCGTTCGAATGGCAAACATACGACGACAGAATTTCCCAGCAAACTGGCCGAGGAACCTTGTCCATAACGAAACCGTCCGACGTAGATCTTGGGCAGTACCAGTGCTTCGCCGAAAACCAGTACGGCATAGCTACTTCCAACTCAGTGTTTATGCGTAAGGCGGAACTGAACTCCTTCAAAGCCAGCCAACCTCTGAGTCTTACCGGGAACGAAGGGGAACCTTTCAAACTGACTTGCCAGCCGCCCGACGGCTGGCCCAAGCCCATCGTCCATTGGATCTACTTCTACACGAATGGCGCTTTCAAGACGATCAACAGTTCCAGAATGACGTTGGATCCGGAGGGAAATCTGTGGTTTTCGAATTTGACGAAGGCGGACGTGACGAATAATTTCATGTACGCTTGTGCCGCTACATCTCCTACCAAGTACGAATATAAATACGGCAACAGGGTGTTGTTGAACGTCGTTTCATCCGGAGTGTCCGCTTCCCAAAATAAACATGAACCAGTTCTGCAGTATGTCACGAGGAGGAATGAGGTGGCCTACAGAGGAAAGCGCGCTGAGTTGTATTGTATATTTGGCGGGACGTAAGTGTTTTTTGTAGTACTGCTTAAGGGTACTGGGTATTGGTCGATATACAAAGTAGGTACTCGAAATATTTTTGGTAAGTCTGCAATAATTCAAGTGCTTCAATACAATATAAAATTGTATTGATATTCAAGTTGAGGTACTGCGAATATTTCAAGTGCTTCACCACTAAATACATTTAAATTACGTGTGAAACCAAAGTACTGCGGAAAATTGAAGTAAATCAACACTGAATACAATTTAATTAATGGTAGAGCCAAAATATTGTGTTGTGAATAATTCAAGTACTTCAAGACTCGATAAAATTGTATTGATAATCAAGTTGGGGTACTGCGCATCATTCAAGGGCAATACATTGAAATAATAATTGAATAATTCGATTGCTTCAGCACTAAATGAAATTGAAGTGATATTCAAGTTGAGGTACTGCGAATATTTCAAGTGTTTCAACACTAAATATTTCGAAATTACTTGTGAAGCCAAAGTACTGCGAGAAACTGAAATGAATCAACACTCAATACAATAAAATCAATAGTAGAGCCAAAATATGGTGTTGTGAATAATTCAAGTGCTTCAACACACAATATAATTGTATTGATATTCAAGATGAGGTATTGCGAATATTTCAAGTGCTTCAGCACTAAATACAATGAATTCACTTGTGAAACCAAAGTACTGCGAGAAATTGAAGTGAATTAACACTAAATACAATGAAATCAATAGTAGAGCCAAAATATGGTGTTGTGAATAATTCAAGTGCTTCAACACACAATATAATTGTATTGATATTCAAGTTGAGGTATTGCGAATATTTCAAGTGCTTCAGCACTAAATACAATGAATTCACTTGTGAAACCAAAGTACTGCGAGAAATTGAAGTGAATTAACACTAAATACAATGAAATCAATAGTAGAGCCAAAATATGGTGTTGTGAATAATTCAAGTGCTTCAACACACAATATAATTGTATTGATATTCAAGTTGAGGTATTGCGAATATTTCAAGTGCTTCAGCACTAAATACAATGAATTCACTTGTGAAACCAAAGTACTGCGAGAAATTGAAGTGAATTAACACTAAATACAATGAAATCAATAGTAGAGCCAAAATATTGGGTTGTCAATAATTCAAGTGCTTGAACACTAAATAAAATTGTATGAATAATCATGTTAGGTACTGCGAATCATTCAAGTGCATCAATACTAAATACAATGAAATTAGTAGTAACCAAAGTATTATGAATAATTCAAGTGCTTCAACACACAATATAATTGTATTGATATTCAAGTTGAGGTATTGCGAATATTTCAAGTGCTTCAGCACTAAATACAATGAATTCACTTGTGAAACCAAAGCACTGCGAGAAATTGAAGTGAATTAACACTAAATACAATGAAATCAATAGTAGAGCCAAAATATTGGGTTGTCAATAATTCGAGTGCTTGAACACTTAATAAAATTGTATTGGTAATGCGAATCAGTAAAAGGCAATACAATGAAATTACTAGTAAAATTGAAATACTGCGAATAATTCGATCGCATCAACACTAAATACAATGAAATTAGTAGTAAAGCCAAAGTGTGAATAATTCAAGTGCTTGAACACTGAATAAAATTATATTGATCAAGTTGAGGTACTGTGAATCTTTTAAGGGCACTACAATATCATCAGTAAAAATGAAGTACTGTGAATAATTCAAGTGCCTCAACACCAAATACAATGAAATCAGTAGCAAAGCCCAAAGTACTGTGAATAATTGGAGTGAAATTTCATTAATAGTAGGTAATGTTGAGGCACTGCGAATAATCCAAGTAACACTAAATACAATTAAATCACTGGTAAAACCGAAGTAAAATAATTCGATCCTTTCAGCAATATATAAGATTATATCAGTTCAGGTATTGCAAAAATTGAACGTGAATCAACTTCTAAATACAATAAAATCAATAGTATAAAACGATTAATTCAAGTGCTTCACACAGAATACAATAAAATACTAGGAAAATGGGATGAAGAATGCCTGTTGCGTTACATATTGAGGAAATATGTTTTCTCAAACTGAATTATCTGTCTCTCCAGTCTTGGATTTGGATACTTTACCATATCAATGAAAGACTTGAACTTTACCGTATGTTCAGTGTAGTTTTCAGTTGTATTTGGATTTCAAATACAACTACATCATTTTCAAAAGTACTTTAATCAGTTTCACTACCAGTACCCGTCGAAATACTTTCAAAAATAATTCGAGTGCTCCTAATAAGTTGTTAGCAGTACTCGAAGTAAATATAGTCAGAATTATCATGCTATACGTTTTTTCCAGTACCCAGTACCGCCGCTTTTTATTTGGATAGACAAATGCGTACTTGGTATCGATAAAATAAAAGTATTTTTTGATGGTATTGACATTTTTTTTGTATTTTAGGCCTCTTCCGCAAACTGTGTGGAAAAAAGGTGGGAAATTAGTACAAAGTTCGGATCGAATAACACAGGGGAATTATGGGAAGTCGCTAATAATAAAGGTCGTCGCTTTTGAAGATCGTGGGTCGTACACTTGTGAAGTCAGTAATGGAGTTGGAGAAGCCAAATCGTATTCTATCAATCTCAAAGTACAAGGTAAAATACGCGGTAGTTTTAATGTAACGAATATCATTGCTTAGGTGAATAATTGTTCTGTTCTGATCAGAGAGGGCAACTTGAAAGTTTTAGTTTGAGTTCAGGAAGTCATTGAAGTGATGAATTATTGGTTTTCAGCCGTTCCTTACTTCACTGTCGAGCCAGAAAGAGTAAACAAAGCTGAAGATGAAACGGCCGAGTTCTATTGCGAGGCCAAAGGTGATCCAGAACCTGCTATAAAGTGGATCCATAACGGAAAACCGATCGAGCAGTCACCGTACAATCCAAGGCGAAAAGTTTACTCGAATAAAATCGTCATAGAGGGACTGCTGAAAAATGACACTGGCAACTATGGATGTAACGCCACCAACAGCTTAGGTTATGTTTACAAGGACGTTTACGTGAATGTCTTAGGTGATTGATTCGTGCGCGGATTTTTTTGCAATCGTACTGATTGTGGAGTGTTTTTTTTTCAGCTTTGGCTCCCGAGATAATTGAAGCCCCAAGAGACACCCAGGCTGTGGACGACAAGCACGTCAATTTGACTTGTAAAGTTTTGGGAGCACCAAAACCAAAGATCAAGTGGATCCACAACAAGAAGGAGTTGACAGGAGGTAGATACGAAATCCAGCCGTCCGGGGATCTTCATATTTCCTCAGTCCTGTTCGATGACAGAGGCAACTACACTTGCTACGCTGAGAATAAACTTGGGAACACCAGTGCGAGTGCCAGGTTGGATATCAAAGGTATGCGAAGACACAAAATAGTTATTTTAGAACTAAGTTGTTGATTCTATTGCATTGTTACTTGCAGCACACACTTACATAACTGACGGTCCTGAAGACTACGAGGTCGAAGCGAGAACTCCTGCTACATTCCGATGCAATGCAGTAGCTGACGAATCGCTCGACTTGGAGATATTATGGTTGAAGAACGATCAACCTATCGACTTCGAGGGAGAGCCGAGATTCGTCAAATCTTCGGATTACTCTCTGACGATATCGAAAACGATCGAACTCGATTCAGGCACGTACACGTGTCTCGCTCGAACAGAGCTGGACGAGGCATCGGCCAAAGCTCAGCTGACGGTTCAAGACGTGCCGAATTCTCCGAGGATGGTCGGTGTCGAATGTCACACCAAAGACGCCACCATCAGCTGGACGCCGATGGGTGACAATCGTGCGCCGATTTCCTACTTCATCATTCAGTACAACACGAGTTTCACGCCCGAAGAATGGAAGGACGCTTTCAATCATGTACCTTCGGCGGATATGACGTACAACGTGCCTATGAGCCCTTGGGCCAACTACACGTTCCGTGTTACCGCTGTCAACAAGATTGGGCCGTCAACGCCGTCTTCTCATTCCGGTGTTTGTACGACATCGCCCGAGGTAAGTCAGTAAACCCTTAAGAGGTAGTTTTTGAATGTCCTGTGTTATCTACAGACCGCGCCAACTCCAATCCTATTTTTTATATTACTTCAAAATATTTAAAATCCGACCGCACTTCTCTGAAGACCTGACAATGCCCTTTGATGATGAAGAGTTGTTATTTGGACAATAATGAATGTATCATGACCCATCACAGACCGCGCCAACTCGATTCCTATTTTTGAGATCACTTCAAATTTTTTTAAATCCGATCGCACTTCTCTGACGACCCGACAATGCCATTTTATGATGAAGAGTTGTTATTTGGACAAAAATGAATGTATTCTGACCCACCACAGACCGCGTCAACTCCAATCCTATTTTTGAGATCACTTCAACATTTTTAAAATCCGACCGCACTCCTCTGACGACTCGGCAATGATCGAAAAGTGGTTAATTGGACGAAATTGAATGTATTCTGACCCAATACAGATCGCGCCAACTCGAATTCTATTTTTGAGGTCACTTAAAATTTTTTAAAATCCGACCGCACTCCTCTGACGACCCGACAATGATCCTCGTTGATGAAAAGTTGTTATTTGGACAAAAATGAATGTACTTTGACATAATACAGATTGCACCAACTCGATTCCTATTTTTGAGATCACTTCAAATTTTTTTAAATCCGACCGCACTTCTCTGACGACCCGACAATGCCATTTGATGATGAAGAGTTGTTATTTGGACAAAAATGAATGTATTCTGACCCATCACATACCGCGCCAACTCGATTCCTATTTTTGAGATCACTTCAATGTTTTTAAAATCTGACCGCACTCCTCTGACGACTCGGCAATGATCGAAAAGTGGTTAATTGGACGAAATTGAATGTATTCTGACCCAATACAGATCGCGCCAACTCGAATTCTATTTTTGAGGTCACTTAAAAATTTTTAAAATCCGACCGTACTCCTTTGACGACCCGACAATGATCCTCGTTGATGAAAAGTTGTTATTTGGACAAAAATGAATGTATTTTGACATAATACAGATTGCACCAACTCGATTCCTATTTTTGAGATCACTTCAAATTTTTTTAAATCCGATCGCACTTCTCTGACGACCCGACAATGCCATTTTATGATGAAGAGTTGTTATTTGGACAAAAATGAATGTATTCTGACCCACCACAGACCGCGTCAACTCCAATCCTATTTTTGAGATCACTTCAACATTTTTAAAATCCGACCGCACTCCTCTGACGACTCGGCAATGATCGAAAAGTGGTTAATTGGACGAAATTGAATGTATTCTGACCCAATACAGATCGCGCCAACTCGAATTCTATTTTTGAGGTCACTTAAAATTTTTTAAAATCCGACCGCACTCCTCTGACGACCCGACAATGATCCTCGTTGATGAAAAGTTGTTATTTGGACAAAAATGAATGTACTTTGACATAATACAGATTGCACCAACTCGATTCCTATTTTTGAGATCACTTCAAATTTTTTTAAATCCGACCGCACTTCTCTGACGACCCGACAATGCCATTTGATGATGAGAGTTGTTATTTGGACAAAAATGAATGTATTCTGACCCACCACAGACCGCGTCAACTCCAATCCTATTTTTGATATCACTTCAACATTTTTAAAATCCGACCGCACTCCTCTGACGACTCGACAATGACGTTTGATGATCAAAAGTTGTAATTTGGACAAAAATGAATTTATTCTGACCCACCACAGACCACGCCAATTCCAATCCTATTTTTGAGATCACTTCAAATTTTAAAAAATCCGACCGCTCTCCTCTGACGACTCGACAATGATCGAAAAGTGGTTAATTGGACGAAATTGAATGTATTCTGACCCAATACAGATCGCGCCAACTCGAATTCTATTTTTGAGGTCACTTAAAAATTTTTAAAATCCGACCGTACTCCTTTGACGACCCGACAATGATCCTCGTTGATGAAAAGTTGTTATTTGGACAAAAATGAATGTATTTTGACATAATACAGATTGCACCAACTCGATTCCTATTTTTGAGATCACTTCAAATTTTTTTAAATCCGACCGCACTTCTCTGACGACCCGACAATGCCATTTGATGATGAAGAGTTGTTATTTGGACAAAAATGAATGTATTCTGACCCATCACATACCGCGCCAACTCGATTCCTATTTTTGAGATCACTTCAATGTTTTTAAAATCTGACCGCACTTCTCTGACGACCCGACAATGACGTTTGATGATCAAAAGTTGTAATTTGGACAAAAATGAATTTATTCTGACCCACCACAGACCACGCCAATTCCAATCCTATTTTTGAGATCACTTCAAATTTTTTTAAATCCGACCGCACTTCTCTGACGACCCGACAATGCCATTTGATGATGAAGAGTTGTTATTTGGACAATAATGAATGTATTCTGACCCATCACATACCGCGCCAACTCGATTCCTATTTTTGAGATCACTTCAATGTTTTTAAAATCTGACCGCACTTCTCTGACGACCCGACAATGACGTTTGATGATCAAAAGTTGTAATTTGGACAAAAATGAATTTATTCTGACCCACCACAGACCACGCCAATTCCAATCCTATTTTTGAGATCACTTCAAATTTTAAAAAATCCGACCGCTCTCCTCTGACGACTCGACAATGATCGAAAAGTGGTTAATTGGACGAAATTGAATGTATTCTGACCCAATACAGATCGCGCCAACTCGAATTCTATTTTTGAGGTCACTTAAAAATTTTTAAAATCCGACCGTACTCCTTTGACGACCCGACAATGATCCTCGTTGATGAAAAGTTGTTATTTGGACAAAAATGAATGTATTTTGACATAATACAGATTGCACCAACTCGATTCCTATTTTTGAGATCACTTCAAATTTTTTTAAATCCGACCGCACTTCTCTGACGACCCGACAATGCCATTTGATGATGAAGAGTTGTTATTTGGACAAAAATGAATGTATTCTGACCCACCACAGACCGCGTCAACTCCAATCCTATTTTTGATATCACTTCAACATTTTTAAAATCCGACCGCACTCCTCTGACGACTCGACAATGACCCTCGTTGATGAAAAGTTGTTATATGGACAAAAATAAATGTATCTGTCCCACCACACACCGCACCAATTTGAAGTAGTTAGTGAGCGTCATTATTTCTGGCACCAAATTTTTCGCTGATAGGATACTTAATTTTTTGTCTTCCGAAGAATTAACAGAGGTCATGAACTGTAACGTTTAGAATATCTTCAGGATTTCAGTTTCTTTTCCTTTGAACTTATCATCACTTTGAAGCTAACGAGGGATGCCTTTCACAATCGTTTCATATAACTTTTCCTATTTCTAGGTACCCCACAAAAATCCCGAAAATGTCAAAGGTGAAGGCGACCGCCCTGATAACCTGGTGATCACTTGGACTCCGATGCCTCAGATTGAGCATAATGCTCCCGGGTTCAAGTACCGCGTCTACTGGAAGAGGGACATCGCCGGTAAAGACTACGAATATGAAGAAATACTCGACTACAAGCAAGACAAACTCGTTATTCCCAATCAGCCGTCTTTCCAACAATACAGAATCAAAGTAATCGCCGTTAACGAGCTCGGCGAAGCTAATGTATCTCCTCAAGAAGTAATCGGTTACTCTGGAGAGAGTGAACCTGAGAAGGCCCCCACGAACTTTACTCTGTTGACTGTCGAGGGACCAACGACAGCCTTGCTGAGCTGGGACCCCGTTCCTCTTGAATCGGTCAGGGGGCACTTTAAGGGATACAAGATCAAAACTTGGAGCGAGACTTCGCTGATATCCAAAGAGATACAAGTTCAGGGAGGAAACTCCAAGGCTTTAGTCACCAACTTCGACCCGTACACCAAGAACTACGCTCAAGTGTATGTATTCAACGAGAAATATAACGGCCCGCCCAGCGAAACGCTGTCCTTCGATACCCCCGAGGGGATACCAGGGGAAATGCAGGATCTGGACGCCACCCCTCTAGGCTCGTCCGCGTTCCTGTTGAGGTGGGAGAAACCCGACAAACCGAACGGAATTCTCACAGGCTACAACATATACTACGCCGAGGTGGATTCCACGATGAAAGTCAACCAGCCGATCCCGAGGAACCCGCAAATCACCGATCCAAACGTGAAGCACGCAAAACTTGGCGGGCTCGCGCCTGGCATGAAGTATCGCCTGTACATCAGCGCTACAACGAGCGCTGGCGAGTCGAAGAGGCACTTCATCGAGAGACAAACGAAACCGCTGGGCTCGCATCTGCCGTCGAAGCCGTCGTTCACTTGGGAAATCATAAAACCCGGTCCTCCGACTTCGGTGAGGGTCCGCTGGCTGCCCAACGAGGACGGAAACACCGGCTCCCACTTCTTCGTCAAGTACAGGAAGAAGGGTGAGTCGGATTATCTGGTCACCGACGCCGAGGAGAACGAGGACTTTCTGATCGTGCCTGGCTTGGACGGAGCTACTGTATACGAGTTCATCGTCACGTCTGTCGACGGGCAGTACTTTAAAGATAGCGACACGCAGGAAGTTAGTACTAGCGAGATCGACGGGCCTATAATAAAAGCTAAGGAGGACGTAGCGAACGCGGGATGGTTCATTGGGATGATGCTGGCTATTGCGTTCTTGTTGTTGGTGCTTATTATAGTGTGCATCTTCAAGAGGAATCGGGGAGGCAAGTACGCAGTGCACGAGAGAGAGCAAGCTAACGGAAGACACGACTATCCTGACGAAGGAGGATTCCACGAGTATTCACAGCCGTAAGTATCCAATTATTTGCAGTTCAACTGATATTTTAGTACGCGTCTCCCTGATTCCATAATCGATGTTCTTTCTAATTGCTTGAATGTGCCGTTTCAAATCTTTCTGTGACATACTGTACAGGGGACCATTCATAGACTGGGACTCGTTTACAAGAAGTTGCTGATTAATGGAAAGCTTGGCAACATCGCATTTGTCATATAACCTTAAAGTAGCGTGTACGCATAAGTATATATACTACTTCCAAAGCCAGCCAGGAATGGAAAATGTATGCACTGAAAAGTTTTGATTGTTTAACATTCTAATATGGATTTGCAGAGATATTAATATTGTAGTTATGAATTCCTCGCACGTCAACAAGCAAAATGAATAGTCGTATTTTATTTTCACTAAAAAAATTCAACAAACCCTTTGAGTTTTCTGAACTTCTACAATGTTTGTTGTGTTCGAATTTTAAAAATAATCGTGTTTTTTCAGCTTGGACAATAAATCTCATGGACGGGCGTCTATGAGTAGTGAACCAAAAATTGGACCTGAGAGTGATAATGATTCGATGGCAGAGTATGGAGATGGAGACACGGGTATGTTTCATTTCATATTTTTGTACAATGGGATTTTTTTTATTCTACAAACTTGGTTATCAACCTTAATAATAATGTGAATAATTAATAAGTTTTTGAGTGAAAGAAAGATATGAGGCAATTATATTGAAATAAATTTGTTATTACAGGGTTTCAAAGCTCAAAGATGAAGCATATTTTCAACAGGATGTAGATCTTGTCAAAATATATCGGGCTACCTAGAACAATAGGAAAATAAAGCAGTTGCGAAACTAAACTACAATAATTGACCCATTACTAGTCTAGTCAACGAGTGCCTTTTTTGTCAACTTTTTTCAACAGTCTCGGAAAAATATGAATCAGGTGTCATTCGATTTGGATTATTTTTGAAAAAAATCTAGAAAAAAAGGAAATTTACTAAAAAATAGTCTGGACTCCCGGAACTTTAGGACAAATATATATAATTTTTCCATGGGGATGAAAATACGGCCGAAGTGGGTGCTTCATCAATAAAAAAAATTATTTAAGCATATTAAATATAAAATTTAAGAAATGAAAAAATTCAGGGACTTATTGGATAGATAAATGAACAATAATCCGCCGGATTTTTTTTAACTAAATTGTTCAGTTAGTTATGCAATAGTTGATTAACAATTTTTTGCTTCTTGAGCATGAATATTGCAGGTGTGTTAATTGTTGAACAATAAATGTTTGATTTTTCTCCTTCCTTGGAGCTATTCTTGAAAGGCTTCAGAATAGATCCCCGTGGGAAAAATTTAAAAAAATTTAGATTTTAGTTTTTTACTAACAATTTACGTAATTAGTTGCAAAATTGAAAACTTCAATTAATCGTCCAAAACATTTTTTTTATATTATTGATCCGTTTGTTTATTATAAAAAGCTGCATGTAAATGATTTTTTTAATTTTAATATTTATTTTTTTAAATTTTTATAAACAAATGCATTGATAATTTGAAAAATTATTTTGGAATCCTAGTCTTTGATGCAAATGATTTTTAAAAATAAAATCGTTCCATAAAAAAATGTATTGCTCAAAAACGCATTTATTAATTAATAATCATTTTCCACTACTTTTTATGTATGAAAAAAATCGTTTCATTTAATTTTTCATTGTTTATCCTATAAACATTTGTAGTGTACAAATAAATTTTTAGCATATATTTTTTTTCTCATTTTACTTACTACTACTACTAATTTTTTTTAAGTATTTTTTAATTATCTTATAAACAAATCATGATTTTTAAGTTTTTAATTTTGCAACTACGTAAATTGTTATTAAAATAGTGAAAACAAGAATTTTTTATAATTCATTCTGGGGCCGTTCAAGAATAGCTCTAAGGAAAAAATCTCAAATTTTTTTCAGGCGGATTATTGTTCATTTGTTTATCCAGTAACCCCTTGAACTTTTTCATTTCTTAAATTTTAAATTTAATGTTGAAATTTTTTTTTTGATGTGTCCGAAGTAATTAGGGCAAAGCACACTCGTTTTCGTCCGTATTTTCATCCCTCTGGAAAAATTGTAAATATTGATCGAGACTTTTTTTAAAGAAATTTTCTCCTTTTGAATCTTTTTTCAGATTTGAAAAATCTCAATTATTTTTTGAGATATTAGCAAAAAACTTAACCCCTTTGTTTTCAGTTAATTGTTTATAACTTCTGCAAATTTTGCCAGCAGATTTTTTTTCAAAAATCATCTACATGCTATTTCAAATCGAATAACACCTGGTTCATATTTTTCCGGGACTGATGAAAAAGTTGACCAAAGAGGCTCTTGTTGACTGGACTATAAGGTTTCACTATATTTTCGATAACTATTCGAAATTTTAACAATTAATGTAGACGGCAAAACAAAAATTTCCTTTTCCATCGGAATAAGTATCATGTTTACTTAGACGCCTTTGAAAATTTCTAGGATATTATCCTTAATGTTAATCATAAATTTAAAGCGGTACCTAACTTCTTGACAGCAGCGGGTTTAATGCGTTCAAAGCAAGCACTGGCCAGCACTGTACTAAAATTTTTGTTTCTCCGTTACTTCTCCGTTTTCATAGAGGTGATTCTGAGAGTAATCACCTATTTTTATGAGTTTTACGTCCTGTTAAAAATATACCTGTGCGGATTATTATTATTATTTACGCTACGGAACGACTTACTGGTTTTTGGAGGCGTATTCACTCTTAAGCTATAGAAAAACCTACAGTACCACCCTGAGTTGCCAGCTTTCACAATTTGATAAAATATTGTCATTAATTTATTAGAGAAACATGTTACTTTGTAGAAAATGTATCCACTTTTTTTATCTAAATGGTATTTTATACGTGTCTCTTCAAGGTTATTTAATTTCTGTAGCGTAATGAAGACGTTGTGGTAATCAAGATACGTATCAGGGAATAAAGTTGAAGTAGTGAAGAAAAATCATTTGTTGTCACTGAATATTGCAAACCGCATAGATAAAGCAAAGAGGAAACATTTCTCAAAGTAATTTCCACATTTACTAACTTTTTCATCTAACTGGATAATATAATCGAGTTCCTGTACAAAGCAAAGCTATTTTATTCAATATAATTGTCTGCGGTCTGAAAACTTCGATTTCTTTAACCGTTCCTTGGTTTTAATTTTTATTCTTATTCTTTTATTTTATGGTTTCTTAGAGGGTATGAATGAAGACGGGTCATTTATCGGACAGTACGGTCGAAAACGTGGCCAAGGAGAGACAACTTCCCAAGGATTTGCAACACTGGTTTAGCGTGTAAGGTTTTCAAATAGTAGTTCATACTAACCCGGTTTTTGCAGCGTATTTACTAACCAGTACTGTATTTTATTCCACTTGAGACTGACTTTTGCCTTACTGTATTTTAGTCTAGTTCCCAAATTTGGAGTTGGGCGCATGGGCGTAGTTTTCAGTGTTTTGAGAAGGGTTTTTTTGATGGCTACAACGGTAAAGAAATACTGTTGAATGTTTGGTGAAACATGTATATGTTGAATATGTATTTTTAAAACTTTTCTGGTTTCTCACTTATGTTTTCTGTCGGTCATTTCTTCATGTTTGGGAAGCAGAAATTACTCACTAAAAAATAAGCTATCATTCAGGAATATAATCATCGTTGCACTTACATTATTGGTTGAAAAGAAAAATTTCGATTCCCAGATGATTATTTTTTTTAATTCAGTTCTACTTTTGATTACCGTGTCTGCTACACAATAATTTCGTTTCGATTCATATTATGTACTTCACACATTCTTAGAGAGGTGGTAGTCCACATGAATTGTTTTTGATACCTTTTGTGTTAGAATGAAATATTTTTAAAGCCAGAACAAATTCAATAAAATCTTAACTTTGGTTTTTGGGTGGAGTTTGTTCAAGTGAATGTGTTTTTTTTGCTTTGCATGGTTGAAATACGTCAATTAAACTTTTTGGGGTTATATTTGTGTGGTGTGGTAGTTATAAAAATTATGAATTAGACTAATGGTGAAGGTAGAATAGAAATTATTGTCCATCTTTTCACCAAGGAGATTTTTTAGTTCTTTTTATGATGAATATTTTTTAGTATGTCTCGAAAATCATCTTGGAGATGATGATGACACTTTTTTTCTGCAAATACCTGAAATATCTGCTAGCATCTGAAAGAAATGTTAAGAAAAATTGCGGCCGATAAAATTGCCAAAGTTATAGAAAATAACGTAAAATGCAATAGAATGGTTTGGTTTGGTTTTTGCAAATGTTCAAAAACTATTTGATATAACCAAAATTTGAAAAAAGATACTGAAAGTGCAGAAAATGTACCGAAAATATTCATAATTTAAAAAAAAAATCACTACTATCCAATCACACAAATAAACAACAAATCGCCAACAAAAAATTTTTAACCGAATTTTTTAAACTATGCTTTTGTTAATTAGTTGATTTTCACTAGTTGAAAGTTAACATGAAAACGCTAATTATTTCAGAACTAAAAACCTAGATTTTTTTTTACTTTTTGAAACTACCCTTGAAAGGGTTTTGAAACGACCCCCTTTGGAAAAATGGAATAAATTAGATTTGTTACTTTTTTTATTAACAATATTAAGAAATTTTCTTTTGTGACTTCAATCCTTGATTAAAATGATGATTTTTAAGAAATCTTTCCATAAATAAATGTTTCATTGCCACAAAACGCACTTGTTATTCAACATTATTTTTACTAAATCTTAATATTAAGGAACCATTTTTCAAATCATTATTTATCATGTTTTTTCAAATACTCCTTTTTATATAATACCATTGATCAACATATGAAATTTAGTGCAATGTCAATAACAGGAAATTGAATAATCGTATTTATATATTTCAAGCTGAAACAAAATGTTAGTAAGTATTTTTAATCATTGTCAAAACTCTATAAAATTTAAAAAAAAATCATAGTTATATAGCTTTCAGTGAAAAGAAAACAAAATTATTAGAATAATTGAAAAAAAAAAAACAATCCTGATTGCTTTATTTACATTCTTTATTTTTTAATAGCTTTGATTGTTAATAAAAAAGTCGAAATGTATCAATTTTTCCAGTGGGTATCGTTTCTAAACCCTTGCAAGAGTAGCTCCAAAAAGTAAAAAAATTCTAGGTTCTTGATTCTGAAATTATCAGCGTTTTTATATTAACTTTCAGCTGGTAAAAATTCATTATTTGACAAAAGCATAGTAATCAGGTTGAAATTTTTTTTTTGATCCAGAATCGTTACACGTTTTTAGCTCAATTTTCATCTCTAAATTAAAATTAAAAATATTGTCGTTAATGTTCGGGGAGATGGGACTTTTTTCAGTAAATTTTCTGCTCTTTCAGGATCTTTTTGAAAAGTTTATTTCAAATAGTTTTTGAAATGTTCGCCAAAAACCAAACCATTCTACGTTATTGTGTATGACTTTTGCAAATTTTGTTGTCAGCAATTTTCCTTCTCAACATTTTTTTAGATGCCATTTCGAATCGAAAATCATAATTTCCCAGAAATGAAACTTGTGAACAAGACTAGGAGAGATTCTCGTGACAGTAATTGAAGATCTTCCCAATTCTTATTAGTAAGGAAAAAAATACCAGACGTGAAACAAATTTCATGTCTCATCAGTGAACTCAGGAGTGCCAAGAATTATAAAAAGTTCTATTTGGCCTAAAGTAACAATTTTTGCACTGGCGTTTTTATGAATCCTTTAAAATATTTTACCACGCTTTTTAAACTCTACTGATTTTGAGTACATTCTGGGATTCCAGCCCATTTATTGCTTTTTTTCCGCAGGTCGCTTTACTGAAGACGGGTCTTTCATTGGGCAATACGTGCCTAGCAACATGAAACAGTTGGGCATCTCGTCAGCCATGCAAGGAACAAATAATAACGCAGTCGGCACCTATGTTTAAGTATTCGTGAATGTGAAATAGCTTTCTGTGTTGTGCTATCTCAAAGACTCTCTATCTAACTGTTGAAAGTTTCGCCATTAAAACTGTGTTCTTTTTGTTTTTTGGGCTATGGAAAGTGATTGATTTAGATGATTTCGTCCATATCAGTAAGTTCTAACTGTCATAATCAAAATGAGTATGCGTATAATGTAGCTAGTATAGTTTATTTTTGTTGAGGTTCTCTCGTTGTCCGTAGCATTACATAATTGCTATATAAGATTCTCATTCTAAGGTAAGGAAATGCGTGTACGTTCCGTTGGAAGCGCTGCAATTGCTCAGCTCTGCGACATCAAAAGTACTACTCAATCTAGTGATAGGTGATAGGCAGGCTACTAGAAAAATTTAATTTTCGTTGTAACTGAGCATTTCCGAGATGATTCTCGCAACAGAGTCATTCAGCTTGTTTGTGTGCATTTGGGATGTTTACGTGAGTGAGTCTGTTGCGAAGAAATTATATTTTTATATTTTTTTTACTGACACTGCCTTATTTAACAAATATATTGTATCTATCATTTAGTACGTTAAAGTTTACTTGTGTTGCTATAGGTTAGTGCCCTTCTTTCTTCGTCATACTCGTTAGGTCGGCGTAGGACATACCGAGTGTTGAGAAACTTCGGAGCGCGATTCATCAAGCGCCGTTCGAACTGATCTGCTTGTTTGATGCAGGAAGGAGGCTGTATGGCAGCTCTTTACGATTAGATCTACTTATATTTTTGACATTCTCGATTTTTGGTGGCTCCAAATTATAGTGAGTAAGTACATCACAGGTAGGCATGATTTCGTTTCTTTCTCTGTAAAGAACCCTAGATGTTTTCATTCCGAATAATAGTCGCCAACTCAGTCTAGCCCTTGATGTTTTTGTTTTCAAATTTTAAGTAGAAACATTTATAACTTATAACTACTTTAGTATTTAAGACGGTAATATTTCGGAAAATAAACTGGAGTGTCCCTGACTGATGAAAGCGTATGTTCACCGAAAAACGAAAAATTATCTGTGCTTCCGTGCTGGGAGTTCATTTGGAGTGGCCTCGGTTTCCGATTCAGTCAATGGCCAGCAGTTTGTCACAGCTTACATTTTCCACGCAGTGGAAATGGAGCCTCAGCAGATCTTTTGATGAAATATTTTGACTTTTATGTAGCTTCAAACCGTCGGACAAGGCAGTTTAGGTAGGTATATATTTGCTGCAGGGAGTGTTAGTGGTAGTTTTTGCCAATCTGCTTCAGGAGCTCCTCGGGTTTATACTTTTTTTGGAAATAGACTCCCAGCATAAACGGTTTGTTTTTTGACGTATTACCCGCAAGCTTTCGCTGTTTGAACAGGGTTTTCTGTTGTTGCTGGCTGATGCGACCTTATTGTTGTTTTTCTGGCGTTCGACAGTTATTTCAATGTGAAATCCGACATGTGTTGGCTTCATTGGAGATCCTGTGCATATTCAATATTACGTGTGATTGTGGTGAGAGAGAGCTCGTAAGTCTATTGCTGAAAATTTCCTGAATTCTAATGTTTGCATGCAATTTGGTTGTTTCCTGCTCGGCCACAGCGCTGGACTCGTAAATTCGAATTAATTGACTGCAAATTAAATTTTGATGGAGAAACCGATTCTTTGTGATTCCATATTGTGTGTTAGCTCTATGGAAGAATGTAATTAAACAGAGTAACAGAAAGGCGGTGCTAATATTGTGGTTATTGATTTTTGGCAGATTTGTTGCTTGTTACGTTTAAATTGGCTTTGGAAAACGGTTCGACTTTAAAGCTACTGGCTAATTGTTTATGAGAACTTTTGATACTTTAAATAGATTTGCTTTTTGTATACGTGAACTGAAATCGAATATTTTTGATGCACCATAAATATATGATTTTTTATATGTATGTATTTGCAAAATTGCATAGGTATTGCTTTGCACTGTTGTTGGTTAGGTAATATATTTTAATATATTTACGATTATTATTATATATTATAATAACTGGTTATTCACAAGTTTAAGTATAATATTTTTTGTACAAATAAAACTACCCGGAACTGTATCAATCAGCTGCGAGTTGTTTGGATGTATGTATATGTATAGCGTTTCTCTAAAGGTCCTTCCTCTCGTTTTCAGATGATTTATTGTACTTTATAGTTCGGGATAATTCCAGATTTTCGACAGGCAGGATGATAGTTTTGTTTAACATTCTCGCGTATTCTGAGTTACAGTTAGTTTGATCTGAGTTTCCAGTTGGGTTGGATTTTTGGAGACATGTATATTACCCTTGTTTTTTTGTTTAATTTGAAATTTTGCTTTAAAACATGACACAATATTTATCTAGTGAGTTGTTTTGTTTACCAATGGGATAAATATTTATAGTAATTTAGGTGATCCTTATTTTACCATATGCGGTATATGGTTGATATTTAGTTGTAGATTTTTTATACAAAACTGATTTGGAGAGTAATAAATATTGTCATATTTTTTGCACAATAAAAATATTATTATTATTCTTGATATTTTATTAAGAGGGCTCATCTTCCAGGTCAGTTCTGAGTTGAGAAAAGATTGAAAACAAAAACAAATCGATGTCAATCGATGAGCAATGATGAAATTTCATCTCCAATTTTTTATTTTTTCATCATTTAAATCGTAATAAATCCTGAAATTAAAGAGATTAGAGAAACAAGACTTCAATTCTGAGTTCTACCAAATAAAACACTCGTTTAAGAGGATATTGAAGCATATCTATTTTTGTTATGCAGCTATAGTTCAGGTACTGAACGAGAGATGGCAGTGTGTTAAAGAGAAATAATAATTTTAAAATGGAATGATTTGAGAACTACTGGGGATGTTTGAAAACCGAACAATGCTTTTGAAAGGGTAATTTAGGGCAAATCCATTTTTATCAAGGATAAAATCAGTAAAAGCGTTTTGCAGATCTACTGTAGCTACTGAACGAGAGATGGCAATATGTGTTAATCAAAAAAACTCACTAAAAAAATGTTAATGACTCAGAAAATATATCGAGAACACCCGCATCACTGCATTCTGCTGGTCCAGATGCTCTCAAATCATTATAAAATGCTCTAGTGATAATTTTTCGTGGGAAATCCAATCCAAGAGTGGAAGGAAGAAATATACAACTTCAGCTACTGAACGACAGATGGCGTATTGTTCAGATATGGAAATACCTCCAGAACTACAAAAGAAAACCGGCTGCTTCACTAGATTTTTTCCTGGAGCCTTCGAATTGAAGGCAGAGTTTTCTAAACAACGAGTAACTGCGGAATAGTGAAATTTCTCCATAATTTTGATTTTTTCAAATACGATTTTTTTCATCTAAAAATTGAAATAACTCGAAAACTAAAGAGATGGAACGAAACCGATTACAGTTCTGGATTCTGCAGCTCGAGATCCCTCTGTGTGTTCATTTTCAAGCCAATCTATTTTTGTTTCACCGAAAAAAGTTCAAACCTTATTTCTTGAACAGACCAAAAAATCAACTTCTTCCAAATTGGAGGCAGAGCATTTCTAGACAACGAGTTACTGCGGAATTGTGAAATTTCTCCATAATTTTGATTTTTTCAAATACGATTTTTTTCATCTAAAAATTGAAATAACTCGAAAACTAAAAGAGATGGAACGAAACCGATTACAGTTCTGGATTCTGCAGCTCGAGATCCCTCTGTGTGTTCATTTTCAAGCCAATCTATTTTTGTTTCACCGAAAAAAGTTCAAACCTTATTTCTTGAACGGACCAAAAAATTAACTTATTCCTAGAGCTTTCAAATTGAAGGCAAAGCATTTCTAGACAACGAGTAACTGCGAAATAGTTTAAATTTCTCCGTAATTTCGATTTTTTCAAAAACGATTTATTTCATCTAAAAATTGAAATAACTCGGAAATTAAAAGAGATGGAACAAAACCGATTACAGTTCTGGATTCTGCTGCTCGAGATCTCCCTGTTTGTTCATTTTCAAGCAAATCTATTATTAAATTTTCACCGAAAAAAGTTCAAAGGGGTTAACCTTATTTCTTGAACGGACCAAAAAATCAACTTCTTCCTAGAGCCTCCAAATTGAATACAGGGTGTTTCTAGACAACGAGTAACTGCGGAATAGTGAAATTTCTCCACATTTTCGATTTTTTCAAAATTGATTATTTTCACCTAAAAATTGGAATAACTCGAAAACTATAGGAGATGGAACAAAACCGATTACAGTTCTGGATTCTGCTGCTCGAGATCTTCCTGTGTTTCCATTTTCAAGCAATTCTATTTTGGAATTTTCACCGAAAAAAGTTCAAAGGGGTTGTTAACCTTATTTCTTGAACAGACCAAAAAATCAACTTCTTCCTAGAGCCTCCAAATTGGAGGCAGAGCATTTCTAGACAACGAGTTACTGCGGAATTGTGAAATTTCTCCATAATTTTGATTTTTTCAAATACGATTTTTTTCATCTAAAAATTGAAATAACTCGGAAATTAAAAGAGATGGAACAAAACCGATTACAGTTTTGGATTCTGCTGCTCGAGATCTCCCTGTTTGTTCATTTTCAAGCAAATCTATTATTAAATTTTCACCGAAAAAAGTTCAAAGGGGTTAACCTTATTTCTTGAACAGACCAAAAAATCAACTTCTTCCTAGAGCCTCCAAATTGGAGGCAGAGCATTTCTAGACAACGAGTTACTGCGGAATTGTGAAATTTCTCCATAATTTTGATTTTTTCAAATACGATTTTTTTCATCTAAAAATTGAAATAACTCGAAAACTAAAAGAGATGGAACGAAACCGATTACAGTTCTGGATTCTGCAGCTCGAGATCCCCCTGTGTGTTCATTTTCAAGCCAATCTATTTTTGTTTCACCGAAAAAAGTTCAAACCTTATTTCTTGAACGGACCAAAAAATTAACTTATTCCTAGAGCTTTCAAATTGAAGGCAAAGCATTTCTAGACAACGAGTAACTGCGAAATAGTTTAAATTTCTCCATAAATTTCGATTTTTTCAAAAACGATTTATTTCATCTAAAAATTGAAATAACTCGGAAATTAAAAGAGATGGAACAAAACCGATTACAGTTCTGGATTCTGCTGCTCTTCCTGTGTGTTCATTTTGAAGCAAATCTTTTTTTAAATTTTCATCGAAAAATTGATACTCGAAAACCATACTTTCTTTTCAGGATTCAACTGGTCGAGACACTGATATTTTCTTGTGTAGGTACCCTTGTCGAAACACATTTTCATCTCCGACAAAATTCTGAAGAAATTAAGAGAATGAATTTAATCAAAACATGAATAGAGAATCTTCGTGCATTCCTCAAGTGTGAAAAATGGTTCTCCATATTTGGACGAAAGCTTCAACGATTTGTCCAGAATTCTAGGTATATAAAATTTTTGGTGATCATTGAAAAGTTACTCCGGCTCTTCCTCAGTAGATGACAATAAAGTTGATGAAAAATGAATTATTTTTAGAAATGTATGAAGTTAATCAATTTTCAAAAAGATGAAGTTAGAGTGGGATCAATCGAATCAACCTATTTTTCTTACAGTATGAATAACGGAAGCATTGGAACCACTTTGAGGCATAACTACAATATTCTGATCGCCATCTAGTAGTTGAATGCACAAGCTTCAAACTAGATTTACAGAAACCTGTACGAACTGGGCTGTAGATGTCTAGTTACGCTACCCACCACTAGGTGACAGCGCATATTCAAATGTTTGCGTTACGTTCAGCTAATTAAAAAAAAATTACACCAACTATCAATAACACATTTTTATTTACAAAAGAATTTGAATATTTACATACATGGTTCTCCATATTTGGACGAAAGCTTCAACGATTTGTCCAGAATTCTAGGTATATAAAATTTTTGGTGATCATTGAAAAGTTACTCCGGCTCTTCCTCAGTAGATGACAATAAAGTTGATGAAAAATGAATTATTTTTAGAGATGTATGAAGTTAATCAATTTTCAAAAAGATGAAGTTAGAGTGGGATCAATCGAATCAACCTATTTTTCTTACAGTATGAATAACGGAAGCATTGGAACCACTTTGAGGCATAACTACAATATTCTGATCGCCATCTAGTAGTTGAATGCACAAGCTTCAAACTAGATTTACAGAAACCTGTACGAACTGGGCTGTAGATGTCTAGTTACGCTACCCACCACTAGGTGACGGCGCATATTCAAATGTTTGCGTTACGTTCAGCTAATTAAAAAAAAATTACACCAACTATCAATAACACATTTTTATTTACAAAAGAATTTGAATATTTACATACATGGTTCTCCATATTTGGACGAAAGCTTCAACGATTTGTCCAGAATTCTAGGTATATAAAATTTTTGGTGATCATTGAAAAGTTACTCCGGCTCTTCCTCAGTAGATGACAATAAAGTTGATGAAAAATGAATTATTTTTAGAGATGTATGAAGTTAATCAATTTTCAAAAAGATGAAGTTAGAGTGGGATCAATCGAATCAACCTATTTTTCTTACAGTATGAATAACGGAAGCATTGGAACCACTTTGAGGCATAACTACAATATTCTGATCGCCATCTAGTAGTTGAATGCACAAGCTTCAAACTAGATTTACAGAAACCTGTACGAACTGGGCTGTAGATGTCTAGTTACGCTACCCACCACTAGGTGACGGCGCATATTCAAATGTTTGCGTTACGTTCAGCTAATTAAAAAAAAATTACACCAACTATCAATAACACATTTTTATTTACAAAAGAATTTGAATATTTACATACATGGTTCTCCATATTTGGACGAAAGCTTCAACGATTTGTCCAGAATTCTAGGTATATAAAATTTTTGGTGATCATTGAAAAGTTACTCCGGCTCTTCCTCAGTAGATGACAATAAAGTTGATGAAAAATGAATTATTTTTAGAGATGTATGAAATTAATCAATTTTCAAAAAGATGAAGTTAGAGTGGGATCAATCGAATCAACCTATTTTTCTTACAGTATGAATAACGGAAGCATTGGAACCACTTTGAGGCATAACTACAATATTCTGATCGCCATCTAGTAGTTGAATGCACAAGCTTCAAACTAGATTTACAGAAACCTGTACGAACTGGGCTGTAGATGTCTAGTTACGCTACCCACCACTAGGTGACGGCGCATATTCAAATGTTTGCGTTACGTTCAGCTAATTAAAAAAAAATTACACCAACTATCAATAACACATTTTTATTTACAAAAGAATTTGAATATTTACATAAAAAAAATATCAAAAAAACTCAAAAGAACTCAAATTGTTTGAAGTAACATCTGGCACGCACTCTAATGTATTAATCATCCTCTTCATCCTCTGATTCTCCATCAGAATTGTCCGAATCTGACCCATCCGACGACTCCTGAAAACAAAGAAAATATTAGAAACGGATTCCACCACTACACACCAAATTCATTGATTCATTCATGAAAAGGCTTTTAGTTATAGGAATCAAAATACAATTCCAGTGGGACAAGAATACCCAAAACCACTCACTTCATCATCGTCGTCGTCATCATCGTCGTTCTCCTGCTGCTCTTGCTTAACTTTGGTTCTTGCAGTCGAAAATGCCTCCAACTCTTCCTTTGTCATGCTCTTCAAGAATTTCTCAAAGTCAAGAATATAAGCCTGCTTCTTCTTAACCAGTTCGGATTCGTACACCTTTTTTTGCTCGGGGTTGAGAGCCTTCCAGGCCTTCGCAGCAGGTTCGCTTCCCGTGTACGTGGTAACAAAGTACTTGAATGGGGAGCTGGAAGACAAAATAAGTTTGTTTTACTGTTTTGAACAGATATTAAAGCTTATGGTTTAGAATACAAAGGTAGAAGATTCCCGGAAGCCTTCAAATTCTCTAAAATAAAACCCATATACTGGGGAGCTATTCTCGAATTGTCGAACTTTGGTGAACAATTGGTATACGAAAATGTAATTGATATCACCAGGTTTCGTCGGCGACAGGGCAATTTATGCTGACGACAAAACAATGTATGCTGACAATACGGCAATTTATGCTGACGACACGGCAATTTTGGCTGTCGACACGGAAATTTATGCTAACAACACAATTTATGCTGACGACATGGCAATTTATGTTGACGACACGGTAATTTATGCTGACAACACGGCAATTTATGTTGACGACACGGAAATTTATGACACGTCAATTCATGCTGACGACACGGAAATGTATGCTGACGACACTGCAAATTTATGCTGACGACACGGCAATTCATGATGACGACACGGCAATTTAGCATAACGACAAGGAAATTTATGCTGACAACACAATTTATGCTGACGACACGGTAATTTATGCTGACGACACGGCAATTCATGCTGACGACACGGCAATTCATGCTGACGACATGGCAATTTATGCTGACGACATAGCAATTAACGCACAGGCAACCGTGACAAGTAAAACCGATGTGCAAGTAGAAAGCCACTTGAAGAGGAAGTCGTGCCGTATAAGGCAAAGAACAAAATAGTGATTAACCCTACTGAAACTGAGCTCATGAACTTCCCGAAGAAAAGGAAACGTAAATACGTGGAATTTTCGGATGGATTCAGGGCTCCGGACACCGAGATTAGTCAGGCCGAGTCTGTGCGGTACCGGGTGGTACAGCTGGACAAAGGATTAAAATTTGGTAGACATGTTAACTTGGCGTTATAGCGCGCCGGGCGGCGATTCAAAGAACACACTCGTTTATAGCAAGATACTCCAATTTGCCAATGGAGACTAGGGTGTAATTTACAAGCAGGTTATCAGGCCAGCGATGACGTACGCATGTTCAGTTTTTTGCAGCGTTTCCAAATCAAAAATGTTGCGACTGGAAACAACGCAGAACAAAATACTCCGTATGGCCACTAACAATGACAGGTACATTCGACTGACACACTGAGGAAGCTAGCCGATATTTCAAAAATCAAAGAATTTATCAGACAACAGTCAAGAAAGATTAATTTAAAAATTTCTCTATTTGGCTTCAGGTCAGCAACAGGAAGAATAAAGATGAATCTACTTGACAGTGAAATTGACAAATACTTCAGTCATTTTGCCCACGCGTCAAATTCAAAACTAAGACAACTAACTATCAATGAATGAGCTACTTAACAAAAATCCCTGAGTTAACTAAACACTATAATGAAAGATTCGGATGTCAAGGATCCTGGCTGAAAAAATTGTTGGATGCTTCTCAACCCTCCGTGAGTGCTATTTTCTGAAAAATGCAACAGTTACGGGCAAGGAAGACGTTCTTTTGGAAAAAACTACTGCATTTAATAGGAATTGTAAGTATGGATAAATTCTATCAAGGCATACACTTTTCCTAGTTCAAGGTCTGAATGATCTTATGTTTTACCGAGCTGGAGCACACATTTCCAAAGGAAATGAAGGCCTATGGTGATCAAGAATTAATTTCTCATCGAGTGATTTTATAGACATTACTTCACAAATGCCTAAATTCATGCCTTTCATTTTCGAAAGAACCGTTATTTAACCAAGAAAACACCCGTATTTGCTAGTATTCCAACATTATATCAATAGTTCAGACATTGACGGACAGATGGCGCTAGTCCCGTTGACGAATGGACAGACAATATTGCCATTTTAAAAGTTAGAGTGTAGTTTTTTCACTATCAAAGTGACAATACAATTATGACCAATAAATATTTCAACAAATGTATTATATTTCCGAATAAATGAAATGAATGAATATCATCGAATTGGGAAACGATCGGTATATTGTGAAGCCATCTATTTTGAAATAGTGAAAGCTAATCTTTCGGGTTGAGACTTTGCTATAAATTCCAAAAGCATTGTGGCAGTTATGAAATATTTTTATGACAATGGAAACAGAGATGAAGGACTTAATTACAGACCGATATCACTGTCTTAGAAGATTGCTGAACTATTCGAAAGGATCATTAATGAACGGTTAACCAGTTTGAACTTACATCGGAGGCTGTTCAGGCTCCTGCAATTTCTTGGTTTTCTCGGCTTTCTTTACGGTTGCTGCACCTTTGATAGCCTTGGTGGTAATCACCTTCTTCTTCGCCGCCTTCTTCTTGCTTTTCGCCTCTTTCTTCGGCTTTTCCTCTTCCGATTTCGCCTTCTTCGGAGCAGATCTTTTCATTTCAAGATGTCTCTCTTCTTCTGGCAGGGACTCGAGGTATGCTGCGTAATCAATTTTATACTGATCGTTCAGCTGAGGATAAGAAAAAACATCAGTAAAAACATCGACTAAGTGCTGCAAAATGATTCGCACCTTTTCGAACAGATCCTTGTAGTGTTTCTTCTCATCTTCGCTGCAGTACTTCCACTGATTGGACACAAATATTAATCTGTCCCTCACAGGTACTCCTTTGATCTCTTCCGTTTGCAGAAGCATTCTAGCGAAGAGGTTGTAAGACGAGACTGGCGGTTTAGCGGGCTTTCCAGATACCCGCTCCTTCACCAGCTGCTCCTGTTTCGTGAGCAACGCTTTGTGAGAACTTTGAACGACAAATTCTGGATTGTCTCTGAGGAACTCTTTCAACTCTTCCTGCAAACGGAACGTAACTCATAAAAACGTATTGCCTGCATAGAAGTTGCATTTCATGGACTTGGGAAATATGATACAGTCATTCTGAAGAAGATAACTGGAGTTGGCGGATGGCCCTGATAGCACAAGCCGCCTCCCGACAAAAGAGAAATTTAAAGTCGTCATATTTCTCACTTGTGTATAAAACGAAAGAGAGTTGACAATTCCCATCGACTACAATATTTTTTCATTATTTTATTTGATATTCAGTTTAAAATTTATATTTGTTCGTTATAGATTTGAGAGTGTAGTTTTTGTTCGATTTCGTGTTTAAGAAACATTGAAAATCAAAGAAAATCGCTGTAAGATGTCATCGAATTACATTGTAGAGAAATTTATAGAAAACTACATTAAGACATAATTTCCAGTGGAAATTACTCCGAAAAACTGACAGAAAAGACATTAGATTTAAATAAAAAAATTCACAAGTTATTTCAACTAATAGAGGAACTAATTTGTAAAGAAATTCATAAACTACTGACTAGGACATAATATTGTCTGTTTGCTTCCCAGCTGAAATAACCCTAAAAAGTGGTGAAAACTCTTGGCAGAACTTACAGGATTACATGTTACATGTTAAGATATATAGGTTAACTATATTATATGGATTTCAATGGAAACTATTATAAAAATTGGACTGAAATGTCATCTAATTCAATACATTTTCCAACCAATCTGAACTAATAGAATTAATTTTTGAATAAATGTATAGGAAAACTACAATAAGACATTATTTTCTGTGGAAATAACTTAGGAAAACGAACAGAAATGTCATTGAATTTAATTAATCATAATTTACAAAATATTGGATCTAATTTGTGAAGAAATTTATAAAAAAAACTGACAGAACATAATGTTATATCTGCTTCCCATCTGGAATAACCCTAAAAAGTGGTAACAACACTTTGCAGAACTTACTGCAGGCTCAAATGTGAGAGTTCAATGCAGTAAATAGGTTATATCATTATATGGGTTTTAAATGGAAATCACTTCGAAAACAGAGTGAAAGTTCATCGAATTTAAATTAAAATTTACAACAAACCTGAACTAACCAAGAAACTAATTTGTGAATAACTTTATAATCCTTAAGAGTGGTGAAAACTCTTTGCAGAACTTACTTCACGCTTGACTGTATCAAATTAATGTACATTTTCAATGCAGTCAATAGTTAATTACTATTATATGGGTTTCAATAAAAACTATGCAGAAAAATGGAGTGAAATATCGAATCTTCTGAAAAAAAATTTTACAATAAATCTGAACTTCCCGACGAACTTCTAAATAAATTCATAAAAAACTGCATAGAATTATTATATTATGTTTGCTTCCCAACTAAAATAATCCTAAAGAGTGGTGAAAACTTTGCAGAACTTACGTCATGCTTAATTGTAAGAATTTAATGTTCATTTTCAATGAAGTCAATAGTTAATTACTATTATATGGGTTTCAATAAAAACTATGCAGAAAAATGGAGTGAAATATCATCGAATCTTCTGAAAAAAAATTTTACAATAAATCTGAACTTCCCGACGAACTTCTAAATAAATTCATAAAAAACTGCATAGAATTATTATATTATGTTTGCTTCCCAACTAAAATAATCCTAAAGAGTGGTGAAAACTTTGCAGAACTTACGTCATGCTTAATTGTAAGAATTTAATGTTCATTTTCAATGAAGTCAATAGTTAATTACTATTATATGGGTTTCAATAAAAACTATGCAGAAAAATGGAGTGAAACATCATCGAATCTAATAAAATAAATTTTACAACAAATCGGAACTTACCGACGAATTAATTAGTAAAGAAATGTATAAAAAACTGCATAGAATCATTATATTATGTTTGCTTTCCAACTAAAATAGTCCTAAAGAGTGGTGAAAACTGTTTGCAGAACTTACTGCAGGCTTGAATTTAAGAATTCAATGTTTATTTTCAATAGAGTTAATTATCATTGTATGGGTTTCAATGAAAATTACTCATAAAAACGTAGTGAAATGTAAATAAATTCAACAAAATAGATAGAACTAATTTGCAAATAAAATTTATTAAAAAACTGAGGACATACATTTATCTCTGCGTCGGTGCTTCCCAGCTGAAATAACCCTAAAAAGTAGGAATACTCTTTGAAGAACTTACTACATGCTTCATTGTAAGGTTTCAATGTTTATTTTGAGTGAAGTAGGTTGGTTATCATCATATGGGCGTCAATCGAGGAATTAATTTATAACATGTATAGAAGAAAAACTGCACATTCAACCCTAAAAAGTGAACTTACAAAACTTTGCAGAACTTACCTCATACTTAAAATTCTCCGCTTCTGCATAGCTGATCCATTCCATTTTCTGGTCATCTGGCATATTCTTCCATCTTTCCTTGCATACCTCCTTGAAAGCTACCTTGTCTTCGACGTTTTCCTTCTCGGATTCGGAAAGATAAAAGTACTGGAATGGCGGGAGCGCTCTTTTCGGAGCCTTCGGCTTCGGTGGAGGTTTTTCTTTAGGTGGTTTAGGAATTGGTTTTTCCTTAGGCGGTTTCGGTGGTGATTTCTCTTTAGCCGGCTTCGGAAGAGGCTTTTCTTTTACAGGTTTTGGAGGTTTGGGGGGTTTAGGAGGTTTCGGAGGCTTATCCGATTTAGCCTTAGAGACTTTTGCCAGTTTCTCTTCTGGATGCAAAAGACTAGAAGAATAAATAAAAAATAACAACAAAAAAATAACACAGAGAATCCCAAATGATGTTAAGAACTCCAGATGAAGATTTTTCAACTCTAGAAGTTCTCAACTGAAATATGTAGCTATAACTTACTAAAATTCCTTCATTTTTTGTTCGTATTCTTCTTTGTTCTTCTGAGCGAGTTTCTCATATTTTTCTTTTTTTTCTGGAGGCAATTTCTTGAATTCCTGACTACATATTTTGGCTAGTTCCGTCTACAAAAAAATTTTATTTCAACTTAGGGGAAGCTGTGACCTTAAAAGATAAAAACAACAAAAACTAACAGCAGAATTCTAGTTCTGAACAACTATTTTCGAAACTCCTTGAGACATTTAGCAACTCATTGAAATTTACACTTTATAAGACATTATGAAAAAATAAACTTTCTTACTGCATCTATTCCCGGGTTTTCAGCCTGAAGCGCCTCTCTCTTCTTGAGATAGAAAATGAAATAGACGCTAAGAGGTCTTCGAGGCATGTCAGGATGTCGGTAAACCTTAGGTTTCTTTTTGGACTTTGGTTTTGCAACCCATTCTTTAGCATCCTGCAAAACTTCCTGCAGTAATCTGTATCTTCGAATTTTCTTTTGAATAAACGACCAAGTGCGTTTGCAATCTTCCACGGAATAGTTTTTGAAGGCAATCTAAAAAAAGTACACAATTGAATTGGATACAAATTATGCCATGTTTCATATTCTAAAATCTTGCTGAGTGTTCAATCTCAAGCTGACCATGTCCTTACAAAAACACTTACTGTATCCCATTCCAACTCGTCAATTCTTCTAATGAACGGTTTATTGTCATTTGGTGGAATGCATACTTCCATTCTAGCCACAAGTTCTTGCATATCATCGTCAGGCCATGATGGATCTGCGACTTTACGTGCTGAAAAATTATTAAAACATTCCAAGACTGCTATTCTCACTCAAGAATTTCACATCAGGTTTTCAAGAATACACTAACATGAAATAAGATTGCAGATCATGAAAAAAATTATCAACCAAATGATCAAAATCACTATTAAAAATGACATTCATATCCTGAGCAGGTTATCATTTAATATAGAGCCAAATTTGAATTTTATTAAATGATTCTCAATCATTTAAAAACTTAGGTTATGCTCAGAAAATCTAGTACAAGTTGTATGCACTTGGCGAAATCACAAACTTTTAGAAAGAAACTGCACTGAGACTAACCTTTGGGGCTCTCCTCTTTCTTGTCAACTTTTTTCTCCAGCTGCTTCAGTAAATCATTCTCTTCCCAATCCGAATCGACGTCGCCTACATCTGTGATTGAAATTGTCACAACATTTTCATTGCCCTCATTTTCATTCTGATCCTTGATATCAATGATGTTCACTTCGTGCTTCATGACAGTTTTGTTGTTGTTATTCAAAGTGCTCTCTAGCTCTTCGAAAGTTAGCTGCATGTCATCGTGTTTAACTTTCTTCTTTTTTTTCTTTGGTGCAATTTCTTGGGCTAGTTCTTCCACTGGAGGCGCTTCTATTTCATCACTAGTTTCTAGCTCATCCAAAAGAGGTATAATCTTTTTTCCTCTCTTATTCACTGGTGTTGTTTGTGGTGTAGTAATACCAGCAAACATTGCTTGTAAGTTTTCTTCTACAACATTGACATTTGAACCAGTTTTCCCAGAAGACTCACTTTTATCAATACAATTTGTAATGTCCACCTGGCTAGGTTCCCCAGCTTCTTCAGGCCCTATCAATGCTGTCTCAGCATCATCAGCTAAAGATTGCTCCTTTTCCTCAGCAGAATGTTTCTTCTTCGCCTTCTTTGCTGGTGGAGTTTCCACTTCAGAACTAGGTTGTTTTCTCTTTCTGCCTTTTTGCTTTGCTGTGCCATTCTCCATGGGGACCACAGCACCTTTCTTTTTCGTTTTCTTTGGCACTTCAGTAACAGCGTCTTCAGAGTTATTGTTAACTAAATTTGCACCGCCCACAATATTCTTTTTATTCTTCTTGGAATTCATTATTTGAAAACTTCCAGAATTATTGGTAATCCAACACTCAACACCGGTTTCCCTCTCAACCTCAGCAGCTAGGTTAGCATCAAATCAAACTGAAATTTTGAAAGTTTGTGTTAAATCCAACAAAACAACTGAAATTGGTGGGAGAAAGAAGTCGACGTTTGTTTCAGGTCACAGCTTGCTGTGTTCCTATTTCATTTACCTGAGAATATTTGCTACTTCGTAGCCATTGTTATATTAACTTATACTACTGTTTACTTTTTGTTTCATATTGCATTATTTGTCGTTTATTTGGAGGCCATCAGAACAAAATGGTTTTGCGCTATGTGAACTCAGTGATACCAATACTTTGAAACGGAATAGCTATAGCGCCACTTTCAAATTACCAGGTTTTGACTTTACGCAACAGCTTTGAAATTAAATTAATTGTGACAATATACGTATAATATTAATAAAATTCGGAGTAATTAGCACTAAGGAAACAAATAGTATTTCCCCTCTTGTACATACTTTTTCAGTTATTCCTGTAGATGCCCGTTTTGATAAACAACCTGAATATTGATTACACTGATGCCAGTAAGTGCAGAGCCTACTGTCTGTATTTATAATTATACTACAAATATCATTATAACGTTACCTCATACAGGTAATGTTTAACCAACTACCTGTTTTATGACTACCGACCACAGGCTTATGTCAAAAGTTGTCAAGTAATTAAAGTAAATATTTAGGTAATCGTATTGCTGGCAGTATAATCTTCGTCTGGATTTATTACTGTCCCAGGGGGGCCCAACATCTCATTTCATGTGAATTTTCAAAATTTTCAAGGAATTGAGAATAAATAATAAAAATATTGTGCTGTATGTTCCATTGCACGATTGATACGAAATGGAAAACATCTACTTATTCCTCTTGTGGAAATTCAAGGAAAATACTATTAATTGTAATAAAACAGTTGAATAGTATGCTCAATCAAGTTGGAAATTACCACCTATATGCATATAGTTTGAGACATAATTAAAGTTTCATATTTTAAGCATTAAGTTTTATAATTTGAGAACTGTCTCTGGTCACGCCCCACAAACAATAAACAATCTTTTGTAGGTAAAATTTAAGCTTCATTTTTTAATTTTGTTTTGCACCGTTTCATTTCTAAAATTGACAGGTATCCTAAATCACAAAACTTATTATATAAAACCACCCATGCAGTGGGACTCTGTAACTTTATAGCGAAAGCGAAGCGAATCATAAACTATCTCTTTCCAATACATCGGGAACTAATAGCGTGTGCTTCGTTACAGAGTCCCACCCCTGATCCTGATTTCAGAATCAAATCAAATACCTTATGCGTGCATTTCCCGAATTTTTATATTCACCATATTGGTGTGGTGGATTCCATTCGACCAATAGTAACACTGTAAATTTCAAATTGACAAATCAAAGGGCGAGTTTGCAATCCACCACACCAATATGGTGAATATAAAAATTCGGGAAATGCACGCATAAGGTATTTGATTTGATTCTGAAATCAGGATCAGGGGTGGGACTCTGTAACGAAGCACACGCTATTAGTTCCCGATGTATTGGAAAGAGATAGTTTATGATTCGCTTCGCTTTCGCTATAAAGTTACAGAGTCCCACTGCATGGGTGGTTTTATATAATAAGTTTTGTGATTTAGGATACCTGTCAATTTTAGAAATGAAACGGTGCAAAACAAAATTAAAAAATGAAGCTTAAATTTTACCTACAAAAGATTGTTTATTGTTTGTGGGGCGTGACCAGAGACAGTTCTCAAATTATAAAACTTAATGCTTAAAATATGAAACTTTAATTATGTCTCAAACTATATGCATATAGGTGGTAATTTCCAACTTGATTGAGCATACTATTCAACTGTTTTATTACAATTAATAGTATTTTCCTTGAATTTCCACAAGAGGAATAAGTAGATGTTTTCCATTTCGTATCAATCGTGCAATGGAACATACAGCACAATATTTTTATTATTTATTCTCAATTCCTTGAAAATTTTGAAAATTCACATGAAATGAGATGTTGGGCCCCCCTGGGACAGTAATAAATCCAGACGAAGATTATACTGCCAGCAATACGATTACCTAAATATTTACTTTAATTACTTGACAACTTTTGACATAAGCCTGTGGTCGGTAGTCATAAAACAGGTAGTTGGTTAAACATTACCTGTATGAGGTAACGTTATAATGATATTTGTAGTATAATTATAAATACAGACAGTAGGCTCTGCACTTACTGGCATCAGTGTAATCAATATTCAGGTTGTTTATCAAAACGGGCATCTACAGGAATAACTGAAAAAGTATGTACAAGAGGGGAAATACTATTTGTTTCCTTAGTGCTAATTACTCCGAATTTTATTAATATTATACGTATATTGTCACAATTAATTTAATTTCAAAGCTGTTGCGTAAAGTCAAAACCTGGTAATTTGAAAGTGGCGCTATAGCTATTCCGTTTCAAAGTATTGGTATCACTGAGTTCACATAGCGCAAAACCATTTTGTTCTGATGGCCTCCAAATAAACGACAAATAATGCAATATGAAACAAAAAGTAAACAGTAGTATAAGTTAATATAACAATGGCTACGAAGTAGCAAATATTCTCAGGTAAATGAAATAGGAACACAGCAAGCTGTGACCTGAAACAAACGTCGACTTCTTTCTCCCACCAATTTCAGTTGTTTTGTTGGATTTAACACAAACTTTCAAAATTTCAGTTTGATTTGATGCTAACCTAGCTGCTGAGGTTGAGAGGGAAACCGGTGTTGAGTGTTGGATTACCAATAATTCTGGAAGTTTTCAAATAATGAATTCCAAGAAGAATAAAAAGAATATTGTGGGCGGTGCAAATTTAGTTAACAATAACTCTGAAGACGCTGTTACTGAAGTGCCAAAGAAAACGAAAAAGAAAGGTGCTGTGGTCCCCATGGAGAATGGCACAGCAAAGCAAAAAGGCAGAAAGAGAAAACAACCTAGTTCTGAAGTGGAAACTCCACCAGCAAAGAAGGCGAAGAAGAAACATTCTGCTGAGGAAAAGGAGCAATCTTTAGCTGATGATGCTGAGACAGCATTGATAGGGCCTGAAGAAGCTGGGGAACCTAGCCAGGTGGACATTACAAATTGTATTGATAAAAGTGAGTCTTCTGGGAAAACTGGTTCAAATGTCAATGTTGTAGAAGAAAACTTACAAGCAATGTTTGCTGGTATTACTACACCACAAACAACACCAGTGAATAAGAGAGGAAAAAAGATTATACCTCTTTTGGATGAGCTAGAAACTAGTGATGAACAATAAACAATCTTTTGTAGGTAAAATTTAAGCTTCATTTTTTAATTTTGTTTTGCACCGTTTCATTTCTAAAATTGACAGGTATCCTAAATCACAAAACTTATTATATAAAACCACCCATGCAGTGGGACTCTGTAACTTTATAGCGAAAGCGAAGCGAATCATAAACTATCTCTTTCCAATACATCGGGAACTAATAGCGTGTGCTTCGTTACAGAGTCCCACCCCTGATCCTGATTTCAGAATCAAATCAAATACCTTATGCGTGCATTTCCCGAATTTTTATATTCACCATATTGGTGTGGTGGATTCCATTCGACCAATAGTAACACTGTAAATTTCAAATTGACAAATCAAAGGGCGAGTTTGCAATCCACCACACCAATTTGGTGAATATAAAAACATGCCCATCACTTTTCCCATTAGAAAATACATTTTTTTCCAATTTCCATGGTATGGTATGTTTATCGAGATCAAGTATCAAGTGCAGTACATCAGTAATTACACTACTTACAGGGGTGTGATTCCGTGTACCATTGAATTCTATAGTCGACAAATATGTCTCTTTCTCATTCATAAATTCAACGATAATGACATCTCACTCATTTGATCGACTATAGAATTAATTCTATGGTACACTCGCACTCTAAATTGTTCTGAGGTGGCATTCCGTGTACCGTGGATTTCAACTTTTTACCGAATAAGTGAAACGACACCATAGTTGAATTAGTGGGAGAGACAGAGACGTAACTATAAATTCTAACTACGGAATCCCGAATTCAACCCGAAACTCCGGAACAAATTGTTAGCTTGTCAATACGTCATTGTCATAAATGTCAAAGAATAATAAATTCAAAATAAACTAGAAGGGTTATTTATATATCTTATCATAGGAAATTTGCGGTTGCCATAAATATTTCCATATAAATTACTGACCGAAGATAAAAAAACGATACAATCCTGAAAAAAAATCCACAATCCAATCGAAATCATTCGCTTAAAGCCAATCATGTTGAGAAAATTCTGCATTACCAGGTTATCCGTATTTTTCTTATATTTGATATGTTTTATGTCTTATAGTGATGCAGCAGCTTCCGACATACAATTAGATGCTAAGGCACAATCTACTCATAGACTTGATAGCTTGAATTTACTCTCCTATACATTTCTACTCATTTTGACTGTACTTACTATATGGCTGTTCAAACATCGCAGAGTCAGCTTTTTACACGAGACTGGACTCGCAGTTATATACGGTAAGTTTAGAATAGTGGTATCTCAAATATCCGTAATAAGTGCCGTTATTTTACAGGACTCATAGTTGGGGCTGTCATACGATATTCGAGTACTACTACCCAAGTACTGAATATGCAGGTTAACATCAATGATCCTCAATACAACTCCTCAATTCCTCCCGATACCTTATCTCTGCATTTTCCCATCAAGGAACATACTCAAACCACTAACAAAACCTTCCAGTATGTATTCAGAGAAGAAATTGTAGATCTCCAGGAAAATGAAATTGATCTCAAAGCCACTTTTGATCCTGAAATATTTTTCAACATTATTTTGCCGCCAATTATCTTTCACGCTGGATATTCTTTGAAAAGGGTATGTATGGAACAGCCTTGGCATTGATGTCCTTGTGACTTCCAATTATGTTAATAGATCAGTTGTGCTGAAATTATTGAAAAGTTTTCACTGCCCAAGATTTGTTCATGTCACTACAGAAGTAATGGAAGTTTTCAAATACTTGCAGTATACTTTTCATTCTCATGTACACATCAAAATCAGCTGAACTGAAGTTATCTCACTTGAGGGCTGATACAAATAAAACTGCCATTTAAACTGGTTTGGACTAGTTTATTGCTGTACTAGTGAGTTTGTCTTGAGCAGTGAAAGTGTTGAAAGGCAATGCTAGGGAAGTAATTTGTCAAACAAGTAGTTCACAATATTTAAAGTAATTTCGAATCAGGGTGATATTTCCTAGCTGGCGTCGTCTAGAACTAGTGCATGTATTGATAACTTGAAAATTGCCACAAGCTACAATCCGAACCAATTGTGACTAACCCATTATGGAAACCTAAGCCCAGCATTGCCTCTTGACTCTTTGCATCGAGTAAATCTAACACTTTCTGTTGAAATTTCAGAAATATTTCTTTCGTAATTTGGGTGCAATACTAACCTTCGCAATAATTGGCACAACAGTTTCCTCATTTGCTGTGGGGGCACTAATGTATGGCTGTGTCCAGATGATGCCTGCTAAATTGGCCAGTAGTTTCACATTTTTGGACACACTGTATTTCGGAGCTCTAATATCCTCTACTGACCCACTGACAATCCTTGCTATTTTTAATGACTTGAACGTAGATGTTAACCTCTATGCCTTAGTGTTCGGTGAAAGTGTCCTGAATGATGCTGTTGCTATTGTTCTTAGTGGGTAAGTGTTCATTCTCTCATCTGTCTCATCTATACAGGGTTACGAGGATCTTTACTGGAATTTTACGGTTATCTCTGTTTTCACTGTAAGTGTAATAAAATACTTGCTTGAAATGAATCATTCCACTTATATTCTCAAAACTTACCAAAGTGTATTCATTTCTAATAATTTCTTATAAATCAATATAAAATAAAATTATATTATAGTTATTCTCAATCACACACAAACTGGTAACAGTTTACGTGACGATTAACGATTATTATAACCCTGATTTTATGTATAAATAGTAATGTATCAAAGTTAATTAACATTATTATTATATAAGTATCACTTAAATGAAAATCATAAGTAAACTTTTGAATATGCTTATGATATGATGCACTCAGCATGAGATCAATTGAATTTCCATCCCAAGCTGATTCTCATACCCCTATTTTGAAGCTTTTGTAGATAGGTGGTTCATATCCAACACGTGTAAGCTGAATCCCCTAAAATAAACATCAAATGAACGATAAAAATATCAGTTTCTTTTTGAAACATAAATGACAAATAATATGTAACATCATAAACGAAATGAAACAGCGATAATATAATAATATGGGTCAATAACTAAAGTTTCATTATTTGTATACGACCATTGCAAAATTCGTGTTCATTCAGAATGTTTGCAGTCTTTGAAAATAGTCTCTCACGGTCATTTTTGGTGACAATTTGACTAAGGTAAGGGAAGTTAAACTTATTCTCAATTCAGAGTAGGAGATCTGAGCCGTTTCTTGTCCCCTCCCCACCACTTTGACGTCTTCAGTTTGGTGTGGCTATGACCTTGAGATGTCTTCAGGACTTTGAAAGTTGTGTTGTTGTTTGACACCTACATCTGCATATACGGGGATAGATCGATTCATTGATGAGGCATTGGCGGGTACAGGGGGAGGGCGAGTGCTCCCACTGTGGCATACCATCTGTTTATATTAGCATAAATGACCCAAAACTAAATTTTTTATTTCTTACCAGTACAGGTAACGACTGAGTGGTTTATCCCTATATAATTCAGCATAAACGACCCAAAACAGAACAGGTATAATAATTGAATATGTTTGCAAAACAGCAGGCTAGTGATATGCTACAAAACACTTTGTCCTAATGAAGACGATTTGAAATCGAGCTCTAAATAAACATAATTTTGAGTTTTCGCGCCAAGTTGGCTCAGCTTTTCTTGAGTCTGTTTCAACTTCTCACAGTACACTTTCTCACGATTCAAAGATATAATACTCTTTTTTCATTTCGTTTTTTAGGTCAATACAGAACTATGAAAAACGATATCAATCAGGCACGGGAGGATTCGAAACAAAAGCCTTTTTCAAGGCAGTAGGCGACTTCTTTGGAATTTTCATGTTGTCTCTACTAATTGGAGCTGTGATGGGTTGTGTTACAGCATTGATATCCTTTTTATTGTCAAAATATTGACATATAGGCATGGAAATCGTATTTCCATGTCAAATTTGAGTTGCCCAATGTTGATCTTGTTTTTTCCTTAATAAAAGTTACATGACAAAATTCACCAGAGTTCGAGACTTTCCACTTTTAGAGTCTGCTTTATTCGTTTTGATGTCTTACAGCACATTTTTAATAGCAGAGGCATCAGAACTAACAGGTGAGGTGTGTTTCATCATAAATTGCATTCATTATATTATTTGAATTTTTCCAGGAGTGGTGTCGGTCCTATTCTGTGGTATCTGTCAAGCCCACTACACCTATAATAATCTTTCGGATGATTCTAGAATTAGAACAAAGCAGATGTTTGAGCTGCTCAATTTTTTGGCTGAAAACTTCATATTTTCTTACATTGGTGTTTCGATGTTCACTTTTCCGAAGCATCATTTTGACCCGTTGTTCATATTCACAGGATTTGTATCCTTCCATGTAATATCATAGAAAATGTTTTCAATTCAATTTTCAAACTAAGTTACAAAGTGTACGTTCGTCACATTTCCTCAACACTTTGTTAGATCTGTGCAGCAATTGGAAGAGCAGCAAATATTTATCCACTGTCTTTCTTATTGAATTTAGGAAGGAAGCCAAAAATTCCATCCAATTTCCAACATATGCTATTTTTTGCAGGTGAGTTTCGTGTCACCGAAATAGTTCGCAAGCCCTCGTACAAAATCTTAAGTGATAACCAGCAAGTTGTAACTTTGTATACCGTTTAAGTATGCAGAGTCCGACAAGATTTCGCAGAGAGGAAACCTTGACAGTGGTAAGTTTTCCTTTGGCTGTCTAAAAAACATGACAATTTCGCATTTATATGTAAGGTAATGACCAGCATGTAGTTTTTAAGTTGAAGTGAAAGATATTTACTAAAAGTATTCTAAACAAAAATCGCCCGACAAAAAGTTTAGGTACTTCTAGTTGGTCCGCAACGTGTCGACCTAATTAGACACACTGTATAAATTTTTCGATTTTAATATACATTTAGATGACGTTCACTCTGCTAGTGCAGCACAATCAGAATCCGTGACAAGCGATGAAAGTGATACTTTGAGTGCGAGCGAAGAATCTACTGAAGAGGAAGATGAATGATTCTTTTTTTTCAATCATGTTTATTTATCATACAAATTAAGAAATAAACTGTAAAGCGACATTGCATTTTCATGTAATTTTGAATTTTTACTTCTATCGCGAGAAATACTGAAATTACAAAATGTCATATTTTTTGTCGGACTGGCAAAACAGTCCAGTATTTTTGTCGGACAATCGATACTTTCGATAAGTACTGTATTTTTTTCTCAATTGCCACTGTTGTCCGACAGCTGGTTATCACCAACACTGTTGTCGTCAAATCGACAGTAGGACTTGCTGAAGATCCCTATTAATTTTTTCGGTGTAGAAAACGATTGCTGCCTGTCGCCAACCTACTAGTCGTGAAATCGACACGTTTAGAGTGGCGGATAAACTAGAATTACCTTAAACTTTTTGTCGGACAATTATTTTCAGATTACTTTTAGTAAATATCTTTCACTTTAACTTGAAAACTAAATGCTGGTCATAACCTTACATATAAATGCGAAACTGGCATGTTTTTCAAAAAGCCAAAGGAAAACTTACCACTATCAAGGTTTCCTCTTCGCGAAATCCTGTCGGACCTGGCATACTTAAACAGTATACAAAGTTACAACTTGCTGGTTGTCACTTAAGACTTTGTACGAGGGCTTGCGGACCAAAATACTCTCAAGTTACCATTCAAACAGATTTTGTTCAAATACGTAGAAGAATGATAATAATAATTAATGGTAACTATACAGAATTCAAAATGATTTTTCTTTCAGGATTGAGAGGAGCCATGTCATTTGCTTTGGCAATACGAAATACTCTGTCAGAAGCACGGCAAGCAATGTTGACGACAACATCTTTAATTGTGATAATAACTGTTATTATTCAAGGAGGAGCTACTATGAATCTATTGAATTGGTTCCAAATTCCGTAAGTTTTTACGGGATATTCAGTTAAAACGAAAAAAAGTTTTGTTAAACAGGGCAACGTGAAAACTGTTGTGTAGTCAAATGAATATGTGCAATACATCTGTTCACCTCAATATTGCAGTTTGGTTTTTTAGTTATTCAAAACTACATTTCTGCTATTTTGTTGAATTGACTCTGAATCTTAAAACAATAGTGCCATATTTTTGATTTCAGGGTAGGAGTAGACGACGAAACTGAAGCCCTATCACAACAAGGTGTCCACAGTGTGAGTATACTTTGATTTGAGAAAATTATTTCCACAACATGGACCAAAAAGCAGGTCCGTTCATCCATGAAATCGTGCAAATTTGTTTGGTGATTTCGAATTACATCCAAACTTGAAAAACGGGCCTGCTGTTCCAACGTTTTTTTGTTGTAATAATTGATTCTGTTATTTCAATGGCTAGGTATACAACTCTACGGAGCAAGGCTCGGGGGTAGGTGAAATTATGACACTACTCTTTTATGTTTATTTTATCTTTGCTCTCTTCGCCGTATCTTATATTAATTGAAAAAGTGGCATTATCATATCTTTTTCCTCCTCAAATATCGGTCCTGGTGAAATAATTGTTCATTTAGGCTATTTTTAGTAAAATGTGTCTTGATTCTTTACTTATACAGGGTGTTAGTGAATAAGTGCGACAAACTTCAGAAGGTGATTCTGCGTGAAAAAAATGATGACCGTTATATATATATATACATATATGTTAAGTTTTTCTTAAAAACTGACTATTTATTTATTGCTCTGAACCTGGTCGAGATATGCAAATTAAATTTGGTGGGTTTTAAAAGGTAGGTATTGCGCATTTTCTGACATGAATAATTTTATGTTCATAATTGGCGCGAATACGGGTATTTTTTTAAAGAATAAAATGGTTCTCCACTGGGATATTTCAAACTAACAATAATTTTTAGAGTCTTCGTTCAATTTGTGACAAAAAATTTCTTTTTTTTTGTGGGAGGGCGCCGTTTTTATGCAAAAAAATTAAACAACTTATCGCGTATTTTTCATTTCTTCGCTACTTCATCCAGTACTATCTAATACAATTACATTAAACCAGAACAATAACAGAAAATATCACTAATAAATAAATAGGCGCAAAGCTACAACAAATGTTCAAAATGACCTTCCTCAGGCGTGATACAAGATTCGACTCTTCGCCTCATTGATTGTCGTATTCGTGCAAATATTCCTGATGTATTTCTTATTGTCTCACAGCCGGCTATAATTCCATTCCTCAGGTCTTCAACATTTTCGATGGAATAAACTAACGACTTGAGAAAACCCCAAATGCAAAAATCTAGAATATTTAAATCCGCCGATCGAGCAGGCCAATGTTCCGTACCTCCCCTACCTATCCAACGATTTGGATATACTGTATCAAGGTGATTACGTACACCACATTAATGCTAAAATACTGAAAGCTTAAAAATGATAAAACGGTTATTTGACATTTCGTTGAAATATTCGTATTCAAGAATGTTTACAAGTAGCCTGCTAGCGTCGCTACTAGATATTGTGTTGAAGAAATGAAACATACGCGTTAAAAGCTTTTATTTTTTTGCATAAACACGGCGCCCCAAACAAAAAAAAAAGGCAGGAGAGATTTTTTGTCACAAATTGAACGAAGACTCTAAAAATTATTGTTAGTTTGAAATATCCCAGTGGCGTACCATTTTATTCTTTGAAAAAATTACCCGTATGCGCGCCAATGATGAACATAAAATTATCAATTGCATGTCAGAAAAAGCGCAATAACTACCTCTTAAAACCGACCAAATTTCATTTTCATGTCTCAACCGGTTTCAGAGCAGTAAATAAATAGTCAGTTTTAAGTAAAACTTTAACACTCGGAAAACGAAGCATTAGCGGACAAAAGTTATGAAGCAAAATATCATTATTTTTTCATACAGAATCACCCTCTGAAGTTTGTCGCACCCTGTATTCACCTGATGGGAAATAAACAAAAACTGAATTCAATTGCAAACTCTGAAAGTACTAATTCTCTTGTATCTATCACAAAGAAAAACCTTTGCTTCTTGCATTTATGGAAAGATATAGTAAAATGTGCTTTGTGTGGTCGTCCCTTAAATTAAGGTTGAGAAATTAGATAGAGAAGCAGTGCTTCGCTTTGATTTGTTCCCCATTTCTGATTGAGAAATAAGCAATTGAATGATAGATTGAATGAAGGGAATTCAGACAATCCTTCAATATCTGAATGTCTTGGGAAATACGCGTTTCATATGACTACAATTATTTGAAGTTGAATTTTTATGGCTCATTCTTGTTTTCCCGCAATTCCATCAACGAAACAGTCCGGAGTTGTCTACAAGAATTATGAAAACTTTCAGGGCAACACAACACCTCGTGCAGATTGGAATGAAATGAACGGATCTGAATATCCAAGGCAACAGAACGAAAAAGCTTTTCTAGCCAGAATCTGGGGCTCTTTCGATTCGCACTATATGAAACCCTTGCTCACTCATTCAAGGCCTACTCTTCTAGAAACCCTGCCGGTGTGTTGCAACCCTTTAGCTAGGTTACTTACAACAACAGAGCAAATGACCCAGGTAAGGAACTCATTACAATTGATCAATTTGTGAGAAGTCCATTGATAAGGGCTCGAAGTGTAAAAACCATATCTATTTACTACGAATATGGGTAACACGCCATAAGACGCCAGTAATGAAATTGAAGCCAAAACATATCTCTTTCCTTTTCTCGCATGGGCGCTGAGAAACTACTGCGCATGTGCATTTTTAAGGTTGTACTTATTTTGACCGTTGATGTGGATAAAATGAAGTGAGAATTAATCAAGACGGCAATTAAACTTCGTGTCATTTAAAAATCGATTCATAGATTCATTTGTAACTCTATATTACATGATGTCTGTTACCTGCTACCAGAGTTTAATCAATCAATTTTCTGCTAAAAGCGGATAAAAACTCATTAATCATTATAATTGAGGATATGTGGATTGACTATGTGACGGACAGTTGTTGGAAAAGGTAAATCTCGTTCCATATCGGCCTCATAGCTCCTGGGACAAATAGTTGGGTGATAGTGATTAGTGATGTATTTTTGTCTCCTGAACACACACCACATTCCCGAAGTAACGCGGCGATCTTAAATTCTTTCAGGCATGAATCTAGGAATTTTTAAAACTGGGTCATTTTCTCAGGAATAAAACCCTGTAAACTTTGTAAACAGATACGGATGCCAGAATACGACGTTATGTTGAGATATGCTTCTCCTCAAATCTCCTCATATTTTCGATAATTGTTGGTGCCGAACCATGCACGCTGGAAAGTGATGAAAATACAACATCGTGTCTTTGAATAGGATTCTCCTCAATTCGAGGTCGATGCTCATTTGTCTCGGCATCAAATAGGCGGTCTTTATCACCCATATTCGTAGGTAATAGATATATGTTAAAGACACATCAAAAAACTCTGGCTTGACTGGAAGTGGTAATTGCTTCAGGCTTTCTGCAAAAGGATTTATAATCCAGGCAAATTAGTGCCCTAGCCCCTAAAAATTGCTCGAGAGCTGGAAATCGTTTTAATCTTGGGGGTCCTGAATAACGGGTATATGAGTTTGCGATAGTTTCTAGGTTGTGCTTCAGATTTGAGAGCCTGAAAACCGCGAAATTTTCAATTTTTTTTCAGTTTTTCGCATTTACTTCGAAAAGTACGCATCCTACAGAAAATGCTAGAAAGTGAAAAGATATGAGTTCAGACGAAGTTTCATGCGTTGGGCTGCCTTGGCGGAAATTTGGTCCTACGACATTTTTTGGTTTGAAGTTCATATCCCAGCACTAGAGTAAGCGAATTCCAAATTTCAAAAAGCGTCTGATTAGTTATTGAATTTTCTACAATTTTAGTCCTATAATATTTTTCAATCGGAGCACTCATTTTTGACAGACAGGCGTTAGACTTTTTAGCGAAGTTGGTAAATATTGCCTTTCTTTGCGGCTGAACGGCTAAACTAATTTTGATATTTTGAAAACAATTCGACGCAGAATTCGATGCTTAAAATAAAGGATGAGTAACATTTTCTGTAGGATGCATAATTTTCGAGTAACACTGGAAAAAGTTCGAAAATTTCGCGGTTTCATATCTCAAATCTGGAGCACAACTTAGAAATCGTCGTAACCTCATAAAACCGTTATTCAGGACCCCCAAGAGGGATTAATACGATTTTCAGCTCTTGAGCAACTTTTAGGAGCTAGAGCCCTTTTTGGCACTAACTTTCCCGGGCTAATACGTGAGAGTGGTGATGCATGATGAGAGTTAATTTTATTTAAATCAAATTCATGCACACTGGATAATATACTTAGAAAAATTAAACCCGATATGTCCAATTCCCAAAAATTAGTTCATGAAGATTTAGAGGAACTTTGCCAAGTACCAAACAGATATAATTCAGCAGTTGTAGGGGCAGTAGTTGTTTTTTGTTGAATACTTACCGACGGAAATCATCATCATTCCTAGGTATACATCATAATTGAAACGGAACAGAAATATGTGTTAATTGGGAGTAAATTCAGTTTAGTCAAAAATCTGTTGGTAAAACTGTTGGCCTTAGCCTCTAGGACATTCAGACGACTCTCAATAACGGTCTCGCAGAATATTCTTAGTTGCGTTTTTCCACTTGTACTCAACATTGACTTTTGAAATGGCCCATTTAGAATGTTGCCGAAAAAATGCTATGTATTTTTTAGGAATGCTCTAACAAACCAATGCGCGATTCTGATTCCGATCTCTGTATTGAGGAAACTGATTTTCCTAGCACTGATAATCTGAGATCTAATTCGTACAGAGTAAGTCATGCTTTCGTCAAATTGGCGCTGTTTGTTATGCGTTGAACACTTTAGTTTGTTTTTTTCCTTTTTAGATGCCTTAAATTCTGCGCTTGCGACAGGCTGCCGATTCATTTGTAGAAGAAAATGCGTTTTATTGACTTTTGTGACTGGGTGTTTTGTTGTTAGTTGATTTTTGTTATTTAGTTTATTGCTCTGTGTTAAATGTGAATAGTTTGGAATTTTGTTGTATAGAATTGTCTCTGTACGAGTATTTCTCATGAACACAGCCGCTTTAGTTTTTTTTTTCATTCAATGTAATAACTCGAATGAAAGGATCGTTTATAACTACTGATTTGTCTTTTTGCAGCACATAAATTCTATAAGTGGACATCAAGTTTAGGAAATTCAAGTAAGTTGTGGTGAATTATAGATTTTTTTCATGATCTGTCTATCCCGTTGCCAAAAAATAAATAGTTGATGTATTTATTTTTCTTCCAAACTTACATAAAGAACATAGGTAACTCTGCACATGTAGACAAAAAACAAAAAAAGATCGTGCCCACTCCCTAACCTAACCTTAACCATTTCATGATGAAGACATGTTTAAAAAATAGTTTTCTACTACTAATATTTTCAAAAATAACGTTGTGTTCCTTCAGTTCTGTTTCTAGAAAATATCACCCAAGAGGACTATTGTACGATACAAGGAAAAAAGAAGTATTCAAAGTATAGTTTTATTATTTATATGTATATATTGCAGTTATCAGAGTCCATGACACTTTCAATATCAGTTCTTGAGTTCTGCTGATGCTCCAAAATATCTTACATTTTAGAGTGAATTCTTGAGCACCTATCAGTATTTCGAAAAAATGTTGAGAAATTAAAGTAAGCTTTATAGTTGTTGCACATTTCTTTGGAAGTTTCTCTTCATCTTTAGACTCCATATATTGATTTTGAAATGAGACTGAAAATGGCATGGACTTCTATACACCTGGGATACTTTTTGTTGATATTTTTTAGTCTATTGAAGTTTGATGATAAATGGGTAGTGTGTTGTTGAAAATTGAAAATAGATATGCATGTTGTGTAATTTTCAGTTATTCCAATTTTTGTATAATACGAACCTAGTTCCGAAAGCATGTCTGTGTTTACACACAATTCAGCGGCGCATCTATGGAGGTTGAAAAAAAAAAATGTTTGAATCATCACTGATAGCTCTTGAGTTCTACTGGTGCTTCGCACAAGATAGACCAGTATCCCATTTAATTTTTGGTGAGTGGTGATAATTCACCCTGTTCATAAGTAAGTAAAAAATTTTTGCAATCGTGGATGAATTTGAGGACATGGTATATGTGGAATCTACTGAAATGAAAATTTAGCATGCTATTTTTCGATCTGGATAAGGTTTAGATACTGAAAGATATCTTTCAGCTCTAAAGAATGTGGTGTACTAACGTTTCATAATGAATTTAAAACTGAGTGATGACTCCAAGGCCATGGTTATTATTTCTATGGAGTAGTTGAGATTTAGTAAACTCGAAAGTTATTCAAAGCCCCTTAGTTGGTAACAGGAGTAAAAGTCATCCTTTTTGCTTCCTGAAATATCATTTTCCCAGTGGATATTTTCAATTTTGAATGAAAGTAGTATTTAGAGTCCAAATGCTGCAAATATAAGTTTTCTAACAACATATTAGATGTCCCACATTGTAAATGTGTTGCAGCCTGACATAAATTATTTATGAAATCGCTAAAATGACATAGAGACGTTCATTTTAGTATAAATGTTGTTCATGGTTTTTATTTATGAATGAACTTACAAATATATGTCCTGGGCAAGGACTAGCGGGTATGGATGTGAATGTGCGTGCAATTTCTTTCATTTGTTCTTAAGAGCACATGCGAATCACGTTTCTACGATGAAGGAATTATTAACCCTGGTAGTTCTTTTAGTTCAAGCCTTCAGTAAAGTTGATTATGTTGCCTTACATTCAACGAGTTTTTTAAATTCTTGATGTCAGAGCTAGATTGCCGAATCTCTCGTTATTTTATCAGTTGAAATCAACACAACATATGTTTTAATAATCGTGTGTATTTTGCTGAGTTTTACCATGTTTAGGCTGTGAAGTTTTTTTGATTGAAAACTATCTGATAGATATATTGAAATACTGAATAAATTGTAAGTGACTTTAGCCGCAGTTTCATTTTCGAATACATTTTCTTGAAATTAGACAATTATTATAATACAAATTCAAACTGTAATGTTCTTAAACTAGTTTAGATACAAGTTCACAGTTAATTAGACTGAGTCGTTTTGTAAGCAAACGTCCACAGTATTTTTGAACCTGTACTATTCTAGAGTCAGTGGTACCAATTTTTTCTGTTTAGATTATGTAATACTGTGTGACGCATATAATTTGCGCTCCCTCCATTACACGCAAGTAGAAGGGAACACTTTCTCTACGACTATAAGGGGCAGAACCTACTTTCGAAAAATATCTTTTATCGCAGCTTTGTCATCGGCCTTAGCCAGTTGGATCATGAAGATTCAAAGCATGTGATTGGTCGTATGTCATCGATTAATGAGCTGTGGTGCTTTGGAATCACCTATATAATAATAATAATAATAATACTCCCTCATAAACACTCATATAGTGTACCCAAAGGCGTAGCCTGTGCGGGAACGGCTATTAATATTATTTGCCGTAGTGCTCCGGGGAGACTTACTAATGTTTGGATTGATTGACAAACACATGAGGTGAGTACATTCAATCAGACGAGCCATCCATAGTAGATCATCGGCACGTAATCTCTCGTATCTCCGGAATTAGTGAAGGTTCGACCTCTATCAGAAATCCCAGGAAGACCGACAGAAACTCCTTGAGGCTAACTCAGAGTCAGTGAATTTCTCCAAAGGAGGGGCTGGGGGATTTGAGGAGACTGCAATCTGTTTTGAGGGTGTGGTAGTCTCCTCATTCCAAAGAGCTGCCCTCTAACCAAAAAGAGGTAGCAGAGCAATAAGTCTGATAGAAGAAAGCCCGAGGGACGAATATAATAAAGCCTTCTCTCTGTGTATGCATTTTGCAGCGGAGGCGAGAATAGAAGTATCTAGAGTATAGTGTCTGGGCCAATGTAGGGGCAACGTCCTAAGCCACCAAACATAGTGGAATGACTCTAACCATCATATAATATGGGGAAGACAAGGGTCTTACTAATGTGTCAAGAGAGAAAAAATAGGTTAAAAACCATCTTCAATCTCCAGGGTACTCAATAGATAGACCAGGTAGCGAGGTACAGAATGGTTCCAGCTCATCAGTAATTATAAAAATAATAATGAAAAGTTGTTATTAACCTCTGTTTATCAATAAAAGATGTCGACGTTACTTTCATGATTGCTACTGAAATAACTCATAGATGGCAGCGGCAGTTCGTCTTTCGCATAGTTTTACGTTTCGGTTGACATCTTGTCCACCATCAGTGCAAGAAGAATTTATTCTCTACAGGCCACGTCAGTCGCTGTCGCCCAGCCATTAACCCCAGTAAATACTCCCCACGTCTGTTGGTCGAGGAGGGCTTCATCAGGGACCTCTATACTCATCACGTGACGAGGGTGTTGAAAGACACCATCCTCGCAGGCCATCATGAATCCCTTGACCTGAGAAATGCAGAGGTCAGGTCTCTGGATAAGCCAAGGTCTTCAGTGTTTTCGTAGCTGTAGGAAATTCTCACTCTCCACAGCTTTGACGTGGGCTTTTTGCTGAACGGGTTCCATCCGTCTCAGTGACAGATTTTGGGTTGGCCCGTTCAGTGTCGAATACGAGACCGAGTTACTCGGCTGCACGGGTTACTGCCTTGAAAAGAAATGCTCCAATCCCTGCTTTTTCATTACATCATACTAAGCAGAGAAGGTGATCTGACCTCCTGATGACTTTACAGGTACCATCCAGTACCATTCTGTTGTGCACTCCAAGCTCAAACGTCCACGGCCTCCCCGTTGTCTAGGGGAGTATAGCAGTGGAACAGACGGTTTAGGATGCAAGCTCTTATGAAGATGCAACATTTTGCGAGTTTTCACGTCGAGTTGTCGCAGCTTTTCACGAGTCCACTTAATTTCTCCAAAGGAGTAAAGTAGAATCGGATCGGCAAGCATGTTAGTTGTAGCAACTTTGTTCCTCCCCGACAGTTCTGAAGACCAGATCTGTCGTTTATGCTTATACTTGCCGCGGACAAAGTTTTTAACGATGGCTACCTCTTGGGTGTGGCGTTGTTCCACCCCTAGGTAAGTGTACGTCTCTCCGGTATCTATATGATGTAGGATGCTTCTGTCTACGAGCTGAACGTCCTCTCCGTATTCCTCATATCGTCCTCTTTTCAGAAGAACCGTAGCACATTTGTCGATCCCAAACTCCATTTTGATAGCATGCGTGTACTCTTGCACCCCTCTTAAGGTCTGACGAAGATCATTTTCCCTAGAGGCATATAGTTTGAGATCATCCATGTAAAACAGATGGGCGACCTTAAGCCTCCGGTTGCTGGGGGTGCCGCAGTTGAACCCGCGGGTTTTCCGTATTGCAACGGACAATGGCAATAGAGAGATGCAGAAGAGAAGTGGGCTTAGGGAGTCTCCCTGAAAAACACCTCTTCTAAAGATAACCTGCTCTGTTTGGACCAGATGTTATGGCGAAGCGAGTCCTCCAAAGCGGCATCAGCTGCTTAATGCATCTCAATATTTGATCGGGTACCGAAAGGCATCTGACCAAATGCTTGATGATCTATTCACGCCATTGAAAGGTTACACTTTATCTGCACGTAGTCCTGCGTGATATATATGTCGATCAGCAGGTTCTCCTTGCAGCCAGCGACCCCCTTCTTTAACCCTCTTTGCTCATATATCCGTTCATACACCGAATCAACTGCGTATTTTGCAGCAAGATGGAGCTTCTCCTCATTCTGCAGTTGCTGCGAGGAATTATTTGAATACTGTTTATGCAGGAAGATGGATCGGACGCCGAAAATCTGTGGAATGGCCTCCAAGACTACCAGATCTAACCCCTTTAGATTTTTTTCATAGGGTTAACGAGATTCAGTGTCACTCTATTCAAGAGTTGCGAGCGCGGATTACGGAAGTGTGTGCAACAATTACTCGAGAAACTTTACAAAGCGTCAGGGCTTAAACTGAAAATTGACTTAATTTTTGCCTGGATGTCGACGGGAAACATTTATTGTGATAACAGACAAGATTAGTGTTAGTTTAAAACCAAATCTATTTATTGCACACTCATGACTGTGAGTCAAGCTGCGCTCATTCATTACAAGATTTCACACGATAGACGTGATAAAGATCCCCTTTTAGGCATCTTTTAGTAGTGTGGATCATAAGTAAATATTTCGTGAGTAAAAAAGTGATTACTTACCTGTTGATTATCTTTATTTAATTCAGGTGAAAGTTGGAGTGAGGGAAAATGTGGAAGTTGAAGAAATGAGCAGACTTAAATGTATCAGATCTATTTATACATATTTATATTACAAATAGAAGTTTGGAAAAAAACTCAATGTAAATGTAGCTTTTATACTTTATTGTACTGAGTTTTGTCAACATGGAAAAGTACAAATATTGCATTACACCGACTTCTAGCCAGGAATACACAATTGCTTTGTGTGTAGAATTATGTAGTTGACCTCGATACAACTCACAACGTAAATTATTGCGGTTGCATCCAATTTTAGTATTTGCTAGTGTCCAGTGTACTTATTATAGCTTAGTTTTTCCTAAGTACTATCCGTATCCGACCTGGTTCCCAGCTTTACACAGCCCTTCTCTTAAAGAAACCCATTACGCGAATCTGAACCGAACTCAAAACATCGTTCTGATGAAAACTTAATCGTAGCGAATGATAAACCGTCTGCTCTGCGTTCACGGTCCCGTACACTACACAAATCTCTAATCGACTCAACTAATACTAATATCAGTACTGATACAATCAATAAATAGATATATTAAGATACAAATAACCATCAAATGACAAGAATACACACAAATGCGGCATGTGACACTGGACAGTAAGCAAGAAAAGACAATTAACTCTTGGAATACATAACTAACATAAAGCATATATTATACTAACGTAATGGAACTAAAGAGTTGGAAACACAGAGTGCCATTGCCACCTTCGCCTGTCCTGAACACTGGTCATTCCCCCAGCGCAGGTGACAATGCCTACGGCCGCGTGTCGCTTGTTTTTAGCACACAAACGTACGACGTATGTATAATTATTATATATCGGTAATGAGTGAATCAGTTCAGTTCCATCTAGTCGCGAGGCCAAGCCGAATCCTGTGCGTTTCAGCCCCAATCCGATATGACCTTCAGATATTCAGTCAGTATCAAAAATAGTCGAGCGCAAACTCGCCATTCTGCTTTCAATCAACGGAAATCATAAAGCGGGCTTTTGGGAACAGGAGCGAACATGTGTAAAATCTTTTAGCATATCTAGAGGCACATCGGAGGCTATTTCTGAATATCGAGACGGCACAGGATTGGGGGTGGCCGGAGACTAATCAGCGGGGTAGCGTGGTGCACCGCCTAAGACTCTGGGAGATTGGAGTCGTTGAGTCGGTGGTTTCGGCTGATATGTCATCCACCTCCCCCCCGTTCTCGCAACGGCGGTGGGGTGCCGCACCCTCCCAAAGGAAACGTAAATCCAACACAAACTGCGATTGATCTCTAACGGAACCTTGTTTCAACATATTTCTTACTATTATTTTGTTCGTTTTGCGGCTCTTTTGGAGGCATCACGAACAAGATCCTTATTCTCAAAGCTGTCCGAAACTGAGGAACTATATCAGATGGTCCTACCAACAACGTTCACAATATTTTGCTTGCATTTGAGTCCCAGCCAAGTTGACCCGAACATCCTACGTTACTAGTGATTTCCAGGCTTGCTGGTCATGTTCCAGATTCTTCCCCACACATCAACAGTTGAAAGGACTCGCTGAACACCCTTGTCGTAAGACATTGAGGTTATGATTCCGACAACCCTACTGCACTTCCGTCCATGAGCATAATAAACGTTTCGTTTACTCGAAATGTGTATTGGATTTACGATGCCGATGGTCCACTAGAGTGTTTGACACGAGGGACGGGGGGGTCGGGCGATCAGTCGAGTCGCCCCGACGAGTCGACCTCTCGTCCAATGGTAAAAGAGATCTTACAAACCTCGCATCTTATTTCTACTAAAGCTAAAGTATATTGTAATTAGAACTTTCTTATATTAAGTTATTGCATGAATTACAGTTATGAGGTACTGTACTTCCTAATATATAACCTCTGTACATATAACTTTTGCACCCGATATTTGTAATAATAACCACAATTTTATCAAAACAGATAGAATATAGGCATGAGTATATATAATATATGTATATATCAATCGGTGTTTTTTTTTAAATAATGGAATGCATCTCGTCACAACAATGTTTGAGCTATAAAGCCCCACTTCGTCAAGTGGAGCCAGGACGGGTCAGTTTTACCGACCCGGCCCAGGCGGGCGTCCTGACGCCTAAAGACGTCGCCAGAATGTCCGCTGGCAACACAACAGCTACACATATAGAGAAAATAACCAATAGGAATATGTAATGTACTATATTACACTTACGCTAGAGATCTACACAACACACAAAGAGATAACCCTTATGTAGATACACATACGATACGTACGCAATACTGCGATACATAATAATAATTAATAACCAACCATCAATAATAATGAAAACGTTAAGCTGATATATATGTGTATATTCGAATTTCGATTGACAAAATGGTATAGGAGATCCATCCCTTTTATGATTTCATCGATAGTTTTTGATCGTTTTCAAATCGTATATAACGGTGTTGAAATTCAATAAAAAATACTCCCATAACTGAAATATTCAATAGTCTTTCATAAAACGAATGATCTATCCGAGTGCTTATATTTCTTTCAGCTACATACAATGGGTGATTGTTTCCAAGTCTATGGGCGTCTGTGGTGTGACATAACGAAAACAATCAGTATGCTGCCCTTCACCGCACCCTTTTACTTCATTCCTAAATGAATCGCATATTAATATTTTTATCTGTAGGCTACCATGAAAAAATACCAAAGTGTATTCTGGAGAGCAGCAGTTTTTCTAAATCACGCTCCTAAAACGAAACAATCATTGTTCATTTCTGCTGCAATGTGATTTCTGAAATATACGACAGTATCGTAGTAACCTACTGATGATAACAACAACTTTAACAAAATGCACATCCAGGAATGAAATAAACGTGTGTGGTGCCGAAGGAAAGATATTAATTATTAGTTCTCATTGATTTTTGCACGATTTTTTCAATTGCAGCGTTTTGGTAAAAACAACCCCCACCGTAAGCCACTGGAGGAAGTATGGACACATATTTTCATAATAATAGAGCCCTTGTAGCACCAGATGACACAAGTACATTTACAAATATAATATTGAAGCTTTCAAATACTACGAGAATATTTCCAAACGGTACATTTTCAGAAAGTTTAGCTGTTGAAAATTCATCTGAATACCATTGATTGATCTTCTGCATCAGTTCGGCAATCGAATTTCGAAACACCCTGTATGTATATGAGCATACATACATATATATGGCAAACGCTAGTCAAATAGAAGCTAAGAATGGTACATAAGCATTGTTGACAGACATATAATATCATTTGAAATATATCGTTGTTCTGTATATGGATTTAGTCTACACAAGTTTCGATTTAGGCCAGAGTAACCAATAACATCACCTACGTCGCTAGTATAGTTTGTGCTCGGAATACTAGGTATTACTGACTTAAAATTGTAAGATTGTACATTTTCGACCCGTACGGCTCACCGAATAGAAAATTTTCGATCACAAAAGTTTTCTCGAACTCATTTATGCCAACCATAAAAAGATTCCTGGCGTATCCGAAGGAAATACTAAACAAAACCCGGGATCCCCTGAATTATCGATTTGGATACGCCACTGGATTAATATCCCTCATTTGCTTGCAGAGATGATAATCCTGGAACTGAGGACATGTACTGAGCCATTGTTTCTAATTGCGTTTAACTTGTATTCTACGAACACAGAAAAAACTGAATGGTGAAAAATAATGGCACCACTTGATCAGTTTGAATTTCGACCCAAAAACGTTTGAGCTCAATTAGCTATGTTTTGTTCTGGTGATTAACCACGTTTTGTAGTTTTCATCATGTTAACTAGGCTGCACAGAAATATTATTTATTTTCAGCAAACGTTTATTGCATCTCGTACATTTGGAAACACAAACGTTGAATTTGGGCAATATCAAGTATGTTGGCAGATTTTTCCTCCCCTTCATGTTAGTCGCCCACATTTTTTTATATCAATGGCCCATTTTCGTTATATCAATGAGAAATGCAGGTTATGGGACGTCAGAAGCACGCGTAGTCGCTTTATATTATTAAAATGTGTTTAAAAATTCAGATGTGAGTGTACACAGGGACTTTCCAGGGATGTACCGCAGAGGATATCCAGTGGATGTCATAGCTGGTACATCCCTGAGACATCCTAGGAACGTCATCGGTTACAAATTCATCATGCGACATCCCATATCGATCCCTGGTGAAAATTAGGGATGCCCAAAGGATGTGATCTATGTTACATGAATGCATCACATAGCAAGGCGATTCAAAAGTTAATGTGGATTGAAAATTGATGGAGAAAAATATGCAACATAATTACTACAACATACCCCTTTCCAATATTTTATATTCTCGGAATGCGAATCCCAAAATATTAGTTGGTCTTCGCTAAAAAACGCTTTCCTGCAGCTTAGCCAACATCAAACAAAAAATACATCGCGTAAAACCCATAGTACTACTCACTGTTTAATTGTTTCCCCGTGATGAAAATTTCCGAAATGTTTTCGTCGCCTTCATTCGATTCGAATTCCAGGCCCTTTGTCGCGCTTGGTATCACAAGCGGGGACAAATCTGTGGAATATGCTGTACGGATATGTCCATTAGCTGCTCTCGGGCACACGTTGCTAAAACTTCCTCTGTAAATCTAACCTACATCGAACATTTTACCTTCAAATTAATTTAAGATCACAGCTTTTTCTTATAGGGAATCACAAGCGGAAACATCTACTGATTCGATTTTGGTAACTTTTTAATATTATTGTTGGTACATGCGAAAAGGCTCCAGAGTTTTGCGTCTAAAAATATTTTCCAAAATTTCAGTATGGGCATTGCCGCCCTTATCTTTTTCTCAAAGTGTTCACTCTATAACAAACAATTTCAGGCGATTCTTCTATGGTAACGATTCATTTTCGCAAAAATTTCACTTCGACAAACGTGAATATATACATTTCATTGTCACTTTCGTCACCTACAAACGTATTTATTATCTTCATTCATTACCATTCGCGTGTCGATAACTGGAACGAATTGTTTCAACATCACATGTACGAGCTGCTTAAAAACGTTGGGGTTGTTTCTCAAACACAATTATTTTGGAGGAATTTCCAGTGAGCATTTATTTATATATATATAGAAAGTTAGATTAATATTAGTTTCCCAGAAGTTGCAATACTGGTTATAACTATATATTAAGTAGTCGTCCAAAGTTTTACCGTAAGTTGCTAGTAACATTAAATCCAAAAACTAATTAAATGTATCTTATCAACAATCAATAATATTAAGTACTTACAAAACATCAATCATTCCTAAGAGCTAATATTTCAAAAACTCCACTATAACATTTATAGGGCCTTTGTACAGAATGGCTATAGAATTTGCTGGCTCTCATGTCCCATTTTTATACTATTATACTATTCGGCTATAACAAAATATTGTTTCCAAGACAAAATTCTCGGTTTAGAATATTCTGAATGACATTCCTATCAGCGTTAAAATTCTCAAGTTACATAGAAGTTTAGATAAAATACGGATAAGTTTTAGTATAACTAGTGGTTCAACATTAAGATAATATTACTGACGCGAAGGCCTAGAACTCCGTTAGATCAAATTCTTGGCGATTTCAAAGAGGGACCTCATAATGAACACGAAGACTCGGAATATCGGTAAATAACTATGAATTTATTAAGATTCGCAGAGCCTAGAGTTCAATAATCGACCCGGGAGTACCAGCGAAGAACAAAATCATTGGCACCCCTAGGCTTCCTATAGCAGAACTTATACTACGTCACTTACGCCGCTCCAATAGAATATTCTAGAGTAACAGCGACCAAATACCAAATCTAGATATTTCAAATACCTATGTTATAAGAGTATGATAAATACATTCACTGTAAGCGTTTTGTGTGGTGAGCAGTCGCAATTTTTATACATTTTATATAATTAGAACATCAAAAATAATACGATATTGAAAAATTGTATGTTATAGTTCCAAAATTCTCGCGCCTTTACAAAAGAGGCGTTTCTAATAATAATCCAACGATCGGCCGACCGTAAAGGAAACATCTATTCAATTGTTTCATGTAACGCCATGTTTAACCAGTCAAGTATGTACAAAAATTCAGAAATGCTCACTGGTGGATACCCCTAAAATAGTTTGCACTTCTATACACTTTTTGAATTCGCTCAACTTCTCGCTTCTATTCCTCAATTTATTATTGAAAGAACATTATGAAAAATGTCACACTTTTCCTAACATGACCAAAGACCTTAGATTCAACAGCGAACTTCAGTATATTCAAGAATCAAGAACGTTTAAATGCAGCCAATATGCAAATAGTGAAACTAATAAGTTACCAGTTATTTCACCTCCGCATGTTAACTCCAAAACCTTTTCTTTAACAAAGTGAATTCTATACACACGAGTTAGGGCCGATTTATCAAAGTTAAGTTTATTTGACCACTGACTTTCGTCCAGCTCGAGATTGACTTTTTGACTCGGATACATTGCATCATTCACGACAATCGTTCTAGATGTTTCCTATCTCCATAAATAGGGTATTTGCTTGCTTCGCTTTATTTCTTTAAAAAATGGAGTCATCCAATTTTCGCTGGCCTACCAAAAAACACTCATGTAGTGATTAAATTTGCCTGCTGTTGCATCTGCACGTATCACGATTGTGATTTCGCAGGTACTGTATGAGAATCGTGTGTTTTTAAGTCCGATTGCTCTATACATATTATCCGAAAGCTCGATTCGGTATCATCTTCTCTGTGTAGGTATATTCCGACATAACACCAAGACTTATTACGCACGCCCTGTGGTTATTTTCCAAAACAGGAATTTAAGTTTCGTAAATGTTGTATGAGAGATATCTTTCGATTATTAACCATATTCTATTCCAAAATAGGACTTCCGTTTTCCTTAGTAGTGACATCTACTTTTAGATTTCTAATGGAATACCCCTATTTATTTTTCTATTCAATTTTATTATCCCATTCCAAATGAACGTAATTTAGTGTCTGTATGACAAAATTTTAAAAAATTATTTCCGATGTGGTTCGAAAATATCAACTTGTTTAAACAAGTTCTTTTTTTAATGGGAACGACATCCCAGTTGCTCGATAAATTATCAATTCTGCTCAAATTCAACTTTTGCCATTCTCAAACTACATCAGATAGGTATACACATTTTTTATTGTGTCATACTAACAAAAATTACGTCATATACCATATGGTTGGATCCAGAATGGAAAACTAAATTTTAATTAAAAAAATCGAGGGTATTTCATTTGGAATTCAAATGGTGAAAACACAAGTCCTATTTCAGATTCAAATACGAACTATTTCCGAAAAATATCTCTCACACAAAATGGCTTTCTGTTAAATTTCCTAAATTTTTGATATATTGTGGATTTTGACTTCATCAGCAAATATGACAGAGGGTGAGGCTTTCTGCTCTTAATTTTCAACAATTCCGAGAATTGACAAAACTCCTTTTTAATATAGGAATACCATGCTTCAATGATGGTACAATACTTATTCGTTTTGTGATCTACAACCGAATAAAAAAAAAATCCAATTCGAATCATTTTTGACCAACCAGTGTGAGTTCTCTAAAGAGAATTAAAGATTCAGTGCAGCCTTATTTTTCAGATCTGATAGGGAAGAGCATGTCATATGTATTAAAAATGTTTGTTATTTCATGTATATAGGGCGAGTAAAAAAACAGTCCAAGTTTCATAGAAAAAATGCGTTTTTTTTTTCAATAAATATCCTGTATCTTGAAAAAGCAATTGTTCCAGTTAAAAATATTCGAAGTAGATTAATGCAGTACCCATTCTAAAAATGCTACGTGATAAATGAAATGTCTTTCATTAGAAAGCCCTATTTTCAAAGAAACTAGAGAAAATTGAAATATGTTACTCTCAGAATAGCGTGATACAGCTAAATAAATGATTTTTTCAATAAAAGCTTGCATTTTAAACGTTCTTTATTAATATTTTTTGTGTGAAATATTTTCAAAATACATTTCATAATTAGTTCACAAAACGTAGATATTTACTATAACGGACTTTTTTGTAGAATTTTGGAATGTATAATACCTTCACCATTCATTTGTTGATTGTACGCCAAATATCCTAGATTTTCGTTGGCTTGATTGGAAAATATCCCCTTTTTATGGAAACCCCACATTTCACAGAAATTTCATAAAAAAAATTCTCTATCTAAATCAAATAAGCTTGCAAATGAAAGGGTTTTTGCTTCTGATACATTTAAATTTTCTCTAGTTTCTTTGGAAGGGCTCTCTAATGAAAGACGTTTGTTTCACCATGAACATGGAGTATTGCATTTTTGAAATAGGTATCGCACTAATCAACTCCGAATATTTTTCAACAAGAAGAATTGCTTCAAAATAGCCCATTTCGGTCTATTAATAAAATCCATACATTTGAAAGTGTGTAGCCGAAAAACGAGTCAGGAGACCTATGCTGATATTGATGACAATATCTCGGGACTTCTCCGTACATTATATCAAAAATTCATGAAAATCAACCGATTCTTTTTCGAAATACGGGGTATTCATTGAAAAAAACCGCATTTTTCTATGAAACTTGGACTGCTATATATACATGAATTGACCGAGTGAAGTTTTCAACACTGAAGCATGTTTGATATATAAATTTATGACATGCTCTCCCCTATCCGCTCTAAAAAAAAAAACAAGAGGTTGACATTCAACTGTATAAAATAAAATGTCAGTTAACTTCGATCAGTGAGGGAGTTTATCCAGGCTACATTGAATATTCAATTCTCATCAGAGAACTTACAGTGATTGGTTTAAAATTATTCGAATTTGACTTTTTTTTGTTCGTTCGGTTTTAGAGCATGAAACGAATAAGTAAATTGGTTTCAAGATCAAGGTGGCATTGTACCTTCATTGAGGCATCGTATTCCTGGAATAAATGGAGTTTTTTCATATCTCAAAAACCAGTCGATCGATTTTTTTTGTGCCCATGGACACTTTTGCTGAAAATAACCACATGGTTTGACGTATCAAACCTCGTTGATACCGGGTATTTCGAAAAATAAGAATCCAGCCGCTACTCTGCGTTCTAGACATCCGAACGCAGGGATTCGACCTGTTTGCTCCGGAGCTTGCTTGCACCTCGCTCTTGGTGCAACCGTTGATCACTACTAGTTCGGTTATCACAATCTGCATTCGCTCGTTTCGCTCCTATTCTACATAACCGAACGCAACTATACATGGAGATCGCCTGTCACCTGTCACTTGAATTGTTGGGTTTTGTCGGTGGACATTCATCCAGCTCCGAATGGTTACTTCCATGTTCTCTGTTGAACTTATTGTTTTGAGAATCACTGTTGAATTGTTCCATAGGCCAAGTGTTTGGAGATATTGAAGACGCCAACCTGCTTGAACTGCTAACAGCCAGTCAGTTTGGAATGATGTTCGTGAAATGATGGATTTGTATTGATTGATAAACCGGCCCTTGGTGTGACGGTGGGCTATCGTCAAGTCAAGCACATTTCCACACAAGATATCCCCGCCACCGTTAAAGCTATCAAAGTCTTGACTTGTTTAGTTGTACTTATTTGCCTATTTGGATCAAGTTTAAAATTTCTATGTACAATTCATATCATGCGCTGCCTGGCGGGCGTGTGCGTTTCGCTAATTAATTTTCTATCTTCAGCCGTAAATGACAAACAAAATTCAATATCCCGTTAATTTTATAAATACAGTCAGTCTGCCACACGTATCCTAGAAATCTCTATCGATATATTTATCCATTAATCCCGATCTCAAGGTACGAGTGTTTATAAAAATAAAGTGATTTTAGGAAGTGGCTGGTTAGTTTGTGGGGGTGGTTTATGCGCGACCGCACCCTCTGGCATGCCGGCAGACACACCACTTGTGCATAGCGTAAGATCTGATTTCCTCGGGTTCACGTCAGCAAACACACTGCAAGACACAACAATAGGGAAAAGAAAGAAAAATAAAAATAAATTAAAATCATAAATAAACTTTAATCTGTATTCACAAAAATCAAACAATAAACCAAAATGAATAAATAGTGGAGAAAGTAACGAACGAATCAAATTGATAAATCAAATATGAACTAAAGATCTGACTTGGGTGAGACTGCTAAGCCTGAAAACTGAAAATGAAACGAAAATAAAAAAAAGAAATCCAGAAGTTGTGGTCTCGCCAAGCATTACCGTCGCTAAACTGATGGCATTTCAAGCAAAACCACTCAATTTGAAGAAAAAGCTGAGAATATTAGAAAAAATCTGGTGAACTAAACACAACACACAAATAAGAATAACGGGACCTCGCGAGCGACGGGGGCCATCATCGATATAATCTGTTACTTACAATCAGTCGTATAGCGCACATTTTCTATCTGGTCTACTACGCTATCGCAAAGCGTGATGATGCCGTCGCCGCTCCAGGGTCCTCTCAACACAAATACATATACGCAACGACGCGAAGCGACCGCCGTATCTGAACTGGTCGCGCTCGCCGTTGCAATGCGACTAGTCTGTTTAAAGAATACACGAAAACACTACATATAAATACATAAATTAATCTACTTAAGACATGAATCGAATTAGGAAATAATAATAAATACTATATGTAAATATATATATAGTTTAGCTATGAATCTTTGGGCGTTGTCCCAACATATAAAGGCGATGGCACAATCAATATAATGACATAATACAAAAAACATCAGACCGTAAAAATGTTTGCTATAGGAAACGCTGTTGCACTTCTGACTAGCTTCGTATTTTATAAGTACTAGATTATTAAATTAGGGGAGGTGCGCTTCTTGGCGGGCACGGCACCCCCGGGCCCACTGCATTCTGGAGCGCTGGATTGCCTTAATTTACCTAATAACTTGCAGCAACAATACCACAGAGAACAATAAATAATAAATAATACGAACGCAGAATGCAGCGAACACGCTGGTGTCTAAGAATTCTCTTCGCTCTATGTGGTTTTGCTTTTGTTCGTTTTAAAGCTGACCTGCAAGACACGGTTGCCCAGGGTGTAACCGTTGAGGGATTGTATGGCGACCACGGCTTCGTCGTAATTGGTCATTGTCACGAAACCGAAGCCTTTGCATTTGTTGGTCTGCAGGTCGCGGATCACTTTTACGCTCTGGACGGCTCCGAAGGGGCCGAACAGCTGCCAGAGAACGTTCTCCTCGGTCTCTGGGGCGAGATTGTACACGAAGATGCACCAGCCAGAACCGTTCATGGCGTTGCCGGGCAGCATCGAGTTGGCCAGCAGGTCTCCGGCCAGCGGAGAATACCTGAAATAACACACACCACTCTAAATAACTCGGACACCGTCACTTATCCACATCCAACAGCTACTCTTCAAGAACTACCTACATTCAAGCAAACAAACCGTACCGTTCTATTTATCTTGTGCTACCATTGCTCTCTTCGACGATTTTAAAACAATTGAAATTCGCTAATTAGCTTTAAGAATTCTACAAATGGAAGAGTTGGAACTTTTTTTTAACATCAAAACATTTTCCATTTCGAAGAATCATTCTGAACGCCCCCAACACAGGCAACTTCTTTTTTCATTTACCTCTACGCCCATTACGATTTCCGAGATGGCTATTTTAGCATAAGATAAATGGAATAGCCTCTATAACAGACAAAGTACAGGTAACCTTCGGAATTGATGGTCGCAATCGACGAATTTGTTCGATATTCCAAAGTATCGCTGATTGAAATCGGATGGTAATATTTCATTATTGCTATAGTGCTACGCCATATCTTGATTGGCCAACCTCTTTCATGTGGCACATTATCTTAAATGCAACTAAACGATAGGAACTTGTACTGACATAAAAAATTAGAATTCTTGTACCCTATTATATTTAGCGATATATCATTGGATTACCAATGCTGAAAGATTTATTGAGAAATTATTCTTACAGTGCTGCTCAATACCATAATTTGGCAGACTCATTTGCGAGGCACAATATCTTGAGTGCACCAAAATGTCTGTGTAGTTTCTTCCTTAGAAATGATGAACTCAGCATTTTCCCATATCATAAGATATTTCATTGCATTATGGATCCCCAAAAATATGCTCAGAAAGTTCGTGGATATTGGACGATGGAGGATAATTTTAATTCTTATCAGGATGTTTCATTGTTTCTACAGTAATATAATAATATTCGCTCATAAACACTCATAGAGTGTACGAAGAGGCATAGCCTGTTCGGATAGAGGACGGCTATTACTATTATTTGCCGTGGCGCTCCGGAGCGACTCACTGATTTTTGGTGGCGTATTCACTTTTCAGCTGTAGGAAATCCGGTCAAACCTATAGCACCACCCCGGGTAGTCGGTGCACATTACAAGCAAACACCAGACGTCGGGATTGGTATCTAGACAAATTACATTGCCTATCGACTAGACTCCTATGAAATAGAGAAAAATTTCCCATTCCCAGGATTCAAACCTGGCCAAATGCAAACGAGAGTTCCAAAGGCCAGCATCTAATTGCCTCGCTACCGACCACCAGTGCTGCACAATATCTTCGTTGTCCAAACTAATGTGTTGCAAAATATGTTGAGAGCACCAAATTCAGTAGAATTATCATCAATAATCGATAGATAATCCTTCGAGATTTGTTGAGAAATTTTGTTCGATTTGAAAATGATGGTCCAAGTCAGAATACCGAGATCTTCCTTCTATTGTGCTCTATAATAGTATACTTTGAATCATAAAATTACGGAAGTCAATAATTTTTCACATTTTTAGTTAATTAGCCGATACGAATACTGCTATTTGAAAATATTCCGATAATAATAAGGAACAGAACTCGCTATTTCAACCCCCTGTACTGTTATATGTGTTCTGTTTCGATAATAGTCACAATTATTTGCTCAAACATTCCACATAATTTTACGACATAAGTGTCAGGAAAAGATCTTTTTTTTTTAAAAGCATTACACAATATCTTGATTAGTTGATTGTGACGCACAATATCTTGATTGTGAAGCACAATATCTTGATTGTGAAGCACAATATCTTGATTGTGCAGCACAGTATCTTGATTGTGCAGCATAGTATCTTGATTGTGAAGCACAATATCTTGATTGTGCAGCACGATATCTTGATTGTGCAGCACAGTATCTTGATTGTGCAGCACATTATATTAATTGTGCAGTACATTATCTTGATTGTGCAGCATATAATCTTGATTGTGCAGCATATAATCTTGATTGTGAAGCACAATATCTTGATAGCGCAGCACGATATCTTGATTGTGAAGCACAATATCTTGATTGTGCAGCACAGTATCTTGATTGTGAAGCAAAATATCTTGATTGTGCAGCACAATGTCTTGATTGTGCAGCACATTATATTAATTGTGCAGCACATTATCTTGATTGTGCAGGATATAATTTTGATTGTGAAGCACAATATCTTGATTGCGCAGCACGATATCTTGATTGTGAAGCACAATATCTTGATTGTGCAGCACAGTATCTTGATTGTGCAGCACAGTATCTTGATTGTGAAGCAGAATATCTTGATTGTGCAGCACAGTATCTTGATTGTGCAGCACATTATATCAATTGTGCAGTACACTATCTTGATTGTGCAGCATAGTATCTCGATTGTGAAGCACAATATCTTGATTGCGCAGCACGATATGATTGTGAAGCACAATATCTTGATTGTGCAGCACAGTATCTTGATTGTGAAGCAAAATATCTTGATTGTGCAGCACAATATCTTGATTGTGCAGCACAGAATCTTGATTGTGCAGCACAGAATCTTGATTGTGAAGCACAATATCTTGATTGTGCAGCACATTATCTTGATTGTGAAGCAAAAAATATTGATTGTTCAGCACAATATCTTGATTGTGCAGCACAGTATCTTGATTGTGCAGCACATTATATTAATTGTGCAGTACATTATCTTGATTGCGCAGCACGATATCATGATTGTGAAGCACATTATATTAATTGTGCAGTACATTATCTTGATTGCGCAGCACGATATCATGATTGTGAAGCACAATATTTTGATTGTGCAGCACAGTATCTTGAATGTGAAGCAAAATATCTTGATTGTGCAGCACAATATCTTGATTGTGCAGCACAGAATCTTGATTGTGAAGCAAAATATCTTGATTGTGAAGCACAATATCTTGATTGTGCAGCACAGTATCTTGATTGTGAATCAAAATATCTTGATTGTGCAGCACAGTATCTTGATTGTGCAAAACAGTATATTGATTAAGCAGCACAATATCTTGGGTTTTTGTTTTATTTTTTTACCGATATAGAAATATGCACCAAATTAGGTGTAGCAAAAGTTCTTTGCTCACAAATGTGTGTTCTATCTCTACATTCACACATTACGAAAGAAATGTTGTCGAGCTTACCTGAATCGCCCTGTAGGGTGATGAATTGGGCCGGCGAATCGTCTGGTAGCTTGTGGAGTGAGGTAAGCTGCCAAGGGGGGAATGGCTTTGTTGTTATTACTTGGGTTATTGGCGAACTTTACTGTTATGGGTTCAGTAGACCCTTTGGGGATGGTTCCGTTCAATTCTTGGATAGCTCTCTCAGCTTCCAAACGCTGGTCGAATCTGATGAATCCTACTCCTTTCGATAGACCTACAGGACGAATAGAAATTGATTGTCGACTGAGACCCCCTCTCGGAACCACATGCTGGTTTCAAAACCGTTTTCCGCATTTTGGGTTTTGAAACGATGCTGCTGTTCCTCGCGCCAAACACAGGGCTTTCGGGAAATGGCAGAGTGACAGGCAGGTGTTCTCATGCACAGAAGTGATCTTGGTTGTTATCCGCACATTTCCGGAAAGCCTGTGTGTGTGGCGTTCAACTATCTCAAGAAAAAAAAGATATACACGTGTATGGAAAGCGAGTGCGATATATCGATTTTTTCTTATGTATTGTGGTGTAGTGTGAGTGTGTGTTGGTGTGATTGCTCTGCTCTTTTGAGTAAAAAACTAAACGAAACGAACCAAAAATGAAATAAACATAAACCAACATGCCACGATGCAAAATAAAATAAAAATTCTCAAAGGAAGCTGTATATATAAATCTGGTAGGTTAAGTTAAACAATAAAATAACTGAACTCAAATCTGAACAAGTGTTCGTCATTTGATTAGGGGGATGGGTGCATCGTATAGCTTTAATCTTTTCACAAAAAAATTTTGAAGATGGCGGTTACATTAATTAAAGTGATTAATCTAGCTGAATTGATGTCGCGACCCGTAACAGAACAACCAAAGAGGTGGATTGGTGGTTGTGGGTGGTGTTTTTGGGTGTTATGGTAAAGAGACAGGTACGTACCAGGCAAATTTTCTCCGGCCCCCGAGACAAATTGACGTACTAGGGAAGAGAAGAAAAAAACGCAAAATATAGGTACAGTAAGACAAAAATGAACTAGTGAATAGGCAGCGCCTGGGTTTAAGCCAGGAACGACTACCGGTAAATATTAAAAGCCAAATTTCAACAGTAACTCTGATCAAAAATCATATCATAATCAAATCAAAGCTACGACATCCAATAAAAATAATAAAAACTAAATATTTACTGATTGTCATAATCAATAAACAAACTGCAAGTATGTTGATGTATTTTGTATGTATGTTACTGTGACTGTGGCATTAAAGATGTAAGGTGTTTGGCCCGACGCGAAAAACATCGAATTCGAAACCAACTCGAAATGTTACAAAATGTGTCGGCCCAAATACCTTCAATGAATGACTACGACCTTTGATTTGGCGGTTTGTTCCGTTTCGTGCGAAGCCCCGAAACCTTCGCGTCTGCTCCTCGTCGCCAGGAAAAGACAAAGAAATTCCTCATCGCGTCACATAAAAATCATGAATTATTTCAGAGCTTGGAACAATAATATATGATGATTACATCAGTTAATGGTCACCGTTTACACAAATTAAAACGTGTCGCTACAGCTATAGCACAAACTTTCCAGACCCTAAGACTGTAGCAGAATAAGGTTATGTATTCACGTTATTATTTTTTACGTAACTCTCAGAAGCGAGTAATGACTTTAGGAGGCGCATACACTTTTTAACTCTAGAAGAACCCGAAAAAACAACAGCTCCACCCCGGCTTCTTGGTGTAGTTTAAGCATGGCCACCTTGACCACCTTTTAAATGAGGTAATTTTTTTCCGCGTCATGGATTCTGAAAAGCCGAACGCCAATCCTTGGAAAAAAGAAAAAATATACCCTATCTGGAAATCATAGACCTGTCGCTATGCAACCCTGTTATCTCAAAAGCCGCAGAAAAAGCTGTCAACATCGACCTTGACGAAATTGCTAGACCCTTAAAAACCCCTCGATCTCTGACTCTCGCCTCGTCATTCCTGAAGAAACCCCTACGGTTTTGCCTATCCTGATGCAGCTGCAAAAGTACCTCGGTCTCAGAATCTTCAATGTGAGCTTTTTCAAAACGTCTGAGCTACCGCGTACCAGTTCAGTGACGAAAACGAAAAGACACCATAATATGCTTTTTTATCTTCAAAACTACGCAAAGCAGAAAGGAAATAATCTAAACTCCAGGCTGAAAATACCACGGCTTCCCTGCTGCCGAGAAAAGTAAAACAAGAGTGGAACGAACGATTTAGAATGAAATCTCCTATGAAGATTCATCATCTTGCGAGTTTTTACGTCGATACATAAAGTTGTCGTAAATCCTGTTGCATCCATTTTATCATTACAAAGTAGTAAAGTAGGATGGGAACGGCAAGCATGTTCCCTGAGCGAATATGTGGAATTTCTGCTGATACGTGTCACTGACAGATTTATTGAAGACTGTATTAGATGCTTCCATTCGCGAGGTGGGGGCAGTCTTTTCAGAATTTCTCCATATTTGATATTTTATTACTATATCATTTTTAAAATGAAACTGTTCAAGGCACATAACAAGAACAACTGAACATAAATGGACAAAGAGGATCACCATGTAGAATCAGAACTACAAGCATGTTCTTCCCCGACACTTTTGATGGCCGAATATGTGGAGTTTCTGCTGATACTTGTCACTGAGAGATTTATTGAAGATTGTATTAGATGCTTCCATTCGCGAGGTGGGGGCAGTCTTTACAGAATTTCTCCAAATATAATAATTAGTTGGTCATTAGCATATCATTTTCAAAATGAAACTGTTCAAGGCACATAATAAGAACAACTGATCATAAATGGACAAAAAGGATCACCAAGTCGTGCCAATTATACTTTTCGACGTTAAGGGCCTTCAACGCGATGATTCAAGATGTAGCCATGCCAATGATATGCAGATAGCACTAGATATAGAAAAATAAAAGCTGTCAAGGGAGACTAGTGCCCAGCAGTAGACGCAGGCTGGACGATGGTCATTAGGTACTTTCAATAGAACCACATTTCATTGTAATATATTGGAAACTATCGTACAATATTCATATAATGAGAGGAGTATGGACTTTTGTAAGAAATGAATCAAGTGGTATTTTTGATGAAAAAGCTGATGAGTTATTGCGAAGCTGGTTTGATTTTCAATCACAGTAGTATTTTACATTTTGAAAACAATACTTAAATATTACCAAGCTCTATCTTCCACAAAAACAATTTTTGGGCGTGACCCTTTCAGTAAAATTCTTTATTAGAGTTTTCGAAGTTGAAACTAGACTAGAGATATGATCATTTATCGCGAAACGAGAAGGTTTCAGGTGAACGCGGCGTCCGAAACGTAACATGACCGAAGGCCATGGTCATGATAAGTGACAATATACTCGAATACGATAATGGCATCATTCGAGCATATTCTCACTAAACTGATATCTAGAAGAGACCAACATTTATCCTCACCAGTAATGTTGTCACACAAAATCCTGGATGTTATGATCCGACCAAACGGACTGAAGAGGGCTTCAAGGTCTTGCTGCGTCATATTTTTTGGTAATCCAGAAACGTACAAATTTGCGCCTTTGATGGCTTCTGAGCTTGGTCTGGCATAGGACACCTGAAAAAAATTAAACAAAATTAGTCAGTCCATCAATTCCTGAAATCATCAGATGAAAATGGATTTGAGACGGATTTTCGAAAAACACACACACAAAAAACAGATACACGGGATAAATATAACGGCAGAATGACACCTGTTCATTATCAGTTCTAGAAATTACGTACCTACAGATCATATAGACATATGCATTTTAAATATTCACATTACTGTACATGATGATTCATTCAATATAGTAAAGAGACCCAAAATACTCAAATATTATCCGAATATAGTTGAGGTTATAAAAAACACATAAAAAAATGAGAAATAATTTTACGTAGTCGTAGAAATATGGCTCTTCAACGTGCCCGCATTTCATGCTACGAGGATGTATTGATATCTAGTTAGCCTAGACCAGTTCCCTGTATAAACAAAATATTGCGTTACCATAGCAACGAACAATAACTTATTAGAAGTGTCAGTGTAAAGTTTGGCGTCAACAAAAGTAAACCAGAGTTACGCAATAAATTAAATGAAAAAATATGTCCATGGAAATTGTGAAATTCGAAAAATTGGAGTATCGAGCCATCATCAAGTACCTGAATTTAAAAGGGTTAAGAGGTCAGCAGATTTACGAAGATGTGCTTAATACCCTTGGTGATCTATGTCCTTCGTATGCGACCGTGAAAAATTGGAGTGCAAGCTTCAAAAGAGGTAAATTTTCCATTGAAGATGATGACCGATCGGGAAGGCCAGTTTCTGTGTCAGTCTCCGAAAATATCGATGCAGTTCATGACATGATTTTAACAGACCGTCGAATTAGGCTAAAACGGATATCTGAAGCACTGAATATTTCATACGAACGCGTTCATCATATAGTTCACGTCAATTTGGACGTGAGAAAAATTGCTGCAAAATGGATCCCCAAATGTTTGAATGTTGACCAAAAGCGTGCAAGGGTAGTAGCACCGCGTTCGATCTGTGCTCGATTTCAAAACGATGTAGACTTCTAAAACCGAATTGTTACTATAGATGAGACTTGGGTACATTTCTACGATCCAGAAACAAAGCAACAATCGATGGAATGGCGACACTCCGGTTCCCCAAGACCTTAGAAGTGTCGTGTCCAAAAATCTGCTGGACAAGTTCTTGCTTCAGTTTTTTGGGATTGCCATGGAGTAATCGTGATTGATTTTTTAGATAAGGGTAGAACAATAACTGGAGATTATTATTCGACATTACTGACCACTCTACGGGAAAAAATTAAAGAGAAAAAACGCGGAAAGCTATCCAAAGGTGTTTTGTTTTTGCAGGACAACGCCCCTGCACACAAATCTCATGTTGCCATGCAAAAAAAAGTTTAAAAGGTCGTAAATTTTCTTCCAACGAGGAGGTAATAAAAGCTGTGGAGGTCTGGTTTGCAGAGCAAGAAGAAACATTTTTTTTTAAAGGTCTAGAGACGTTGAAGGTTCGCTGTAATAAATGTATCCAATTAAGAGGAGAATATGCTGAGAAATGAAATATTTTGAGATTGAAATTTTGTTTGGTTCTATAGTAGGCTAAGAATTTTTCAATATATCCTCGTGGGTACGAATATTTTGAAGAAGCGAAAACCACTTGCCACGGTGATATAGCGATATTTTCTATAATTCCCATTCGATTGTTTCAGAGACGATAATGTCAGCACAAGATAAATTCAAGGAGTTGTATTACACAACAACTAACCCTCCTTCAAAGGCCAATCATTACCTACTACAAAAAAGCATGGAATGGGAAGTTTGAATGAATTCGTTCGATATCTTGGAAATTTAAAACATCCGGTAGGCATCTGGCATCGAGTAAACTCACGTTTTTTATTTAAGGACTGGGCCAAGACGCGAGCAGCTCGATGCACCATGAAATAAAAAATCGTAGAAGTGTGCATACATGGGCGTAGGTACAATATTAGTAAGGAGTTTTTGCATAACTAAAGTGTATCAGTGACAACTTGAGCAAAAGGAGATTTTGATTCATTACAACATTTTCTATTTATGAGAAATTTCCTTTGTTTCTCTCTAAGCTGGGTGTAGATCTGTGAACCTTTTAATGAAGAAAAGTTGCCAGAAAACTTGTCAGTATTTGATTTAAAAGCCAAAATTGTATGGTGGCATCACTGCATGTCTATCTAGTCTTGCGAATGGAGCATTTATAGTGCAATGTGACCTTTAGGGAATATATCAAAGTGTTGCTTGTCATTGTCATTCCACTCGGAGTAAATCTACTCCCGTGGTATTTATTTTACATGATTTAACTGTCACTACAAGTGAATAATTACTACTCCGGTCAAATATTTGTCCCTAATGTGAAATCTCCATCAAGTTGTCTACCCTGCTGATAAAATTATTATTCCTGTTTGATTCCTAATATGTGTTCTCTGGAACGTATTTCTAGTTTGACAATTACTCTGAGTTCTGACTTCTATGACCGAAGTAGTTACGGGATTTTTGTTAATTCTGTAACGTAATCGTGTAACTAGCAATAACATATCAACTATTACACTCCTTCACAGGTACGTTTTTTTCTACCGGGGGTACTAGCACCGAGAAGACAGGTACTGTATGTGATCACGTGATACTAATCAGCATCTGCTCGCTCCGCTTTGACTTCACAAACCGAGCACCGATTCAGATACATGCGTGCCCATGCAGGATTTTTGCAGCACCTACGATTTACACGCATATGCATTTTTGACTCTTGCTGATGTAGTGTTCACTGTATCTTTCATCTCATGCATGGTGGGCACGCAGTGTATCAGAATCGGCCTTAAAGGCAGTGAAAAATACATCGGGATCATTTGAAACAGTCGCTAGATGGATACGCGCTTTAATATTTTGAAGTTATTCATTCGCAAACTAGCCAATAAGTGGGACAAAGCGGAAAGCGACCCATGGCGGACCTATAGGCAAACTCAATGCGCAAATGAATCGGATTTCAACAATTTTATGAAAATATAGTAAACTTTCTGCTGGTACATTGTTTTGTTTGTTGATAAATGTTTCTTATCTGCTCTCTAATCGGCAATCGGAATAATTACTACAACTGGTTGGTTTAGCTAGCTTGTTTCATACTGAATACGATTATATTGTACGGTTGGATAACTTTGAATGAGTTCTTGATTCCGAAGAATAGGAGTCTTACGAACAGAGGAACATACGGCAGTTATTAAACGAATACCGGTACCATACAAGATCAATATGCCGGCAAAGTTCCTTTCGAACACATTTTCTTATCGAAGAACTTTATATCCTCCAATTTATGCCCACACAAAATATCCAGGTATCCCGCTTTCATTACAATTCTATGAATAAAGCTGGAATTAGCATCGACATGTTTTTCGGCACCACTATTATCGAAATTCCCCAGTTAACAAAATCACGATACCAGTAAATATATCGTTGACCATTGAACCTAGGTTTAGGAAACTGAATGAATCTAGCCGACACGGACACTAGGATATTCACTAGTTACTTTCCAAGCGTAAAGCAATACAGTGCCGCGTCTATACCGTACGAGTGTAGCCCAGAGTGCTTAATTCTGATCCTATCCTAGCAGGCCATTATGAATCCCTCGGTCTCCAACTTAAGCCCACCTCATCCGACTTATTTTATGAAAAGTATGGTACACAGAATCCCACCCCTGATCTTAATGAGGCAAAGGTCAAATTTTTAACGAGTAGGTTCTCATCATTGATATCACCAACACGTCCCAGATATTATTAGAAACTAGCAAAAGCTGGAATTCTCAAGGTCCAAAAAGGAAAAAAACAATTGGGTGCGCCGGCCAGCAAACTGTATCGATATTAATTTCCGTACAATTCCATTGGTACAAAACCAGAACTTTGGCGTAGCGTCCTCATAGTCATAACGCAATCGATATAACAGATGACGATTCAACACTGCGCATGCGGAACAATCGCATCACCGAAGAGGGCGATCGTGAAACGTGAATTATCATTACGAAATGCGGAAGCTGTCAGCGAAAGGGTCTGATGCGGTGTTGCCTAGCCAAGCGAATATTCTAGATGCGATTCAATATTCTGAATCCAGAAAGTCTACGATACAAAATATTTTCAACGCCTTGACGAAAGCAAGCGCCAAAACAAAATACAGAGAGAGATATAAAAATAACGTTGCAATTCGGGTACTTTATTTCCAACCTCAATGCCTTCTAATAGAAATGAAAAAATGGTTGAATTTATTGTAGATCATAGAAATGTTCCTAACACATTGTGGATCCGGAACGTTTCCAAGGGAGGCAGGGCCCCCAGCGGCGAGCAGGGCCTCGGGGATAAAGACTCAACCAAGCCCCCTACCTACCCCAATCAAAGGGAAAACCTTCTAACCTATAAATATGAGTACGAAATGTTACGAACAACCATATTCATTGGGGAAGAAAGTTAAACGCTGTTTCAGTAAGGCAAATAATAATAAGAGCTCTCCTCTACCCGCACAGGCTATGCCTTTGAGTACACCCTATGAGTGTTTGGGAGGAAATATTATTATTAGTATTATATTATTATTATTTGACATTTCATTTTACGTAAGACCTAGGTATACTATCATCCCCAACTGAGTGGCACTGGGCCCCGGGTATTTTGCCCCCCCTTCCCCCCTGATTGGTCCTGAAAGGAGGACGGAATCAGCTGGGGTTGAAATTTGACATGACCGGAAAGTGATGACGTAGGACTCGTAGGAGGGAGAAGAGTCAATTTTGCTCTCAAGAGAGGCACTTGCCTCCATTTCCCCCCACATGGATCCGCCACTGTTTTAATATGAAGATACATGTTTGAGTCGAGATTCTGTGGTTGACGAATAGTGTTTTTTACAAGGGTCTCTGGGTTTCGCTCTCCAAATATATGTGATGACTTTCTTTTGAAGATTACAGCGTATAATAAGCCATCAAATTTACGACAGGAATCAGCTAAAAAAAATATGTCGCTCTTGCTATTGACACTATTCAGTTTTCTCATTATCTATCACCTTAGTGGCGAAGCATCCTAATGACAAACTTTTATCCTCATCAACAACAAAGTCCCAGACATTTGGTGTCAGATTTAGTACCTATTATCGAATTACCCAGAAAAATTACATTGCGCGTGCACCCAAAAATTAGAGTGCAGATCTTTTGTGAATCGGAGGATAATTTATCAGAAGACGGCATGGCATTGTTGTATTTCGAATGTTTCAACGTTTCAACATGTCAAATTTTCCATTATCGGCGAACGAACAAGCATTTTGTGTATTGAGAAACGCGATGGCTGTAATATATTTATCAAATTCCACAAAAAATGTTTTATATTACTTTTAGATATATCTTTCAACACGAAATCTACAATTCGTTCAACACAGTCGACGTTATTTATTTACATACCCTAATGACGATTACGCAGCCACCTACGTTAAGTTTCATATCAGTAACACCCACACATCAACATTTCTCCATCATTATTTGTTGTTATCGATAAGTACTGTTTATTTATTCAACAAAACTTTTAATGCAGTTTTGATCTATCAATAATCTATCAATAAACCCCATTCAAGATATCGATATCCAAGAGCGTATACAGGATCTGGAATACGACGGGGTACTGGCTATCTGTAGTAATTTGAAAGAACTGAATTCGTTTGTTTTCAAGTGTTTCTCAAAAAAATCATTCATTCAACTTTTGAGATTCATCGTTAATAATTACTCAGGATTTTATGGTTCTGGTGGGGTAAATACCCCCACCCCCCTGGATACGCCATTGTCGATAAAAAATAAATGTCATATTCGCAAACATTCAAGAGAAATGGAAAAGTTTCTATTTCCATAAGTGATATTCATATTGTAAGATAATTTTTCTTGATATTAGTGATATCTTGTTTGGAATCACACGTTGAAAGGTGAGACCCCCGCAAACTCAAACTGAATATGTTTTTATCTTCGCTTATCAAGTGACGTAATTTCTCACTAATTATCTTCAAAATCTCTGATTTAGTTAATTTCTAACGCTATTCAAATGTTATCTGCTTCCCCATCTTTTGTTCTAGCACTGGTTTTAACGCTAATGTTTTTGTCCTATAAAGCGATCATTGAATTTATTCTGCATTTTTTGTACTTCTAAACGACTGATATTTCTATTTTTTATTCGCCAACCCAGCGAAATTTTCTTTTGCATTCTTTCGAAATACCGACTGTCGACCTTGACCGTTTTTTGCTTCGTGCCGGGTAAACAATAAGTAATTACGATTTTAAGACGCGGAATGGATTTCGTTTTTGAATCGCACAGCGATGGGGAACATTTGTTATTGTTCGATAAGAAAAAACAAAAGTATATTGCAGGAGAGTTGATAATTTCATGACCTCGAATTTCCTCATTCGATCAATTAGGCTGGTTTTATGCACGGCGTTTTGAGTCGCGCGTTCCTGAACGCGGAGCGTCGGCCACGCATTTCACTACGTAGGTTGCTGTCGCGCATTGGTCAATTTGTTGACGCGTTTTTTAAAGCCGCATTCCTAAACAGGATTGGTAGGGGAGCATCACAGGGTGCAAAGGAACTGATATAAAAACTCCAAGACGATGAGAGAGATCTGTCCACAGAATAAATTGAGTTTCTCAATCAACAGAGAAGTTGAGAATTATGGCGTCCAATGAAATTCTTGATTTGACTAAGGCTTTCAATAAAGTCAAGATATCATCAAGAAAAAATACTACAGTTAAGACTACCGACAACTAGTACTCGATTTTTGTGGGACGCCTAATATATTATTGAGAAAATCCAACACAGGTAAGGACTACGACTACTAGAACTCGATTTTTTGTGGGACCGTAGACGACAAACTGAATGACTGCGCAATAATTACTGCTGGTGTTCCTCAGCGAACCGTTTTCGGGCCCATATACTTCTAGTGTATATCAACAGTTTTAGTAACACTGAAAATTTTCAGGGTCACATGATATCTTACGATGACGATACTGATATTTTCACGTGTTTATACTAGTTCCACAAAAATACTAATGACAATTTTCAGATATGAGCTGGACAATAATGTTGATCAGGTTTATGAAAACATCGTTAGTAGCAGTTTACTGTAGATATTGAATGTATGCTATGCGACTGGAGGAACTTGTCTAGTCGTAGAGACTTCTGGGCAGCAAAAAGAGACAATAGACCTTTTAGGTCGCAGTGTATTGACACTCCCTATAAAAGAATAGAAGAAGTTGAAGGTCAACCCAGACGAGACGGATTTGATATTCATAAAAAACGCACAATCGAAAAGGTGAGGCCCATACATCGAGTATAGTGCACGAACAAAGATGATTTCGATCCCAGATTGAAATTTTGCAAGATCATAATGAAATAATGCAATAACAACCCATATTAAATGAATCGAATAACTGGGTGTGGTTTGAACAATATGGCACATAATGCTTAATTACTTGGAAGTAACTTTGATAGACGCAAATCAATAAAATGACCAGCTAGATCTCCGGATCTGACGCTATTGATTTTTTTGGAACGCATCAAATTCAAAGTTTATTTCATCAGACCTACCAACGTTGAAGTATTAAATGACAGAATCAGTAACGAAATTAGAAGAAATGGACTCAAAACAGGTAAAAACCTTAACAACACAAGTACATCTCTATTTCGACCAGGGACGTCCCATGGCCAACCGTTGTACACCAAAAAATGACTAATATGGGATGTCGTAAGATAAATTGGGAATCGAGGACATCCCTGGGTTGTTCCACGCATATACCAGCTAAGACAACCACCGGATATCCTCTACGGGACATCCCTGGGAAGTTACAAACATGTTTTCACCAACGTTACACTTTGTGACATCAAAAGTACGTACCTAGGATGTCCCAGGCATGTACCAGCTACGAAATCCACCTGATATCCTCTGCGGGAAATCCCTGGGAAGTTACAGACATGTTTTTGTACCTGGGATCTCCCAGGCATGCACCAGCTAAGACAACCACCGGATATCCTCTGCGGGACATCCCTGGGAAGTTACAAACATGTTTTTACCGACGGTACACTTTGTGACATCAAAAGTACGTACCTAGGATGTCCCAGGCATGTACCAGCTACGAAATCCACCTGATATCCTCTGCGGGAAATCCCTGGGAAGTTACAAACATGTTTTTGTACCTGGGATCTCCCAGGCATGCACCAGCTGCGACATCCACCGGATATCCACTGCGGTACATCCCTGGGAAGTCACAAACATGTTTTTGTGCCGACGGTACACTTTGGGGCATCAAAAGTACGTACCTGGGATGTCCCAGGCATGTACCAGCTACGAAATCCACCGGATATCCTCTGCGGGATATCTCTGGGAAGTCACAAACATGTTTTTGTACTGACGGAACACTACGGGACATTAAGAGAACGTACCTGGGATGTCTCTGTGTGGTTAGGGAACAACCAACAATATATTCAGTATCGCCATGGGTATTTTCAAGATGGCAGACGTACTATATACAATTAAACGCATTTAATGCAGAAACAGTCCTCTTTAAAACAAAATGAGGTTTGCCGTTCTAAAATTGTCGACGTTATATTTTCGATATATACAATTATAACGTTGTAAAAAACAGTTACACGTGTAGTTATGAACTGGTAGGTTTCAAACACAAATTCTAACTAATAATTTGTGTATTCTCAACCTAACCTTGATATTTTGTTAGAAATTCGCTATTGGCTAAACAATTTCAAGTGGACGTCACTGAATTCATTGCACTGTAAAACTTAATGAATTGTCACTATTTTCTACTGCTGTAACAAAACAAAAACCCTCCATATGTTCATTAATCGTGTATTTGGACATTTTTCGTATAAACTAAAATCGAGTCTAATTGCCGATGAACACAAAGTCCAAATTGAATTACACGTTTCATTATTGTCAATAACAAACGAATTACGGTTGTGTGTAGTACATAATCAAATTACTTTCTTCCTATTTTTGTAGTTAATGGGTAGGTATTACTTCGTGTGTATCGACTACGACACGACACTCCTCTGTTAATTTGTTCGGAGCACAAACAATGCCATCATTCCGGTCAGCTCACCTTCGAACAAAATTAAACCACGCACGGTGCGGCCGTTGCAGCCAGGAACAACTCGATACGCAACATCAATGGATCACGCTGTACACTACCACTACATGCAACTCTCTTTCGCACACCGTTCGAGATTACTGTGATATGAATGGAAAAAACTCACCTTTATCGTTTTATTTTGTAATCGCAGTCCATTCAATGTGTTGATGGCCTTTTCCGCATCTTCTGGCCGATGATAATTTACAAATCCGTAGCCCAAAGACTGCCCTGTAAGCAATGGACTAGTCAGAACCCCGGGAACTGCAGAAATTAAAATTTCGAAAAAAATACGTGTTAATAACACAAAAACAAACCAAAAATATAAATCAAACAAAATTTGGATTAATACAAAATATATTCAATGAAACATTTGATATGTAGTTTTTAAAAGCATGGAAGGGGGCATAGATCAAGGACCCCTACGTCCCCGACAACCACACGTCACTGGGTATATGAAAAAACCCGTAAGCATGACGGGTGGAAAAAATCAGGTAGCTTTCCAATAACGAAATTGTCGTCAGACCATCCTGAAGGTTGGTTATTGGATGCCAAAAAACTTAGTTCATCAACGTTTATGTCTAATCAAAACCAAACTATGTAAAAATCATGTCATTGGTACAATCATTTCAATATACTCTTTCTGGAAAATGAAAAAGCAAGAACCTCGGAACAATTTTGGAAAACCATACAAGCTAAAAGATTACTGGTGAGCTAATTCTCCAAAAAAACGCGTTCGGATGAATATTTTTCTTATTTTTCAACACAAAATATCAATTTCTTTACTGCCACCACAAACTAGATCGTTTGAAATTGTCATTCACTCTTTTGCTTTCGACCTAGCTGTGGATATTATGTCGTAATTTTTTATAAAACCTCGAATATTTTTTATATTTCTGCTGAATTGAAGAATTTGATATCGTCTTGGGATAATGAAAGCCTGAATTGTATTTCAATAACAACATTTTTACTTGTTGATTTAAATGCTGAATTTTAAATTCTCAATCTAAAAATCAACAAGCCATCAAGAAACCCCCTAAAACAGGGTCTGGTTGAAAAAATTACACTCTGAACAACGTTTCAGGTGACCTACATGTTAAAGCTCTCCTCCCATCAATGATCCACCTACATATCAAAATGTTGACAAGAAATAATGTTAATATATTAGTAAATTTTCAAAATAAATAGTGAAAAATATCCAATAGATCCTACAAGCAAAACTGTAAAACAAGCAAAAATATAAAAGTTCAATGAATTTTCGGGCAAACTAAAATAATCCGAGAATTAAAAGATAAAACACAAATATGTACCCAAACTGCTGCTAAAATAAATATTTATTTGTATACTGTAAGATGCACACCGCTATCAGTCTTTTATGAGTTGTGTTTACATTTTATCAACGCATGGCCAGAGTTATTCTTCCCACACTATAGGCTTATCTAAAACTGGTAGAATAATTTCTTTTTTGGTTCGAGTTCAGAATTTTAAAAATTATTCACTAAATTTAATAATTGGACCAGCTTTCAACCTCCAGATTCAAAAAATTATAAGTATTCAACCGTTATTATAAATTCCTATCACATCGCACTAAAAAACATTTGCAACATTCCAAAATCAATATTAGTCCGAAAATGACGCATTAACCTGTCACTTTGGGGCCGGCCTAAAACCTCCTATAAACATTTCGAACTATTTTTAGCGGAACTATTTTAATCGTAACATTGTTGAGATTGCTCCGACGCTATGGTATCATCGGAATCGAGCCGATATCAAAGTTGGCGGCGTGTACATACTTTTGGTCACATTCTTGACGTGTCCACCTGATGACCAAGTGACAAATTTTCTACGGTAAATTTATCGCTTTCTAATGACACCACAGGAAGACGTCTTGTACTTTTTAGGGCCTATTTACTCTATCATTCAGTTCGTATGTGTTCAAAGACTCTCATAAAACTTGCATATATTCGAAAAAAACACACAAGATTACAATATTATATCAAATTGACTGTTTTTTTTATCAAAAAGAAACTGGCTCTTAGATAGCCCACTACCCAGTATAAAGTATGAAAAATATTTTTCAGAAACTTTTTGTTCGTTTTTTACACTTAATCATCCAATGAAGTATTGCCGTGGAAATATAATTCAATTAATCTAGCTTGGAATACATTTTTAGCAGGTCAAATAAGGAGAAATCTCGCTGCAAACCAATGCAGACAGACCATTCGATTCCCAACTCAATATGAATTCAGGAAGTGATTCTTTGTGAAGTTCTTTGGACAATCGCCAAGTTACATTCAACGATATTTTGGTAGAGCATCTCATTGAGAGAACACAATTTGTGAAATTTAATAAAACGTATTTTTAGTTTATCGCAAATTTTGGCGTTCCATAAGGGTCAATTCTAGGGCCACTGTACTATTTTTTAATGACACAGAACAGTCACAGTTTCTATTGCAATTGAGTGATCTCTCCACTTATTTTGGAGATACTAATTTACTCAAAATAGCAAGAGGAAATTGCCGATATCAATGACAACCCCATTAAAGACATTTGAGATAATGAGTGAAATGGACTTGGAGCCATAGTGAATATTTTATTCTACATAAATCGTGTTTTGGATTCGTTTGAAACTATTTCATTCGATTTTGACTTGAGTATGCACCTGTTAGGTTACATGCAGAACTGAAAGGGGAAATCCACAAAAGGAGTCTGTATTTAGTTGTTAATTTTGAGCTGTACTGTGTAGCAATTGAAACGGGTGGTTATGTATCAGCTGCACAGTGTTGTTATCTTCAGTTGTACTATGTGGCTATTTTTCCAACATAAGCCGTTTGACCGTATTTCCCAGCTTCACTGCATGGCAATATTCTACTATACTGTGATCATTTACAGCGGTACTGTGTGGCGATTTACAGCAGTACTGTGTGGCCATTTACTGCTGTACTATGTGGACACTTACAGCTGCACTGTGTGGCCGTTGAAACGAATGGTTATTATCAGCTGCAAAGTGTTGTCATTTGCTATGCGGCAGTTTTTTCAACATTAGCGTCCGAAATAACCAATAGACGGAATCTGTGCTCACGTTCAACTGTATCAGAGTTTTATTTCCCAGCTTGACTGCGTGGAAATATTTCATTATACTGTGAGGGCCATTAACAGCTGTACTGTGTGACTACTTACAGCTGTACTGTGTGGCCATTGAAACCTGTGATTATTATCAAATGCACCGTGTTGTTACTTACTAGGTGGCTGTTTTTTCAACATTAGCGTCCGAAATAACCAATAGACGGAATCTGTGCTCACGTTCAACTGTATCAGAGTTTTATTTCCCAGCTTGACTGCGTGGAAATATTTCATTATACTGTGAGGGCCATTAACAGCTGTACTGTGTGACTACTTACAGCTGTACTGTGTGGCCATTGAAACCTGTGATTATTATCAAATGCACCGTGTTGTTACTTACTAGGTGGCTGTTTTTTCAACATTAGCGTCCGAAATAACCAATAGACGGAATCTGTGCTCACGTTCAACTGTATCAGAGTTTTATTTCCCAGCTTGACTGCGTGGAAATATTTCATTATACTGTGAGGGCCATTAACAGCTGTACTGTGTGACTACTTACAGCTGTACTGTGTGGCCATTGAAACCTGTGATTATTATCAAATGCACCGTGTTGTTACTTACTAGGTGGCTGTTTTTTCAACATTAGCATCCGAAGTTACCAATAAACGTTACCTGTGGCCATTTACATATGTACTGTGGCCGTTTACAGCCTTCCTATGTGGCCATTCATATCTGTACTCTGTGGTCATTTACAGCTGTACTATGTGGCCACTATAATATGGTAATAAGGTGGCTGTTTTTTCAACTTAGCGTCCGAAGTTACCAATAGACGGAACCTGTGTTCAGTTCAGCTGTATCGGGACGTTATTTCCCAGCTTCACTGAATGTCAATATTTCATTATACTGTTTGACCATTCACAGCGGTACTGTGTGGACATTTACAGCTATAGTATGTGGCAATCAACAGCTGTACTATGTGGCTATTTACAGCCGTACTGTGTGGCCATTGAAACGTGTGTTTATTTATTCTATGCACAGTGTTGTTTGCAGTTATACTATGTGGCTAATTATTTCAACATAATTCTCCGAAGTTACAGGTAGGCGGAACCTGTGCTTATGTTCAGCTGTAGCGGAAGGTTATTTCCCAGCCTCCCTGCATGGCAATATTCTACTATACCGTGAGATCATTCACAGCAGTACTGTGTGGCCATCTATAGCTGAACTGTGTGGTCATTTACAGCTGAACTATGTGGCTATTTACAGATGTACTGTGTGGCAATTTATTGCTGTACTGTGTGGCCAACATCTGTAGTGTGGGGCCAACAGCTGTACTGTGTGGCCAACAGCTTAACTGTGTGACCATTTATAGCTGTACTGTGTGACCATTCATAGCAGAACTCTGGTAGACCACCGAACAGTATAAGTAATTTTGAGGGATCACCATTCAACACCGAGGTTGATGTTTTGGAAATCTTTCAGAGAAGTGCAGTTCCCAAGTAATCCAATAATACAAAATCCTGCCTATCTAAATCTCTAGTCACTTGATAGAAATTTAGTATGGTGTCATACTAAACACAACCAAGTCACATAAATTTGGACACAAGACTTCTGGCACTCAGTACCTATATGTGAAAGTTTGCCCACCCTGTATGCACCAGACGATATTGAACTAAAAACGCTTCCTCTCTTTTCAGTGCCTAATTATTTCTCGGTGCGAGCGAGCTTTTTTTTTCTTCAGCGAATACCTCTACACGTGCTCAGCAGGCTTAGGTAAAAAAATACACTGGTTAGCGATGGACCATTTCGAATTGCTTGTATCACTTTCTTACTGAAATCGATGCCCCGTGGTGCACAATGTTTCGAGTAACGCGCTATGCAGGATATGGTACGTGACTTAATTATAGGGGGGGACAGGATGCTCTATCCCGCCCTCAGTTATTTCGTGTTCGGTGGGAAGGTTAATAACTTTCTATTTTGAATAATTGAGGCACTATTGCATTTGCACGTACCTACTGCGTTATCGGATTTGTATCTCACACTTCATGTGCTCACTGTACACTTCAACTACTGGACTTGAAATCGATTGAAGAATCAATAAGAAAAAAAAAATTCCACAAAATTTAGGAGGGTTGTTAGCGCTCTTAAACTCCAGAACTTTTCAACTCAAGAACAGTAGAAGATCGTAGCAATCGATTTCAAATTCGGAGAGCGTATTCAAAAAAAGGTTGAGTTTCCCTAAAATGAATAGTAAAAATATGAAAAAAATTAAAGGATATTACGTCTCTCAAGTCTGAACGAAATTTTTAAACCCAAGAACGGTTGAAGATAAGCAATTTTGCGAACACCAATCGATTCAAAATGATGAAATTAGTATACTCTGTGAAGTTGAAATGAAAATGTTATCAAATAAAATTTTGAAATAGCACAATAACAGATTTTCGAACATAACAGCTCGATATCACAGAGGTTTGGTAAAAAGCCACTGAAAACTTTAACCAAAACGGAATCGATGTCAAATTCGGTTAGCACATTCAATGAAGGTTGAGTTTTACGAAAATGAATAGAAAAAAAACTGAAAACAAAAATTTTGAGGGATTTTACCCGCTCCAAACACCACATTAACTTTTCAACTCAAGAACGGTTGAAGATAGAGCAATTTTGCGAACACCAATCGATTCAAAATGATGAAATTATTATACTCTGTGAAGTTGAAATGAAAATATAATCAGAAGAAATTTTGAATGAGCACAATAGCAGATTTTCGAACATAACAGCTCGATATCTTAGAGGTTCGGTAAAAAGCCTCTGAAATCTTTAACCGACTCGGAATCGATTTAAAATTCGGTCAGCACATTCAAAAAAGATTCAGTTTTACGAAAATAAATAGAAAAAAAACTGAAAACAAAAATTTGGAGGGGTTTTACTGCACTAAACTCCACATCAACTTTTCAACTCGAGAACGGTTGAAGATAAAGCAATTTTGCGAACACCAATCGATTCAAAATGATGAAATTAGTATACTCTGTGAAGTTGAAATGAAAATATTTTCAAATAAAATTTTGAATTAGCACAATAACAGATTTTCGAACATAACAGCTCGATATCACAGAGGTTTGGTAAAAAGCCACTGAAGTCTTTAACCGACTCAGAATCTATTTCAAATTAGGGGAGCTTATTCAAAAAAGGTTCAGTTTCTCTAAGATCAATAGTGAAAGTATGAAAAATTCAAGGGATATTACGGCTCTCAACTCGAGAACAGTTGAAGATAGAGCAATTTTGCGAACAGTAATCGATTCAGAATGATGTAATTAGTATTCCCTGACTGGATATACAAAAAAAATTCAGCACGATGAAAATAAAGACATTGTTGCATATCGTTGATTTGAAATAACCCGAAATTAAAAACGTTTACTTGCATATAACTACAAAAAATCAGGTAGGAAAAATAATAAAACGATATTTCCTATTATTTTTAGTGGAAGGTCATTACGATAGTAGGTACTACTAGTACTACAGCAGTGGTGTGCATTTTACAATATACATCGCAACCTTAAATTGTAACAAAAACAGTGAATACGATAAACATATATCAACTTTTCAAACAGTCTATTATTATTTCTAGTCATAAAATTGTTTAAAAAACAACTGATATTTTCTTTACTTGCAACAGCATAAAATTTGTTTTATGAATCGTGATGATACCATACATTGCTTCATATGGAACAAGGCTATTCAAAATCATATACAGGGTGTTCAAGTATTGTCACTTGCTTTTCACTATTTATTTTTGGTTTGTTTTTGTTAGGCTTTTTGGATTGTAGGTTGATTCATATGAAATGTTAACGATAACAAAACGTATCGGTACGTTTTCTGGTTTTTCTCATGAGATGTCAGAATAAGTACAGAAAACAGGAGATTCAGATTTCATTAGAGTATGTTTTCAAACACAATAATTTGTTTTTTCGATAATGTCGAGCTCTATTCGGTTATTTGTATGGAAAAAAATGGACCCATAAACGTATCTAGCATGCATGGAAATTAATATATCACTAAAAATATCATTATTTGTTTTACAATAAAAACAACCCAACAATGGCCTGAAAAATGTGTTCGATCTAAATTTCCTAAAATAGAGCAATGAACTGGGAAATATTTTTGAAAAGTTTTGGCCCAAATATGCAAATTTTTTTTTTTTTTTTAATATTGAGATTTGATTTAACAGTACTTATGTAATGAATAAGAATGTTACACAAAATTGTTCTATACGAGCAATCACATATTTTTAAATAGAAACCTGACATAATCCTCATTTCGATGTTCTAGAAAGCAAAATATAATTATAAATATAAAGTGCAATTTATTTTAATCCATGAAAATGTCATTTTGTCGAAACTACGATAATAGCTGAATTTCACTGCTACTGAAAATTGGCATGTCATACTCCAATGCAATCCAAATAATGTAAATACTCATTCTGAATATCCTGCTTCAAAATGTAAGTTTATTTGGAATGGAAATGACTTCCTAACCCCGTACAATTTCATTAGTTCACCCTGTATTATTTTGTTATTTTTATTATAATTGTTTTTATACCTTCATCACCAGGGACCAGTTTAGAAATGTTCAAGGGGGAAATTTTGTCTGCAAATAAATAAGTATTTCAATTTATTGAAAAGTAAATCATACACAGTGGACCAAATATAGATTCATAGCTCAACTGTTTTTTTCAAACATAGACACAACTGATATAGATAACCAATACTCGGGGGTAATACAATTGTCCATATTTTTGTCCAGCTGCATAATAATGGAAATAATGGAAACAAATTCAGAACAGTACCCATCACCAATTATGTTCCCCAAAACGACTGATCAGCTAAGAGTCAATCTACGAATTTTCTTCATCTTGAACTGACTGGAATTTTCCAGAAACGTGGAACATACAATTTTGTACTGTACAGACCACCCTGTATATGGCATAATCGTAATGATATTTCTCGAATATTTCAATACTTCAATGTTATACTGATGATAGTTTACTACTCTACAGCGTGATGGCAAATATATACGAAAGAAACATTTTTGGTAATTTGAACAAATAGATGAAAATGAAAAATGCAGTGATTACTTTTTGTAAACTAAGCTCAAGTAACATCCTGTAATTTTCCACTTCTATTTCCAAAGACTGAACTTGGAGATTATCCATATGGTCAGTTATTAAGGATTTAACTTATAAAAGCGCATCTCATTCAATCAAATTACAGGATACCACTTAAAATCAAATAATATCTAGTTTTACTGAAAACTCAAAATCAAAAACTATGTTGAATATTGGCCTAAATAAAAAAGTCCGAAAAATGCAATTTTGTAATGAATGCTAACCATATATTTCATAGCGAATTTAATTTTTCTCAACTAACATGTCTGTAGTGTGAAATCACTTTTCCCAAACACCAAAACGTACGTTTCGCCAGTCAAATTTGCATCCTCAGTAGATGATTCGAACTTGCTCTGATAACCAATCTCAACTAAATAAGTGGCTTGAAAGGAATTGTGTTGCTTATCGGCCTTGAGCATTTCAATCGTGTGCTCTTTAAACCAATTTTCGGAAGCTTGTATAATATGCCCAACATATTTTCCGTCACAATGAACTATTTTATTGAAATAGAACTTTCTCAATTTTGTCTTTCAGGTTATTCAAAACCTGTTGCAAGTTATAGGAATATTTATAAGCAACTTTCCTGACAACAAAGTATGGACCCCGGCATTATGGAATTCGTAAAATACTGAACAAACTTGAGACCATGGCATTCTACTAATAGTCAGATTGGAATGGTTGTCACATATTAGTTCGAATAATCTTCTGATGATGCCAACCCAGCTGGCAAAACATGCGTCAGTAAGAAGTTTTGATGTTCGAACAAAAATCCATTAAAAATGTTCGTTGTTTTGAAGTTCCGTGTGAAAAGCTAGAGGCACGCAAATTACAGACGAGAACATTTTTATAATAAAACAGATTTAGTCAAAGAGTTCGTGACATATTTTCCTGGTTTTTTCCAGTTGCATGACCAACTTTATTGCCAAGATTCTCTTAAAAATCTTTGAAGAATGGATTGGCCAGCCAACAGTCCCGATCTCAATCACATCGATCGACTTCGGAACAACCAGCAGAAAACTTTCAAGCAAAATCTGAACCAAAATAAAATTTCATCTGGATATAATTTGTTTCAAAGTGAGCATTCACGATTTAGGAAAAAATATCCAAAATCATTGGTGACATCTTTTCTACTCGTACTGGTATTAACTTTCAATATTTAACTTTGGGATGAGCCTCTAGTGCAGACAGAATCTTACATTAGAGTAATGTACAAATTACATATATTCAACAGTAAAAGTGGCGACTTGATTCAGAACATCCATAAACATACACTGAGAAAAATATAACTGCCTATCCATCTAAGAATTCAAACAATAATTATTGTCGTTTGTAAATCAATTTTAAATACTATCTGAAAAGGTGGAAATCGCGAATATATCTGCTAGTTATTATTCGGATGTCAATTATTTTTGAAAGGCGAATTATATTTGAATTGTTTGAATTCAGTTTTCGAAAATAAAGTTACTTAATTCATTCAATAGGTCAAAGGAAGGGGTCAATTGACAAATTAAAAAATTATTTTTTAAGTTCCACAAGTGAACCCTCTGAATACATACAGCGTCTTTCAATTCACACTGGAAATCCCCCTAACCCCATATTTTTCTCAGTGTATATATAATTTTGATTATGGGTAGTTCAACATACTCATCAGATCAATCCTGATTTACTCAACCCAAGCTAGTTGTCTGACTGAAAATAATCTCGATTGGAACAAATAATGTCAAAGGAAAATTATCATTCTGCGTACTAAAATGCTGGTGATGACAATCTATTAATTAAAAAGCAATTATAAAAATAATATTCGCCCGTCGTCTGCATACCGTGATAGCGTTAAAATTCCACTATAGAATATAGGACATCATTTTCAGTGCATCGATACTCATATCACGATAATCATCCTCAAAACTGGAGAGGCGAGTAAAAACGCACAAAAATAATTGCATTCAGTACAATACGTATAGATAATATTAATAAGCCACGGTTTCTACTAACATTACACCCATTTTCACACGATGTTAAAGTAGAAATTAGGCTCAAAAGACTCAATCAGTAAATATTTTCTAAAGTGGGCCATGAATAGAAATCTCCACTCTGTTATATACAATATGTTGGGGGAAGTGGGGTATATTAAATCAGCTTAATCAGATCGAGTGACAGTGCCTACCTTGGCATGAAAATTTGTTTTGAGTATTGAGTATAAAAACGATAAGTTGGTCGCCCCAAAAATATATTTCAAATTTCTACGGATACGTCAGAAATATCGAGGGTGTACGAGAAGAAGAATGGGTAAACTGCTCATGTATCAACAAAATCATCGAATACGCAGTTTCAAATGTCCACGTGTCTGCCAACAATAAAACTGAATGAAGCGAGACAACTTTCTTGAATCAATCCAATTATTCAATTCAGTTTCCAAATATTCCCTGGCAATAGGACAAAAATTATGGAATCTATTAATAAGATTGGCCACAAATTGAGCCAAAGCAAAATATATACGGAATAAAAAGACTGGGAAATATGGAGAATAAAAATTCTTGGCGTTGGTTTCCTGGCTGTAGATTTTGGCCAGACTGATTTATTCGCTACAATGATAACCCAATATTCAGTGGGTGTCTTCATCCTCCCGATACTTTCTCCTAGCCATCCAGTATTCGTACCTGCCTCATACATCCCAGTCAACACTGGGCAAACATCCACATCCCAGGGATGTCAATATCGTCAAAAATGGGATTTAGATGTCTTTGCGATATTACACCGCCTCACCCCTTAGACATGAAAATCAGTAATAGCCGGATATAGATGTCTCTGCGACATCTGTGATATCTAAATTAGTGATAGATGGATTTAGATGTCCCTGCGATGTCAAATTGTTACTTGCCATAGACGTCACACTGCGACATCATTTAGACATCAAAATCTATACTTAGATATCTTTGCTATATTGAGTTATCTCCAGATCCGGTGATAATAGGACTTTCACTCACATTAACTTGACTGCCGACCACAAGGACGCCATCTGTCCTCAACCACGGTCGAAAGGCAAATCCTCAATTTGTGTTAAATGTTTATTTTGAATTAACGCGGTAAGTTGGCAAAAAGTTGGCAACACAGATCGTAGGCAACGTTGGACAACCTGAAAGCGGAAGGCGACCGCGTGACCCGCTGTTACCATTTTTAGTTCTAGTTCTTTGTTTTTTGTATCTATGCATTGATCGAAGATCGAAGCTTTGTTGCTTTGAATGCTTTGCAAACCGTTCATGTTCTGATATTTCCAACTGGAGCTGATCACATTTGCGAATTTTGGTGTCCATAAACCGAGTGTGAAAAGAGATATCATTTACCGTTATCGAGATACCAATAGTGACATGACCTAAAAAATACGACCTGTATATTTGAAATCAGAAAATTCAGAGCTGTTCAATGGTGCCAAATTATACTAAGTATTCCATTACTGTCTGGATTATTTCATGTCCCACTATTATCTGGCATTGTAGCTTTCAGTGAACTCATACTGTTTTATTGATTTCCAGATGTGGTGATGAGCCTTCACAGAGAGAGCGAAAAAAATGTGGTAGCAGCCTTTTCCAATTGGTTCAGGCATGCCAAACAAAGGCTTGACAGGAAAAGGAACCAAACCAATTGACTTTTAGTTTTTTAATTAATATATTTTTATTTTTTAGTTTGTTGATTTTTAATTTTGTACTTTGTCAATGATATGCCAGAATGTTTTGATTTTTTTAAGTTTTTTTTTTATATTTGTTATATTTATTTTTTTGATATCAAAAATATATTTTCTTTTCCTATTTGTTGTTTCTGTCTGGAATATCGCATAGACGTTGACGTCTCTTGAATATAACAGTGAAGAAATCGCTGCTATGTCGCTCTGTTACATCCCTGATACGTTATTAGGAGGCATCTTTGCGGCGTCTCAGAACTACATCGCAAAGACGTCTCGGAATTACATCGCACATACGTCGCCAGCATGCACCATGAGTGCGACAAAAGTGAGTCGCTGGGACATCTGTGCGATTTTTACATCGACGATCGGAATTAATATATACAGCGAACGGAACATAGGGAGAATGAAAATGTAGGAGCAACTGATAACAGACCGGCGCCTGATGTAGGGTAATGAATTTGGAGCCGGACCTGACCACGTCTGTATAAAAGACCACGCTAATAAATGCCATATAAATTTAAACGTTTCAAATAAATTAAGTTATTGTTTAGAGGAGAAGAAATTTAACAAAATAAGTTAAGTGTATTTGCTGGTGTCGAAAGTGTGGTGATAACGAGCAGAGAGAGCACTCCATATATGGAACAATATTCGAGAACAGGTCGGAGCTGTGCTTTAGAAGTATTAATGTTGACGGGGAATCACATGAAAGAGATCTACTTGAAATAATTCTCTGTAGCATTGAAGTTCAAGCAGAATAAAAGCAACAGGAAATGCAGGGTTGCCAGCGCTTCAGAGGTTGAAAAATAGTAGAATAGTGACTTAATTTTCACAGAAATAGTGACTACTTAGTGGATTTTTTGTCTAAATAGTGACATTTTCCCAACCAATTGAGGAACTTCTATTAAAGCTGGTCATATTTTCCTTCATCATTCCAGAGCTCCTTTGCAGTATTTTACTGAGAAATTTTTAGGATATGGGAAGTAAATGAAGGCCAAGATAAATACTACAAAAAGAGTATAAGAATATTTATCAAGATTAAAGTAATTGAAGTAATCTGTACTTTGAAAATTGTACTTAAAAACTCACTGAAACTTCTACATATCATTCAAACTTAAGCTTTGGACAGGAAAAACTTTTTTTTGGGCCAACATTTTGAACTATATTTAAATCATCATCAGGGTTCTGTAACAACGGATTTTTTTTTGAAAATTTGTTTTACTTGCCACCATATACTAAAATTCGACGAGAATAAAAGTTTGGATATTCGGGAGGACTGACGAAAATTTTGTTTTCCTCTACTTAAAATGCTTGAAATAATTTCAAAAACGGACATTTCAAGATTATTTGAACAATTAAAACATCAACACATACACGAATACCCGAGAGCCAAGTACAAATGTTTTTTTCTGAAAATTTTATAAAACGGACTAAAAAAGAAGGGGAAATAAAAACATCAAAGACATGAATATATGATTAACTTCAAACTAAAAAATATTGTGTTTGAACCTTCTATTCCTTCTGGTATTGACACTGTTATTTTTGAATATGTGAATAATTTCACATAATAGTCTTTTAGATAAAAAGGGTTGCGTATCAAGAACAATGGGTGTCATAAAGTTAAAACTGTGATCTTTTTTTGTGATGTGTTACAGGTAACATTTAGTATGTCCTATATAGCCCTGAGGGCAATTCTCACACTTAATTTGGTTAACCATATTTGATGTTTTTGTTTTTTGGTGTGAAGAAAAATGTCTTCCAATGGTGTATTATTTTCAAACGCCATTTTTGAATGTTCATCTTTAATAACCGCTGCAAGTCTTTCTGAAACATTTTTTACATATATGTTATTTTGTTATATGTCGATTTTGTTGTTCTACTTGTTTTTTCAGTGTTTTATTTTTCGCTTAGTATTATTTTTGAATAATGATGTTTGGTAATTATTTTGTACAAGGTAAGTATTTTTTATCATTTCTAAATTTTTTGGTGGTATTCTGGATTGTTGATTGCAAGTGCTCTTGGTTTTAGATTTTTAATGATGCAAGGTATTCTAACGAGCACCTTATTCTAACAAATTCTAAGCTCTAAAATAGTGACAATAGTGACCAAATTTCGAAAATAGTGAGAAAAGTGACATGATTTTAAAATAGTGACCAATAGTGACAATAGTGACTCACTGGCAACCCTGAGGAAATGGTAAGAGGCAAAGAAAGGTGCGTGGTATATTATTTTACGTGTTGCTGTGAGCAATTATAGACAGGCGTATAAAATTGACTTTTCATGAAACCTATACTTTCTGATCAACAAAAAAAAACAAGGTGAGGGAGGAACATCATCCAGTGCAAGTTCTGAAACATTAGAAACCTCTCATGTGTAAGCTACAGATTGAATAGCTGCATTATAAACATCCGAACAGATCTTTGAAGGGTTTCATTTCGACGATCTAAACGTGCCGGTGAATTTGTTCGGTTTCCATTACCAGCAACACGGACGGAAATAGGAAATAAGGAATTATTTTCAGTGTCATGAATCAAACGTAATCCTGCGCGGATATACGAGGTGCCTGCAATAATTAATGTCACTGCCATAAATAAGTACGTACGTGTATCGAAAGATAAATCGGCAATAGTGGGAGCGTTATAAATGAAGACAAAATAGAAATACGGGGGGTTCCCGCAGAGTGGAACGTCTTCGTTAAAAAAACACTGGCTGAATTTAGAAAATATTTTCCATAATACAAGATGTTTTACGAAGGCGATCTTCGAATTCATTCACAAAAATACTTAAAATGTTGTTAAAGGACACATTAAAAAGATTTTTTGCTAAAAAATAACCCGCTGAAACTTGAAGTTGCCATGGAGGTCTGACAGATAGGTGGTAAGTTTCTTTTACTACAACGGACCACCGCAAATATCATGTGAAAATGGGGCATAACGTTAGGGGAAAAAAGCGTCGTAGAGTGATAGATTATCAATTATATTCACCTGTGACTTTGTCCCTGATCAATTTGCAACTTTCGACTTCACCAATACTGGAGAAGAGAGATCTGATTTCTTCTTGCGTCATGGTTTGAGGTAAATAGTTGACAATGAGGTTAGTTTTCGACTCTTCCTGTCCACCGCCGACATTGTTACCGCTACTGCCGTTTTGTTGTCCCACGACTCCAGAGTCTAAACCGTTGGACATCATTGTTGATTTTTCGTCACTCAAATTATAAGTCAAAATGGTGAATTTTTCAAATAACTCTTCTATCTTTGTAAAATAACTAATAGTGTACACTTAAATTATTTGGTGTTTCCTTTTTTGCTTGGTAGAGATTTGGTTTTTAAGAAGAAGAATTTATCTACTTTTTCGTTTTTGCAGGGTAGTAGTCTACCCTTGACTACGATCTGAAACAAAAGAAACAATTATCAGTATTGGGAAGAATTTTGTAATTTAGTTTCATTTAACGCTATAAATCATTGTCACGAAATTGTCGTGAACGAAATAAAAATGTTGCGCTCTTAGTTTTTTATATGGGGTGGCTGAGCTAACTTTATATCAAGTTAGCACCGCCACTAATATAACTAGACAAATAAACATCAAATTTCTTTAGTGTGGTAACCAAAGAATGTCGAGTAATTATCGAATTTTATTTGACGTAAAAATAATTCGGAACATCTCTAATTTTAATTTTTGATATACAAGGAAATTTCACATTATTGGCAACACCGCATAAATCCATATATTTTTCCGACCAACACAATCATAATCAATGATCATTATGTGAGTAGGTGATACAGAGAGACTGGAAATTATTGAATTTTACCAATAAAAGTTTATTTTTCCGCTTCAGGAATTTTCAAAGTTTCCCGGCAAATTTGTTGAGTTGATTTTCAGGTGCAGAAAAAATTAACCAACCAATTATATCTGCGTATTACTGTGGAAATAATATACCTCCATTATTCAGCATTTGAAACCAATTTTCCGGCTATTCAAAAATGTAATTTTTTTTTTACAACAAATGTTTTTGTCATTCGACAATTATTGTTCAATGAATTTCAGACCGTAAAAATTATAATCAATCATCATTTGGTTCGTAGGTAATAATATCAATAAGAGACTGGAAAAAATATAATTCTTCCAATAAGTAACAGGTAGTTTTTTCGCTTCAAGAAATTTTAACGTTTCACGACAAATTTGTTATGATCATTCGACAATTGTTGAGTTGATTTTCATGCGCAGAAAAAATAAACCAACCAAATTATGTGAGTGTATTATCGAGAAAATTGAACAAGCTATTTCTATTTTCGGGGAAATTCCATTAACTAATAGTCACAAGTTATAAAAAATCATTTTTTGGAACTCCTAACGAAACGTTTGACGGTCTCAAGTTATTTCGGAGGTATGGGACAATTTTTTATTTTTGAACGGTGACTGACATTTTTTTAGGACACATTTCTACCACGAAAAAAACCCTCATAATTCTTCTTCCTTTATAGCACAATAAACACACCCTAAATACCAGTTTAACACTATTTTTTCGTTAAAAACGGCATTTGTTCATCAAAAATTCAACCTACATCAAAAACAACAAATCTATGCTAAATGTGGTAATTAGTCAACGGAATTTTACCCCAACTCTGTACACATTAGTTTGGATATACGATTAAGGAAGTTTGAAATTATGTGATAAAACTGCCCCTGTATCATCTTGGGCCACTTGCAACCAACGTCTTAGTTTGCCCACCCTGTAAGTCTAGCCACTCACTGATTTCGGAGATACGGCCCTTCAAAAATAGAAAAATGAAGGAACATTCTCTTCTATCACTTTTTGCATACCTACATCTAGGTAGGTAATCCGATTTAATCACCATAGTAGACACTGGGAACCACACAAATAAGGTATATGTTATTGAAAGAGTCTTCCTGGGTCTATAAAACACACAACCACTTATTCAACCACCGCAGTTCATACATTAAAGTCACAAAAACACATTTTATTGAAGAAAATATTTCTTCCATTGCAAAACGTAGAACAACCAGTTTGAAGTTTGACGGAAGTTCACATTCCCGAATGTACCTACTAGCAATTGTTTTCGACACCATTTCGGCGAATTTGATATTGTGAAATTATCCCTGATAAATCTATTTACTTGGGTAAATTATGTTAGTTTTGATTTCTTTTATAACCCTTTCTGAACTGGTTTTGAATAATCGCACATCGCACATGGTACCCAAAATTTGCCAGATCTCAACTGATCTGCTCCAATAAAGGTTCTGTGCCTGTTCTAGCTTACAATCAAAATATTCCTCATCTAATCTAAAAGTAGGCTCAGTGTTTCTGACGGAATAATTGAATGATTCAAAAGATTAATAATTGCCGAGAAAAGGCATTCAATTACTTTAATGTACATAAACAAGTTTACTAGTTACCAAAAATGTAAGGATAACAACACGGTATATATTAAAAGAAAACGCGACTAGGTAGGTACTCACTCAAAAAAGTTCGTAATCGGAAAGCTCACACTCTGGAAACAGATTTCACAATAACGAAATCAAACACAACACAAGTCAACCAACGACCTAATAAAATCTAGAATAAACTATATAGAACTAGGATCACACAGTAGATCAAACATAATAACCAAACGTCAATGGACAACCAAGTAAAAAAAACAAAAACGACGTCCAACACAATCGACAACTACTGAAACAGTAGAACGGCTTTAGCATCGAAATGAGTGTACTTGTTTGAAAATGAATCTTTTGTTAAAACTATCGTGTCCGCCAGGCCAGAAGGGTGGCGGTCCACCCCTAACGAGGGGTGTTTCACCCCCCATGCGATTGCAAATGATATTAATGGCTCGTGCCCGTGCGATGTCCCTTGCGGATTATATTCCCTTGTTGGCGTAAAGAATTGAATGCGTTCAACTTGAAACAATGATAGAGTTGCGTCTTTTTTTACCGTTCCGTACCTAGTTGACAACGGAACAGAATGTTGTCAATGTTTTCTCAAAGTTAAAAACATAGAATCGAATACAATAAGAGAAGTTCCTATGATATTAATAAAACATTCATTGGAGAGAAGACAAAAGTAATAATGAAAATGGCGGAAGCTTCATGAAACAAATAATTTAGACGAAGTTTGTTCAATTTAACGCAGACACCCACGTTCATTTGCTTTAAGGCCGATTCGGATACATACATGCCCATGCAGGATATTTGAAGCACGTGCGATACGCATGTATCTGAAACGGCCTTTCTGAATATAAGATTTTCATTCAAATTATATTTGAAAACATATCTGAAGGTTCTGTGGTCTGAAGCAACATTTCTATGAAAGACAAGTTGCCAACATTATTTCCCATTAGCAGCCTCGAACCAAACGTCATTATTGATATGCCTTGTGACATCAAGAAAACTAAAAACGTGATGAAAAATATCCAGTTCAAAGGTAGGATGTAGATAAAATTGTAATTATTTATTATACCAAACAAACTGCAATTTATGTTGAGAAATACTCTGTTGTTTTGATGATCATCAATTTACTATAGCCATAGCCTTCTTCATAACAAGAATACAGTAGACAGCTTTTATTCAAAGTTCAAATATATGTAACAAAGTAGGTATTCACCACTTGGTTATTCGTTCACAGCGAACTCAACCAGCTATTTTTCTCAGAAGAGCCAGATCATTTTTTTCTCCACTACTTGGAATCCTCATATTCATGGAAACATGAGAAATGTGCCTGTGCAGCCATATATTCGGTTTATACCTACCAAGCTAGTAATATATTCAATTAGGACAATAATTATCTTTTGATATATTTTTGTGCTAATATACACCGTTCATAATTTAATTAAAGTAGAAAATACGCAATTTGGCACTAATAAATATTATGTAAATCGCCAACGACCAAAATTTATCAGATTATAGATTACTTCAAAACCTAACACAGGGGTGAACGATCGGTGAATTGTCGCTGCTAACTATTTACCCACATAATATTAGACAGAGAGAGACGAAAACGTATCTGTCTGCGAGCTGTCTGGTACAGCAGAGTCTAGATAAAATATGCCAGGTAGATTATTATTTCCGTATATCAAATTACAAATGCAACGTAAACAAATGAAAGTCATTCTACCTACTATGTTGTTACTTGAACTATTATCGAATAAATAGCCTCCTAGTTTTAAGATGCTAACATGAAATGAAATTCAGGTTATTTTTAGACGGTGTAGCTATTTCGGTATAAAGCATAACAAATGTGTAAACCATTTTTTGGGAAAACGTAGATACATCCTGAGAGGCGAAGAATTTGGAAAACGTTGGATCTAGATCTGAAACTACGAGATTTTGGTGGTAGAATATCGATGATAAAATACATGTGTCGGCTACATGTGCGTTTGTTTGAGATTCAAAGACCATATCGGAACGTCAATTTTCATAAGTTATTCATTCAAATAATGATGTTTGATAGTTTAATTTCACATTACGGCAGAGTGGGCTGCTAAGTAAATGCGTTGCATTGTATAGTATTTGCTAAGTGGAACAGTGGTTTATTACTACGCGAGCAGGAAATTTATAACCCTCATAACTTTGCGAACAGTTAAATGAACCAACAATTCGTGGACTGATAATAGGCCGTCTATCGATTATTTTGTATACAATAATAGTGGTAGGTGACGTTGAAACGTCGGCAAACACACAACTCACCTAATTTTGCCAAACTACACATTCGTCACGGCACAATTGTTCCAAAAATAAACTAATAAATTAACTGATTTCTACTAGAAAAGCCAAAATAAAATAACTAACGAAAAGAAAAAAAAATTAAAAAAATTAAAACCGAAACCAACTTTATTCGCGTTCGGATTCGTACTGACGGTGTAACACGCGCGTCCGCTCACAGAGAGGGTTTCTAGATGACACATGCGCGATGGGGGAAAGCCATAAGCTACTTTCATGATTCGGGATGATTTTTCAATTAATAACAAATCAAAACGATTTCTCTACGATGATCAAACTTATCGGGGCTAATTAAAGAATATTGTTCCTCATCGCATGCAAAAACTTGGTCAGTTTTTCGTCTGCACCTTTTTACCCGTTTTTTTACCGAAACATTTTCAGTTTGGCTATATTGCTGCTCTGATGGGTGAATACCATTGATATTATATTAATAATAATAGCTTCACTGTCCGACAGATTTCAATTACAGGGCAATATTTGATCGATAATTCAATACAGAGTAGGTATTAAAATATAAGAAAGCGATATCAGTTGTGTGTTGGTATTTCCTGTAATAAACACCTACCTATACCTGTAAATGTAAACAAAACAATATTTTTCATATTCAGGTAGATGACAATGGATAACAATTCAAAAATTTAAATCAAACATGATGAGTTGAGATACATTCTCCTGACTCGATAACCAATTTACTGAGACTGTTATCTGAACTAATTATTGAAAACAATACAAGAGGCTTTGGAAGTGTTACACATGACAAAACTCTATGATTTGTTTGAAATAGTTGTTCGGGTTCTATTAGAAAGTCCGCAAATCACGGTACTAAAAGATCATCTTAGCAGAAAGTAGCAGCTAAAAAGTGCCACATTTTCTAAAATATTGGTATTTTATACATTCGCATGTTCGTAAACAAGTTAGAAGGCCTTCATTCTATTTTTCGTAATCCATACGGACTTGTTCAGCTTTAAAAAATTTATTAAATAAGTATAAAAAAGTTAAGTATATTTTACAAGTACTATCAGAACTGTTGCAAATTTACGTTTAGTATAGTATCACATAGGATTTAGTATTCAGAATTTTATCATCGAATTCATATTTATTCATTTTATTTATATGAATGATAATTATCTCCGAAACGGTTGGAGTTACGATGTTGGTTAAATTAGAAAGAAGTTGCACAATTCAAAGGCCTTTTATATGGAGTTTGCAGAAGTGGAATATCTTTTTCGGATTTCGAGATATTTTGAATAAAGAAAAATTTTCTAAATTTGTTTACATTTACTTCTAATGTTATTTTAAAATATATCAAAATATAAAATTATATTTTAATTGCAACTTTTTGAGCTCAACAAGATGACGTCTACAGATTTTCATTAAGACGTTTCGTTTCCGACGAACCATCATCAACTTTTTTCTTAAATACAGCCCTATTATTGTTATTCTGAAATACGTCATATATCATTTATAGGTAGTTGTTTGAATATGTATTTAGCTTATTATTATATCATTCAGGAAACACTTCCTATTACGGCTCTGAATGCTTGAAAATTATTAATTTGATAATGTCATAAATGAAAGTCAATATATATTACCTGTGTTAATCAGTATTCCTTTAATAATAATTGACACTATTAATTGTATGGATCTAGGAATAATGATAATTACGTACGTACTCTTTTAATATGTTTAACCCCTAAAAATCATAAAATATACAAAATTATCAGATTCACTTGAAATTTCAAATGCGCATATATGTGTCTTTTACGAAAATTAATTGAAAAATTACGAAAACAAAATTTTGGAGAGAAATTACCTCTTTCAACTCCTGATGAAATTTTCAACTCGCGAACGGTTGAAGTTACATCAATTCTGCGAACGCAAATCGATTCAGAATGATGAAATTAGTATACCTAGTAAAATTTAAGTCGATCGGCGAATTCATTTGAAATCCGCACTATATACGCAAAATTTCATGCTGATTCTGAAAAAAATATGATTTGTATATGCTCAGATACAAGGTTCATCATAAAAAGATTAAAATTTCAAAAATTCCTCCACGCGATCTAATTTTCAAAAGTTTATATTTTCCATTTTTCAAAAAATTGCAAACGTGCCTCAAATATATCTCGACGAGTTGATCCCGATTCAACGGAAAAAAACGGAAACGGATATACCCCTGAAAATCATGAAAGGTAAGAGGTAATGCGCATAAAAAAATAAATAAAACGTTTAAAATCCTCTCGCGATCTAATTTTTGGAAGTTTTAATTTTCCATTTTTCACAAAACGCAAGCAGGCGACAAACCGTTGACGAAATACAGGAATGAAAGAGGCCCAAGATCAGATCCCTGAGGTACACCGGAATTGGCATAAAATTTTCACCAAGTGGGTTTAAAAACATGTTTTCACGTAGTTATTTCATTAAATCAAAAATCACCGGCCTGGAAGCATTTCACTCTCTATAACATTAATTTTTCTGTCGCTGTATTCATTTGTATTCTACTGAAGTTTGCTACATAAAAATTAATTTGGGAAGTTTAAAAAAATTAATAAATTAAAAAAATTAAATTAATCAGCCAACAGACTGCAACTCAAAAATAAAACTTCCTGAAAATAATATTATGAAGACATAGGTACTTTTCGAAACGCTATACAGTGTGTCTCATTACTTTAACTTTTCAAGGTAACTTTGGTAAAGTCACCCTCGTAACTTTTGTAAAGTCACCCTCGTAACTTTTGTAATTTTTGACGCAGAATTGAAAATATTTCGCGTATTTACTGATTTTGCAAATTTCACATTTTTCTTAAAAAATGACGGAAGCTACGGGGGGGTTTCAATAAATAGTGAGACACACGTACTGTATATAGGTCGTAAGGATCAACTTACCATCTAGATCTGCAATAATTTTTGTCTACGAGTCAAAATGTCAACAATTACATGAGCAATCCTACCCCTTCGCCAGCACTATAAATTTCTTCACTAACGCGAATTGATGATTCCAAAAAAGAATAATCTGAAAACTACCGTGTCCGAAATCAACTTTTTTTCACCTATGCCGATCGACTGAGAGTCAAATAGAGAAAAAGAAATGTTAGCCACGAACAACTCCCTTATTTCTATTGCCATTAAGTAGTCTTCGGAAATTTCAGTAGGTATAACGCCGTATAAAAATATAGTCGAAAATCAACTTTAACCATTAGAATTCGCGACAAGAATGAACATAAACTAACAATTGATCAACATCAATCGTCTTTGCGGTATCTTTGATGCTATTTCGCAGACAGGCGGTGTTGCCACTTACATCAGAAAATCCTATGTGTATAGGAATAAATTTTTTATCATACACTTTTCGAGGAATAATTTTCAATTGACTAACTTATATAACGACAGGACGCTATAGAGCTTATTTGAGTAAGTTATCTTTTGGTTACTTTTACCAGATACCTATTGAGGTGCATCCATATCTGTCGAGTATCATTGCCACTTAATTTTGATGGTAACTCCTTAGGGATCATAGTGAGATGATTCGAATTATTCAATTGAGTAAAGGAAGATTCTTCGTGGCAATTATTGAACACCTGATCTCTTCTCAAAGACGCCCACATAAAAGTTTGTAGGGGTGGGGGGGCGCCTATAAGTCCAGACGTTGCAAAAAAAAATTAGGCAGCTAAAAAATCAAGTTTTGATTGAAAAACAATTACTTCTTGTAAAACACTGAATTAGGCTATGGTACGTGTGAAATAATTCGAAAGATTCACGCTCGCCACATGAGCGAGTCCTATCCTGCTGCCCGTGTGCCTTCACCTTTTCGCAAAGCTGAGTAGTAAGTGAATAAATATCAAGAAGGCGGTTCTTCTGATGGCGGCAAGAAGTCTTTGATGTGTACTTGTCGGTGCTGAAGGAAAGCAAAATCGGCGTTGCCAATTCTGCAATATATTATAATTCATTGAAATCCTGCTTCTGAAACTATTTTTGCACTAAAAAGCAGTCATTCGATTGATAAAAAAATTCTCTGCGGGTACTTTAAATAATTTTACAGGCCCAAGTACGTATTCCGATTAGGCCAATCACTTTAGCATTGAAAATAAAAAATGGGAAAAAATAGCAAAAGAATACAAATTTTCACAAAAGTTGTGTTTTAGTGCTGAATGGAAGTATAAAAATTTGCGTCCTCGTACGAGGCCGCAAATAGTTCAAAATTTAAACTATAAACAATTATGGATATTTTGTACAGAAAAAATGCAAAGAAGTCGCAAAATGGTGAAAATATCAGCCTTTATCGTTCCCCAATTATACGATCATGTCCAAGTATGGCATCTGAGTAAATAAACTATTTATTTATACATTTGTTAATAACTCGACCAAAAAAAATACAAAAGAGGAGCAAAGGTGAAGAGATATTTCTCTGTACGTTATAAGTGTCCTTGAAAGTTTGCTTCTTCCGTCGATGAGGGCAACATATATATTTTTTTATTGTACTTTTTATTTTCGTGAAAGTTTGCATTCGTTTGCTATTTTTTCCCCATTTTTGCTAAAGTGATCGACCTAGATACGTGTTTACTTAACGCGCATACATTTTGCAGTACTCGTTCTACATCCGAACTGTACAGACGGAATTGAAAGCCCCTTCTATAAAAATATTAGTTTCGCCAGTGATAAATCTTGAGGGAAGAGTTGGCAGGGTGAATGGCCTCTGCTCTCTAGTAGTCTAGAATTGGGCTAGACCAAAAAATAGGGGACGCGCCACCCCAGCTTCGCCCTTTGTATATTATCAGCTGTTCTCACTCAACCATTAGTGACGTTTCCCCACGCACTCCGCTCCCCGCTTCATGCACCGATAAAGAAGGTGTATATGACACGTAGTTAGATACCAGTGGCAGCGTGTGATAATGTAGGGGATATTCCTGGCAAATTAGCTCGACAGATATTTTTACCCAGCAAGATATATTTCAATGCATACTGAGTACGCAAAGCCGCAATGAAAGAACATGGCGAGGCCGTGGATCAATGTTAGTAGTGAATTGTTATCGTACCACGATTGATGCTCCAAACAGTTTATGGATAATTTGCAGACCAAAAAATTATTCTGCCGCACTAAACCTTAGGAAATATTTGCGATTTTTTCGAAAGACATTGCTGACCGTGGGTTTCAAGTGAAGATTTTGCATTGAAAGAGTAGATTATGACTGTTCAAAATATACTTTTTATGCCAGTATAGACAAGAATTCAATCAACTCTCTCTCTCTCTAAAGGGTATAGTTTATATTGGCGAATTTTTCGGCGGTGTCCAGTGAAGGTATTTTCCTGAATTAGCATAATACCATTTCCCAAAACATACTTTTTGTGCCATTATAGAGAAAATTTTAATCAGCTCCAGAAATTATTATGCCCTGTAAATTTCAAGTCGATTATCGAAAACAAAATATTACTCGAAAAAGTCATAAAAATGCAAAAGATTCACTTGAAATTGCATAATATGCACATATGTGTGCATATTTTACGAAAATTAATAGAAAAATTACGAAAACTGAATTTTGGAAATTACCTCTTTCAATTCTAGATGAACTTTTCATCTCGAGACAGGTTGAAGATAGAGTAATTCTGCGAACGCCAATCGATTCAGAGTGATAAAATTAGTAGATTTCGTGAATTTCAAGTCAATCGACAACATACAAAATTACTCTAAAAAAGTACTACCCCTAAAAATCATAAATAATACAAAATTACCAGATTGACTTGAAATTGCAATTGCGCATATGTGCATATTAAAAAAGGATCATTTTTACGAAAATCAATAGAAAAGTTACAAAAACAAAATTTTTAAGATAAATTACCTCTTTCAACTCTAGATAAACTTTTTAATTCGAGAACGGTTGAAGGTAGAGCAATTCTACGAACGCCAATCGATTCAGAGTGATAAAATTAGTAGATTTCGTGAATTTCAAGTCAATCGACAACATACAAAATTACTCTAAAAAAGTACTACCCCTAAAAATCATAAATAATACAAAATTACCAGATTGACTTGAAATTGCAATTGCGCATATGTGCATATTAAAAAAGGATCATTTTTACGAAAATCAATAGAAAAGTTACAAAAACAAAATTTTTAAGATAAATTACCTCTTTCAACTCTAGATAAACTTTTTAATTCGAGAACGGTTGAAGGTAGAGCAATTCTACGAACGCCAATCGATTCAGAGTGATAAAATTAGTAGATTTCGTGAATTTCAAGTCAATCGACAACATACAAAATTACTCTAAAAAAGTACTACCCCTAAAAATCATAAATAATACAAAATTACCAGATTGACTTGAAATTGCAATTGCGCATATGTGCATATTAAAAAAGGATCATTTTTACGAAAATCAATAGAAAAGTTACAAAAACAAAATTTTTAAGATAAATTACCTCTTTCAACTCTAGATAAACTTTTTAATTCGAGAACGGTTGAAGGTAGAGCAATTCTACGAACGCCAATCGATTCAGAGTGATGAAATTAGTGGATTTCGTGAATTTCAAGTAGATCGACAACATACAAAATTACTCTAAAAAAGTACTAAGGGGTAGACCCCTAAAAATCATAAAAAATACAAAATTACCAGATTCACTTGAAATTGTAATTGCGCATATGTGTGCATATAAAGGAGGTTGATTTTTACGAAAATTAATAGAAAAATTACGAAAACAAAATTCTGGAGAGAAATTATCTCTATCAACTCTAGATGAACTTTTCAACTCGAGAACGGTTGGAGATAGAGCAATTCTGCGAACGCCAATCGATTCAGAATGATGAAATTAGTATACCCTGTTGATTTCAAGTCGATCGACAAAATAAAAAATTACTCTAAAAAAGTACTAAGGGGTAGACCCCTAAAAATCATAAAAAATACAAAATTACCAGATTCACTTGAAATTGTAATTGCGCATATGTGTGCATATAAAGGAGGTTGATTTTTACGAAAATTAATAGAAAAATTACGAAAACAAAATTCTGGAGAGAAATTATCTCTTTCAACTCTAGATGAACTTTTCAACTCGAGAACGGTTGGAGATAGAGCAATTCTGCGAACGCCAATCGATTCAGAATGATGAAATTAGTATACCCTGTTGATTTCAAGTCGATCGACAAAATAAAAAAATACTCTAAAAAAGTCCTAAGGGGTAGACCCCTAAAAATCATAAAAAATACAAAATTATCAGATTCACTTGAAATTGAAATTGCGCATATGTGTGCATATAAAAAAAGGTTGATTTTTACGGAAAACAATAGAAAAGTTACAAAAACAAAATTCTGGAGAGAAATTACCTCTTTCAACTCTAGATGAACTTTTCAACTCGAGAACGGTTGGAGATAGAGCAATTCTGCGAACGCCAATCGATTCAGAGTGATGAAATTAGTAGATTTCGTGAATTTCAAGTCGATCGACAAAATAAAAAATTACTCGAAAAAAGTCCTAAAAATCATAAAAAGACCTAAAAATCATAAAAAATACAAAATTATCAGATTCACTTGAAATTGCAATTGCGCATATGTGTGCATATAAAAGAGGTTGATTTTTACGAAAATTAATAGAAAAATTACGAAAACAAAATTCTGGAGAGAAATTACCTCTATCCACTCTAGATGAACTTTTCAACTCGAGGAACGGTTGAAGATAGAGCAATTCTGCGAACGCCAATCGATTCAGAATGATGAAATTAGTATACCCTGTTGATTTCAAGTCGATCGACAAAATTAAAAATTACTCGAAAAAAGTCCTAAGGGGTAGACCCCTAAAAATCATAAAAGATACAAAATTATCAGATTCACTTGAAATTGAAATTGCGCGTATGCGTGCATATAAAAAAGAGCCAAGTTTTACGAAAATCTATAGAAAAATTACACAAACAAAAGTTTGGAGAGAAATTACCTCTTTCAACTCTAGATGAACTTTTCAACTCGAGAACAGTTGAAGATAGAGCAATTCTGCGAACGCTAATCGATATCAGAATAATGAAATTAGTATACTGTGTGAATTTCGAATCCATCGACAAAAATAAAAAAATATTCGAAAAAAGTCCCAAGGGGTAGACCCCCAAAAATCATAAAAAATCATCAGATTCGCTTGAAATTGCATGTGCGCATTCGTGTGCATATATTTCTGGCCAACCTTCGCTGTTGCGTGTCCTCCCGTTTCGTGTTCCGCCACTGTTTGTTTAGATAACTATGTGTGTTCAATGTAAACATACTAATTATTAAGTAACATTATATTCATGGACAATTGCTACATACAAGTCTTGTTGAAGTAATGTTGTTGACTATCGATTAACCTCTAAGGAGTAGTACCTAATCATATATTAATTTTTACTGACTCTTATCAGAATGTATGTTTTTTTCCAATAAAGTATCAATGATACTAGGATCAAGCCGAGACACCCAGTCTACAGAACTATAAAATATCCGAAGATTTGGATGAACACGTTGTCAATATGGAAAACAACCTATAATAACGAATGCATTGCCATTTCAATTGTTTTCTATAAAATAACAAGAAGACAAATGGACCAACTAATTTTATAATTCCGACTTGGTATCTCGGAAATCCATAATTCCGAATCAGTATATCGGAATTCCGACTTACTAACTCAGAATTTTATATTTCTGACTTGGTTCTCGGATTTTCGACTTGGTAACTCGGAATTCCAACTCAGTATCTTGGAATTCCGACTTACTAACTCGGAATTCCGATTTAAGAATTGTATAATTCCAACTTAGTATCTTGGAATTCTGATTTAAAACTCGGAATTTTATAAATTCAACTTTGTATCTCGGAGTTCCGAATTACTTACTTGAAATTTTATAATTTCGACTTGATATCTCGGATTTTCGACTTGGTAACTCGCAATTCCATGATTCCGACTCAGTATCTCGGAATTACGATTCATTATCTCAGAATTTTATAATTCTGACTTGGTTCTCGGATTTTCGACATGGTTACTCGGAATTCCATAATTCCGACTTAGTATCTCGGAATTACGACTTAGTATCTCGGAATTCCGACTTACTAGCTCGAAATTCCGATTTACTAACTCAGAATTTTATAATTCCAAGTTAGTTTATTAGAATTCCGATTTAATAACTCGGAATTTTATGATTTCAACTTAGTATCTCGGAATTCCGACTTACTAAATCGAAATTTTATAATTCCAACTTGGTAACTCGGATTTTCGACTTGGTAACTCGCAATTCCATGATTCCGACTCAGTATCTCGGAATTCCGATTCATTAACTCAGAATTTTATAATTCTGACTTGGTTCTCGGATTTTCGACATGGTTACTCGGAATTCCATAATTCCGACTTAGTATCTCGGAATTACGACTTAGTATCTCGGAATTCCGACTTACTAGCTCGAAATTCCGATTTACTAACTCAGAATTTTATAATTCCAAGTTAGTTTATTAGAATTCCGATTTAATAACTCGGAATTTTATGATTTCAACTTAGTATCTCGGAATTCCGACTTACTAAATCGAAATTTTATAATTCCAACTTGGTAACTCGGATTTTCGACTTGGTAACTCGAAAGTCCATAATTCCGACTTAGTATCTCGGAATTCCGACTAACTAACTCGGAATTCAGATTTACTAACTCAGAATTTTATAATTCCGACTTGGTATCTCGAAATTTTCGTCGGAATTCCGACATACCAAGTCGGAATTATAAAATTTCGAATAAGTAAGTCGGAATTCGGAGATACTAAGTTGGAATTATAAAACTCCGAGTTATTAAGTCAGAAGCCGCAATGAGCCTGATGTAGTCCTCCTCGACCATCAAAGTAGGACGATTTTCGGCATTGTCCTTATTGGATTGATGAAAAACCGCACTTTTTTATGAAAGGAACTCAGCATCCTCAGAAAGTAATATGCGGGGTGGAATTTATCGAGATGAAGTTATGTGTCTCTCATTCATCGATGGCAGTATACAGGGTGATACGGATCTCAATATTTTCGGAAACACGATAGAGGCTATCAAGATGACTATTACGGTCTTTTGAGAACATGGAGGGATGATCATTATTATCAATTTGGATACTGATACCCTAACACCAACTTTCAATCAGGAGTTAAGTAACCTCAAAATATCAAAAGTTTTCATCTTGGAAAAACGTAATGCTCAAACTTATTTATATACTCTATAGGTAGAAATATGTGTGCATACTCATTATAAAGGGGTGTCCATACTAATTTCATTTGTATGCCACTGGCACTGCATATGCTGTAGCTATCCTGTATATAGTTGGATTCGCTTCTAGAATCGAGCGTAGTTCGTGCCGAGCATTTTGAGGGGTCCAAATGACCATATGCCGCACGTGCCCTTATCAGAATACCAGAATGCATATTAAATTAGATGTAAAACCAGTTTTATCTGATTTCAGGGAATAGATTCGTTTTGATCTAATTTGAATGTAATATTGACCCTTCCTTGTGATATTAGGAAAGCGTGTCATGTTTGTATGTCTGACTTTTTTTGTGTTGATTTGAAAAGAAGAATACTATTTCGTGTTATTCATTTATCACTCATACTGTGGCGGACATTTTAATTGATTAATTAATTTCTATAAAAAGTGTAGGTTTATAGGTATGAAAGGGCGGAAAAGTATATAAACAAAAGTCTTCACTTGTGCAAAAAAATCATTCAATACTAAATATGTCAAAAACAGGTACTAACACCAACAAAATTTTCCTTCAACAGTAACCCAAATAATTTCACTATCTGTTAAAATAATATTACGCAAGTTGAGTAAAATGCTAGGACTCACTGTGGATAATAAACTAGCATGGACTCCTCACATTGACGTATTTTGTCCCTTCAAGTAGCACAATTTTGTCGCTTAAGCAGCACAATTCTGCCGCTTCAAGCAGCAATTAATTTGCCGCTACATGCAGCACAATTTTGTGTCTTCAAGTAGCATATATTTTGCTAAAAAACACAAATATTACCATTTTATGTAGCAAAATTTTGCCACTTCAAGCTACACAACATTATACCGCTTTGAAACAGCACAATTTTGCCAGTATATTTTCCTGTAACGATTCTTCCAGCTTTCCAGAAAGAGAAACCCTCCTGAAGTTCCTAGGAGCTTGTGCGAGCAAGGAAAATATCTATTAGGGCCGGTGGCCGTGCTAGGCTTTGAACCCACGACCTTATGATTGTAAGGCAAGCGCTCTACCATCGCGACCACTACAGCCCTTCAAGCAGCACATATTTTGACGCTTCAAGCAGAACTATCTATTTCGATGCTTTAAGTAGCACATATTTTGCCGCTTTATGCAATACAATATTTTGATACTTTGCGCAGCAAATTGTTGCCGCTTCAATCCCAGCTCCGCAATTTTACCGAGCCGAGCAACATGATATTGCCGCTAAAAAGCACAATTTAGCCCCTTTGAGCAGCAAAATTTTTTGCCCCTTTAAGCAGCACAATGTTGCTGCTCTAGGCAGCACAATGTTACCGCTTTAAACGGGACAAATTTGCTTTAAGTAGCACATATTGTGCCGCTTCAAGCAACACAATATTTTGGGACTTGACGCAGCAAAAGTTTGCCGCTACAAGCTGCACAATTTTGCCGCTTTAAGAAGCACAATTTTGCCGCTTTAAGATGCACAATTTTGCCGCCTCATGCAGCAAAACTTTGCAGCTTCTAATAGCACAATTTGGCCGCTTTGAAAAACATATTTTGGCCGCTTTGAACAGCACAATTTGGCCGCTTTGAACAGCACAATTTTGCCGCTTTGAACAGCACAATTTTGAGATCTAAGCAGCACAATGTTACCGCTTAAACAGCACAATTTTGCCACTTTAAGCATCACAATTTCGCAGCTGTAAGCAGCACAATTTTGCCGCTTTGAATATGACAAATTTGCTTTAAGTAGCACATATTTTGCCTCTTTAAGCGATACAATATTTTGACAGTATGCAGCATAATTTTGCTCTGCTCTGCTCCATGGCTCAAGTTTGGCATCGATTACGATAGCTTTGCCATACAATCTAATCGCAACTAACAATACAGGCTTTCAGTACGATTGGCTGCATAGATGACATTAGTTGGAAAAGCGCGTGGATATTTCAAACTTATTTTGTTCTGACGTGATCCGTGGATAAATTGGGAGAAAACCTTACCCAGCAGTAGCGCATTTCTAATTTATTGGAATGGATGTGTCCGAGAGTCCGAGCCTATTCTTGGGATAGCATAGCACGTAACACGATGTATATGTGCTTCGAGAATTGTTTTTCAGTTGACATGAAACTTTGGTGGAATCTTTAATGTGATTTTCTCTCGTCAAAAATTCTCGATACTGCAAAAGGGATAAAGGGAATTGGGACGTTCATTTCGATATTGGATTTATTGAAGAATATTTGAAATATTTCTATGGTTGGATTGATTACACGTTAGTTCCATATCTTCCGCAAGATGGCGCTGAGATCGCTATGACAGAAAACAGTTAGGCAGCATTCACATAGCAGCTTTTTACGTGCAGGAATTTGTTTTCGTACAATTTCAATTGAAATTTCATAACAGAATGGAACTGGTTGAGGGTACTGAAAAGTGTCGAATCTAGCGAAACTACTCAATCCTCATCGTCAGACAAAAGAATGATGTCATTTTCATCGGATTCTTTCACATTGTGTGAATATCGATCATGTAAGATTCTGCATGAACTTCGAACGACCCATACGAATTCTGTTTCACATATCGGAAAAATCGCTTGACATTTTCCAATACTGCTGGGAGACAATGATACTCGGAGCTAAATATAGCTCTGTATTGATTGGTCGATTACGGTAATATTTCATTCGAATCTTTCAGCCCGGAAATCCATGAAATATAATTAGAATGTTGGTATATAAAGGGAAAATCCTGCAGGAAAATTGTAGGTCTTCAGAAGTGATATCAACGTCAGTTGCAATTTCATTTCGAATGGCCTTCTTGGGAATGCACACAAAGTGTGCAGGAAGTATCAGTGTTTTCATTAAAATGGAATACTGGTCCAACCAAAAGAGGATGAGGGATAATTTATGGAAAAAATATTAATTCACTACGTTTCCAAAACGTCATAATTTGTCTAATCTTTGTTAGATAAATATGCATGTGTTATTTTTCATAATATCATAGTTTCACGAAGGTCTGTTTATCTGTAGGGATTGCAAAATACTTTCATGACATACGTACTTACATAGAAATTGCGGAACCTAGCTAAATATGTTATTGAAATTGAAGAAGTTTGCGATGATAACAAAAATGCCACTGATAATCATATGATTTTATTGCAATAACTAGAACGAATCAATGACGATTATAGTGAAGGTCTGCCGTTCAACATGGGTGTACCCCAAGGCACAGAAATTGGCCCAGTACTGTTTTCAATATACGTGAATAGTATTTTCAGAGTTGATAATGTGGCAGCCACTATTAGCTCTATGCTGAAGATACAGTATTGCATTTTGAGGGAAATTCTTGAACATAAGTCTATGAAAAAGCAGATTGACAGTCTTTGAGTCACGAAATACTAGCTACTAGAAAATAAACGATCTTAATTGTTCTTTTTGGTTGTACTCGTCCGGTTATACAGGGTGCTTGATTAATGGCATGTATTCTGGTAAGCTTAACGTAGATGGCGCAATTGTTAGTGGAGGTCAGATTGGAGTAGTTGATAAGTGCATAATAAGGGACATGAAAAGTTTATTCCTATCATAATCGAGTAATCGAAAGAATAAGATTTATAGCCAGTAAATAAATTTCACCAAATATAGACAAGTTAACCTACAAACTGACGTTTATGCACCGATTCCATCCACTCATTTTCGTATCAACTGTTCTTTCCGGCTGTTTGCTTTTCCTTTTTTCAATTCATAAATGAGGCTTTTTACACTTATAGGGCCGTATTTCTCCATAACAGCAACTGATTGAAGTGTTATTGTATATTATTACTTGTTATTACTGTCACTCATGACCTCCACTCACACTAGCGCTCTCTGGCGGGAGCGATATCGACCATGCCTGCCATTGAGTCTAGGAGTGATGATGGATCAATATTTTCGCTGGGACATTAGGCATACAGCAAAGGCACTTAGAACAATCTTGAATAAGTTCTACTAAGTTCTAGGTTTGAGCAAGACATTTATCCAGTATGGAAATTTTTCAGAACACTCCGATAAAAATCACTTTGAAAGGAAAAAATGTCTTTCATTAAATCTTCATACATGGATGCCTGATTATTTAAAATCAGTCGTAACCTATCAGTCAGTGTCTGCTGTGTATGATGAGTTGTCGAAAACTCCATAATCATAGCACCAGAATGAAATTGAATTGCAAAGTTGGGTCATTTTACAAAAAACTTGCAGTCGAAAGTGTATTATGCCCAACATTTTTTAGTCACAGCGACACAATTGAAGTTTTATGTTTTCAGCACTAAGTTTTATATTTCCTTTCAACACGAAATTTTCGTCCCCATTACTATTCTGGTCACGCTCCACAAACAATTTTTTGAATAAAAATTGAAGCTTCATTTTACAATTTTGTATTGCATCGTGTTTTATTTCTAAAATTGCAAGTAATAGTATATTACGTAACAAGAGTTGTAAGTAACCCATTACGCACGAAATGAAAAAGTTTACGCACGAAGCCGCGCAGCGGCGAGTGCATAATGGGCTTACAACTCGTGTAACGTACTATACTTTTTCTACGCCCATTTATTTTCTTCCATTAAATAAAAACCATAGCAATCATTTAAACTTTATTACAATAGTTGTTAATTGAATTGAGAAAATGTTCGGATACAATTATATTTGGTCAAGAAATTGAAAATATAAATGACATGACATTTATTTTCATAGCATGCTATTTAAGAAAACGTGTCCTATTTTTGAATAAATTGCATAACGTGCTGCCTACATTTAGGGGCATCACTCTTTCAATCCTAAATATATCTCGCTAATGCTTGAAGTTTTTATGTTTTTTAATTGACTAAATTTGTGTAAATAGACCAAATAAAGTCTTACGTAAATAAAAATTTGATTGTAATTCAATTAAAAAAGAAATTTGAGTTTTCTTCTCAAAACGCACGTGTATGTTATGAGATCTCATTACGTGCATGTTATTGTTAAATGTCATTTAAGGAATGTTGACAGTGCGATTTTTGACGTTTACAGACATGGGCGTAGAAAAAACTTTACAAGACTCTTCAATTGTACCTCTGACTGAGGCTGTACCAGTCACTATCAAAACTATATCAAACAAAAATAAGTTGAAAAAAGAATTGAGACCTTTTTGCATATTACTATGTGTAGCTTTCTATATGGAGTCAGGAATCAAATTATTGAAAGCTATTAGAACCATCGCTTCATGTTTTCTTTATCACTCACAGGATCTCCATAAACATTTTCTTCATGAAATTTTTCGTTGATCTTCTCTCAGAAGAAGTTCAGTGGCTTCAAGTCTGGAGAGCGAGGAGGAAATTTAAATGGCCAATTGTAAAAAGCCGCTGATCTTCGAATTTCTCATTCAATAACCAATCAACGGCAGCAGTACTATGTGCAGGGGCTCTATCCATCTGATACCATAAGTTGGAACGGTATTGTCTAGAAACATGCCCAAAAATCATTAAAACGTTTCTGCAAGAGGCTCAAATTCCTGGAAAGGGCATTCTTAACGCCCTCCGACATCAGAAACTTAGCTCCCAGGAAACTGATAAACTTCGCACGAAGTCTCAGAATCCCGGGATTTGAATGGATAAAGATTCACACGCAAAAGACCTTACAGGTCGAGGTGCAAAGCCTACACGACCCCCCTTCAATCTACAAGGTTGTCAAATCTCATAATCAGAAGGCCAATCGAACTATTTGAAGAAAAAATGTAGGTCTCCATTCAAATTAAGAAAGTTGGTACGGACTTTTGGTACATGCCTTGTATATAGCTGTAGGACTGAAAATATTGCAGGTAGAATGGAAATTATCGATTACGACAGTATACCAAATTTCAAGTTTCTAAACAAACTGCAAGTTGAAAAAATTCTAATGCACGTCCTACATACGTAAATCGCCCTGTTTGTCAAATGAGACCTCTCACTGATTTCGGCATCATGAGCATGCTGGTGATCTGAATAATTTAAAGATATGCCAAAATTGAAATCCGTTTTACAGGAGTATGTGCCTGAAGTGTTCAAAGAAGGGCAATTTGACATTAATTTTGACGTGTTACAGGATATTTCTTCAAAATTCATATTTTACGCCAGCCATAATGAAAAATGGCGGAAACGGAACTAGAATTCATGTGTCTACGTCGGCGGACATACAATACTCCTCATAATTAAGAAAATTATTCGCTAGATCAAGCCAAAATCCAGTCTCGAATCTCAAAATTATTCGTTGGACGTAAAATTGCTTGGGCAATTTCACACCCTGCATTATAGCTAGATAGCATTTCATGGACGATATTTAAAGAGACTTTTGAAGATTTAGCTTCCGGAATGTGTCAAACTTCCAGTGATATATTTCGCATTGCTGAAAATCGTTCGCAAATATGACACACATACATACACACCCATCCACATTGATTCCAACTGCGATAACACATGCCATCATCAAAAATCATCGAACTGAATCAGCACAACAACCCAACTTCCTCAAAATATCCACTCCAGTCTCCTCACACACCTACTCCTCATTCTACAGAAGCGATAGCATCACTTCCTTGCATCAGATTCATCTCCAAAACGAGGGAACTCGCAAAACGCAACATAATCCAGATGTAGCGGAACTAGTATTCCGAGTTCGGCTTTGGCCAGGCTGGCTCTAGTATTGATCCGCGAGCTGCTCCCTCCCTCACCCCGCACATACCGCGAATCCAGCTACTATTTGCTCGAGCTGGCACTTGATCGTTTTTAGGTACACTTTCCGTGAACTGATTTTTGTTATGCGATTCGGCCTCGGCCACTGGAGATAATTAGCCAAATCGAGAATTGGTCACTGATGATCTATCACTGATAACCGGGGACTGCGTTTAGTTCGATTCGGTTCAAAGATATGGTAGAAAGAATATATGATCGACTTACCGTTTGAGAGTAGTTGAATCCTAATGTAGATAATTACAGAGAGTTTTGGAACTGTATCCACTAAAGTATCGGATCGAAGAAAGTGACAAAATGAGTATTGTACAGTGACTAGAATGAGTGACGAGTTTTTGAAACGATATTAAAAAAGGATTGCACTTATTTTTTAAAGACGAATAATACAATAAATAGTAACGATGCAAGGTTTATGAAGCCAACCTAGAGTACAAGAATCAACCGAACTATATGAAACTGTTAATAAATATGAAATAATTTATATATTATTACTATTGGTTAAATATAGACAATAGTAGTAGGAATTATTATTAATAATTATAATTATGCAAGGAATGATATTATTACATAACGTACACTACCAAACGTAACACAAGTGTTATTCAGAGAGTGCAATAACTAAATGGTGTTGCATGGGGTTTGTAGGAAGGGTGTCGGCTAGGGGTTGCGATCCGGTCGATATTGTGCGCGCGCTTGCTACCCGGACCGACGCTGCCGATGCTAAAGACGCCGCCCCCATTCATGATTTCCTCCGGATCTGCCATTCTACGACCCTTCGTCCATTGCTCCAACCTGCTCCATATTTCTGTTTACTCGAAATATGCATATAGCAAAACACCCCGGTTCTGCTGCCGCTGCCGCATACAGGGAGATGCCAGATTCGCCAACATCCGGGGGCTTTGACCTACGACCATACAAGAGTTTCCTAGTTTTTCATTCAGTTGTTGGCACATGGCACAGAAGGCTTGCTGTATCAGATTTCTTGGCAACAGTTACTCAATGTGAAACGCTCCAAAGGCGAATAAATGTAGCACTGACTTGCAAATGATAATAATACTCCCTCATTGGGAAACTACCGGAGGGCGCGCTGGATCATTTTCCCCAATAACCACTCACCACGCCGTGGGATAAAGACTATTGGGTCCGAGAATCATGTGCCCTGAGCAGGCGAATGACGGCCTTCTGCATTCTTTCGGCAAAGATTTCTGCCATATTACGGCAAGCCAGTTTGATTTTTAAGTTTGAGAGCAGTGTGTCCATCATTCCAATAAAGAGCCCTTTTATCGGAACTCTATCTTGACAGAATGGTTTGGGTAAAGCCTGCGTAGGTCAAAGAGTTGATCTCAAAATCGGACAATGTTCGTTTCGCCAGGAGCTGAAAACTCAATGACAAAAATCGTCTTAGTCTGTTGGTCGAAAAGGACTACATCAGGCTTATTGGCTGAACAGGATTCAAACTGCCAACCATCTTATTGACAATAACAATAGCTTCACAGAGAATCCACAAATTTTGCATATTCAACCTAAAGGTCAAAAATTAAACATATTAGAATCCATAGAAATCAAGAAACATTTTCAAAATAACAACTCATCAAATGGTCCCTAATTCAAATGAAAGGACCCCCCCAGTAAACATAAAAACATAACTTAAACATAACTGTTATATATCACATTGTGACTTGGTGATGTTATTCAGAGATATGCTTGATGTTACAGATACGTTGCGTCCATATGCCTTTGTGCCTCTTTTAAATATCACAATGTAATCTTAATTACTTAACATTACATAAATGTATCATATCTTGTACCACTTTAATGTGACTTTATTACATACATATAATGTTACTCAAAACATCTATGCAACATTTGTAAATTGTAACATTGTAACATCAGGGTGGAGCATATACTCATTGTTTACCAACACTTATTTTTCTACACTTAAAGTTGTATTTCTGGAATTTCAGTAGTCACTTTTCAGTAGATGAATAACTAGCAATTAACAAAGTTATTCATCTACCAAAGAGTGGCGATTGAAATTCCAGAAATACAACTTTAAGTGTAGAAAAATAAGTGTTGGTAAACAATGAGTATAATCTCCACCCTGTATACTAAAATATAAAATATGTATATAAGGGGGTAATGATGTAAAACATATCAATCAATCAAAAAACTTTATTGTCAATGATTAAAATCTCATGGATAATAAGCGTTATAAAACAAGACAGTTACATCAACAATTAAATTAAAATTAGCAGTATAAAAAATCTAATCTTGAATCACTATGAACAGACCAAAGTACCTAATAATATGACTCACCACCTGAATCAGATGAAAAATTTATTGATAGATCTACCAAAGTTAAGTGTTATTAGAAGAATAATATGGAATGAAAACCTATTTCTTTTGAGTAATAAAAACAGATATCACTGAATCAATAATTATATGGTTGTTGTCTCGGTCACTTCTTTCTTTTTAGTTTCTGCTCTGCTAATATCATCCAATCCATCACTATGAGTCAAACTCTTCATCTGTGATTGAACTGCAAACATCTTTTACATATTCTGAAAATATAGTTATTACAGTCACTGACAACTCATATTAATCTTTATGATATAAAAAAACGACCATCCAATAATTATTAATAATTCTATGTTGCCCCTAGAGGTAAAAGAAAAATAATTACTTACGTTTCAGTATGTCCATAATTATCAATTCAAAACTTTTGGATTTTTTTCTTTGCCCAGTCCAGAAGGGCTCATCTTCGATTAGTTCGGAAACAACAACTGCTATTTAAGTTTTTGTAATCTGATCATTCAATAAGTACCAGTTTGTACATCAAAACTGATAGAGGAATGTGAAAGGACACTACCAAACTGAAAGGAAAGAGAAAATGCAGTTAGTTTATTGATAATTTGTATTAAACAATTCAAGTGATTTCTCTACAGTCTCAAGAAACGTTAATATTATCAAAGATTAATGAAATTAAGAAAGATCAGAACACTCTGTATAAAATATATAATTTTGAGTTCACTTACAAATTAAGCAGCTCCAATATTGTTGTTATAGCAAGCTAAATTCATTGGTTTCAGTTCCAAAAATTCCTTGATCAATCGGTTCAAAATAATTTGACACAGCTCCAGATGTCAGCAACCATTTCCATGCTGTTCAATATCTGATTAGCAGGAACCACAACTGATAGCTTTTCTACTATTCATCACATCATACGTAGATACTCTCTAATCAATAGTAGATATCACTACATTCACTACTTAACCTAAGTGATAAAATAACAATTAGTGGATGGAGTAGTGGAAAATCATAATCTTACCATGAAAATTATGATTTTTGCAATCCTATTGATTCCAATCACTTTTGAGTAGTTTGAATTATATTTTAATTCTATGAACTCTCAAAACTCCTACCATGACCGCCATGATTATTAGGATAAAATGAACGATGGCGTCAGTGATATATTTATTTCATATATACTGGGTAATATTGTTTGAACGTGGATATCATTTTTTTAAGTTACGTAGATGAATGACGTCATGACGTGGTCATTACCCAAAAATTACATTTAAGAAACCTTTAAGATAATATTAATTTCAAGTCTCCCTGTACACATGTCAGTAATGTTTTGAGAACAAATTAATAACATAACTACTCTGTCTAAGACATATCTGGGCAACATATAATCAACATTATATATATATTATCTAATGAATATTATTGGTTACATTATTTTGATGTTACATAAACATATAGTTGAAAACACTGTGTTGGAAACGTCAAGATGACATTAATATAATGTTAGTTTGCCAATATCACAAAATTGCACAAAAGTTATATCTGGAAAATATTTTTGTTATGTACCTATCATGTTTAGTGGGCCGCACCGCATCAATGGAAAATTGGCTCTCGGGGAATTTGCTTGATTTTTTCGTATGTTATAGACCTAATGATCCTGATCAAATGTCTCCATTGCACTAACGTTCTAAATTCAATAGGTTCGATTATACAGGGTGCTAAAGTTCACTTTTCCAAAATTTCAAATGGTCATTGTGATGATACCACAGTTTATAGCTATAAGAATCAGTTCGCTCACTTGGCGTCGGCACTTTGATCTTTTTGTGCACGTTTATGCACTGCGCAACCTGCAACCTTTTCCCCAGCGCATACAGGCGCTTACAATTCATACAATGCTCAACATAAAAATGGACACACTGCTGGAACTAAAAATAGGTACCGTGTTGAGGTCTGTTTTTTTTTTATTGCAGATTATTGTTTTTTAACATCATTCAGTTGATGAAATGTATGCATTATGGGCTCCCTATTAAAAAATTGTTTTGAGGAAGATAACGAATTTTGTGACAAAAACTTTAAAGGGCAACAAAGTTTTGTGGTTATTGTACTGACTTCTATCAAAATTGGGTAGGAGTTTGTGATGGAAATATTACTTATATTTTCGTTAATTTGAATATGTCGGGAAAGCTTTGCGATCAGTGAGTTCTAGCTGACGTATCAAAATTAAATATTCAGAAGCTAATTTTGAGAACATATATAAGTTGATGAATTTAAGCAAGATGAGAAATTTCATATGACACGATTTATTCCAATATTAGTGAGTACCACACTCTAGTAATTGTAATTTTATAGGAGAAAGTATTTCAATTTTCCATTCACAATTATTTCAACTTTTTGGAAACACTGAAGAAGATATCTACATTTTTTCAATGTCAGGATCTTGATCTTGAATAAAAACCCATTGAATTTTGTAAACCAAATGGTATATTTACGGATCCAGAAAGATAAACAAGCAGTTCGTAAATATTTGAAATAGTCAGTTTAAGATTGTTGTTTTTTTTTATTACCTGTGGACTTTATTTTAATATAAAAATTTAATACTTAGTACAAGAAATACGAACTCTCGTTAACAGTGACAATAAGTAATATTTTCAGAAGTCTTGACAAGGCTTACAGAAATCAATTTTTAAAAGACAATTTTTAATATTCTATCCAATACCTTCTTTTGTGGCCAAATTTTCAAAGAGTTCACAAGAACAGTTTTCAAGGGCATGTATATATTACAAAAAAATAGTATTAAGCATTTTTAAGTTGCCAAATGAATCATTATTGACATTTGGATAAGCCCTGTGAAAACTGTAAATTGTTTGAGTCAGCTTGTTCATGCCATATTTCGATTCGAATATGTTTTTCACTTGTGTTTTTTTAAACGAAACGAAATCATTTTTTATGTTATATTAATCGTCGTTTACTTCTACTTTGAGAGAATTGAATTGACGTGGTTGTTGAATCAAAATCAAGGCAGTTTGTTCCTTCGGAATTATCCAAATAGCTAATTGCAAATTTTTTTTTCAAATGTATGGGTGCAGAATTTCCGCCATTTCCACTTTACTGCCTGATTTTACCGAAAAAGAAAATTCTAAACAGGCCTGATGATTCATTCTTCTTGTATGAATTTTGTTTTCCTTTATAACATGCCACATTTACAAAAAGGCCGAGATTGACAATTCCCACCCAAAAATAAATATCATCCCTTTGGTTATATTATTTTTTTTTTCGTTAGACAACAAAGTGATTCATAGAACGAACGATAACATATCTTTAAGAAATTGGATTTGTGTATCTGTCCCCATAAAAGTCCTATTGAATGATTATGCCTTGTGGGCTTTTGATGAATTGAATAGATCAAAGACATAAAAAATAGTGAAGTTCCTACTTGCGACGTATGCGGAACGAATATAACGGTGAAACATATCTTAATCGAGTGCACTAAATATATAAGAGAGAGACGAACACATCAAATTGGACTAACAATGATGGACAATTTCAGTGACAGCAGTAAATCAAAACAATTATGTTCATACCTTTCCGATGTAAATATTATTAATGACATATAGATTGTAAAATCCACATAGTCGCTGATAATCTTGTAGATTGATGCGACTCTAAATTTTGAATAAAAAAAAAATAGATAAAAGAAATTATCAATTTTTTCTATGAATTCAACTGTCTTGAAGTCTGCTAATGGGAGTTTTTTGAAAGATATATAAGCATTTGTTTCTGCAGAAACAGTGGCACTGAACACTTGAGCTGCATATGTTGCTCTCATTTTCTGAAAATTGCATGGAAAAATAATGGTATTTCATGAATAAAGAAGTATACTCAAACATGTTTGCAGTTTCCTATAGGAGCCCAGAAATCGTTTCAATGAAAAATAAAACACGCGAAATTTATATACTTCTGGAAACTGAATACTTTTAGTACACTTGACAACTATGTAAGTGTGTGCAAATCTATTGCGCAACCCGAATTTGTTTCCCCTGCGCTTATTCTATCTTGTACACAATATGGCGGCGAGTGAGCGAACTGATTCTTACGGGGTGAGTCCAAACTTAGCCAGTTCTGTAGTGATTTCTGAAAAATTGAGCGTATTGACGCTGTATTCCTTTTATACGCCATACCTTGAATCTTAGGATGAACAAATCATATATTTTCAGAATCTGCATGAAATTTCGCGTATATAGTGCGAATTGCAAGTGAATCTGCCGATTTTGTATTTTTCATGATTTTTAGGGGTCTACCCCTTTGGACTTTTTTCGATTTTTCGAATAATTTTGTTGTATATCGATTGATTCGAAATTCACAGTTTATACTAATTTGATCATTCTGAATCGATTGGCGTTCGCAGAATTGCTCTATCTTCATTCGTTCCCGAGTTGAAGAGTTCATCTGGGGTCATTTCACTTTTTTTCCAGTTCTATCCGTGCCATTTTTGACGTTGTATTCCTTTCAAATGTCAAACCTTTCATCACATACGACGGGACCAAGGAGCTGAAAACTGTGAGTCTTTGTGAACAATAATTACGCTACAAAAGCTCAATGATTTCGGCACCTACGTCGTTTAGCTTTCAATTTCGCAAAGCGCCGACCCCCACAATAGATCAGGTGGGTATAGGTATGGTTATTCTGTCTACGTCAGGTTAGCCGGGTCAGGTTAGATTAGCTGATAATCTATGCATTTTCAACTCAGTTTGCATGCAGCTGCCTTTATGCTAATTGATTCCAACACTCTGGTGTCGCTGGTGTCGAGTATATTTAGTGACGGCGTGCTGGGGTCGCGTATATTTTCGGATTTTATGATGACGTGCGACTGTGGGCGGGGTTTGTGCTGGCGTTGAGTATATTTTGTAAAATCGCCACCTTGATACCAATGTACACCTGCTCATGAGAACTCTACCTATTTGGCCCAAGCTAAATTCATTAGTTTCAGTTCCAAAAATTCCTTGATCAATCGGTTCTGAAGTTTTGTGCTTGCCAGAGTATCAAGAGAATCATGTCTCCAGGGAGGGGTAATGTCGCCCCTACTGAACTAAAAGAGTCAGGTATATATATTCACGCGCAAGCTCAAAGCCAATCGGCGAATCTGCTTGGAGCCCCTATCAAGGAAGGTCTAAACAAAGTGTTTTGTCGGGAGATTAGGAGTCAACACAGACAAGTAGGTTGCCCCCTATGCACGCGGTTTCCCAAACACTCCATCCGTGATACCTGATAGGCTCAGACAGAGGCGGCGCATGGGTCAGGAAAATGAATTGCGCTCAAAGAGTTCAATCACATTTCTTCTGTTGTATTGAGGGTTAGAGTGTAACGAAACATTTTCAACTTGTTCGAAAAGTGGGGGGGGGGGCTCTGCCCTCCCCCCCCCCAATGCTCCGTCCCTGGACTCAGGTGTAGACTTTCATTAAGAGTTTAATAAAATATATAGTCCCGCGATTGACCGTACTATTAACTTTCGGTGATATTCCAACCAAACCATATTTCGCGAGCTAACAATTCTGTCCTAATTATGAGGAAATAAGGCACCAGCCAAGACATGCAACGAGGGGGCTATTGATCAAACACATTGTTTGGAAAAAATGTCAACATTGACAAGAACACCATTCACTCCGTCAGTATTGGTGAAGGGAAGCGGACTTTTGATTTCTAGAAATTCACGAGCTATTTCAACGATGTTTTGGTTCATTGTTTGCAATCCATACATTGCGTGTTGATATTCATAATTAAAGTGTCTAGTTTGACGGCCGTTCTGGATTTGAGCCATGGGGGATTTTGGGGAAGGTACGTACGCCAAATTAAAAAAACATCAATCGATTTCGGATTGCGCAAATGACACTATTATCCACAACAGTTCGTTCAGATGTAGCCACTTCAGTTTTTGAGTTTTACGAAAAGATATTCTTTAACATAGGAGTTCCCACATCCTTGGTAACCTAAAAACGCCAAATGACATCGATTCACTGCTACCTTCTGTTGTATGATAGATAACTATAAACAAAATCGCAGTACAACCTCATCAATCCAAATCCATCTGAGAACGACTTCATTTGAAAAATAGTATAAAAATCTGTGTTCAAATTTCCACAGTGTAGACTTATATGATGCGGAAAAGTCATGTTTGAGTCCAGCCAAGTTCCAAGAAGTTTTGAATAAGATTGTAAAGTCAAATTTAAATTCAAAAAGTTCATCATAGTGTGATTTTTTCATATGAAACTTTCAACACACTCTTTTAATCTCGTTGAGTACTGATGAATTCCGTGTACCATAGAATTCTTTAGTCGACAGAAATACACTTATGCTCAGCAAATTTGAAATCGATTCCAAGTCGATTAAACATTTGAGAGGCTTTTACGGAACCTCTGCATTTTCGATGTGAAAATTCTCGACAATTTGCTACTGTACTCATTAAAAACTTTGTCTGATGATATTTTCTATTCAAATTCATAAAGTATACTAATTTCATCTTTCTGAATCGATTGGCATTCGCAGAACTGCTCTATCTTCAACCATTCTCGAGTTGAAAAGTTAATCTGAAGTTTAGAGCGGTAATATCCCTCCAAAACTTTTTTTTCATTCAATTTCGTGAAACTCAATCCTATGTGAATGTGCTCTGCCAATTTGGAATCGATTCCAAGTCGATTAAATATTTGAGAGGCTTTTTACAGAACCTCTGCATTTTTTATGTGAAAATTTTCGAGAATTTGATAATGTGCTCATTCAAAATTTTGTCTGATGATATTCCTTTTTTCAATTCTTACAGTATACTGATTTCTTCTTTCTGAATCGATTGGCGTTCGCAGAATTGCTATTGCTTCAACCGTTCGCGAGTTAAAAAGTTCATCTGGAGTTTAGATCAGTAATATTCGTCCAAAATCTAGTTTTAATTTTTTTATTCATTTGCGTTAAACTAACTCTGAATGCTGTCCACTAAATTTGAAATTGATATCAAATTTCAGAGGCTTTTTACTGAACCTCTACATTTTCGATTTGAAAATTCTCGAAAATTTGTAAATGTGCTCATTGAAATTTTGTCTAATGATATTTTAATTTCAAATTCACAGAGACTAATTTCATCATTCTGAATCGATTGGTGTTCGCAAAATTGCTCTATTTTCAACAGTTCTTGAATTGAAAAGTTCATCAGGAGTTTAGAACGGCAATATCCCTCCAAATTTTTATTTTAAATTACAGTGTAACAGTGTAAATAATTTCATCATTCTGAATCGATTGGTATCCTATAATGTATCATTCGTAAAATCAAATTTTTCAGTATTGTTATTTATCCATATATTAAACATATTTGTAGAATGAAATATTCCGGCAATCTGGTAGTTGCCATGGACTTATTTCAAGAAAATTTATGACGTGAGGAATTCCTGCAGTTATACAATACATACTAAGCAAAAGCTCCCTATGAGATTCCATATAGCGTAGCTGTATTTAAATTAGATCTCTGATTCCTGCCTGCACCACTAGATTCCTCAGAATATATTATGATGTATAGAGTATTAGTATTATTGAATATACGAAGAGACAAGCTCCGTTGGTAGAAATCTCACTCAATATTTCAAGGCTGAAAAAATCAATAAACGTATTCTCTATTATAAGTTTTAACTCAGTTACAGTGTGTTGAAAAATGCAAAAAAAAGTTTATTCCAGAATAACGCGATCCTGCTTAGAAACCCCCCAATAAGTCTTTCCTGCAACTTAATAATAAACGGTATTATGAAGTGGCATCACTACCTGAAGTTTCTCAAACAAGCAGAGATCATCCCCATCTTAAAGCCAACGACAGGATCAAGAGCTACCGCCCGATATCGTTGCTCAGTGTGGTTGCCAAGCTGGTGGACAGGATCCTGCTGAAAAGACTCAGAGAAATTGAAGAGGAGTTCGTGCTCAAACCGGAAGAATAGTTTAGCTTCCAGAGATGCCACTCAACGACCTGACAATTGTAAATTCAATATCGAATGCATTTTTTGACTCTGGCTCTGGCTCTGGCTCTGGCTCTGGCTCTGGCTCTGGCTCTGGCTCTGGCTCTGGCTCTGGCTCTGGCTCTGGCTCTGGCTCTGGCTCTGGCTCTGGCTCTGGCTCTGGCTCTGGCTCTGGCTCTGGCTCTGGCTCTGGCTCTGGCTCTGGCTCTGGCTCTGGCTCTGGCTCTGGCTCTGGCTCTGGCTCTGGCTCTGGCTCTGGCTCTGGCTCTGGCTCTGGCTCTGGCTCTGGCTCTGGCTCTGGCTCTGGCTCTGGCTCTGGCTCTGGCTCTGGCTCTGGCTCTGGCTCTGGCTCTGGCTCTGGCTCTGGCTCTGGCTCTGGCTCTGGCTCTGGCTCTGGCTCTGGCTCCTTCTCCCTTTCTTCTTTGGCTACTACCTCGGAGATTTTTCAAACAGTCTCTTACCACCTGACACAACTTTTTCCACGATTGTCTTCAAACCATCCTAATTTATTTGTTGTTCTGCATGAGTTCATTCTTGTATGTGGTTTTCTATGCAAATCGGTTTCTTTTTCCGCGTGTATCATGCCCATGATGTTATTTAACAGATAGAGCCGTGAAATAGCACCTATTCGCGAAGTTTAATTATAAACTATTACTTTTAGTTTCGTGCGATGTTTTAAAGCTCCGGATGCCGTGCTTATCTGATTCTATTTCTGATAACGTTTCACGCAGCCAGCTTGGAGCGCTTTAAAAGCTCTTTCGGCCAGTTACCGTGTAACTTTACACCAAAGTGTGTTGGTGCTTGCGGAGTCTCAACAATCGTAACATGATCAGTGCATTATGGATTATGACCGGGATCCTCTGCAACATACTAGCATTTATCAGAGGAAAGAAGGTAGTCCCTCAAACTATATTTGATACCAAACGTGCAGAGTTAGGGATCTGCTTGAATTTTTATTAGAAATCCATCAGACTAGCTTGATCTTGATTATGAGTGGCTAGCTTTACTACAAAATTACATGAAGATATAAAATAACCTTCGAGCATATAGTGAAATATGTTCATAAAATGTTTCATACGAATATTTCGAATCAAAGTATTCCTGTGATTTTTTTCAAAAAATCCATTGCGTAACTCCTTGCAAAGTTTTTCTACAAGAATGTGTGTCAATCTACATAGTAGTTTTGAGGTTCACCCGATCATCAGTGCATACCCGGACACAAAATGCTAACGATATCCACTTGGTTTTGTCAACAAGCCTATGAAATTTTTAGTTGAATCAGAGTCGACTTCAAATTCGGTGTGCATATAAAAAAAAGGTTGAATTTTACGAGATTGATTGAGAAATAATCTTAGGGGGAAATACCTACCCCTTTCAACTTCTCATGAACTTTTCAACTCGAGAACGGTTAAAGATAAAGCAATTTTGCAAACGACAATAGATTCAGATTGATGGAATAAGTACACCCTGTGAATTTGAAACTGATATATCGACAGACAACATTTTTATAATGAACACATTAGAAAATTTTCTAAAATTTTCAACTCGAAAATGCATAGGTTCCATAAAAAGTGTATGAAATGTTTACTTGACTCAGAATCGACTTCAAATTTGGTGTGCATATCCAAAAACAGTTGAATTTGACGAAAGTTAACAGAGGAATGATGAAAACAAAATTTTGGAGGGAAATTACCACTTTCAGCTATATATGAACTTTTCAACTCGTGCATGGTTGAAGATAGAGCAATTCTGCGAACGCCAATCGATTCGGAATGATGGAAATAGTATACTCTATGGATTTGAAATAAAAATATCATCAGATAAAATTTTTAATAAGCACAGAAAATTTTCGAACATTTTCAGGTCGAAAATGCAGAGGTTCCGTAAAAAGCCTCTGAAATCTTTAATCATCAATATTAAATTTGGTGAGCACATTCAAATGAGGTTGAGTTTTACGAAAATGGATAGAAACAAATTTTTAAAAAGTATTTGGAGAAATATCATCGCTCTAAACTCCAGATGAACTATTCAACTCGAGAACGGTTGAAGATAGAGCAATTTTGAGAACACCAATCGATTTAGAATGAAAAAATTGATATACTCTGTGAATCTGAAATGGAAATATCAACAGACAAAATTTTGAATGAGCACATTAGCAAATTTTCGAAAAATTTCAGATCGAAAGTGCAGACGTTCCGTAAAAAGCCTCTGAAATTTTTAATTGACTTGATATCAATTTAAAATTTAGTGAGCAAATTCAAAAATGGTCGAGTTTTACGAAAATGGATAGAAAAAAAATATTAACAAAATTTTGGAGGGATAAACTCCAGATAAACTTTTCAACTCGGGAACGGTTGAAGATAGAGCAATTCTGCGAACGTCAATCGATTCAGAATGATGAAATTAGTATACTCTGTGAATTTAAAGTTGATCGACGAAAAAACAATTACTTGGAAAAAGTCGTAAAAATTATAAAAAATACAAAATTTTCAGATTCATCTGAAACTGTATATGCGCATATTTGCGCATATACAAAAGGTTTAAATTTTGAGAAACTTGAAAAAAAATTTACGAAAACAAAATTTTGGAGGGATATTACCTCTTTTACCTCTAGATGAAATTTTCAACTCGAGAACGGTTGAAGATAGAGTAATTTTGAGAACACCAATCGATTTAGAATGATAAAATTGATATAATTTGTGAATTTGAAATGAAAATATCTACAGACAAAATTTTGAATGAGCACATTAGCAAATTTTCGAAAAATTTCGGATCGAAAATGCAGAAGTTCCGTAAAAATCCTCTGAAATCTTTAATCGACTTGATACCAATTCGAAATTTGGTGAGCACATTCAAAAAAGGTTGAGTTTAATGAAAATGAATAGAAAAAAAATAAATAATAGTATGGAGGGATATTACCGTTCTAAACTCCATATAAATTTTTCAACTCGAGAACGGTTGAAGATAGAGCAATTCTGCGAACGTCAGTCGATTCAGAATGATGAATTTGAAGTCGATCGACGAAAACAAAAAGTTACTTGAGAAAAGTCGTAAGGGGTACCTCTAAAAATCACAAAAAATATGATATTTTCAGATCCACTCAAAATTGCACTATAAAACAAAATATTTCAACCTGTCAATACGGTATTTGTGTCTGTGTTTCGTAGATTCCGACGACAGCGACGGTGAGGGGGGCCTAGGAAACGTCAGTAGAATAATCATGAGGCCACCCGGCCATAGCGGCAAAGCAAAACGTGGCCATCTTTGTTTTGATGCCTCGTTCGAAACAGGAAATTTAGGGAGAGTCGATCTGGTGAACGAATTCGAGTACGATTTGTTCATAAGGCCCGATACTTGCAACCCCAAGCTGAGGTTTTGGTTTAATTTCACTGTGGATAACGTCAAACAGGATCAGGTGAGCAAAACAAGGAAAGAGTCTCTCGATATAATTTCGTCAATACAAGATGGATTTTCTAAAAATATTATTCATATTCCACTGTCCTTGTTTCAGAGAGTTATTTTCAACATAGTGAACATCAGTAAAGAAAGAAATTTATTTATGGAAAACATGACACCCTTAGTGAAATCTTCAAGCAGACCACAGTGGTAAGAACAAACATCTGAATTTTTCTTGGATTATAACTAGGTATTGATCAATTTTCATATTTTCAGGCAAAGAATTCCAAAAAAGTACGTCTTCTACCATAAATCTGTTTTGCACCAAGGTCATTACGTTCTGAGTTTTTCCTTTGGCTTCGACAAAGAGGACGATGTGTTCCAGTTCACTCTGGCACCGCCATACAGCTACACCAGGCTTCAGACGTTCTTGAGTAATTTAGAGAAGAAAGCTACATACCTAAGCGAAAGTTTCAAGAGGGATCTTCTGGAAAATAGTGTGGTATGAGCGTACAATAAAAAAGCATTCGTGTTGCTGTATTTTTTAAAAAGTGCCAAATTATATCTCAGTTTTCAGCAAAAAAGAAGGCTGGACCTGATAACCATTGGGTCTTTGGACAAAACACGCCCGAAAACTAGAAGGCGAGTTATTGCCATAATGGCCCGAGTGCATCCGGGAGAATCTCCGGCAAGTTTCGTTTGTCAAGGTAAGCCAATCAGAATTACCTGTCTAGTACTGGGTACCATCCCCGAGTACCACTGACATTATCAACAGAAAGTGACAATATATTCGTGGGATCTATCTACGTAGGTACAGCAGGTGGTGTTCACATGTTTTGATTGAGTGCATTATGTTTCCTGTGTTGGTGGACGAAAGCCTATTTGAAAAACACGGTACAACCAGAGCTGGTAGGGAATGCCCACTGCGAGGAGTTCCATCTCCTCTCCTGTGGGCTATCCTGATGGACAAACACGGATATACAAGGTACAAGTGAAACGGAGAGGCCAACTCATTATCACGAGAATAAGGAGCACAAAGTGCTCTTACTGGCCCGGAACCCAGTTGTAGTTTAACAAAAGCCCTGATCAAAACTCAAGAACACGTGGATGAAGACTCAATCTGAATAATGGTGGAACAAAAGGCGCCAGGAATGAAGTAGGCAAACATGTTCATCAAAGAACCATCACCTTCTTTTACTGAGTACTTACTAGGTTAGGTAAGGTTTGAACGTGAGTGGGCCCATATCAGCCCCCGGACTCCGATTATTAGAAATGTTTTATAGAATCGAAATGTGACGTCATATTCGAAATATCGGTACTATGCTTCCTATTTCTAACGTTTAAATATGACGTCACATTCTCGACACTTTTCGATGCTATGAAACATTTCTAATCATCGGCCCTCCACTGCGGTCAATGGCCTATTGTGGCTCACCCTATGGTTATAATTCTCCCAGTATATCCAATCTCTTACCGAAATCAAAGAGTACATTGATGGGAGAACAATTTACCAGGTTCTTTGGCCTTAATGTTGTATTGCCAAATGTTGAGAATCTGGTTCCGGCCGCTGCGGGGCATGTTCCATACTGCTCTGGATTTAAATCAGTTAGATTCAAGCGCATTCAGTATTGCTTGACTATCTGAAAATATATAAAATATATAAAAATTTTCGTGTGTGGCGTCGATTTTCCAGCTCCCTTGCACACATTTCAATGGCATATACCTCTGCCTGGATACCGTAATTCACCCATATTGATTGAGGGTTCATCTCGTATATTCCGGATCCGACGCCTTCCAGAGTTTTGGAACCATCGGTAAACCAACGTTCATTTGCCCTACATAGGTCAGTTCCATTCCGAACCCAGTCTTCTCTTTCAGGGAAGACCACAGTGTAGGGCGTGTGAAGGTTGATAGTTTTGGGCATGATGTCTGACAGCATTCCTAGAATGTTGTGAGCTAATATGCCCTCCTACTAGCAACATTAGATAATCGACCTAAAATGGTGTATTGGACATACAACATATACATATTCATCTTTGGTATGGTGGACCAAGATAACCCAAAAAATAGCCTCGGCTGAGTTGATCAAGATACAATTAAAGTCTTGCCTGCCATAGCATAACGAGACCTATGAAAACAACACCAACATCAGCCATGGAGGCACTGTTAGATCTTCCCCCGATTGACATAACAATCATGGGGGACAACATGAGTGATATATCAGACCACAACAAGATGAAGGAAATAGTGAAAGAGGTAACATTCTCAAAACGAAACCAACATACCACATGACTCCCAGATAATTCTTGAACATAATCTTCGAGGTGATCATACAGGATCGAAGCGAATGGACAAACGACAACATCAAGGGCAAACCTGGAGAGATAATCTGGTATAGAGACGGATCCAAAACCAATGAAGGAACTAATGCTGGAATACACAGTGAGGGGAGAAACTCCCAAATAAGTGCCCCACTAGGAATAAACATCTCTGTATTTCAGGCGGAGATGTACGCTATCTTGTAATGCTTGAGAGAGAACAATATGGGGGAAATGCGCAATGCCCAGATCAAAATATGCCCAGACAGTTAGGCGTCACTAAAGGCTCTTATGAACCCAAAAGTGACATCAAGACTGGTATGGGAATGCCGCGAAGAACACAACAAAATAACCTTGATGTGGGTTCCAGGACATCCGAGGATGCATACGGGACTGGGTCAAACGAAAAAAGAGGTTATTCATTAAAGAGCCGTCAAAACACAAAACTGAGGAACTGCCTGAGTTAAGAAGGAATCAAGTTAGGATTATAATGGGTTTTCTGCACAAAATGGGGCTGTACAATGGAGATAATGTGGCAAAGGGACAGAAACGGCCAAACACGTACTGTCAGAATGCGAGACATTATATCACATGTAGACTCAATAAACATATCAACAACATCGGACTGGCAAAAAATAACGATACCGCTAGGCACATATTTTGTCAGTCAAGGTCTGACAAAGCTATAAGGTTCTCAATATTAGGAGAGGAAAAACCACAATCTCGCATGTACATGGGAGATCTAAATTCTATAATCTTCGAAGACTTGTGGCAAGGACGGTATCAGATAAAGAACTCTAAACAGCATGAGGACATACACAATAGATCGTTCTAGCTCGTGGTGTAATGGCTTCTGTTCCCAATAAAACCCATACAAAATCTAATCCAATCTAATTTATGATAAGGTTTTCCATGACAACGGTATTCCGTTAGGTGTTGGAAGGATGTTGTGTTCTATGTACGCTGGTTTTAGCATTGTTGCTTTATATAAAGGTTTGCTACTTTATATTTTAATTCTTTGCTCTGACTCATTTGTCATTATATCTCTTAGTCTGTTATCTTTTCTACAAACAATGGGTTCGTACCCTTCAATACAGGTTGTATGTATACCGCATGTGTACGAAATAAAATCATAAAGAGCACATAATAATTAAGCCTTTTTGGTTGAGGCTAGACGGGCCCTGAAAGGGAGAAAAAGTTTCAAATTCAACACTTCTGCATAAAACGCATACAAAACTCTATATTGTCCAGTTTTTTGTTATATATGAATTTCTGAAGTTTTTTAGGTTTATTAGAACTACTCATAAGCTCTAACTCTGTCGCAACAATGCTCCGGCAACATGTGATATTCAAGGTGATTCCAATGTTGAACCCAGATGGCGTATTCTTGGGTAACTACAGAAGTACTGTGATGGGAACAGACCTTAATCGAACCTGGCATATCGCTAATCCATGGTGTCATCCGACTATAAGGGCTGTGACTGATATGTTAGCAACATTAGATAAAAACAAAGTAAATATAAATAGTAATATTAATGCTATTGTTGATCAAAGCGCCATTAACTTTTTTATAATAGTGTCTAAAGATAATACCCTCATTTTTCAGGAATTCCAGTTAGATTTCGTAGTTGATATACATGCACATTCAAGTTTGAAGGGATGTTTCATTTACGGTAACACCTATGAAGATGTATACAGGTACCCTTTTATTTTCACGTCGGTTGATTTTTATTAACTCGATATTTTCAGGTACGAGAGGCATATACTGTTTCCAAAACTGCTAGCTTCAACTTCAGACGACTATATTTCCGAAAATACAATGTTCAATTCCGACATTAATAAAACTGGTACGGCAAGAAGATACCTGTGCTCATTTTTGAGTGACAGAGTGAACTGCTATACGTTTGAGGTGTCAATTTTTGGTTATAAATTGAAAGGCTCTGAAATTACCGTTCCATATACAGAAGAGAGTTGTATCCTTTTTACTAAATGATAATGCACACTTCACACATCATTAAGCTCAGTTATTTACCGTGAATCGCAAAACTTAAAACGTATTACATGTAACTTCCACACATTACGATTCTCTAGTATTTCAAAAAATTTGGCTACATTTAATTTCCTTCTTCCAAATAAGTTTTTTTTTGAATTCACAGTTTATATGATGAAAATACAATTCGCCCTAGTCCGATCCTGTTCAGAACTGCAAAATGCGTTTCCGCTAGGTGGCGCTCGGAATCTAGGCACGAAACAGTATAATGGTGATCAGCTGTCAAATTCCATGATACCATAGCGTTTATTTTTATTTACAATATTATCATTCAAATTCAAATGGATTGCTGGAGATGTTGAAAGTTTAAAAAAAAATCTGACGTTTTTGTCTACGAACACATGGCATAACTCTTTTTATTTTTCATTGGAAAAACTTTCGACTTCTATTACCATTTCAAGTTCACTTATTTTGAAACTATGAACACTGAAGAATATCACTGAACTTAATTTGTTATCCAAAAATCGATAAATAATGTAAAAACAATCGAAATAGATACACTACTGAGTATAACAAGAAAGACCCGATTTACTGTACATCAGTTAAACAACATAATTATAGATGTCGCACTGAAAATAATTACCCTTTTTTCATTCAAAAATTTAAAGGTAGAGGACTTCGAATGCGAATTTAGTGATGCCACCACACAATACGTTTTTCGTCATTGCTTTGGGAACTCCGTACTAGGATTAAAAAAGTGAAGTTATATATTATTAACATTCAGTGCCTTTAGGCGCATTGAGAAAAAACAAATGAAACTGGAACATTTCAAAATATTTCAATTTGCATCAAGAAAAACGTCAAATATAGGACTGTCGAGTGTATGTTGTTGAGTATAAGTCCCTGTCAGATATAGTTGATTCTTCTTGTTGAGTCACCACCTTCTGTAATTTTATGGAACATATGAATATTTCCAATAATATGCAATTTCCAATCCTGGTTCCTGAAGCTTCCTTTATATGAGGAAAAACTATCGAAAATTGTGTAGTAGTAGTTTTGGAGCTAAAAGCTGTATAGTGGCATCACTGAATCTTTATCCGAAGTCCTCTTAAACACAATTTGGCCTTGATTGACGAATAACTTTCCCCAACCGCTGGCGCTACTCGTGGTTGTTTGCGGAATATTCACAGACAATGGTATGTCACATGATGTCACTCTTTTTATCTCTGACTAATCGTATTATTCAGTTTTCTGAATAAACTTCAAATATATGTCAAAATCTTAACAACAATGAGCTGGCCGACTTCCTGTTAGGAAAAGGCCAAATACAAGAAGAAAAATCTCAAAATCTTGGTGTGATCACGGCAATGTTCATGTGCAACATATTTCAGAACAAGGTCACGCACATGTTCCATATTGTCCTCAACCGTATACTATAGATATGAGATGTGGCAGAAACTTGGTACGCACTTTTCTGGAATACTATCAGAACATTGGAGCGATTCCTACTGAAATTAGTTCCCAAATCACAAGTAAGAAACGACGACCACGAACCAACCAAGTTAGGAAAAGGAACAAAAATCGTTATCAGAGGCCTTTGACAAGTCGCACCCAAGCGCAACTGCATTTCCAAAATTTGAATATATACGATAGCGAAACATCTTTTGATGAGTATACTATCAGTTACAGGAATGCCAGCCCGCAAAGGACATTTGAAAGAATCCGTGAACGATTTGACGAGCGAGGAACTGCCAGAGGCCCCACTGAGAGGTACTGCCGAAGTAATTCGCCTCTTCCTACCACTTTTGTTGTTCTACCAGAACCTATGCTGTCTATCATCGATTTTAATATTATTTCTAGAGATGATATTGAAGCGATGTCAAACCTGAACAAAAAATCATTCAATAAAAAGAATATTTAATCTCAGATAATTTTAATTAAACCAATTTATTGAATTGAAATTACTTTCGAATAAAGGCATGTGAAATGCATGCCTATCGACGTTCACACCTGAGCCTATCGGTGTGCGTGAAAAGCGCAGAATGAGCACGTACGGAATTAGGACATATTCCAGTTTAAAAAATGGAAGATACAGTGAAATATAACGTCGGGATGATTTTAAAAACTCAAGAGACGTTACTCAAGCACTGGCTCAATTATTACGAAATGAAACAATCGGAATACGGGAAAATTCAACTAAAAAACCTTGAGATTTTCAGTAAATTTAAAAATATTTCAGCTCCTATGGTTGAATGTGCGTTGAAATGATTCGGATGAGAACGACGAATATCGTATACATGTAGATCCGCCCTTATCAGACTGTGAGTGATAACACAGAACACCTAAGCTGGTGTTCTGTGGTGATAGTAAGCCAATCACACAACGCTTGCTTATACAGTTTGACAACACTGTAGGAGTCAAAAGATGCAAGGATGGTATTCCGTGTACCATAGAATTCTATTGTCGACAGTTATGTCTATTTCTCTCCCAAATATTCAACTATCTCATTTATTGTGTCGACTATATAGTATTCTATGGTATGGTACACTGAATCCTGAATCCCACCCCAGATTGCAGAGAGAGTGCGAATATGACAGAGATGCGGGGTTTCAATGGTTTCATTTTCTTTCTTGGAGTTCTTGCATGTTTTGGTAATAAGTTTATAAGCTAGAACGGTCGAATATGAAAATAGTTCTAGCTCAGACGAGTTCTAAAAAATTTTGGGGAAATCCTAAACTTGAATGTGTCACAGGCCAGAAGTATTTTGCAACCGATTATGAAAAGAACCAACACAAATCAAATTTATCAGGGCGGAAAACTGATCATTCACTGTTTTTAACAGTAACAGCAAAATATTGCTTACTGAAGTAAATGTAACTTACATCTAAAAATGTATCAGCCACTGGATTACAGGCGAGCACGAGAAACTACGAGCATCACGAATTTTCATTCTAATCGAGAACTGTACTTTCTCCATGTTAAAAAATTTTAAATGATAAATGAAAGGGTAACAAACGATATTTTTTTGACACTCAAATTCAAATATTTTGTCACTGCGATGACAGTCAAGGCTAACGTTATTATTGATACAACAGTGGAAGAAAATTTTTCTAATCATTATGGAATCGAATACATTTAGATTGCATAGGGTAGGAACAGAAGTCTTGAATAATAAAAGAATATTCATTCAGTCTCTTCCAATAATTTCTATCAATTTAAAATTTTAATGAATCTTGCAAATTCTGTGCTAGTCGTGGTGAAAATATTATTCTGTGCGACTTTTTGCGGTGTTGCCGCATCATTTTCGCTGTGATGATTGATGGTGACATCTCGCGGTCGAAAGCTGACCCAAGAAAGCATTTGATGGGAATGTTCCGCTTATGGTGGCGAAGTCATTGTTTACTGATTGAATGAATGGTTTTTATGGTTCTTGTAGGGCCCAATTTACTTTTCCATCGGTTGTAAGAAGTAAAATATACTTTTGATATTGAGTAAAATTATCCTAAAAGTGCTACCCTCTTTCGAAATTCAACTTAGTTTTCAATGTTCATGGTTCAATACCGACTGAGAAAGTGAAATAAGTGGAGTTTGCCTCCCCATCCAACTGTCTGTTTAGGAAGAACGTCGCCATTCGATTGCATTAATTTATGGATCAAAATGTGTGTAAATCATCAGTGAAACCAATATAATGGCATCAGAATTCAAGAAAAGGTCGATATATGGAATGTATTGATATTAAGTTTTAGACGAGAACTCGAGATCGGATGGAGTCTGTGCCAAAGCTTCCGAAAACAATCTTATTTGTCCCAAGAATGCAGTTTATTCCTGGCAATACCTAGAGTTGAAAGTGGAGTTGGAATATCTGAAGAAATATTTGGGAGGCCCGGAATTGGTCAGAAAATGCAATTTGTTGATTATTTTTTAACAATTCCCCAGTCAAATGTCAACTGCAATGGTGTTGACAGTTATGTCACTTGCAGTTGTTTTCCTGCAAAAAAGGACGTTTATATTGTTTATATCTTCAGCATAAACAATATTCCGAGTGCTATTGAATCGATAATTGAGTGAATTATAGTTCCAAGTCAAATTCGTTTTGTAATTGAAGTGATAGGTTATGCCTGTGAACAGCAAACAAAAATTCCTTATGTGAGACCCCTGAAAATTCCAGTAATATGATTATTAAATATTCAGACATGGTTTTTGGGTAAAGGAGAGCCTATTGTTGTGGAGATGGATCCCGGAGTCCCAAGTGTACCCATCACCACATTAGCGGGTGTAGCAAGTCTAACCGACTGTGAGTATTCATCCTCGTGGATTATCTTGATAAACCACTTAGTTTTAGCAAGTTTTTTGGTTTCGGTGTTGTAATCTTAGTCAGTCCTTACTTACAAGCCTACGAAGCACTGAAGTGATGAAAATCACTAAAACGTGTGATTAGAACTTAATAATAGTATGATACATTTTTCAAACATGAAAAGCTCTTGCATTTTTGTCTGTTAACAAACTATCAGTTTTAAAACCGAAAGTATATGCAGGAGAGTAGTATGTTTTCAACTATTCCTACAGTGACTAACATTCTTGTTCTTTAAAAATTTAATATATATGTGGAGTATTGTGCTATACCTTGAAATGTTTATTTTCTCGGTTTGTAATTAAGTTTGACATTGCTTTAAAATATATGTCCAATTTTCACAGTTATTTGTCTATTTCAGATAACTGTAACAAAAACATAACCTAACTTGTGATGCATTGTTTCTCTAAAACTACTATTCAACTTGTTTATTGTATGTCCAAATGAATAATGACAAAAATAACATGGTTTGTATATGCAAATACCACCATACTTTTAGATATATATATATATATATATAAGGATTTTAACCCAAAAATGTTTTTTTCGCCTAATGAGGTCATTGTGTCTTGACTTTTAAATATTGATTTTTTTTTGCTAAATACTTCTGTTAGTGTTCATTAGTAATAAATAAACAACTTTCTTTGAAGTACTGAGAATATTTTTGCACTTTGAAACCAAAAAACTATACCCATATGTAATTCAATTTTGTTTGTTTACTGTTATTGTCTATATGTTTATATTTGTTTATATCCATTCACGACTCTGCTATTCAAAGGATCATCACAATCATCAAGCGTGTTGAAGTACAATTGAATATATGTTCAAACAAACCAAGAAAACCTTTTACGAGAATAAATGTTTATGATGGTTTCTTATATATTTTATATTTCTGGGTATTCTTTAGAAAATTTACTAGATGTCCGAAAAGGATTCTGGATATATAGGCTAGGCCCACACATTCTAATATTTGTTCGGTGTTATGCCTAATAACACAATACGGTTGGACAAAATTGTAGTTTTTGGCTTTTTTATGCTTATATAAGCTAATAATTTGATATAGAGCTGAGTTACTGATATCAGCCTTCAGCTAGCAAGGCTTCTAGATAGATTATCAGTTTTGATACATATATTTTGATAGCCAATGGTCTTTTCGGTATGGGCATTGAAAATTGCCAACCAATGGCACAATTCTACTTGAAATTGCTCACTATTTGGAGTAATTAATTGGATTGCTTGAGTGCCGTGTTACTGCTTTATCAATAAAAATATTATCCGCAAACTTCATTTTGAAATAATTATTGTTGAATTTAAAGAACACTTGATTTTCTATAATAGACTCGTTCATTTCTTCTTCAGTGCTCCCTGAGATGCCCTTACCAACCCCTTCACCTCAGACACTGAGTAATAAATCTCTGTTGTTTCACCCAAGAGTGGCAGAAGAGGCACAAAATCTACTTGGCGTACGAGATGAGGTATTGGTACCCCAATTAGTGCAATCACTAGAAAAGACATCTGCGGAGCATATGTAAGTACTAAATTAGTGAATATGATTCAACTCGTTTCATAATCGATCCGTCTTTCAGGGTTTTATATATCAAATATTTGCCAAGGCTGTGAATTTCTCGTGTAGATTTTTTTATGCAAATGGGAAAATTACTGGGAGAAATTAGCTTTTGTTCATGTTTAAACTATCATTAAACTTTAATTCATGTTCGAAAGTGTGTTGAGCTATACTTGGTTATTTGAGTTTGTATTTTCAGTTATTGCTCTCCATTTATTTTAGCTTTGAAGTTTTTCCCTTACAGTTTTATTATTCCATGCTTCTTATGTTGTTTCTCACTTGCCCACTTCACCAGCGTTGGATTGTTGGTAAGGGGGCCTACCGGGAAATTCACGAATGGGGCGTACCAATTGGGATTTCACTACATGTCGCTCATTAATTTTTTTGTTTGTTGTAACAAACGTGCATTAATGCAGCACAAAATGAAAATTTTATGTTGATTGACTTCATTGAGTTCATTTGGAGGGAGGAAGAAGTAATTTTCCTCCATATTTTTTTCTATTTCTATTCGTGACATTTTTGACGTTGAATTCCTTTTATATGCCGAACCTTGAATCTGAGCATAAACAAATCATATATTTTCGGAATTTCAAGTGAATCTGCCTATTTTGCATATATCGTAGGTGAATTTGCCAATTTTGCATTTTTCATGATATATAGGGACTTTTTTTCGCTTTTTGAATAATTTTGTGTCACGTCGAATGACGAAATCCACAAGTGATCTAATTTCATCCATCTGAATCACGTTCGCAGAATTGCTCTATCTTTAACAGTTCTCGAGTTGAAAAGTTCATCTGAAGTTGGAAGGAGTCAATTTCCTCCATATTTTTTTACTCCTATCCGTGGAATTTTTAACGTTTCATTCCTTCTATATGCCAAAGAAAGTACTTCGAGCACTAGTGAAAAGTACTCCGAAAACTTGAGCAACAAGCACTTTTATTTATAAAATGTTCGCGATTACAGAGTACTTTCAAAAAGTCAGGAAGCATTAAGCACTAACTACCTTTCAAACTGACTTTTTTTATAAAATGCTCGCGATTACGGGGTACTTTCAAAAAGTGAATCTGGTCAGGAGCACTAAGCACTAACAGTTCTCAAACTGACTTTTATTTTTATAAAATGCTCGCGATTACACAGTACTTTCTAAAAGTGATTCTAGTCAGGAAGCACTAACCACTTCTCAAACTGACTTGCTCACGATTATAGAGTACTTTCAAAGTGATTCTAGTCCGGAAGCACTAAACGCTAACCACTTCTCCAACTGACTTATTTTTATAAAATGCTCTCGATTACAGGGTACTTTCAAAAAGTGGTTCGTCAGGAAGCACTAAGCACTAATCACTTCTCAAACTGACTTTTATTTTTATAAAATGCTCGCGGTTATAGAGTACTTTCAAAGTGTTTCTAGTCAGTAAGCACTGAGTACTAACCACTTCTCAAACGGACTTTTATTTTTATAAAATGTTCGCGATTACAGAGTACTTTCAAAAAGTGATTCTAGTTAGGAAGCACTAACCACTTCTCAAACTGACTTTCATTTTTATAAAATGCTCGCTTATAGAGTACTTTCTAAAAGTGATTCTAGCCAGGAAGCACTAAGCACTAACCACTTCTCAAACTGACTTTTATTTTTATAAAATGCTCGCGATTAAGCACCAAGCACTTCTCAAACTGACTTTCATTTTTATAAAATGCTCGCGATTACAGAGTACTTTCAAAAAGTAATTCTAGCCAGGAAGCACTAAGCACTAACTACTTCTCTCAATCTGTTAGATACTTGAAGACCGATTCAGATACATTCGTGCCCACCCTGCATGCCTGTCGACGTTCATACTTGTGCCTGTCGGGGTGCGTGAAAAACGCAGGGTGAGCATGCACGGAATTAGGAAATGTTTTATTTCCAGTAATGAAAGATACAGTGAAAAATACGTCGGAATTATTTGAAAATCTCTGAAATAACAATACTCCAGTATTGACAAAATTATTACAGAATGTTTTTTAGCTTCAGAGAGAGAAAAAAAAAATTAAAAATGCGACCCTACTGGTAGCGAAAAACGTCTGAATATTTAATATTAAAACTTTTTCTAATACTTCTTTACGATGAATAATTTGTAACCCTCAAAAATAATATAAAATAAGTGAAATGGAATTCTCTTTTCTCAAAATCATTGACAACAAAGGCCAGAGGATAGAAACTGAATGGTGGGCACTTTGAAGTTCTCTTGCGTGAGGGCTTACCGGGAAATTTCCCGATATCTCGGTGGTAAAATCCGACACTGCTTAAAATTTAAATCCATTTTCTGAATATATTTTACTGTGAATTATTTTATCTATTCTATATCTGTCGTTCTTGTCATTCCAGAGAAGTTAAGGATAACTATGCAGGAACAGATTCGAGGTTTGAACAACAAGAAGGCATGCCAGAACTTCTAAGAGCTCTTCTAGATGCGAATCCATATGTCTTCAGTGGTAACAAACGTGAGTAAAATCCTGTTGTACTAATGATATGAAGGTTTTAATTTGTTTTTTGTTTCAGCAGCAGCACAGTCGTCCCAGCAAGTGATCCAGCAGCAAGCCCAAATGGTCCTGATGCAAAATGAAACCCAGCCCCAGCATCAAACTCAGCAATTACCGCAGCAGCATGTGATACAGCATCAACAGCAACCCCACCATTCAGAGCAACAGCAACAGTGGAATCATACGGGTCAACCAACTATTCAGGTCCCGAAAGAAAAAGATCCCGAGAAGAAGGCAACCCAGCAGTTGCCAGGACGGTTACCGAATCAGCAATATCCCCAACAGCAAGCAGCAAATAGTCAGTCAGCGGCAGGTCAGTGTACGCAAACTTCCAATACGCTAAGTTCAAATCTATCGAGTTCAACGCAATCCGCCACAACTGTACAGCAAAGCAATACATCCAGCACCGTAACTTCGACCCAACAAGGTTAGCAATGCGACGTAGACACGATGATCTTAGTTTCTATCTTTGTTTGATTTGCAGGTCAGCAAATACCAGCTGCTACTTCAAGTCAGCCAGCTACGAGTCAGCAGCTTGAGGCTCAGCTTACAGCTCAGCAACGCCCGCCTGTCACTCCATTGAAACCTGCGGGTACAAGTAATGACAAGGCTGCCGTGAAACCTTCCGCGAGGGAAGAGGAGAAAGCGGAAACCAAACAGCCTACACAGCCAGCTGCTGTTGTTAATTGCAATAATAGTCGTGTTCTTGAAGCTACTGCACCAACCCCTTCTACCAAACCAACCCAGTCGGCTTCAAATGTACAGACATCCACGAGTGAGCTTCGACAGTTGAGGCGGATTCCCACTAGAGGTGAGTCTGTTCTTGGTATTGCGTATGGGTGTACTTGTTTGTGTACGGATGGATAAATATAGTACATAAACCTCAGTGGGACTAGTCCTGCCATTCATAAAAAGCATAAGCATGGGCCGTGATGATCATGATGGTATAGCGCTCGCCTTACAATCATAAGGTCTTGGGTTCAAAACCCAGCACGGCCATCGGTCTCGGATCTTTACCGCAGTAGCTCCTAGGAGCTCTGAGGGGTTTCCTCTTTCTGAAAACCTGGAAGAATCGTAACAGAATAAAAAAAAACAAAAATAAAATATATAAAGTTTGCGACATATGGAAGTTTTTTTTTTATTAATAGATATACAGAAAATTTGACTTCGCAGTTAGTTTGTGCTTGAAAAATGAGTAAAATACAGCATCTTTCCTTTTTTCATGCGCTACTCTAAACCTGTCAAATTTGAATTTTTTTTCGAAAATCCTCAAAAAATCAGTTTTTTTTTTGGAAATTTCGAAAAATGCCAACGAAAAAAGTTGCTCAGTTTCCAATTTTATACATTTGCTCCAAATTTGGACTCTCTACTGTCACTCCGATTTTTTCCATTTTTTTTAATTTTTCGAATCTTTTGCTCTATCGATTCAAACGAAACAATATTCAAATTTCATTATTTTGATGAATATGAGACTTCAATGTCATATCTTGCCGAGAAAATACCCACATTGACCTGTTACCAGAAAATAAAAAAAATGCACCTCCAGAAATTCGTCTTTGTTGTTGCAAAGTTCATCTAGTTTTTTCAATTCATTGTTAAACTGATGTGGATTATCAATGTATGGACGTTAAATATGTCTATAATCGAATAAACGAATTTCTCTTCATTCTTATGACACTCGTATTTCTTTTTTTAGTAGATTTTTATCCAGTTAGATTATTCTTCTGACCAATAATTCAGTTACAAACAAACCCGAAATATAATACTTTTCTGCAAACTAAACAATGACCTACAGTTTCATAACTATTCAAAAGACTTTCGATCTAGCGATTTGTACTAGACATGATATAAAATTTCGAGATTTTAAACAATACAAGACTAATGCAAATCTCGGGAAGGAAATAGTATGTACTGGAGGTGCATTTTTTTTATTTTCTGATAACAGGCCAATGTGGGTATTTTCTGGGCAAGATATGACATGGAAGACTCATATTCATCGAAATTATGAAATTTGAATCATGTTTCATTTGAATCGATACAGCGAAAGATTCGAACAATAAAAAAAAAATGGAAAAAAGTCGAAGTGACAGTAGAGTCCAACTTTGGAGCAAATGTATAACATACAATATCTATAATTTCAATTCAGATGTGAAATTTGAGCTAAAAACGGGTAGCGGCCCTAGCGGACGTGTCGACCGAATTAAAAAAATTATAAAAAAAAAATTGACTGACAAAATATTTATATTGAGAAATAAAAAAATGTTAGTACCATCTAAACGCACAAATAAACAATAAATCGTGAACAAAACATTTTTGACCCAATTTTTTTAATTATCTATGCTTTTGTTAATTAGTTAGTTTTAATCAGTTGAAAGTTAACATAAAAACGCTGATTATTTCAAGACTAAAAACCTAGAATTTTTTTACTTTTTGGAGATATTCTTGAAAGGGATTAGAAACGATTCTCCTTGGAAAAATTGAAATTTTGATTTTAATTTTTTTTATTAAAAATCAAAGGTATTAAAAAATAAAGAATATAAATGAAGCAAACAGGAAATGTTTTTTTTTCTATTATTCTAATTGCTTTGTTTTCTTATTACTGAAAGTTATATAACTATATATTTTTTTTTAATTTTTAACCTTCATTATTCAAATAATTGTTATAAACAAATGCACTGTTAATAAAACTTTAAAATTTTTTTTTCGGGATTCTTATCCTTGATGAAAATGAAATTTAATAAAAAAAATGTTTCTTAAAAAAAATTATCAACAAAAAACGCACTTATTGATTAATTTTTTTTTTGTTACTGAATATCAATATTAAGGAACCATTTTTCTTAAAAATCGTTATCACGTTCTTTCATATTTCGATTTTTTTTAAACTGTTAAGTTATAGGGGCAAGCCATCTTCCGTATATATTTATAATTATATTTATATACAGACAAACATTCACACATACGCATAAAATCATTGGAACTGTATTATATGTAAATAGAATGTCATAGGTTATTATAATGAAATAGAGCGCGGTGAAATAACAGTATAGCAAGAACAAATTTTGAACAAAAAAAAACATACAATTTGGAGCCTTTCAATTATATATCTCTTAAAATTCATCAACACTGAGTAGTTTATTTTTAATCGTGTCGGATCTTCGTCCTGAAAGTATTTATTGATAGGTCTTCCAAGTTTTCAGGGATTTTATTGAATAAATTTAATCCTATGAATTCTGGTCTTTTTTGGTACTACCCAAACCTACAATTTGTGACCACTAGGTCATTTTTGATTCTGGTGTTGTAATTTCTCAAACTGTTGAAGTTATGGATTTCGAAGCATCATTTCAATCTCTCGTATCAATGTTTCTTTCTTCGGAGATTAAATGTCAATAGATTCAACAAAACCATCTTGTATTTTAGTACAAACTGCGTCATCAGATACTTCCTCATCTGACGCGTCTGCATCAAAAGATGCCACAAAGACTGATCCTAAAACACCAGTTAGTGAACCAAAAGACAACTCCACTACCAAAGTTGCCGAGCCAAAAGTAAAATCAGAATCGTCAGAATCGAAGAAGGAAGAAGCAAATGCCGATATTCCAGCAGAGGTCACACCCAAGAAGGAAGAACTCCCCAAAGTCGAACCTAAGGAAGAAGCCGAAGATGCAGATAAAGTCTTGATCAAATCCTCCATCAAACAACCTGTTATAAAACTCAGCAGGTTGTCCGAAGAAGATCAGATGTTAATACAAAGGAGCCTCAAGGAATTCATTGAAATCAAACCCAAACTAGCTAAGAACCTCGGCATTGAGTTATCTGATATCGTCAAAGCGGAGGATGGGTCCGATTCAGAAGAAGAAAAGGCGGGGAAACGAAAACGGGACAAGAGGAAACGCAGCGATAGCGGCGATGACTATCAGCCCGATACCTTCTCTGCCCTGGTAGGTAGCAAGAGGAGGAAAATTACGAAAGAAGAAGTCCCCGAACCGGTAGTCGTCAAACCAAAACTCAGGAGGGTCGAGAAGAAATTCGTTCCAGTTCTCGAAAAGTTATCTCAGGAAGAACTCATGGAAACTAATACGTATCACAGGTTCAACAAGTCGATCGAGCACGTTTTGAGGTCAGGAGAAGATATAGACGTTAGCGAAATTGGTGAGTGTTGGTATTGACAAAGGAAGGTACACTATCGTCATATATATACTCTTTGCAGCGGACGACGGCATGATTCAGGAGGAATGTCTTCTGAGCAGGAACGTTATGCAGGAATTGTGTACCGAAGCAGCCAAGCTGAAGATACTCGGAGCTATGGAAATGATCCCGACAGAGAAACTGACTAGGCTTCTCAACATACTCGAATTGAACATACGTGGAGGAGACCGAGTTTCACCCATATCTGATGTAAGTTTTTCTTTCTCAACCCCCCCCAGAATTATTTTGTTCGCCATGAGGACGGGTCTTCTCTATAAAAGCAACAGGTTTGAAATAAGGGGCGTGTTCGTATCGATAAATGAATTTGATTGGTGGGATTTATCAGTCAGGGTGGGAGGTGTCTGTTGTTACGCATCATCTACTCCAACTTTTACAAAGTTTTCGATGTGGTTATTAGTGGGAGGCGTCGTTTATTAGTCAGGGTGGGAGGTATCTGTTGTTACACATCATCTACTTCAAGTTTTCGTTGTGGTTATTTTGCGATGCTTTTGTTCTTGGCCTGGGATGCTTCCTAAATGAGTTCAATTTCAGGAAGACAATGAGAGTATTCGTCAGTTGTGGCTCGAAACGGCTATGGAGAGGGTTATGGGAGCAGCAGATGCTTGTTTGGTTTGTATGTACATAATGACATCTCGCAACATGTCAAAGCGCGTCTACTTGGAAGAGGTGATAGATCGAGTGGTACTCTACATCAAATACCAGCTTCATAATACGATATTCCCGTCGTTCGACTCGACTTATAGGTTAGATAACAAAAGGAAAGACGGCCGACGGAAGAAATCCGCTCAAGTATCGGAAAAAGGCGTGGTAGTTTTGTATACGAAAATCTCCGAGCTGGTAAATTTATTAGCCGAACTACTGAACATTCAAATTTTAACCGATACGTCTGTACTCCACGCTTCGTCAATGGGAGTTTCGCCGTTCTTCGCTGAAAATGTCAGTGAACTGCAGTTGGCGTGCTTGAAACTTGTCACAACGGTAAGAGAAGTTTCACTAGTTTTAGCAGACATTGCTTTATCTTGGTTCAATTTCAGATCTTCACGAAATATGAAACACATCGAAGGCTTCTTTTAGACGATATTTTAGCTTCGATCGCACGTCTTCCTAGTACAAAACGTAGCTTGAGAACCTACCGTTTGAACAGCGAGGAGCACATACAAATGCTCACGGCGTTGGTTTTGCAGCTCATACAGTGTGTTGTATGTTTACCTGACAACTTCTTGCGAAATAAAGATGCCAAAGAGAAGAATTTGTCAAGCGACAAACTCCCGCCGGTAATAATATTACACTTTGCAAATAACCGTGTGCTCTGATGGTTTACGTTTCCAGGTTGATACAGACGTGTTCATTTGTAACAAGTATGAGAAAGCCACTTCCATAGCGGGTACATTCCTTACCGTGTTTTTGAATAAATGCGGTAACAAACAAGAGGACATTGATTATCGGCCGTTATTCGAAAACTTCGTGCAGGATTTGTTGTCGACCGTGAATAAACCGGAGTGGCCAGCCACGGAACTGTTGCTTTGCTTATTGGGAAAAATGCTCGTCAAGAACTTTTCCAATAAGGGAACCGACATGTCTCTGCGTGTTGCCAGTTTGGATTATCTCGGGGTGGTCGCTGCAAAGCTCAGGCGCGACAGCGTGTTATCCAGATGCGAGCTGAACACCATAGATCAGATGATAAGGGACATCAAGCAAGAAGAACTGAAAGATAGCGACGAGCCGTCCTCCAAAGTCAAGGTAAGATCAAACGTCTACCAGAGTATCCGGCAGTACAATTTCATTTCAGAAGAAGAATAACACCGCCTTCACCGACGAAGAACGTAGTCAGTTCTTGCAGCGGGTTCTGCTAGACTTCCTGGCCGTGAACGCCCAAAACGATGAGGCGTACAAGTACGCGCGGCATTTTTATATCACCCAGTGGTACAAAGAAGCCGTCAACGAAAAATCGCAAATTGCCATCGGCGAAAAGAAAAACAACCACAGGGCGAAGAAGTACGTGGAAAGCGAGGATTCAGATAGCGAAAAGGAAGAGAAAAAAAGCAAGAAGGCTTCTGCTGACCAAGAGAATGCCGAGCGATTCCAGCAGATAGAGGAAAAGAAGAGGTTTCTGTTGAAGAAGATCAAGCCGTTCCAAGAAACCATGTCTTCTGGCAATCGCGTGCAAATTTTCCAGACGTACATAGATTACAGCAGCGCGGAACTCATCGCTCAATTTCTAGCATCGAAGAGATATTTTTCGCAAAGCTTCGATCAATACCTGAAAGCGGTAAGTAGGTCTTTCTACTCGGTGGTATGGCAGAGTTGACGTCCTATAACATAACCTTACTCTTTCAGATACTAATTGTTTTGAAGGAAACTTCAATCGCCATTAGGACGAAAGCGATGAAGTGTCTGACCATGATCGTGGAAGCCGATCCCTCGGTGTTGGGTAGACACGACATGCAGATGGGCGTGAACCATTCTTTCCTCGACCACTCAACTTCTGTGAGAGAGGCAGCCGTCGATTTGGTGGGGAAATTCGTTTTGAGTCGCCCAGAACTGATCAACAAGTATTACGAAATGTTGTCCGCTCGAATATTAGATACGGGTGTCAGCGTAAGGAAGAGGGTGATAAAAATACTGAAGGATATCTGCATAGAATGCCCGGAGTTTCCGAAAATCCCCGAAATATGCGTCAAAATGATCAGGAGGGTCAACGACGAAGAAGGAATCAGAAAACTAGTCATGGAAGTGTTTCAGAACATGTGGTTCACTCCAACGAAGGATACTTCTTTGTTGAGGAAGGTTGTAAATATTACCGACGTTGTTGCGTCTTCTAAAGATATCGGATTGGAATGGTTCGAACAGCTGTTGCTCAGTGTGAGTACAAATTTATATTAGAAAACTCCTTATAGTATTGTTCGGCCTGAAATCACGGCGTTGCTCCAAGTAACAATATAAATGGTCTTGTCTTCCTTGGCATGAATGAAACTATTGAACTATAGACTTCCGTAAATATCGAACGTATTTTATATCGAATTACAGTGGTTGAAGTTTCGAAACTTAGGTCAGCTCGGGTAAGTGTGACCGTGATTTTCATTAGTTCACATGTAATTAAGTCTATCTAATGAACCTGAACTAATATAATTATGAAATTTTAAAGGCCAGTATTCGTAAAACGCCACAGAAAAGTGTTGAAAAACTTTTTTTTTTAAATTTTCATATGTACATGTCCATGGTCACACTTCCCTGGGAATTTGGGGCAAGTGTGACTCTCGCCAAATTTAAAGATATTAATGCACGTACATCTCTCTTTGGGGCTCTCTGAGACTTCCGTACATAATTTCGTACTATGGCTAAAAAAACATTACTTTTCAGATTGGCCAAATGAATCACGTTCACATTTACCCCGACAAATAGATCACACTATCCCCAATAACAGTTTATCTCGGGGCAAGTGTGACATGCAATGAAGAAAAAATAAAACAATTACCAGAAAAAATGGCAATCTTTAGTCAGATTCATTGTTTAGGCACAAGTGTATAAAATGGATTCTTACCTTGGAGTTTAACAATAAACTCAAAGCTTGAAATAAACTCGTTGTACTCGTTCGGATAGATGAATTGTAGGTTAGGAAATTGAGGAAAATATTTCGAATTCACAAGATATCTTTTGTATTTTATATGTTGGTTATGGATTCATTATGAATATAGGCTATTCCTCGATAGATGGCATTGGGCTGTCGCCCGGTTTAGCGAAGATAGAGAGCAAACTCACATTTGCCCCAAATTCACAGTTACCCTAGCTTACAATGTTGAAAAAATTTAATTTAGTTTTTGAAATTCGCCGTTTTGAGAACCGCTGTCCATCGTAACTCAGCTAAAAAACACTGAGGTGGAGGTGGACTTGATAGTTACTAGATCTTAGCTCAGATATTCCAGTTTGTTAAATAAATTATACTCTACTCTTGGAAAAACGATTTGTTTAAATGATTGAAATGGCTAACAAAATTAAAATTTTGAAAGAGAAATACAAATTCGGCGCTCAACTCGTACTCCCCTCGCGCCTGAGAATAAAAAAAGTTTTTCTCCCAGTCAGATCTTAGAACGCCCATCAAAAAATATTCTTCAGTCATTAGTCAATTCAATGAGTTATCGTTTTTTTTTTGCATTATGTATCACTTCGCTCCTCCTATACTGACATGGTCGCGGTTTTTTTCCTTTTTCGTTGTCATGGTCCCATTAAATCATACTGCCAGTTAGTAATAATATATGTTATCGGGACAATTCAGTAATTTAAAACAGTGACCGTTCACAGAGAGCTCGTATTTTCTTAGGTCTCCTGAAATGGCAAGAGGCGAGGACACGAAGTTTTCAAAATATATTCAATGGATTCTACGGCGTATGTATACTATATTGACAATGTTCATGTTTTTTTGCGAGTTGTCTGAAACTTGAAAAAAAATATTTAAAGTTCATAAATTCAAATGGCTTCTTTTTAGCGTCATTGTGACGTACTACCCCGAGCAACCTATCCCACAGTTGACAGCGTCAATAAATTTAGGAACATTGCCATACTTGCCATCGTCTTTTGACTTCGGGAATAGTGTCTTCTGTCACTTCTATACGGTATTATGTTTTCTGGTTTACAGTTTAAGAAGCTAGGTAACGTTACCGTTAAACGTCAGAATCAACCCGATTACGCCTATTGGCTGCTCGGGCACGTAAGAGCGCCAATATTAAAAACTTCAAAATTTGCTATTCTCCAGAAAAAAATTAGAGCAGCTGTAATTGAAATTCGGCTCAAAAAATATTTTCTGGGTACATTTATAAATGTATTATGTATTTTAAAATACATTTGGAGCAAAAATATTTTTTCGTGTCCTCGCCTGTTAATGACAGAGTCTGCCGTTCGATCCGAATTTACAGACTGAATAGTCTACAAATACTGTGAGATATTATTATTGTTGTTTAAACGGATACATTTTTTTTGCCGTGTTTATGAAAGGAGTTTATTTCAACCGATACTTGAGCATTTTTTTGAATGAAGTTATGATTTTGAGAGTGCATTATAGAATTATTCCAAACTGAGAATCCAAAACTCGCAAAATGATGCACCTCATAGGAGCTTGCATCCTAAATCGTCCGTTCCACGGTTATACTTCCGCAGACAACTGGGAGGCCATGGACTTTTTAGCTTGAAGTGTCTGCACAACAGAATAGTACTGGATGGAGCCTGTAATGTCATCAGGAGTTCAGATATTTCTCTCTGCTTGGTATGCGATCATGAAAAAGCTGGGATTGGAGCATATATTTTCAAGGCAGCAACCCGTGCAGCCGATGAACTCGGTCTCGTATTCGACACTGAACGGACGAACTCAAATGTCACCGAGTTGGAACCCGTTCAGCAAAAAGCCCACGTCAAAGATGCGGAGAGTGAGAGGCTCATATAGCTACATAAGGATAAGCCAATGCATAAGGTCTTCTTCAAGAACATTGAAGACCTTGGCTTATCCAGAAACCCAACCTTCGCGTTTCTCAGGTGATGGGTATCGAGGTTTCTGACACTAGATGCAGAGCGTGTCGTGAGGCAGCTAAGACCATAATACATTTGCTGTCAACCTGTCCAGCTTATGCGGTCCCAGCCCTTATTCACAGGCATAACGCGGCGCTACGAGTGTTGTACTACCACCTACGACAGAAGTGCCGAATCTATTGGAACTACTCATTCCCCACCCTCAGGCAAAGACAAGCCAATAAGCTCGATGTAGTCCTCCTTGTCCATCAATGTAGGACGATTTTCGCCATAGAGTTTTCGGCTCCTGGCGAAACGAATATCGTCCGAAAAGAGGAGGAAAAACGGATAAAATATCGAGACTTACTCCTTGAACTCCGTAGGCTTTACCCAAACCATTCTGTCAAAATGGTCATAGGAGTAAAAAATAATAGAGTCTTTACTGTCCATCCCAGTTTTTTTTTTCAAATAATACTCAACTGTAAACATGAAAAATAACGGCATAATAGGCCGAGTTCAGTTCACAAAATTGAAAACTATGGGATAAAATTAAATTATACAGTTGATCGTATTAGCTGCTCTTCCACTCAACCTCAAAACACACCGGTCTATATTGGAGAACAGAGTTTTACCTTAGACGTTTGTTTACACTTGGGTGTTGCAAGTTGTAGGTGCTGATTGCTAAGTTACGCATTGTTTTTCAACGTGCCAAGTTGAATGACTCCTTTTCATCAGTCATGCCTCTTCAAAGGCCATTATAATTTCTGTTCTCCGTTAAATTTTCACGTTGATTTCCGTTTGTAGTTATTCAAACCGAAGGAAGATAAGGACGACTCGACCAAAGTCGCCACCGAACCCCCGAAAGCGTTGCTTCTTGCTTGTCGCCAAATAGTGGACTGTTTGATCGAGAATGTGCTCAGCCTCGAAGAAAGCACCGACAACAGCGGATCATCCCAGCGTCTCGTAGCTTGTCTCACCACTCTCTATCTGTTCGCCAAGATAAGACCGCAGCTGCTCGTGAAGCACGCCAGCACTTTGCAGCCTTACCTGGGATTGAAGTGCCAGTCCGCGGGGGACATACAGATAATCAGCAGCGTCGCTAGAATGTTGGAGCTGGTCGTTCCGTTGATGGAACATCCTAGCGATTCTTTCCTTGCCCAGCTGGAGGAGGACGCTATGAAGTTGGTCTTGCAACACGATCGACCGATAGTCAGCAGCTGTCTGTCGTGTTTGGGTTCCATCATCAACAAGGTCACCCACAACTACAAGCTGATCAGGGATTGTTTCAAGAAATACTACGAATATTTGATAAGGTATAAGAACTGGGTGGAGATGGACTACAGGATGTGCCAGGAAGTTAAATACAGGGGTTTGTTCCGGAGAGCTCTCTTCATCGTTGGTCTGTTGCTGCGCCACTTCGATTTCAAAGATCCAGAGGTCCTGGGGGAGATGTCGGTGAGTATTCGCGCTAGGGCTCTGGTTATTAGTTGGACTGACCGAATTTTTTCAGCCCGACACGAAAGACGAGGTGTATCAAACCATGACATTTTTTCTGCAAAGAGACGACATTGACATTCAAGCCAACACGTTGAAGGCCATCGGCAGTATTTGCATAAGACACTACGAGTTCATGTTGGAGAACGAATTGAAGCTGTTCTATCACAGGCAGCTTACGTCAGAAGACGCCCCACTCAGGATGAAAGTTGAAGTACTCATTAACATCGAGAATTATCTGGTGGAGGAGGAGAATAGGATGATTCAGCAGGATCTGGAATGTAAGTTGCTTCGCGGAGACTGGCAGGTTAGTTTTTTCACGTTGTTTTTCAGGGTCGAAGCTATCCAAGCAGGAGAACCTGAAGGAAATGGGCGACGTATCTTCCGGAATGGCCAGCACGGTGATCCAGCTCTACCTGAAAGAAATCATGCAGTCCTACATACACCACAACCTCCAAGTTCGTCAGCCGGCGCTGCGGGTCATACAGCTGGTTTTGCAGCAGGGTCTGGTGCATCCGGTACAGATAGTGCCGTATCTGATATGCATGAGTACAGATTGTGAGAAAATGGTGTCGCACAGTGCGGATAAACAATTATTAGACATTGAAAAGAAATATCCGGGGTTCATCCACACGAAGTCGTCACTCGGCATTAGGTTATCTTATCAGTTACAAAAAATACTGCAGGACGATGGTATCGCCAGGGGTTCGCGGGTCAAAGAACAAGGTGAATACCCGAGTGCGCTAAACGGATATTTGTACTCTATACTTCGTAGTTCCAGACAACAAAGACGTGCCTTAATACTTAATATTTTGAAACAATTCGACGAACAAGCTGTGAGTTACCGTAGTTTCTTTCCTTAAAACCTTCGTTACTTCTACCTCAATGTATCTTTTGCGGTGACACTCGTTTTCTGTTGCAGCGTACCACCTTATCTTATATGTTGTACCTGGCGGATAACCTTGCGTATTTTCCGTATCAAGTTCAAGATGAGCCGCTTTTCATCGTCCACCACATCGATATTATGATCTCAGTGTCGGGAACAAATTTGCTTCAGTCGTTTCGAGAGGTAAGATTTTCACGGCACCAGCGATTTATGCGAAAACGTGTTGGCCCCGAAACGAAACCTCGGGGGTATTTTTATATCCGTTTGTTTTGCAGGGTTTGGTCTTGACTGAGGGGCAAAATAAAATCGTCGGTAGCGAGAATAACGAGGCTGTGAATGTCGTGTCGGCCCTCGACGAAGACGATGAAGATGAAGAAGCTTTAGTATCTCGTGTACCTGAAGATACAACCAACCTGCAGGCGTGCATCACTGCTGCTCAAGGTTGTCTGCTTCTTCTCATGCTGAAACAGCATATAAAAGATGTTTATGGTCTCAGTGATGGGTGAGTGTTTTTGAGATGGCCTGGACGTAGATCCGATTTTTTTTGGCAACCTAACGTTTGTTTTTTGCAGTAAAATACAACAGTATTCGCCGTCTGAAGCTGCTAAGGTTTACGAAAAAGCAATACAACGCAGGTCCAATGCTCTCTTCAATCCAAAGGCAACAGTGCAAAAGCTCAAGGAAGGTAACCCGACCGAATATTTAGACGAGGAAGGAAGGAGGGATATTATCCGTCAGTATGTAGATGTGAGTATTCAATCTTCATTTATGAGAACGGAGAGCGACATAATCAAACGCGGTATCCATTTCACAATGTATTAATTAAGGAATATTGATTTGTTTCGATAACGTTTGGGAGCTGCCGGTTAAATCGGAAAAGAAATCGCCTTATTGCCAGTAGCTAGAATTCTCGATAGTGGTGGTTTCAAACAATAATTACCATCGAGTCAGTCCGCGAATTAGAAATTCGTTGACTTTCAAGGTCTGAAAGAAGGAATAATCTGAATTGTCCAGCTGAGTTTAAACAAACATCGCGTTAACAGCGAATACAGGACAGCTTTTCATAACTGTCAGATTGAATGAAGGCCAAATCACGGCATTTCAACTTTCTGTGAGCCTGTGGGATAACTAAGCTCGATTTCGGACCGGGTGAAATCGCGTACGATTTCGTATGAATATAACATTTCACAGACATTAGTCCACTTTTCAGTATTCAAATGTCTTTGGAGAACAGTATATAATAAAATTAATTGTAAAACTCGTTTCAATCGATTTTTAATTGTCTAAAATGTCTATTTACCAACGAGTGCCACTCTACTTTTTTTATTTAAGAAAAATATCACATTCTAAAGTGTGCCTCTGACGTCACGTTCATCGGAAACATCCCCCACCATAATCCACGTTCCGAAATAGGGAATATCGTTCTCCCATAAAATATAGCTACTGGCTGATTATAAGCCATCGAGGAATGATTTAAATTTTTTATCAACACACGGAAAAAAATTACGTAAAGGCAATTTTTTTATATTATTTGTAACTTTCAAATTTTATGAACGAACCTGCCTTTTGATGAAAAACTATTGTTGGCAACACCGCAAATTATAACAGACCCATCTGGAATCAGACAACTATCATAGAGCATAATCCAGATGTAATGATAATTTGAGATTCCACAACTTTTAATTATAGAAAAACTGGCGGTCAGAAAAAATATATAAATCCCAATTGATTTCAGCGTATTCACTTTCTAATTACAGTGTTTTCTCATAGTCCGTGGAAAGGTCCATTCACCACGAATCTAGTTTAAATTTGTAAAACCCGGTTGGTAACAGTTAACGCCACCAAAATATGTTCTGTTTGTAAGCCCGAACCGCATCGAAGCCTATCCTTCACGAAATTTTGTAACGAGCGAGATTTTTGACCGAAGTTGAACGACAAGTGCCTACAATAATAATAATAATAATAATACTCCCTCATAAACACTCGTTGAGTGTACCCAAAGGCATAGCCTGTGCGGGTAGAGGACGGCTATTATTATTATTGGCCATGGCGCTCCAGGGCGACTTACTGTTGTTTCAGGTGATGTATTCACTTTTCAGCTGTAGGAAAACCCGGAAAACCTACAGCACCACCTCGGGTGGTCGGTGTGCACTCCAAGCTAGCACCAGACGAGATTGGCATCTAGACAACTCACAATGCACTTGCTTTTCAACAAGGCATGCGGTCGCCTATCGATCCGATATGAAGTAGTTGAGAAAAATTCTCGTACCTACATCGGACTCGAACCGACTATCGCTATGCTGGAATTTCGAACGGCCTGTGCCTTAGACCGCTGATCCACCGACCACCAAAGTGTCAAAGAATTTTAAGATTTTTGTATGACAGATTTGATTTGTCATAATCAGTTCAAACTCTGATGGGATGACTTACGGGTTTTGTCGTACAAGTCTCAGTAGCAGCGATCCGTTTTGAACTTTGTCTCGTTTATTTTCAGTTCAAACAGTTGATGCTTCAGCTCGATCCCGAGGATCCGGACGACGATGAGAATGCTCCCAAAGTCTTGACGGCGTTGGCAAGCACCAACGTTAATCCCCCCACCAACCAAACTGGAGCTCCTTCATCGATACTTACCGAGGCCGACCAAGTAGCACTCGATAATTACAAGGTAAATATGGAAAATGCTTCACCGACAACATTGAATTTTTGATGCCAAGTGGCCTCAAAAAAAAATAGCATCGTGGCAGTAGATAATTAATGTATGTCTTAAAATTCGTGAATGTGGAATATTGATATATATCGTATACGTGTCTCTTCGCCTGCAGAAAGATAATGCAAGTTCAGTTAAAGTCATCTTCTACCGTTCTTCCTTTACCAATTCAATAACCAGTGATGTTTGAAATACTTTTTTGGCGGTAATGCGAACTTTTTTTGGTGACGGTTAATGACTCGAATCAACCAGATTGCATAATGACTGCGTGAATCCCATTTGGCAATACTGTTATTTATTATCGCCAGTTAGATGATCAGTTCTCAATTCATGGGGTCGCTTGTCATCAACGCGACTTGTACCTGCACAGGTTCTAACTTCTATTACGGCCCATTTTCTATTGCAATTATTATCATGTTGATTTAGAAGCAACTGACAGCTCGATCTGTCCCATACATTTTTCAAAAGCCGTATAATCAAGATCGTCCCATTGAATTTGAGTCGAGTATGTTACAATGGAGAAGCTCATGGTAAAACAAATTAAGATCAGGATTTATGCTCTCATCTCAGCTAGAATTCCGCTTGAACATTACCAAAGTGGAGTTAATTGGAGCTACAATAGTCAGCCAAATGTAAATTCTCGGGAAAAAGATCTGGACTGGGTTAATTTTTGTGATGATTATTTGCTCATATATTCCTTATACAGTTGATTTTTCTCTCACTAGCTCATATGAGTTGTAAACCCTTTATTAATTTGAAGGAGCGAGCAACCTCATAATTTAATTGGGTCCTTCGAGCCGGATTTTGACGCGAAAATCGTAATTTACAATTCAGTCTGTTCAATCACACAATAGTGCATATTCGAGGGTAGTTTTTCAATGAATCTAGAATAAAGTTTCCAGTCTGCGAAGAAATAGGCTTTGTTATTGGCAGTTGTGGCTTACGTCGCATTTTACTTGATTAGAGACGATTTTTTTTTTCAATGGTTTCTACTAGGAACCTTTATATCGGAAGAAAAAAATCATTTATCAGACGGTGAAGTACAACCTACACGGAAAACGAATCCATCGTCACAAGATTTAATTTACATATCACGTTTCGCGACACCATTAACTTGAAGAAGCTACGTTGTAGTATTTAAAATAGAGTTTGTGAAGACCGAATCGTTTTCCGTGTAGTTTTTGCAGTTACTGTGGACGTTCATTAAGTAACGGCGGAGTCAGTCAGAAAAAAAAAAGATAGAAAACGTATTTCCGATGCCACTGGTTATCAATCTGTGAAAAAATGGTAGTGTTATTCACAGTTCGTACATACAGTGCTTTAATTTTAATTTGTCCCATTTTTAAGAGGATGTAAACTATTTTTTTGAGGTAAATGGTCGAAAAAAAAAACACTTCTAGTGTTTGTTTTTCGTTAAGTTTTATGCTGTTCAGTCAAACATTTTATTGGTTGTCAAATGTCAAAATTATAAAAAAAAATTTAACGAATATTGAATATTTGAAATACTTCTTTTTTCTATTTACGAAAATATGCCACACTTGCCCCTTTCCATTACTTTTGCGCAAATTGGTGTAAATATGATTAAAATTGTGATTTTTCTAGAACATCAATCAAATCCTATATTTCAGACCACTTGAAAAAATAAAAAAAATGGTTGAATCTCTCTGACGACCCGACAATGACTTTCAATCATGAAAAGTTGTAAATTGGACTGAAATTAATGTTTTCTGACCCACTACCAATCGCGACAACTCAAATCCTACATTTGAGACCATTTCGAAAAATAAAAAAATCGGCCGAATCCCTCTGACGACCCGACAATGACTTTCAATCATGAAAAGTTGTGAATTGGTCTGAAATGAATGTTTTCTGACCCACTGCCAATCGCGCCAACTCCAATCCTATATTTGAGACCATTTCGAAAAATAAAAAAATCGGCCGAATCCCTCTGACGACCCGACAATGACTTTTAATCATGAAAAGTTGTAAGTTGGTCTGAAATGAATGTTTTCTGACCCACTACCAATCGCGCCAACTCAAATCCTATATTTGAGTCTACTTCGAAATATAAAATAATCGGCCGAATCCCTCTGACGACCCGACAATGACTTTCAATCATGAAAAGTTGTAAATTGGACTGAAATTAATGTTTTCTGACCCACTACCAATCGCGCCAACTCAAATCCTATTTTTGAGGCCACTTCAAAAAATAAAATAATCGGCCGAATCCCTCTGACGACCCGACAATGACTTTCAATCATGAAAAAATGTAAGTTGGACTTAAATGAATGTTTTCTGACCCACTACCAATCGCGTCAACTCAAATCTTATTTTTGAGACCACTTCAAAAAATAAAAAAATCGGCCGAATCCCTCTGACGACCCGACAATGACTTTCAATCATGAAAAGTTGTAATTTGGACTTGAATGAATGTTTTCTGACCCACTACCAATCGCGCCAACTCAAATCCCATATTTGAGACCATTTCGAGAAATAAAAAATCGGCCGAATCCCTATGACGACCCGACAATGACTTTCAATCATGAAAAGTTGTGAATTGGTCTGATATGAATGTTTTCTGACCCACTACCAATCGCGCCAACTCAAATCCAATATTTGAGACCATTTCGAAAAATAAAAAATCGGCCGAATCCCTCTGACGACCCGACAATGACTTTCAATCATGAAAAGTTGTGAATTGGACTTAAATGAATGTTTTCTGACCCACTACCAATCGCGTCAACTCAAATCTTATTTTTGAGACCACTTCAAAAAATAAAAAAATCGGCCGAATCCCTCTGACGACCCGACAATGACTTTCAATCATGAAAAGTTGTAATTTGGACTTGAATGAATGTTTTCTGACCCACTACCAATCGCGTCAACTCAAATCCTATATTTGAGACCATTTCATAAAATAAAAAAATCGGCCGAATCCCTCTGACGACCCGACAATGACTTTCAATCATGAAAAATTGTAAATTGGACTTATATGAATGTTTTCTGACCCACCACCAATCGCGCCAACTCAAATCCTATTTTTGAGACCGCTTCAAAAATTAAAAAAATCGTCCGAATCCTTCTGACGACCCGACAATGACTTTCAATCATGAAAAGTTGTAAATTGGACTTATATGAATGTTTTCTGACCCACCACCAATCGCGCCAACTCAAATCCTATTTTTGAGACCGCTTCAAAAATTAAAAAAATCGTCCGAATCCTTCTGACGACCCGACAATGACTTTCAATCATGAAAAGTTGTGAATTGGACTTAAATGAATGTTTTCTGACCCACCACCAATCGCGCCAACTCAAATCCTATTTTTGAGACCGCTTCAAAAATTAAAAAAATCGGCCGAATCCTTCTGACGACCCGACAATGACTTTCAATCATGAAAAGTTGTGAATTGGACTTAAATGAATGTTTTCTGACCCACTACCAATCGCGTCAACTCAAATCTTATTTTTGAGACAACTTCAAAAAATAAAAAAATCGGCCGAATCCCTCTGACGACCCGACAATGACTTTCAATCATGAAAAGTTGTAATTTGGACTTGAATGAATGTTTTCTGACCCACTACCAATCGCGTCAACTCAAATCCTATATTTGAGACCATTTCATAAAATAGAAAAATCGGCCGAATCCCTCTGACGACCCGACAATGACTTTCAATCATGAAAAATTGTAAATTGGACTTATATGAATGTTTTCTGACCCACCACCAATCGCGCCAACTCAAATCCTATTTTTGAGACCGCTTCAAAAATTAAAAAAATCGTCCGAATCCTTCTGACGACCCGACAATGACTTTCAATCATGAAAAGTTGTAAATTGGACTTATATGAATGTTTTCTGACCCACCACCAATCGCGCCAACTCAAATCCTATTTTTGAGACCGCTTCAAAAATTAAAAAAATCGTCCGAATCCTTCTGACGACCCGACAATGACTTTCAATCATGAAAAGTTGTGAATTGGACTTAAATGAATGTTTTCTGACCCACTACCAATCGCGTCAACTCAAATCTTATTTTTGAGACCACTTCAAAAATTAAAAAAATCGTCCGAATCCTTCTGACGACCCGACAATGACTTTCAATCATGAAAAGTTGTAAATTGGACTTATATGAATGTTTTCTGACCCACCACCAATCGCGCCAACTCAAATCCTATTTTTGAGACCGCTTCAAAAATTAAAAAAATCGTCCGAATCCTTCTGACGACCCGACAATGACTTTCAATCATGAAAAGTTGTGAATTGGACTTAAATGAATGTTTTCTGACCCACTACCAATCGCGTCAACTCAAATCTTATTTTTGAGACCACTTCAAAAAATAAAAAAATCGGACGAATCCCTCTGACGACCCGACAATGACTTTCAATCATGAAAAGTTGTAATTTGGACTTGAATGAATGTTTTCTGACCCACTACCAATCGCGTCAACTCAAATCTTATTTTTGAGACCACTTCAAAAAATAAAAAAATCGGACGAATCCCTCTGACGACCCGACAATGACTTTCAATCATGAAAAGTTGTGAATTGGACTTAAATGAATGTTTTCTGACCCACTACCAATCGCGTCAACTCAAATCTTATTTTTGAGACCACTTCAAAAAATAAAAAAATCGGACGAATCCCTCTGACGACCCGACAATGACTTTCAATCATGAAAAGTTGTAATTTGGACTTGAATGAATGTTTTCTGACCCACCACCAATCGCGCCAACTCAAATCCTATTTTTGAGACCGCTTCAAAAATTAAAAAAATCGGCCGAATCCTTCTGACGACCCGACAATGACTTTCAATCATGAAAAGTTGTGAATTGGACTTAAATGAATGTTTTCTGACCCACTACCAATCGCGTCAACTCAAATCTTATTTTTGAGACAACTTCAAAAAATAAAAAAATCGGCCGAATCCCTCTGACGACCCGACAATGACTTTCAATCATGAAAAGTTGTAATTTGGACTTGAATGAATGTTTTCTGACCCACTACCAATCGCGTCAACTCAAATCCTATATTTGAGACCATTTCATAAAATAGAAAAATCGGCCGAATCCCTCTGACGACCCGACAATGACTTTCAATCATGAAAAATTGTAAATTGGACTTATATGAATGTTTTCTGACCCACCACCAATCGCGCCAACTCAAATCCTATTTTTGAGACCGCTTCAAAAATTAAAAAAATCGTCCGAATCCTTCTGACGACCCGACAATGACTTTCAATCATGAAAAGTTGTAAATTGGACTTATATGAATGTTTTCTGACCCACCACCAATCGCGCCAACTCAAATCCTATTTTTGAGACCGCTTCAAAAATTAAAAAAATCGTCCGAATCCTTCTGACGACCCGACAATGACTTTCAATCATGAAAAGTTGTGAATTGGACTTAAATGAATGTTTTCTGACCCACTACCAATCGCGTCAACTCAAATCTTATTTTTGAGACCACTTCAAAAATTAAAAAAATCGTCCGAATCCTTCTGACGACCCGACAATGACTTTCAATCATGAAAAGTTGTAAATTGGACTTATATGAATGTTTTCTGACCCACCACCAATCGCGCCAACTCAAATCCTATTTTTGAGACCGCTTCAAAAATTAAAAAAATCGTCCGAATCCTTCTGACGACCCGACAATGACTTTCAATCATGAAAAGTTGTGAATTGGACTTAAATGAATGTTTTCTGACCCACTACCAATCGCGTCAACTCAAATCTTATTTTTGAGACCACTTCAAAAATTAAAAAAATCGGCCGAATCCTTCTGACGACCCGACAATGACTTTCAATCATGAAAAGTTGTAAATTGGACTGAAATTAATGTTTTCTGACCCACTACCAATCGCGTCAACTCAAATCTTATTTTTGAGACCACTTCAAAAAATAAAAAAATCGGACGAATCCCTCTGACGACCCGACAATGACTTTCAATCATGAAAAGTTGTGAATTGGACTTAAATGAATGTTTTCTGACCCACTACCAATCGCGTCAACTCAAATCTTATTTTTGAGACCACTTCAAAAAATAAAAAAATCGGACGAATCCCTCTGACGACCCGACAATGACTTTCAATCATGAAAAGTTGTAATTTGGACTTGAATGAATGTTTTCTGACCCACTACCAATCGCGTCAACTCAAATCCTATATTTGAGACCATTTCATAAAATAAAAAAATCGGCCGAATCCCTCTGACGACCCGACAATGACTTTCAATCATGAAAAATTGTAAATTGGACTTATATGAATGTTTTCTGACCCACCACCAATCGCGCCAACTCAAATCCTATTTTTGAGACCGCTTCAAAAATTAAAAAAATCGGCCGAATCCTTCTGACGACCCGACAATGACTTTCAATCATGAAAAGTTGTAAATTGGAATGAAATTAATGTTTTCTGATCCACTACCAATCGCGCCAACTCAAATCCTATATTTGAGACCATTTCGAAAAATAGATTAATCGGCCGAATCCCTCTGACGACCCGACAATGACTTTCAATCATGAAAAGTTGTGAATTGGTCTGAAATGAATGTTTTCTGACCCACTACCAATCGCGCCAACTCCAATCCTATATTTGAGACCATTTCGAAAAATAGATTAATCGGCCGAATCCCTCTGACGACCCGACAATGACTTTCAATCATGAAAAGTTGTGAATTGGTCTGAAATGAATGTTTTCTGACCCACTACCAATCGCGCCAACTCAAATCCTATATTTGAGACCATTTCGAAAAATAAAAAATCGGCCGAATCCCTATGACGACCCGACAATGACTTTCAATCATAAAAAGTTGTAAATTGGACTGAAATGAATGTTTTCTGACCCACTACCAATCGCGCCAACTCCAATCCTATATTTGAGACCATTTCGAAATGGAAACGCTTAGAGAGAAGGGTACCCCGTATTCTTTCACATTGTTGATACCTCTCTGGCACAATATATTCGAACTTCGTTAGAATTATTAAGTACATAAAAGTAAGTTGTGTCAATAATTTCAACATTCGACAATTTTTAAAATGTTTGACTGGACAGCATGAAACTTTACGATAAACACTACAATTCCTTTTTTTATTCGACCTTTTTTCCTCAAAAAATAAATATTTTACAGCCTTTTAAAACTGGAAAAAATTGAAATGAACGCACTGTGCATTGAATTCCCAAAAGGAATTTGATTTGAACCGTGTGTGTGCGTCACAGTAATTAATGTTCGGGATTGTTCCGTTTTGTAGTAGACACGTATTTTTTGCAGGATCCTCCGCCAAAAGTGCCCAAATTGGTGATATCTAATCGAAGGTTTGATAGTGATACGAAGCGTACCCCGCGAACTCAAAGGTCAGCGGAAAAAGCGAAAAAGCATAGACACAAAAAGAAGCGGAGAAAGTTCGTGAACTCTTCGGGCGATGAAAGTGAAAACGACTTTAGTGACCCGGACTTCTTGGCCTAGCTATGCGCCCAAATGAACAGGTTACACTGTTCTGACTGTACAGTGAGTTTTAGTTAATTGTCGGCGAAACAAAATACATGGATTATGAAAAAAATGTTTTTATAAACTGAAAATTATGAAAAGGAATTTTGTATGATGTAGTAACGCACTTTTAATTGTAAATGAAATGTGGTGATTGTTCTAATTATCGTTTCGTCTTGCAGAGATTTTCACATCTTTTATTATAAATATGATAGAGTACTATTGAATGTGAGGGTCTCTTCAATCGTTTTGTATAGTTTTCTTATGCATTTTTTTATCGATTTAAATCAGGGGATAATTAACATCAAATGAGCATGTACGTCTGCCATTTGAACGGATTTCGAAGCCAACACTTTTTCTGCGCCGAATCCGTTGGTTTTATAATAGACTAGCAGCTTCGGTAAATTAGACTGGAAATTTAATATAGCGTCATTTCATTTCATACAGTGATAGGTTTCAAAAACTTCTCATTATTTATTATCTGTTCATGCACCAGTCGAAACCGGTGGAAAATGTTATTTAAGATCGTTATTTTCGTACAAAAACTACTTACCCTTTTTTGTTTAACACCCGATGTGATGTACACTTTCTACCACTTCATTGGAATGGCCTAGAATTTGGATGGGGGTACGTTGGTTCACAACCAATGCAAGGAAAGCAACGGGAGGTTGTTAAATCTTACGGAGCAGGTTTGGTAGTTTGTGTTTTAGACGGTAAAAAGATATTTCAAAACTTACGAGTGAGATACTTTCTTCACTTTGTGTAGTTTGTACGCAGCAATAAAATCACTTGGATTTTCTAGTTACAAGCTACAGGGTTTGGCTTATTTCTTCATCAAATTTATGAAAATTCATAAGTTAGTCTTCCTCGTATTAAAAAATGTCTGCTTTTTCGGTATTCAAAAGAATGTAACTGAAGGATTTTGTATTTTGAAAATTAAATGTATTTAACAATAATAATTCTTGTTGGTTTTTTAAAACACGTAGGTAGAATCAGGCTCTTTGAAACACACCATTATCAATAATTTCAGTTCTTCAGAATTGTGTCAATATCAATTGAAAACTCCCATAGAATCTCTTTTATAGACATTGACACCTCCCATTTCCTGTGACGCTATTTAAACTACCAATCAAATTTCGCGCCAGTAGAAATTCCAGTTGAATCCGTCATTCCAAACATTTCTTGAGAATAGTAGGCTATGTCGTGAAAAAGTTGGGAAACGTGATCTTTATTCTAGTGACAAGTTAGGTTGAGCAATTTCTGCAAATGTGGCGGTGAATTATGACTAGTAAAAGTGCCCTTCAGTTAAGTTACATGGAGACTGAAATTATGATAAAATTATAATTAATTTTCTTTAAACTTTTTTTCTACTCCTTTTCTTCGAGTGTACTCTCACTTTGAATAACGTTTCTGATTCATCAAATTATATATTTTGTGTTATCAACTGTTGAACTTATATTCAGCTTCTTTGGAGGTTAGTTTAGTTAAGGCTGAGACACAATTGAAGGTTAGTGCAATCAAAAAATTTTTAGTTGTGCATTTTACGATATTATTTTTGCTAAACAGTATTGAAAATTAAAGCTTGAATATTACGGATAAGATTGTGGGGCGTCCGCAGAATAATAATAATGACAATGACAGTTTCCTGTTGAAGGGAAATCCTAAATCGTTAAACTCGACCTAAAATATAAAACTTCAATTTTTTCTTGGCCTTTTTGAAGCCTTAGACACAATTAGAGTTTTTTATAACAAGTTTTAAGTTTTGCGATTTAGGATTAAACAGGACACGAAGAATAAAGCTTGAGTTTCACCAACAAGAATGTGGCGTGAACAGAATGGTACTAAATGAGTTTCGCGTTAAAAAATTTGTAAAACTTGATGCCTAAATAATTAAACTTCAATTGTGTGCCTTGACGCTAACCTACCAATGTTTTATCATATTTATGTAATTTAATATTTGACCCTTTTGTCAAATTGCGGAACCAGTGGTTTTGGTATGCGTTTTGAAACCGTTTGGAATGAAAATCCGTTAAAACCTTATGTTTGTTTCGGGTTCCGGTGTCATCGGTTCTCAACCAGTTCTGAGAGCATTCGCAAATTCAAGTTTTGTGTTTTTACTAGCATCAGTTCTGAATCCGTTGTAGCTCGGAACCAAAACAAGTCTATTGTGCAATAATGTGGCCTTTGCTAATAGGATTCTCAGCCAGTAATAGCCGAGAAACTAGGAACTACCCTAAACACACATAATAAAACTGTACAGCCTTATGAGTTGTTGGGAGTAAGTAAAATGTTACTCAACTTTGTAGGGGTAGACCTACAGTATGGTTTCAGTATTGCGTAACTGAACCGAACTCGTCGAAAGTAATATGGATTACTTATTATGGGTCGATAGGTATGTTGTCCTAATTGATTAGAGACTTCCAGAAATGATCAAATATGAGAGAGCAGCAAGGCAATGATTACACATTCACATTTTCACACAAGTTTGTTATTGTTTCAAAAGTATATCGCTGAAAAGGGAACACTGGTTTGGACATCATTTTTTCTGTATATATTCTGCCAACTCTGGAAGCATTACGAATCGAATAAGTAATTATTTCACTAGTACTTCACACTTTTTGTACAGAGCACCATGTAACCCAGAGCATTCACTGGTTTTCTTTCACGGCATATGTTCTTTGATATTCCGTCCAAGATCCATCGCAAATCTGGGATTTGGAAGCAATTATGTGTAAATTTGGCTTTCACATTTTGGCATGCGTTGAAATTTTCGTCTTGCGGAGAGGGAGGGTATTAAATATCATCTTTTTTGCGTAGTAACAAAAAACAAAATAACTGTTACGTTTAAAACATCTGAATTATAGGCGATTCATTTCAAGTGTTAAAAGTGTACAAGTCCTGGTTATGATTCTGAAAGAATGCTTTAAAACCTGCTAAGGATATTTCGTGAAATACCAATGAATACATTGAATGTGTCCTACCTTTTTTTGTTATTTTTTTCCTACTGTTAAACTAGCCTGTTTTAAATTTAGAATTCATGTTCCTCGAGCCCAAAGTATATTGAAGACCTTTTTCCCTTAAATTCGGAAACCAACTCCTGCTCGTGCTCATTTTGAAGGTACTCTATTAAATTTTAAGCTTTTCAGTGGTGTATTGCATGGTCCAAAATTTGACAGAACATTCTTTGATTGGAAATTTTTCGACACTGAAAATGTCCACTAAATTTTTAGGATTCTGATCGTTATTTAGTATTGAAGTTTCTTTTTATATTTCGAAAGAGCCTGCTATGTTTTATTTTTCGTGTTATATTCGGATGAACAAGGTAGGGAGGTTTTGTGACGCCTGTCTTCAATATATTTATTAGGAAAACTTGACTAGGGTAATATTGAAGTATATTCAGTTAGTTGATGAAAGCACCAAGCAATTGCTGTCAAATATGTTCTTCAAAATTTCAGGAAGAAGCATCCATTTCACCTTGAATGTTTTTCTTTCGTTTTTTCTCTTCAAGAAACGAATTCAAGCTTTTTGAGTTATCTGCTGAAATAGTTTTACAAGAATTAAAATTCAATATGGAATGAGTGTTTTTCTTGCAATTTCTTCTCGCGATCAAACTGAAAATAAGTTTTACTTGTACTACCCAAACAAAAGCCTGATGTACATACTGAGAGCTCAACAGTCCATTCTTCCCTTTTTTTAAATTTCATGCACCCCCCCAAATACTGATATGAGACAGGAAAAGAGTGGATTTGAAACAACTATTTTCGTTTGTCTCTGTATGTATATCAACATGATTGATTTCAGTATTATGGTTCTCGATATATTATCGATTATTGTTACAATTTTGTGCAATTCGACGTTAGGACGTTCTTAGACTGAATTTTCTACTGCACATTATTATTTTCAACATTGTTACTAAATTTTGAGCAGGTTATTTGAGGTAGTTTATTCATATTTATAATATTAGTTGTGAATTGTTAGTGAATGTGTAATTTCCTTGTAATGATTGTTTGTTCGGGCCATGATTTTAATTTTGTAAATTAATATATGTATGGTCTGACGAGCATGAGTTATTCAGGGTTTTCCATATTGTAAAACTCCCCATTTCTATTTAAATAAATTTATATTTGTAACATCTCTGTTTATATTTCTATTGAATTTTTTCTATAGCTTTGCCTGCAGGTGAATGTCTGGTTTCCATTCACATGAAAGATGAACCAAGGAGTGGTAGAAATACAGAGTATATTCATATTCCAAAAAATACTCATCAGGTATTTCATTCAGTATATTTTTCAGTGATTTTACGGAGGCATCTTGAAAATTATGATGATGTTGTTAAAACGGGATGATAAAAAAAAGTCGCTAATATATATCACTGTTTGCAGATACTAACGAAAGTTCAAGATGCTATTCAATACAGTTTTTGGTTAATTAGTTCATTTTCGATCGACAATGGTAATAATGATTGATCATCTATATGCCTAAAATATCGTGCGCGGAACGTTTGGGTACGTTAAAAAAGGTCACTTGGGAATATAATCTAAAAATAAAACGCGACAGTGGATGATATGCCTTCTTCCCATTTTGTAGTGTAGAATATTCCACAATAAATAGTGCTGGGTAGTATTATTGCAATAATCTGGTCAGAAGCATTTATCATTGAAAATATTCTAAACTACAAATTGGAACTATTCATTACTAGATATATTTATTCTGCATAGATTTCAATAATTACATGTATTCATATTTTTTGAAAGGCTTTGAGAATTTTGACAATGTTATCATATTTATATGCTACAATTAATTTAAAATTATAATACCTGCTTAGATAACAATAATTTATTTTTCCTCCGTCTATTATCAGTAGAACATGCCAATTTAAATCTTTAATAATAATTTACTTTCCAGATTTTTGTTAATCAGTTAAAACTCCACTTTTGTGATTCGTTACAAAGGCGTTAAAATATGTTGATCAGTATGTTGTAAACAACTGCCTTTACAACGCCTGTGTAAAATAACTAATTTCATATGTTTATATTTGATAAAAACAGAATAGTGAGTCTGTTACTCCGTAGAATAAAAATGTATGCGTTATTTGATTTTTCAAAAGTTTCTTATGTTGTAAATTTTGAATAATCTACTACGACTTAAGGCGAATTATCAATCCAGCGTTTTTACCTTACGTGTCGCGCGTAACGCTTCCTTTTTGATCTTTACCCGTGCGTCATCATCACAATACCATAATTCTTAGCTTAGCAGACAAATGTAAACGAATTTTGATTCGCTCATAGCGGTTGTTAGGAAGAGGTGTTCGATAGAGGATGTGTGATTTCTTCGATCATAAATTGATGACGCATGGGTAAAGATAAAATGGTCGAACTGGAAGTTGAAATATTTCAACTTTTTGCGTCGTTGCTAGCAGGTGTGGTCATATAAATGGCCAATCACGTCGCCAATCAGAATGCGCGACAAAGCAAAAACGCTGTATTGGGAACTCGCCTTCAGTTCGACGATGCCTTTTGGAGAATAAATTATATCTGAAAGGGTGAGAGAGGTGGGGTTCCGTGTACCATAGAATTCTATAGTCTACACAATAGCCGCTTTCTATTTGAGAGTTTCAAGCACCGAGGCTTCCCATTCTAGCTCAACGATTGGCTAGAAAACGACATCTGTCAAAATCCACCAATGGGAAGTATGGAATAATAAGCCCCGGTGCTTGAAACTCTCAAATAGAAAGCGGCTCATAAGTGAGGTGACATTATGGTTGAATTTATGGGAGAGAAAGAGACATAACTGTCGACTATAGAATTCTATGGTTCACGGAATACCACCCCAGGTTTTAGTAAGGTCAGGTCACAGGCCAATGAACTGACTGTTCTGTGAAAGATGTTACATTTCTTGTAATAATTCTCACCTGCTATTAGTACTTGTTTACTGGTAAATTTTACAGTAATATCATTATGATTCAGGATATTAGGAAAAATAATGAATGGAGTTGTAATTAATTTCAATATATATCAGTAGAAAACTTAACTGATTATAAGTTTTGGGTGCATTGTACATTCAAATATGCTGCAGTTGACATATGCCCAATATCAACTGTTCTATGGACAGTAAAATGCACGAATTGAGCGCTCTGTGATTAGACACTATAACGGCGGGAAGGTTAAAAGCAGCTGCATACAAACTGACTTGAAAATGTATAAATTATTAGCCAAGCTGACCTGACTAACCTACGTAGACAGAATAACCATACAAAATTGTTCTAAAAAACATTGTTAATAATGTCAGTTATGGTCAGAGCACTTGTTTTGTGCATTTTACGTTTCATGTTTTGAATACTATGTTGAATTTTTATTTTGTTTTGAAAGTTGCACTGGTGCAACTGTGGTAAGGACGTAATTGTGTTTTGAATGCATGGGTTTGATTTAAAATGGAAATTCAATATCAAATGAAATAGATAAAACTATATATTTTTTCACAGGGCAATTTTGCCTTACCCTTCTTCTGGAGAAGCCTACAAGTACAACAACGTTAAAAAATAACATATCACATATATTTTGGCCATTATTCATAAAAATTCATAGAGCGGGGTTGTATAACATAAATTCTTGGTGATATTCAACCACAATGCTGTTGGACATCATGTCATAACTAGTTCGGTTGTGTGGTAGGATGTAGAAGGCCAGACACATTGGTAAGAACAAACCCAGGAACAGGTTCTTCAAAGCAGCACGGGTAAGGGATTTCTGCCAGCCTAGTGGGGTTGCTCCAGTGGCGGAAATTGTCTCAGATAGCCTCCCATGTACAGGAGTTATTGTTTCTGCTGTTATTACCATCAGTCCCATGTATCTTTTGCCAGGTGTTGCACAGAATTTTCCTTGCAGAAAATAGGTCTGAAATATTCAGAAAAAATTCACATGAAACGAACAATTTTCAAAGAGATCAGGGAAATTATTACAAACCTCATATGCACAAACAACAATACGATGTAAAAGTTCCAGGGTCAGTAACTCAATGGCCATTGGCATAGCTACCTCCGAGTTTTCTAAACTTTTCTGGAATGCGTCGAATCCATAAAATCCCATATCTCTGGAAAAAAATGTTTTTTGGGTATGAGCATAGACCAAATTTATTGAATTCAGCCTATTAATAGTCAAAAAATTACCACAACAAATTTTCCAAAGCAACATCAACAAATGTGCTGACAGAGAATAATCAACGCTTACATTATATCAAAACTTTCCATGAGAATGAATGTTAGAGCCATTTTGAATAAAAATAAAAGAAAGAAGTCCATAAGTTCAGCTAGTGCTCTCTTCCATAAGGGGGGTATCACGAATTCATAAGTACCTCGTGTGAGAGTTGCTGGTGCTGAAACAAAATACTATCAATAAACCTTCGCTTTGTAGTGAAAGGTATGCACAACTTACTTGTAGGTGAAATGACATTCGCAAGGTTTCTATTGGTGAGATTATTGACGAACCTCTGAAGCAACACATTCTCACCATTGTTCATTAAATTGGTTTGTGTCAAGTTAGTGAATATGTTATTCATTTCCTGGTTTAAATTGTCTCTCGTACCATTTTCAGCCGTATTGAATGGAAGACCAGCATTAACACTGTAGTGCCATAACCTAGCTTCATCCAACCATTTTTTCAATTTTTCCAGGTACTCTTCACGTTCCAATTTTTGGATTCTCCAAATTTCTTCCTCTGGTGTTTCTTCATTTGGTTCATTTTCAGGTGATTCTCTATCAACAGTTTCCATTTTTGATGAATTATTCACTTTCACATTGCCTGACGTTTGCTGTTTGCTTACTAATTTGACACAGAACACGTACTTTGTAGATTAAACAAAACAATCACATGCGTATATGACAACAGACGTAATCGAATACGATTGGCTGGTAAATATCCTTCTTTTTGAAAGACAGACATATCACTTGTGTTTACATATAAAGGCCAATTCAGATATATGCGTGTTCACCTGCATGGGAAATACATTACTGTCAGCGTGCGTGTAAAATGCAGAGTGAGCAAGCACGCAATTAGAATATGTTTCTGACCATTGTGCCTCTATCGACTTGAAATCCATAAAGTTAACTAATTTCATCATTCTGAATCAATTGGCTTTCGCAGAATTGCTCTATCTTCAACCATTCTCCAAAGTGCTCAGAGCTTTTCAGTTGAATTTATTTTTATCAAGAAGACGCACAGTTTAGAGATATTGAAAAAAAACGATAGATCTCAGTTTATATCATGAGAAATATTTGTGAATGTCCCCATCTTTTGTTCAGTAGTGATACTGAAACTCTAGCATGTTTACCAATAATGTTCGGGAAGATTTCTTATTAAGTTTGGATACTATCACTGATATGAACTAGGTGGCACATCTGAAATCAGACTGATTTCTTTATTATAAATTTTAATTGATGAAGAAAAGACACAAGGCTCTGTTTATAGATTTATTTAAAAAAATTACTTTCAAAGAGTTATTCTTGCTCTCATCATTCTCATTATACCGCAATATTACATTTTGTTCTTCGACGATAATATACCGACCTTCCACCAAAATATCCTTAAATAGCACTTGCTTTTACATTATTGTCCTCCAATACCATGGAACATTCTAGTTGGACGGCCCTAAGGTCCGTAGGACATCCAGAATTGAGTGTGATTTGCGAGCTAGATGAAAAAATAACATTCAAATGGAATTCACTTCTAGAATGTTACTTTGGCATTGACACTTGTTTTACATTTTATATAAGCAATGGAAATAACGACCTAAACTTATTAAAATAAAGGTATTCTACTTCATGACACCTTGGATCTTCCACTCTTAGAATCACACAAAATTTGTAACTTGCACTGGGCATCATGGAATGGCCGAACAGGATTTTCTCTATAGTAATTCCTGCAAGGAAAATGAAGGTGAAAACATTTATACTGATTTAATACATTAAACATCTCGCATTTAATGATTTCAATATAGCTACCTCTGAATTTTCAAAACTTTTCTACAATGCGTCAAATTCATACATCTCCATATCTCTGAAAAGAAATTTGTAATTAGTATAATTACTTAAACAAAAGTAGTAGTAGAATTGTATTTCAGTTTTCTAAAGCAAAATAAAGTAATGTGCTGACAAAGAACAAACATTACTTACACTGGTTCAAAAGTTTCCATGAGAATGATTGTTAATGCCATCTTGAATGAAAATAAAATTAAGAAGTCCATAAGTTTAGCTAGTGTTCTCCTCCATAAAGGAGGTATCACAAATTCATAAATCCCAGGTGTGTGAGTTGCTTGTGCTGGAACAAAATACTATCAATGAAACTTCACAATGTTGTAAAATATACAACTTACTTGTAGTAACATTTGTTAGGATTCTAGGGGTGAGATTATTGACAAACCTCTGAAGCAACACAGTCTCACCATACAGATACAATAAATTGGTTTGCATCAAGCTGGCGAATATGTTACTTATTTCCTGGTTTAAATTCTCTGTTGTACCATTTTCAGCAGTATTGAATGGAAGGCCAGCATTAACACTGTAATGCCATAACCTAGCTTCATCCAACCACTTTTTCAATTTTTCCAAGTACTCTTCACGTTCCAGTTTTTCGATTCTCCAAAGTTCTTCCTCTGGCGATTCTTCATTTTCAGGTGGTTCAGCATCAACCGTTTCCATTGTTTATGAATTATTCACTCTTTCTTCTGTTACAATTCTCACCACAGAATCCACAAACAAAGAGAAGAGAGACGCAGACCACAGGACACAGATTAGAGATTGAATGAAATTCGTGGCACACCGCTTACGGTACGTTTGTTTTGGTTCCTTCCATAACCGGTTCTAAACACATTCAAGTTTAGGATGTTAATGTACCCAACATTTGTCAGAACTTTACTGAACGACTATTTTGAACGGTTCTAGGGATTAGGACCAAACCTGGTAACCAGGCCTAGTTGAATTGTCTAGGAATGTTTTTTTACACCGGTGGATCACCAGTCTACAATATTCGCCCTTATATTCGTAAAATATAAGAAAATACTTGGAGGATTGATGGAGCCACCGTTGAATGAAAAAACATGCCTTTTGATCAAAATGCTTTGAAGCGATGTAATTTCTATTGGTTTATTTCACAAAATATGTAGCGAGCCCTAGAAATGACGTCACTTCAAAGCAGTATGATCAAACTTTTGATCGTGAGCGCCGGCATTATGATCACATCAAATGCCACCGTCAGAAAAAAAGAAGAAAGATCAGTAGTTCACATAGCAATGTGTTCTGTGATTAAAAATGAGGTTACTTATTGATTGCTAACTTAATTGTTGTCTAGTCTAGTCCTAAAGAAAAAATAAAAAAGGGCGAGGAATTGGGTGACAACAGTGAAAACGGAATATTTGTAAAAACTTCATAGATTACTGTATATCCTAAGGTGAAATATGACTAGTGATATGAAACCATAAAAAAGGTCTAAACAACTTTAAAGTTCACATGACATTTGACAAGTGCCAGCTCAACAATATTATTTGTTTATTACGTGTTTGCTACCTTTTATTTAATGAATATTACATATTATAATGGCTTATGAAGGAGTTACGAGTAGCATAGATTTGTCACCGGCTTTCATTGAAGGCCTGCAAAGTGATTTCAAAAGCTTATCAGGGGAATCCAAGAAGAAATATCCACAAGTGAAAGAGGTAGGTTGCAATTTCTCTGGGGAGCTCTTCAGCTCATTGTTGATGTTCTAGGCATGTGAAGAAGCTATCGCAAAATTGAAAAGTACTCAAACTTCACCACAAACATCCATTTATTACATTGTAAACCAAATAATCTACCCCTTATCGCAAGGTTGTGAAACGAAAGATGTTAAACTCATTAAGGTAAGCTAGTTAGGTATTCATGATGATAATAAAAGATGATTGATTTCCAGTTATGTCTGCAAATGATGCAAAAACTCATTACTCACCAACTAGTGGATCAAAAAGGGGCTCTGTACATTACTGATACGCTTTGGTCACTTATGGAACTCGGGATTGAAGAAGTGAAGATTTTGCAAACAGTTACGCTATTGTTGACCACGAATACGATTGTACATGGTGAGACACTTGCACGGGTATGTGACCACAAGTTTTGTAGTGCTTTTGAGCTATACTGAGTAATTACTGTTTTTAGACACTTGTATTATGTTTTCGGCTTCATTTTGCAAAAAATTCCACCACAATTAATACCGCTGGAGCCACTGTGAGACAGCTAGTTTATCTTGTGTTTGAAAGGGTACTTGCAGAAGATGAACAGTTATCGAGAAGTGAAAATGCTCCCCAGCGTCCTCCTGTGAATGTTGAGGAACTGAAAGCCCCCAGTAGTGCCCCCCCAAAGGGTAAATATATCTGATCATGAGTTTCGATTTTTGTTTTTGATCAATGTTTTAGGGTTGCCCCCATGTGCTGGAGACGCATTCTTACTGTTCCAAGACCTGGTTCAGTTGGTGAATGCCGATCAGCCCTATTGGTTGATAGGCATGACAGAGATGACAAGAACCTTTGGACTTGAGCTGCTTGAATCAGTATTAACTCAGTTTTATGCTGTGTTTTATAAGGTGCTGATTTCTATTAATATCTCTAGGAAAACTTCAGTTTTTTTATTGATTTTAGAATGCTGAGTTCAGTTTTCTTCTCAAAGAGAGAGTGTGTGCCCTGGTTATCAAATTGTTTTCGCCAAATATCAAATACAGAAGCAATGTACCTAGTAATGTACAGCAAGCTACACCGTTCGAAAAGCCCTATTTTCCAATAAGTATGAGACTACTGAGGGTTGTGTCCGTTTTGATTCAGAGGTATCATAGTCTGTTGGTGAGTTTAAATTTTTTTAAATAATCAGTTTATTTTAAATGATAGTAATGATACAGTGCTGTCAAAAATAGCCACCACTCTATACTAATTTTTGAGCAAAACATGATCTTGAAATCAGGTTAAGCCTGATATCTTGTTTTAAAGGCAATTTTTCTCTCTTTACTGGTCATTTGTTTTTGAATTTATGCCAAGTTGTTGCCGATTTATTTGGTGTTTGAACTATATCCTAGGAAAATAGAGTATTTTTGATTAGCTCTCATATTCTTATTGAAATTTTTAAAACGTCATCTATTTAATGATTTCAATCATACTTCATTCATAAGTCAAAAACACATATGTTGTACGGGTCTGAAAACAGCCTAGAATACGCAAAGGCATTGTCGGACCGTGAGAGGGAATACAAGGGCGAAAATAAAAAAAAAATCTCTCTTCATATAGATGCTATCCATATAAAAATCCGTTTATAAATTCAATGTCATCTCATAAGGTATTGTGAGTTGAGTATATATCACATTCATTATGGTCCTAGCCTCCTAACTCAATTCGTCAAAGTCATTGTGGGTCCTTCTGAGGGGTAATAGAGTCAGAAATTGAAAAAAAGAGATGAAAAAATCACCGATTTCAATATATGAATCACATCAAAAACCGACCCTAGACTGCTGGCGAAATACGTGAAAGTCATTGTCGGTACTTCAGGGGTAGTTGGGGTTCAAGAATTAAAAAAAAAAACTTATTCAAGGATCAACTGTCATCATCTGCCCCTTCTAATATTAATTTCATTACACGGTTTTTTCTTATGTTTTCCATCGATTTTTCGAATACCGTGTTATTAAAATCTAAATATATTTCTTAATAGAACGAAAAAGGATATGGGTGAAAACGTAGTTTTTTTTATCCAAACAGACGTGTATTGGCTATTGGCTCATTGATCTATTTCAAACCCTAAAGCTGATTGTTTTCAGCATTCTGTACGTAGTTTTTTTTTCAGACAACCGAGTGCGAAATTTTCTTATCTTTGATCGTGAAATTCTTGGATCCGGACAAACCGACTTGGCAGCGTGCTCTCGCTCTGGAAGTTTTGCACAAAATGACGGTCCAACCAGAATTGCTCAACTCATTTTGTGAGTGTTACGATTTGAACAAGCACACTACAAGTATCTTTCAGGACATCGTCAATTCCTTGGGTGCTTATGTTCAGTCTCTTTTCGTCAATCCACAGCTACAAATGGGAGCAGGGCGTAAGTTGAATTGCGTTTTATCATGTTGAACTATTGCAATTGATATTTGATCGGATTGATCCTAATTGGATTGTATTACAACGATTAATTAAATCTTTCGTATTTAACCAAAGCAACCAGTTGTCATTGTCATTTATCAACTACACTACACGAGCCAAAAAGGTTTGTCTTTATTATAATTATTGAACAATGTCTGCAGTTTTCACCTGAGAGTAATTCAATCGAAGCAAGCCATTTTTTAAGAAATTTTCACTGGATGTTCATGGGTAATCTTGTCATAGTATCCACCTAATTATGATTCCTAAGTTTTGACAAATACTTAGAATTTCGTTGTTATGAACAAACCTAATTTCTTTCCCATTTCACAAAGTAATTTGTATACCTGTATTCTTGGATTTTTCAAATATAGACTTGGTCATTACAAATAGGTAATGACCCCGTAAAACTTAACCATTATGACCTAATCAATCAGTTAATCATTACATATAAAAAAAAGGAAGTATGGAATGCTTCACGTTATTGGAGATACAGAGAAGAAGAAACTCCGTGACGAGTTTAAACCTACTGTTTGCATATTTTTTAAGATTGATGGAAGTTAGATCGTGGTATAGTACATCCATACTCAGTTGAATATGATTCCCTATGTAAAGAAAACAGTAGACCAGATTTGCGTATTGCTGTATAAAAATTCTGTCATAGATCAGCTGAAAGCGAAAACGAAGACATTTACGAATGAGTTTCTTGTTTTTATAATGAATAGAATTCAAGGACTGCGAGTGTATGGGTACGGGACGTTGCTCGTAACTTACTGAGGAATTATCTGACACACCGAAGACAAGTCGTTAAAAAAATTCAATAAGAAAACACCAGGAAACATTGTTAGTTTATTTGATGATACGGCTATCACACATCCATATATTCCACGATGAAGCCTGCGAATTCTAATCATCTTCTAGATTTTACTTACTTGATATGTGCCCTCGAGAATATTACGCCTTTCCTTGCAAAAACTATAGCAAGTTATATATGGTGGGTTGTAAAACTAATGTTTTTAAGAAACAATTAAAAAAATAAATTATCAGAGTCGTGGCAAGACTCAATCATCACAATTAGACGAATCACCCAGGTCTATGGTTACTGGTTGAATGGATGGCAAAAGGGAACATTCACGTTCCTTTGAAATCACGTGTAAAATTAATTCTGTCCAAAGATCTTTATATTGCTCACTTGAGATTCTCTAACATTTTCTACTACTTCTCCGTTTAGATTTGAGCAGATGGCTTCAATGGGGTTAAAAAACCAATAATATGGAGAAGCATATGATCAGAATGTTTACAAATTTCATCAATAATAGATTATTTAAAAAAAAATTCATTTTCAATTATACCTAATACCTCCTTGATGATTTGGGAAATATTGAATTTTTTATAAGCCATAAATTCCAAAGGTCTCCTTTTTTAGTTGCATTCGTCGCGAGCGGTAGATGCAGTAACAGAATTTGGTGGAATATTTGTTAATAATTGTCCACTGAACCATTTTTCTCGTAGATATACTAAATATCTCTTCGATTCCCGATGTTCTTTTATTTGTTGCAATAATTCTTCCTTTGCAGAACGAGCCGGGGTGATTCCATTATTGCCATTCGCTGATTTAGTTTTTGTGTTTGAAACCACAATCTAGTAGTGTTTCCTGCGACTTATATGTATATTCAGGATAATCAGTTAATTTTTTTTTGATTGATTCCAAGGTAGGTACTTCGTTTTGTTTATAGAGATCATAAACATGCCTCTGAGGATTTTTTATTTGTTTAATTTCTTCTTTTCGTTTTCTTTTACGAGAATGATTTACAACATCCCCTTGTTCTTGTTAAACCACTCTGTAATAGTTGAATGCCCCAAACTGCTGAGATGAGATATCCTTGCGAAAATTTCATTGTCACATTTGTCGTTCATTTCGTTTTTAAGATTTTTATATATATTTAGAATAAGTCTTTGGGTCTGAACATGAAGATCATTGTTTTTAAATTCCCATTGTTCATCCGGTTGTGAGTCTTGTTCCTCACGTTCTTCGAATGGTCTCCAAAATGCCATGTTGCAACACTAAATACACAAACGTTTATTCTAAAACCTTAATGTTGATTTTCACAGTTTTTGTTTAAAAAACCGCGACATATGTTTTTCCAATACAATGGATTCTTCAAGCAGAAGTATACTGAGTTTCTATTACATTAATTGATTTGGGAACAGTTTAATACCTGTTTTCGGATGGATAACTCTTTGATAACAAATATTGTTTCGCAATAATTAATTACAATTACCTGGTATAACGGCAAAACAAATTAGGTGAGGGGAAATATTGAGTTCTGTTTGATCGTTCATTAGTTCTGAGAATTCTCCTCTTTATTAATTTCCAAACTTTCAAGCAGGTTCAATTTCAACCCTTTTTCTTCCACATGTAGTTCAAAATTATGATTTTCTCCGAGTTCCCAATTTAATTAACATTTTTGGAATATAAAAGAAGGATATTAGTAACTCAGTATACTTCTGCTCGAAGAAGCAAGAACCCATTGTATTGGCGAAACATGTCTCGGTTTTGTAAACTAAAAGTATAAAAATCAACATTACAGTTTTAGTATGAACGTTAAAATGAATTTTCATCAAGTATCGTCTACAACGATTCAAAATTTAACTATACAAATATTAAAGTAAAAAAAAACACAACACTAGACATTTCACGAAAATAGGTTTACAAAATTCCCTACACTTGTTTCAACAGAAAGTGTAACAAATATTATACACGTTACGCTACTGTTCTTCTTTTCATAAATAAGGTCAGACTGCCGAACAACAGGCGGTCAGCGCATTACTGATTGGTTTCCAGTCGACGACGTATAATATCTCAATCTGGTCTACTGTTTTCTTTATATAGGGAATTATGAAGTCATATTCAACTGAGTTTGGATATAATATCTCTCGACTAGAAATTACCAGTTTTTCCAAATGGACCTTTATTGGTTCGTTTCAAATTGGGTGAACAAACCAATAAAATTGTCGTAATTTTTAATTAGTTTGATTAGACTATTCGACCGTAAGCCACGGGACCAGGAAATGTTTTTTTTGGCCATGAAGTAAAGTGCCACGGATTGAATTTATTAACTCTTACATACATATTAGTTCTAATATCATAATACTTTTATTATTTTTCGGGACTGATCTTTGTCAAGCATCAATGTGATGAAAAAGTGGAAATGATGGACATTTTCACGGGCTATTAGAAAACACTGTAATTAGATAGTATATACGCTAATATCACTTAGGATTTTTTATTTATTTTTTCTGACCGCCAGTTTCTGTATAATTTGAAAAGAAGTGGTTTCGTGACGTCACGTTCATCAAAATTAAACTTGGCAACGTTGTATAAGTTGTACGCCATGGAATCTCAAATTTTCATTACATCTGGATTGTGTTCTATGATAGTTGTCATAGCAGGTCAATAACAATTGTTTTTCTCTGTTTGACTCATTTGCTCACCTTATATGATACAAGATAGATGCTAGTTGATCAAATCTGTATGCTGGAAAGTAACAGACTCATTTTCTGAGAATAATGACAACTGCAACAACAAACGTTAACCTCAAATCCCAAATATAATCACAAAACAAATGTATGTGTTCTGTGGTAATTACAACTTTCGTTCCATAAGAACTGTTATCATGATTTGTGGTGTTGCCAACAATAGTTTTTTATCAGAAGGCAGGTTCGTTCAGAAAATTTGAAAGTTACAAATATAAAAAATTGCTTTTACGTAAATTTTTTTGATTTGTTGATCCAGTTACAATGTTTCAATTATTTATTGACGGCTTATAATCGGGCAGTAGCTATATTTTATGGCAGAACGATATTCCCTATTTCGGAACGTGGATTATGGTGGGAGATGTTTCCGATGAACGTGACGTCAGAGGCACAGTTTGAAATGTGATATTTTTCTTAAAGAGAAAAATTAGAGTGGCACTTGTTAGGAAGATATTTTAGACTATTAACAATCGATTGAAACGAGTTTTGCCATTAATTTTTTGTAAATGTAAAGGTCCATTATAAATGAATACTTACTAAATCAGATGTCCAGTAAATCTTGTTAATCTCAATTATATCTTCGATAGTTCCAATTGCCCAGGGACAACCGCCTGTGTATTTGGGTGGAATGCCTGGCCCAGGAGTATCACCACAACCAGGGTTTCTTCTGAGAGGAGTATGGCTCCCTATCGTAATGACCTTCCCCACTGGTCAAGCTAAATCCGTGTAGTAAGTTATTTCGACCAAAACTCTTAGTATAAGACAATACTTCATAATAAAAATAATCGTATGTGACTCGTTTTCGTTTTTCGAAAGGTTATCATTATTTCAGCCTGGAAATGTTGGAAAAAATCGAACCGCCGATAGTGCTCGACGGATACGGCATATCGGTGGCATACGCTTGCCTCATGGAAATCATCCGGTCTCTTCAAATAACAATCAGCCCCCAGCCGCAACCCGATGGCGAACATATCTCGAAGAAAGCGAACAGCAAAGAACTCAATTGCCAGTTGATCAATTCGAGCTGGTGCGGGTTACTGGCAGCACTCAGCCCTCTGGTCGATGCCAGCACGGAAGAATCCGTCACCGAAAATGTATTGAAGGCCATGCAGACGTACACTTCGCTGTGTGGGCTGTTGGATCTGCACACGCCAAGAGATGCCTTCATCACGGCCATTTGTAAATCCTCGTTGCCCCCGCATTATGCACTTACGGTGTTGAATACAGTCACGTCCGGGATAAGTTTGAGACAAGGTCAGTAGCCATACTGTTACGGAATGAGGTGTGCAGGAAAGAAAAACATCGGTATTGAGCGTTCAAACTTAGTGTCTGCAGGTCTCATGCCCAGCCAACTGAAGGATAATATTCCGTTTGTGTATTTACTTACTTAAATGTCCGTCGTGGTATCATCCAAGAAAGTAGTTGTCTGTCCGGTATTTGCCTCATACTTTACTGGGTGGAAATACGTAGATAGAAGGGGTTTTGAGTAGATAAACTAAGAGAGTTCTAGTACCAGCATAGGGAGAAGAGTGTGTAAGAGAGGGCCCGAGCATGTGTGTGAGAGAGAGAGTGCATAGTGTTGGATGAACGCCTGCGTGACATTGGATCGTGTGAATAAACCTTGAGCAAATGCTATTAATCACATTTTGTGAAACAGACTTATTCATTTTGTTGAGTAACGTAGTAGCTTTCATTCGTACGACCCATAGTTTCGAAGTTAATCCAATGCAAAGATAAGAATTCTCAAGGAGAGAGCATACATAGATTTTTGAAGAATTGAAATTACAGAAAAAAGAGGCGCAAGTTGTGGTTTGAACCCACCAACTCCAGAGTACGGAGCGCTCACTGATTACACTAGGCTACGGACCTTGTTGGTAATGTACATGGGCATGTTTGTTATGCGGCTGGAGATTGACGTGCGGTGACTTTTTTTTTGTTGGTTTGTCGACAGTATATACAGTAGGTTGGTATATAATTGGAGACATAGGGTGGCCGGTGGCTCAGCAGTCTGATGCACAGACAGTTCGAAACTCCAGAATAACGATAGTCGGTTCGAGCCCGATGTAGGTACAAGAGAATTTTTCTCAACTACTTTATATCGGTTCGATAGGCGTGCCTTGTTGAAAAGCAAGTGTATTGTGAGTCGTCTGGTGCTAGCTTGGAGTGCACACCGACCACTCGAGGTCGTGCTGTAGGTTTTCCTGGTTTTCCTACAGCTGAAAAGTGAATACGCCACAAAAAATCAGAAAGTCGCCCCAGAGCGCCACGGCAAATAATAATAATAGCCGTTCTCTACCCGCACAGGCTAGGAGTATTATTATTATATAGGTGGCTGCTCAAAAAGCCTCATTTAGAATAAAAATAAATACAGGATGATTGAAAAACGTGTCCGTCATTGGGGACATTTATATCGAAACGTAGTAAAAAAAAATATTCGATAAATCGTAAAACTTCAAAGACTCGCAATCCGCACTATATTCGCAAAATTTCATGCAGATTCCGAAAATATATGATTTGTGTATGCCCAGATATAAGGTTTGGCATATAAAAAGAATGCAACGTCATATATATTAAGAATAGGACTGGAAATAAATATGGAGGCAAATGACTCCTTTCCACTCCAGACGAACTCTTAAACTCTGGAACGGTTGAAAATAGAGCACTTCTGCAAACGCCAATCGATTTATAATGATCAAATAAGTCAGTTCCTAGTAACTCACTAGAGAAAGGTTGAGAAGTACTCTGGAGAGAATGTGCTACAAAATTCAGAGATCTACTACAAAAATTACGTAAGTTATGGTGGTGGTTCCTACAAGTATCTACTGTGTCATGTACTCAAGTTCCTTGCCAGAGTTTTTCGTGAAACGAAGATTATTGAACATACTGAGGGTCCTGGAAAGACTGGAGGAATGGCATTTCTACTAACGAACAGTAGGTGTAGTATACTAAATGATGTTGCACCCAGAAAAACACTCCATAAGTATGGCAGAAAACTTTCAATAAGACAAACTAAATGGCTAACATTGTACATAGTGGTAGCTCCCATGGATTAAACGTTCCTTTTTTGCCAAATATTTGAAATAAATAATGAGATGTTTCAATTCATGTTATTTTATTTTTCGTAGTGCCAAAGTTATGAAGAAAAAACACTCAACCGTAACAGTGGCACGGAGAGTCCCTGAATTGAATGAAAATGCCTGCCGCGAGGTTCATATGAAACGTCGCTTAGATTTATGTTACTTTATTCCGAAAACAGTTTGAATGTTCTCAATTCTGAATTTGTCTGCACACCTCGTATGTAGCAAGTTTGAGAAGTATCCCCTGGTCGAACTGTTTTAATTTTCAGGCCATCGTGACAGTCAAGACATGAACATATCGCTAGCGGTTCAGTACGGCGAAGCTGACTATCGTCAACAAGTAGTTGCTGTCGGAACCCCCTTGCCAACATCTTCAGTACCAGCTGGCACCCAACAAGGGCCAGTAATGTTGACATCCAAAAACCTGCAGTCGATGCGAGCACTGCTGAGCCTGGCTCACTGCCACGGGAGCATCCTAGGGACTTCTTGGCATTTGGTGTTGACGACCCTGCAGCACTTGGTGTGGATATTGGGGCTGAAGCCCTCCACTGGCGGTAGCTTGAAAGCTGTCAGACCCAGTACGGATACGAACGCTGTGATAACCAGCTCCGTCATGGATAATCTGCCGGTGCTGTCCGCCATGCTCAGCAAACTATTCGAATCCAGTCAGTACTTGGATGACGTGGCGCTTCACCACCTCATAAGCGCTTTGTGTAAATTATCCCAGGAGGCCATGGAACTGGCTTATTCCAACAGGGAGCCTTCTCTGTTTGCCGTCGCGAAACTTCTCGAAACCGGACTGGTCAACATGCCTCGGATCGAAGTGCTTTGGCGCCCGCTGACGAATCACTTGTTGGAGGTCTGCCATCATCCACATATCAGAATGAGGGAGTGGGGAGTGGAGGCTATCACGTATCTGGTGAAGTCCTCTTTACAGTACAAGCACGCGGTTCCTTTGAGAGAAAACCAAAAACTTCAGACTCTGCTGCTGGGGCCTTTGTATGAGTTGTCTTCCGTGCCTCATGGCGACGTCCGTCAAAAGCAGTTGGAGTGCGTTTTGCACATACTGCAACACAACGAGAAGACGCTGTCTCACGGGTGGCCTCTGGTGCTGGGGATTATAGGCGCAGTGAACGATCAACACGGGTGAGTTAATATCTTGGAACAACTTGGGGGCGGTACTCTGCCCATTCATGAAAGATGTGATTCGTTGTTTATTATTTTGAGGTTTAACATTTTTCCGGACAATTTCTATTCGCTAAATTATACAGTTTCTTTCAATAATAACGGAACGTTCTCATATTTCAGAAACGGCCAGGAGAAAATTAATGAAAATTTCGACAGGGTGATTTTTGATGATGCCCGATTCAACGGTGATATCGGCAATGTTGCCAAATCAACAGTTTTTCAGATATTGAGGTCAACTCAATTTTTTTGAATGGAACACCCTATTTGTTTTTATTTCAATCAATTCAGCGCCCCGTCGTTACTTATGTCTCCAAATACCAGATTGTGAATTAATGTGGTTTTTGAAATATGAGAACATGGTTCGTTGAAATGTCTGCGAACGGTCCAATATTTTCAAAAGGGCTCCTCGAGAGAATATCATGAAATTTCATACAAAATGGTTTTTGTTAAAATAACTTTTTAATAATTGAATTCTTTTCCAATAGAGTTTAGAATAAAATAACAAAAACTGAAAATTGTTCTCAAAATGTTTGCCATCATTTGCTAAACAATAGCCCAAGCGGTCATAAATTTCCCTGAAGGTATTTGTTAGCATTTGAGGCGTGATTAAAAGAGCTGCTTGATATCTTTTATTTTTTTAGATTTCTAAATTTGCTGGTTGCTCAAACTACATCAATTTAAAATCTGATATTTGGAGACATAAGTAAGTAATGAGTGGTCGCTGAATTGATTGCAATGAAAACAAAAAGGGGGTTCCATATGAAAAAATTGAGTTATTCTCAATATCTGAAAAACGGTTGATTTGGCAACATCGCTGATATCACCATTAAATCGGGCATCATCAAAAACCGTCATTTATAAAATTTCACGAATTTTTCTTGAACCGTATTGAAAATATTGGAATGTTGCCAGAGTTTTGAACGAAAATGCCATGTTGTCATATTTCAAAAACTACGTTAATTTGAAATCTGATATTTGGAGACATAAGTTATGAGGCGTCGCTGAATTGATTGCAATGAAAACAAACAGGATGTTCCACTTGGAAAAATTGAGTTGACCTCAGTATCTGTAAAACTGTTGATTTGGCAACATTGCTGATATCACCATTATGTCGGGCATCATCAAAAACCACCCTGTCGAAATTGTCATTAATTTTCTCTGGGCCGTTTCTGAAATATGAGACCGTTCCGATACTTTTGAAAGATACTGTATGTGCATGAGACTACGGACATTAATTCGATGACTTGGACTTTCAATTAATCTATTGAGATTTTTTAACAAACCTCGAATTGAGAATCAGGACAATATTGTCTTTTAAGGGTCTTTTTAATTTACTGTTGAAAAATCTCTACGACATACTCTTTCATATTTGGGACAAAGTGAAAGTGATAGTTTTTATTTTGCTTTGGGGTAGGTGGCTCAGTTACAAATGATTTCGAATCGTGTTGGTTTTCTTTCATAGGGAGAACCTTATACGAACAGCTTTCCAGTGCCTGCAGCTTGTCATCACAGACTCTCTGCCTGTAATGCCTTGGAGGTGTTTGCCCCTTTGTGTAGATACTGTTGCTAAGTTTGGATCCCAAACGCAAGAATTGAACATATCTTTGACTGCAGTCGGTTTAATGGTAAGTAAGTGCCACTATTCTTTCGGGAATATAAATATTTCGGCGTATATCATTACATTTCCATATTTCCTATCTGTTTGTTTACTCGCCGTGTTCACTTAATTTAACTGCACGAGAGAGGTCAGATTGTATGGTTGCGATTGTTAAAATTTTCGCGAGATGGCGTGGCAACTGTATGAAAAATAAGTAACGTTCGTACGAGAAAATGGTTTGAGAATGCATACTGTCAAAAATAACAAACTTTATAACGAAAACACCAGTGTTGCCACGTCTCAAAGCTTGAAAGGTAACCTGTATCATCTACAACCTTCAAACAATATATGGCTAGTTCTTGAATATGATGAATCTCCTTTATTTTGAATTGACCATTTCTGATCCTAACAATTTTTCAGTGGAATATATCAGATTACTTCCACCAGAATCAGGGTAAGCTCAGCCAGACCACAACCGAAGATAACGTAGTGTTGCCTGATTTTCCGGGCACGTTGAACATGCCCAGCTTCGACAAGCTGTGGATGTGCCTGTACGCGAGATTAGGCGAACTTTGCGTTGATTCCAGACCAGCTGTGAGAAAATCAGCAGGCCAAACGCTGTTCTCCACCATATCCGCTCATGGAGGCCTCCTTAAACAATCCACGTGGCAAGTTCTCCTGTGGCAAGTACTCTTTCCCCTCCTGGATAGAGTCAGAAGCCTTTCCAACTCGGCCAGCAGCGAAAAAGTGGACACGGGCGGGAATATTCTAATACACCATACGAGAAACACGGCTCAGAAACAGTGGGCGGAAACGCAAGTACTGACACTGTCGGGGGTCGCCAGAGTTTTCAACACGAAGAGGCAACTGCTACAGGCTTTAGGCGACTTCCCTAGAGCGTGGTCTATATTGTTGGAGTTCATCGAAAACGCAGCTTTGAGTAAGAACAATGAGGTGTCCATAGCGGCTCTGAAGTCGTTCCAAGAGATACTGTTTCTGAGCAAAAGCCAAACCGCGGACAGCAAGGCCGCGGAGGACAAGGAGATTTGGGCGATCGCATGGAGGATCTGGGTGAAAATCGGCACGGATATAGCGGTGCCCAACGAACATGATACCCACGACGGTTTCTACATACCTAGTCAGACATTCCTCACGGCTCTAGTACAGATATTCCCCAGCGTATTCTCTCACATAAAAGCCAGCTTCACTCTGGAGGACTTGAGACAGTTCGGTAAAGTGATGAGCAACGCCATCAGCGTTCCGGTTTACGGAGAAACCACCCCCTACGTGATATCCACGTCTTCGGATATGAGCCTGACGCCCCTGCACGACGGAGTCCTGCATTCGATGGAGTTGTTGCAGAAGGAGACGATGCAGAGGAACAACTCGAAGATGATTCCAGATCTGTTCAAGATCCTGCTGTCGTTCGCCAAGTGCACTTGCTCGCCGCCCAACACGAAAATTGAGAGTAAACAGACTAAAGTTTCCGACTGGGTGACGATGAATTACGTCCCTTTCGGCGAGAAGGCTGTGACTATGGTGGTCAAGTTGTACGAGAGGACGGCTGAGATTCCCGACGTTATCAACTCGAACATTTTGAGGGAGATCATCGTGACGTTACATACCCCTTTAGCTTTGAAATATAACTGCGTGTCGAACAGTATTTGGAAATTGGCCGCTAGCAGTCTGGTGACTGTTCTGAAGGTAGGGCTGAAAGTGGCCAGGACGCATGGAAACCAGTTTTCCACGATGTGGAATGAATTGTATGCCACGTTGAATGATTTCCTGTTTCCCAACACGTAAGTTGAATGTTTTCATATTATATTCAACACTGAACTAATATATTTACACTCTTTATTTAAAGACACATTTCGATAACCATATTGTCTTCGATCAGTAGGTTGATACAGTCGATTTTAGCGACCGTTTTTATTTAGCGGCAACTTTACAGCGGCCATTTTCATTTAGCGGTCACATTCAACGGTCGTTATTTATTTAGCGTCAATTTTTCAGCGGCCGTTTTTATTCAACGTCCACTTTCCAAGATAGTTTTCATTAAGCGGCCTTTTTTAATTTTCAGTCACTTTCCAGAGACCCGTATTGATTTAGTGGCCACTTTCCAGTGGCCGTTTTAATTTAGCAGTAGTTTTATTTAGCGGCCACTTTCAGCGGTTGATTTTAATTTATTGTCAACTTTCTAGCAGCCGTTTTTATTCAACGGCCACTTTCCAAGGCTGTTTTCATTTAGGGGCAACTTTCCAGCGGCCGTTTTTATTTAGCGGTCGTTTTCATTTAGCGGTAATTTTAAATTTAGCGGCAACTTTCCAGCGGCTGTTTTTGTTCAACGGCTACTTTCCAACACAGTTTTTATTAAGCGGCCATTTACGAGCGGCTTTTTTAAATTTTTCGGCCACTTTCCAGAGACCGTGTTTATTTAGCGGCAACTTTTCAGCGGCCGTTTTTATGTAACGGTCACTTTCCGTGACAGTTTTTATTTAGCGGTAATTTTCCAGCTGCCGTTTTCATTTTGCGGCCACTTTCCAGAAATCGTGTTTATTTAGTGGCCACTTTCCAGCGACCGTTTTTATTTAGCATCTAAAGACCAGTGGTTCAACAATATTTAAACGATCAACCAAGTTAAATGTTCTGATGATGGAGAAGACACTATATGATACACTTGCCGATTTGTAATTGATGACGGCGATGAATTGTATTTATGTTGTGGTGTAGAATATTTAGCAACTTGATTCTTGGTACAGATACCCCCATATAACTCAATAGTGGTATACTATGTGATGTATGATTTAGAGGCCGTCTAGGGGGTAGTTTATGTTTATTAGTTTATTACCATTACTCATTGTTATAATTCAGTCAGTGTATCACATGTCTTGTCCAACATCAAAACTTTCAATTTAGTTGATCTTCTGAATATAGTAATTTTTACTTCACCTGACGCCACTGATCGTTTGGCCGCTAGATAAAAACGGTCGCTGGAAAGAGTCCGCTAGATAAAAAACGGCAGCAGAAAAGTGGCCGCTAGATAAGAACGGCCGCTGGAATGTGGCCGCTGATTTCACACCGATAAATCTCATTTTCTGTGATCATTCGGATTTTATCAACTTCTATATTTGAATATTTGATAGCGCATCTAGCAGCTGTGGAAAAACCCTGGTAGACTTGAAGTAGTACGTTTTTAGGTGTGTCTAAAATAAATCTTAAATCCTTCTGATTGGTGATGGACTCACGGTGACTTCTCTAATTTTTTATTTGATCATGTTTTCCATGATTTTGTATTGAGTGAATCCATTTCATCTTCAGGTGCGTCCCCGGAGAGAAAGGTTTGGACGAAATGGTTTCGGACGAGAACATAGACTGTCAGATGATAGAGCTGTTGAGAACTGAGGTATTGCCGTACTCAAAAAGTATACCAAAGGATTTCATAATGCAAGTAGTCATTCTGCTGAATCGAGGTTCCATACATTCCGTAACGAATGTAAGAACCGATGGTGATATCGAGTTGACGTTAAGAGAAGAATTTGCGAAAACATGTTTCGAGACCCTATTGCAATTTTCTCTCATCGACGGAGGCAACAATGGACTCGTCATGAACAGTGACGATAAAAACAATGGCATCGCTGGACATTTGGCTGTTACTTCTCTGTTACACCGCTTCCAAGAGGTTCTGAAGAAGTATATTGAAGATGAGAAACTCAGTGGGAAATGTCCACTTCCAAGGTTGGTTGAATTTCATTAAGTGACTCGAAATCATTCTATAATTTTTGGCTCTTCATATGCGCAAATAATTTGTTTTCAGTGTTTTTCAGCCGGTGTTTGGAGACTTCTAGTTTCGACTTTTTCGTGTTTGAATGAAACACTCTTTTTACAGGCAGTAGTTGAAGACTTTCTATCAGCTTAATTCGTGCTTGATTACACGCAGTACATTACTCTAAATTTGAATGAATTTAGCTCTTTTCTTTATTCTCAACTGTATAAAAATATTTCTACAACTAGTTGTTCCACTGACACAGCAGTATTCCGACATTTTTTTTAAATAACTAGTTGTTCCACTGACTCAGCAGTATTCCAACGTTTTTTTTAAATAAAAATTCTGTCGACCTCATTCAGTATTATGTAAATGATCAAAACATCCAGTGAAGATTTATCGTAATGATAATAATACTCCCTCCTATAAGGTCACCCATCTGTTTTACATGGATGACCTTAAAGTTTTGTCTCCGGAGAAACGGACCTTTATCAGTTCTTAAGGGTGGAGTACACGCATGCTATCGGAATGGAGTTTGGGATCGACAAATGTGCCACGGTTCGTCTCAAAAGAGGACGATGCGAGAAATACGGACGTTCAGCTCGTAGACGGAAGCGTCCTGCATCATCTGGATGCCGGAGAGACGTATACCTACCTAGGGGTGGTACAAAGCCACACCCAAGGGGTAGCTACTGTCAAAAACTCTCTCCGCGGCAAGTATCAGCACAAACTCCGACAGATCTGGTCATCAGAACTGCCGAGGAAGAACAAAGTTGCTGCAACTGATATGGTTGCCGTTCCGATTCTACTTTACTCCTTCGGAGTAATGAAATGGACTCAAGAAGAGCTGCGACATCGACGTGAAAACTCGCAAAATGATGCATCTTCATAGGAGCTTGCATCCTAAATCGTGTTCCACGGTTATACTTCCCGAGACAACGGGCAGGCCGTGGACTTTTGAGTTTGGAGTGTCTTCATAACAGAATGGTACTGGATGGAGCCTGTAAAGTCATCAGGAGTTCAGATCCCCTCTGCTTGGTATGCGATCATGAAAAAGCAGGAATTGGAGCATATCTTTTCAAGGCAGCAACCCGTGCAGCCGATGAACTCGGTCTCGTATTCGACACTGAAAACGGACGAACCCAAACTCTGTCACCGAGTTGGAACCCGTTCAGCAAAAAGCCCACGTCAAAGCTGCGGAGTGTGAGAGCTACATAAGGATGAGCCAATGCATGAAGACCTTGGCTTATCCAGAAACCTGACATTTGCTTTCCTCAGGTCAAGTGGGCTGAAGTCGGAAACCGAGGGATTCCTAATGGCCTGCCAGGATGTTGTCTTCAACACCTCGTCTACCGTAGTTCCGTGATGGGTATAGAGATCCCTGACACTAGATGCAGAGCGTGTCGTGGGGCAGCTGAGACCATAATGCATTTGCTGTCAGCTTGTCCAGCTTGTGCGGTCTCAGCCTATATCCAAAGGCATTACGCGGTCCTAAAAGTGTTGTAGAATACTACCATCTACGAAAATCGCACGGTGTAGACGGGACACCGGTGTTGCCTTATGCTCCGGGGGATATTGACTCCGTTTTGGAGAATGAGAAGTGCTGAATCTATTGGAACTACTCATTCCCCACCCTCAGGCAAATACAAGCCAATAAGCCTGATGAAGTCCTCTTCGACCATCAAACTAGGACGATTTTCGTCATTGAGTTTTCAGCTCCTAGCCCGAAAAGAGGAGAAAAAACGGACTAAATATCGAGATCTACTCTTTGAACTCCGCAGGCTTTACTCAAACCATTCTGTGGTTCTGATAATAGGGGTCCTTGGCGGAATGATGGACACACTGCTGTCAAACTTGAAAATCATACCGGCTTGCCGTGATATGGCAAAAATCTTAGCCGGACGAATGCAGAAGGCCGTAATTCTTGGTTCACTCTGCCTGCTCAGGGCACATGATTTTCGGGTCCAAAAGTCACTTACCCCACGTCGTGGGGGGTGGTAAAGATCCAGAGCGCCCTCCTGAAGTGTCGGGGCTCCGGAGACTGACTGGGATATTCCTGAAGGATTAAAAAAATATTCCCTCATAAAAACTCATAGAGTGTAGCCAAAGGCATAGCCTGTGTGGGTAGAGAACGGCTATTATTATCATTTGCCGTGGCGCTCATACAATTTTTGTTCTAGGTATCGGCTTTCGGAAATTTCCTTTGTACTGAAAGCTCTGACGACGTTAATAATTTCCATGAAGAAGGCGACAGCTGTGAAAGGTATTCCACTTATACAAGGCCTGTCTCATTTCATTGAAACTGATTTTCTTATTTTTTTAGAAGACAATAAAGCATGGGAACATCTCATAAGTCTGTATCCGTATTTGGTTGAGTGCACTACCACGACGTCGACGCAGGTTTCTAGACCCCTGAGGGAAGCCCTACTACAGTTCTGTGATCTGCTGCAACCGCCGCATAGTAAGAATAATAATGTGATGAGAATTCAAGATTCATCGATATAATTTATTACGGTTTATTTTAGTACCTGTCAAAAGTTGTCATATCTAAGCTGTACATTTTACACAAATTTTATATTTTAACATATTTCCCACCAGTAATGGACAAAGTTCGTTGCACCTGGTTTGAACACTGCGAGAGGTGCGAGTATTAAACGAGAGATTGATTTGATCGAGCCTGATTACATTCAAGTGTAAATTTGTAGATTTTTATTTATTTTTATTTATTCGTATTGCAGGCGGGCGGATTTCCATCCCTAAGCTGTTGTACTGAATTTCCGTTAGTTAAATAAATTAATTCATTATTACGAGTTCGCATTTTTCCTTTCATAAATTCGTAGGTGTCGGAACTGGAAATAATACCTCGTTAAAGTACCCAAGCATATGTTGTCCAATATCGGGAACGTACCAACGTTGCCAAATTGTTATGTGCGAAATTCGAGATACACACTCGTTGTTTGGATGAAAACGTGTCAAAATAACACTAAACTAGCGTTTACCTAGAAATATCACGGATATTTTCTGAAGTATTGCCCTGTGCACAAAACTGCTGATGAAAATCCCCAATTTTTATTGAATTTTAAAATGAATGTGTTCGTATGTATGACACGGGCTTTACTATTAGGAATAAATCGTGTAAATAGACGAAAGAAGAGGAAATTCACCTGTCTATGGGCAGAAGAGTTACAATTATTGCTTGTTGAATATTTGTGAACTATTATAGCTAATCTAACCTGAACGAACTAACCCAACGTAGACAATGAAAACATCATGAAATTTTGCGATTAAATATTATTAAACACCTGTTTTGCAATTTTCAAAACGTAGACCATCCACAATTAACATTACAGTTCTACCATCGAATTAAAAAGATAAGCATTTATTCCACTAAAAACTCCTCCCTACCCCGTCAAACATTAATGACTGAGGTAATGACGTGTATTTTAAATTTCGCGCCTAAAATCTTATCCATCCACAATTTGGCAACGTTGGTGCCGTCTGGGCGAACTAGACACTAGACATTCATTCACTAATTTTTTCACCCGAATGTATGAAAAAAACATTGGAGCCACATGAAAAAACATTCGAGTCAAATAAGACACAATTGAACGAAACTACAAGCGACGATGATATTCCACCAGAATATTTCACATTTTGATAACACTCCAGGGATATAAAAAAGTACTTGAACGATGATTTCATAGAATGTATATTAACAAACAAGTATTGAATCGAGATACGCCTTGAAATTAAAAAAGTGCCACAATTTCATCATAAAATATATTCAAAAATTATGTAGAAATAAAAATCTGAGAAACTAGATTTGATTTAAAGGTTAGGAATAACGAACGCCTGTGTAGAACAGACAAAACTGCAATATCTCTGTTTTTAATCACAGAATAGTGCGAGTCATTATTAAAATAAAATTGCTTCAAATACTGCATGGCGTTAATGCAATATCTCTCTATTTTCAAACAGCGAATTTTTTCATTAAAGGTCGCCCAAAATGCCTCCTATATGTCGATATTTTTTTCAGACGCTAATCTACCTAATTTCACTAATACACCAAAAATTTCAAGTTCATAACCGCCTTACTTTCAGTAACTTTAATTCCGTGGTAAGTTGCATGGCCACTTCGAACTCCGCCTACTATTCAAAAATGAGCAAATAACATTTCCTTCATTTATATGTTCAATTGTTGACTTCGATCTCCCATTTCGTACTTTATTTTTCATTACCACAGAAATTTCACAAATTTTTCAATTTTGTCATTGGTGAAAATCAAACAATAGAACTTATAAATGAAAGGGAAGTTGTCTGCTTATATTTGAATAGTTGGCGGTGAAAATTCCAAGTGACCAACTTGCCGCGGAATGAATATTTGTTGTGGTTACAAGAAGTTGAATTTTTGTGTATATCGGTTGTTTTTGGTGTTACTTATTGTGGAATTAGGTGAATTAGCGTATGGAAAACGTGCCGACATAAAGAAAGAGGTACCTATTTTGATTGACTTAAGTTGAGTTTTCATGTAAACGAATTATTCGTTTTTCGTTCGAAATCTGTCAAAAGCTGTTCAAATATATTTCGTGGCGGCAAATTTTAACTGATGGTACGAATAAATTCAAAAAGTTGAAATAAAGTCAACTTGTCCGAAATTTTAAAGGAAAACAATGATCAGTGTAATATTCTATATTTTACTGACTGATAACGTATTGGAATTTTGAATTGAAGAAAAAAGAAAAAGGGCTCCCAAACGTTTTTGGTGAGACATATTTTTAAACTACGAAAATAACATGGCAATTACCACAGCATAATTAACGAGCTGAGGAATTTACTTGAGAAAATGGACGGTAAATTAGGGGTTTGATGTTGAATATTTCATTCATTCCGTGAAGGCATTTCGCACAAATGAAAACCGTTCAAAATATCATTCGTACGGAAAAGTGACATTTCTTTCAAATTTCCTACGAAAAACCGACAATTCGGATGCATGAAAACTAAGCATAAGTCTAAAAATTCGTGTTTGAAAATAGTCGATTTTATTTTTAAGATTCAGAAGACCATAACTCAAGAAGTAATTGAGACCCTCTCAAATTTTCTTCGGGTTCGTGTTTAGGAGGCAAAACTACGTAAGTTAAATCACTTTTTTATTTTAAAGCGGGGCCCGATGAACTTATCTTCACCCAAGTCTGCTAATGACGCCATTTTCCCAGCTATGTAGTAGTGACGCGACACCATCGAGCTGGTTTATTCCCCACCTCGATGGTGCCAGGCATAAGCCGTAGCACCGTAGATAAGTAAACTTATCTACGGTGGCCGTAGACATAATGGAAGTTTTGGGATTTTGGGTATCAATTATTTCACAAATAAAACAAGATGCTGAATAGAATTGAAAAATGAAGCTCAAATTGTACCAACAAGATTGTTTGATGCGTAATCAGAATAAAAATGGCATAGATAGTTTCGCGTTAAAAAATATCCAAAACTATGAAAATTAAAACTAAAAACATAAAACTTCCATTGTGTTTCAGCCCATACAGTGTGTCCATTTATTGCGTAAGGACTGAAACACAATGGAATTTTGATGTTTTTACTTTTAATTTTCATAATTTTGGATATTTTTTCAACACGAATCTATCATATTGCATTCATTATTCTGATCACGCCTTATAAAACCAATCTTGTTGGAAGAATGCAAGCTTCTTTTTTCAAATCTGTTTTAAATCTTGCTTTATTTGTGAAATTGATATGCAAATTTCCAAAACCTAAAAGTTTTTACGGCTTATTTCTTCGAAATTTCATAAGCCATAATCACTAGAGAAAAACTGAAAAACTTCAAGTACCTAAGAAATTTTTTCAGTTACTTAAGTGGCTCATTTTCGAAATTTATTCCGCCTAGTTTTACCTTGACATCGCTGTAAAAAATTGAAATCAGTTGCGGCATTGCCAAGTTATAATTTATAAACATATTTTTACCACTATATTGAAGGGGCATTTTGAATAGTTCATGGTATATTCCTTTATTAAAATTTTTCGATTTTATATACAGGGTGCTCAAATTTGGATGTTGAATATTGTAATATTCAGACGAAATTCATTGAAAATTTTCAAATGAAACTCCCTACATTTTTTATCAGAAATTTATTTCGAAATCTGTCACCTTTCCATCGCTGGAAAGAAAATCAAAATCGGTTAGAGCGTTTTCAAGTCATAAGTTATTTCCTTATTTTTTCACTGTTATATTTCAGGATGATTTTTAAGTCATAGCTTTTTCATTTTTTTTACACTAAAAGAAACCACACACAAAATTCGACTCGGGATGGGTTACATAATTTTATGCTCAATTCGGGCTAATTCATTACCATATTCCCGAATTTTTGGCTCTTCCCCTTCATAAAAAAATCCACGGCTTTGCTAGCTTTGATCGAACTCAGCAGAGACATATTTAAAAAATAAAAAAAATGTGATTTGATATAGCCAAATTGTAGAGCATATTTTAGGCTAATTTATTACCCTATTTAATGTTTTTTCACTCTTTCCCTTCATAAAAAAATCATTACAGCTTTCGGCCAAACCCAGCAAAACCATTTTTGGAACACAACATTTTTCAGCGATTCAAAATAGTGATTTTTTATGAATATTTTTTAGGCTAATCAATTATCCTAATTTCATGTTTTTTGCTCCTCGCGTTTTCGATAAAAAAACAGGATTTATTGATTTTCCGCTGTAATTATTCCAAACTATAATTATTTGACTATTTGACATGTCGAAACGAAGATTACCATCGAATGATCGATGAATAGCCAACATTGAATTTTCTTGATCAACGTTTTTGAAAACAAACCTGTGGCTTTGCTAGCTTTTGGCGAACTCATCAGAGCCATTTTTGCAAAAACAACATTTTTGAAAGATTCGAAATACTTACTAATATTCAAGGACAATTTCAAGGCTAATTAATTACCCTAGTTTCATATTCTTTGCCCTGTAATTTTAAAAAAATAACAGGAATTATCGAATCTGGCATAGACGACGATATAGATTATTCGAAACTATAATTATTTGACGATTTGACTTGTCGATATGATGTTAAACATAGAAGAAGTTCGGCTGAGTTCGGCCGAAGCTAGCAAAGCCACAGATTTTTCTATGAAGGAAAAAAATGTTTTTTTTAAATTGGGTAGTAAATTAGCCTAAAATTGACTCTACAATTCGGCTATATCAAATCACATTTTTTTTATTTTTTAAATATGGCTCTGCTGAGTTCGGCCGAAGCTAGCAAAGCCACGGATTTTTTTATGAAGGAGGAGAGCAAACAGGTCGGAAAATGGTTATAAATCAGCCTAAAATGAGCCTTAAATTATGTAACCCATCCTGAGTCGAAATTCGTGTGTGGCTAGCTTCTTAAGTATTTTATTTTTATTGTGGAAATATTACGTGCCATCTGTATATTCAAACATCTACAAGGAAATAGGAAATCGTCGCAACTCTTCTTCAGTACATGGTCTAGTTTCATAAACAGTCTGTCAATATTTTCCCAAAAGTAGAAATCCAGAGTGGTGAGATCAGGCGAACGCGGCGGCCAGTGAATTAACGGGCTATTGCAACTAATACATTTCAATAGGAATTTTTTATTCATCTGTTTTCGTATATTACCAGCATTACCAAGAAGGAAGAATAACTGCTAATGAAGATGCGATTTTAGAGTGGGTTGCAGCTGATCCTTCTACTAGCGTCAGACAAATAGATCTCGACTTGGGTCTGGAACACACACGTGTGTGGAGGTTACTGAAAGAACAAAAAAAAATCTTTTAAACCCAAATTCATTCACACACTGAGACCTGGTAATACTGAAAGGAGAATGGAGTTCTGTTTGTGGTCCCAAGGTTTTTATCTGAATGATAATAACTTCCTCAAGAACATTTTTTTCACAGATGAAGCTACATCTCAAAATTCGAGATACTGGTCATCGTGAAATCCTCATTGGGTCATCAATTGTAGAAATCAATATTCTGAAGAATTGAATGAATGGTTTGGAATTTTAGACACCAAAATTATCCCCATTTTCCTTTGATGGAACGATGAATGCTGAAACGGTTTTGAATTTTTTGAATAACCAATTATGGGAAGTTCTCGAAGAATTCCTTATAAATGTTCGTAAAGCTATCATTTTTCAATAGGATGGTGCTTCCATCCATAATGCTGGTAATGTACAAAGATGGTTGAACCCAAAATTTCCTCTGAAATGAATAGTCCGTTAATTCATTGGCCGCCGCGTTCGCCTGATCTCACCCCTCTGGATTTTTACTTCTGGGAAATATCAAAGAGAAGGTTTATAAAAGGATGCCGAGGACTGAAGAAGAGTTGCGATGTAGAATAGTGGCAGTTTGCAGAGAAATATCACCAGGAGAACTGCGAAGAGTTGGACAGAACCTGCGCAGAAGGTACGAAAAATGCATAGAAAATGAAGGGGGATATATAGAACATACAAAGATTTAGAATTGTTCGTGTTTCAGTTTTTCATCTGCTTGTTTGATACATATTCCATTTCTTCATGATTGTTTTCAAAATTTGTTATTATAAAATTAATAATTTGCATGAAAATAATGTGATTTCATAAACAATCAATAATCTGAATCCGACCCCTTGCCTCAATTTATTCCAATTTACACGGAATTTTTTATACAGAGTGACTTTTGGAAGATTTCCTTTTTCGAAAATTGTAAAAGGTATAGAAAACACCCTGTAAAACATATCATGTTGAAATTTTGTATGGAACTATTCGAGACTGGTCCGAATCGGATGCCCCAATCAAAATTTTGCTACAAAAATGCCTAATACTTTTTCTCGATTTTTGGCATGCATTCTGTGATCGTAGTAGATCGTGAAATGGCGACTTATGAAACTTTTTCTCCTGAGAAGATAAAGCATATCGAGAAGTTTACGCTGGAATGAAAATGAAATACACCTTGACATTAAAAGAAAGTGGAGTTAGGTCTCCTATGCGATCTCATAGAAAGTGATCTAGAGAGTACCAGAAGATGGTGCCTTTCTGTGGCGTTGAGAAAATGACTCATCAAAAACACAGTATGGTACCATTCACTAGAAGAACAAAGTTTCAGCACCTAAGGGCTGTTCGCCTCGACGGAGCAGACTTAGAATGGAAGCAAGAGGTGAAGTACCTAGGGCTTACCCTAGACTCAAAACTACTCTGGAACAGACACGTAGAAAAGATCGTTAACAAGGCAAAATCATCACTGAATGGTGTGCAGGAACATTGGAGGAAAAACGTGGGGCTGTAACCCATCAATACTGCGATGGATGTACACCATGATAGTGAGACCAATGATCACCTACGGAGCAGTAGTGTGGCATAACAAAGAAAATCCTGGAGAAAGTGCAGAGACTAGCATGTCTTTGTATAACAGGGGCAATGAGGTCTACTCCAACAGAATAGAGGTAATTCTGGACCTCACTCCTCTCCATATCATGGTGAGGAGAACTGTTTGGGGAGCAAACCTCAGGTTGGCTGAAGTCGGACTCAAAGGGACAGCACACAACGTAAGGGGCTCAACCCCCACCGAAATTGCACACCTTACCGATCTCCCAACTGGCGAAATTGCCAGGAAATTTAGTTTCCATATTTTTTTTTTTCGAGCGGAATTAAATACCAAGAGTGGATGGAGCATAGAATCCATTCGAGCACTGGGAAAGAATACCATATCATGGTACACGGACGGGTTCAAAACTCCGGACGGAACTGGAGCAGGAGTCTTCGGGCCTTGCACCAAATACTCCGAACCCAAGGGCCAGTTCCCCAGTATTTTTCAAGCGGAAATTCACGCCATAGAAAGGTGCATTCAATTCAACCTTGACAGGAAATACCAGAACAAGGAAATCGCAATCCTCTCCGATAGTCAAACAGCCATCAAAGCGTTGAGCTCTTATAACATCAACTCAAAGATGGTCTGGAAATGCCTAGACAAACTTAATGATCTAGGCAGGAACAACAAGGTGATCCTCCTCTGGGTGCCGGGGCACGTCGGAGTGGAGGGCAATGAACAAGCAGACACCCTGGCACGAAAAGGGGCATCAACGCCACTGATCGTGCCAGAAGCATTCTGCGGACTTGGAAAATCTTACTTCCAAGAAGAACTCAATAAAACTGAAGAAGCAATGAGAGCAACATACTGGCAAAGACTTCTAGTTCTAAGGCAGGCCAAAGATCTCCTCGCCAACTTCAACCGAGCAAGATCGAAGACACTGATTAACCTCAGCAGAACTAGTCTAAAGACAATCACGGGATTTCTGACGGGGCACTGCAGACTCAAAGAACACCTGAGGAAACTAGGCTTAGAGGAGGACAGCACCTACAGATTCTGTGGGGAACATCCAAAATCACCACACCTTATATTGATGGAGTGTTATGCTGTTCATCACAAAAGATTAAATATACTGGGATCACACCAGCTGACTTTGGGAGAAATACCACAAATAGACCCCCTCAAAATCCTTAAATTCCTCAAGGAATTGGGGCTTAAGGGGCTGCTGTAAACGAGAACACCTTGAAATAGCAGAAGATGAGGCACAATAGATCCAATCAGCGCATCAGTCACCATCCATACTTACCATTAGGTCTCCCATATTTCTTTTCCTAGTAAAGTGTATTATCACAGTTTTGCTGAGGTTGACAGACGTCTGTTCCCTCTGGCACCATCTGCGAACGGCGTCCAACGTTCTTTGGAGGATATTAGAGGCTACCCTTCTCGACGTGGTTTTTTCCAGAAAGACAAGTTCGTCTGCATAAGCCTGAAGCTCCACCCCTCTGTTCTCGAGGATATTGAGCAGGTTGTCCATCAGGAGTGACCATAATAGGGGGAAAAGTACCCCAAATGGAGACACTGAAACTAATGACCTCATCTTGAAGATCTCGATCTCCTTGTTATTGGATGATTTTCTCTACAAGCTTATGTAGTCTATTTTTGATAGGCATATTGTGGTGTGTTTGTTCATACTGGTAAGGACTAAAGCTGTGTATGGTCAAAATTCGATATAAGCCCATTCTGCACATCTGTGAGGAAGTTGAATGTCGCTTCTGAAAACCTATTTGTTAGGCAACTTTCATCACATTCAACATCCCATGATGGACATCTTCATCTTGACTCACTGTATGAAGGAATTGTCTAGACAAAAATCTTGTTTGAAAAATTATCGAATTCAGCTAACACTGTACGAATGGTATCATAAATAAGGCAGATATATTGCATATTTGCCTCAGACTCCTGAAAAGAGGAAAGGTATAAAAAATTCCAGCAAAGTTTTCAAATATTTATTAAAACAGACCCTGATCATCGACTGCCTGACTGCAAGAAAATTTTGAACAAATTAGAAATATCCATATAACAATTTCATAAATGTAAATAAATGACAAGTTGCCTATACAATAAAATTGATGATTATCACGAAAAATTGATTGACTAAAAGAGCCCAGTTCTATTCATAACTGAATATATGAATATTGATCAGTCAACTAATTTACAACAAATGAAAACTAATGAAAAATGTTCACATGTTTTTACATTGACCACTAAAATATATAAAAACATCAAAACACCCATGAAAGAGTTCAATAAGCCTCAAGTCCACCCTGAATGATGACGTTATTGTGAGCAGGTATATTTTGTGAACGAAATCACCCGAACTGTCTGGTGTCTCGGTGTATTTGTCGAATAGTGACAATACTAGTAATCCGTATAATTATTTCCATCCGTCATATCAGGGTAGATTCTCAGTCATTTTGGCGGAAAAGGCTGGACGTGGCATTACGTCTCACTCGCTAAATATTTTCAGCAGACTTTTTGAGAACTTTTTTCAATTCCAGGTTCAATTACCAACTATATACAATCAATAACCAAATTATTCTAACAGTAACATTACCCCTTGGTCTAGAAGTAATGCAACCTGATTTTTTACTAAAACTACGATACGGAAACGTGTGCTGCTAACGATTTGGTGTTTCAAATTCAATCTTTATTCAATAAAAAAACATGCGCACACGAATACAGTCCGTTGTTCTAACTAGTGAGCTGTCGGGAAATGTGCAACAGCGAGCGAGACAATGGCACTGCCCGGACTTCCCCCAGAAAGATCAATAAACATCAGACAAAACAAAAGCAATGTTTACTGACCAACTGAAAGAGTAACACAACCTTCTTTATGAGGTCTACAATCATTATCTAAAGAAGAACAGGCTTATACGGGCTTTGCCAAAGGGGCGTGATCAATTAATTAATTTTTACAGCAATATAAAAAAAATAGTACTTCTGGCAAAACCCTTCTATCTAGTTCGCACAATTCCATGTTATTAAATAAACTATAGTTTCCGCAGTTATATGTACAATGCAGAAAACAAAGGCCAGAATTCATGACTGGACTAGATTGTTTTTTTTTTTCTTCAAAATGTATCCTAGTTCGTAACCAATGATGAAAGAACACAGATCGAATAGAAACGATACCTTAAGCGACGTAGTTGTATTGGTTGGGGTTGTCCTTGTCTCTTTCCATGTAGTCTCTGTCGATGAGAGATTCGATGCGTTTCTTCAGATCGGCAGGCTGAAATTTTTTCAAATGCGTTAGACAGATAGATCACTTTTGTTTGAAGCCCAGCGTAGAAATCAAGAATGTTTGGAACCCACTTATTGATGGTTATTATTATTATTGATGGAATTAGCATTAACAGCACATAAATAGCAGGGTATATCTAGACATCTTAGAAGCAGGCTGTGGGAAAACAAAGGGTACCAGTAATTGTCAAATACAAATGCATAGTGTCAGTGTTAGTCCTTGCGTATATTTTTGCAAATTCTTTTATTAACGAATATGCAATGAGAGACACGAAATCTTACACGCGAAGAATGTGCTCAAACAGTAATATTGTTTGAGGAGAGTTGGAGGTCAAGGATTTCTGTTGATGCAAGATAATGCCAGGCCTCACGCCACCCGAGTTGTGAGAAATTATCTAGAGGAAGTCGGTATCGCTACCATGGTATGGCCAGCTCGGAGTCCGGATTTAAATCCCATAGATAATCTTTGGGATATTCTTAGGAGAATATTACAAGAGGAACGTAACTGGAATGCTTTGGAAGACGTACGGCAAAGACTGATTGCAATTTGGAAAGACCTGGACCAAAATGACATAAGGTCTCTTATTTTGAGTACGGGCTGTCGTTGCCAAGAAGTTATTCTTGCCAGAGGTGGAAATACTCGCTACTGGCACTATCGTTCAACTTGTTTCTTTGGTTCCGTTGTTAAATTTGAATAATTTTCCATAACATCATGTTATGCTATTGTTACGAGATTGATAAAAGCCCCCTAGCTGCGCCGCTGAGTCCATTCCGCGGACGCCTCATCCATAATTAGTTCCAAGAAGTGTTTATTTGGATGGGTCGTTTTCTGTAATGCATGAATAGACTAGATAACGGAGCTGCCGCGTCATCGCTCAATTCCTGGAAATGTGTAGAAGTTCTCCGTTTTGATTATTCTCGAATCTTCGCGTTCAATCCAGTCTACGCGATGAGCACCTATATATAAACGGAGACGTTTGACTAGGAAGGAAGGTTTTATGAAGAGAATTATTTAAGAAGATCAGAAAGTGATAATAAGCAGAAGTGTTTGGAATATTTAGCTAGTTGTATTGTTGTATAGATAGATCTAAGTGTTTTATTAGTCAGTGAAGTGTTGTATGTTTATTTATAGTGAAGTTAGAAAATAAACAGTTTAGTAGTGTGCTCGGCATTATTATTTAGCAAATTGTAACACTATGAAATGGTGTTTCTCGACAAATAGGAAAGATAATGAAGTGAATCAAAAAATAAAATGATGAGGAAAGATAAGGCTAAAGTGTAAGTTTAATTCTAGCTTGATAATGTAACTGTTACACTCTACAGGGAGTTACAAATTTCATGAAAAAACGCTTTCATGCTACACCCGGTATTTACAAAATAGAAGTTTTTATGTGCATACAGTTTACACACGAACGTTCAGAAGAAAATAACATGTCATTTAAAAGAAAAACGTCCAAATTGGACAAGTAGTTTCCACGAAAATGTATTTTTAACTTTCGCATAATTTTTGGTGGGGCGTTAATTTCTTGGAGAAGTGAATAATATTGTCCGACCTACCCTGGCACTGATGAGAGGCAAAACCTCGAAACATGCATGTCTGCAGCCAAATGAAGGATAATCTACTGTTTAATTAAAAGATAAGCACTTGCAATTGGGTCTTCTTGGAAGAAAGTTACTCATATGCAGTATATTGCACCTTATGAATCAGGTAAATCTGCCATTTATTCTGTTGATGCTGCTGTTCAGATGGGGAACGCATAATCAATTCGCCGTCGTTGAAATCTGAGACGAAAAGTTTTCGAAAAACTAGACGCAGCATCATTTCTAGGCTGAACTATATCTTCATCACATCTCAACACCTATTCCCAACCTTTATCTATGCATTGACTCTATCAATTTCAAGTTTAAGGTTGAATTCGTACAAAAAATGACCTGCAAAAATAGGTCTGCATAGTCGTTTTTCTGCATTTCCCCTCTTAAGAATATATCAAGGTCAAAACAGTCGTCAGATTGATTACAAAATAATTGTGATTTTATTTGTATCTCATTGAAAATTCCGAATCAAAGAAATAAAAAATCATGTTTCTTTCATTCCTTATTCAGTTAATGCTGTTAGTGAACGAAAATAGAGAAATTTGAAGCTGAAAAGTCATCAGTAGTTTGAACTGAAAAAAATCATTTGCATCTACTAGTTAAATCTGAGTAAAAGACTAAATGGGGAATGCCACTACATTTCGATTTCGTCATAAATGTATAGCTTTTCCAAAAATAAGGGATACGTATTTCATATTTTATCATTTGTTTCATGATCTTCGTTAAAAAAAGCGAAAAATCAAATTGTGACGTCATATGTAGTAAAATCACATTTGGCAACGTCGCATGCCGAAAAGATGTATTCCATCAGTTTTGACACCATAATTCTTGTTCCGTGGTCGCTGACGAGTGACACTAACACACGTGTCTGTGTTACTTCACTCTGACAGCTGTCCAAATCAAAAGATTGATTATGTTATGCGCGTGCGCAAACGAACCCGAACCGCAAATTCAGAAGGCACCGTTGCCATATTGACTTTGTGATCAAATGACGTCACATGCAGTAAAAATTGTTTATTGTATATAATGAAGCATCGCCTGAAGAAAATAATTCAGTGGTGTCATTATTTTAATGTCTTCTTCCAATATATTCAATTTCCAAAAAACTTTTATCAAACATGGCATTCCCCATTTCAACTTAGTCGCCTCAAAGTAACAAACCAAAAATACTCAACCAACCTTAACAGGAAACTTCAACTGCAAATACAGTTCACTGATGAGCAAATTGTGACTCAGGGTCTTGCGCATCTTCATCACACGTACAATAGCAGCGTCAATTTGATACTGTCGATCCTGGAACACCCGTTCTTCTGTGGCCTTCTGTTCCTCATTCTGAAATAAAAATCGAATGTAATGAAAAATATAACAGTCGAGCAATGCCACTCACAGTCTCCTTCATCTGAATCTGATTGATCTTTATCCGAAAGAGTTTATTGGTGAACTCATTGTTGAATTTGAACTTGTCACTGTCTCCGATTTCCCTTCCTTTGGGTAGTTTATTGAGGACCCTAGCTTTGCCACACGCCAAGGATTGTAAGGTGCGCCTAAGTTCCCCGTCTTCTATATTTGTAGCAGCCTTGATGTACTCGAACGTGATTTCATCATATTTATTGAACAGCAGTATAACTAACGTTTGGAACAGAGAAACAACTAGTTCTTTGGGGCCAGTTTTGAACGAAGCCCTAAGAACACAATAGCCTAGTGTCGGCTGCCATTGCAGCCTTCTACCGCTGTGCTTGCTGAGGTAAAATTCTTTAAATATATCCTGAAATCCAACCATTTTCTCCGGTAGAGTTACGTCTGTAGGTAGGTAAGTAGGCCAATAACCCATCGTCAAAATACTGACAGTCATATCAATTGGAGCCAAATTCCGGGAATTTACATTCATGTGCTGTTTAAAAGCGACATTAATATCTTTACTCAGTTCCATATCCTTGAACATTCCCTCCAGTTTCGATGTGAATCCACCTCCACATTCTTGCTTGAGTTTGCTGAGCATGCTTTTTTCAGCATCGACACTCGCAGACTTTCCAACAAGGAGCCTTTTCGCCAAATCTTTCTTGTAGAAAGCTTCGAATACGTCTTTGCCATGAATGAATCGAAAAAGTACCATTATTTTGTCTAAAAGTCTCTCTAACTCTTCCTCTGTAGCCTCCTTATTGCCTGCACGTAGTTTAGAATCAACGAATTTAGCTGAAAATCAGATTAGCATTCAATAAAACAATAGAAAAATTCATTATTAGGGAATAAAATAAGGCAGAAATGAACTTGAAACACACAAACTTGAGCCGATTTATACTACTGAAGTTTTGTTGTAGATAAGAAATGGAAAAACTTCAGAAACGGTGAACTGTATCAAATAAAAAACTATTTCCTACTTCCTGATTGAAAGAAAATGTGAAATAAAGAACAAACACTTCAAAATACTCCACTCTTTTGAAGATTTCTTACTTTTATAATAATAATCAAATGACAGAAATGAAATAAGTACTTCAATATTTTGTTTAAATAAATGTCCTACTATTATTATTATTGTGAATACTTGTCTATATCTTTATCTCCATTGTAGAGTAAAAACTTTCAGAGATATTTTTTTGTTACCAGTGTAAAGCCAAGAAAGACTACTTGTAAAATATAAAGAAACTTAATCTAAATAATAATAAAATAAACATTTCAATAAGAACTGGTAACTGGAACTAAATGCAATTGAGCAATCTATGTACTGATGCACCACATTCATTAACCAACTCAGTATAAAGAATACACAGAAGGGGGCCCAATACTGACCCTTGAGGTACACCTCAAGTTACTGGCAGCGGAATATGCAAGGGCCATAAAAATGTCATTCTCTGAACACAGCATGTTGCCATCAGAACAGATGAAAGCAGTAGACAAAGTAAAGCATTCTAGAAATTAGTAAAGCATTGAAAACCCATTGTAGTGGGTAAGGGATGGGAAATGTCACTAAACTGTACATACCGATGAGTTCTGCTGGCTTGTTAGTTCTTTGATTGATGAAGTGTTCAAAGGCCTCTTTGAGAGAATTACTAAATTTCTCATTTCTATTGAAACAAGTAATTACTATATTATCCATCGACTCTTTGAAATCCAGGAGTTCCTGGACCATAGTTTTATCCTTTTCAGGGTCGATTACAATAGTTTTTCCCCTCTTTTTGATGAACGCATTGAATGCAGCACATAGCTCTATAAGGCCGTTTTTCACTCGACTCAATAACTGATATAACAAACATAAATCACTTATTCTATTTTCACTAAGAAGTTGGTCAAGGCCTTTTTGAAGAATATTAGTAACATGTTCGCCAAGTAACTGCTTTTCAACAGTGTGGATGAGCTGATACTTTGTGCTTGAATCCAGATAGTGCAACACACGCTTGTTTTCTTCCATGATTCTCTTATCCACATGAGCCAAATAATCTGGAACTTCCAACTCTTGCATAAGTCTTTGACCCTCTGATGAGTACAATCTCTCTGTTGACTGCAGGAACTTTTGTTCAAATGCCTTGTCATATATTTGCAAATCGCTCAACATCCGTAACAATGATTTAATTAATGTTCTATCAACTTTATCTCCCTGTCTTTCCTTCTCAATGAGCATCAAAAGTCCTTCGATTACACGAGTTTGTACCAGAGTATTCAGAATGATATATTTGCTAAATAATTCTAGCCCCATGTCCCAAATTGAAGATATATTGGGATTCGGAAGAACATAGGTTCGGTCTAAATACAAAAATATACTCCTTATCATTATCATTTGATTACAGTGAGCTAACCACGTATCATTCATTTTCTTCAGAAACAAAAGTCGATCCATAGACTCAGCTAAGAATTGTTCTATATTGTGGGATACATGGTTTTCAGTTAAATTATACAATTTAGTATACAAGGTTGGAGCCATTTTTTGATCGCACATAATTTCCACTGCCTGATAGAGTTTCTCCAACACATACTTATTTGGTTTTGACTGTTGTATTGCAAGTACAGCACTTTTAAGTATCTCCCATGTTTGTTCATAATAATCTTCAGCGATTTTAGACTCACCTGTAAATAAGATACATTCAGAAAGCTGCAAAAAACAAAACAACAAACATTGCAACAAAACTTACTTTTGGGATTTTTAATAAGTATTTTCTTTGAGGTTGGTTTGATATTGACGATGTTCAAACTTCTGTTAACTCCATTTTGAGGAATATTAGAAAAGTTAGGTCTACGAGGATTATTAACTAAATTTTCACTCATTTTTCTTCTTGTTTTCAAACTCTAATCTTGAAGGTCTTTCAGGAACTTCCCCGACTTTGTTTTCCGAAACGAAATTCCATGCCAATATGAAAGACCGATGTATTATAAGAAACTAATGAATCCTAAAACTCTTCTAGTTGAAATAACAATCACTTTTTAGCAGCATGCATATGTTTTTATAAAAGAAAAGAACGAGAAGTCAAAATTTTCAACATGACCAGCATTCAAGGTTGCCAAAATATCGTCTTCTTCTTTAAACGTTTCACCTGATGGAGTTGATTTCAAGATCGATGATAAAGTTAAAAATAGTCAAATAGAATATTCTAGAGGTATTCCAAATTCTCAAAATGAAAGTATTGTATTATTTTCGTGATCGATAGTCACTCGTCAAAAGAAACTATCATAAAAATAATTTCTTTAGTGGGAATATATTACAAGGAAAAGTTCACTGACTGTATCCTTATTTGGCTTATCCTACGTAATGATGGGCTGGCTTAAGAAAAACGCATTCAAAGAAATGTTTACTTGTTCTAATTAAGTGTAGGTTTTTTATTTTTTTTCATACAAGTTGTATAATAAACAGGACAAATTTTAAAAAGTTAATGAAATGTATCGTGTTGCTGTTGGCAACATTGCATCACAGCTATTCTGTGATTGATTCTCATTTTGACATTCTTGAATCTTGAGCCGCTTTCCAATTGCCACAGGGAGTAACTCCGGGTAGTTCCTGAAGTGATCTGATAGATCACGATAAATCATGTTCCAATTAAACCCCATTCATAAAGTCAGGTGCGGTTCACATCAGGTTCAGTTCAGGGGTAACAAGCTCCAATGGGTGCTACTACCCCTGGCAATTAGAAAGCGGCTTTGACTTAACTGAAAAGGATACCAACTTCTATAAAATTGTTGACGTACTTGAACGGGAAAATGTTTACTATAGCCGCTTTATTAGCACCAAGTGGAGCTTGTTACCCTTGAACTGAACCTGAAGTGAACTTCACCTGACTTTATAAATAGGGTTTCATTGGAACATGTTTTACACTTCAGAACTACTTGTAGCTACTCCTTGTGTCAATCAAAAAAAAATTAAATCAAATCAAAAGTATAATATGTTCGGGGGACTTTAGGATTGCGTTTTCATAGAACGTCGATTTCCATTCGCTCTCTCATCTTCGGATCTACGGAAACGGTGACTGATGACAGATGACGTGAAATTACACTTCTCATATCAGCGCCGGGATTCCGAAGTCACGATCGAGCATGGATCGTGTCGTTTTCACGAATTTGACGATTCCGAGCCTATACGCCGATCGTATATGTGTTACAAATTGCCTACATTTTACGATTAGTAGACGATAACTATTTTCTTGTCGTCAGTATATCTATCTTGGTCTGATATATGTGTTGCTCTTTTTATTAGTGGTCATTATTGCTTGTGAATTTGTTTCCATCCGGTTATTTACCTATGATCCATACTTCTGCAGTAGGAATTGTTTATTCAAAATGGCTTTCAGAGCAACCCAAAGGTTTACTGGGAATTGATAATGAATTTCATGGGGAAAAGGGTATAGCTAAGTGGCGAATAGATTACCCTGTTGAAAAAATGGGGAATTCTTTCGAAGATTTCTGAGGGTTGTGCTCGTTAAGGTACAGCCGGTTGACGGAAACATTAACAATTTTTTTATTATTATTTCAAGGTACCATTACAACTGTTGCAATATTTTTTGGGAATATTTATATTATTATAACGAGTTCAAGGAATAGGATGTAGGTTACCTATTATGATATACAAATAAGTATGCACCTAATGTACGTATTCCTTTGAATTAAATTTCAACAGAAAAAGCAACAGAATTACTGGAACCTACACTATGCCAGAATGGATTCCTACCAAAGATATACATTAACAATTAAACATACATCTTATAATGATAATAATAGTAGTGTGTACATAACTGCAGTACAATAATTATTAATTTTATAGAGTATTATACCTATCTAGTTAGGTATAGAGGTACCTATCCCGGTTTACTGCAATATCAAATTTTTATGTTAGTAATATAATTTATACACTGCAATGAAAGAAGAGGCTACTTCAAAAGTATTATATAGAGGTATATATAGGCATTGTTTAAATAATATTTAAACAATGGTATAGGTTACCTATTGCGATTACAAAGTTCTTTATTTTTTAAATGCTCCAAAAACAGCGGATGAATGATTACAGAAATATTATAGTCAGGCAATTTGTCTAACAAATTCAGTGAAATTGTAGACAATCGGAAATTTCCAAACCTTCTATAAATGCATTTCGACTTCTTAAACAATAAACAACGGTCACGATTATCTTTTCAACGTTAATTGGAATTGGTAGAGGTACACCTACCTATCATGAAAACTTGCCCCTAATATAACTTGCTTATGTTTTCTGAATAGAAAATATATTTACTTTATAGCATCCTACAGGTATTCGCAGTGATAACAAATTTCTTACAGCAAACTTGCAAAGTAGGTATATATGAAAGTTATAATAAACTTGCACTTATTTAATACATTTGCAACTTCAGTACAATACCTCTCCTCTTGTTACTCTTGTTTAGATTCAAGGAAACCTTAGGCAAAGAATATACCTATAACCTATACAAGGTAGAAATAAGCACAAAACAAACATTCAAGAAATGAATTTCCTTCACAGAATAAAATGTTCAATCAATACTCTGGACTCCTTCAACTGATAATGTAAATTTAAATCACAAAAAACTAGAAGATTGAATAAAATATATTGAGAATATGTCAATTATCAATTCAGAATTTTATGTTTAATGCGGTTTAATTCATCATCTTACCGTTCCATGTTGATTTTATTGTGTTGACTGATCGAGTACCGAAATCACCCGACGATTTTATTGGGAATCAATCATTACAGTTTGTCCACATTTTTTTAATTCACTTCTAATTTTCAACTCTCCGTTTGCTATGCCAAAAACTTATTCTGGATTTTAAATTCAATTAAATACGTTAATGCTACTTCATTTTTTCATTTATTCTTATTTTCTACGATCTACGATCATGTTACCTCCATTTTCATCAAGTACCGAGAATACCCGACGATTACTTCTTGTCGTCTGAAGTTCGAATCGTTGATCGTTAGTTCGTTCGTGATCGAATCGAAAGTTCGGAATCCCAGGGCTGCCCATGTTGTGTTTCAGTGGAGGGATACCGTGTACCATAGAATTCTATAGTCGACACAATAAGTGAGATGAAATTATGGTTGAATTCATGGGCGAGAAAGAGACATAACTGTCGACTATAGAATTCTATATTTGACAGTTTGTTACCCCTGAAGTGAACAACACCTGACTTCATAAATGGGGCATTATAGAGAACTTCGGCTAAGCGAATTCAGTGATGCCACCCGTCATTTTCGGTTCAAATTAATGACACTTTTTCCACCACGACTTCATCATGTTTACATTAAAAACACCTTAAGAAACCCCAAATTGATTTTAAAAAGTTGCGAAAGTATATAAAATCTTAGATATATCATGAAACATAAAAGTGACGAAACTAATGTTGGTATGTCATGATATATCTACGAGTCTACATAATTCCACACTCTTATAAATATTTTGAGGTTTCTCAAGGTATTTCAAATGTGAATATGACGAAATAATGTTGGAAAAATGACAGTTGACATCACAGAAATCGCTTATCTGAAGTACTCTATTGGAAAGCGGCCATGGACATCTCTTGTCTGGAGGTGCAACGAGTCTTTGGGCGAATTAGTTCTGAGATTTCACAACAGGTGACTCCACGTACATTTTCTACTAAGCAATATATCCTCAATTTCTCATTCCAACCCAACGTGTCTCTGATGCGAATATGAGTTACGAGTTATGAAGCATACCTCATCAAGACTTCCATTCGCTATATTCGTTATCAACTCGTGACACCTTGTGAATAGCACCATTTTAAACAAGTTACACGTTTTCTCAATGCCACTAAGTCAGTTGATGCTGATTACATGTACTCTCTTACCACCATTCTTGATACATCCGAAATAGAATTTTGTGGTCCAATTGGAAACTCTTCTTTCCATACAACAAATGCACGAAACAAGTTCTCCGAACATTAAGTTTTTGGATGAATAGTCGTTATATCGTTTACAGTTTTGTATGGTCATTCTGTTTACGTGAGGGTAACCCTATTAGTAAAATTATTAAGAAAATAGATAAAATTATTGAATAGTTAATAATATTATTTATGTTAGATTGGCTAATAAAATAACGCATTTTCAACTGCGTTTGTATTCAAATTTCCCGCCAGCACTGTGACGTATCACAGAGCGCCCAGTCCTTGCATTTTAGTGATTTACTGTCGTAAGTCGTCTGGCATATGGCATAGTTCGCATGTGTTCGCAGAATTTTTTTATTTGCAAGTAATTGGAAGCGTTGCGTTATGGATTTGATACAAGTGATTACCAGTGATGGTAGACTCCAAAAGAATTGATTAGAATTTTCAAGTTTTATTCATGATTTTTTTTTCAAATATACGAAACAGAGTAAGCGCCATCTATTGGAAACGCATTGATGATATATTTAGTTGTTCATACATGACATGCCAGTCAGCCAGTCGTCTATAAAATGTATTTGGAAAAGTAATGAAATCAAATCGTGCTAGTAATTTCAAGTTTACCTATAGACGTGTGGCATCTCGTCTCTGGAGACTAGACGATATGTATGTCAGAGATAATATGCTGTGAATGGAGACATACCAAATTCTGACAGATCCGGATTCAGTAAGAACTGTTCTGGCTCTGCCGCCTCAGTTTAAACGTAACTAACTTGTTGAAATTCCTAATGTCTCGTTCATTTTAGTCTTTTGTCAAAGCTAGGGGCAGGAATTTAATTACCAGTGTAGGCCAATCAATAGAAGATTTTTTCGTAACAAAAATACTAGTACATGAAAGACTGTTACGTTTAGGATTAGCAACTGTCATTCATTAATTTGGTTATAAACATTTAACAGAAAACATGTTTTTTTAGTGGTTTGCTCATAAAATGAAAACTTATACAGCAATCTAGTTGGTACAATGAGGAAAATTGTAGAGAATTCAAATACGAACAAACTGAGATTCTTTACGACCCGATTTTTTTTAAAATTTATAACTCCGTTATTTTTTATGTTGTGGGGCTGTCCCTTTTCATGAAAGTATCCAGTCATGTGTACTTTATGTGTGCACAAAACAGGCACAGTTTTTGTGCTACTTTTATCACCCGAGCTATAGTCAGTAGACAAGGGTGTGATTTTTTTTCAGTTACTAAATTTTTTAACGTAGCAAGTGAGCGTTTTGGAATTTCAATTCTAGTATTTGAATGGTGAAGGGCCTGAATTTTTTAAATCATGAAAATACAAAATCATCAGATCTACTTGAAACTGCATATGTGTGAATGAAAGGTGCACATAAAAAAAATTTGAATTTTAAGAAAATAAATGAAAACGGTTACGGAAACAGAAGTTTGGAAAGAAATCACCTCTTTCAAGTCTAGATGAACTTTTCAACTCGGAAACGGTTGAAGATAGAGCAATTCTGCGAAAGCCAATCGTTTCAGAATGATGAAATTAGTATACCTACTCTGTGAATTTCAAGTCGGGTCGTCAGAGAGGTTCAGCCGAACTTCAAAAATTTTTATTTCACTTCAAAATATTTAAAATCTGACTGCATTCCTCTGAGGACGCGACAATGACATTTGATGATAAAAAGTTGATATTTGGACGGAAATGAATGTATTCTGACCCAATACAGATCGCGCCAACTCGAATCCTATTTTTGAAGTCACTTCAAAATTTTTTAATTCTGACCGCAATCCTCTAACGACCCGACAATGACTTTTGATGATGAAAAGTTGTTATTTGGAACAAAATGAACGTATTCTGACTCAATAAAGATCGCGCCAACTCGATCCTATTTTTGAGGACACTTCAAAACATTTAAAATTCCGACCGCAATCCTCTGACGACCCGACAGAGACTTTCGATGATGAAAAGTTGTTATATGGACCAAAATGACTTTATTTTGACCTAATACAGATCGCGCCAATTTGAATCCTATTTTTGAGGTCACTTCAAAATGTTTAAATTCCGACCGCAATCATCTGACGACCCTACAAAGACTTTCAATGATAAAAAGATGTCATTTGGACAAAAATGAATGTATTCTATTACAATACAGATCGCGCCAAGTCGAATCCTATTTTTGAGGTCACTTCAAAATTTTTAAAGTCCGAATGCAATCCTCTAACGACCCGACAATGACTTTTGATGATGAAAAGTTGATATTTGGAACAAAATGAACGTATTCTGACTCAATAAAGATCGCGCCAACTCGAATCCTATTTTTAAGGACACTTCAAAACATTTTAATTCCGACCGCAATCCTCTGACGACCTGACAATGATTTTTGATGATGAAAAGTTGTTATTTGGACCAAAATGAATGTATTCTGAACCTATACAAATCGCTCCAATTCGAATCCTATTTTTGAGGTCACTTCAAAATTTTTAAATTCCGTCCGCAATCCTCTAACGACCCGACAATGACTTTTGATGATGAAAAGTTGATATTTGGAACAAAATGAACGTATTCTGACTCAATAAAGATCGCGCCAACTCGAATCCTATTTTTAAGGACACTTCAAAACATTTAAATTCCGACCGCAATCCTCTGACGACCCGACAGAGACTTTCGATGATGAAAAGTTGTTATTTGAACTAGAATAAATGTATTCTGAATCTATACAGATCGCACCAATTTGAATCCTATTTTTGAGGACATTTCAAAATTTTTAACTTCCGACCGCAATCCTCTGACGACCCGACAAAGACTTTCGATGATGAAAAGTTGTTATTTGGACCAGAATGAGTGTATTCTGAACCTTAACAGATCGCGCCAATTGGAATCCTATTTTTGAGGACATTTCAAAATTTTTAACTTCCGACCGCAATCCTCTGACGACCCGACAAAGACTTTCGATGATAAAAAATTGTTCTTTGGACCAAAATGAATGTATTCTGACTGAATACAAATCGCGCCAAGTTGAATACTATTTTTTAGGTCATTTTAGAAATTTTTAAAATCCGATTGCAATCCTCTGATGACCTGACAATGACCCTTGATGATAAAAAGTTTCTATTTGGATCAAAATGAATGTATTTTAACCCAATACAGATCGCGCCAACTCGAATCCTCTTTTTTGGGTCACTTCAAAATATTTAAAATAGGACTGCAATCCTCTGACGACCCGACAATGACCTTTGATGATGATAAAAATTTTTTTTGACCAAAATGAATGTATTCTGAATTAATACAGATCGCGCCAACTCGAATCCTATTTTAGGGGTCACTTCAAAATTTTTAAAATCCGACCACAGTCCTCTGACAACCCGACAATGACCTTTGATTATGAAAAATTGTTATTTGGACCAAAATGAATGTATTCTGACCCAATCCAGATCGCGCCAACTCAAATCCTATTTTTGGGGTCACTTAAAAAAATTTAAAATCGGACCGCAATCCTCTGACGACCCGACAATGACCTTTGATAATGAAAAGTGGTTATTTGGACCAAAATGAATGTATTCAGATCCAATACAGATCGTGCCAACGCGAATCCTATTTTTGGGGTCACCTAAAATAATTTAAAATCGTACCGCAATCCTCTGACGACCCGACAATGACCTTCGATGATGAAAAGTTGTTATTTGGACTAAAATAAATGTATTCTGACCCAATACAGATCGCGCCAACTCGAATCCTATTTTTGGGGTCATTTTAAAATTTTTAAAGTCCGACCGCAATTCTCTGACGACTCGACAATGACCTTTGATAATGAAAAGTGGTTATTTGGACCAAAATGAATGTATTCAGATCCAATACAGATCGCGCCAACGCGAATCCTATTTTTGGGGTCACCTAAAATAATTTAAAATCGTACCGCAATCCTCTGACGACCCGACAATGACCTTCGATGATGAAAAGTTGTTATTTGGACTAAAATAAATGTATTCTGACCCAATACAGATCGCGCCAACGCGAATCCTATTTTTGGGGTCACTTAAAGATTTTTAAAATCGTACCGCAATCCTATGACGACCCAACAGTGACCTTTGATGATAAAAAGTTGTTATTTGGACCATAATGGTCTGACCCAATACAGATCGCGCTAACGCGAATCCTATTTGGGATCACTTCAAAATTTTTAAAATCCGACCGCATTCCTCTGTCAACACAACAATGACCTTTGATGATGAAAAGTTGTTATTTGGACCAAAATTAATGTATTCTGACCCAATACAGATCGCGACAACGCGAATCCTATCTTTGGGGTCACTTTAAAATTTTCAAAGTACGATCGCAGTCCTCTGACGACCCGACAATGACCTTTGATGATGAAAAGTTATTATTTGGACAAGAATGAATGTATTCTGACCCACCACAAACCGCGCCAACACGAATCCTATTTTTGGGGTCACTTCAAAGTTTTTCAAATTCGACTGCAGTCCTCTGACAACCCGATAATGACCTTCGATAATGAAAAATTGTTATTTTGACCAAAATGAATGTATTCTGACCCAATACAGATCGCGCCAACGCGAATCCTATCTTTGGGGTCACTTTAAAATTTTTAAAGTCCGATCGCAGTCCTCTGACGACCCAACAATGACCTTTGATGATGAAAAGTTGTTATTAGGACCATAATGAATGTATTCTGACCCAATACAGATCGCGCCAACGCGAATCCCATTTTTGGGGTCACTTCAAAATTATTTAAATCCAACTGCAGTCCTCTGACGACCCGACAATGACCTTTGATAATGAAAAGTTGTTATTTCGTCCAAAATGAATGTATTCTGACCCAATACAGATCGCGCCAACGCGAATCCTATTTTTGGGGTCACCTAAAATAATTTAAAATCGTACCGCAATCCTCTGACGACCCGACAATGACCTTCGATGATGAAAAGTTGTTATTTGGACTAAAATAAATGTATTCTGACCCAATACAGATCGCGCCAACGCGAATCCTATTTTTGGGGTCACTTAAAGATTTTTAAAATCGTACCGCAATCCTATGACGACCCAACAGTGACCTTTGATGATAAAAAGTTGTTATTTGGACCATAATGGTCTGACCCAATACAGATCGCGCTAACGCGAATCCTATTTGGGATCACTTCAAAATTTTTAAAATCCGACCGCATTCCTCTGTCAACACAACAATGACCTTTGATGATGAAAAGTTGTTATTTGGACCAAAATTAATGTATTCTGACCCAATACAGATCGCGACAACGCGAATCCTATCTTTGGGGTCACTTTAAAATTTTCAAAGTACGATCGCAGTCCTCTGACGACCCGACAATGACCTTTGATGATGAAAAGTTATTATTTGGACAAGAATGAATGTATTCTGACCCACCACAAACCGCGCCAACACGAATCCTATTTTTGGGGTCACTTCAAAGTTTTTCAAATTCGACTGCAGTCCTCTGACAACCCGATAATGACCTTCGATAATGAAAAATTGTTATTTTGACCAAAATGAATGTATTCTGACCCAATACAGATCGCGCCAACGCGAATCCCATTTTTGGGGTCACTTCAAAATTATTTAAATCCAACTGCAGTCCTCTGACGACCCGACAATGACCTTTGATAATGAAAAGTTGTTATTTGGTCCAAAATGAATGTATTCTGACCCAATACAGATCGCGCCAACTCGAATCCCATTTTTGGGGTCACTTCAAAATTATTTAAATCCAACTGCAGTCCTCTGACGACCCGACAATGACCTTTGATAATGAAAAGTTGTTATTTGGTCCAAAATGAATGTATTCTGACCCAATACAGATCGCGCCAACTCGAATCCCATTTTTGGGGTCACTTCAAAAATTTTAAAGTATGATCGCAGTCCACTGACGACTCGACAATGACCTTTGATAATGAAAAGTTGTTATTTGGACCATAATGAATGTATTCTGACCCAATACAGATCGCGCCAACGCGAATCCTATTTTTGGGGTCACTTCAAAATTATTTAAATCCGACTGCAGTCCTCTGACGACCCGACAATGACCTTTGATAATGAAAAGTTGTTATTTGGTCCAAAATGAATGTATTCTGACCCAATACAGATCGCGCCAACTCGAATCCCATTTTTGGGGTCACTTTAAAATTTTCAAAGTACGATCGCAGTCCTCTGACGACCCGACAATGACCTTTGATGATGAACAGTTGTTATTTGGACCATAATGAATGTATTCTGACCCAATACAGATCGCGCCAACGCGAATCCTATTTTTGGGGTCACTTCAAAATTATTTAAATCCGACTGCAGTCCTCTGACGACCCGACAATGACCTTTGATAATGAAAAGTTGTTATTTGGTCCAAAATGAATGTATTCTGACCCAATACAGATCGCGCCAACTCGAATCCCATTTTTGGGGTCACTTCAAAAATTTTAAAGTATGATCGCAGTCCACTGACGACTCGACAATGACCTTTGATAATGAAAAGTTGTTATGTGGACCAAAATGAATGTATTCTGACCCAATACAGATCGCACCAACGCGAATTCAATTTTTGGGGTCACTTCAAAAATTTTAAAATCCGAACGCGGTTCTCTGACGACCCGACAATGACCTTCGATGATGAAAAGATATCATTTGGACGATAATGATTGTATTCTTACCCAATACTCATTGCGCCAACTCCAATCCTATTATTGAGGTCACTTCAAAATTTTTAAAGTCCGACCGCAGTCCTCTGACGACCCGACAATGACCTTTGATGATGGAAAGTTGTTATTTGGACCAAAATGAATGTATTCTGACCCAATACAGATCGCACCAACGCGAATTCAATTTTTGGGGTCACTTCAAAAATTTTAAAATCCGAACGCGGTTCTCTGACGACCCGACAATGACCTTCGATGATGAAAAGATATCATTTGGACGATAATGAATGTATTCTTACCCAATACTCATTGCGCCAACTCCAATCCTATTATTGACGTCACTTCAAAATTTTTTAAATCCGACCGCAATCCTCTGACGACTCGACAATGGTTTTTGATGATGAAAAGTTGTAATTTGGACCAAAATGAATGTATTCTGACTGAATACAGATCTCGCCAAGTTGAATACTATTTTTTAGGTCATTTTAGAAATTTTTAAAATTCGACTGCAGTCCTCTGACGACCTGACAATGACTTTTGATGATAAAAAGTTGTTATTTGGACGAAAATAAATGTATTCTGACCCAATACAGATCGCGCTTACTCGAATCCCATTGTTGAGGTAACTTCAAAATATTTAATATCAGACCGCAATCGTGGTTTGGCGTATTAAGTCAGGAGACATTCGTTTCTGTCCAAATTCGAAAGTTTGAAGTGATCTCAGAAATCGAATTCGGGGTGGCTTGCTTGCATTTTGTTGGTCTAGGAAATATTCGTTTTTGTCCAAATTACAACTTCTTATCATCAGAGGTCATTGTCGATGTGTCAGAGGGCTTCAGCCGAATTTTGAATATTATGAAGTGATCTCTACAAACAGCTGAAAGTCGTTTGGTTTAGTTATTAAACCCCTAGTGTTTCGGTTATACAACGCAACATAAAATTTATTAAATAATTCTTCCGAATGTATTATTCACTGGTCTTATTTTCAGTTTGATGTTCTGTAACTTCTCCTTGTTGTCGATTAAGGTAACATTTCTTGCATTTTTCACAAAAATTCAGTCCAGCTTCTCAATTCCGGTAGTTGTTTGCAGTGATCTCGTACTTTTTTATACAGTTTTCTTCTTTGTTTGGTAAGATGTTCATTAATATATGGATTTTTTGACAATTCGAAGCCAATCTCGTTAGTTTCAAGCCCTTCGTTTTGTCGAATGGCTGCCAATACCTCATGTCTTTTTAGGGCAAATTAGACAATGAAGTTTCTGACTGCGCCATCCTTTGCAATTATAGGAGTTACTCTGGGACTCCAATCTATGTCGTCCTTAGAAATTCCACAATCCAGTTCAATAAAGACTCCTGGAAGTAATATCTTAGATATTTTCGTCCTTGTTGTCGGGGATACGAGTTATTTCTAAGTTATTTAACCGAGAGTATTGCTGAGTTTATTTCGGCGAAATTGGTTTTTTCGGCATGTATTTAATTTTTTTCTTTATCTCGGGATCCCGACTTTAATCTCAGGATCCCGACTTTAATCTCGCGATCCCGACTTTATTCTCGGGATTCCGATTTTAATTTCGGGATCCCGACTGTAATCTCGGGATTACTCAAATAAATTAGGAATAAGCAGTTTGGAGGATGCTTACGTATATATTATTCCACGTCATAAAAAAGTTCCAAAAAAGACATTGTAAATAAACGATAAAGGCAGCAAATATCAGCCTTTCTGCATTGTGTCCTGAAATTGTGACAATCGTACTGCTGAACCCAAACTGATTCTCACACACAAATCATCAGATTCAGATGTTAAGATTAGTCGATTTTGGGCATTCGTAAGATATTTGGGTAGAGTATTCACGTACAGTATAAAAATATGGTGTCCAAGAACTGATCATTGACGAACACCCCATTCTGATTCAAGTGATGCATTATGATATTTGTTATAGTTTTTACGGATAACTTTGATGAGTCCAGGTAATTTACAACGTCTTTTTCATCACTTCTTCCATGGGGTGGAATAACATATACGTGAGCTTTCTTCAACTACTTATTCCTAATTTCCAACTTTAAAGTTCGAATAGATTGAGATACATGTTTGTGACTACAAATGTCATATCGCACTTCTCAATGTGATGTCACCGGTACATATTTCTTGTATCACTTGTTTAGTTGTGGCCCTCTTGTGCGTATGTCGTACGACCGACCCTGGTATAGCTGACCCAGAGCAGAGTGGTGAAATTTAACGACTGCTACCGTAGGTTCTATATATCATTTTACTTCTCTGTGCCAAAATCCAGCACTCGGGCATTTTTTCCTGCTTCGAGCCATTTCCTGCATTCTATTGATTGAACTACTTTCCAAAATTTCCCCGATAATAATCTCGCTCATATATACATAATCACGGCCAAGATAAGGATCTGAGCCGATAAACGGCGAAATTATCCATCGAGAGGTCTGGCGAAATCGCGCTCTAGACTCTAGGTAATGGATATTTCCAGGAACCGACGCTGGTAGGTCGGCGCATGCAAAGATGGCGGCCGGCGTCGGTATAACGACGATCCAGAACTGTGTCAAAAGACAGCAGCGCTTTTCCACACAGCCATTTCACATCGCGGAACGAGCTATTTCAGCATCAGGCATCTTCGAATTCGGCACTCAGCGCCCCTAACGTGGAAAACTCGCACCACTTCTGCATGAAAATAGCCAGAACGGCTTGGAGTGGTGAGACGTGCGAGTTGAGTTTGAGCAGTTTGTGTGCGTGTAGTGTCTGGGTGCGTTATAGGGCGCCTAGCTGCAATTTCTTTCGTTTTCGGGCGACCAATGTTGACCTGACCTTCACAACCGTTCATCTGGATTGCGACAAGGGCGACCGCATCCGCGCGAACATATTGGACCAGCCAGAAAAGTGAGTACAGCTTTTTCCCGATCCAGCGGCGACTTACACCGCTCTTGTAGTGACGTAGGCCCTTTGAAAGCGATCATCTTCGAACTGGGTCAGGACGACTGGCCCAAAAACTGACGTTGGGCTGGGCATTATCCTCTGCCTTCAAGCATATACCCATTTATCGTAATTTTTACGAGATGCTCTAGCAAATGAGCAAACACCCGCAGTCGATTGTCAGCTCTCTCGTAATTTGCAATGAACAATTCCACCGCCAACTATGACACAACTAAATGGGTTGTTCCATGTTTCATGCACGGTAAACTTGAACGAATAATTGTCGTGGAAGATATCTATGAGAAAGTGTATTTATTGGTCGTGGTGACGTCAGACGGGTTAGCAAGCGCCAGTGAGAACTGGTATACCAACCAGTCCACCTTAAACGATTTTTGAACGTATAGGGAGGTTCGCGCTTTGGATAATCGTTCAATGAGGGGGCAGAATGAAATATATTTTGTTCTGAACCACGTGGTAACCAGTGATTAACATCAAAATAATGGTCTTGGCTCTGAAGATAGATCCGCATAGCTGCTAAAGCGAATTGGCTTGAGCATGGAAACGCTGTTGTCGGATATAGGAATCTTCATTGAGGTTGCCAAATACTGCTATAAAAATGCTTTATTATTCGCTCTAGGCGAAGTACTAAATTTTCTTTCCGGCAGGTGTTTTTGACACCTTGAAATCTTGAGATGTTAACGAATTAGGGCTAAAATCACTATTCTTACGTTTTTTGAAATTAATTCCGTTTGTAGTTTGTTTGTACAGGCATATTACGATACGCTGAGTCGATATATACGTATATTGAAAACTAGTGTGAGTATTTTTCTGAAAATTTTTGTGCGGGGGTTTCACGAAGAGCTCGTTTGAGTTAAAATATTTTCAGCTGCGTCTACGATTTCCAGTTATACCAGAAATGGACCCTAACATTGTTTTTTTATATGGAAGTCCAATTTTTTTAGCATTTTCAGAATCTACAATGGATTCCAATATAAGTTTTTATGGAACTTCATATGTCTAACGAGCTCCAATTTTGGCAGATGCAGCCCTCCATAAAAACATTAATTTTTTGGAAACGAAGAGATTCAGGTCCAAAATTGCCAGAATATGCCTGAATAGGACCTGAAGCTTCTTAAATCTTTGGAAACCTTTCTAATAAATTATACAGGGTGCTCGGAAATTGGCGCTGAATCCGGCTCTCTCGAAAATTGTGTAACTCATTCTTTTCAAACAACAACCCCATTTTTTTTCAATTCCAGTGGATTCTACGTTAGATTGTAGATTGTAGAGAGGTTGTGGAGGCTCACAAGGACCTCGACCTGTAAGGTTATTTGTGAGTGACCCTTTATCTATTCAAGATTCGGGATTCTGAGACTTCGTTTATCAGTTTCCTGGGAGCTTAGTTCCTGATGTCGGAGGGCGAATTTGAGCCTTTTGAGCGCTGGGCTCGCAGTAGCGGCAAGTAGCACTCTGTGACTTCCCCATTTTTTTGAGGTGATACCCAAAAGGGCAGTGCCCAGGGAGTAGTCCCGTTACCAATTTCAAGTCTTTTTTTTTTTGTCCAACTCGAGAAGCTCTTCAGCTTTTCTTGGCGATAGGCTCACTAGCCTTTTCGCTTGTATTTGTCCTGGTATTTTAGTCCAGTGAGATTTAATTTCATCGAGGTCCGTGCGTCGAAACTCTTCTTTTGAGTGGGCTTTGGAGAGTCCACAGCAGGATTCGGAGCCGGTAAGTGGTGTGTTGGTCCTTTCTTGGGCAAGGCAGTCTGCTTCCTAATTGCCTTTGATGTCCCTGTGACCTGGCATCCACATCAGGGTTAACTGATTGTTTGCTGCTAGTTACCTTAGGGTTTGTTCACAGTCCCAAATCGGCTTAGACTGACAAGTGTGCGACTTCAGAGCTTTTAGTGCTGCTTGGCTATCTGATATATCTCTATAGAATGTACTTCTGCTTGGAAGATGGCTGGGGTCCGACCAAGGGGTTTTGAGAGCCTGACCCTGTAACGCCCACTCCAACCCCTTCGTCCATCTTAGATCCATCTGTGTACCACACTGAGGCATTAGTTGCCAATAGAGAAAATCTGTTGATTGTTTATGACCACTTCAAACTGCACTTTGAAGTCGTACCTGATCGGCATGACATCTGTCGGTTAAGAGATGTGTTCCAAAATCTTTAGATGTCCGATCAGATTTCCTGCTTTTGAGTTTTTTGTCTGGTACAGTCTCGAAGCACTATCTGCTGCTTCTTTCCTTACACATAGGTGCAATGGCGGAAGGTTTAGCATTGCCTCTAGAGGTGCAGTAGGGCACGTAAATATTGCTCCTGTGGTTTCCAGTAAAGCTTGCCGCTGCACTTTCTGCAGCTTGACTCGTGCTGACATTTTTGGCTACCAGTGAGGCGTAGGTTACTATAGGTTTGATGATCGTTTGGTATGACCAATAAATCATTTTTGGTTTCAGACCCCATGTCTTACCGGAGACTCTGAGAATGTCCAGCTTGCAGCTATAGACCTGGAAAGAATCTGGCTAACTTGGCTGTTTCATGTCAGTTTTTGGTAGATTATACACCCAGATATTTTACTTCTTTGGAAAATGTTAGCCGGATCCCATTCAGGGTTGGGGCTTTAGGTTCATATTTTCCCTGGTGAATGGGACCAGTACTGTTTTGCTAGGATTGACATTGAGTTCTTCTTTTGCGTACCAGCTTCTGTTTGTGTTCGGGGCTACTTGCATGCAGTTGGAGATTACTCCGTCATGTCCGCCTCTAAAAGGCTCAAGTACGCGGGGCGAGTTTACAAGCTAACAAGCCGGCTTGTAAAAAGCCGGTGAGTCGACGAGTGGCTAGTAGTCGAGTACACACATAATTTCCCACTTGCTCAATAGCCAACTAGCTGGCGTGTGGAAGATATCTGTTGTCGTCTGCTGTTAGGAGGCCATTGTGAAAGTTTGCTAAACTATTGGTGGTTGCCCTATAGGATCCTGTTGTGAAAATGGAGTGTCCTGTTTTGAGAACATTTCGTCTACCATTCCCAATAGTTCATCAAACTGTTTACCTGTTATTCTCGAAATATTTCTGTAAGCCGCAGGATTTTCGTTTTTCAGCTCTTTTAGTTAAATATTTGATGCACCGTAATCAGTACGTCTTCCTGTCCACGGTTTCACTCACACGTTTCTCTTGTGCACTTTCCGTTTCCGACATCTTCAAGACTAATGCTACTAGCCACTTATGCACAAGCTACTGTGAGTACACGTTGCTAGTTTACAAGTTAGCATGCTCAAAAGCCGACGAGTGGTGTGTAAAGTCGCCGGCAGTTCAACTTTTTCCAGAGCGTTTTTACAAGCAGCTTACGGAGCGAGTGCATCGAGTATACTGGACTTGTTTACGAGCTGTTTGTAGCTTGTAAACTCACCCCGTGTACTTGAGCCTTATGGTGACGACCAGGTCTTCGGCGTAAACTTGGGTCGTGAACCCAGATTCTTGTAGCTTCAATAGCAGGTCGTCGACAACCAGTAACGACAGTAAAGGCGAAAACACTACCCCTTGGAGGCAAACTTTTTCCGCAGTCATCCAGACTGTCTCTCTCCGTAGGCTTGCTACGATGATTCTGCTCTTCAGCATTGCTTGTATCCATGTGATCAATGAGGCATTGCTATTCCTTTCCTCTAGTGATCTGGTTATGGACGCATGTGAGTTTTTTTTTGCCACGTATGTCTTTCTACTTTCAATCAGGCATTGTAGAGCATTTGTTACTTGTCAATCCTTCCAAAAGAGCATACTGATAATTCAGATATTTCTAATGATCACACGGAAATTTTAGTTTTATCAAGTTTCTACAGAAACCGTTTGATTCAAATAAACTCCCCCTAGTTTAGCGTAGAATCCACCGGTTTTGAGAAAAAATGGGGTTGTCATTCGAAAAAAAATAATTACACAATTTTCGAGAGCACCCCGTATAGTTGTTTTAAAAAGTTTCCAAAGATTTAGGACGCTTCAGGTCTTATTCATTCAGGCAAATTCTGGCAATTTTTGACCTGACTCTCGTTGTGAAGGGCTGCACCTGTGAAAATTTTCAAAAAATTTAAATAACTGAAAACTGAAGCCCTTCACACATATGATGATTCGAATAACATTATATCGAAATTCAACGTATATTCTGAAATAACAGGGTGTTCCTTTTAAAAAAACAAGTTGTGGTCCACTTCCGGTATAACCGGAAATCGTAGACAACTGAAAAACGAGCCTTTCGGCAAACTCCATTATACAAATTTTCAGAAAAATACTCCCACTAGTTTCCCATATACATATCGACTCAGCTACTCGTGGTATACCCTGTATATCTGTAGATACCTCTGTGTGGTTTTGGTTTTGTATCGGAAAAGGAAAGGTAAGTAGGCATCGGTTTTCTGCCATATTTTACATCTCATTATGTCAAAGTCATTGAACTCTTATCATATACGGATTATCAAATATTTTTTGTTTTCCCTACTGCAGTTGGTTGTGAACGTCAATGCCTTGCATTTCAAAAAGGTTTCCGTAGTACAGGAGTTTTTCACGACCCAACAGATGATTTATTATACGAACAACAGAGTTATTGAATTTTCTCGAGATTTTTTACACGATGAATCAACTCCCGTTGAAATAAACCTTTTTGATGATGACGTCTCAGTCACTTTGATGTCTGTTCCTCAAATCTAGTAAGCGACCGCTACTTCAGTTTTCGTCTTGTAGGCTATGATTGTTTAGTATTTTTGACAGAAAATTGACAATATGAGTGTTTTGGGGAAGTTTCGTGTGAAAAAATCACAAAAGACGTTGAATTAATTGTGTTTTCAATACGTGCTTTTGGGCTTTTTTTCATTGGATACATTTCCTTCAACTCAAACTTTTTACATCAGTAATTTAACTCAAAAAACTGACATTGGATAAAATTCATTGATATACGGTTTTTCTTATCAGTTTTTCTCGTAAAATTAAGTACTGAGTGGCAACATTTTTAGGTTAAAAACCGAAACGTATCAAATAAAAAAAGCTCTTTTGGTTTTTTACTGTTAGTTGAGAATTCTTACACTTATTACGATTCCGTAGTTTCGTAGAATATACATGGTGCCTCGAAACTAGTGAGTTTCCCCCTTCTCTAATTGATTGAAACATAAAATTGATTCAAGAGGTTCGTATTTTGGAAAAAATTCCAATTACTAATAGCCACAAGCTATTGACAATTTTTTTTGGAACTTACGTAGTTTGGTCTCCTAAACTAACAATCCAAAAAACTTTTGGGCTGTCTCAAGTAATTTCGGAGATATTGTCCTATTTTTGAGTGAGGCTGGAATTTTCTAGCACACATTTCTACCTTGAAAAAAATATTGAAAACACTCAGAATTCTTTCTTCTTATCACTAGCAGAATGTAAACACCCTACTTGATTTATTTCACACTTTTTCTTCATTGAAAACGGTACTTTTTAGTAAAAAACTTCCTTCTTTTATGACCTTATAACCAACAAATCTAGGCAAAATGGTTGCTGAATTTCATTCATGTCAAGTTGATAATTGTAACAAAAAGTGAGGGATGTTGAAGTTAAATGACTAAAAAGTTGGCTGTGCAAATATGCAAAATTACCAACCTGACATGAATAAATTCCCTAAATATTTTACATAAATTTGTTGTCTTGATGTTTTTGAAAGAAGGTTGAATTTTTGGCTAAACAATGCCGTTTTTAATACAAAAATAGTCTAAAGCGGGTGAATTAGGGTGTGTACATTGTATCAAAAGAAAAAATTCCGTTTACGGCCGAAAATACCTCCACAAATTCGAAAGAGAGGTAAAATTCTTGGGAACATTCCTCGATAAAAGATTAAAATGGGATCTTCATATCAGTCACATATGCAAAAAACTAAATTCAGCATTCTTTGCAATTAAGCAGATGAAAACTTGTGTAGCCGCAGAAAGTTTGTTGAGCATTTATTTTGCGATGGCATACTCACACATTTCTCTCAACATTATGTCATGGGGTTGTGGAAGAGAGTTTAACAGAGTATTTGTGAGTCAGAAACGTATTTTGAGATTGATTTTTGACGTGGACTATCGAGACAGTTGCAAACCGGTATTCATAAGAGAGAAGTTGCTGACTGCTCCATATAATAATAATAATAATAATAATAATAATAATAATAATAATATATATATTTCGCGCCCTCCGGAAGTGTCGGGGCTCCGGAGACAGGGCCTGACTGGGTAATTACTAACAAAAAAAAAAAAAAAATTAAATGTGTAAAATTCATACGAAACAACTTGAAATCCTTTGAAACTAATGCTTCTTCGCATGCTTACCACACACGTCATGGTAGTTACTTGAGAATACCAATCCACAAAACTACAAAATTCGAAGATTCTCCTCTCTACAATGCATTCAGTTTCTACAACAAACTGCCAGCGGTTATTGAATTATGAATGTGATAGGATATTTTTTAACAAAATAAAATGCCTGCTCATTGAAAAATGTTATTATTATTAATTTGTTTAGCTTTAAATTTGTCTCCTGTGTTATACTGCTGTCTTTTTAATTTGTGATAAATATGGTTTTGATTTGACAGAAAAAGAATATTAACGAAACAAAAAGTTATTTTGAAGTGTTTCTTGTGTTATGTTGTCTATTCTGTTTTTGTCGTAACTTGTATTTTTAATTTTACATATTATAATCGTGGTATATTCATATTTATGACTTACCATATGTACAACCGTACCAAAAATGGTTAATAAAGTATTATTATTATTATTAATCTTTCTCTAACCTCAGCAATATCGATGAGTATGTCTCAAAAACACTTGAGTAAAGGTAGTATATACGAGGTTGGAGTGTTGTCAGAAACTCTTAGTAAAAAAATGTATTTGATACATTTTTCATCAAATCCTCATTTTCTTGGAGTCGGTGTGAAGTTAGCTGTAATTTTCCAGCAGCCCCTTTCAATTCAGCTCCCAAAATATCCCTGGCGTCGGTGTATATTTTTTTTATCTATCGCTCAGACAGGTTAAGATTTGAATTTGGGTGAAATTCAGTAAGAATGATGGAAATAATTTACACGAACTTTGCTTTTTTTGGAAAGGCCTGCTTACTGCTTCATAAATTGTGGGATAGAGTATACCGGGGAACCCGAAAATCAATTAAACCTCTCTGTATATACGTTAAATTCAATCTCTTTTAAATATGTACAAAATCACACTGAATTTGAATTCGATTCCTAATCGTGTGATGATTTCATAGGGTTTTCACGGAACTTGCACATTTTGAATTGAAAATTTTGTTTTTTTTTCATATTTCAAAAAATCGCAAGGTTCCCTCAGATGTGTCCTCTGAATGTTCGTGGTATGATTCGTAATTAGCCGAACAGGGTTGGATCAGGATTTTGAAGATCTCCAAAACGATGTGTTACAAGGAAAAAGGTATCCATTTCGACTCTATGAGCATTGAGGTGGAATCTTTATTGCAGTGGGCTCTAAATTTCACACACCATGTTCATTGTCTGAATCAGTGTTGTTTTATTTAAAGAGAGACTCGGAGTGGGTGGTTTTGAAATGAAATTATGGTATGACCAATGAATAATGAAGTATTATTTATCGTTTTGCAAAGGACGGAACGGAAACATAATTGACAGTTACAGTTTATTGGCCACTTGCTATTTTCTTTATTCCATGTAAATGATCGATGAAACTATAAATATCGTGAAATTCTTGGAATTACGCACTAGGTACGGCATCAAATTCGTAATGCAGATGCATTTTCTGGTGAAACCATTCATATATTTCATATTCATTCATGCGAAAAAAAATGATAATAGTGACAACCGGTTATTCATCTGAATCAATGTTTCATGAAAACTCTGGAATGCAGTCGTGTCAATTCCGAAGGAAACAACTTTTCCACCGTTCACGTGTGATCATTCATAATATATGAAACTCCCGAGTATAGATAGGCGATTTTAAAATCAATAATGCAAACGAAAGCAGTGTTGAACCCTCGAAGTTGACGTGTTGAGGAATTGTTTAATCGCCTATTATCGAATAGAATATTTATTTAGTCTGTCGAACGTACTGCTGGCTGGCTGAGATTGCATAACCACCGTTTCTTTTGAAGTAGATAATGAATATGTTAATGCTGCGTTATTATTAGTTCTTATTAGCAAATGAGTTGTTCTAGAACGGATTTTGCGAACTTGCCAACAAATAAAGAAATGTTTCTGCAACATTCAAGAAAAAACATCTATAAACTGGAAGTTTTGATATTGTTACGATATTACTAAATGATACGTCGAGCACACTACTAAACTGTTTTTATAAACTTCGCTGTCAACATACAACTACTACACTGACTGATGAAACACTTAGATCTGCTTCATCTAGCTAAATATTCCAAACACATGTGAACTTCTTTCAAAAACTTCGTCATAAACTTCCTTCCGAGTGAAATATGTCGCCTTATATACTCAATTCGTCTAGACTAGATTCTTCGGAATTCTGTTCTCTAGATTACTCAGTACAGAAAACCATCCAGACAATTCCAATAACTGATTGAGGAAATGCCTACGGCGTCGGCTCATTTGTTATGCAAATGAGTTAGGTTTTATGTTTCGGCACTCGACAGTGGCGTAGCTAGGAGATTTTTATCAATCACGTAACATTATCCTCCTCCTAATTTTGATCGCCCCAATCAAACAATGTGTCGTTGTCTCCATTATAACGTTTGAGTCTCTCTAGGTGAACGACCTTCATTTTCGCTCTCGGGCTGCGTTGAATCCTATAGACCACGTCGTTTATTCTATTCACTATCGTATAGGGTCCTTCCCAAGATGGTGTTAATTTAGAAGAACATCCTTTCTTACGACGAGCCACACTCGATCTCCTTTAAATCCACCAGTATTGGCCTTAAGATCGTATCGAGCCTTCATTCTATCACTAGTTATCTTCAGTCTGTTTCTTGTAAATTGGTGGATCTCATTCAAGCTATCTCACAGTTCGTCAGCATAATCCTGCACCTCTTTTTCTTCAGCACTTGGTACACCAAGTCACAGGGCAAACGAAGTTCTCTCCCGAAGATAATGCTGGCTGGGGTGAGCTTTGTGGAATCGTGTACAGATGCCCTGTAAGCCATCAAGAATAGTGGAAGATGTCGATCCCAGTGCTTTTGGTGCTCCTCTACTACGTTGGAAAGATGTTCTTCCATAGTCTTGTTGAACCTTTCACCATGCCATCAGAATGTGGGTAGAGGGCATTTGAAAGGCTTTCCCGGAACAAAGCACCTGGTATGTACAAGATGAAGTGGACAGATTGTCCTTATATGGAAGACAGGTTACTGTTGAATGCAGTGCCAATTTGGTGGATAGGATCCTGCTGATTAGATTCGGGGAACTTGAGGAAAAACTTCAACTCGTCCTCGAGGAGCAGTTCGGCTTCTGGGGAGGTCACTCTACAACCCCTCAGGTGGCCAGAATTGTCCACGTGTAAGTTTGCTAAGCCGTTCGAGGTAGTCCAACGGGGTGAGTTTCCGAAAAAGAATCATAAAGAGTACAAATGGCTTTTTACACGTTTCTGTTCGACTCACCATTGCACCCCTTCGGACGGCCTGGAAAACTCCCACGTGGTATTAGTGATGAAGGAAAGAGCATTCTTTGTCAAATTTATCGAACAGAATTGTGTACAAAGGTTGTTGTGCCATCTATGATTTTTTTGTGAAAGCTCATCCCTATTGCACCCCCTCGGATGGCTTGACAAACTCCTTCGTGGTAAAAGGGATGAAGGAAAGAGCATTTTCCATAACACAACCCAAGCAGAAACGTGTACAGATCTATTTGTGCACTCTAGATTTTCTTATATTTTTCTCAGTGTAGGTACAATTGTGAATTCAGATAACTTCAAACCCGTAATTCGTACCTGGTAGTTCTTCATGAAATTGATCCTATAGGGTATGTTTCTTCAAACAGAAGAGGTGATTCACCAGCATATAGAAAGATTCATAAATTAGATTACACTTGTAGTTTCGTAAGCGTCGATGATGAAGAGAATTGGCCCCAAAACAGATCATTGGGGAACTACTATGGTATGATTGAGTTGCTCAGGAAGGCACGTCTTATTACAGTTATTATACATTTCGTGAATGAAGTTAGCATCATATAAGTTTGAATAAGGAAAAAAAAGTATTTTAGAGTAGTGTTATTTCAAAAATATGTCGATCGAAACGCATCATATAATTTTCCGGTGACGATATAAAAAAATTATCATTTTCCTGTAAACAAACAACTCGAAAAGTCATTATGGAGTCGCAGCTCGGAAGTTTTTCGGTGTACTTCGTAGCATGCCTGCAAAATCCATTGCGTGTAGTTGAAGTTTAGCAAAGTAAATTGCATCCGGCAATCCACTTCGAACTAGGTAATCCATTTTGAGATAAACCGATTGTTCTGGGTCGCTGCAAATGCCAATGAAATTGAAGAATACGCTTCTCGGGGAAACCGTACGTTTTAGATGAGCGACAAAGCTATAGATACAATTCCTCCATCATAGCTTGCCGTAGGTGGATGGTAACACACACTAGAATTGATAGACGAGTTCGATATCCGAAGTTCAATATCTTTTTACTATGTCGCAGTGATGTAGCGAGTTTGAATGAGTGATAATACCACTAAAATTTCGATTGTGTTGAGAGGGTTCTTTTGAATCGTCAGCCTCACGTATCTTCTTCCGAAAACAACTGTGAGGCTGGTGGATAGATCAGAGAGGAGGTACCGAAGCTAAATCCGCTCAGCGACCTTCAGCACGCTTACCAGAGTGGTAAGGACACGAAGAAATTACTAGAAGCGATTTCCTGGAGTTAGGACCGCTCCACAAGAAACAGTTTGCTTACCACGCAGGTAAATCCACGATTAATGTTCTACAATGCCTGATTGAGAGCATTGAAATGATATTCGTGGCAAAAGAAATGGCTCTTCGTGCCATTATCGACACAGAGGGTGTATTCGATAACACCTCACGTGCTTCCATTACTATATCACTAGAGGAAAGGAATATCAATGCCTCATTGATCAGATGGATACAAGCGATGCTGGAAAGCAGAATCATTGTAGCGACCCTGGAGGGGGAGACAGTCAGGATGACAGCGGAAAAAGGTTGACCTCAAGGAAGAGTTATATCGCTTTTACTGTGGTCACAGGTTGTCGACGACGTACTAGTAAACCTGGGTTCATTATTCAAGGTTACGCCGATGACCTGGTCACAATCAGAGGCTGGTACGCAAAAGAAGAACTCAATGTCAATCCTATCAAAACAGTGCTGGTCCTCTTCAACAGGAAGCAAAAGTATGAGCTTGAAGCACCAACCCTGAATGGATGACATCTCCCTAGAAGCCATGTCTAAACCGACAGATGTCATGCCGATCAGGTACGACTTCGAAGTGCAGTTTGAAGTGGACTCTCCAAAGCCCAATTAAAAAAAGACTTTCGATGCTGTAAATAACGTGTCAGTACAAAGACAATCGAAAAGGCTAACATCCAATGTTTCCTTCTATATATTATATTATTTATGGACATTTTGTCAAAGAAAGCAATTTTTCAGAAAGTGTTACTCGAAATATAAGCACCAGACGTTCTGGCCGAATTTTGTATTTGTGTGATTGAAGTAGGGCAATTTTCACGTTGTTTGAGATATGGCCAACCATCACCTTCTATATACAGGGTGTTGTCAAATACGTGCGAACGTTTTTAGGGGTGATTCCCTGTCGAAAATTTAATGCAAACAAAAAGTATCAGATATGTCCTTCAAAAGTGAAGCGTTGTCAAAAATGAGGATTTTTTATAAATTTTTTTTATTGCTGGGTGTTAAAGAAATGGTATTCCATCAGTTCCACCAATGAAAAGACTACCTATGGGTATTTTAAATTTTGTTGTGATATTTTAAAAGGGGTGAAACATATAAATTCTATTTAATTTTTTCTAGGAAGTTTTCAACAAAACAAAGTTTCCTGATTCAAGAATATGTGTTCAAAAGAATGATTTATCGCAAACATGTTTGAACTCCTGTGTTGTTTCCGTGAAGGCAATATATCTTGAATAAAAAAACTAGCAGGTGTCTGTCAAGTCGCTTTGACTTTTGTGTGGTAGTTGGAAGCTCAATGGTGCCTTTTCTGTAACCCTTCAGTATTTCAAGAAAAAATATTTCTCACTTTTGGAAGCATATAACTTTTCATGGAAAAGCCTAAGAGCTTTTGTTTACATGACTTGTTTTGATTTTCGGTATAGAATGACCTCCTAGAAACTTCCGCACTTATTTGACAACGCCCTGTATGTAAGTCTTGAAAATTATTATTACAGACTTCATGTGTGGGGTATTGCTGAAATCGGGAAAATGCCCACATTTTATTTCTCTCATGAAAAAGGAATTACTGGAATAAAAAAATGCAATGACATCAAAGGTATCGTAGTGGTGGGGGTAGGCGCCTCAAAAAATTATAAATTTCAATGATATTGACCATGACTGATTACTAACACTGTGCCAGTCAAGTTCAACTTTGAAAAACCTTCGACGTGGTAATTTCTAACCGCTATATATGAATTTCGATAATAAGCTTGGGCCAAGCTACAACCACAGATATGACTGAGAAAAGAAGCAGTGGTGTTTGGAGACTGATGGTATCTATCGGTTTTTTCCAGAGTCAGAGGGGTCTTTGTGAAGGACTATTTTTGAAAAGGGTAAAATTATTGATGGTAATTGGGCTAGTAAAAAAAATCCTTCGTTTTCTTCCTAAACAAGAAGTATGATATATTTTCAGTCCGTAATAATAGTTGTTTAGTTATCACCCGAATGAGTAGTTGAGAGAAATCAGGGTTATCAAGGGTTTTCAAGGAACGCAATTCCAAATAAAAAATTGTATATCCCCAAAGCGTCGAATATTTCTCCATACACCGCCATTATTAAGTAGAGAATTTTTTTGAGCTGCTTGAGGGGACGAGAATGTTTTTGTGCTTGGGATCGCATGTTGAAAGGTAAGGCTCCCGTCATGTCTAACTCGCACAATTGTCCCGAATAATTCTGAGATAACAAAAAAATTACATTCATTGAAACATGCATACGTTAATATTTCCTTTCCTTGTTTATAAGCACAATAACCACATACTTTGTGTTATTCTCATTTAACTCGAGCACTCTATGCGTTGCTTCAATTTTCATTTTCGATAGACAACTGTTCGCCTACCACTTGAAAAGATTTATTTATTATCGATCCAGTGACCTCAGCATCTTTCAGTACCACCCTACAGCGCTCTATTGAATGATATAGCACGTACCTAGTTCATATTTCATACCTGAATTTATTTCAAACTTTCTGAGCTCTCCCTGTGTTGTCATTTGATTAGTCTCATCATTAGTTGAGCACATTTAGTTGTTCTATATCTCTCTGAATCATATTTCGCTTTTATGCTATCGACAGCTTTATTCTATCGAATATAATGTTTTGCTTGTAGGAATTATCTACTATTTTTTTCATGATATGGATGCCCATCCGCTGTTATAGACCTGCCTTATCTTAACCCATGTCAATATTCTTCCCGTGTGAATTCTGTATGCTTCTTCATCAATATTTCATTCCTTATTCAGATTATAATTTTCTTTTATGCAGAGTTAAGCAAATTGCTTAATTCTTGTGTAATTAGTCACCCCATTATATTCAAGTTTTGTTCTGCAGTTATGATGCTGAGATCTTGAGTGAAATACTCCGGAAGCAAAATATCTCACCATTCGGATTTCCAACTTGAAGATTTACTTTTGTACTGTGGACTCAAAATATATAAAAAACATAATATGCACAAGTGGCTCACCATCATTGCACCCTCTCGGATGTCTTGGCAAACTCATACGTATTATCAGGTATGGAGAAAAAGCCATTTTTCATAACATATTCTCAGCGGAAAGCCATTTGTGCCTTCTATGATTTTTTTTTTCGAGAACTAACTCCTATTTCACCCCCTTGAACGGCTTGGCAAACTCTCACGTGGTATCAGCGATGAAGGAAAAAGTATTTTTGATAATATTCTCCAAGCAGAAATGTGTACAAAGCCATATGTTTCTTCTATGATTTTTTTCGGAAACTCACCATTATTTCACCCCCTTGAACGGCTTGGCAAACTTTCACATAGTATCAGTGATGAAGGAAAGAGCATTTTTGATAACATTCCCCAAACAGAAACGTGTAAAAAGCCATTTGTGTCTTCTATGAACTTTTTTTCGGAAACTCACCCCTATTCCACCCCCATGGACGGCTTGGAAACTCTCACGTGTTATCTGTGATGAAGGAAAGAGCATTTTTGATAACATTCCCCAAACAGAAACGTGTACAAAGCCATCTGTGTCTTGTATGATTTTTGTTTCAGAAACTCACCCCTATTCCACCCCCTTGAACGGCTTGGCTAACTCTCACGTAGTATCAGTGATGAAAGAAAAAGTATTTTCCTCAAGTTTCTTCAAGCAGAAACGTGTACAAAGCCATTTGTGTCCTGTATGATTTTTTTTTTGGAAACTCACCCCTCTTCCACCACCTTGAACAGATTGGCAAACTCTCAGGTGGTATCTGTGATGACGGAAAGAGCATTTTTTATATTATTCCCCAAACAGAAACGTGTACAAAGCCATATGTGTCTTCTATGATTTTTTTTTCGGAAACTCACCCCTATTTCATCCCTTTGAACGGCTTGGCAAAATCTCAAGTAGTATCAGTGATGAAAGAAAGAGTATTTTTCTCAACTTTCTCCAAGCAGAAATGTGTACAAAGCCATTCGTGTCTTCTATGATTTTTTTCAGAAACTCACCCCTATTCCACCCCCTTGAACGGCTTGGCTAACTCTCACGTAGTATCAGTGATGAAAGAAAAAGTATTTTCCTCAAGTTTCTTCAAGCAGAAACGTGTACAAAGCCATTTGTGTCCTGTATGATTTTTTTTTTGGAAACTCATTCCTCTTCCACCACCTTGAACAGATTGGCAAACTCTCAGGTGGTATCTGTGATGACTGAAAGAGCATTTTTTATATTATTCCCCAAACAGAAACGTGTACAAAGCCATATGTGTCTTCTATGATTTTTTTTTCGGAAACTCACCCCTATTTCATCCCTTTGAACGGCTTGGCAAAATCTCACGTAGTATCAGTGATGAAAGAAAGAGTATTTTTCTCAACTTTCTCCAAGCAGAAATGTGTACAAAGCCATTCGTGTCTTCTATGATTTTTTTCGGAAACTCACCCCTATTCCACCCACTTGAACGGCTTGGAAACACTCACGTGGTATCTGTGATAAAGGAAAGAGCATTTTTGATAACATTCCCCAAACAGAAACGTGTACAAAGCCATCTGTGTCTTGTATGATTTTTTTTTCAGAAACTCACCCCTTTTCCACCCCCTTGAACGGCTTGGCAAACTCTCACTTAGTATCAGTGATGAAAGAAAAAGTATTTTCCTCAAGTTTCTTCAAGCAGAAACGTGTACAAAGCCATTTGTGTCCTGTATGATTTTTTTTTTGGAAACTCACCCCTCTTCCACCACCTTGAACAGATTGGCAAACTCTCAGGTGGTATCTGTGATGAAGGAAAGAGCATTTTTTATATTATTCCCCAAACAGAAACGTGTACAAAGCCATATGTGTCTTCTATGATTTTTTTTTCGGAAACTCACCCCTATTTCATCCCTTTGAACGGCTTGGCAAAATCTCACGTAGTATCAGTGATGAAAGAAAGAGTATTTTTCTCAACTTTCTCCAAGCAGAAATGTGTACAAAGCCATTCGTGTCTTCTATGATTTTTTAGGAAACTCACCCCTATTCCACCCCCTTGAACGGCTTGGAAACTCTCACGTGGTATCTGTGATGAAGGAAAGAGCATTTTTTATATTATTCCCCAAACAGAAACGTGTACAAAGCCATATGTGTCTGCTATGATTTTTTTTCCGGAAACTCACCCCTATTTCATCCCTTTGAACGGCTTGGCAAAATCTCACGTAGTATCAGTGATGAAAGAAAGAGTATTTTTCTCAACTTTCTCCAAGCAGAAATGTGTACAAAGCCATTCGTGTCTTCTATGATTTTTTTCGGAAACTCACCCCTACTCCATACCCTTAAATGGCTTGGCAAACTCTCACGTGGTATCTGTGATGAAGGAAAGAGCATTTTTGATAACAATTCCCAAACAGAAACGTGTACAAAGCCATTTGTGTCTACTATGATTTTTTTTTTCGAAAACTCACCCCTATTCCACCTCCTTGAACGGCTTGGCAAACTCTCACGTGGTATCTGTGATGAAGGAAAGAGCATTTTTGATATTATTACCCAAACAGAAACGTGTACAAAGCCATATGTGTCTTCTATGATTTTTTTTTCGGAAACTCCCCCTATTTCACCCCCTTGAACGGTTCGGCAAACTTTTACGTGGTATCAGTGATGAAGAAAAGAGTATTTTCGAAAACATTTCCCAAGCAGAAACGTGTACAAAGCCATTTGTGCATTCTAAGATGTTTTTTTTCGGACTCATCCTTATCTCACCCCCTTGAACGGCTTAGCAAACTGTTACGTGCTATCAATGATGAAAGAAAGAGCATTTTCCATAACGTATCTACAGCAATAACGTGTATTACGGAGCCACTTGTGTATTCTATAATTTTTATGTATTTTTCCCAGTGTACTTCATTCCACACTTCACCCCGTCCTGCTCTCTCCTGTAGTTTTTCTGTTTCCACGTCTCCTTTTCATCTTCTCGCACAATAGATTCATTCCTGAATCGTTTTTTGCTCCCATTCATCACTATCCATATTTTCCAATTCCTCTCCTTTTTCGTTCTTCCGTATTGTCATAGTTTGACTTTGTTTTCATGGTTACAGTGCGACATGTACAATGTGTATGACTCCATCAATGTTTGCAGTGTTTGCACGCTGTCTCCATCAAGAATAGAAATACTTACACTAATTACACCTGAGTAGGAGTACGGCAAGTGAGACGGATAAATGTCGGTCAAAACGTAGCCACAACTGAATCACACGTAACAGAATGTCATGTGGAATTTGTCATTCCGAATACCTTTCTAGAGGGTAACCAGATGTGATGGATTAAATCGAATGAGCGTTGATTCAATTCGGTTGGATTCACCAGATTGTTCGTCGGTTCTGAATTGTGCTGGACTTTCAGACCTTCGTAGGTTTTTATTATTGAATAAATATATTGGGCCGGTGTTGTTCTACTTTTTTAACTCGGTAGGATCAAAAGGAAATCAGAATTTCTGCAATGGCATTCTTTTACATGAGGCTGGATAGGTGTTTCTCATGTACTACAGCTTCAAGACGTACTCACGAAAAAATTGTCTTTGGAGTTGGATCTGTAGAACGAGGTGACCTTGTACTGGGCGATTGCAATACAGCGGGGGCCGTTTAGTGGGTCATCCAGATTGAATGAATATCAAAGTGAAGCATTGAAAGTAACCAAACATTGTATTGATTTTTTTGAAAATCATCACATTTTGTTAGGGCTGTGAACTTATCCACATCCACAAATGTACACTGACAAAAATATATAGATTATACCATGTAGGAGTTTTCCAGGCTGAGAGAATAATTTAATCAAGAAAATACCGGGTGGCTACGGAAGTATTGCCTACGGAATATCTCAGTTATTGTATGAAGTAGGTTTGTGAAATTTGGAGCGTCGATATAATGACATAAGAGCTAGAATTTGAGCATATTGACATGTCGAAGTTAACTTCCAGTCTGACCGGAAGTAACATTAACTTTCTTATTTTAAATGGAAACCCTATTTTTTTTCTTTTCGCTTTATTCAGCATTCAATTCCCTTTCTAATGACATATCACAAGTTGGTATCTAACCAGAAACTAGATCAGAAAAAAATTATTATTGAAATTCACCGAGTAGGCCGTGGAAGCAAAATGAAAGCCAAAAATTGAAAAGTTGGCTATGGAAACCATACGTCACTTGATAACAGCTGCTACTACTGTGATATTTTATTTTCATTCGTCGGCGTTATAAAAAGCCGCCAAAAAAATATTGGAAAAATTGGGAAAAAACAATACTCTGTAGGTCCATAACTTAAATAGGAACATACAACTTTTTCTTGCCTGTACTATTCAGCATAACCATTCCTTTCTAATGATATAATAGAAAGTAATTTTTTGAAATGAAATACCAAAAAATCCAATTATTATGTTATTTTTGCGTATGGCGATAATCTGTTTTATTATTTGAAGAATAATAATTGGATTTTTTGGTATTTCATTTCAAAAAATTACTTTCTATTATATCATTAGAAAGGAATGGTTATGCTGAATAGTACAGGCAAGAAAAAGTTGTATGTTCCTATTTAAGTTATGGACCTACAGAGTATTGTTTTTTCCCAATTTTTCCAATATTTTTTTGGCGGCTTTTTATAACGCCGACGAATGAAAATAAAATATCACAGTAGTAGCAACTGTTATCAAGTGACGTATGGTTTCCATAGCCAACTTTTCAATTTTTGGCTTTCATTTTGCTTCCACGGCCTACTCGGTGAATTTCAATAATAATTTTTTTCTGATCTAGTTTCTGGTTAGATACCAACTTGTGATATGTCATTAGAAAGGGAATTGAATGCTGAATAAAGCGAAAAGAAAAAAAATAGGGTTTCCATTTAAAATAAGAAAGTTAATGTTACTTCCGGTCAGACTGGAAGTTAACTTCGACATGTCAATATGCTCAAATTCTAGCTCTTATGTCATTATATCGACGCTCCAAATTTCAAAAACCTACTTCATCCAATAACTGAGATATTCCGTAGGCAATACTTCCGTAGCAACCCGGTATAGTGTATACCGGTATCAGGGATGAAGAGAAGAGCATTTTCGTCAAATTTATCTAGCAGAAACGTGTGAAAAGCTTGTTGTGCCTTCTTTGTTTTTTTCGGAAGCCCACCCCAATTGCACCTTCTCGGACGGCTTGGCAAACTCCAACGTGGTATCAGGGAAGAATTATTGAACCAATAAACCAATACGAAGGTGTTTTCTAGTACAAAACTTTACCAAGTATCAAAGCAGATATAACTAACTGAATGGACGTAGGAGGCAGTATAGTTGTTTTATGTTGAATACTTGCGGACAGAAATACCTATCGTAACAGGTTTTTACCAATCGCGTTCAACTATTTCTCAATTTGACTCTTTGCTTATGTCATAAAAAAATGGAAGTGCCGTAAATGACATATTTGGTAGCTATTGGGGAATCAGCAATTTGCATGAAAAATCTGCAATGAAGGCCCCATAACATGTCTTCGGAGGACTTCTGTCTGAATTTGCAATATTTTTGAAAATATGGTTTCAGATTGTCTAAGTATGCGTGGCTGAAGTTAGCTCAAATCTGCGCTTTGGCCAATTCATAGTTGATCAGACAAATAGTGTTCAAACTATACAGCATATTCAAGTAGAATGTTTCGACACATTATCAGATATTCATGATATTTTAAACCATTTAGATGTTTTTGAAAGGAATATAAATTTTGAAAATTGAATGCTTTAGAAGTTCTTCATTAGTCTTACGAATAATACATTTAGATTTAAAATATTGCATAAATTAAAAGAGACACCCGAACAGAATCAACTGAGTAGTTAAATATCTAGTCTTTATGCTGTTCGTTACAAGAAGAGAAAAAATATTTCTTGTCAGTTGCAAAAGAATATGACGATGCGGGGAATTTTTAGAGGTTTCTCAGTACTCAACATGAACTGATCAATTTTGGAAAATTTTAAAAATAAATTTTTCAAAAAATCCCAGAATTTGACCGTGCAAGGGAATCTTTCACGTGTTATCCCTCTTTTATGCTATACCTTGTATCTGAGCATATGCAAATCATATATTTTCGAATTCAGCATGAAATTTTGCGTATGTAATGCGAATTTCAAGTGGATCTGATTGATTTTTCTAACTTCAACCGTTGAAAAGTTCATCTAGAATTGAGAGGGGTCATTTCTTTCCAAGAACATTTTCAGTTAATTTTTCCTATCCATTTTCGGAAAACTCGACCTTTTTTGAATGTCCTCACCAAATTTGAAATTGATATAAAGTCGATTTAAGATTTCCGAGGCTTTTTACGGAACCTCGAAAATTTGCTAATGGGTCATTTAAAATTTTGTCTGATGATATTTTTATTTCAAATCCACGGGGTATACTATTTTCATCATCCCGAATCGATTGGCTTTCGCTAAATTGCTCTATCTTTAACCATTCACGAGTTGAAAAGTTCATATAAAGTTGAAAGTGGTAATTTCCCTCCAAAATTTCAATTTTATAATTTTTATGTTAATTTTCGTGAAATTCAACCTTCTTTTCGATATGCACACCAAATTTGAAGTCGATTCCGAGCCAATTAAAGATTTCATAAGGTTTTTACGGAACCTCTGCAATTTTGAGTTGAAAATTTCCGAAAATTTGCCGGTGTTCATTAAAAATTGCTGTCTGTTGATATTTCTATTCCAAATCTACAGAGCAGACTAATATGATCATTCTGAATCTATTAGAGTTCGCAGAATTGTTCTATCTTCAACCGTTCTGGAGTTGAAAAGTTCATCTGGAGTTTAGAGGGGTCAATTCCTTTCAAAAACTAAAAAATTCACAGTCATAGTCGTTAAATTTCATCTTTTCTTAATATGAACACGGAATTTGAATTCGATTCCTAGTCAATTTAAGATTTCATTGGCTTTTCACTGAACCTCTGCAATTTCGAATCGATAATTTTGGAGAATTTTGATTTTTTATATTTCAAAAATTTCGCAAGGTTTCCTCAGATTTATACTCAGAATGTTCGTGATTTGATTCAAAATCACTTCGTCGTTATTCAGAAAAGATTGAATAAACGAATATGAGTGAAAAAATAATTTTTTTTTTGGAGGGAAATGACACCTCTCAACTCCAGATGAACTTTTCATCAAGTGAGAAAAAGCGTATGAACAAAAAATAGACCTTACAATATTCTTTGAAGATTTTCAACCAAATAAAAAGGAACTGACTATGGTAGCACTGAACGAAGATGAGAATGACAAAAAAGAATGAGGAAGACATGAAAGAAAAATTATGAGAGCGATACTAGGGACAATTAAGATTTCACGAGGATAGAAAATAAGAACTAACCTAGAAATTCGCCAGGAATCAAGAGGATATAGGCAGCAAAATAAAATAATACTGGATTAGATGATTGGGACATGTATGGAAAGTGGGAAAAGAGACAGTCAGTAATTTATTCATTTTGAATAATATTTATTGAACTTCCATTGCCTTCAACAGAAGGAGAAACCATATCTCTATGCTTTCAAGTCACGACGTTTCGATTGTTGGGTATCTTCAATCGTTTTCAAGTGCTCCCCACCAGGTGGAAATTGGGGCAAATATCTGTCAGACAACTATTTCCTCTTACGAACATTGAATTACATCTGATATATGTTTAAATGCCTGTTCATTTCCCGATGTGGCGGGGGAAAGAGAATGGACCGAGATGAATATAGATGCAGGAGGTTAAAGAGGATCTACGTAGAGCAGGAGTGACAAACTGGCAAAAAAAACAAGGACAGAGTCAGATGGAGTGATCCACCCAAAAACTGGATCTAGATAGCTTTTCTAGCTTAACCACATTAGATGTGTAGAGGCATTGCGTATATAATGGTTTTCAACAAGATTTTTCAGTCACAGCTTTTCTGAGTAACTGAGTGTGTAGATTTTCAGGGTAGGTTGATAGTTATCAACCTTGATCTGACTACTTCAAGGGATTGCCGAGACCTTGCTTGTCTCCTTTTTTTCTGATGTTCTAGGAGGAGCTTGAGCACGTCCTTGGTCGACAAAAGCTTTTTGCCGGAGCTCCACAAATTTGCTCCGCGTAGTCTGTACCTTGTGGGATTTGTGATCACCGTAGTGGTGTGTCTTTTCAGGGTTTTACGTTCTGTAGATCTCTGGTGAGTACCTTTTTTTGGTACTTGTGGGCAGCCGTGATGAAAGCTGCAGGACCAGTTTGGATTTTCACTGCAGCCAACTTCAGTTTGGCCTTGTCCGCTAATCACCATTTGCTTGTGTACACGTCATGTTCAGTAATGAATTTAATGAGAAAACTCATCTAAGAATAAATCTTTCGGACGAATAAAAATAAACGATAATTCTTCTAATTAGCTGGATTGAATGTGTGGATTATTTCGAGATAATGGAACACACGTTTTTACTGTTTTTTTTTATTGGCAGCCGATTCTTTGGCAACAGTGCCTTCGAATCGATCCCGTTCGCGGCACAGTCGAAATGTCTCGTTTTCTCCAACCGATCGGCGATTCGCGCGAAACGTGCGGATCTTAATCAGACACCACTGTGACGTCAGGCAGTCCACTAGGTTCCAAAAATATAAATAAACCCATCATACTCATCTACTCTGGAATTTGTCTAGGCTGGTCGTGACGTCATCGCGGTGTTATCACACCTTTTTTTAGTAATGTTGATAGAGGTGGCGGTGCAGAGAGTTTCTCAAGGATGTTTACCCTGATTTTCAATTCGGAAAATAAGGAGAATTTGTTATGTAACACGACGGTTATGTATCAATTGAATCGCTGCCAAGTTTGAGTCTGTGAAGGAAACGCATGCTCACAACGTTGGCCAGAGCAGCTCTGATGAAGCAGATGACAAAATTAATGAAGAAATAATAATTATACAAGGTTTTCCAAACTGAATCACCATTGCCAACTCCGATATTATTGATGCAACGAACTCGGTTAAATGAGCAAACTAGAGGCATTTTCAAGGCCTTTTAGATGCTGAAGACAAAAAATTTACAGTAATTTTTTCCAAACATTCCATAAAAAGATATCTTGGCCCTTGTCTTGACATTACGTGTTGCATTCAACACAGTTCGGCCATCAATTCACTTAATTATAGATAATTTACAAAAAAAATCTAGGGGTGTCAAGTCTGGTGGACGAGTGGGCCACTTTAACGGGACCATTTGTAGTTATCTTATGTTTTTTCAGAATTCTTTATTTACAACAGACAGTGGAACAGCTATTTCTCTTGATAAGTCTCTGATAATTATTTGGATTCCCCTCGAAATAAGCTGAAACGTCAATTTCTGTATCCTCAGATATTACAAAAGGTTTTTCAGTCCTCCTGTTCTCAAAAACTTTTTCATTGTTCCTGAATCGTCGATGAAGCAAAGCATAAAACTTCCATCAGGTAATTCTCGATCGGGGAACGAATTACTGTAGTGTTGAAGTGCTTTTACGCTATTTTTCTAGTAGGTCTCTAACATAACACCTTTTTTTGATGGGAAAACGGCATTTTGGGAAAATCTTTTGTTGAGGTAAGTAAAAGCCAAGGGGGTAAAAAGGTAGTTATGTTGAAAAGGTGTGTAGTCATTTTCAAGCAAAATCTTGGAACACGTCGATTTATGTATTCGAAAAGACAGTCTGTAACATTAAAAAAATCCCCCTTCCCCCTTCCCCCTTCCCCCTTCCCCCTTCCCCCTTCCCCCTTCCCCCTTCCCCCTTCCCCCTTCCCCCTTCCCCCTTCCCCCTTCCCCCTTCCCCCTTCCCCCTTCCCCCTTCCCCCTTCCCCCTTCCCCCTTCCCCCTTCCCCCTTCCCCCTTCCCCCTTCCCCCTTCCCCCTTCCCCCTTCCCCCTTCCCCCTTCCCCCTTCCCCCTTCCCCCTTCCCCCTTCCCCCTTCCCCCTTCCCCCTTCCCCCTTCCCCCTTCCCCCTTCCCCCTTCAGTTTTCCTCACCATTAGCAGTAGTAGCTGAAATGGGAGTTCTGCGGTTTCTCACAGACATTTGCTAAAACGTTAAATTTGATCAAAGGAAATCACAATCGATTTTGGGCAAACCGGGTGTCCTAAATTGATTTAGCCAGGTTCTAGCCAAGATATTCTGTTGGAACAAAATCTATAATTTTCAGATGTAAGGATACTTTGAAATTACAGCGAAATTTCATTAGACCACTTAATATTTCAACAAGGCCTCTACATTATGCACAGCCTGTTAGGGCGTTTTTGGATAGAATAGAGTAGCCAGCCAGATCTCCAGATTTAACCCCACTCGACTTATTCCTCAGAGCTCACTTGCAAAACAAAATCTAGAACACCGAACTACAATCTCTGGAAGATTTACAGAGTAGAATTTTGAAGAACGCCGGAAATGCTACGAAATGTGAGGTCTCATTGAACAGAACTTGAAACGAGAGAATTAATTTATTTTTGTTGTTTGATATTAAGAAGGAAAATACCTTCCAAATGAGGTAAAATTCGAGTAAAATTAATTGCAAACGATGTCCCCCTTGAAAATGTAGTTGACGTGTTCGAGCGTTTTTATATAATTCGGTTCTGCCGACTTACACAGCAGTTGTTTTGCTTGTGGATCTGTCACGCTTCAGTAAGTATAATTTGGCTGAATTTTCAAAGCGCAAACTGTTCATAAACTCTCAATTTGTTATAATTGTTTAAAAAAACATCGATTAGAATTATGATCAATGTTTCCATCTAGTGTATATTCTTCTGGTTATTTAATAATGTACTTTGTTGAAACACCCAGTAGGCCATCGACTGAGGTCCTTCGACCTCTGTATATTAATTTTTCGTACGTTTTCAATAGTTCCCAAGTAGTACAATATATAATTGAATGTGAATAACTCCTCATTGAAATTGTTTGTGATCAAATGAAAATTCTAAGTAATAAATTTTTCGAAGAAGCTCCTCTTTATATTCCGTGTGGTTTTCTGGGTGTGGGGGTATTTTCAGTCGCCCAATAATGACGCCATGGCGACAGTGTCTGTCATTTTCACTTTATTTAATCCTCTGTGGAAAATATGCTTCCAAATATTCTAAAAATAGACCCGTTATTACAGCGGATGATCCTGCATATCCTGCAAAAGGATCACGTCTAATGGCGTCAATTCAATGACGCAATCGTTCGAACAGTGATAATAGGCCGGGAATGTTTGGATCATACAGTTGTTTTTAGAATTGTGGACGATTCAAAAAAATATGTGTCTCATACATGATGTGTTACGTCTAGACCGGAGAGCCTTGACATTCTTTCAAAATAAAATGATGATCGCCGGAACTGTGACGTTTTTCAGAGATTGAACACTGGAGAATATTCTAGCTTCCGTTCGGTGTTATTGGTTTTTTGCTACACTACCGCCCTTATCAATTTTCTCGCTCGGAGGCATTTTCAAGACATAGTTTTCGTTGAACTTTTTATTTCCTCTATTAGGTAGTGGCCCGGGATTTTCTAAAGTTGATATTTTCCTTTTGATTTCGACAACTAGTCTCGGTTTAACATTCCTATACTTCCATATCGTTTGCAACCCAATTTTCAGTCGATTTCTCGGGTGTAGCTAGATGGATGCCCAGCCATCACAGATACATCTCTAAGACATTGCCGCGATGTCACTTCGCAACCTACGACTCGCATCGTTACGTCGCCCAGACGTCCCAGCGACTCACTTTTGTCACCCTCATGATGCATGCTGGCGACCTCTATGCGATGTAGTTCTGAGACGTCTTTGCGATGTAGTTCTGAGACGTCTTTGCGATGTAGTTCTGAGACGCCGCAAAGATGCCTCCTAATAACGATCAATGCATCGATACAAAGAACAAAGAACTAGAACTAAATATGGTTATACAATACAGTAACAGCCGGTCACGCAGTCGCCTCTCGCTTTCAGTTTGGCCAACATTGAATACGATCTGTATTGCCAACTTACCGCGTTACTTCATAATAAACATTTAACACAAATTGAGGATTCGCTTTTCGACCGTGGTGGAGGACAGATGGCGTCCTTGTGGTCGGCAGTCAAGTGAATGTGTGTGAAAGTCCTATTATCACCTGATCTGGAGATAACTCAATAAAAATATAGTAGCAGTGATATCTACGTATAGATTTTGATGTCTGAATGATGTCGCAGTTTGACGTCTATGGCAAGTAACAATATGACATCGCAGGGATATCTAAATCCAGCTATCCCTAATTTAGATATCACAGGGATGTCGCACTGTGATATCGCAGTAATGACAACAAAATGACATCGCAGAGATATTTATATTCGGCTATTATTGATTTTGATATCTAAGGGATGCCGCGGTGTAATATCGTAGGAATGTCAACGATATGATATCACAAGGACATCTAAATCCCATTTTTGATGATATTGACATCCCTGAGATGTGGATGTTTGCCCAGTGTTGACTGGGTAGATTTCATTGGCCCATTTAAAAGATCTTTTACAAGTTATGGAAAGCCAATTTTATCATGAAAAATATTTAAATATTTCTCATGTGGAACTGGGAGTACTTGACAAGGCAATAAATCCCAGAATGAAATTTCTATTTTGAAAGTAATACAGCCTTCCGCATATTTTCCTATACTATAGGATTGTCGGCAAGAATCATTCTGTGGTTTCTATAGACTCTGCATTAATTTCGACAAAAACACAAAACACATACACATTCTTTCAATTGATTTTTGGACAATGGCTCGTGACCTTCATGCAGCGTGACGTCACACTAAACTGGTCTATTCTTATGGTCTATGGGAGAGAACCATTCCTTAAACCAATGACAAATGCCCAATTTTACTGAAGTACGATACCGAGTCATCAAAATTCCATGCACATAATATCCGTCGGTTTCTCTAGATCGATATCAATAATACCTTCCACGAATTTATATTCACATCAAGCCGTGGGCCAAATATTTTTTGTTGCTCGAATCATAAAGGGTCGATGGCAGAGCCAGGGCCGTATCCAGCAGGATATTACAAAGACGACATTGATCACAATCGGCATGATGGATGGAATTTTTATCTTCTGGTATCCCTTGAAAAGGTTAGTTATGGTTAGAAAACTTCGCTAGGATCTAGGCAAAGCAGGGAAGAATAAATGTTGTAAATTGTTACAAATCGAAATAGAGTTTTTCATTCTGATTCGAATGATGTATAATATGTGATACTTTGTTGTGATAACTTTGCATAACATTAAAAATATGTTTTAGTTGGCTTCTATTCCATCAAATAACACTTGTCAAACTAATCGATTTGTTGTTACCCCATTATCTGGCACGTCTGCTATTATTATCAAAGTAATAATTAAGTACGTAGAATATTTTTTTTTAACAAGAAACGAGATATAATCTGAACTTTATTGAAAATATCTGTCTCTAACTACAAATGAACGAACGAAATAACTCAACACTGCGAAGAAAAATCAGAAAAATCAAAGCAACTGCTCTAAATTCCTGCCTTCTTCCTGAATCCATAGATGTGCTCGCCATCCTAATTTTTCTATAGCCCTTGCTATATCCCTTGTTCTTATTGAACGACACTGTTCAATTATGCTTGTCCTGAGATCCTCCTGTTGGCCATAAGTCCGGTTTATTAATGTGCCCCACAATAAAGTGTCAAGTACTGTGAGATCAGGCGACCTTGCTGGCCATTTCACATGACCATTATTTCCAATCCACCTATCTGGGAATCTTTCTTTTAGATATTCACATACTGCTCCGGTATTATATGTAGGACACCGTCATGTTGAAATCAATATTGATTTAGATTTACGAGAGCTAAAATGTCTAGATAATCCTCAAAAGCGCCTCGGAGAAACTGCAGATAAGTTTCTCCATTGAGTGTTCCTTTAAAAAAATACGAACCAAGGATTTGATCTCCACGAATTCCAGCCCATACGTTCAATGAACCGTACCTGTGGCCTAACTGCTCTTAACTCTCTGGAATTGTTCCGACTCCAGAGCTTCATTATTTCTATTGAACATACCACAATTAGTGGATGTGCTCTCATCCGTCCAAATGACCTTTGAGGGAAATTGAGGAAAATCCTTTCTATTCATCAGCCAATTACAGTAAACCATCCTCCGTTCAGGATCACCAGGGTATAACTTTTAACAAATATGAGTTTTGTAGCATTACAGACCATTTCATCTGAGCTCCCTCCAAACACTTGTTTGTGGCGCACCTGTATTTAAAGCAATTTCATGTGTTGAAACTGACGAATACATATTTATCTAAAAAACGGACAAGTTGATAAAAGGATAGAAGTTTATTACCGCATATTGAATATTGTATCTCGTATTTTCATCTAACCGATTTCCATATTCATTCCTCGGTTTTTTGTAACTGCCGTACTCAGTAAGGTTTCTATTTAATTTTTTTAATAATGTTCTTGCTCGTTGTATTCTTTCAGTTCTCCCAGTGTTACTGTCTGATTGATAAAACAGTTTCGTCATATCCCTCCTCGATATCCCTGCACCGAAATCCCATTGGTGGCCTCGAATTTGAAATTCCCGGTATATCTCTGGGATTATCTACCTATGCTGTGATGATGATTCTTCCCAAGACATAGTGTCTTCACAAATCTTATTTTCGGGGTCGAGGCTATGTCAGAGCTCCTCCTCAGGGACAGGATCCTGCTAAAGAGATTCGGAGACCTTGAAGAGGAACTTCAACTCATTTCAGAGGACACTCTGGTGGCCAGAATTGTCTACGGACTGAGGGAAGGCTCCCATCAAGGCCTCAACCCAGTCATGGTCCTCTTTGACATACATAAAGCCTTCGACACCGTCTGGGCTGAGGGTTTTGTCATAAAAATGTTAAGAGCAGCCAGGCCAAGGCACATGGCTAAGATTCTCGACTCTTACCTGGTGGACAGGAGATTCAGGGTGAGAATCGATAGCACCAGCTCCTCAATGAAGATGGCCGAAGCAGGGGTGCTGCAGGGATTCTGTAGTTCTCTGTAGTTTTTCCGGGATCTAGTAGAAGATGAGGTCAACCATAAAACCTTAATGAACTGATGTTAGTTAGTTAGTACACCAAACAGACCCCTGCACAACCCGGAGGATGCGAAAAGAAGAAAACCACTCACGAGTATATGGCCCACAACACCGTGTGCTAAACCTCATCAGCCCTAAGAGCGTTGAAACCCGTACCTTACCTCCCCTGGGGCTGAATGGGAGAGTATTTATATGTCCGTGTCGTGTGTATTGTTAATATTTTAAAAATATTCATAAACAAACTTTTTGTCTTTTGCCATGCGCAACAAAACGTCAAACATGAACATTTCCATTGATTGATTCGTTATTTTGTCGAATTTTACTGGACTATGAATTGTTCTGCGCCCTTGAAAGTACGAAAGCAACAGGACTACGACTGAGTTGTGTTGTGGAGTGAGATCGACAAAACTTTGGGATTATTTATTATTCACGAAGTTTAAGATGAGGTGGTTCTCGAAATAATGGTTGATTCACAATTGGCACTCGTGTTATTTATTACTCAATAAAGAAGCGATGCCAAGTACCATTTCGAGTTTTTCGTCAATTATTTTTTATTATCAACATAAGCTACTGATGCCCAGAAGTTGTTCAGTTCGGAGTTTTTTCGCTGGACGTTATTTGACGTTAGGAACAGTTCTGATTTCACGATTACCTTTATTTTGGCGTCCATAGTCTGGATCAGTTGCTGGGTCTGGGGACTTCGCGAATTTAATGATAGAAAAATATGATAACTTCTCAGAAACTGAAGCTGCAAAGAAAGGTTTGGAGAATAAGAATGACAGAAATGTACTTGATGTTCGATAACATGTTCTTGAAAGTCGTTGTCATGAATCACGTGGGTACTGCGCAGTGAACCAGAATCCATCGCATAGAAGTTGCAAAGAGTACTGGTGGGACCTGCGAATTCGAAATGTGGATACAGAATACAGTGCTTAATGTCCGCAAACACGCTCATCGCCAGTAATTACCCAAGACGTCGCAAAGCGTACATTTTTAAGTTTCTATAGACAGCCTCAAAGCGAATTCACAAAGCAGCGGTTTTTTGAAAGATTATAAATATTTAAATGGAATTTAAATGCACCTCTCACGGAAATTAAATGAATGTACACATTTGTAATTACTGCATTGAACTTTTGAAAGCATTCCTTTTATATTTACCAAATTGATGAAATAAATGCAGGTTTGCGAATTTCCCTGGAATGAATAAATGGAAAGCAATTTGATATAATTTTCAACATATTTATTAACACTAACTTATATAAAATAACATAAAACAACAAAATAATAACAAAGTCTTCAAAAAAATATATTTATATATATAACGAAAACAAACAAAATTTTCAATGGTGGCTAATCACAGAAATCGACGCAATTAAAAAAAAACTTCCTTCATTGCATGCAGCCTCCACAAACCTGAAATGGAAAGTTGAGGATAAGTTGCTGCGCTATTTTAAGGCAGTAGTTTGGGGACTACATTTAATGCGCGTTATCCTAAAGGCACTGCCTGTAAAGCCACCCCCACTACACCACTACACCACTACATAATCTTCAATATTTTTACTTCTTTTCAAATAGAATATATGAGTGAAAAATATAATTATTTAGAGAACACAGCTTCAGGAATCAGAAAATGGGGCTTTTTCAAAATTATGAAGTGGGGGTGGAAAAAATTATCGAATACTCTTATCAAAGAAGAGTGATGAACGACTCTACTTGACGGTATATTTGCATAGACCTATACATTTTTCTTTTGCAAGTATTCAACAGAAAACAACTATTGAATTTTTATAATTTTCAGTTGCTCTTTTAAAATATCACACGTCTGTCTATCAAATGTTATTATAATTATTTCCTCTATTATTTCGATTTGCATCTGCATATAGAAGCCCATGGCTCATCAGTACATTTTTGTATCTAACCTAATCATAATCAATAACGTTTTCAGTTATTTATAGTTGTTTTCAGTATAAATTTTCTCTGCTGCTACCTCACCTTCCACTTGAAGATGAATAGCGTAATTTTTCATCAAATATGTTTATAATTTTGTTTATTTTACAAAACGAAGTCAAAAAGTTTCACTTACCTTTAGAAAATTTGCAACTTTTCTACACCAAGGGACTGAACTATGCACGAATACCTACAAAATACACAACTTTATAAAGTACCGATACAATAATTGAGTTTTGTTAGAAACTTACAATTCAAAAACTAAACAAATAAAAAATAGCGCTACAAGCTACAAGTTCATCAACATCAAATGACAAAGTCAAAATATCTGCCATGGGCCGGCCGTTGCCAGTTGATATCCTCTGCCGCTAGTGTCGAAAGAGGCGCTGTTCACTTCTCAAAAAAGTCGCCCGATCATAATCCATGGAACCTCTCGAGTAATATATTATTGGAAATTCAATAAATATCACGAAATGAACGTTAATATAAAACAGTCAAAAATATGTGGCATGGTGGTAACATTGTGAAAGTCGTAAGGACTTCTCTAGATCGCATTGATTTTTAACTGCTTTTGAATGGTATTTTGCGAAATCACAATGTTAATATTTATTGCATATCACTGTCCGCAAAGCGAAATCGCTGGTACTTATCTGTAAAATCGCTGGTACTTATCTGTCAAATCGCATTGTTGATCCATATAGAGACATTAAATTGAATTCACTGTCACTTACTGCGACTTCGCTGGTTGACTGGGTGGCAACGAAAAGACTGCGATCACTATTGGTTGTGGACTGTATCAGTTCACTGGGATGCCTATCGGCCTCTGTTATGCCCCCGATGCCTTCAAGGAGTTTCTGGGCTCATTTGGTGTATTTTTTGATGATGCTATGGTAATGGCTTAGACTTTTGAGCTACTTCTGGCTAACCGTGGCGAACTCTTCGAATACTTAAGGAGTTCCAACCTCAAACTAATCAAAATCATGAGCAATTCGAGATTTGTAAAGACCAGAAAATAAACATGACGCGGCTACACTTATTACCGCCAATTTGTAGAAGAATTTGAAGATATCGTGGCTCTTGTACAGAAATGTACAGAACTTCAACTGATAAATCGAAACTCATGAAGCTTTCGTCACGTTGATGACAGCCACATCAAAGATACCTCTTTCCTGGCCGCAGATGCGAGCATTTACGGACTTGGAGCTGTTTTATCATAGATACCAGATCGAAATCGTTTAAGCAGTGGTTAGTGAACGAAGTACCTGTCATCATCTCTCTTGAAAATGCAATCCTCTCGTGTTGGCGAAACGTCGAGAACATCTCGCACACACGTCGGCCTAAATAACCGAAAAAACATCATTTAATATAATTTTAGTTTAATGTCTGTCATTTCTTTCCTTATTTTCCCGCAATTTCATTTCGCGTAGTGTGTCTTCACACTCTCTGCAATTATGATGGTAGTAAGTAATAAAAAATTCATGGCTGTATTAGAAACGTTCCATCTCGACAGACGCCTGTTTTGCCATATAATTTTTATACCGATCACGGAATGATATGACACTGAATAACCTCATTTCGATAAAGGTCTGGCGTTAACGAGATATATTTGTATTGTGAAACGTCTAGGAGAAAGACAAGCACATCGAGCAAAGACTTGATTAAATTTCATTGTGCTCGGGATAGGGACGACTGTGATTTTCATGAGTGGTTATTGGTGTTGACGCCATTTTCATGGCTTTTATCATCATATAATATATAATTGCAATATTAGTGATACATAATATACTCAATTTGTCGGGCTAATACATTCTAAAACGTCAAAATAACCTCTAATAATGCTTTCGAGTGGAATATGCCGACCAGTCATATCAAGTTTTTTCTAGGTGAGATCAGTTTCAGCAACCGTCTGCTACGCTAAATAATAATAAGAGTAATGACAAATACTTCATTGTCTATGATTGATGTTATTGACAAAACGCTCAACCTACAAAACAAAAAATATTATCGCATTTCTAAAAACTCCAGAATTTACACGAAACACTTGAAGTGAAATAATTTTAAAATGTGTCTGCGTGATACTCTTCCGAACTATTATAGGGTCTCTTCGTGCAAGACATTCGTGTTGTCATAGAAAATAGAAAGCAATGATAACTTATTCAGTACAGTTGTGGACATCATCTATATTTATTTCAATGAACTTGTGTTGGACGACGGAGTCGCAATGCAATTTTCATTGAGCTAAATCCAATTGTGTACATTGAATGAATTGCATTGTATTGTTTGTTCAATTGGTACAAATTAATCCTGTCTCTTGGCAGCTGATGAGTTATGTACTGATAAAATATTCAGTTACAGGATGGTTGAAATATTTCACATGATGAGGCAAAAACAGTTTCAATTAATATTAAATTTGGTGCAATTATGAAAGCACAGAATTTTATTTCCGGCTGATGCGATGAAATAAATTAATGTTATCAGTCGAATTAACATATCAACTAATTGGTGACGTAATTCGACCAGAACGGTTGAAATGAATAACATGAAATTAATGTATTCCTCCTATACGTAGTGGATTTAGTTTAAATGACAAAAAAGAGAATGAATGACCAACTGCTGATATATTCAGGAAAAGGTTGAGCTGACGAACTTCTCAGCTGTCAGAAGGAATCTTTTGGGTCTCAACACCACCAGAGCCAGTAGATTTTCCGGAATTTTGACACCAAGGACTCGCCCAACTTTTGTCCTTCAGGTGTGTCCATTTTCCTTTACTTCGATGTAGTTCGCCCAACCTCCCTTTTAGTTAGCAGGATACAAGATCTTATTTATGTTTAGGATCCTGTCCACAACAATCGTTGGGTATCGCCAGCAGGATTTAGAATCCTATCTATTATATGCCTAGGGCATCTCTCGCGGAATCTAGATTCCTAGATACATAATTTTTGGACATCGAAGGCAGGATTTTGAATCACAGTTACTATATTGCTAATAGGTTTTTTTGGTTCTTTCATTCAAGTCTAGGAAGTCTACTTACCCAAAACTTCCCAGACTTCAACTCTGCGACTTCTTCTGAAGGTTCTAGCTTATAGAATCAAAACAAGCATAATTTTTCTGTTAAAAATTCGGACTTTCCACATCTTTTTGTTTGCAAACTTCCTGTAAAATCGCGTATGCCTAGAGATGAGTCTAAGAGAAAGGGTAGAATATTCTCTGAACGAAACTACAATAAGTTTTCCCAACTCTGTGCCACGGCGCAAGGGCATGATATACTGAACAGTAATGATCCACTTAACGAATTTCATAGAATTTTTACCAAATTATTCAACCGTTCCTTTCCTATTATGGCGATCAAGCGTAAAAAGCAGAAGCCATGGATCACACTAGGGCTGAGAATTTCTGGAAGAAACCTGCGTTCACTTCACACAATAAGAAAATTTGCTATGAATAATATTCCCTTTGTTAACTATTTCAACAAATACCGAAACATCTATAGAAAATTGATCAAAACAGCCAAATCTGTATACTATAACTCTAGAATTAATTGTGCAACCAACAAACAGAAAGAATGCTGGAAAATCGTCAACGACCTGAGAGGTGAAAATAATTCTAATTCTAATGCACTGAAACCGAATGTGAACCCGGATGACCTGAATGAATTTTACTGCTCTGTAGTCGGATAATCTTAATGAGAAATTATCACCTTCGGTTGACCCCAGTATTTATTTAGATCAAATTTCCGTACCCGAAAGTTTTTTCTTAGCTCCCACAGATGCCTCTGAGCTCAGAGAAACCATCGCCGATATTAAAAATAAAAACTTCTCTGAATGGGATGATATTTCAGTGAACTTACTACTCAATTTGCCACCCTCTTTGCTGCAAGTTCTGGCTGAAGCGATCAACCACTCATTCTCAGTAGGCGTTTTTCCTAGCTGTTTGAAAATAGCAAATATCATTCCTTTACATAAAAGCGGTGACCTTGATTCTCCTTCAAACTGCAGACCGATTGCTTTGCTTCCTGCGTTAGCGAAAGTAATCGAAAGATTAGTAAAAAAAAGAATGGCATCGTTTTTGAGCAAACATGGTATCCTCAGTACCGACCAATATGGCTTCCAAACCTCGAGAAATATCAATGATGCTATATTTGCATTTCTGGAGCGTCTGTATCTTACAGCTGCAGCAGTGTTCTGTGATCTTTCGAAGGCCTTCGATTGTGTAAATCACAGAATACTGCTCCATAAGTTGCACACTTATGGCTTCAGAGGTATAGCATTACTCTGGTTTCATTCTTATCTGGCTGATGGCTTCCAAAGCGTCACCATCGCCAATGTGAACTCAAAGCATCTGGCTTTCAAACATGGAGTACCGCAGGGCTCAGTACTGGGACCCCTGTTATTTTTACTATATGTGAATGACTTAACACTTGTCGACATACATGGCAAATTTACAATATTTGCAGACGATACCACCATCCTTTGGCATGGTACTGATAACGTAATTCTAGAAGACATCATCAATGAGGACCTGAGCGAAGTTAAAAAATGGTGCGACGCCAACTTATTGTCTTTCAATACCTCAAAGATAGGTATAATCAACTTTAAGTGCGTTATGAACAATGTATTTCTTAATAATGACTGTCTTAGCATCAAAACTTCACAAACATTCTTAGGATTGAATATTGACACCAAACTAAAATTCGAAGGGCACTTTTTAAACTTAGCTAAAAAGCTAGCGTCTGGCTGTTATGCCGTACGTGTTACAGCCAACGAATTAGGTCCAATTGCGGCAAAGAATGCTTACCACTCACTTATTGAATCTCACCTACGTTACGGTATTTGCTTCTGGGGCATGTGCGCGAACTATTTATTCGACAGGGTTTTTATTCTCCAAAAAAGAGCCCTAAGATATATGTGCAAAGCCGAATCGAGGGATTCATGTAGACCTTTATTTTTGGCCCATAGAATACTGCCTCTGGCCTGCATTTTCATTTTGGAAACCGTTTGGTTGATTCAAAAAAAATCTAATGAATTCAGACATGAGCCGACGACACATAATACCCGCAGCTCTTCCCACAACATTAAACTGCCTATCCCCACATCAACACTAACTAAGAATTCTATAATTTACGATAACAAGAAGATATTCATCTACCCTTGCACCTAAAGCAAATAAAAAACAAACAAAAGTTTAGGAAATCGGTTAAAAAAATTCTATTGGAGAAAGTGTATTATAACCTCACTGAATTCTATCAGGGTACCTGATTTTAAAATTCAGCTACCGATTCTCAAACTTGTTGGTTATAAATGTATATTTGCCTTTACCCTTGAAGTTCCTTTCAAATGAGTTCCAGAGGTCCCTATTTCGATTCCCCGTGGTTTTGGGGGTCACTTGGGAGGTTTCCCAACTAACTTACGTTGTTGGCGTACTTTCGGTTCCTCTGTTTCCGTTTTTCTTAGTGTCTGCTTCCATACCTGTGGTTGCACTTCAGAGGCACCCTTGGGGTTCCTCTGGTCGGCACTCTTTGAGCAGTTTACTTGGCTCCTCTAGAATGGGTTCCGGAGGTATCTGTTGTGGTTCCCCTCGAAGGTGGTTTCAAAGGTCCCTTGGGGGGTTTTCCTGCTGACTTGTGTTCTGGGCTTACCATTGGATCCTCTGGGTTCCTTTCCTCGAGTAACCGCCTCCGTTCCTACGATTGCACCACATTGGCACCCTTGGAGTTTTACGGTTGGCACCCTCATGGCGGTTTGTTTGGCTTTCCTCGAAAGGGTTCTAGAGATCCCTGTTTTGGTTCCCCCAGAAGGTTACCCTGCTAACTTATGTTTTGAGTGTACCTTCAGTTCCTCTGGTTCTCTTTTTCCGGATGATCGCCTCCGCACCTAGGGTTGCACGTTAGAGGTACCCTTTGGGTTCCTCTGGTTGGCGCCACCCCGAAGCAGTTTGCTTAGCTCCCCAAAAATAGATTCCTTCGGTTTCTCCTTATAGGTTGTTTCAGGGGTCCCTTGGAGGGCGTACTCTTGGTTTCTCTGGTTCCCTTTTCCCGAGTGACCGCCTCCGCACCTAGAGTTGCATCCCAGAGGTACCCGTGGGGTTTTTCTGGTAGACGCACTTGGGGCGGTTTGCCTGGCTCCCCTCAAATGGGTTGCAACGGTTCCTGTTTTGGTTCCCCTTGAAGATGGTTTCATGGATTTCTTGGGAAGTTTCCATGCTTGCTCATGTTTTGGGCTTACCTTCGGTTCCTCTAGTACCCTTTTCCTGGGTGACCGCTTCTCTTTTCATCTCAGATGCACCCTTGGGGTTCCTCTGGTCGGTGCCATCGAAGCAATTTGCTTAGTTCCCCTCGAATGGGTACCAGAGGTCCCTGAATCGGTAACCATTGTGGGTATAGTTGTTTGGGCACATCTCTCGACAGGCAGACCGTACCTGTGATCTATTTCTAGCCCCGAATCCACAGGGGCTTCATTTTCCATTGTGTCAGTTATTCATTTATGACAATATCCTATAATATAAAAAAACGTTTTTTAGTAATAATAGAACCCTGTGCTGTTAAATGCTACGCCGATGGGTGAAATGCTTTTGGTTGTGTATTATTCAACCTTTCGTTGTTTAATTTGGGTATGTATATCTGTCTATATTCATATACTATAGGTTAACTGTTTGCTTTTAGTACGGCCATCAGGAAATAAAGGTCTTTGTGCCGTTCCAACACGCCATTACATTTTCGTTTGTATGCAATTCTATTAGGGCGATAACCATATAAGAGGCCAATCGATAATATCCTCGGTTTTGCTTTTTATTTCATTTTTCCCGGAAATCTAACGGTGGTGCAAAAGCGTAGATGAATCCTTTAAAAATAGCGTTCGATTCGGATTTGATTCCTTTTTGTATTTGCTTTGATGGCCTTTCTCATTTCGATATTATTAATTTTCAATTAGCAGTTGTCAGGCAGGAGGACTCTCGATGTGCAATCAGTAATGAAATTATGAAAATAGCGGTGATCATTAATAACAGTTTTGGCCAACCAAAAGAGGATTTTTCCCACTTAACTAAAGACGCATATAACATATATACTTCATTTCAAAATATAGTTCGTAAATTAAAAGCCCGTGAGAGGTGAAATGTCACAAGAAGTTGCTCCAAACGCTTCAAAGTGCACTAGAGGCAGAGTCGAGTAGTGGTAATGGGGGAACGAGCCAGTGTCAATCATTCAGTCAATGTCAATTATGCAAACGCGTTTTATTTTGTAGAAACCATGAAATTCCCTTGATAAAACTTTGGGACTTTATTGAGATACTGCCATTTATTGAAGAAAGTAATGATAAGAAATAACTGATTTGAAATTTGAGTAATTATTCAAAAAATTCAATCCAGTTGCATGAATACGTCAATGTAATCAAAATGGCCATCGAACACTATGATGCCAAGATCACATCTGATCGATGTGAAAAAAAACTTGCAGAACATAAAATGTCGTGTGATGAAATAACGTTAATGGGCTTTTGAAGTGCTTGGTAAATTTATATGATTTGATTGATATATGGTTGAATATTCAGGTGGATTTCGGTGCCAACCAAACCCAAGCGTGATTTTTTTTCTGAAAAGACGATCTCGCTAAATTTGGACACATTGTGATGACGACCAGGATTAATAAAAACTGAATTAATGGATTTTTATACGACTAAACCTGTTGGGAAGAAAACAATGCACGTATAAACTATATACGGTGTTTCTTGATTCAGTGCAGTGATGTTTCCATTACGGTGTTACCTGAAACAACAATGATATCGTACAAAAATTTCAAGTATCCGTTGGTAGTGATTAAATAATACAGGTATATCTTATCAGATACAGTTTTTTATGAAAAAGGTCAGATCATTATATAATTGACACAGTAGCGTAATATTGACTTTTCCTATCAATATATCGTTATTTGTTCAACTATTTTTATGGCAACGACAGCTGTTGCAAAATTGTCATTTGTAACGGCAAAAATTCTACTTAAAAAAAGTGAATTTCATGGACTAGGATCGAAATCTCTGAAATGCACAATAATAATGTATTATGAGAAATGGATTACATTATTTAGTCTTCCTTAAAACACCCTATACAATAGATGATTTCGTCGGCAACAGAAAACAAATTCTGCCTCCTTCTACCGTTGAATTATATCTGTTCTGCATCTAGTGTCAGGGACCTCTATACCCATCACGCGGCTACGGTAGACGAAGGTATTGAAGACACCATCTTGACAGGCCATTATGAATTCCTCGGTTTCCGATTTCAGCCCACTTGACCTGAGAAATGCGAAGGTCAGGTTTATGGATGAGTAAAGGTCTTCAATGTTCTTGAAGAAGACCCCATGCATTGGCTTATTCTTATGTAGCTGTATATAAGCCCCTCATTTTCTGCAGCTTTGACGTGGGCTTTTTGCTGAACGGATTCCAACTCGGTGACAGAATTTGGGTTCGTCCGTTCAGTGTCGAATACGAAACCGAGTTCATCGGCTACACGGGTTGCTGACTTGAAAAGAACTGCTCCCACTCCACTCTACGAGTATACTTTTTTTTCAAGTCTAAAGGTCCCAGAGCCACTTACAATTTTGCAGTAAACATTGGCATCAAAGACTCTGAGGTCCCAGTGTCACCAAGATAAGTGTGGTGAGATACCCTGGCAGAAAAAATAATGTTGAATGATTCTGTATGCCAGAAGATCGTACATGGAGCCACAGGCATACTTACTTGTCAACTCAGTATCAGTCTCTCCATTCTGGGCCCTGAACCAGTGCCAGTATATGAAAATACTCAGTGAATGGGTTACTGATCAAATGGGTACCGAAGGAGCACCAAGTATATTGTTACCGGCTAGTATACTGAGACACTCCGTACTTTCAGTGAAATTTAGACGGTGAATCATATGCTCTGTGAAATGTAAATATTATTACGAAGACTTTTTTTGAAATTCCAAAGCGCATGTAGACACGTTCTTTGTTTTTCTAATCGATCGGAGTGCATATTTATCACAACTCATGCTTCTGGCATCATAAAACGTATTGATATATAAAGACGTTTGTTTACTCACCATCCATTCTCAAACGAACATAATAAACATTCCAGATTGCCGTTTGATATTTCAAATGGGCGGTAATGCCTGAAACTGGATGCAACATCACGTTCTGTTTTTGCATAATTCGAGACGTTTTTCACCCTTCCGGGGATGATAGGGATATAACGACATAATCATCTCTCATTTCCAGAAGTTTCGTCACGATCATGTTTGGATAGACCACATCTGTTTCGCCATTGGTTTCACATACATTTTTCCACCGCAGATTTTAATTGGGGATCAGTGTTTTTTTTTTGATAACGTGTAATGTGTGCCTCTCTATCATCTATCCTCTAGGATTTTCACGCCAGGCTTTACTCGGGGTCAAACATATTCTCAGGAGAGGCAACAGAGGAATGTACTCCTTGGAAGTGACATACAATCGTCAATAATACATCATAATCACACAATAACATAACGTATTCTATCAAATCGCACACCATCATAATCATTAATATGATTAATTACAGTGGGATAACATAAAGGATATGGTCTGTGAATAACTCTGGTTGAGTGGCCGACAATTATTGATAATAATAATACTACTTCTTATAAACACGGACCTCAACTGGGAAATGATGCATCAGTATTGATATTGAATTTACAAAACAACGAGTACGGATAAACATCATGCAATTGAGTGTAAACTTTCTGATGAGCAGACAAAACCGTTTTTACAGTACTTATTAAAAGAAAATAGGAGTAGAACGTACCATACCATATTATGATCCAATATGACAGATAACAATTGTTTTTTTTTTCTACTATGGAAGTATAGATTCTTTAATGTCGCATTTTGATGATACAGCGTTTCTATAAATGTGATTCGTATAAAATACGGTTCTTCGGAATTCCGTTTCTTGACTATCAATATTATGAAAATTGTGTTGTTTCTTTGTAATGATATGTTATAATACATTATAATTACTTAAGTATATGAAGCGAATATGGAGCAAAAATGTCTTCGTTCGCGAAATCTACAACTTTGAAACTTAAAAATATCCTGTTAATAATTCAGTTTTGGGTAGGTATTATTATACCTTCTGAAATAATAAATTCATCAAATACAAATAAGTATGAATAAACCGGTTAATGAATTTCATGATAAATATCATTTGGATTGGGTAAATGTTATGATAAGGGTGTTAGCTTATCATTTTAAGTGAATGTACGAGGGGTGGACTAAGTTCAAATTTTGACCTAATGGCGAAATTTTTAAATGAATAAATAACTTCTCACCTACGAAACGCTATTATAGGCAAGTGTTTCAGTTCTAGTTGTTTTTTTGTGACTCTATCTTGTCTATGATGCCTCGCCGACGAACTCGCTTACTTCTTTGGAACACCGCAGAGAACTTGGCGATGTGCTTTTTTTCCTGAACTTTTTCCTCCTGTTCTGCTCCTGTTCTGCTCCTGTTCTGCTCCTGTTCTGCTCCTGTTCTGCTCCTGTTCTGCTCCTGTTCTGCTCCTGTTCTGATCCTGTTCTGCTCCTGTTCTGCTCCTGCTCTGCTCCTGCTCTGCTCCTGCTCCTGTTCTGTTCTGCTCCTGTTCTGTTCTGCTCCTGTTCTGTTCTGCTCCTGTTCTGTTCTGCTCCTGTTCTGTTCTGCTCCTGTTCTGTTCTGCTCCTGTTCTGCTCCGGTTGTGCTCCGGTTGTGCTCCTGTTCTGCTCCGGTTGTGCTCCTGTTCTGCTCCTGTTCTGCTCCTGTTCTGCTCCTGTTCTGCTCCTGTTCTGCTCCTGTTCTGCTCCTGTTCTGCTCCTGTTCTGCTCCTGTTCTGCTCCTGTTCTGCTCCTGTTCTGCTCCTGTTCTGCTCCTGTTCTGCTCCTGTTCTGCTCCTGTTCTGCTCCTGTTCTGCTCCTGTTCTGCTCCTGTTCTGCTCCTGTTCTGCTCCTGTTCTGCTCCTGTTCTGCTCTGCTCTGCTCTGCTCTGCTCTGCTCTGCTCTGCTCTGCTCTGCTCTGCTCTGCTCTGCTCTGCTCTGCTCTGCTCTGCTCTGCTCTGCTCTGCTCTGCTCTGCTCTGCTCTGCTCTGCTCTGCTCTGCTCTGCTCTGCTCTGCTCTGCTCTGCTCTGCTCTGCTCTGCTCTGCTCTGCTCTGCTCTGCTCTGCTCTGCTCTGCTCTGCTCTGCTCTGCTCTGCTCTGCTCTGCTCTGCTCTGCTCTGCTCTGCTCTGCTCTGCTCTGCTCTGCTCTGCTCTGCTCTGCTCTGCTCTGCTCTGCTCTGCTCTGCTCTGCTCTGCTCTGCTCTGCTCTGCTCTGCTCTGCTCTGCTCTGCTCTGCTCTGCTCTGCTCTGCTCTGCTCTGCTCTGCTCTGCTCTGCTCTGCTCTGCTCTGCTCTGCTCTGCTCTGCTCTGCTCTGCTCTGCTCTGCTCTGCTCTGCTCTGCTCTGCTCTGCTCTGCTCTGCTCTGCTCTGCTCTGCTCTGCTCTGCTCTGCTCTGCTCTGCTCTGCTCTGCTCTGCTCTGCTCTGCTCTGCTCTGCTCTGCTCTGCTCTGCTCTGCTCTGCTCTGCTCTGCTCTGCTCTGCTCTGCTCTGCTCTGCTCTGCTCTGCTCTGCTCTGCTCTGCTCTGCTCTGCTCTGCTCTGCTCTGCTCTGCTCTGCTCTGCTCTGCTCTGCTCTGCTCTGCTCTGCTCTGCTCTGCTCTGCTCTGCTCTGCTCTGCTCTGCTCTGCTCTGCTCTGCTCTGCTCTGCTCTGCTCTGCTCTGCTCTGCTCTGCTCTGCTCTGCTCTGCTCTGCTCTGCTCTGCTCAAATATCATCAATCATTCCACCGTTAGCGTTCCCATCGAGACTGACCCGTCGAGGTCAGTCTTCACATCCCTTTGTGGTAACTTTGGAGACATGCCACTTGATTTTCCAAAGGAAGCATATTGCTGATAGTAACACCAAGCACCGAAATTGATGACTTTACCGGTATAGTTCCACCAGTGTACATCACAAATCAACGTGACAGGTTTTATGTCGAATATGCAACCCTGTCCGAGTATTCATTGAAATTATCGCCGATAAATCGTGATTATAACGCCGGTCAGTATTGAACAGAAGTGACCCGATTGCTGGAATACATAACGATCAATCTTTGGTTCTAACGTTTTCCCCAAGCCCCCCATTTCCAGAGCGTGTCCTTATTAACCACACCTTGACGTAAACGCCCGTAATTTCATTAGGGATTAGGGATGGGCGCTAATACTTTGATCGAAAGCCTGAAATTTCTATCTGGAATTATTTGTTTGTTTTCGCTATATTATGTTCGTTGAAACTTGCTTTAAGGCAAGCTTGGGTGGGATTTGTCGTGTGACATTTACAAAAAGACGACTTTTCGGGTTAGTTGGATCTTACTCTGAAATGAATAAATCCATCCGTTTCTTCATAGCTTAATAATGGTCATGCAATATAATTTGTATCTACAAAACATTTCAGTGCGGACGTGTATTTACTGGACATCCTGTATACTTCATACTTCTACAGAGTTTTGAATCAATGAATGATATATTTATCCAAAATTTTGATTAAAAACTAATGGAAGCATTCAGAGTATGAAAAACCTCGTATTCAATTATTTCCATATTTCCATTCAACGATCCGTTCTCTGACCTGAAAATGTCGGTTTCAGTTCAACACTATTTGTTATTTCATTCTAGTTTCTGGAACAGTTAACTCAGGCCGGAATATCCTTTGTATTACCAAAGCGAATCAACAATGCAAAATAAAGATTGATGAGTTCTCAAAACGTCGTTAATTATTTCTGTTCACGCTCATGGACAATTACTTAGTTACAGCTCTAATTATTCCATTGTTTTCTATCAACATATTCCCCGAAACAAAACTGATATACACGATATAATAAATGTTACATAACAATTTATGAGAAATATGATAAAAGGATCTGAAAACTAAGTTCAAGGGTACAAAAATAGAGAGACACAGAGAATAGGAGGCAGAGGGTTTGGGTATGGGCTAGAGGAAGGATGGAAGAAAGAGACCTAGGGAAAAAGTTGGTTAGAGAATGAGATGCAAAGGAGGAGAAAGAGAGAGAGACGCATATGGGGTGTAGGCAGAGAGGAAAGAGACACAGACCTAAAACAAGCGTAGAAGAAAAGAAATATGTAAGGCTACAAGGATCTAGACCCATAAGAAAGTAGCCCATAGAAATAGAGAGTGAAAAAAAAGTTAAGGGTAGGAGAAATGTGGAGGAAATGAGAAATAGAGGTAGAACAGTTGGAAGGCAAATAGAAAGTGAAAGACAAGACGCGGTTGGGAAGGAAAGGCGTAGAGAAAGAAGAAAAGAGAAGAAAATAGCGTGTTGACAAAAACGGATGCAGATTAGAAGACACATAAGTAGAGGAAAGGGGTAAACGCAGAGAGAAAAAGTGGCAGAGGAAAAGATAGACGCGAATGATAGAGACATTGAAGAGGATAGGAATGGGCTTTAGCGAGTGATAGAAAAAGAGCTAGAGGAATGAAACGCAGAGGAGTGATAGAGAGGGAGAGAAGTTTGGAGACATGCAAGACAAGATGAAGATTAGAAATATTTATGTTATTGCATAGGACTATGAAGCTGGGTTTGGAAGACATTCAAAGGAGTAAAATTTCAGAAAGAAGAATCATTAAATGAAGGAGTTGAGGTCCATTAAGAGAGATAAAGCAAGAGAAGGCAGACAACATGGTATGGGAAAGCTATGATGAAGATAAGAGAAAAGAGAGTGGTACACAGTTTTATACGGAGCGTTATTTGGAAATGAAGAGACAGAGGATCAGATAATAAGGAGAGGAAAAAGTTACCCAGATATGACCAAAGAATATTCATTTGGAGAAAGGTTATAGAGGAAAAGCACAGAAAGACTAGTGGAGTTAAAAAAAAAATTGAAACATGAAAGCAGTTACGGATAAAAAGAGACAGAAATGGACAGACACGGATGTTATATGCCATAAGTTATCGTAAATCAGGAAGAAAAGTGTTATTATTGTTTGGAGTTGACACAAACGCTGCATTCCCTTGAGCTTGGGCCCATAGGATTGAGTTCTAGCTGGCTCCCTTTCCGTCGGCCATGTTCGAAACGTGATATCATTAATTTTCGTATTCCAAATGTCGTCCTGAAAGTCAATTTCAAACGAACCGTTGTCCTATAGTGGACAGCTATTTGATTAATTTGATTTCCAGCAATGTGGGTTGATACTGAGGAAAAACCCTACAAGTTGACAAGGAATAACACTGTATAAATTCCCCGCAACGTTATCGACTAGATGAAATTCCTGGATAGTCGTTGCTGTCGATATGAAACTAATGCGGAAATAAAGAGTTTTGATAGAGTATGTAACGAACGAGCACATGATATCAGGTGAATTATTCTGTCAGTGCTGGAACGAATTTCAGGAATATCGGTGCAAATTATTTCCTCGAAATATTGATAGAACGATATTGTTATTGGACATTATCTCCAATATTCCAGCCGCATCAGGTCAGCACGTGTTGACCTGACGATAAAGGTGGTGGGCAATCAACGAAACAAATTGGAAATTATTTTTCTGTCAACAAGTCGTTTTGATAATAACGGCTAGTGAAGTGATGTTCGAAACTGATGACGACAGGAAGATTCTCTCTGCCACTAGCACGAGCAGCACTCCAAAAATCCTCAGTTGTTTTGTGCGAGCTAAGATTGACGAGGATCTTACCTTGTAACGTGCGATTCCAAATATAGAACACCGCTAGTGGTGGAATATATTATTTTCGATGGACTTTCCTCGGAAGAGAACACGAGATCACTGTATGGTATTTCCATTTGGGGAGATAACTGTAGAAATCATAAAAAGTACAAAATCACCAAATTGAATTATTAAAAAAGTTGTGGAATGATGAGTTAGTACACTCTCTGAATTTCAAGTCGATCGGCAAAAAAAAAGATTAGTCGAGAAAAGTCATCAGATTTAATTGAAGTTCGCACTGCATACGCAAATTGTATGCTGATTCCCAATATCTTTAATTTGTATATACATACAAGGTTTAGAATAAAAAAAAATATAACTTCAAAAATACCCTGGCACGATCGTATTTTTGAAAATTTTCAACTCGAAATTGGCAAGATTCCATAAAATGTCTATGAAATATTTAGCTGACTTTTAATCAATTTCTAATTTGGTGAGCATATTCAAAAAAGTTGAATTTTACGGGAATTGATGAAAAAACTGACAAGAAAAAATTTTACAGGAAATTACCACTCTCAACTCCTGATGAATTTTTCAACTCGAGAACGGTTGAAGATAGAGCAATTCTGCGAACGCCAATCGATTCAGAATGATGAAATTAGTATATTCTGTGAATTTCAAGTCGATGAAAAAATTAAAAAAATCATTCGAAAAAAGACCTAAGGGGTAGACCCCTAAAAATCATGAAAAATTCAAGGTTACCAGATTCACTCGAAATTGCAATTGCGCATGTGTGTGCATATAAAAAAAGGTTAGCTTTTACGAAAGTTATTAAAAAAATTATAAAAACCAAATTCTGGACAGAAATTACCTCTATCAACTCTGGATGAACTTTTCAACTCGAGAACGGTTGAAGATAGAGCAATTCTGCGAACGCCAATCGATTCAGAGTGATGAAATTAGTATATTCTGTGAATTTCAAGTCGATCGAAAAAAAAAAAATTACTCGAGAAAAGACCTAAGGGGTAGACCCCTAAAAATCATGAAAAATTCAGAGTTATTAGATTCACTTGAAATTGCAATTGCGCATGTTTGTGCATATAATATAAGGTTAACTTTTACGAAAATTATTAGAAAAATTAAAAAAAACAAATTCTGGAGAGAAATTACCTCTATCAACTCTGGATGAACTTTTCAACTCGAGAACTGTTGAAGATAGAGCAATTCTGCTAACGCCAATCGATTCAGAGTGATGAAATTAGTATATTCTGTGAATTTCAAGTCGATCGAAAAAAAAAAATTACTCGAGAAATGACCTAAGGGGTAGACCCCTAATAATCATGAAAAATTCAGAGTTATTAGATTCACTTGAAATTGCAATTGCGCATGTTTGTGCATATAATATAAGGTTAACTTTTACGAAAATTAATAGAAAAATTACAAAAACCAAATTCTGGAGAGAAATTACCTCTATCAACTCTGGATGAACTTTTCAACTCGAGAACGGTTGAAGATAGAGCAATTCTGCGAACGCCAATCGATTCAGAGTGATGAAATTAGTATATTCTGTGAATTTCAAGTCGATCGAAAAAAAAAATTACTCGAGAAAAGACCTAAGGGGTAGACCTCTAAAAATCATGAAAAATTCAGAGTTATTAGATTCACTTGAAATTGCAATTGCGCATGTTTGTGCATATAATATAAGGTTAACTTTTACGAAAATTATTAGAAAAATTACAAAAACCAAATTCTGGAGAGAAATTACCTCTATCAACTCTGGATGAACTTTTCAACTCGAGAACTGTTGAAGATAGAGCAATTCTGCGAACGCCAATCGATTCAGAGTGATGAAATTAGTATATTCTGTGAATTTCAAGTCGATCGAAAAAAAAAAATTACTCGAGAAATGACCTAAGGGGTAGACCCCTAATAATCATGAAAAATTCAGAGTTATTAGATTCACTTGAAATTGCAATTGCGCATGTTTGTGCATATAATATAAGGTTAACTTTTACGAAAATTAATAGAAAAATTACAAAAACCAAATTCTGGAGAGAAATTACCTCTATCAACTCTGGATGAACTTTTCAACTCGAGAACGGTTGAAGATAGAGCAATTCTGCGAACGCCAATCGATTCAGAGTGATGAAATTAGTATATTCGGTGAATTTCAAGTCGATCGAAAAAAAAAACTACTCGAGAAAAGACCTAAGGGGTAGACCCCTAAAAATCATGAAAAATTCAGAGTTATTAGATTCACTTGAAATTGCAATTGCGCATGTTTGTGCATATAATATAAGGTTAACTTTTACGAAAATTAATAGAAAAATTACAAAAACCAAATTCTGGAGAGAAATTACCTCTATCAACTCTGGATGAACTTTTCAACTCGAGAACGGTTGAAGATAGAGCAATTCTGCGAACGCCAATCGATACAGAGTGATGAAATTAGTATATTCTGTGAATTTGAAGTCGATCGAAAAAAAAAAAAATTACTCGAGAAAAGACCTAAGGGGTAGACCTCTAAAAATCATGAAAAATTCAGAGTTATTAGATTCACTTGAAATTGCAATTGCGCATGTTTGTGCATATAATATAAGGTTAACTTTTACGAAAATTATTAGAAAAATTACAAAAACCAAATTCTGGAGAGAAATTACCTCTATCAACTCTGGATGAACTTTTCAACTCGAGAACGGTTGAAGATAGAGCAATTCTGCGAACGCCAATCGATTCAGAGTGATGAAATTAGTATATTCTGTGAATTTCAAGTCGATCGAAAAAAAAAAAATTACTCGAGAAAAGACCTAAGGGGTAGACCCCTAAAAATCATGAAAAATTCAGAATTATTAGATTCACTTGAAATTGCAATTGCGCATGTTTGTGCATATAATATAAGGTTAACTTTTACGAAAATTAATAGAAAAATTACAAAAACCAAATTATGGAGAGAAATTACCTCTATCAACTCTGGATGAACTTTTCAACTCGAGAACGGTTGAAGATAGAGCAATTCTGCGAACGCCAATCGATTCAGAGTGATGAAATTAGTATATTCTGTGAATTTCAAGTCGATCGAAAAAAAAAAAAATTACTCGAGAAAAGACCCCTAAAAATCATGAAAAATTCAGAGTTATTATTAGATTCACTTGAAATTGCAATTGCGCATGTTTGTGCATATAATATAAGGTTAACTTTTACGAAAATTAATAGAAAAATTACAAAAACCAAATTCTGGAGAGAAATTACCTCTATCAACTCTGGATGAACTTTTCAACTCGAGAACGGTTGAAGATAGAGCAATTCTGCGAACGCCAATCGATTCAGAGTGATGAAATTAGTATATTCTGTGAATTTCAAGTCGATCGAAAAAAAAAAAATTACTCGAGAAAAGACCTAAGGGGTAGCCCCCTAAAAATCATGAAAATTTTAGAGTTATTAGATTCACTTGAAATTGCAATTGCGCATGTTTGTGCACATAATATAAGGTTAACTTTTACGAAAATTAATAGAAAAATTACAAAAACCAAATTCTGGAGAGAAATTACCTCTATCAACTCTGGATGAACTTTTCAACTCGAGAACGGTTGAAGATAGAGCAATTCTGCGAACGCCAATCGATTCAGAGTGATGAAATTAGTATATTCTGTGAATTTCAAGTCGATCGAAAAAAAAAAAAATTACTCGAGAAAAGACCCCTAAAAATCATGAAAAATTCAGAGTTATTAGATTCACTTGAAATTGCAATTGCGCATGTTTGTGCATATAATATAAGGTTACGTTTTACGAAAATTAATAGAAAAATTACAAAAACCAAATTCTGGAGAGAAATTACCTCTATCAACTCTGGATGAACTTTTCAACTCGAGAACGGTTGAAGATAGAGCAATTCTGCGAACGCCAATCGATTCAGAGTGATGAAATTAGTATATTCTGTGAATTTCAAGTCGATCGAAAAAAAAAAATTACTCGAGAAAAGACCTAAAAATCATGAAAAATTCAGAGTTATTAGATTCACTTGAAATTGCAATTGCGCATGTTTGTGCATATAATATAAGGTTAACTTTTACGAAAATTAATAGAAAAATTACAAAAACCAAATTCTGGAGAGAAATTACCTCTATCAACTCTGGATGAACTTTTCAACTCGAGAACGGTTGAAGATAGAGCAATTCTGCGAACGCCAATCGATTCAGAGTGATGAAATTAGTATATTCTGTGAATTTCAAGTCGATCGAAAAAAAAAAATAAAATACTCGAGAAAAGACCTAAGGGGTAGACCCCTAAAAATCATGAAAAATTCAGAGTTATTAGATTCACTTGAAATTGCAATTGCGCATGTTTGTGCACATAATATAAGGTTAACTTTTACGAAAATTAATAGAAAAATTACAAAAACCAAATTCTGGAGAGAAATTACCTCTATCAACTCTGGATGAACTTTTCAACTCGAGAACGGTTGAAGATAGAGCAATTCTGCGAACGCCAATCGATTCAGAGTGATGAAATTAGTATATTCTGTGAATTTCAAGTCGATCAAAAAAATAAAAAAATTACTCGAAAAAAGTCCTAAGAGGTAGACCCCTAAAAATCATGAAAAATTCAAGGTTACCAGATTCACTCGAAATTGCAATTGCGCATGTGTGTGCATATAAAAAAAGGTTAGCTTTTACGAAAGTTAATAAAAAAATTATAAAAACCAAATTCTGGAGAGAAATTACCTCTATCAATTCTGGATGAACTTTTCAACTCGAGAACGGTTGAAGATAGAGCAATTCTGCGAACGCCAATCGATTCAGAGTGATGAAATTAGTATATTCTGTGAATTTCAAGTCGATCGACAAAAATAAAAAATTACTCGAAAAAAGACCTAAGGGGTAGACCCCTAAAAATCGTGAAAAATTCATAGTTATTAGATTCACTTGAAATTGCAATTGCGCATGTTTGTGCATATAATATAAGGTTAACTTTTACGAAAATTAATAGAAAAATTACAAAAACCAAATTCTGGAGAGAAATTACCTCTATCAACTCTGGATGAACTTTTCAACTCGAGAACGGTTGAAGATAGAGCAATTCTGCGAACGCCAATCGATTCAGAGTGATGAAATTAGTATATTCTGTGAATTTCAAGTCGATCGAAAAAAAAAAATTACTCGAGAAAAGACCTAAGGGGTAGCCCCCTAAAAATCATGAAAATTTTAGAGTTATTAGATTCACTTGAAATTGCAATTGCGCATGTTTGTGCACATAATATAAGGTTAACTTTTACGAAAATTAATAGAAAAATTACAAAAACCAAATTCTGGAGAGAAATTACCTCTATCAACTCTGGATGAACTTTTCAACTCGAGAACGGTTGAAGATAGAGCAATTCTGCGAACGCCAATCGATTCAGAGTGATGAAATTAGTATATTCTGTGAATTTCAAGTCGATCGAAAAAAAAAAATTACTCGAGAAAAGACCTAAAAATCATGAAAAATTCAGAGTTATTAGATTCACTTGAAATTGCAATTGCGCATGTTTGTGCATATAATATAAGGTTTACTTTTACGAAAATTAATAGAAAAATTACAAAAACCAAATTCTGGAGAGAAATTACCTCTATCAACTCTGGATGAACTTTTCAACTCGAGAACGGTTGAAGATAGAGCAATTCTGCGAACGCCAATCGATTCAGAGTGATGAAATTAGTATATTCTGTGAATTTCAAGTCGATCGAAAAAAAAAAATAAAATACTCGAGAAAAGACCTAAGGGGTAGACCCCTAAAAATCATGAAAAATTCAGAGTTATTAGATTCACTTGAAATTGCAATTGCGCATGTTTGTGCATATAATATAAGGTTAACTTTTACGAAAATTAATAGAAAAATTACAAAAACCAAATTCTGGAGAGAAATTACCTCTATCAACTCTGGATGAACTTTTCAACTCGAGAACGGTTGAAGATAGAGCAATTCTGCGAACGCCAATCGATTCAGAGTGATGAAATTAGTATATTCTGTGAATTTCAAGTCGATCGAAAAAAAAAAAAAATTACTAAAAATCATGAAAAATTCAGAGTTATTAGATTCACTTGAAATTGCAATTGCGCATGTTTGTGCATATAATATAAGGTTAACTTTTACGAAAATTAATAGAAAAATTACAAAAACCAAATTTTGGAGAGAAATTACCTCTATCAACTCTGGATGAACTATTCAACTCGAGAACGGTTGAAGATAGAGCAGTTCTGAAATTATTATACCATGTGAATTTCAGTCGATCGACAAAAATAAAATATTACTCGAAAAAGACTTAAGGGGCCTTCTGCAAATCGTTCGTTTCTTTTTTATTGGACCACCCTTTTATATGTTATGGAAGAAATCTCGAGGTACCCTAGATACCACCATGTTGAATTTATAGTACCGAGAAGCGTGTATACAGGTAATTTATCAATTTATTCCTTTTGAAATAGCTCAAGTTCATTTACTGTGTATAACAACGCGGTTCTACTGTTTTCAGTGAGACACCCGGTAAATGGCATTTATGTAATGAGTGACAAGTTTTGTGCGTGGTTTTTAATTGCGCGAATTACATAGTTGTTGACGGAGACCAGTGGTAGCAGCGGTATTTCCAGCAGCGTAACTGCTGTGTATAATCGTCAACATTTCATTTAGTTTAGATATTGACCCCTAACAAGTTCCGATTATTTTTCTCTTTGGTCAATATGGAAACAGCCTCTATTACGTTTATTGAATTGGACTGAATGCTAGGGATTACGAGTCAAGTACTGGAATTTTGTTGAATTGTATTAGATGATGAGTATTTGGGAATTGGTGGACAGGGTTGCATTCGGTTATATTTTGAGACCAAAACGTGATATCAAGATTTAGGAGGTTTGAAGAAGATGCATACTTCTCAAGCTACTCTACTTTTGAAAGGTCTAGAGACGTTGCAGGTTCGCTGTAATAAATGTACCCCATTAAGAGCAGAATATGATGAGTAATAAAATATTTTGACATTGGAGTTTTGTTTGGTTCTATAGTACGCTAAGAAGTATTCAATATATCCTCGTACAAGTCTTAATTTGTATAGGTCTACTTCATGTAGAACATAGGGCAAGTAAGGTCAATTTGACATGTTCTCATGCAAAGCTTTCTGTTTTTTTCACTACGTCTAGGAAAGTTTATTGGGAGTTAGTTATCCGGAGTTGTACAGTATATAGAAACATTACTCTATCATTCTAGGCTATCATACTCTCTATTTAGTTTCAACCGAAACACAAAACGTTATTGTCCTATTGGAAAGCAGATCCAACGAACTTTCATTTTCATCAGAACAAATATCACAGCAAAACCGATGATTAGGTAAATATGACATTTGTGGTATTTTCCTTCGGCGAAGCCGGATAAAGGCTGTTTTCGATTTGTGCGAGAGAATTCCATTATGACTTATCAAAGATCAAAGGTCGAGACGATTATGAGTTGGGACTAATATTTGCCATGTTTCTCACATGAAAGTCAACAAGGTTGGCTCCAGAACTTAGATTTCGTCTTGATTCTATTTGACGAGTTGGTCCCAAATTATCTTTAATTGTATATCTTTTGTCGCTAGTGAGAAACAAACTTTTCGAAAGGTTTAAATTCGATGGAAGGTAAGACTTTTTAGTCTAGTCAACGAGAGCCTTTTTGGTCAACATTTTTAAGCAGTCTCGGAAAACTATGAACCAGGTATCATTCGATTCGGAAAAGTTATAAACAATTAAGTAAAAAAAGGGGGTTTAGTTTTTTGCCAATATCTCAAAAACTAATTGGGATTTTTTAAATCTAAAAAGAGATTCAAAAATTGGAGGAAATTTACTAACAAAAATTTCGACTCTCGAAACTGTAGGACCAATATCCATCACATTCCCAGAGGGGAGAAATACGGTCAAAAACTTCGGACACTTCATTAATAATTATTAAAACATATTAAATATGAAATTCAAAAAAGTTTAAAATATCAGGTGCTTACTGGATCAATTTACGTAGTAATTGAAAACTTAAATCAATCATCGAATTTTTTTTTTCAAATATCATTAATGATCCGTTTTTTTGATATCAGAAGCTACATGAAATTAATTTTTCAAAATTTGTATCTCTTTAATGGTTAAAAAATTATTATGAACAAATGCGTTGTTTATATCATTGAACAGAATATTTCATGCACGTTCATCTCCATCATCATTAAAATCTCATTGTCATAATTGACCCTCATGTCTACGAATAATCATCAACAGTCATTACTGCTGAAAAAATTTTACCAAAAAGGCACTGTGAAATGTTTCCTACCTTGCAGTTGAAATACATAACCACATACACTATAATAAGGATAAAAGGTGTGAAAATAAATCTGTTCAACAAGTTTTCAAAAACTTTTATCCTTCATTATGTTTACAGAACAGAACACCTACAATATTCGAAAAAAAATCGTGTTATGACATCAGTTTACGTTATCAAAGATGGCTTCATCAATATTTCATTGTTGTTGTTGTTGTTATTGTTGTGCAGAAGTTCTATCTTCTTCAAAAACTATGTATAGGTACTGTAATAAAAATGCATTTAACTTCCTCTTTCAATCAATTTTTATAATTAATACTTAGCTAATTTATATTCACCAACTAAATATGACCATGAAAACTTATGTCACACAGATACGATTTGGTATGCAACCAGATTTTCTTCATATCGACAGTGAGTTGTTTTCCATACAACTCTTCTTTGCTCGCATTGTTATTGTTAAAATTGGTATGTCCGTCAACCAGCTGCACACTCTTAAGAGTACAATCCTCAAAAGTCTTCGAAAGACTTGTCCGAGCTAGGGAAGACGCAGCCCTTACCTTTTAACGTGTGATGCCATGCACGAGACCGATGACCATGCTGGGAATCGAACCCATGACCCTTAGGTTAAGAGCAAGCACTCTACCATCATGACCATCACGGCCAATGCAATATCCAATGCACCAGGAGTTTCCAGACTAGTCGATGACTTACTTCTTGGTGATTTCTCGAAGTGCCGAGAGCAATGACGTAATTAATTCTTACAACGAGTTGGTGATACGGCAGATAACATTACGGCGTGGTGACAAGTACTGAACATGTCTGGCTCCAGTTCCCTACATTATATTCCATTTTCTTGATGGATTATTGGACCCCTAATGGTGACGACCAGATCATCGGCGTAACCTTGAGTCGTGAACCCATATTCTTGTAGCTTTGCTAGCAGGTCGTCGACAACCAGTGGCCACAGAAGAGACGATAAAATTCCCCCTTGGGGACAACCTTCCTTCTCTGTCATCTTGGCTGTCTCTCCTCACAGGATCGCTACAATGATTCTGCTTTTCAGCATTGCTTGTATCCATCTGATCAGAGTATTGATATTCCTTTCCTCTAGTGATCTGGTTATGGGGGGAGATGTGATTGGGCCCATATCAGGCCCTCCACTGCGGCCAATGGCCTATTGTGGCTCACCCTATGGTTATTTCTCCCCGTATATCCAATCTCTTAACGAAATTAGGGAGTACATTGGGAGAACAATTTAACAGGTTCTCTGACCTTTGCCCTACGTAGGTCAGTTCCATTTCGAACTCAGTCTTCTCTTTTAGGGAAGACCACAGTGTGGGGCGTGTGAAGGTTGATAGTTTTGGGCATGATGTCTGAGGGCATTCCTAGAATGTTGTGAGCTATTATGCCCTCGAGCATGCTGCTGCTTCTCATGACCACTGGCTGCGGTATACTGATGGCCGCTTGGTGGAGTCTGAGTGTTCCCCATCTTGCCTCTCTCTCCAGAAATATGTGAAGAGGATGTAATCCGAGAAGGGCTTCCATTGCTGCCGTTGCCGTGGAGCGAATGGCCCAGTAATCGCCAGACACGCTTGTCTCTGTAGTCCGTTAAGTTTAGCCTGGGCCATTTTTTGTTGGCCCTTGCTCCACCAGACTCCAGAGCCATACGTGATTATTGGTCGTATGACGATCACGTATAGCCAGTACTGTGACATGCCCCATGTTTTGCCACATATCCTGCGGCATGTCCATAATAATAGGCTAGCCTTTCGGAAAGTCTTTTCCAGATGCGGGTTCCAATTCAGCTTTTAATCTAGGGTTATTCCCAGATATCACTGGGGTACGCTGTGTTCGATTTTTCATAACTCCGATTTGATTCATTTTACCATAACACATTGAAATCGACTGTGTAGGTAGGCTTTGAAATATTTCAAAGGGAATCTACGCATACTTCTTGACCTGATTTTTCGGTGGTCTCGAAATTATCGAGCGATCCTCGTAACCTTGAACTACTAAACTTTTTCGTAGCCCCTGCGCGATTTACTAGAACTTTTTGAGCTCCATCAATCCAACGCTCTATAAATAGACGAAGCCGATATAAATAAACGGATTATTCAGTTTCTGTTCGAGATTATAAAAAATATTCGGGTTTAACTGGGCTCTCGAATGCATCTTTATGATATGTTTACGCTTTTAGGATGTTTTTTATCAACCAACCGGCAGCTCGCTTGTTAATCCACGGAGAATGTTCAAAAATCGATTTCGGGCGAATTCGAGGCCACTCCACTTCACACCGTTCGCTCCCTGAAATGCCTGAACCAGTGGCGCCAGTTTCCAGTTTCCACTCTGAGAAACAACACCGATAGAGAAGTTTTTCATGGGAAACTTCTTCTTGGCCGCTACTTGACAAGTTGAACAGCTTAATAGATTCAGATTCAGATTTAGATCACTATCTGGTTGCTGCCTAGATATGGCACCACCCCCTATCCAAGTGATCTTGGAACTTCAGAGCATCAGTTACGCTTGCGGACGATGAGCGTATATAGAGGTATTCTGCATATATAGCCGAGGATCTCTGTGGAACACCTGAGTCGATTGCATACCTCACGGACATTTTGTTGTTTACTTTCACCTCGAAAGTCCTACCCACGATGCAAGAGTCGATCAATCTTACCATGTATGAAGCCATACCTACTTTCAACTTTTTGGTTATCGAACTTTCAACCCAGACGGTGTCGAACGCTTTATCCATGTCCAATAGTATCATGACCGTGTTCTGTTTCTTGTGGAAGGCCCCTTTCTCCCTGTGTACAATCCATTCCTCCTGAGATGTCATATTGTAACTTGCCCGGAAGCCGAACTGCACTCCAGGGATAATTTTGAGCATTTCCTCATGAGACAGAAGCCGTTTGAGGATAATTTTATCCACAATATTTGTCGATACACTTAGGAGTGAGATTGATCAATAGCGTTTCAAGGCATACATTTCCTTACCAGGATATAATTTCATTGACCTGAAGTTACATTTGGTAATGAACGATCAATCACATTAAAACTATTTTCTACGATTCCATTTGGCTCTAGGCTACATATCAATTCCTTGTAAGTCGGCCAAAATGGGTTGCATCCCAAAGCCTGAAAGAAATGACTACTACTACTGACAATACGCCTATCGAACTGAAACGACCCTCTACCTCATGCAAAGGATAGGGGAAGTGTGAGTTGATGGATGATCCATTTGAAGAGCGCGACTAGAAAAGAACTAGACAAAGTTCAATGGCTGATTTGCTTGGGACTGACTGGGACTATGAAAACGGCACCAACTAGAGCTCTTGAAGTTCTTCTAGGACTACCACCTCTGCACCAGTACATTGAACACGAAGTCTTGCCAATGGGTCGGAAGGAAAAGAATCATGACACAATCAAGGCACAGGAGAGCAATCTGCTCAGATAGTAGACCAGCTGTACTGGCGTCAAGATCACGAGTCCAAGTGTAGAAATGCCTTGGAAGAGAGTCAGTCTCGTATGGGTCCCAGGACAATCAGGTGTCTTTGCAAAACCCATCTTTGGAATCCCCAACATCCTGGCTGCTGCTGCTACTGCGATGGATGAATTGTAACAAAAATATAACATAAAAACATCGTAGAGCTTTGTAGGTGGTGCCTGGAAGATGACGGAACAGAACACCATGCACCGATGCATCAGATGTGCATTTGGGAACAGTTTACTGAACGACGTTAAAAATGATTCAGCTGAAGAAGCTGCTGAATTACAAGTGAGCTGGCGTGCCCAGCTGAACCGAACATTTGGACATAGCTGGCATCCATTTTTTTAAGTACCGGCATCTACGATAAGGAACATCTTCTGCAGGTCTTATGCAGTGAGTTCCAAGGCTTTTCCATTCGTTGGATGAACGAAAAGAAGGGTTCGGCATGGCTTCAGACTGACGACAAATGTATGTCAATCTCCATGGGACTAGTAACGGTGGAAGTTGTGAGAGAGGGAGAAATCGCCAACCATTTTGCGGTCTTCTTGAGAAGTGAATGAGCTTGTGAGTGGAGCATCACCGACGAGACGACTAGCACTCTTTTGGTCAGATTTTGAAAGCTTCATTGTTTGCTTAGCAGCTGCGCTCCATATATAGAAATAGTATTTCACGGCAGGTTGTATCTGTGCATTATATATAGACACCTTACAGTAAATAAATCATTGCTATGAAGAAGAAACAGTGTTGGTGCCAGAATGGATCCCTGCGGAACACCAGTAAGAGTGTCAAATGGAACTTCATCAACTACGCACAGTGGTTACAAAACCCATCCACCCGTACTAGGTATTCAGCAGTAAGTGAGTCAACATGAATTTCCACACAATAAATAAGTCATGAATTGAACTGGTAATAAAAAAATCGTTAATCTATAATACAATTATCTTTAATCAAATACTGAAACAATTCAAGGGTATAATCCATTTGTATCGTTTGTGAAATAATACTGCTGGACTTAAATATTTATTTATGATGTTCAGGAATTCTATCAGACACCATAGCTATTTTTATCCGACATGGACAAAAAGGATAATCAAATCGTAACGGCAAGCATACAGAGTTTTGAGATAGACAAATACAAAAAAATATTTATTGTCATTGTTGTTACTTACGTCAATCGGCTGCATCCTTACAAGCAACCCTCAGAAGTATTCGTGAAACTTGTGCGAGCTAGGGATGACGTAGCCCTTACTTTTCAACGTGTGATGATCATTTGTTTCGAGGTGTGCTTCGTGCGCGAACAAATTTGTTGTTTAGTTTCGGGTTCATTTCATTTGCATAGGTCAGTGATTCTTATTCTTATAGTTCCATTCAGCAGCATCACTAACCTTAAGTGTTACAGCAATAATTTATCTACAATAAATTGAAGAAAAAAGGATCAACTAGAACAGCATTGCGAAACTCACATGGCCTTTTATTTACAGTTTTCATTTGTTTCATTCTATCGAATATTGTATAAGCTGGAACAAAGTTGTTTGTATGTTGAAAAGTTCAATAAATACTTTTTGTAGAACCAATTCACATAGTTTATTGTTTCTTGAACACCTAGTGCGACGTGAAGTGGAATAAAAAGAATTCGTTACGTGAAATGATGATCGTTAACACATTATCACGGAGAAGAAAATGTAAAGAAAACAAACAAAATCACAACATTCAACATTCGCTAGTGCTCGGATGGGTATTACTAGCGAAAATAAACATGTTATCTTCTAGTGTTTATCTTCAATGATTACATTGCAGTGACACAATGCACTGCTCTTTCCTCAGGATCGATTGGAATTAACAGAGAAATTTGTATTCCTCATAATGTGATACTCCCGTTCACCATAACTAGCGCAACATTTTCATCCAGTACAAAAACTATAACTTTCATTACGAAACAATTTACAATTGAAATAATTCAATTCTCTGATAACTACCCGCCAGACTGACTGAATGACCTCGTCGTACTAGATTCGTCCACTAATATACCCTAATAAGCTCTCAGATGATACGGGAACTCCGTGGATCGATTATATCACGCGTTGTAACAATCCTCGAACACTCTAGAATGGCAGTCGCTGTTCAACATGCAACTAGAGCGTGGTACTTTGGGAATTCATAGGCGACGCGTTATTGGATTCCGTGACAATATTTAGAATTTGTTCGCTGACTCGCATACGTCTCATGTGTCCAGTGAATGGTTTCCAGTTATTACGTATCTTCTTGCTCTCTTAATGGTGTCCGAACTTTCTAGAATTACACATGAGTGTCTTCACAGTACGATCTAGAATCTCTCGGAGCACCTATTCTGGTTCATTTCATAGTTTCCTCGAAATTTCCCATACCTTCCAGGAGATTCGAGAAAATTCCAGAATTTTCTTTCATATATTCTTGAATCACCAAAAATTCCACCCGTTACCCTCACTTGTGGCCCATCTTCCGATAACTTCACTTGTATGTCTTTCCATTACGGTCTAGAACCTTCCTGAGTCTCTGTTCGAGTTTATACCACGGTATTCTAGAATTTTTCAAAACTCGCAGTTACTTCCAGAACATTCTCCATTATCTAGATCATTTTAGAACATTTGAGATTGTTATCGAACATTGTAGATCATTCTTCATTATTGTAGAGCGTTTTAGATTATCCTGGAACTTCATAGATCATTCCAGATCGTTTTAGAACATCTCAGATTATTCTCGAGCATTCTAGAATATTTTGAAACTTCAAAGAAAAACCTTAATTTCTATTCATAAGTATAACACAGCAAACGAATTACTTTTTTCGTGTTCCTGTGATCTAGTGTCTAGATTTTTTTTGGTTAAGCCTACGTAGGTTTGCCATATAAACTCACAATTTGGCTAATATATTTTCATTCCACATAAAATATTCCGGTTTTATGAGCATACAAGTTTATTTAGATATTTTAACAAGAAACGTGGAAATATATTTTTATTACTATTTTTTCTGGACACTTAGGTTTGTATTCAACCGTTAATTTTCACCCGCATGAAAAACGAGTAGTTCGATATGCAGGTAAAAAAAAAATATTTTAAGCAGTGGACTGGTGTTATCTTTTCTTCTCTGAAATAATTTCTGCCGTAATTAACGATAGCAAACATTTGCCGTTGACTCCATCGATTTTGCAATGAACAGTATCAACAGTACGTGCGTACGCTTCAAAGTGAGTTGTCAGACTTTCATACATTTCCGGAGTTAATTACTGAAAGTTATACGACCTCTCGTAAAATTCTACAGTACCATCAAATTTAACGGATCTTTGTAAGTAAGATTGCTAATTGGAAGTCAACTGCGAACTTGATGTTTTTCTGTCCAGTCCTTAAAGAAACGGTTATATCAAATCAACTATTTGAAGTGTTCCGTAATCAGATGGATAGAAAGGAAGATGTGTAGAGTCAACACTGTGTTGTGGCGGAAGTCAGAATATTTCTTGCCTGGTCCTCAGCTCATCATGGACCATTTGATTAGTTGTTTGATTTGCTGTGCATTGTCTTTCAATTCGTTATGGCAGTCATCACTCTTTCTATCCTCATCTTGAGGTAATTCAAATACACAAGGCACAAGGTCTTTCGATCATAATCACTTCTAGTCTAAGTTCTGATGTGTCGTGGACTGCTGTTTTGCACTTTTTTTCAATTCGTCAGAGCAGTCATCACTCTGTCCAGTCGCATCTTGAAGTAAAAACTATGCCACAAGGCCTTTCGATGATAATCACTTCTAGTAAAAGTCCCGATGTGATATGGACTGCTGTCTTGCACCTTGTCTGTTAATTTGTCAGACCAGTCATCACTCTGTCTAGCCTCATCTTGAGGTAAATACTATGTTACGAGGCCTTTCGATCATTATCACTTCTAGTTTAAATCCTGATGTGACATAGACTGCAGTCTTGCACTTTTTTTTCAATTCATCAGAGCAGTCATCACTCTGTCCAGTCGCATCTTGAAGTAAAAACTATGCCACAAGGCCTTTCGATGATAACTTCTAGTAAAAGTCCCGATGTGATATGGACTGCTGTAATGCACCTTGTCTGTTAATTCGTCAGACCAGTCATCACTCTGTCTAGCCTCATCTTGAGGTAAATACTATGTTACGAGGCCTTTCGATCATAACTGCTTCTAACCTAAGTTTTGATGTGTAACTGACTGCTGTCTTGCACCTTGTCTAGCCTCATCTTGAGGTAAATACTATGTTACAAGGCCTTTCGATCATTATCACTTCTAGTTTAAGTCCTGATGTGACATAGACTGCTGTCTTGCACTGTTTTTCAATAAGTCAGAGCAGTCATCACTCTGTCCAGTCCCATCTTGAAGTAAAAACTATGCTACAAGGCCTTTCGATGATAATCACTTCTAGTAAAAGTCCCGATGTGATATGGACTGCTGTCTTGCACCTTGTCTGTTAATTCGTCAGACCAGTCATCACTCTGTCTAGCCTCATGTTGAGGTAAATACTATGTTACGAGGCCTTTCGATCATAACTGCTTCTAACTTAAGTTTTGATGTGTAACTGACTGCTGTCTTGCACCTTGTCTAGCCTCATCTTGAGGTAAATACTATGTTACGAGGCCTTTCGATCATTATCACTTCTAGTTTAAGTCCTGATGTGACATAGACTGCTGTCTTGCACTGTTTTTCAATAAGTCAGAGCAGTCATCACTCTGTCCAGTCCCATCTTGAAGTAAAAACTATGCTACAAGGCCTTTCGATGATAATCACTTCTAGTAAAAGTCCCGATGTGATATGGACTGCTGTCTTGCACCTTGTCTGTTGATTCGTCAGACCAGTCATCACTCTGTCTAGCCTCATCTTGAGGTAAATACTATGTTACGAGGCCTTTCGATCATAACTGCTTCTAACTTAAGTTTTGATGTGTAACTGACTGCTGTCTTGCACCTTGTCTAGCCTCATCTTGAGGTAAATACTATGTTACGAGGCCTTTCGATCATTATCACTTCTAGTTTAAGTCCTGATGTGACATAGACTGCTGTCTTGCACTTTTTTTCAATTCGTCAGAGCAGTCATCACTCTGTCCAGTCCCATCTTGAAGTAAAAACTATGCTACAAGGCCTTTCGATGATAATCACTTCTAGTAAAAGTCCCGATGTGATATGGACTGCTGTCTTGCACCTTGTCTGTTAATTCGTCAGACCAGTCATCACTCTGTCTAGCCTCATCTTGAGGTAAATACTATGTTACGAAGCCTTTCGATCATTATCACTTCTAGTTTAAGTCCTGATGTGACATAGACTGCTGTCTTGCACTTTTTTTCAATTCGTCAGAGCAGTCATCACTCTGTCCAGTCCCATCTTGAAGTAAAAACTATGCTACAAGGCCTTTCAATGATAATCACTTCTAGTAAAAGTCCCGATGTGATATGGACTGCTGTCTTGCACCTTGTCTGTTAATTCGTCAGACCAGTCATCACTCTGTCTAGCCTCATCTTGAGGTAAATACTATGTTACGAGGCCTTTCGATCATAACTGCTTCTAACTTAAGTTTTGATGTGTAACTGACTGCTGTCTTGCACCTTGTCTAGCCTCATCTTGAGGTAAATACTATGTTACGAGGCCTTTCGATCATTATCACTTCTAGTTTAAGTCCTGATGTGACATAGACTGCTGTCTTGCACTTTTTTTCAATTCGTCAGAGCAGTCATCACTCTGTCCAGTCCCATCTTGAAGTAAAAACTATGCTACAAGGCCTTTCGATGATAATCACTTCTAGTAAAAGTCCCGATGTGATATGGACTGCTGTCTTGCACCTTGTCTGTTAATTCGTCAGACCAGTCATCACTCTGTCTAGCCTCATCTTGAGGTAAATACTATGTTACGAGGCCTTTCGATCATAACTGCTTCTAACCTAAGTTTTGATGTGTAACTGACTGCGGTCTTGCACCTTGTCTAGCCTCATCTTGAGGTAAATACTATGTTACAAGGCCTTTCGATCATTATCACTTCTAGTTTAAGTCCTGATGTGACATAGACTGCTGTCTTGCACTGTTTTTCAATAAGTCAGAGCAGTCATCACTCTGTCCAGTCCCATCTTGAAGTAAAAACTATGCTACAAGGCCTTTCGATGATAATCACTTCTAGTAAAAGTCCCGATGTGATATGGACTGCTGTCTTGCACCTTGTCTGTTAATTCGTCAGACCAGTCATCACTCTGTCTAGCCTCATCTTGAGGTAAATACTATGTTACGAGGCCTCTCGATCATTATCACTTCTAGTTTAAGTCCTGATGTGACATAGACTGCTGTCTTGCACTTTTTTTCAATTCGTCAGAGCAGTCATCACTCTGTCCAGTCGCATCTTGAAGTAAAAACTATGCCACAAGGCCTTTCGATGATAATCACTTCTAGTAAAAGTCCCGATGTGATATGGACTGCTGTCTTGCACCTTGTCTGTTAATTCGTCAGACCAGTCATCACTCTGTCTAGCCTCATCTTGAGGTAAATACTATGTTACGAGGCCTTTCGATCATAACTGCTTCTAACCTAAGTTTTGATGTGTAACTGACTGCTGTCTTGCACCTTGTCTAGCCTCATCTTGAGGACAATATTATGTCACAAGGCCTTTCGATCATAATGACTTCTTGCACCTTGTCTGTCAGTTCGTCAGAGCAGTCATCACTCTGTCTAGCCTCTTCTCGAGGTAAATACTATGTCATTAGGTCTTTCGACCATAATCACATCTAGCCTCTAAAGTTCCAATGTGTCTTGGCTGCTGATCTACAGGTAATCAAATACAAATCGAGTAATTAATTCGTTTTATTCTTTCTAGTATCTGAAATAATTTTTTGGTTTGTACTTAATGAACCCCACGTGGCTTCAATTAAAATGTTGTGTACGCCAGTGTACGTTCCTTATTGGAAAAAATTCAATAAACGGTTTTCCGCAGGGCAAGGTTATACCAAAGAATGGGATTGATGCTTTCGTATATTTTTACGGCTCAAACCGACGAAGTCAATTCCATTTTATTGGCTCTAACGTTTCCTACCTTAAGTTTCATCGATGGTGTTTGACCCAGTTTCCTAGTTACAATTTTTCTTTTTTCACAAGCTCCATAGCGGTTACAACACACATTACGGATATTTACTAGGTACTGAAAACTTCGTCTGCGTCCGCTGCCTTTTTTAGAGAACGTCCATTTTTTAACGATGCGGGTTCAGATATTCAAATTAGTCAATGACAACGTGATGGTGTATTCGATACGATTAGGTCAATAGAGTAATTGGACTCCATGTGGTCTTTCGTCAATTTATCCATTATCATCTTTTGCGCAGTTCCAGGTACAAGTTCTTCTCCGGAAAATTTGGTAACTTGAATGATACTTATAGAGGCAGTGACGGGGAAAAAATCACCATTCTATAAAGATGTGAAGAGGAGAAAGGTCCAGTAGGATTTTCAAAGCTGCTGACGGTGTGTTGCTGATGGCACCAGTGATCGCCAGACAAGCCTGTCTCTGTAAACTTTAGAGCTTCACCTGGGCCGTTGTCTGTGAAGTTTTTGGCTACCAGTCAATGGCACCGTATGTGATTATTGGTCTAACAACCATCACATATCTTTCAAGTGGATCTGTTTGGGATCTAGACCCCAAGATTTTCCATAAATCCTCATACAAGCCCACAAAGACATTATGGCTTTGTGGAGAACCTTTTTTCAAATGAGTTTTTCATCAAGGGGTTACCTCTAGATATTTAATTTCTGCTGCAAACGGAATAACTTTAGCATTAAAAGAAAGTGAAGTTAGGTCTTCCAGATTGAGCTTAGGTAACTTCGGTAGTCTTGGCAGAAGTTGCAGCAATATATGCAGAAGAGTTTCTGAGGCAAAATTTTAATAAGAGAAAAGTTGCCATTTACTCTGACAGTAATAACAAACTGTCCATGGCCTGGGTACCAGAAGAATGGTAGAACAAAGCGCCAGAAATGGAAATTAAAGAACCATTGCCTTCTTTTACTGAGTACCTTTGCAAGTCAGAACAAGTGAACTACCAGGATTATGGTTGGGCTCCTAGATAACACATTGTACACTCGATACACATTTGAACATCATTGGATTGGCAGAAGCAACCAAATGTTGGTTCTGCCAAGAAGATAAAGAAACCGCTAGGCATATATTGTGTCTGCGTGAAGGTCTGATAAGGCTAAGTTTTCAATATCAGGAATGGAAAAACCACAACCTCTCAAGAACATGGGAGAGCTGAAGTTTAATGCTCCAAATGATCAAGAAGGGAACGCGCCATCAAAGGTCAGTAAGTCGCTACGGCAAATATTGATTAAAGCTATAATAACAGTATTTTCCTGTGTTTATGAGGCATGGTATTAAATTATGGATAAGGAAAACGTTTGACGATGTTCACTTTGGATAACCTTCGATGCCGCCGACATTGTGCCGTTACGTTTACATCCGCAATTTCTCCGGCCGGCGCCAGAATGAGATTACTGAAATTAAATCACGGAATGCTGGATGCCTGGAGGGATCGAGGAAGATTTGCGATGAGTATATTTATTTCCAGAATATTGGCATAACTGGATAGTTGTTGAGGAAATATGAACAGTATGTTCTACTACCGGAGGAAATTCACTTCGTTGGGGAATATTAAAGTTGAATGATGTATTCAAATCGGGTTCGTGCTCTTCATGGAAACTTCGTTCACTCTCGGCACGAAACGATAAAAGGCAATCGTGGATGGATACTTCCTCATGTTTCCTAAAAATGGACGATGATATCTACACAACAACTTTTGCGAAAAGTATTCAAATGCTAGTCGAGGCAAAGCTCTACAGAATGTTCTAGTTCTGCAGAAACGGGCTATCAGATATTTATCTAAGCTAAAACCTCGTGAGTCATCCTAGGGTTCTTGAGTTAAAGAGTTTATCTGGAGTTGAAAGGGGTCATATACGTCGAAAACATTTTTAAAATTGTTTTTTAGTCATGGTCGTGAAATTTGGTCTTTTCTGAATATGCATATCAAATGTGAAGTCGATTACGAGGCAATTGAAGTTATCGTAGGCTGTTTGTTTACCGAACCTCTGCAATGTCGAGGTGAGAAGTTTCGAAAATCTGCTGAGGAGTTCAAGCAATAATTTGCCTGTTGATAGTTTTGAATAAAATACACAAAACATACTAATTTAATGATTCTGAATCGATTGGAGTTCACGGAATTTCTTTAGCTTCAGAGATGGACATACCCAGTGTCCTGAAAAGGTGAATGTTTGGGCGGGGATTTTAGGCAATCGCCTAGTTGAACCGATTTTAGTCAGAGGAAAGTTCACAGTAGTTCTTTACAAAAATCTTTTAGAAACTGAAATTGAACCTCGAATAATCAAATTGTAATGAACAATCAGGAAGAGTTTGAAATTTTGATGGCATGGCTAGAGATTTTCTCGATATGAAGTTGCCTGGGCGATGGATAGGTCGCGGGGGAAGTACAGAATGGCCACCAAGATCACCGGATCTTACACCTTACATCTTTTCCTTTGGGGTGATCTTGAGTCTAAATCAACGCCACTGATGGCCAAACAATAGAAGAGTTGGAACACAGAATAATATAGATGCACGTGAAAAAATAGATGAACAGGCAGACGTTGCTGCAATACATCACTGTGCAGGAAAGCTATTTGCGGAGCAAAATAAACATTTTTTTTAAGTCTAGAAGCGGTTAGTTGTAATAAATATATCAAATAAAGAGGAGAGTATGTTGAATGATAATATTTCTACTCTCAATTTTTTGCTTCTATAGTGAGCTGCGAATTTTTTTGACATGTACAAACTTTGCCCAAACAACTTTCCAAGTCTTTAGTTGCTGTTTGTTATGTAACATCAACGAAGTACATATTCAATATGTACCTCCAACACTTCTTGTTTCTTCTGCAGAAAAAATCTAGTTAAATAAATATAATAATCGTCAAGGGAAAGAATATATTCTCAACTGAGCAAATACGACTGTGAAATGATATGGCATAACGTGCCTTGTACGTGTGTGTTCAACTGCTTATCCATTAACGTTTCAATTCCATGAAAAGGAAGTCACGTAATATGGATATTAACATTATAGCTAGTAATAATTTGAATTCATCACCGAACAGGTACGTTATAGGTTATAGTTATAGGTGTTCTACAGGGTGCTGTTCTGGTTACAGATCTTTTGCAGACTCAACGATGGATGCTGTTTTCAAGATAAATACCTAGCAATGTTCATTATTTCTAGTTTTCCTGCAAGCATCCACGTCACAAGCTGGACGGTATTGATTTATATCTTGGACCACCTTTACATTTATCAGTCCTGTAAGACTTCGAGCGTAACAGGAGGGTGTATTTGTCCACCGCCGTGTAGAATTTTTTCCCTGATTTTGTTTGGCTTTGCCTTTGATTTGTAAGCTGCTTAGGGTCGTCGGTAGCTTTAGTGCTACGAAAAATCAAAAGACCAAAGTTCGGTTCAGCTGAGCATCGACCTTTGATGCCGTATGGTTTTTCTCCTGCTATTTATCATGCGAACTAGAGATTGAATTGATTACCAAGACGAGAATTGTTGTAAGAGAAGTGAAGAGCTGGTATATTGATGTATATTTGGAAGTTATTGTTGAAGATGTGTATCTGGACTGAGTATTGTAGGGAAACCGCATTTAACAAAACGCTAACCTATCCCAATGTAGTAAAAAAATTATTAGATAACTTATATTTATCAGTGATGTTGAAATTACATCTACCCTGCATCAGGAGAGTTGAAAAAAGTGAAACGGGTGTGAACTTATGCACAAATAGCTACACGTTTCTTCTCGAAATATGTTATGTAAAATGCTCTTTCCTTCACCCCTGGAACGTCCATGGAGCCGCCCGAGAGGGTGCAATGGGGGTTAGTTTTCGAAAAAAAAAACATAGAAGGCACAAATGGAATTGTACACGGTTCTGATCGGAATATATCATCAAAACTGCTTTTTTCTTCATAACTGGTACCTCGTTGGAGTTTGCTGAGTCGTCCGAAGGGGTGTAATGGGGGTGATTTTTCGAAGAAAAAAGGATAGGAGGCAATATGGCTTTGCACACGTTCCAGCTCGTGGCAAACTCCTACGTGGTATGAAGGATGAAGAAAAGAGCATTTTCCTTAACATATCTACAGCAGAAAAGTGCAAGAAACCATGTGTGCCTTCTATGCTTTGTTTTTCGGAAACTCACCCCGATTACGACCTCTCGAACGGCTTGGAAAACTTCTTCGTGGTATAAGGGATAAAAAAAACCTTTTCCATACCATAACCCCAGGGTTGCCAGTGAGTCACTATCGTCACTATTGGTCACTATTTTAAAATCGTGTCACTTTTCTCACAATTTTCGAAATTTATTTAATATTTTCAAAAATTTAGAAATGATAAAAAAATACCTTGTACAGATTAAAGACCAAACATCATTAGTCAAAAATAATACTAAGCGAAAAACAAAAAACACTGAAAAAACGAGTAGAACAACAAAATCGACGTATAACAAAATACCATATGTAAAAAATCTTTCAGAAAGACTTGCAGCGGTTATTAAAGATGAACATTCAAAAATAGCGTTTGAAAATAAAACACCATTGGAAGACATTTCTCTTCACACCAAAAAACAAAAACATCAAATATGGTTAACCAAATTAAGTGTGAGAATTGCCCTCAGGGCTATATAGGACATACTAAATGTTACCTGTAACACATCACAAAAAAAGATCACAGTTTTAACTTTATGACACCCATCGTTCTTGATACGCAACCCTTTTTATCTAAAAGACTATTATGTGAAATTATTCACATATTCAAAAATAACAGTGTCAATACCAGAAGGAATAGAAGGTTCAAACACAATATTTTTTAGTTTGAAGTTAATCATATATTCATGTCTTTGATGTTTTTATTTCCCCTTCTTTTTTGGTCCGTTTTATAGAATTATCAGAAAAAAAAATTTTTTACTTGGCTCTCAGTATTCGTGTATGTGTTGATGTTTTAATTGTTGAAATAATCTTGAAATGTCCGTTTTTGAAATTATTTCAAGTATTTTAAGTAGAGGAAAACAAAATTTTCGTCAGTCCTCCCGAATATCCAAACTTTTATTCTCGTCGAATTTTAGTACATGGTGGCAAGTAAAACAAATTTTCAAAAAAAAAATCCGTTGTTACAGAACCCTGATGATGATTTAAATATAGTTCGAAACGTTGGCCCAAAAAAAGTTTTTCTTTCCAAACTTAACTTTGAATGCTAGGTAGAAGTTTCAGTGAGTTTTTAAGTACAATGTTCAAAGTACAGATTACTTCAATTACTTTAATCTTGATAAATTTAATATTCTTATCCTCTTTTTGTAGTATTTGTCTTGTCCTTCATTTACTTCCCATATCCTAAAAATTTCTCATTGAAATACTGCAAATCAGCTCTGGAATGATGAAGGAAAATATGACCAGCTTTCATATAGAAGTTCCTCAATTGGTTGGGAAAATGTCACTATTTAGACAAAAAAACCAATAAGTAGTCACTATTTCTGTGAAAATTAAGTCACTATTCTACTATTTTTCAACCTCTGAAGCGCTGGTTACCCTGCATAACCCGAACTCAAACGTGTACAAAGCTATTTGTGCCTTCTAGGCTTTTTTTCGGAAACTCACCGCCATTCCACCCTTTCGGACGGCTTGGAAAACTCTTACGTGGTGTCAGGAATGAAAAAACGAGCATTTCCCATAAGATATGCCAAGCAAAAACATGTACAAAGCCGTTAAAGCCTTCTATGAGTTTTTTGGAAACGCACCCCCATTCCACCCCCTCGGACGGCTTGGCAAACTCTTACGTGGTGTCAGGAATGAAAAAAAAAACATTTTCCGTAACATATCCCGAGCAGAAACGTGTACCTACAGAGCCATCTGTGCTTTCTATAATTTTTAAATAGTTTTCTCAGTATACAATTTGGATGTGGATAACTTCACACCCGTAAAAAACTGTAATATATCATCACAACCATCTTTCATTATGAGAAATAAGCATTCACGCCTGAAATTTCTTTTTTGTCCGTTATCGATTTGGACAATGGTATCAAATGTTTTTTGGCGGTGGAAGATTTTTCCATTAGTTTCACAGCCCTTTTTTGACAGCGTATTCATTTTGAATGATATAATACTAGAAAGCAAAGGTCATGTTTTTTGAAAAAAGAGGTTTCTTCCAGTTGGACGGGAAGACCCCAATATTTCACGATATGTGGAAAAATGGATTTGGTATATGTTGAATAAGTGTATGAAAGAATGAAAAATGAGCCAGCTTGCTTGTATGTACAAACACAGCCCAAATATTGAGTGGAGTTTCACGACATTTCTGAGAACCCTGCACGCCTTCCGTTCATCAAGTAGTATGTGTGGCACTCGATATAAATAACTTGAAAGTTCAAAAACCTCACACCCGAGTTATATAAGCCTGATAGTTGAAAATCGATTTTGAGACGACATAGGTGAATTATTTCCATCGCATATCACCACTATTTTGTTTTGCAAAATGGGTATTTGTCGCGAATCAGTTAAAACTGGTAACACCGCAAATTTGCAGGTTGCTACAGCTAGTGCATATCTCGGGGACCGACTCTTCAAATCCATGCATGCTCAAGGCTACGCTCGAAATGGAGAAAGTACATTACCTGTACAACATGTACAATACTAGTTTGAGGCTAGGTGGACAACCTACAGAATCATGCATATTGCCAATTGCATGCAACAGACTTATACAAAGCGTAGCAGACTGCTGATTGGCACTGAAAGTCACAGCATTCTGGGAATGACCTCTGATGTAATCCCCCCAGTAAATTTTGACCGTTCTGATTCCGAAACGAGTCGACTGAGCCCTCCAAGAAGAGGAACTACTGAGAGCAAATTACTGTTGGTTCACGGATGGTTCTAAAACAGCCCCAGGTTCTGGTGCAGGTGTATACAGTCGTATACCTACAACAGAAATATCAAGCTCATTAGACAATATAAGGCTCATTAGACCAGAACCCGCCATTTGCATCTCAATCAGTTTTGCCAAATATACATTGAACATCTGAGCAGCAAGGAAAGTATTAAACTTCTGGCAAAACCTACCAGGATTGACTCATTCCAAGGCATTCATAGATTCTTCGGAGAATTTGGCAAAAACACTGTTAGACTCCAGCAGGGATAACCTGCGATGTCTAACAGGCCTACTCACAGGCCACTGTCGTTTGAATCATCACAGGACAAGACTGAAACTGTCGGAGAACCCAACATGTCATCTCTGTCTTGAAGAGTATGAAACAGTACAGCACGTAAGTACTTTGTGCCTGTCACACCGCGGACCGAATCGGGTTTTCGATGTTTGGCAGAGTTTCAGTCTCTCCCTCGGACCTGACAGATCATACTTCGATAAACGTATCCGCCTCGTCAAGAAGCTGGGTTCATTTGGTGAAAAATGAATTGGTATGAGCCATAATAGGCCCTTATACGGGTCGCAGTGGAGGTCATAGCAGACCTGCTCATTTTATATCTAACCTAACCTACTGGTTTGTTCCTAAAGAACTAGGACGATCTCCAAAAATCAACAACGCCCCACTCAATTTCACCATGCAGCATCAAACTTTGAAATGACATAACGGTCACCAGATATCTTTAAATATACCTATTGCCTGCGGAAGCTAACAGCCTTCCATCCAACAACATTTTTTACATTGCTTCTATCAAGATACTCGACTTTCCGCTGAATCGAAAAGACCAACTAGAGGATGAAAGTCCTTCTTCCAAATTTCCATTTCCGACCAACAAAACTCGACATTGTTCTCCAACATACTCATTCTAAACAACCATCACGGCAAATAATAATAATAGCCGTCCTCTACCCGCACAGGCTATGCCTTTGGGAAGGAGGGAGTATCTTTTTTTATCCGTTAAGACTCTCCCCGCCAGGCCCTGTATCCGGAACCCCGACACTTCCGGAGGGCGCGCTGGATCATTTATCCCAATAACCACTCCCCACGCCGTGGGGTAAGTGACTATTGGGTCCGAGAATCATGTGCCCTGAGCAGACGGAGTGAACCAAGAATTACGGCCTTCTGCATCCGTCCGGCTGAGATTTCTGCCATATTACGGCAGCCGGTATGATTTTTAAATTTGAGAGCAGTGTGACCATCATTCCACCAAGAACGCCCATTATCAGAACCACCATTTTCACAGAATGGTTAGGGTAAAACCTGCGGAGTTCAATGAGTAGGTCTCGATATAAAGTCCGTTTCTCCTCTTTTTAGATGATGTTCGTTTCACCAGTAGCTTATTGGCTTGCATTTGCCTGAGGGTAGGGAATGAGTAGTTCCAATAGATTCGGCACTTCTCCTTCTCCACAACGGACCCAATAGCATAAGAGCATAAGGCAACACCAGTGTCTCGTCTACACCGTACGAGTGTCGTAGATGATAGTACAACACTCGTAGGGCCGCGTTATGCCTGTGGATATAGGCTGAGACCGCATACGCTGGACAAGCTGACATCAAATGCATTATGGTCTCAACTGCCCCACGACACGCTCTGCCTCTAGGGCCAGGGACCTCTATACCCATCATACGATTACGGTAGACTACTTGACAGAAATTTGAAAGTCAGGTTTCTGGATAAGCCAAGATTTTCAATGTTCTTGAAGAAGACCCCATGCATTGGCTTATCTTTATGTAGCTGCAGAAAACTCTCACTCTCCGCAGCTTTAACGTGGGCTTTTTTTTGCTGAACGGGTTCCAACTTGGAGACAGAGTTTGGGTTCATCTGTTCAGTGTCGAATACGAGACCGAGTTCATGGGCTGCACGGGTTGCTGCCTTGAAAAGAAATGCTCCAATCCCTGCTTTTTCTAGATCGCATACCAAGCAGTGAGGGGGATCTGAACTCCTGATGACTTTACAGGCTCCATCCAGTACCATTCTGTTATGTAGACACTCCAAACTCAAAAGTCCACGTTGTCTGGGGAAAGTATAACCGTGGAACAGGCGATTTAGGAAGCAAGCTCCTATGGAGATGCATCATTTTGCGAGTTTCAACATCGAGTTGTCGCCGCTCTTCCTGAGTTCATTTCATTTCTCCAAAGGAGTAAAGTAGAATAGGAACGGCAAAAATATTAGTTGCAGCAACTTTGTTCTACCCCGACAGTTCTGATGACCAGATCTGTCGAAGTTTTTGCTGATACTTTCCGTGGAGAGAGTTTTGACAGTAATTATTATTATTATTAGAGTTCGTTCCACTTCACTGAGAAAATACTATAAACACCGGTGACAAACATGCACGAACACAAATACTGGATTACACAAAACGAACACAAATAGCACAAAAAGAACCTAAAGTCACACCCAACTCTGCCAACGTCGTAATTACCATAATTGAAGGTCTATTCGTGATCAACCATCCTCTCAACTATGACGTAGGTGGTGTGCACGCAATAAAGGCCAATTCATTTACATGCTTGCCCACCCTTCATTCTTAACCCTGCATGAGGAATGCATGCCTGTCGACGTTCACACCTGTGCCGTAGGGGAGAGTAGTTGTTTTCTGTCAGATATTTGCCTCAATTTCCTCTTCGTGGAATTGTGTGGAGAGACAGGTATTTTTCGGTTTTACGAAATATTTGGTTTTATTGTTAGTTTAATTTTTTTTGGTTTTTCATCGTTAAAAACACAATGACAAGTAACAGCAAACAACAAATGGGAAAAATGACAATGACAGTTCATTGAAACGACATGAATCACAGCAGACAAACGCAGCTGTTATATAAATTCGTCATTTATAGTTCCTGTATGTTTTTCAGATAGAAGAGATAAAAAAATATGCCATAGTCTTGCATTTCCTAGTGATTATTTCTGTATTCTGTATTCATCATATCCGAGTAATGAAAGGCCTGAAGCTTCTTCGTGGTTCGGTCGATAATTAATTAAATGGAAATTGAAAACAAGGAAACTGAGCTTTTCATTCCGAGGAAAACTGCCAGAGTTGTAATTCTCCGAGGAGAAATGAACGACGTTTATAATCATAATTACATCAATTCATTGAAATAGCGAGGCAATTATGAGTATTTCAGATCAAAAGCTCACTAAAGAAGTGAACCATCATTATGATTTTCCCATCTCGATGTTGAAAATTATTGGAGAGTATGCAGTTTCATGCTGTTTTTTTTTTCGGTCGATCTCAGTTTTTAATTCACGGAAATATTGATAAAAATTACAGCCATATCAGATAACTGGGCAGCTAGCTTGAATTTGAGACAGCTAGCTGATCTCGTAGATATTCCCAATTAGTTTGAGAAATAATTTGGGGGCAGACAGTAAATGAACCTGTATTGACAAGTAGCGGGTATAATTATCAGTTTAAGTTGCAGTGCACGCGGAGTCACAATAGATGTACCCTGCAAGCAACCAAGAAATCCCGAATGTTCCGCAAAGCAAAGCTATTGATAACCTTCCTCCGCAGTGATAACACCTTTCATCATCATCATCAATGTCTATTACTTATACTAACTTTCTTTTTTGTTGCAGACTTAAAATGCTATATCCCTAACTTCTATGGAGCATCAGTTCATTGGTGAGTAACAAATTCATTATATTGACATTAACAACTGGGTTATGGTTTGATATATCATAAAACTATCTTACAAGTATTCTTGGTCTTCTGGCACTGAAGGCCCCATGAATAGATTTCAGAGGTCCCTGCTTCGGTTACCTTTGTGAATTTTTTCGAGGAACCCTTGGGAGGTTTCCCTGCTCACCTGTGTTTGAGCATACTTTCGGTTCCTCTAGTTCTCTTTTTCTGGATGATCGCAGCCGCATCTAGGGTTGCCTTGGATCCCCACGAATGGGTTTCAGAGGTTCCTGTTTCTCTTTCTAATGTAGGTATTTCCGGAGGTCCTTTAGAAGATTTACTTGTGTTCTGGGCGTACGTTCACTTCCTTTGGTTCCATTTTCCGGGTGCCTGCCTCTGCAACCTAGAGTTGTACCTCAGAGGCACCCATGGGGTTCTTCTGGCAAACGGTTCCTTGAGAGGTTCCTCTGCCAACGTGCGTTTAGGGTGGACTTTCGATTCCTCTGGTTCCCTGGTTCCCTTTCACCTCTGCTCCTAGAGGTTCCCTTGGTGGAACCTTTGGGATGGTTGGCTTGGCTCCCCTTGAATGGGTTCCATAGATCCCTGTTTTGGTTCCCTTTGAAGGTTGTTTTTGGGATCTATTAAAAACTTCCCCTGCTAACTTGTCAATTGAGCGTTCCTTCAGTTTCTCTGGTGCCTTTTTCTAGTACCTCTCGCCCAGAAATTTGAATGGAGAGGCAGCTTTCGAAGAATTTTACTCCAGTAGATTTCGTCATCATTACTGATAGAATGAGACTGGAGAAGGGAAGGGGAAAGAAAAAAGGTGACCGAAGGTAAACGACGAAACAATTAATCAAGGAAAAATCCATTTCAAATAAGGCTTGAGAGGTGTGATATAATGACAACTTTGCTAGTGTAGACAGGTGAAAAAATTCTCAAACTATGTGATAAAATACATATTTGTACTGTGAAAAAATTCTATGTACATCTGTTGAGAAATCCGAATGGGTCTGAAATAAATTCTGTATAGTCAGTAGGAGCCAGAAATGTACATTTTGTGCTATATTTGCAGTGAAAGGCAAAACATTTTCAAAGAAAACGATAGTTATTCATTTTTGGTATACGCTTTATTTTCTATTGCTCTATTTGGGAAACTGAATGCTCTATACGTGCCTCAAACATGAAATGAGAGGAAATAAGTGTGTATTGAAAGCTCTTTCAAATACACAACTTATTTCCTTTCACTAGCCTGATCGATCCAAACCCCCGAAGGAAATCGTTCATCATCTTCATCTACTTCAACAACAGACAAAATACGCGGGAGCGAGACAGAAAACGTCTCCAGGCGTATACTCTCCCTTAATGGAATCATAATTAATCAACTACAAATGTGAACTCGAAACCCATTTCAAGGCGTTTGACCTGTATAATGATAATAATCGAGTACACTTATTACACTACCATTACCTCACCTACCCTGAGGACCCCTACCTAATCTATCAGTACACATACGAGCATTTTCATGCATTTTCAATGGGGCATTGAACTTTCCTCGTGAAAAATGAAAATGGGTTGGTTTTGATTGCATTTCGATAGTTTGGCATGATTTCCAGTGGGATTGCTTATTTGTCTGGATATTTGAATAAAATTACACTCTACTTGTGATGATCGGATTAACGGTCAATATATCTCCCTCTCTCTCTCTCTGAAATGCCAACCACTTCAAGGTTCTATGAGTACCGTCGAACGTTGAAAGCTGGCCACTGGAAAAACAAGTTTCCAATGATAAAAAGACGTGAATATTGAGGAAAATGGGTCTTGGGCACCGCTTGAGAATATCCAGCGTTTTATAAATGAGCACGTCGTCTACGTAACTTGCTTCTCATGAGTCGTGATGAAGTCGACCCACGCAAGCTCCCACAGCACATCCAGCAAAACGTACATGCCGCTATTGGTGATCATACAGAATATGTGGCAGAACAAGTATATATCTTGGCTGTACGTGATTGATATACGATTAATGCGGCTATGCGGCAGCGTTACATCTGAGAGAGATGTGTGAATAAGCTAAACTGTGAGGTTTTGGATACGTTTCAACTGTGGCTAAAGTTGCGGAAGCATCTTCAGGAGAATCAAACCAACAATGTTTGCTATTACGTTCGAAAACAGGGCCTTGGCAGTCCAGCTTAGTTTCAATTGTTCTTCAACTGAGCCAGGAGTCGATGGCATGCTGAATTTACATATAGATTGCCTAACCAGTGCAATGGTTGTATCGCACATAAATTGCTCGGTTAATTGGGTCTCTTCCTAAGACTCCAGAATTAAAATTGATTGTTTTTTTGGAGGGTATCCAGAAAGAGGATATGACTTATACGGAGAACCTCATTTTTGGGGCATTTCTCAAGTATTTACGATCATTACAATTTTTTTAAATAGCAATGATTAATAAGATAATAGCGGGTTGAAAAATAGTTCATAAATTACTATTCTCTGCTACATATCGCCTGAATCTTTCTTGTCAAACAACATCTTGATGTCTGCTTGACGAGCTCACTGTTCTCATAGCAATACAGAAGAGCGTTGTCATTTATAATTGACAATACATCGTTTTGGGCCCCACCACTTTTCCTTCAACCCTTATGCTGAGGGGGTAAGGTTGTGGGGGCTCAATTCTCAAATTCTAGAAATCTCTCATATCTTTTTGCTCCTTTTCCATCATACTATCCAAACTCACAGTTGACTATGGTTCTTTTGAGAATACAATTGTTTGCATAACTTGGAAAAGATGATTGATGTTGGCCAACTTTTCTTCGAGAGCCACAGTAATTACCTCCAAGCTGTTCTGCTCTTTAATTAGCAATATATCGATAACCCAGTTTACAGAAAATACTAAGTTAGTGCGAGTTAGTACAGAAGTTCCCAACTGGAAGTGCTTGCTCTAGACTCAAAACTATGCGATGAACTTTTATTATGTGTTCTAATGAGGTGTCAACGTTTCATTTGAACGGGTTTGTTCCTCCCCAGAATGTTAGATATTCTTGTTATCAAAATTCCCACATATTGAGAGGTCATACGCAGTATCCACGAAATGTCAATGCTTGGGCTGCAATAGTAGGTGACAATAATGTGGGAACTCATTTCATACGACAAAAATTCAATTGGCCTCATCTTTTTTGTTTAATATTTGTTTTTACGAATCACCCAAGTTTTCGGCCAAAACCCCTCAAACCTAGAGCTTGTGCGAGTAAAGGAGGCCCGGAATCTACACTTACGTACAAGTGGATTCCTAATTTTTTTAGCTGAGTGGCTGGCGGTTGGGATCGAACCCAGGCCACAGTCTGAAAACTGTGTATACTGGTATATTGACTTGACGTAGGGGATCCAATGAGTGGCCAGCATGTTCACCTGATTTGACGTATCTTTATTTTTTCTTTGGGGATATGAAAATTGTATTTTGGAATACAGAACTGACATCTCTAGCAGAGAATATTTCCACACTGGCGCCATAATCTTAAAATTGTATGCTCATTCGTTATAGCCCTATTTTTTGACGGGTGACACACGAAAAATCAGTGCCATACTGCGGGCCTCTTGCAGAGTGATCGCCTGGTAAATGGCAAGCTTATTCAAGCTGGCTATCCGTGAAAAATTGCTTTACAGTGGCAGTTCTTCGTTATCCTGAAATGGCCTGGATTAGTCATTCTCGAAAACTTAAATTACACTTTATTTTTGTTTAACGAGCAAACCAACTCTCAAGCAAAATAATTATTGCTGTTGCTCTAATTCTCATTTTAAGAGTCATTCGTTTTGGGATTTCTCGTGTTCTCGCCAAATACTCAGAATTGTTATACAGGGGAAATCAATTTAAAAAAATGCTTGTAAAATCGTGAACTGCGAATTTTTGATAAATAGCCTATGTAACTGACTGGGAATCGAGTTCATATTCGGTGTGCATATTCAAACACGATTGCATTCCATGGATGAAAGTAGAGAAAAAAAAATTAAAATTGTTTTTGGAGAGAAATGATACCTCTCAACTGTAGAAGAACTTTTCAACTCGAAAACGGTTATAGATAGCGCAATTCCGCGAACGCCAATCGATTCAGAATGATGAAATTAGTGCATTTCGTGCTCTTCAAGTTGATAGGCGGAAGAAAAAATAAGTCGAAAAAAGTCGTAAGGGGTAGACCCCTAAAAATCATGAAAACTACAAAATCATCAGATTCGCTTGAAATTCACACTGTATACGCAAAATTTTATGCTGATTCCGAAAATATATGATTTGTATATGCTTAGATACAAGGTTCAGAATAAAAAGGATTAAAACGTCGAAAGTTCCCTTGCAAGATCAAACTTGCGGAGGTGCCGTAAAAAGCCTATGAAATCTTCAATTTACTGGGAATCGAGTTCATATTCGGTGTGCATATTCAAAAAATATTGCATTCAACGGATGAAAGTAGAGAAAAAAATTAAAATTGTTTTTGGAGAGAAATGATACCTCTCAACTGTAGAAGAACTTTTCAACTCGATAACGGTTATAGATAGCGCAATTCTGCGAACGCCAATCGATTCAGAATGATGAAATTAGTACATTTCGTGCTCTTCAAGTTGATAGGCGGAAGAAAAAATAAGTCGAAAAAAGTCGTAAGGGGTAGACCCCTAAATATCATGAAAACTACAAAATCATCAGATTCGCTTGAAATTCACACTGTATACGCAAAATTTTATGCTGATTCCGAAAATATATGATTTGTATATGCTTAGATACAAGGTTCAGAATAAAAAGGATTATAACGTCGAAAGTTCCCTTGCAAGATCAAACTTGCGGAGGCGCCGTAAAAAGCCTATGAAATCTTCAATTGATTGGGAATCGAGTTCATATTCGGTTTGCATATTCAAAAAAGATTGCATTCCACGGATGAAAGTAGAGAAAAAAAATTAAAATTGTTTTTGGAGAGAAATGATACCTCTCAACTGCAGAAGAACTTTTCAACTCGAAAACGGTTATAGATAGCGCAATTCCGCGAACGCCAATCGATTCAGAATGATGAAATTAGTGCATTTCGTGCTCTTCAAGTTGATAGGCGGAAGAAAAAATAAGTCGAAAAAAGTCGTAAGGGGTAGACCCCTAAATATCATGAAAACTACAAAATCATCAGATTCGCTTGAAATTCACACTGTATACGCAAAATTTTATGCTGATTCCGAAAATATATGATTTGTATATGCTTAGATACAAGGTTCAGAATAAAAAGGATTATAACGTCGAAAGTTCCCTTGCAAGATCAAACTTGCGGAGGCGCCGTAAAAAGCCTATGAAATCTTCAATTGACTGGGAATCGAGTTCATATTCGGTTTGCATATTCAAAAAAGATTGCCTTTCACTGAGGGGAGCAGAAAAATTATTAAAAATGGTTTTGGAGGGACATGATTCTTTTCAACTCTAGATGAACTTTTCAACTCGAGGACGGTTAATGATAGCGCAATTCTGCGAACGTCAATCGATTGAGGGTGATGATATTTTCCGTGAATTTGAAGTTGATAGGCAGAAGAAAACGATGACTCGAAAAAAGTCTTAAGGGGTAGGATGTACTCTTCAACTCGAAAATGATTTCAGATAGAGCAATCCTGCGAACAGTTTATACTTGTCTGGAAGCTTTTTCATTCAGTTACTTCGTTGTACGTAATATCCGCCATTACATATTTTCTTTTCGGGAATTCCTAGCGATCTATCACAAACCCCCAGGGGTTCGCGTATCCCAGGTTGAGAAGCACTGCCGGTTTGAGTATTAGAAAGTGAAGGTAAAACATACCTTGTTATGAAATTGCAAGTTGCGTCACCATTGATCTGCGAGGGTCTAGGTGGATCAGGTCAAGGACCAGTTCCCAACTAAATCTCGCTCTCAAGGAGGTTTATGTGTTATTTTGATGAAGACCGGTCTTGCATCGAGTACACCTTGTATCAGCATGTCCGTGAGCTCCCCGTATATTGCGTTTTTGAACAACGTCGCAGACGGTCGTCTGTCTGGGTCATGGGAATGATTGACGATGTAAATTCGAGTATTTGAAAAATTTCGGTGGTGCAAACTAAATTTGACATAGAGTGAACGAGTGGGAGTGGGCAGTCTAGACTGGCCCGAGGTTTTTGGATGGCAGATAGCACATTCGTGTCCACTCGGTCGAAAATTACAGACGGACGTGAGACGCTCCATTCCACATAACTGGAGCACATTAGATCGCAGGCATAACGGCGACCGGAAACACGACAAATAATATAATATTGTTCGAAATGTTCATTAAGTAAATTCGTGGAAATTGTCGGGTTGTTGAGTGTGTGTGTGTGTGTGGAATTGGCGGCGTGGAGACCGTGGAGAGAGCCGCGTTCAGTTCGGGGTCGACACAGTGGCTAGCTAGCTCGCAAAACGCAAACCGGCTGTGCAACGTTTTTTTTCCAAGTCCCAGATATATACAAAATTAACCGAAGCTCACAGTGTCCAGTCGGCTTACGTCATGCGGTACGTGTGATGTGATGTGTCATGTTGGAGTAAGTGGAAGCGCAGACGAGGTTGTATTACATGTTTCTGCTGGTGGAGATAGACACAGGTAATTGAAAAGGAAATCGCTGCCGGAATACGCCGAATTATCACTGAATGTGTTCGCGTTGAACGGTTTTCTGGTCCGCGATTCAGCGAAAACTTGTTACGGAAACGCGGGAATGACTGGATGTTAGGTAACAGTTGATTACTTACTCTCCAGGAGTTATCCGGAAAAACGCGGAATTGTTGAGGGCTGAAATCTGGACGGAAGTTCATCGGACGTCCAGTCTGAGAAGCTTAGATTCCTCAAACTTTTGCGGGGTTCCCCCGCCCTGAATCGCCTTGAATATAGCACCTAAAGTTGGGAATAATAAAAGGCTTATGTGCTTCTAGAGTAGTAAATCGCCAGGGTGTTAGGTGAATATATTTTTGGTACAGTTTCAAACTGACCCCAAGGCAGACAACCACTCCTCAGACGCCCACCTTGGGAAGTATATTTTTTATATTTAAATTAAAGTATAACACGTTTTGTTATACTTTTACTTATACCAGAACAAAGTTTGAAATCCGCTTTGAATTACCAAAATTTAGGCTCCGGGAATAGCCTCCCCAAATGCCAGAATTCTGATCCCTAAACTTTACAGCTCTACTGGTTTCACTATGATCTCGAAGGCCAAGGTGTAGATTTGAAGGTTCTGCCACGGCTTCACAAATTCGTGAACTGTGTATGAGGGGCTGAAGGGGTTAAATAACCGCTTTATTTACCAAAGCAAAATAGTTGAAATATATAACTTGACGAAAATATGACACACTTACCAGATATGTAAAATATTGAACAACTCTAAAATGTACATTTCATCGTAAGAATTGTTACATTCCGTATTTGCAAATAAGCGAAAATAATATCAACCTGTTGAATAAAATAGTCACCCTCTTATAAATATGAAATCTCGCTCTACTGTTGAAAATGGTTGTCGCAGCTCTTCCTGAGTCCATTTCATCACTTCAGATGAGTTAAGTAGAATTGGAACGGCAACCATATCAGTTGCAGCAACTTTGTTCTTCCCCGACAGTTCTGATAACCATATCTGTCCAAGCTCATGCTGATACTTTCCGCGGAAAGAGTTTTTAACAGTGGTTACCTCTTGGGTGTGGCGTTGTTCCATCCTTAGATAAGTATGTCTCTCCTGCATCCAGATGAGGTCGGATGTTACCATCTACGAGCTGAACGTCCTCTCCTTATTCCTTACATTGTCCTTTTTTAAGATGAACCTTGGCACATTTATCTATCCCAAAGTCCATCAAAGTCCATTCCGAAAGTATGAGTGTACTCTTGCACACCCATAAGGACTGATGACGATCCTTTTCTTCTGAGGCATATAGTTTAGGGTCATCCATGTTTTCCATAGTGCAACGGACAATGGCAATAGGAAGATGCAGTAGAGAAGAAGGTCGAGGAAGTCTCCCTGAAATACACCCCTTCCAAAGATAACATGCTCTGTATGGACTCTGACTCGTGATCTGCCTTCCTTGTTTAAGTAATTCTCTCCTACTATAGAGTATGGAATGGAAAAACTAAAATGAACAATTCCGAGGAAAATTAAAAGAGTTCTTCCTCATGGCATTTTAGATAATTCAATCACTATCATGTTATAACACTTCTGCAGTGTTCGAAACAGTCATCGCTCTTTCTTGGTGCTCTAAAAATTGATGACCACCAATCTATTTTCCATATGTATTTTTCAAGTTTTTGGCATCTTTGTAGACACACAATCCGTGGAAATGGTGTCACATTAGATCATGTCGTCGATAAACGTTATGTATGAAAGGAAATAGTGTGCTTTGAAGTCAAAGAAAATAAATTGCAGTTTTACGGTATACTGGCCTGGCTGTATGTTAGTACATCTATGATGAAGTCGAGCACGATTCCATTCAATGTTATACTGAAAGGAAGACGATCGAAGTAAACATTTTAGATTGAATTGCAACCGAAGTGATTTTAGGGGTCATTACATAGATATGGTGTCACGTCAGTTCCACGTATTCGATGATGACTCAAGAGTTGGTTGGAATTTCACGGATATACAGTGAATAGAGTGTTTTCGATTCAATTCCGAGAACTCACCATCCGTGGACAGCTGTTTCGTAGTTTCCTACTCACCAGGACGGCTTTATGCGGTCTCTTAACGCACGAGAAACTTGATTGAGTCTTGGGTTGGTCAGACCAACAAAATGTTGACTTTTGATAATTATCTAACTCCGAAATTCATGGCACGTAAGTTATAGTTTAAGAGTTGAAATAAATTTGTGGATTATGCTTAGTGCATTTCTATTTCAATATTATGTCACGGGACAAAAACATGTGTGCATATATAGGATATTTTTAATATAAATTATTTGACATGAATACGTTTAAAGAGCCATTGCCTTCAAAATTCGAGGCCACTCTACATTGATGCGGTCAAGAACTGTGAATGAAGTTTGCGTCTAGTACTTCATTCTACTCTCTATTTCTGGTGGATTATTGCAGTGCATGATGTCATAGTCTAGTTCTCTCATAAAATACCACTTTTTTTCAACAACCATAATTAGTGGTTTATTGAAGCCACTTTCTCCTTATAAATTGAGGTTGTTTGTCCCTGACTGATTTATGAATTGAAATCAGATTATTCATTGATGTATTTTCATGAAGAACCAGACTTGAACAAAATTGCTGTAAATGGAGCAAAATACCCAAAAAACAGTTTCAAAGATCATCGTTGTAATGAAGGTCAATTGATATTGGTAGCAGTGGCGCCGAACCGGAGTTGTCTGAAGACGAAGGAGCCTGGACATTTCATTGGAATTTGAAGTCAGAAACCATCTGCAGATTGACTAACAACATGCTAGCGACAGGTCTGCTCTTCGGGATTGAATATCAGCTGCCAGTAGCGAAAGGTTATCCTGATAGAGACGTTTTATCTTCATTACTGTGTGCCCTAGTTGCTGCTGAACTTCTTTTCGAACCATTTCGATTGAGGGCTTCATACTCGAGGGTATGTCGATGACTTGATTCTTCGATACACCTGACTACAGAGGCATGAGTGATCATTGGTTGGACGATTTGGTAAAACGCCCCACGGTCTGTCACATATTCACATAAAATAATAATTATTAGCCAGAGGCAGGAGATCTAGAGTGAGACCAAAAATATGCTAAAGAAACCAATAGATCGTATAGTGGGCACACAATTATTTGCCATTCACTATATTAACTATAACCTCCTCAACAACTTGTGTAGATATCTCTGTCAAAACATATCGTAAATTTATCAACATTCTGAAGTTTCGGCTAGTCGACCAAAATCTTTGGCAAGGCGAGACAAGCGATATTTCAATCCCCACATGTCTCAATCCTTTCATATTGCAAAGGTGGGCGTACAGAATCGTGTGAAACAATGAAAGGCTTGCTGAAAGGATTTTGCATCCCACGGATGATGTTCGTGACATATTTCTCTTCCTGTTGAGAACTGATGAGGTGGAAGAGTCTCCATTCATTCCAAAAAAATTACAACTTTTATATCCTCGAAGTCGTGGATATTCTATCACGATAGCGAAGTGGTCGCGGTGTTAGAGTTTATGCCTCTTACCCAGGCAGGCCGAGTTCAGTCTCTACCGCCTGCCACTGAGCTGAAGTGGTTCGAAATCCTCTTGTATGCAAGCTGTAGGTTCCGGATGTCCCTTGCTTGCACCCGCTCTGCTTGTGGGGGGTTTCTTCGGAAAATCTGGGTGATTCGGTTGGTTCCAGGTCAGCTCAGACTTTATGATGACTTCAATATCCTTGACTTACTTCGGTATCGTGAATTGAATTGAAAATGCCGGCACCGCTCACATAAGCTTCGTCTGCCCAAAAACAAATCAACGAAAAGTCACGCTCTTAGTTACAATTTTCCAGGATCCACTGACAAAAATCCATGCGGCGTTGAAAATTTATGAACTCTTCTGGTCCTGTATGGCTTGTATTTGTACTTTCTCAAAACCGCCTAACGTTAGTTCTCATTAAGGCCTGTTGATAATTTCAAATTTTGTGTTAACGTTTTGGGATTATTTTCAACAGCTCCCAAAACGACTATTTCACCAACTCTGTATCCCTATTTGATTCATATAATTTTGCGAATATGTCTCTAAAAGGTTGTCTTCTTTCTGAAAACCTATCGTGATACAAATTACTTGCTGCTTCTGCATTTTCCACGATTTCCCATTTCGCATTTTTCATAATCCTCATACTTCATTGCGAGTGTATTTGAAAATTAAACAGAAACCACAAATCTTTACTGCTGGGTGTCTCATTTGAAAAACATATTTTTCCATCAATAACTATGGATATCTTATTTGGAAAAATAATTTACGTACACCATTGAGTTCTACGTAAAAAAGTGCTCGGGGAATGTTTCATAGAAACAAGAAATTTTCGACAAGGAAAAAGTTACAGCAACTTTTCGAAAATGCACATTTTCGAAGAACATACTGTCACTCAGAAACGATGATAGATATCGATATTCGGTTTCCACCATTGAGTTTGTCATAAAATTTAACTCTCAGACACAGCCATCAGTTTTCATCTATCTAGTTTGTAAACAGGACACTCCCTTCAAAAGTGTCCAATTCGGCCCACTCTGTACCTGTAATGCCATTTTTTTGTCATGAAAAGAAATGTATCGTACACTCCCCGTAAATACATCATGAAAGCGATCGATAACGACCTTGGTATGGATAAAATATTTGAACTCGATACCCAGCTTTGCCTAACATTTCCTTTCTGGCATTTGATATTCTTCCCATCAAGAGAAAGAAAAAAGAACTCGCGAATATTTTCCCTGCCCTCATTAGCCTTGTTTATTCTGATGGGGCGCTTTTATCGAGTTTATGCGCGGAAACATCAACGTAGTCTCCAAGGCAAATTCCATGTAGGTGAAATTATTTGCTCAGCACACTACGAACACGTGTCGAATTATAATCATTTATTACCACATCGAATATCTTGTTGTGAAAACACCGAAGGCTGAGAGTGGATGCTTCGAAGCTGAACTGGTTCAACTCCTTACAGATATGGCGTTTTTGCTAACACTCGTTACTCGTACTGGGTGATTCAGTGACATAATCAAGTACGCAGCGACCTCTGAGATCCATTGTGGTAATTAGTTCAGTCGACAGGTAGTTTCAGATAGAAAAAGGTTAATGAAACTTTGAGATGTTGTTCAGGGATGGTTGATTAACATTTTCTCAAGTTTTGAACCTCGAGGACCCCACTCCAACCTTTCGACTGAACTATATAGCTGATCTTCTAATTTTATTCTGTCATGGGAATTTTGGATGTAAAATGGCTTCGAGTTGGGAAAATCTCACTGCTTCATTTCATATGCTTCCAAATTAGTCATGTGATATATACCGGGTGTCCACGTAAGGTGCATCGCCCCTATTTTTTTTGTTTTCGGAGATAATAGAATGAAATTTGGAGGATCGGGTTAAGGCATAAAACTGTATTTTTTGACAAGTAACTCGACTTCATGCAGATTCCAGATTCACCGGAAGTGACATATTTTGTTTTTTAAATAGGACACCTGGTATATTTTCAGTTTTTTCAGCTGGGAATAGGGGTCGTGTGATAGCTCATTTGAAAGGTTTTTTAGTTCTCTTTTCAGTAATATGAACATTAACATAATTATTCATACAGGGTGGTCAAAAAATATTCAATTTTTGAATGAAATTAATTCGTACAACACGAAGTATGAAATTTATTAAATATAAAATACTTTTTACCACTTTCAAAAAGAAATAAAAATTGCTTCTTGCCTAAATTGAATGTTGAAATTGCCACCCGTCTGGGTGGCAATTTTAATCGACGACCATTCTTCTTGAACATTGTGGATCATTTCTGGAGTTGCATTACGAATTTCCAATCTAATTCTATTTCACAAACCTTGTGAAGTTTGTGGCCTGTCGATGTAAATCGATTTTAAGTAACCCCATAGGAAAAAATCAAGTGGTGTAAGATCTGGAGATCTTGGAGGCCACTCTATTGTTCATCGTTTACCAAACCATCTCCTAGAAAAACATCTGTTTGGCAAATTATGATCATTTTCATTTGGGAAAATGTCTGTAAGGGCGAGTATATACGTTTACTTTTTGAGGGTGCTGAGTGTGCGCCTCAGTCAGCCAATGAGGAATCTCTGCAGTTTTGCTGATTTACTGTTCCATTTCAACAGAAGTTTGATTCATCAGAAAGAAGGATTTGACGAATGAAGCGTCGATTTTGATTAGACATATCTTGCATTACTTCACAAAACCGTATCGAATTGCAAAAGCTGTAGTAAAACCCGGAAAACCTTCAGCACCACCTCTTCGATTCTTTGTGTTTCAGTTGATGTGGCCAGTATTCAATAAGTACTGACTTAAATTTGACCCAGGCCAACTCAATTTTTAAAAACTATACTTTTTGCTATAGTTCTATTCAGTTCTCTTTATTTGTGTGCCTAGTATCGGAATTTATTTTTGTTTTCTTCATACTAGTAGAAAGAACAGCAGTACTTAACATTTATTTATAAACTTCTTCAAGTGTTTCAATAGTAGACAAAACTAGCGACTAATTCACTCCTCATTCGATTCAATACATTTCAAGAAATCAATGAGGTTGATCCAGATCGCCGATAGACCACGAAATTAACAAGATTCAGAAAATAGAATCAGATTAAAAACTCGTACAACTCCAGAAACGATCCATAATGTTCAAGAAGATTGTGGTAGCTGATTCAATTAAGGTAATTTTTATTTGTCATATAACCATTTTTTCTATTTTCTGACAGTAGTGAAATGTATTCTGTATTAAATAAAATACATACTTCTTGTTGTGTAAAGTGATTTAATTTAACAATTATATATATATATATTTTTGGACACCCTGTATAAATAATTATATTAATGATTATATCACGGACTAGAAAATTGAATAACCTTTCAAATGAGTTATCACACAACCCCTATTCTCAATAAAAAATCATCAATGACGTCATCACGCCCAGATGGATAACGTCATTAGTATGATATATATTCCAAAAAATCATGATTCGAAAATTAAAATCGATCTGTTTCGGGATTTGTCTCGAAAGTCGCTTATAGAGTGATTTCGATTTAATTCCGAGAGCTCAACATCCGCTGACAACTGTTTCGTAGTTTCTCACTCTTCAGGACGGCTTTATGAGGTCTCTCAAAATCAAAACGAATGCACTTGACAGCCGCGTGTGAAGTGTTGTCAAAAGCGCCCCCGATGTCCAGAAAGACACATACCATCGTCTCCACATTTTTCAGTGCATCCAGTATTCCATTCGTCAGTTGCTGTAGTGGAGCAGAGAGGTTCTACGCAGAACTACCTGCATTTCGGCAGATGTCCAACCCCACCGCACATTAATAATAATAATAATAATAATAATGAATGCAGAGTATCAGCATGAACTCCGACAGATCTGGTCATCAGAACTGTCGGGGAAAAACACAGTTGCCGCAACTAACATGCTTGCCGTTCCGCCGTTCCGATTCTACTTAACTCCTTTGAAGTGATGGAATTGACATGAAAACTTGCAAAATGATGCATTTTCATAGGAGCCTGCATCCTAAATCGTCTGTTTCACGGTTATAGTCCGGTCAAATTAGACCAAAAAATAAGAGTAGAGTTACTTAAATTCCCACCAAGCTGAAAATCGGTAAGATTGTTTGAAATATCATCAAAAACAAAATTTGAAAGTTCCCCATCTTTCCCCTGTTAGGAAGAAATTTTATTCAAGGTCAAAGGTAAAAAAAATGAGTTTTTCGCGATTTTCAGCAAAACGGTAAGTTTTATCATAAAAATTTTCAAATAAAAATTGTAGATCATAAAATTATCTACAAAAAATTAATTCATACTTTTTTTTCTACGAGCCACCGTTTTTGAGATATAACGATTCAAAAAGTTGTAAAAGTTGTAATCGTCATAATATGCATGAAAATATATTGGTAAGACAAGCTAATAATGATGCCGATGTATTGATAATTGAAACAGCAATTGAGCAATTCAATTTGACAAATACAACTATTGTTGTTGGTGAAGATATAGACTTACTCGTATTACTGACTGCTCGAACTCCAACTGAAAAAACTATTTTCTTCTTAAAACCAGGATTTTCCGTCAACATCAATCGGAAATGTATTCATCAAAAAGTTTATCTACTTTTGTAAAGTGTCAAAATCATGTACTATTTTTACACGCAATAACTGGCTGTGATACGACATCTGCATTTTACAGGAGGGGTAAAATAGCAGTCTTCAAACTATTTGAGAAACAAAATTTAATTGAATGTGCTGAAGTTTTTAAAAATAGTAGTTCTACTCGACAAGAAATTATTACTAACGGCATTCGCTTTCTTCTTTCTATGTACGAGACCTCCTAAAAAAACTACCTGCTTAGATAAGTATAGATATGCATGTTTCGTTAAAAACACCAAAAGTAAAAAACAAGTACAATTAGCTTGTCTTCCTCCAACCTCAGTTGCTGCTCATCAACATCTTTTTAGGGTATATTACCAAGTTCAAGTGTGGCTTGGTTATCAGCTAGACCCTACAGACTGGGGTTGGAAGTTGGTCAACAATTTATTAGAACCAGTGCACACTTTACTTCCACCTGCGTCGGAAAAACTGCTGAACTCGATTTTTTGCAACTGCAAAAAGGGATGCAGTGCTAAATGTGGTTGCAAAAAAGTCGGACTGTTCTGTTCTCCGGCATGTACACATTGTCAAGGCCGGTTGTGCTCTAATATTGAATCACCAACAGTAGAGGATCCGTTTGATTCCAACGAGGCAACATGCGATACATCGCTATTAACGCAGTTTACATGCACTCAGGATGAAGATGAAGAAGAACAAGAACAAGAAGAACAAGAACAAGACGAACAAGAACAAGAAGATCAAGAAGAAGAACAAGAAGAAGATTTTGAAAGTTACGACTCGGACGATTAAATTTCACAACTTTTTTTTAACTTAAATTGCTTTTATCTTTTCAATCTCTGCTAATATCCATTATTTTTCAATAGTTTCAAATTAAACAGGATCAAAACTGACCCGTGGAATAGGCCTACTGGGGAAACCACAAAAAAAAACGCGCTACGTACACTACCTCATAGGTGGCGAGGAAACGTGTGCATATTATGACGATTACAACTTTTACAACTTTTTGAATCGTTATATCTCAAAAACGATCGCTCGTAGAAAAAAAAGTATCAGTTAATTTTTTGTAGATAATTTTATGATCTACAATTTTTGTTTGAAATATTTTTACGATAAAACTTACCGTTTTGCTGAAAATCGCGAAAAACTCATTTTTTTTACCTTTGACCTTGAATAAAAATTTTTTCCTTACAGGGGAAAGATAGGGAACTTTCAAATTTTGTTTTTAATGATATTTTGAACAATCTTTTCAGCTTGGTGGGAATTTAGGTAACTTCGAATGTCTAAATAGACCGGACTATTATGTTGTCCCAAGTAACGAGGAGGCCTTGGATTTTTAAGCTTGAAGTGCTTACATAACAGCCAGCTTATGCGGTGTCAGCCTATATCCACAGGCATAACGCAGCGCTACGTGTGTTATACTACCATCTACGATACTCTTACGGTATAGGCTAGACACTGGTGTTGCCTAATGCTCTGGGGGGATATTGAGTCCGTTGTGGAGAATGAGAAGTACCGAATCATTTGCAACTACTCATTCCCCACCCTCAGGCAAATACAAGCCAATGAGTCTGATGTAGTCGTCGTCGACCATGAAAGTAGGACGATTTTCGTCACAGAGTTTTCGGCTCCTGGCGAAACGAACATCGTCCGAAAAGGGGAGAAAACCCGAACTAAATATCGAGATCTACTATTCAAACTCCGCAGGCCCTACTCAAACCATTCTGTCAAGATGGTGGTTCTGATAATAGGTGTCCTTGGTGGAATGATGGACACACTGCTGTCAAACTTAAAAATCGTATTGGTTTGCCGTAATATGGCTGAAATGTTGTAATTATTCAGAGACTTTTTTATTGTATTTGTGAGGCTGATGATTGGTCGTACAGGTTCAGGATATGTTTTATACTTCTCCATATCTTTTCTCCCTCTTCCATGTTTCTGGTGAGCTAAACAGGTCAAAGCTGCCCAGGCTCATGCACTAGTAAATTTTCTTGTACCATCTGCAGTAGGGCTGAGGATATCCTTTCTAGTATTTTTATGTTGAGAGATTTTTATAGCCACCATCCAGCGGTTCGCTACTACATATGTGACGAGTCATGATTTTCTGTTCTGAATGAGAGACCAAATATGAGTCAATTTGACGTGTACATTACGTAAAGAAGTTCACGATGAGTTTCTTATAACAAAACCGAGTAAATAAATGCAGTATCATTTGCAAGACTGCTGAGCTATATATTTTTGTCTAAGTTCAGTAAGCTATTGATGTATAAGGACAAACAAGAGAGGCCCAAGAAGAGTGTCCTGTGGTACGCCTCCTAGTATGTATGGCATGTCTGCAAATCCCAACATTGACTATAGACACGATAAAGGTCAACGGCAGAGGAAGCGCTCACAGCTCGAACGCTGGAATCACCCGGTAGAGTCGCCGAAACGTGATCGATTTCCATTGAGAGACAGCAGTCGCTTATTGGTGTGAACGTTGTTCTGCCCCGATGGCTTCTCTACTAATCGTGCATTATCTGAAACCGAATGTGGCTTTGCGATGTATTGATGTAACATAATGCTTTGCGAAGTGTTCGTTCACAAATCAATATTATACACTATGACTCCTTCGGGCGATCCGATGCAATTATCGTAGTTGGCCACGTCCTCGAACTAGTCCAGCGATTTGAAGTCGGCCCGTTTGAAGTGTGTCAACCAGAACGGACTAGTTTCTCGACAAAGGATTCAGCACGTTGCCCGGGTTTCTAACCTCACCATTTTTCAGGACGAGTTGAAATAGCGCAAGGGGTGGTTTTGGCTCGGTATAACATACTGTGGTTTTGAGGTTGGAGTGGAGAAGGGTTGTATGGAAGTTATTGACGGGTTCGCCCAAATATCCTGGAAGAGTAATATGATTTGTCGTCGGAGGTAGTTCAAACAGGAAGTTAACTCTCACGTCTGGTAATTTATAAGTTATCAAGTGGTCTGGGAGTAATTCTACCTGACGGTTCGTTCACAACTGCGGCTAACTTTATTGGAAGCGATGTGGTCAACTTGAAGATTCCGCTTGCTGAAATAAGTCACTATTATGTCAATGTCAATAATAATTTCTGAATTGCTGTCATACGTCAGTGATGAAATTGACAAATTGATGTTCTGTGATGTAAGTCGGAGGTCTATGGTTGTATGAATGTATTTTTGTTATTTGTAGTTTGTACTTTTCTGAGTTGTATGTTAGTAAAACGGAACAATCAAATTCGTGCATTACATCAAAGGAAAAAATATAAATCCCTCACCGCTAATGGTGAGACGATTGGTGACATTTTACGAAAGCATCAGCCATACGAATATCTATGTTCTATGTGACAAATCGAGTGTCACTCTCATGCTTCGTTAGGCAACGAATTATGCTTCGTTCCAGCATCTAGACAGCCTCAGAATGAACGTTACAAGGGAGAAAATGAACCAGGTTACTTAACTTTTAGCCAGCTACTGCCTAAAAAACAACGGCAAGCACTAATATTTTGTTGCTCTGAACCATCGATGATTGTCGATTATAAAATACAACAGTAAAGTCTGCATACTTTACTCACACCAGCTAGTTTCGCGTGTGAAGTAGTCAACACTGTTAGCTTACCTTGGACTTATTATCGGAAAATCATAAATAACTCCGCCTGTGTTACATTCTCTGTAAAAACTACCATAGATCGAGTTTCTTGAGTTGAAGATCCCAGCAGGTCATCGAAAACCTGTTTACCATTGAACTCATGAACTATCTGCATATTATCTATAACTAGAAACATTAGAGTAATGGAATTTTGATGGATGATTGATAGTTTTGTTTGCTATCACAAATTAGTCTTATTTATAGAAAGAATAGTAAATATTTGAGTTGATGGTGATTACATATCATGATAGAGTCATTTCAATTTCAGACAGCTCGAAAAAAAATAAACATTTTCCCTTTTTCCTTTAATTTCACCCCTACCCCTTGGCACTGAAAAACTTTTTGATACGTGCAATTTGAAGACAACTAACACCTCCGAAGCTCACTTCAATACATATGCCTATTCACTAAGATCAATTTTTAATAGAATTGAAGCGATGTAAGTGACGGAAAATGCCAATTTTGCTGGAATTACGATCTCATCACTTCTTTCTGTCGGTCGTAAAAACAAAATTAATTTATAAGAAAAATTTTAGGACTAAAGTCAGTTATTTGAACGTATCCATAGCCCTCTAGAAAAGAAAAAAAATTTAAATGGTTACAAAACGTAACAAATCGTACATTTTATGAAAACTGAAAAACAAAAATGTACTCCATGGAATTTTTATTTATTTTTTATCCTTTTTTTCTGCTGAACCTCGTATCTGGGCATATATTTTCGGAATAAGCATGTAATTTTGCGTATTTGATTCAAATATCAAGTGGATCTGACTTTTGTATTTTTCATGATTTTTAGAGTTTGAACTTTTTGTACTTTTTCCGAGTATTTTTTTTCCCGACGTTAAACTTGAACTTCATAAAATATACTAATTTCTTCATTCTGAATCGATTGGCGTTCGCAGAATTAATCTATCGTTAACCGTTCTCAAGTTGAAAAGTTCATCTGGAGTTAAGAGGGGTCATTGAAATTTTGTCAGTTCATCATCGAAATTAACTTTTTTGATTCGGAATCAGCTCGTTGGGATACATTTGAGGGACATTTGCAATAAAAAAAAAAATAATTTTTTTTTTTTATATTATCATGAGAGTGAATTTTTGACGATTTATTCCTTTTTTTTTTGTAAACCTTGTATATGAACATATTCAAATCATATATTTTCAGAATCAGCATTAAGTTTTGGGTATGTTAGGCAAATCTGATGATATTGTATTTACATATAATTTTTTTTTTATAAAAATCATGATATTTTTGAAATTGTCCAAGTTTAGAGGTTTTCCGAATTTTCTTAGTGGAAAATGAATCGATCCGGTCCAACAAAAAACCATTTTGTAAGTTTTCCAAGTTCCATCGACTGTGAACCGTTTCTTTCAATACATTTTGAGATATTTGTGAAAATACTAAATTGTGATAATTTTTTGACAATATTTGTCTTTAAAAAAAATTCCACAAAGCGACTTTATTGGGACACCAGGGGTTTAATTACTTGAACTATCATTCAAAAGGTAGTGAAGGTTATTTGCGAATATGTCTATTTGAATGGAAAACAACTTCTATTGGTTATCCTAATGATATTATGTAGTCCATAAAATGACGAAATAATTGATATAACAGTTTGAAATTGGGAGTCACTATTGAATAGAAAATGGCTCACACCGGTTATTAGTGAATGTGAACAGTTTTCATATGTTGTATCGATATTGATATGGAATTGTTGATATCGAATAATTTTCCTCTGTGATTTATTTTTCATACTTTCGACATTTTCATCAGTTCACATAGTGTTATATGGGTTTGTTGGTTATGGAAAATATATAGTTTAAGCTCAGGGCATTTTCCAAAAATCCAACATTTTGTCTCAAATTTTTTTATGATTGCTACGATTCTTGTTTTTCTGCAGAGTGAAATATGACCTTTTGCCCCTTTTCCCTCAATTGATTCTAAGGGTGAGTACCGATTTCAAGTTTTTGCATTACAAGGCAATATTTATGCTTGATAAATCATTAAAATATCCGCTCCAAATGCAGAACTACAAAAGATAAAAAAATTTATTACAAAAAGTAACGAACGCAGTCTATTGCAATTTGAAGTACTTAAACAACCTTCAACAGCTTATAACGAAAGGGGTCGAAAGCTGATTCAGTTTGTAACTGCCTAGCTCTAAATCCACCAGGGTTACTTCGGTTACAGTAAGGGTGCGAGTGCTGAGAGCTGGTTTTGAGTGCCTCGAACCCCTTTCAGAATAGTTTGTGGTCAGACTTATTTATCGGAATTATTACACAACCAATTGGGGAGTTTTGATGCTATAAACTCGGAAAATAGGCATTCAGAATAATTTCAGATATGTCGAAATTTGTTTTCCACAATAATCCGATAAAGTGAGATATAAAGTAATAGTCTGAAGAAGTCGGCTACTTCCTTGGTTAGTTCGCGACGGATATTGATACTAATAATGCTTGTGAAGATTTGAAAGTGTTGATACTGGTTGAGAGTAAGAAAATGTTGGCAAGAAGACACGCAGAGATAATCAGTTAACTGGGTAACTGATTCAAATTCGACAATTTCTCTGTTGTTACTAAAAAATAGTGGTCACTGCCGATTTCTGGCCCTTTTCATACTCTCGTGTCTACTAAGTTTCTTCTGGACCCTTTAACACTAAAATATAATCAAAATCGATTTTTCATTCTTACTTTTAACTTATCTTGTATTTTTGTGTATATCTCGATGTTCGAAAAACCCATTTGTTGCGATTAGCTTATGGTGTTGTTCCAGATCTTTTCACAATTTTCTGTTATTACTATATATAGTGTGTATCTCTTCTTCCTACCCTGCTGTTAAAATCTCCCAATATGGATATTTTTCCTCTTGCTTCTTCTGTGATTGCTGTTAGATCTTTCAAAAACTTGTTTTTATTCTCAGCTGTATCGTCTTCATCCGCTCCATATACTATTTTGACTGTTTTTCAAGGTGCTATTTCAAAGTGTTCTCGTTTACAGCAGCCCCTCAAGCCCCAATTCCTTGAGGAGTTTAAGGATTTTGAGGGGGTCTTGTCGTGGTATTTCTCCTACAGTCAGCTGGTGTGATCCCAGTATATTCAATCTCTTGTGATGTACAGCATAACACTCCATCAATATATGGTGTGGTGTTTCTGGATGTTCCCCACAGAATCTGCAGGTGCTGTCCTCCTCTAAGCCTAGCTTCCTGAGGTGTTCTTTGAGTCTGCAGTGCCCCGTCAGAAATCCCGTGATTGTCTTTAGACTAATTTTGCTGAGGTTAACCAGTGTCTTCGATCTTGCTCGGTTGAAGTTGCCGAGGAAATCTTTGGCCTGCCTTAGCCCTGGAAGTCTTTGCCAGTATGTTGCTCTCATTGCTTCTTCAGTTTTATTGAGTTCTTCTTGAAAGTAAGATTTTACAAGTCCGCAGAATGGTTCTGGCCCGATCAGTGGCGTTGATGTCCCTGTTTGTGCCAGGGTATCTGCTTGTTCATTGCCCTCCACTCCGACGTGCCCCGGCACCCAGAGGAGGATGACCTTGTTGTTCCTGCCTAGATCATGAAGTTTGTCTAGGCATTCCCAGACCATCTTTGAGTTGATGTTATATGAGCTCAACGCTTTGATGGCTGCTTAATTATCGAAGAGGATTGCGATTTCCTTGTTCCGGTATTTTCTGTCGATGTTGAATTGAATGCATCTTTCTATTGCATGAATTTCCGCTCGAAAAATACTGGGGAACTGGCGCACGGGTTCGGAGTATTTGGTGCGAGGCCCAAAGACTCCTGCTCCAGTTCCGTCGGGAGTTATGGTATTCTTTTCCAGTGCTCGAATGGATTCTATGCTCCATCCACTCTTGGTATTTAATTCCGTTCGAAAAATTTTGTCGAAACTAAATTTCCTGGTAATTTTGTCAGTTGGGAGATCGGCAAGGTGTGCACTTTCGGTGGGGGTTGAGCCCCTTACGTTGTGTACTGTCCCTTTGAGTCCGACTTTAGCCAACCTGAGGTTTGCTCCCCAAGCAGTTCTCTTCGCCATGACATGGAGAGGAGTGAGGTCCAGAATTACCTCTATGAGGGTACAATTTTCATGTCTTTGGACCGACCCGGTATGCTGTTTGTTGAATTGCAAAAATTCTTAATGCACTTAATATGATTACCGAACATGCACCAACCTTCGGTAATATATGTATTTTGGTTGGGCAATTGATTTTAAAAAAATCACATATGTTTCACACTACACAGAAGTAAAAATGAGGAACATTTTATGAAAAAAGTAGTGCGTGTGTATGCTTTGCTTTTCAAAATAACCACAGAGCTCGAGATCACACATTTCATAGTTTAATTTCCAATTAAAAACACACACTTTCCATAAAGGTGTTTATAAAGCACCTCTGAGCTTTAGCAACACTTGAACTTTCCAGAACTTAACGATAATTGCTTTCCTAATGACGAAGTGGGCTAGAAATTGTTTTAAGTGGGGTATCGATTTTGTTTAGCGTTCGCAGCATCTCACACTACAAATGCAAACGATTCTATCAAGCGGGAAACTGTGTCTGACTGTTTGTTTTGTTTGCATGTTTATTCGTATGGTTAGTTGCTCGAAGGGAATAAGATCGGAATACAAATGGGTCATTCAGGCACACTAGTCCCCTTGTAACCCCTTTCTGGACCGATCGTGAATCCGTATATGGATTTTACGATCTGTCTGCAGTGTTAGTTGTCTTCGAACCGTCCTATTTTGTACAGATGTTCATTCACACGGCACGCCCAGTGAGAAGCTGTGTAATGATCATTCAGATGTTGTTGAAGTTCCTGATATGGAGTAGCCGATCTATGCTTGATGAGTTAGCCTCTCACATTTCCTGATATTTCGGTGCATACAAGCTCCTAACATAATTTTGCTCTGAAGATAGAGTAATTCTGCGAACGCCAATCGATTCAGAAAGATGGAAATAGTAAACTGTGTGAATTTCAAGATCAACTGCGAAAAAAAATATATACTCGGAAAAAGAACAAAAAGTTGAAAGGGGTAGGACCCCTAAAAATCATGAAAAATACAAAAACAGTCAGATCCACTTGATATTTGAATCAAATACGTGAAATTACATGCTGCTTCTGAAAATGTATGCCCAGATACAAGGTTTAGCAGAAAAAAAGCATAAAAAATCGAAAATTCCGTGACGTAAATTTTTATTTTTCAGTTTACAGATAATCGCCAATCGATTCAGAAAGTTGGAAATAGTAAACTGTGTGAATTTCAAGATCAACTGCGAAAAAAAATATACTCGGGAAAAGAACAAAAAGTTCAAAGGGGTAGGACCCCTAAAAATCATGAAAAATACAAAAACAGTCAGATCTACTTGATATTTGAATCAAATACGTGAAATTACATGCTGCTTCTGAAAATGTATGCCCAGATACAAGGTTTAGCAGAAAAAATCGAAAATTCCGTGACGTAAATTTTCATTTTTCAGTTTACAGATAATCGCCAATCGATTCAGAAAGATGGAAATAGTAAACTGGGTGAATTTCAAGATCAAGTGCGAAAAAAAATATACTCGGGAAAAGAACAAAAAGTTCAAAGGGGTAGGACCCCTAAAAATCATGAAAAATACAAAAACAGTCAGATCCACTTGATATTTGAATCAAATACGTGAAATTACATGCTGCTTCTGAAAATATATGCCCAGATACAAGGTTTAGCAGAAAAAAAAGAATAAAAATCGAAAATTTAATGACGTAAATTTTTATTTTTCAGTTTACAGATAAGCGCCAATCGATTCAGAAAGATGGAAATAGTAAACTGGGTGAATTTCAAGATCAACTGCGAAAAAAAATATACTCGGGAAAAGAACAAAAAGTTCAAAGGGGTAGGACCCCTAAAAATCATGAAAAATACAAAAACAGTCAGATCCACTTGATATTTGAATCAAATACGTGAAATTACATGCTGCTTCTGAAAATATATGCCCAGATACAAGGTTTAGCAGAAAAAAAAAGGATAAAAAATCGAAAATTCCATGACGTAAATTTTCATTTTTCAGTTTACAGATAAGCGCCAATCGATTCAGAAAGATGGAAATAGTAAACTGTGTGAATTTCAAGATCAACTGCGAAAAAAAATATACTCGGGAAAAGAACAAAAAGTTCAAAGGGGTAGGACCCCTAAAAATCATGAAAAATACAAAACAGTCAGATCCACTTGATATTTGAATCAAATACGTGAAATTACATACTGCTTCTGAAAATATATGCCGATACAAGGTTTAGCAGAAAAAAAAAGGAAAAAAAATCGAAAATTCCATGGCGTAAATTTTTATTTTTCAGTTTACAGATAATCGCCAATCGATTCAGAAAGATGGAAATAGTAAACTGGGTGAATTTCAAGATCAACTGCGAAAAAAAATATACTCGGGAAAAGAACAAAAAGTTCAAAGGGGTAGGACCCCTAAAGATCATGAAAAATACAAAAACAGTCAGATCCACTTGATATTTGAATCAAATACGTGAAATTACATGCTGCTTCTGAAAATATATGCCCAGATACAAGGTTTAGCAGAAAAAAAAGGATAAAAAATCGAAAATTCCATGACGTAAATTTTTATTTTTCAGTTTACAGATAAGCGCCAATCGATTCAGAAAGATGGAAATAGTAAACTGGGTGAATTTCAAGATCAAATGCGAAAAAAAATATACTCGGGAAAAGAACAAAAAGTTCAAAGGGGTAGGACCCCTAAAAATCATGAAAAATACAAAACAGTCAGATCCACTTGATATTTGAATCAAATACGTGAAATTACATGCTGCTTCTGAAAATATATGCCCAGATACAAGGTTTAGCAGAAAAAAAAGGATAAAAAATCGAAAATTCCATGACGTAAATTTTTATTTTTCAAGTTACAGATAAGCGCCAATCGATTCAGAAAGATGGAAATAGTAAACTGGGTGAATTTCAAGATCAACTGCGAAAAAAAATATACTCGGGAAAAGAACAAAAAGTTCAAAGGGGTAGGACCCCTAAAAATCATGAAAAATTCAAAACAGTCAGATTCACTTGATATTTGAATCAAATACGTGAAATTACATGCTGCTTCTGAAAATATATGCCCAGATACAAGGTTTAGCAGAAAAAAAAGGATAAAAAATCGAAAATTCAATGACGTAAATTTTTATTCTTCAGTTTACAGATAAGCGCCAATCGATTCAGAAAGATGGAAATAGTAAACTGGGTGAATTTCAAGATCAACTGCGAAAAAAAATATACTCGGGAAAAGAACAAAAAGTTCAAAGGGGTAGGACCCCTAAAAATCATGAAAAATACAAAACAGTCAGATCCACTTGATATTTGAATCAAATACGTGAAATTACATGCTGCTTCTGAAAATATATGCCCAGATATAAGGTTTAGCAGAAAAAAAAGGATAAAAAATCGAAAATTCCATGACGTAAATTTTTATTTTTCAGTTTTCAGATAATCTCAAGTTATCCACACATGTAGTTCGACAAGGCTGCCTAGATATGGGTAGTATGGGTATGACTACCATTACCGTTCATAACCAGTATACCATTTCTGGTTTTAGTATCTTTCATATATTGATCCTAAATGAGTTAGTATTAAAGGTTAATTCCTAGATATTTGCCTTTAATTTGCCCTTTATTATGGGTTTTTGTTTGAATCCAATACCCTCCGTGGTGAAGGGTGCAATATTGTAGGTAGTTGAATCTGGGTTAACTTGCAAAATCTAACCAGAGTACCTTTTGTGGATTGTCTTTGAGGCATTTGACAGGTGGTGGTACTTTTATTGAACTTTCTCAGCCATATGTACGATATAATAATATTTATCACTTTCTGGAAGGACTATTTCTGAATTGTTTCCCCCCGTAGGTGATACGCTAAAACTCGTCCTTGGGAAAATCAACAGAATACTGAGCTGGCCTCCTCCGTTTACAGATTAACCTATCGATTACGGCGCTAATTGAAGAATTAATGGAATAGGGCCGAAATCGATTTCCAACCCAAATCAAAAAGGTACACACTTGAATAATGCAGCATATCAGATGAGTAATGGACATACGTTGTCAGAATGTAATATTCAAGGAATCAATTTTCGTGACTGGTGTCGATGATAGATAGATGGCTCCATGGGCATCAATACAGGGCCACCTATCTGTACTAGCCGGGGTGGTGTTAACTGTTCGTGCATAAACAATTTAGGAGATAACGTTCATTAGTCTCAGTTTGTCTGTGGAAAACCAAATTTCCCGTCTGTATTGTTTGACAAAATAGATCTTTTGTACTCGAGTTCTATCTTCGAATACGATGCTCCCTCCCTCTTTGTTGCTGTATCATTTTCCGGCTTTTGGGCTTTGTAAAAACAAGAGGATGGTGTCCATAGATTTGCCCGCCCAGTATACATGCTGTGTGTGTGGGTGATAGATTTTCTCTATCTCTCTATAGCCCTAATAGTCTATTCAGCAAGTGCTTTTTGGGTAAAACAGTTTTCTCCACCTCAGGAAAATATGAACAAGTTGTCGATAAGCGTGTAGTTGATTTTTGAAAAAATTCAAGAGCCGCTTGCATAAATTGCAAAAGTTATTAACAATTAACTGAAAAAAAGTAGAGTTTGGTTTTGTGCAAATATCTCAAAAACTATTAGACACTTTTTAAATTTGAAAGAAAACATAAAAACACTGAACCTTTAACACATTTACGCTCACGACGCACATGTGCGACCGATATGCTCACTGCGCTCTTACGCGCCTTTTGTTTGAATGTTTTCAAACGTTTACCATTTTAGTAGCACTTGAAATTAGGACCTGTACTGTCGGAAGCCGACGAATAGAGTTTATTAACTTTATTAATTTTTCACGTCGTTCAAAATTCTGACAATTTCTTGAGGTTATATTCAAAATAACAAAACAGATGAATCTGTATATCGTGTTGCTGGTCCCTCACGACTGAAAACAAAAAAAAAATCCAATCAATTCATCAGAAGATGTACAAGGGCAATATTTTGACTTTGACAGTGGTGGTTTAATTAAAGGAAGACTGTAGTATAAGGTTTATGCCTAGAACAATATTTTCAACAACAACAAGAATGTTTAATATTAATTTACCTTTTCTTGTGTTATTCTTTATTTGTATGACAATTAATAATAAATACCGTATTCACAACATAGAAGAATCGTAGGCCGCACAAATGCGTCATGAGCATATATTGAGCGAACCTCAGGTAGACTGTAGTATAAGTTTTATGCCCAGAACAATATTTCCAACAGTAGATACCACAAGAATGTTTCATATTGATTTACTTTTTGTTGTGTTATTCTTCATTTGTATGACAATTCTTATTGAATACTGTATTTATAACATAGAAGAATCGTAGGCCGCACATATGCGTCGTGATTACATATTTGGCGAACTTCAATGTCTGTGCTAACGGCGCACATATGCGTGTTGCAATTTTTTACGAAAAACTCATAAAATCTGGTAGAATAACGGAAAACTACGCCTTCCATAACATTTCGATCATATTAACAAAAATAGTAGCAGCATATTAAGAGCCATCTATAATCATGTATAAGCAGCGAATGTGTTGATTAATAAATATTAGTTGAATTTATTATAAATATGAAAATTAAGAATTGAAAAAATAATCCGTGGTCGAAAAATTTTTATTGCGATTTTGCTATCAATTATGCATTAGTTAATTAACGAATTTCTTACTACTTCAACATGAACATTGCAATAGCGATAATTGTTAAATAACAAACCTGATATTTTTTTCCTTTTTTGGAGCTATTTTTGAAAGTTGTCAAAAGAGATTCCCTTTGGAAAAATAAAAAAATTGCTATTTTTCACTTTGTTATCAAAAATTTACCTAGGTTGAAAATTAAAAAGCTTGAATCATCGAATTTTTTTTTATACTACCGTAGATCTGTTTTTTTGATGATCGAAAGCCACATGAAAACGATTTTTTTAAATTTTCATTTCCTATTGTTTAAAAGATTGTTATAAACAAATGCGTTGTTTCTAAGATAAATCAACATTTTTTTTGGGTACATTCTCTTTGATGCAAATTATGATTTTTTAAAGTAAAATTGTTACTTTGTTTTCTACCACCTGTAATTATCATTGAGGAACCTTTTTTATAATCATAATTCATCGTGCTCTTTGATGACTAATAATAAAAATTGTTTCTATTCAAATTTTCATTGTTTATTTAACAATTTTTTATAAACAATTAAATTCTTTCTTCATAACTTTTTTCTCTTTCTTCACTATGAAACAAAAACAACCATGTTTTTTTTTTTGGAAAAAATAATTCATTTAAATTTTTTATCGAATTTTGAAAATTCTGTTCTCCTTTACTCAATCATTCTCTCCTGGTTTTTTATGGAAAATGTCCTCGTTGAATCTTTTTTCAAATTAAAAAAATATCAAACAGTTTTTGAGATATTTGCACAAACCAAACCCCATTTTTTGGTTAATTGTCAATAACTTTTGCAATTTTTGCAAGCTGCTCTTGAATTTTTTCAAAAATCATCTACACGCTATTCCGAATCTAATGACACCTCGTTCATATTTTTCGGAGGCGGAGAAAAAGTTTGACGCAAAAAGCACTTGTTGACTGGTGAACTGGATACGCCACTGTTACGTAACCATTTCAGAGTGTTTTGTTTCCACTGTGTAGCTGGAAAATGGGGTAACTGTAGGTTTGGCAACAAAGTTGCTTTCTCTGGATTCTACTCTCTAATTATAAGTTCATTCCATGAAGGATTTTTGCACGAGGGAATTGTATTTTCAACGCTTATGCCGAAATAAAAAATGCTCCGCGAATAAATTTAATGTATGGCCATTATACCGAAAGGCCACAGGAAATCGTTGGTTCGTTGTTTGAAAGCCAATTGATTGATCGTAAATGCGATTATTTTACGACATTTTAATTGTTTTAAATAATGCTGTAACACTCAAATGGTCGTAACCAATGTTGCGCCTGGCTTTGAGAGTTTAACAAAAATATTCTTTGCAGTTCCACTAGCGGAACTCAGCTAACCGGATTTGCGCATGAACTCACAACTAGGAATCCGCGGGTGGAAAAAGAAAATGAAGAAAGTGTGCAGAAATTCGTGATGATATTCGTTTATGACGAGGTGAAGTGACTTTCTAGAACAGGTGGAAAAAAATGTCATTCTAACATAAAAAAGTACCAGCTGGTCAAACAGGAAAAAGTTATAGTCAAATACAGGAAATAGTATATTTTGAATTATTTTATCAAGCATACCAAATAGTTCCCTATTTCGAACAAAAGTTTTTTTGTCGAAATGCCATAGTGTCGTCGAATGATAATAGATCATTGAATAATCCAGGCTTTCGCAAATTTTCTATTCTGAAGAATTCTTGTAGGCACTACTGGCCCTAATAATTTCAATCTAGTTAAGGCTAAATGAGTGCCTTATCAGTTCAAATGAATATACCAAATTTCAACCAAATCGGTTCTAGGATATTCATGGTATTTTATAACTACCGTTTTTTTTTTAATTTCAACGCCCTGTATCTCGGAGAAACAAAGCAACTCCGCGCATATGTTCATACAGGAACTTTTTTCTTAAAATGACATAATAAATCACCTCTTGTAGTTAGGAAACACCCTGTATATTCATTTCTGAAACTGTGCCTCTAACAAAGTTTTTCATTGCCTGTGACATGATCTAGAATATATGCATGTCTTGTTTCGTAGGAAAGCAATACGTTATTTGGTTCACCAAGTAGTTCTTTCAAATGATTTTTCAAAAAAGTATCGAAAACATAGCCTTCGGAAAAACATCTGGTTACGCCACTGCCTTAACCGAACGTTTCAGATCAAATTGGCCATGGAATTACCTGAACTTTTTTAGGGACACCAAGAGACACCATTGCTTTCGGTTATGAATCAGACAAAATTAAACGAATGCTAATTGTTGATAGAATGGCATTGGCATCCATTCGATGAAGTAATTATTCAAATTCAATTGCTGACTTAATGATTCATTTACTGTAAATTTATTCTCGTGTATTTTTGGGTCTTATCTATCCATTCCCGAAATTTTATTGAAATATGACCTAGACCAAGTGAAAAACATAGACGTACGGGATTATATTCTATCAGGTTGTGTTAGCAGATGACAGGTTACCCGGGATCCTTTTGAGTGAAAATATATAAATAAAAAGGACGGTGACGAATACCTACGAAATTTAAACCAGACGAAAAGTATTATATCAATGCCATGTTAACGTCGACGACATTCAATTTACTGCGGAACATTTCGAATGCTTACATTTAATGGCGGAAGTTAATTTTTGGGCGAGCTGTTTTAATGCCCTGCCTTTAGTAGCGGATGTTCCCAGCCGCTTGGAATATTAACATTATCCATGATAAAATTGCCAATGAACTTTGAACTATCCATTCAATCCGGAGGGCCTTCAAAGCACTCTCTTTCATGTAAGTGAATCGAACTGGGGTGGAATTCAATGTTATTTTTGTTGTGCGTGCCGGATAAATCAGAGAACTTTCCACGAATCTATTGATAGCCAGATTTAACTGGCCCCGCGCCTTGTGGAAAAATAATTAAGTATATTAGTCCCAATTATCTATCGTCCAAAAGCTATTATTTCTGTGCCTTCTGAAGTTTTCCAAATCGTATTGAAGTAATGAATACTCGTGAAATATTTCCAAAGAAACCCGCTTCTAAACTGTTGTCAATAAGGGAAATATAGCTGTTTGGTGAATGTTACCAGCTGTCTTTCGGATGGTTCAGAGATTCTGAAACGTGGCCTGACTTTAATACTCCAAAGGAAAAATCAGAGATTTTGCTCAAAGACCTAAGTGTGCCCAATATCATTGAGCACGTGCTGCTAGGAGACGACTGTTGCTATCATTTTCTATTGATGCATATACTATGCATTTCAGTTGAGTTCGGCCAATCCAATCCAAAATATGGACATAGAGCTCTTTGGTTAATTTCAAACTTGTGCCATCAAATCGGTGATATTGATCTGAAGCACGTTGGGCTACACTTGATTTTTGTAGTCTCGGATTTGAGCACTGTGCTCTTTGAACCCTACTTGCATTGCCCTTCTAGTTTGACCCACATACTTCTGTTCACAGTTCACCTCAAAAAGATGGGCATGAAAGTTCCTTGCAACAAAATTCACTCTTGAATGAATCCTATGAAATGTAAAGAATGAATTGACAGTTTTCAAGGGTTTTGCCAATCATTACATCGCTGAGGTCGTCCTAAAAAAACAAACTGAGTTTTAATCATATAAAAACGAAAATATCCTTGAAAATTTTTATCCAAATGTTTCTTTCAGGAAACTGAAAATCACTCAGTATATGATATAGGGGATAACTGAGTTTTGAGATAAGCCTAAAGTTAATGACATTTTTGTAAATTACACATTAGGTTTTTTCAATTTGTTACGTATTTTTTGAAAGCCAAATGTATTCTCGATAGTTTTCACGTACATTGAAAGGCGATCGTCATCATTCATCTTGAATAAGTGTTTTTTCATAAATGCTTATTAACACTGACGCACTTCGACGCTATCAACACGATCAGTACTTCAGATTAAATTTTTATTCTTAAATCCATATATACCGGGTGGATATTCCTATTTTTACGGTGAGGTATCAAATATTTCGTAGATTAAATAATTATAATCCAAAGGCATAGCCTTATAGGCTGTTAGTATTTTTTGCCATAGCTCTCCGGCGACTTACTGATTTTCGGTGGCGAACTCACTGTTCAGCTGTAGGAAAACCACCTAGATTCAACAGTCAATTAAAAAATTTATTATCTTGAAGTAAATCCAAAACTGTTAGGAATTTGCCGTTATGTTCTGTGTTTATGGCCAAAAAATTACGTCTAGTACAATAAAAACTCTCATTTCGTAGGTAGCCATCAAAGTTTAACAATTATTAAATAAAAAGAAGAACATGTTTACCCAGATGAATATAGTGCGGTTTTTCATAGCTATACAGTTCGATATACAAAAATGGAACAAAAGACGTTATGAATAATGTCATGTAACTACTTTTTGATAAATTGCAGGCGCATCGATAGGTTTTTTCTTGATGGCGGGAGGTACTTAGTACCGAAATTCATTATAACTTGGGGGTTAATTGGCTAGTTCTTTACAAAAGAAAATTCAGTTGTGGGGGGTACTGTCCCCCAGTATTCCCCCCCATCGGCGCTGGTGTGTGATTGCTCGATAGATGGATTGGGAAGCACATTAACTTGAACATTTCAAATAATATGGAAGGTCAAATGTCATGCCATTGAAAAGATAATTCCGTTCTGTTTTTAATCATCTAAATTCGAATTTCTTGATTTGAAATTTTGAGCTGATGTGCTCCCCAGCTCCATGTATTCAACAGTCACATGGTCTTTTATTTCATGAAGTGAAATCATTATATCATCATCAAAAAGTGATTGTGTCACATTTTTCTACATCGAACCGTTCAAAAGTTAACAGCGGGTTGAGGACTACGAAAATTCGCACTGTTTATAAAATATATACACTTAATGATTGGATGATTCTATATTCTTGATGATAGAATTTTACAAAGACTATTGTATATGGTTTTCAATATATGCAGGTCATATTTTCCTGATAATTCCTATTCCTCTAATTCTTAGATTTCTTCCGTAACCGACTTGGTTTGATGAATACAAAAGCACTTCCATACAAGATTGACCCTTCGATAATCATACTTAGTATTTGGATGAGTTGTATCACTAAGCTTATCCATAGTAATTATGAATACATTATGTTGAAATAATGATCTTCTGGGAAGCAGTGATAGCATTCAGTGGTAATCTTATTCGTGATAGGAGGGAACAAATTGTTTATTTGTAAATCATTCTGTATCTAGTTGCTATTATTGTATTAGTCACGTAATCAGAGTTGGACTAGCGCTTTCGGTGACGGACCAAAGTTATGCATCATGACCTTATATTCTCATGGGCGTTGCCGAGTTCTTTCAAATATATTCAAGGAATGTGAGGTTTCATGAAACACTCTGCGACAAGATTGATTACTAACAAGAAATCCGTTCAAAATGAAAGAAGCGGTGAGTGCCGAATTGACAGGATTCCATTAGTGTATTCAAAACACATTAATGCTTTAAAAGTTGGAATTGAAAAGTATTTCAGTAACGTTCTGTACGTTAGCTGGTTTTCATGTCTCGCGTATGAACTTTGGAATGATGAAAGCAAGAGAATGTGAATTGTTCTTAGCATAGACACTACGGATCTGGACGTGGGTGACTAAGGTTTCGTATGTGAATGATATGATTCGGTTTCTTAATTTAGTCATTATTACGACTACGACTTGCCATGTAATGCAAGGTGAGGTAACGGAAATTAATTTCATTCATACATTCTTTCTAAATTATAGAGCAAAAAAAGATACGCCTTTTATTATAGTTTTTTCTGCCGATTTGGAGTAATTTGAATACCATTTTAACGTATATTCAGCAACTTTCGTTGCAAAATTTCTTGAATATTTCTGGGTTCATTATCTGTTCCAAAATGCGGTGTTTCTCTAGGTTTCTTTTGTAACTTCCATTACCGGTTCTGAAACGAATTCTGAGCAGGTGCACATTCAAGTATAGAAAGTCTACTTACCCATATCTTTTCATACCTCATCTGTGCTAATCCCCAGGCAACAAGCTGACGTCATCTGTACGTCTATATTTGGTCATGTGTAAAACGTCAGAGTGACCTCCAAAATGACGTCATAATAACGTCAATATTACTTTATAAGTCACATTATTATGACGTCATAATTATGATTCCAGGATGAATACGTCTTTTGGGGAAGTAGTGAGTAGTGTGTGACATTTAATTGATGTCAGTGTGTATATTCCAGAATAATAAATTCTATTGCATGCTCAAATTCAAACACACAAATGAAAGAACACATTTATTATTCATTTGAAACATTAGCTGTGAATATGCTATAACGCTGTGGATATTATGGTCATAATCAAAAACAGTAAATTGTAATGACCTAGGTATAATCAAAATGAAGAAATATTTGTAACGTCCGAATGACGTCTTACTGAGTACGTTAAAAACACGACATTTTTACGTCAGATTTCGACGTATAAATTACAAAACATGCCTTCTGATGCACCAGTACAGAATATTCTGTGAAACGTGACTCACAGCCAGCAAAAATTCAAGACCACCAATTTTTATTTGCGTTCCCTCTGCTCCAAAATATTGTGCATTGCATAATTTGAACTAATTTGGGTGTTAGAAGTGTGCGAATTATACGGGGGGAGTATTGCTTCAAGCAAAACTGTTCTTCGCTCCTCGATGAACCCCCAATTATTACGCCGGTAACCAGGCCGGGGGCAGGACGGACCTCTGCGAAGTGGGGGGGGGCGAGCTGGTATATTGTGCCGTGATGGAAGCAGAACCAAGAAATGTTTGAGAGAGCTACAAAATACTTTTCAAATGAATTATGTAAAGGTCGATTCAGATACATGTGTGCCCACTCTGCATCTTTTTTAACCCTGCATGAGAAATGCACGCCTGTTGACGTTCACACCTGTGCCTGTCGACGTGCGTGAAGAACGAAGTACTAGTTCAAATAATGAAAGATACAGTGAAAAATACGTCAGGGTATTTTGAAAAACGCGAATGGCAATATTCTAGCATTGACAAAATTATCACAGAACCAAATGAAATACGACCTTCTCATCCAGTTTTCAGGCGCTATGGGATCAAACCAATTTCATCAGGATAAAATTTGAATATGCCTCATGTGGAATTGTGTGTAGGTATTTGACGAAAAGAATGAATCAAAAAAACGTAAATGGATTGAAAATAAACCAACCTTTCTTCCCAGTTGACAAAACCAATTGGAAATCGTTTGTATGTTGTGACCGGGTCTGCACTGATAATCGGGTGAACCGTGAAGCTAGGCTGTTGAATTATTTTCAGTTCGACGTTTTCTGGCGATAATCCTATTGCGGATGGCTGGGTTATTTTCAATCCATTTAAATTTTTTGAACAAGAGTCAAAATGCACATGCGTGTAGATCGCGCGCTTCAAAAACCAGGTCAGCTTGCTCAGGTTCGGTTTGAGTGTAAATTCGTCGTCGGAAGCCCAAGCAAAAAACACGAAGTTCCTTTTGCAAAAGACTTCTGTGTATCGAAGTGTTCGTTCGTTGGATTAAATTCCAATACTACAATTACAATTAGACGCTCCTGGTCAGGGTTGGATTGGCATTTTCGGGTCTCGTGTGACGTCAATTACTATAAATTACCATATATTGACGTATGAGTTACGTCAGCTCATTACCTGTATCCATTAAGTATTTTTCGACGTTCATGAAAGAAAATAATGAACCAATAAAGGACCTATCCCTGGGGAACACCTGCAATAATAGACGGAAGCATTTCACGAATAAATTTCATTGGGAATCATAAATACTTCGTCGGGTGATATCTCAAACTGGAATCTGAATAAATTGAATAAAAATAAATAGATCTCCAGCGGAGTGGCGTAGGTACCTGTTTATTACATAACTCATTCTGAATGGACTTCGTAAACAAACCGAGGCTATTTTCATCTACAATCATATATTCATTTTGCAAAAATGGATCTTCTTCAAGCGTGGAAATCAAAGTTAAAAGTTATAAAATAATTAAACCATGAACGAAACGCTAACAAATATTTTTATTTATTCTGCAATCTGAGCCAGAAAAAGGCAAACAGAAGTATTTGAACTGGTTGTTATATTTTACAGGGTCCTTAACGTTTATTAATTTATAGGTAATCGCATTTGACGTGATAGATCACTCAATAAAGAACGTAAGAAGATATGAAACAACGTCAACAGACTCGCTGATAAAATCTGAATAACTCCAATATCAAGCGCTCACTCCACTTCGGTTGCTCACACTGTAAGGTTTCATACTGTTTACTGTTATCGACCGAACCGAACTCCGGCAACTCGCAAGACTTGAGACGTGAATGTAGGCTCTAGTCTACTCTCCGCGATTTCTTCCCTTGCTGTAGTTCCCGTTTATCGTAGTCCGTAGTCTGTTTTGTTTTGAAATTTGACAGCATTCAATATCGTAATCGTTCTCAGTTATTTCATTCTATTTAAATTTGTATGTTAGTTGTTAAAAACAATAGTGCTTTAGTGTTTTTTTACAGTAAACAGTTGATAATGTGTTTCGAAGCATATACACACTCGTAAAATTTTTATTTCGTTGAAAAAAGGTAAGAAGTAGCGCAAAAGCAAAAAAGTGTGACATTGTATTTGGTACATGTGAAACTAGTTTGTAACAGTGATGAATTGTTCCGTGATTACGTGAATGTGTAATTGTTTTATTCGGATGAGTCATATGATATCTTTTCGTGTTGAATTACTGCTTATTGAATTCACGCTATGGAAGACTGTAACCCAACCTAACCTCAATTTCTCACCACTTTGTAGAATACGAATCAAAATTCACTAGTACATATGATACGATCATCTTATTATTTATGGTGATTCGATAGTGTTACATCGCTAGAAAATACCCATGGTATTGTTAAATTTACACGACGTGGATTTGAAATTCTATAAATAGGTATGATTGTTGTCTATCTTCTTTAAACAATGTTGATTTCATTCTACTCAACACCATAAATAAGATAAAAATTGATGCATTGCAGAGAAACGAGACCGATAACTCGAGCCTTTTAGATATTTGATGTTTGATTAAACTGTAGTTAGTGTAAATAATCCCACCCTAATCTGTAGTACTTGTGGAAATTAGCCAAAAACACTACCTACATAATCACGAGTGAAATTACTCTGTCCTTGATAGTAAAATATGTTGTGAGTCATAAATACCCTATTTGTAGGATTTGTGTCAGCAATACAAGTTGGGTTTTGATTCAAATCCCAATGATCCATAAGTTTTTGCAGCAAGATTTTTCTTTGACTACTAAAGGTACTCTTGCCAAGTTTTCAATGACCACCACTATTGTTATTTACAAATGTGTTATCATTTTAATACCTGCTGAACTCTGAAAATATTGATTTAGTCCACATACATATAGATTGCGCTATATCAGCTTGCAAACTGGTCTTTGACATTTTCACATGTTATGCTGATACTTTTGTGACAGTTCTTGAATTTCTTTTTTTTCCAGAAACTGTTTCGGAAAATGGCTACGATAGACGGCCGTCCTGCACAATATGGAATTACCTTGAAACAACTACGTGACCTTATGGAACATAGGGGTCCAGATGGCATAGCAAAAATTACAGAATTCGGAGGGACTCAAGAAATATGTAAAAAATTGTACACATCGCCCAGTGAAGGTAAGTAATTTTGTTTTTATGTTGTAGGTCAGGAAAATCATTTACAGTGTTTATTCGGCATTCAATCAAAAGCAAAATATCACTGTAACCATTGCAAATAATATCCTCATACTCATTGCAACTAATGATTTATCAAACCTTAATGTATTTTTCATCAATGTACTACTAATATCATTGCACAAAAATAAAATGAATGTATGCAAAAAGACATTCTCTGTTACAAAAAGATGAATTAACAAACAAATGTTTGATATAACTGGTGTATGAATGTTTTTGATCTCAACCAGTTCAAATAGCCATCTGAATGTGTTGTAGCTTGTAAATCAAAAGCAGTCATTCATTAGTTTGAATTTATCGTTTGATCATGTAAATATTGAAAAGTACACGGATACATTTTCCACATCACCTTGATAAGAATGCATGCTAGTTCAGAATTTAAGACGTCTCTATTAACTTTCTCTGTGAAAATGCAATGTTTCCTGGAAAAACTAGTATTTGTAAACCAAATAAGTTTTATCAGACTTGCATAACAAAGTTAGATGAATGGCATACCTTTCATGTCACTGAATGTCCTTACTTTTCAAACATCTGTATAATTAGGCTATTCTGTACGGCTTTTTTTGAAGTTTTTACATGCAGGGACATATTTTCTTTTTATCACTTTATTTATTGCTGATAAGGCACCGAATCCATTTTTAGCTTTCCATTTGAATCAAGAAAGTATAGATTATCCTGAATCTTGTAAAGATATCTGCTGCTTTTGAGTCCACTTGTTTGTTTTCCCAGTATTTTTATGTCCTCCACAATTTGGCACTTGTCATTCCACTAACAACACTTCACTTCTTTTTTTTCTTCATCATTCGCAGTTGTGTTCTGAAGAACATTTCAAATTCGAAAGAAAAATCATCTGAGACTTTCGAAAGTGGATTTCTAGATATTTTAGAGTTTGCAACAACTATTGAGACATGAATGAACCAATTAGGAATATGTCTATTGAGTTGATTTGACAATTTTTTCAAATCCCCCATTTATATAGGCTGTCATTATTTTTGAAATCAATTTTATTTGGATCTGAATTCAAGCATTAATAAGTGATCTACCTTAATTATTATCAATGTTATGGAAGACCCTGTTGAGTTGTAATGTTATATAGGGGTGAATCTAAAACAAGATCAACTATGAACCAGGTTTTAGGTGTTTGAACTTATGAGGTCCAGTATAAGAATTCATGAAGCTATTCCCAGTAAAAAAAAAACTGGGAAATAATTGTGTTGCAAAAGATTGTAATTTGTCAGTGAAATTCAATGTTTTTTCACTTTGATACTGAGATTCTATATACCATAGAATTCTATAGTGACAGTTATATCTCTGTCTCTTCTATGAATTTGACAATAGTATCATCTTACTTATTTGATGATAATTGATTAGTAAAATTCCATGGTACACGGAATCCTACCCTTTTTCTCTAGTTATGGCCAACTTTTCAATTGGATTTAGGTAACAGAGTAATTAAACATAAATATGACATGTGACTGAATGTTGAATCAACAAAGCACAATTTAATTTTGAATAGATATACCTAATTAGGTTATAAAAACGAAGTAAAATGCGTAAATTTTTGTCATAAAAGCATTAACGGTTTATGAATCAGAACGTTAATAGCTGTAGATTTATAGTTTTATCTGGATTAGAGAAATTATATTTTTCATGGCCATAATCATGTAATCGTATCCCACAAAATAAGCATTCGTATCATTTTATCAGCAAAACACTTGAAAATCGAGGGTATTTTCGCTAATCGAATCAAGCCTCAGAAACACTTTCAGATGCACGAAAATAACACGTTAAAATCGATCTTGAATAACGAATCAAATCGTCGATCCAAGAAGTTTTAATTTTTACCTGAATTTGCACTGTTATTTAGTGTTATATGTAGATGTAAAATGCGTTGCAAACTCATTGAAGCCATTTGTCTCCTGCGCGTATGAAAAAATTCATTAGGGAGATCAAAAAAATAATTTTTTCTCAAAAAAATGTCAAGATAGTGCAAAACTACTGCACATTCTCCCGTTCTATAAACTTACGTCAATCCAAACAAAAGACCACTAGGAAACACTGTTGCCACGGTTGCCAGGTTGCCACAGCTTGAGATGTTTCAGAGCCCAGGTGTGATGACAAGTGAAATCGCAGGAAGCTTTCGTAATTGGTTCCAGGTGGCGCCCTCATAGGATTTTAGTCGTGTCAGAAAACTATATCCGAGATGAATTTCTGTGAGTCACTTATTGACTTTTTTCAGTTGGTTCTATAATGGACTGAATAAACATCAAATACTTTTCCGCAATTGGAAAAAAATCGAGATTTCCTAGGAGCTTTCTTATATTGATTAATGGTATTAATTATTTTTAATGCGCGTTACTTTGTTTTGCTGTACTCAGGCCGATTCAGATTTCCCATCATCGGGTTCGGTTTATGCACATCTGACAGCTCGATTCAATCTGTCTACTCGGTTTTAAGTCTCGTCATACCCTCGCGAACTTCGCAATTTTTCCGCGAATAAAATGGTTGCCGACATGGTTCTGCATCAACGATTGGTCCGGCATGGATGGGAGCCATTTTATTCGCAGAAAAATTGTAAAATTCGCAAGGGTATGAACAAGCCTGTAGTCGTTAGTTATGTCTCTCTGCGATGAATTCGATTATAATGTTATCTCACTTATTTGATGAAGAGTATAATTCTATGGTACACGGAATCTCAACTCGGTGATCTTAGCCGCTTTCCAGCTGTCACATGGAGTAGCACCCAGTAGAGCTTGTTACCCATGTCTGAACGTCACCTAACTTTATGAATGGGATTTGATAGGAAAGTTTTTTTCGTAGTCTGATCAATTCAGGAGATACACGGAGTTACTCTGAGCACGGATGGTTGATATTTTGTGGCAAACAGGGTTGCCAATTTGTCAGACCATGTCTTGAATCCATTGCAATGATTTAGAACGGCAATACTTTTTCTGATGCGTACAGAAGAAACGTTTACCGTACTTGATGTTCTGAGGTGTTCATCAGAGTTCACTTTTTGGGCCACTCACAATTGTTAACCTCAGTACATTGTATTGATTCAAAGCGTGTTTTTTTCTGGAGCCTGATTTTCATTTCAAATTTCTAGGAAGAGAATTTGGATCATTTAAAGATGTTATGAAAATGTTGGGACACCTGATATCCTAGTCATAAAAATGGCCATCGAAATTCATGTCGGCAAATCAGATATAACTGCCATTCAATTGTTACATCAATGTTCGTGTAATCATTGTTCGAAAAGAAATAAATATGGGTTTTCAACTTATATTGACGTCATTTGCGCATACCGCCAGAGATTTCAAAATGAATTTTGGCAACGTGGCAAATATGCGGCACACCCACAACTGATTTCGTACTAGATTATTCGGAAGTTGATATGCCATCACACCGACGAATTGTCACATTCCCAATGGGGCTTTTTGAAGGCCGTTTTTGGTGGCGGTTGTTTTAAATAATTTACCAAAGACTTGAAAATTATTCTGACTGGATATTATTCATGCAATCGTAGATTCGTGCTTCCCAAGTTGTATACTACTAAATTTTTCAGTTGAATATGACTCCTGGATTATTTTTATGCCATTATTAACAATTTAATCTGAGCTGTACCCAATGACAACTATTCGAGGTTTTTGTTCAGATATTGGTATCAGAAATGTGTTATATATAATTATATTCTTGTGGCTTTATGTGGGAGAGTGGGGGGGAGTTAGAGCCTTAAATATCGGAATAGATTAACTTGTGTGCCTGAAGATTCATTTATTATGACCATGTTAAGGTATATCCGTTGAAATTGGAAATGTATGCCGATAAATTTTATTAAAAAAGTTATCCGTATTTGATTGCGCCCACTCAAGTCTTTCACTTTCTCTTTTCAGGACTTAGTGGATCACAAATAGACGTTGAACATAGAAGAGAAACATTTGGATCAAATTCAATTCCTCCAAAGCCACCTAAAACATTTGCGCAATTAGTATGGGAAGCTTTACAGGACATTACCCTTATTATTCTAGAAGTAGCAGCCATAGTGTCTTTGTTGCTTTCCTTTTATCAACCCACAACAGAAGAATCACGTGAGTATTGTACACGAATCATTAATTTTTGATTTGACGAAATTTCCAGCACCTGTTCAGTGTTGTTCAGATTTTTTGTTCTAGCCCTTCATTTGATGGAAGTTATAGATGAACCAATTTGTATTGTCGCATTACTTGGTTTAACAATTGTAGGCACTTTGGAAAAAATCTGTTAATGAGCTATCTGGACATTATTTTATCAGTTAGCCTCGTTTCATCAACTAATGAGTATAACAATCATTCAACGTCTCAAATAACTATTATTGTTCAATTATCACCTATCGTCTATAGGTATGTGAATGTGCTATGTCAAACAAAATAGTCGTCTTATGATGTAATCAATACATAAAAAAGGAATTTGACTACTATTAAGTCGGCTGATTATTTTCGATTTTCGTTTAGTTGAGTAGAATAACGTTTGTCTTTTTCTCTCTTTCTATCTATCTTCAGGGGTTTGCTCAACTACCTCGGTAAAGAAACAGATGACAAATGCATGTAGGTGACTAGACAGATACTGCATAGGCGAGAATACTAACAAAAATACCGTGACATTTTCTCAAAATAGTTTCTTCATGCGATTTGACGTCATATGTTCCGTCATGAAAGGTCAACGAATACCTCTCGTTGACCTTTGTTGAGTCGGTCTGTACGTAGCTTAAGGGAATTTGGATAACATTTTACCGTCAAGCTGATGTTCCGGCAACACCGCATCAAAATCAGGCAAGAATTCCTTATCACAACACTTCCCAATAGACAATTCGCATGGACCAATCAACATTCTATTTCCGTTGCGCCTGCGTGGTGTGCAATGTTATTTTAGGTTACGTTGAGGATCACCATGAATAGCAAGGTCCAGTTTGGTTAGGTTAGATCATGTTCCCTTCTTTTTTCATTTTTAAGCCATTAAAGAAGAAAACATGATCTAACCCAACCAAACTAACCTTGCTCTCCAAGTTGAATACTTGGGACTACTATACCGCCTAGCATCGATTCAAATATACCGCCTTGGCCAGGATAGTTCTGATTGGTTCAAGTGGATTGCCTATAAGGAAGTGTTGTGGAAAGGAATTCTTGCCAAAATCAGTCAAAGTGAAGTCATGAAGCTGCGTACGACTAGCCCAAAGGAGGTCAACGAACGACATTCGGCGATGGCCTTCAATGGAAGGCCCTTCAGTTTGATGAAAGATTATGATTTCAAAAAATTGTTGGAACCAATAAAAGCAGGTCTTGTACGAAAGACAAAAGACAAGCAGTTTTCTCTCTCATCTGAGTCTGTTCAGAAAAATGTGAACAGAGAAGCAGATTATCTGGAAAAAAATTATAGATGGAGTAAGAAACTGTATTAATTCAGTGAAGGCAGATGCGGTGTTAACTAGAATGGACCGTTTATTTCCGGGAATGAATATTGAATAAACCAAAAACGGACAAATTTTCTTGAGAACTAGCATCGAAGGAAATAACAATAGAGGATTTTGATTTTATTGAAAGTCATTAGAAAATAACAATTTTCAATTGAGAGAATCCCCTTTTCACTACGATAGAGTACTTCGGATTAGGATTCAGTCATGCCAGCCAAAATTTTGGCTTTAAAACTACTGACACGTTTTTTGACAACTTTTCTTCATGTCGAGGTTCCAGGCAGCCCTTATTGAAAAAGTGCATAACGGTGGAAGTATTAAGATTTGCCATAAAATACAAGACACTAAGGACTCAAGTTTTTTTTAGGGATTTTTTTGAGTTGAAAAAAATACTTTTATAGTAGAAAAGCAGTTAAATACTGTTTTATGCATGCATTACATACATATATAGGAAACGGGCCGAAAAGAACCCTTTGGAACGAAAAAAAATTCCGAACCGAATCGAAATAATATTCAGAGAACCGTGACTGAATTCGAACCAATACTTTTAATTTCCCTTGGACCAGAAACCAAACCGGAACCAATAATTCATTTGCGTCCGGGTCCCTGATTTGGATAACATCCTACCGTCGAGCTGAGAAACGTTCTGGCAACACCGCCTTAAACTCATAATATAAAGCTGCGTACAGATCGACCTACTGATGGCCAACGAACGACATTCGCCGATGGTCATCGCATGGTCGTTAGCTATCGAAAATATGCCCATTATCATTTTTGAGTGTATCAAACGATTGCCGGGACTTGAATCCATTCAGGATGACAACCATCGCATTTTTACTCGCCCGCTTGATTCAACTGAGCGATCAATCGGCTCAAATGGTCCGATTTCTTCGATGTAACCGACACGCTTATGGTTTTCAAGAGCGAGGGCCAGCGAAGCTTCGTTTTTGACATTCGTAGCTTCAGGAACTTTGGATACCATTCTACCGTTAAGCTGAGAAATGTTCTGACAACACCGCCTCAAACTCAGTTATATTATAAAGCTGCGTACAGATCGACCCAATGAAGGCCAACGAACGACATTCAGCGATGATCATCGCATGTTCGTTATCATTTTTGACTGTATCAAACGACTTGACTTCATTCAGACAAGGGTAAGAAAAATAACGTATTATTTCCCTTTATTTGAGTTGATCTTGAGTCTCCTCACGAAGATAGTTTATCAATATTTAAAAACTTTTTTCCTTGGTTATGTTTTCAAAATAGAACACCTGGCAACACCGGAAAAGTTCAATGCGGGAACATATGACGTCAGCAGCTGTAAATAATGTTGCCCCTATTAGAATGTTCTAATAGGAATAGCTTTTCAAAACATAATTATTATTGTCGAATATATGCTGTACATTTTTGAACACTGCATATATTTCATTTCAGTCATGGCTTATTGGATAATGTATATTTGAACTGAAATTTCTTCCAGAATATTCTCGCCTATTCAAGAAAAATAAAGTACCGATCTGAATGTTGGAGTATTAAAATCACAAAAACCTACCGGGTGATCTTGTGAGAAACCGTTGAAAAATAAGTAATTCGCAGAAATGTCCTGATAGTTTGATAACTTTAGTGAAAACGATTTTGTATAACTGAGTGGTGCCACGCTGGAATGATGATGGATGTATTTTCATATTTGAATTGTTTCCAACGATTTTGTTTGTTTCAGAATTTGACGATGACGAAACGAGTCATGGGTGGATAGAAGGTCTAGCTATTTTAATTTCAGTTATAGTAGTAGTATTTGTAACAGCCTTTAATGATTATACAAAAGAAAGACAATTTAGAGGGTTACAGAATCGAATAGAAGGAGAACATAAATTTTCTGTAATTAGACAAGGAGAAGTTAAACAAATCTCCGTCAGTGATATAGTTGTAGGTGATATTTGCCAAATTAAATATGGGGATCTTTTACCAGCTGACGGGATTCTCATTCAATCGAATGATTTAAAAGTGAGTACCCTTCATTTTATTATTCTGATACTCTTCCGACCTGCTTTTTTAACGTGTTCGACCGCAAAAACAGCTCGGTACTCGGCAGTCTCAAGTATACTATTGATTGAGAAGGAAAAACGAACTAAAATTTAAAAATTGTACCAATAGGAAATGACATAAATCTCAGCTAAGAATACTTTCTTGACTCTGCGCCAAATTAATTTCCCACTGCTGACGATGTACCGAATGTTTTCATAAACGGGAGTTCCTGAAGCAGGTGAGGATCTGCGTCTTGCCAACTTTTTTTTCCCGTCGATTTATTGTGTCAATTAAAATTTCAGTAAAAGATTCAAATTAGTTTTAGATCGAATAGCGTTCGGCATTCAAAATAGTCGTGAAATTTTAGATTTTTAGTGCCAACAGAAATAAACATATGCTGCTTTAGCGAAGTAGCGTATAAAATCAAGGAATAACTACAGGGTTTATCGTTCGGGATGCACGACGTTGTTATTTTTTTAATGGCAACACAAAGTTGTTATTGCGAATTTGAAATGGCACATTTTTTACACTTAGGCTGTGGTAATTACAAGTATAGGTCCAAGGAAAAATGAAATAAATTGAAGATTTTGTTATTTTTAGATGATAATACTAAATAACTTCAAAATGACAACTAAACGTTTTTAAATTGATCACCTTTGGCTGCTCGAGAGTAGGCCTAGCGACAAATCATTTTTATTTGATCACAATCAGCGATAAAAACTTCGTTAAGTAGGTTTTTTCAAGTAATTCCTTTACATAATACATTCCTTATCTTTTGTTTGCCAAAGTGTAATTGACGTGTTTATTGATTAACAATTATTGTGTCATTCAATGAGAACTGGTTGATTCTGAACAAAAAATATTGGATTTGGATTCGCAGCCAAGGAAAAAAGTTAATTTGTTTCAGTTCTTCTCTGGTTTAAATCTCCAAACGTTTCGACTGCAACTGCGGCAGTCATCTTCAGTGGCGTGGTCGAAGTACTCTTCTAGAAGTATCAACTGAAACTGAAGCTTTCGAGTTTGCCATATTATTTCAAGAAAAAAAGCAATCTATAGTCAGATTCATTGTTTATGCAGAAGAACAGTGTATAAAATGGATTCTTACCGTAGATTTTAACAATAAACTCAAAGCTTGAAATAAACTCGTTGTACTCGTTCCGATTGATGAATTGTAGGTTAGGAAATTGAGGAAAATACTTCGAATTCACAAGATCTCTTATGTATTTTAAATGATGGTTATGGATTCATTATGAGTCTATTCCTCGATAGATGGCATTGTGCTGTCGCCCGGTTTAGCGGAGATAGAGAGCAAACTCACACATGCCCCAAATTCACACTTCCCGAGCTTACCTTACATGGTTTTCTAATTGGGAATAGTGCAAAACAAGCAACATAACATTGACTGAAAAAATCAAAATCTTTCTGCAAATCATACATTAATTTTGTGAGCAAAAATTTTCACTTTAAACCATCTTGTAAGCTCTTACAGATACGAACACACTGCTGTTGATATCTCAATTTCAGTGATATGTTGAAATGTCAAGTTATGCCTTCCTACCACAGAAACAATCGTCAATGCTTGTGAAACACCTTATTTAATAATTCTTTCTATATACATAGCAGATTTCTAATTTCCGAATATTCCTTTGAAGCCGATATATGCGTGCCCATGCAGGATTTTTGAAGCACGTGCGATTAACACTTTAAAATGCAGGGTGGACACGCATGTATCTGAATCGGACTCTAGTTTGAAATTTTTTATATTTGATCAAAACTATTGTTTTGCTCTAGTCCAAGTATACTACCGAAATTAATCGGTATTCCTTCCATCAACTTTTCAGGTAGACGAGTCCTCACTGACAGGTGAATCCGACCATGTCAAAAAAGGTGAAGCCTTCGATCCGATGGTGCTGTCGGGCACTCATGTCATGGAGGGCTCCGGTAAAATGCTTGTCACCGCCGTTGGTGTCAACTCACAGGCTGGTATCATTTTCACCCTCCTGGGAGCTGCCGTCAATGAACAAGAGGCCGAAATTAAAAAGATGAAGAAAGGTATGTCACTGTTTGTTATGCTAGCATGTGTAAATTGATTGGTAACCCCCCTCTATCTCATCCATGGCCCATTCTTACCGGCCGTCACTTTTTAGTCCGAGGATATTCTTGGCATGCTTGACCTAATGTCGAAATATAATTATTATCAGTTCCGTCACAACTTATTTCATCTGTCCGTCTTGGAAAGGAAGCCAAAATTCCTTTGAAAATACTAATCCATTGAGCTCTGATTTATTTATGCCATGGTTTGTCACCTGTCATAAGTCATTAGGAGCTCTGTTCTTACATACTCGCAAATCGGTGTTGATCGAAAACCGGTCAGATTGCGGCTTCTAAATCACGTGAGATTGCGTTGGGAGTCACTTGATTCCTAAACTGCTGTCTGATTTGGTGCAACATTCCACCACCACAGTGTAGCACCAAAGATCAACTCTAAGAACAATCCACAGAGCAATTCTAATGCTTTGTATAAACGAAACAAATATCGGACCTGCTAGTAGTGAGTTTTGCTTGGAAATCTTCCTCTATATATATATTTCTTTTAATTTATTTTCATTGTTTCTTCCGTTAACCAGCTGTCGTCTCCCTACGAACCCTCAGGAGTCGAAACTTGTGCGAGCCAAGGATTAACGAGGTCTTACCTTATTATATACAGTACAGAATCGTATCACGCAGAAATATACACCATCACATCGTCAAACGACAGAAGTTGCACTGGTTGCACCGCAAATTATAATAACAGGACTTATGAAACAAAAGTTGTTATTACCAGAGAACTCACAGTTTATTTGAATTTTTACTGGTGTTCAGACAACCGGGTACGAAGCACTTTTTAGAAATTTTCACGGTTATAAGGAATACAGAATTCACTCAACACTAACAACAAAACTTTGAATTTGAGAACCGCTCTAACCTCAGAAAATAGAATATTCAAGAATCTGTTAGTTTTCAGCATACATATTTGATCTACTAGCATTTATCTTGTATCACATAAGGTAAGCAAATGAGTTAAACAGATAAAAACAATTGTTATTGACCTGCTATGACAACTATCATAGAACACAATCCAGATGTAGTGATAACTTGAGATTCCATGGTGTACAACTTATACGACGTTGCCAAGTTTAATTTTGATAAACGTGAAAAAATTTATGAAAAATCCCAAGTGATATTAGTATATTAGATATAACTTTGGTGTTCTTAGATGAACTCAAAGAAAAAACTTCAACCAATTTCTAGCCATGTTTACGATTTCAAAAGTCATAGAAATGCTATTGTTTTTTTACCTGCTTCTCACTAAATTGAATTAACAATAATAGCATTCACTGATCTCAACCGAGTGAAAGCTTGCAATTTTTTTCGCGATTTCTTTTGTTTTCGTAGTAGTTATAGCTTTTTCAATTTTATAGAGAAATGTACACAATTTCTGTCGAGTACATATTCTACTTGTAGTTATTCCGATTCGAAAATATTTGTTCAGCCCATCGACTATAATACCGGTGAGCTGATGTGAGACAGGCTTGATGCGCGCGCATCCAAATTATGAAAATTTACGTTCTGATACATTACGGATATGATCGAGTACGTTTTCTGTTCAATACGAATTCTGCGCTGTAGAGTTATGATACGTTGACATTGTGATACAATGCGATTGGGATGCTTTACGAATATGATCGGATCTCGTTTCTATAAGTATGTTAAGAACTTTTACGTTTTGAAAAAGTTCGTTATGGTTTATTACGTTGTGAATTTATCCGATTATGACTGCTTCCGTTTCTTTGCGATACGTATTCTGTATGTTACGAATATGATCCTGTCGTATTATGATGTATTGAAATTTCTCTCCTTTGAGGTTATGAAGAGATACATTACGATGGATTGGATGGACCCGCACCCCGCACTTTCTCAGCCAGAATGATTGAATCCAAAAACACACTCTGGTCTACCGGCAACTATGTGATGTTGTTCGTTTTTGGTGGAGAGTTTTGAATGAATACAGTAGATATCCATAGCAGTACACAGGGCTACTGTTCTGTGAATATTATCGTACTGTATATTGATCCGTATTCAAAATTGGAACTGAACTGATTAATTCTGGTCATGTTTGAGCATTGCCGAAGAATATCCTCGAATTATCTCTGGGAAAAAGTGATGTTCTTGCATTAAAATTCTTAAGTGTACTACTTATCATTGTTAGATGCACACCCCCTTTTGAGTGTATGTAATAATATATCTTATCCTACATATCTCACACGTACATACAGATTTCTCTGGATAAACACGCCGGTTTTCTCAAGAGGTGACAGCACTGTCAGCGCGAAAGGTTGAACAGAAAGTTGGTTTAGAGCTTGTGGAAGTTGCTTGTTTGGAAATTTTCTGCCAAGTCGTGTGTTGTTATTTTTTTTGTTTGACAGTGTTGGCACTGGTTGACAATTTTCCGTGGGTATTATGTGTTTTGGGGATGTTTTGTACATAAATAAATAGAAACAACTACTTGTTTTTTGATGTCATTATGTGACCTGAACGAAAACGTTGTATAACCAACTGTTGAACATAACATACAGGGCTATTTTGTTATAATTGAAATTAAAATGCAGATGTTCACGTCGAGCTCTGTTTGTAGTTCAACATTTTTTTAAATATCTTTTTGTGTGATCTTTTCATCCTACCCATTTTTTGTATTATGTAGTTTGACTGAATTATGTTGTCAAAGAGATGTATTTTTTGAGGTTGGGGTCTCTACACAATATACCGTGTGACACAGACTCATGGTACACGCCCGTTTTCTCCTTTGTTTCTGTAGCTTGATAAATTTTTGTTATTGAACCGAAAAATTGCTTAAACTTGTCTAAACTTCATTATCGTGTTCGTATTGGTTAAACAGAAAAAAGTTAATATGGATTAATCCCATCGATGGTACTTTCGAATGACGTCAGAGTACCATTATGGTACCATTAAAAAAAAACGGAGTTTTGAGTAAAAAATGGTGTTGGTTTACTTTTCAGGCACGTATTTCGAAATTACGTTAGTGCATCATTATTTTGATTATTTGAAATAAGTTTAGGGAGTTTATGGCTCTCTAGATCGAAAAATAAAGTGGGTGTTCTGACCAATGAAATATCAACTATGAGGTATCATTGGATTAAGAAAATTATGCAGATTTCAAAAATGTCATACTATACGGGTTGTCCCATTTGAAAATCGAAAGTTGATGTCGTTTCCGGAAAAAACAGAAGTTGCATTTTTTTCCAAATATGTTAAAAAGTGCCCTATAGTGAGCATATTCAATGTTCCAATTTTCAGAAATATCGCTACAGAAACATAGTAGTAAAAGGCGTGTACTTTGAGTGGGTGTCACAAGGTATGTGAGAATAAATTATTTATAATATACACGAGTACATATTCAATGATTGAAGTTGAAAAAATATTGATTTGAAATATCTGAGGAAAACCCATTTGTCAGTTAAGTTAATTAGGTGAAATTATCTTTGAAGTTTGCTTGATTGAACCCATTCTCAACTTATTACCGATAATTTTCAATTGTCAAGTCAACGCATTAATGGGGGTTTCAGACATTTTTCTTGTTTCAGTTTTCAGCGATTCTAAAATATAATTTTAATTGCAGTATGTCTGAAACAATCTCTCATTCTTTCAATTTTATCTTAGTCAGTTCTAGAAATTATGGTGGTATGTTGGTGTAACGTAATGTAAAACGTGTATTTGAACTAGAGCCACCTCGACATTTTCTGACAAAGGATATCGTTTAAATTTATTTTTTGTTGGTATACAGAGTGTTGGTGAATAAGTGCGACAACCTTCAGAGGGTGATTCTGTATGAAAACATAATGACATTTTGCTTCATAACTTTTGTCCGCTAATGCTTCGTTTTCCGTTGAAAACTGACTATTTAATTATTGCTCTGAAACCGGTCGAGACATGCAAATTAAATTTGGTTGGTTTTAAGAGGTAGTTATTGCGCATCTTCTGACATGCAATTAAGAATTTTATGTTCATCATTGGCGCGCATACGGGTAATGATCTCAATTTTTTTAAGAAAACAATGGTACAATTTGCGGACAAAAGCTATACAAACTGTAATTTTTTCATGCAGAATCACCTCCTGAAGTTTGTCGCACTTATTCATTAACGCACTTTATATTAGACGTCAGTTACGTAAAATGATTTCACCATGTTTAGTCTGTATCTGGTTATCTGAGCACTTCATGTTTGAACTTGATGTAAAAGCCGTAGAGAAAGCTCAAGCTCCTTACTCTTCCTGAAAAGTACAGTATTTCAGGCGAACAAGCACGCGATACAGCTGTGTCGGTCTGAATATGAGGAGAGTTCGCGACTGAACGAAGGCAAGAAACAGACTATTGTGAGAACTCAAAGTTCTGGCAAAAACAAAGTTGTCCGCTAAGTCAAGTTTATTGCAGACTAGATAGAGAGAATGAAGTTTTACGTGCGTTTTTTTTTAATTTTCTCCACATAAATTCGCACACCTATTTCACCCATGTCAGGACTCTTGGGAGTGTTTTGAGATTGCTAATGTTCTCCTTTTGCATGTGTTTTTGTACAGAAGCTAAAAAGCAGAGGAAGAAGAAAAGTTTAACAGGTGAATAAAATTTTACTTTTATACAATCATTTAAATAACATTCTGTAAGTAAACTAACTAACACTTAAAACTGTTATCGATAAATATTGTTTTTTAACTCATCAAATTTTTAAGCATGCACCATATGATTGTTTCTATATGTTCTTTGTTTTAGTTAATAGGGCACAAAGATTCACCATTTGAATCATCTGTCTCAGTTATGTTGATGTTCTTATTTTTATATTGCCAAAATACAGGATGAACCAAGAATAGTGCTCGGCATCAAATGGACAATAATTGAACTTGTCAACTAAATACTTACACACTTACTAAGTTGCTTTCAGTTTAAAAAACAATTTGAGAAAATTTAAAACACTTGAGTAATTTTTATTAATCGGATTTTATTTAAATGGAGGAAACATTAATGATTCACTTACAGTATTGCAGACCAATATAAAATCTTTTAAAGTTTGATCGAAAAAAGCTATCATTCTGATGAGTCTGTGTTGAAATTATCGTAGAATCTTTTCAGAGATGTATCTCTGAAATATCTTTCTATTTCCCGATTCTTGGATTCTAACTGTGTGCTATAGCTAGTTTTTTAGTTTTGTTACTGGTTGGGTAAATATGTTTTGCAAGCTGTACGTTTCAGTTGATGGTGTCGTGATTTTTTTCGGTAAAATTTTGCACTTTGGCCTCATGACCACCTCGTCAGTGAGCCGCTAAACTGTTCAAACATTTTTGTGTTCTGTGGTGATTTGTGTCAATTTTCAGATGTTCATACAACCGTTTTGAGTCGGTACGCATGTTTTATTTCACGATTTTTCATTCAGTTTTTGCTTTTGACGACAGATGATACCAAATTGTGAACTGATATGCTGGGTGTCTGAACACTTCTAACGGTGATTATGTATACAGGCGATGAAGAAAACGTGACGGGCAATAGCCACATGAACTCACCAGCTCCGGTGGCCAACAAACACGACGAATCCCAAGACGGCAAGGAAAACCACGTTCAAACTGAAAAGCCGGCACATGAAAGCCACAAAAAAGAAAAGTCTGTGCTGCAAGCGAAACTCACAAAACTGGCCATCCAGATCGGTTACGCTGGTTCCACAATAGCAGTTTTGACGGTTGTTATTTTAATTGTAGAGTTTTGTATTAAAACGTTCGTTTTCGAAAAGAAACCATGGATTAACTCGTACGCTAACTATCTGGTACGTCATCTGATTATTGGTGTCACTGTACTCGTCGTTGCTGTGCCTGAAGGATTACCCCTAGCTGTTACTATATCTTTAGCTTATAGTGTTAAGGTAAGAACACGGTATTCCCATTCCCCAATCCCTTTTCATACGATTTCCATAATGTAATTATCACGCTTGCCAGATAGCACAGTGACGTCATAATTTGGTCATAAACTGACGAAACCAACGTCAAAAATTTCGTCGGGGATACGATAGTAACGTCAAAATTTTGGTCAGTAAACGCCATCCATCAGAAACCAAATTCGTTTTTTTTTTATATAAAAAAAAACACAATTTACTCTTGAATGTGTTTCGACAAGCTGATTCCGAATAATATCACAAAAATGAATTTTAATGTCAGAATAACGAAATTACGAAAATTTTCAACTGGAAACTGTAGAGGTAACACTAAAAGCCTGTGAAATCTTTAATTGAATTGGAATCGACTTCAAATTCGGTATGCATATTCGGAAAAGATTGAGTTTTATGAAAACCATTGAAAAAAAAAAAATTCTGATGAAAATAACCCCTCTACGATTCAGAATAAATGTTTAACTCAAGAACGGTTGAAAAAAGAGCAATTCTGCGAACGCCAATCGATTAGAATGAAGAATTTAGTATACTCTGTGAATTTCAAGTCAATTAAAGAAGAAGAAAAATTATGAAAAAAACAACCGTCAAATCCACCTGAAATTTTCCCTATACACGCAAAATTTCTTGTTCATTCCGAAAATATATTATTTGTATACGCTCAGATACAAGATTTGACAGAAAAAATTAACATAACTTTGAAATCTTCATGGCTCTTTCGAATTTTTATTTTTCGTTTTTTTGACATGCTGATTCGGAATAAATAATAATTTTGATGGCGGATTGACAATATTCCGAAAGATTTTTTGTCGAAAAAAATGCTCCTATCCACAAAATCAACATTTTCTGCGTACAAATTCAAAAAACGAATACGAATTCGGATTCAGAAGAAATTTTTTCATCAGTTCAGGTATGATTCACGAGCACCTCACACTCTTCAAGAGATTCAAATAGGATCATAACTGATGCCATTTGAAAGACTATTAATACGAGGCGGTCATTTCGACTCTACCACAGAACCTATTAATGACGTCGTTTAGGTCATATAGGTCCACTAGAGGACGCCGTGGCGTTTCACAAGACTCCACAGCTTATACCAAAAAACTAAAATAAGTGAAAGTTATATTTTCAAATTCAACTGCGACGATTTTTACATCTCATCACGGTTTAGCGCGTCGTGGACAAATATTAAATAAAGTAAGACTTTTTCATGGCGCCCATTCGTTAAAAAGCGATAATTGAATTTGTAGGATCTTCTCCACTTCTTGTTGTTCATAAGTCAATAGTAATTTTTAAGTCTCATCGTGGTCGACCACATCGTGATTGAGATAAGACGTTGTTGAAAGTCGTCATCATGACGTCAATTCATTCAAAACCAGTTATTGATTTCGTAGGCTCTTCATTACACTGTATATGACGTTCAGATCCCATGTTGGTCGAGCACGTCTTGTATAGTGATCGAAATAATACTCTTCGTGCGTTTGTAGAATCATTTTCATTCTTAGGAAACAAGCTGACGCCATATGTATGTCATCATTCAGTCATTCTATAGTCAGAATAACTACATATGTTGGACGTCCAACTAACGTCTCAGTTGATACATTAAAATCACGACATTTTCGGGTCATGTGACATCAATGACTCTGAACGACCATTTATCGACGTATGAAATACGTCAGCTTGTTACTTGGCTTACGTCTCATTCACACGTCAAATTACGTCAATATGACGTAATTTTTTAGGTTTCATCACGGTCGAGCACTTCTTGGATAGGTAGTGATTAAAGTAAGACGTCTTCATGACGTCAATTTAATCAGACGTCGATATCATTAGGCTGTGCTAGCTGGGTTATACTTTTTAACGTCAGTTAATTCTCCTTTCCAAAAATTAATTTGTTTTATCCTATTTTCTGGAGTTTAACCATTGTTTTTTTTTAGAAAATGATGAAAGACAACAATTTAGTAAGGCATTTAGATGCCTGCGAAACTATGGGTAATGCTACGGCTATCTGTTCTGATAAAACTGGAACTCTTACAACAAATCGTATGACCGTTGTTCGGACGTACATTTGTGAACAGCTTTGTAACACGATGCCTAAGTATTCTGATATTCCCAGCCACGTCGCTAACCTCATCATACAGGGAATCGCCGTTAACTGTGCTTATACGTCACGTATCATGGTAAGACAATGTTGATAGAGATGGGTTTGTGGGAATCTTGCAAAATCATCGAATGTAGAACAAAGCTGGGGAAAAAGTAGAGAATATGGATAAATGTCGGATTTGTACGAAATTTTCACAGTTGGCTTAAAACATGATAAAATGAAATATCCATTGACACTTGGAAAAATGGGTTATGGAAAATGAGTTGATATACCAATTATATTTTTCTATCATTTCATTAATTGAATATTTGAAACGTTGGTACTCAAAACATTTCATGTGCGTTAACATGCGCACACACATATTACATATTACAATCCACATATCTAAAATGAGATTGGGGTTGTTCGGGTTTCGTCGGGTTTCGTCGGGTCTAGTCGGAAGGCAAGGTAAAGGTGAGTTTATCGGGATCGGCTACAATATAAAAAAAATACCCAACTCGCGTAATTTTGTCTCCTAAACACAAATCCAAATGCCATTGTCCTAATTACTTATCGTAAAGGAAGGGGACACAACCTAACCCAACATAACTAACTTGTCTATCTAAGTTGTTGGTAATCCTGTCACTACGTAGTATGATAAAGTGATATCAGTGCAAATGCTCGCTGCGCTCGCAATTTATAAATTACCAAAAAAAGAGACATGCGGATGCGGATGTTAAATCTAACCGAAGATTTAGCGAAAACAATTTCTTGCATTCTTCGGCCTTAATAACGCTGGCTTTCCACACGCCGAGTCAGGATGTGGCGTGATATACTCCTTGAAGTTCACATATCCATCTGTTTTCAGAATGTTCGCGAGTTGTTTCTGTTTTTTTTATTCTTGTTCTAAAATATTCTTATATCGAATACTTCTGGAATTGAATTGGCAACGCCGCAAAATTAGTATCGCCGTTACGAGACAGAGATCTGTCATTTGCTAATTAAAATGTAGGATATTGTTTATTAAGATTTTTGTGTATTATAGTCTATTGAGTAATGATTAGTTATATACTTTTTTTTAACTTTTTGGGGTATTATTTTACTCATACAATGCCAAAAGTGTGTGTGGAAGAAAGTATTTGAGGTTAAACACAGTGTATTATAGTAGGCCGCGGGCATGTGACGTCACATAACAAATGTCAATCAGCCTGCTGGACAAACAAACCGCGTTTCATTAAAAAACAATAGTAATTTAATGAGATGGGGAATGCCACGTTTGATAAAAGTTTTTTTGGAAATTGAATATATTGGAAGAAGTCATTAAAATAATGACACCACTGAATTATTTTCTTCAGGCGATGCTTCATAATACAATACAATAAACAATTTTTACTGCATGTGACGTCATTTGATCACAAAGTCAATATGGCAACGGTGCCTACTGAATTTGCGGTTCGGGTTCGTTTGCGCATGCGCATAACATAATCAATCTATTGATTTGGACAGCTGTCAGAGTGAAGTAACACAGACACATGTGTTAGTGTCACTCGTCAGCGACCACGGAACAAGAATTATGGTGTCAAAACTTATGGAATACATCTTTTCGGCAAGCGACGTTGCCAAATGTGGTTTTACTACATATGGCATGATAATTTGATTTCCTCGTTTTTTTCAACAAAGATCATGAACAATATGATAAAATACAAAATACGTATCTCTTATTTTTGGAAAAGCTATACATTCATGACGAAATCGAAATATAGTGGCATTGCCCATTCTGAGGAAATTATGGGTGTGTTATATAAGGCTCTACAAAATTATAAATCACAACGAACTTTTCATATAGTAATCCTGTATAAGTCTGCAAAGTTTCCCGGAGATTATGGATATGGATTTCACTATAACAATTAACTCGAAATTGATATCTGGACATTGGTGTTCACCAGAGTTTTGTGCATGTTCCACTTCTTCAACAGGTTCATTTATATCATTCAGAGCTTTATCTTCATCATTAATATCCAAGTTTTGAACAGCTGGAATATTCAAGGCTTCATACAAAGGTTCATTGTCAATTCGATCCTCAATTCTATCCACATCAACTGGAATATTGGGGTTTGTGAATTGTGATCTCATTTTTATCATGCTGCTTCCTACGAATCAATCTCTGCATGCTTTGAACCGCATTGATATTTTTTTTCGTAGCCAAGTGGTCTATATTGTCAATATCTTTCAATGCACTTGGTTTGCCTAAAATGAATTAAAAAAAAATTAATGTTGCCTAGATTCTTTGAACATACCTCCTACAAAATGTTTTGAACATACCGTTGCCCATTTCAACTCTTTAGTAGTTAAAATCTGCTCTTCTAGTTGCCTTATCTACAATTCCACATCTCTTTTCAACAAGAGGATAAATATTTTTTCTATTGTCGAATGAAACCTTATGTCTACCGCTTCTTCCACATTTCACAATCGCGCAAAATTTTTACTTGATATATTGTTTTTGTCATGTTTTAAACCATCTGTGAAAATTTCGTACAAATCCGAAATTTACCCATATTTCCTACCTTTACCCAAAGCTGGGTATGTTTTTTTATTTTAACGAAATTGTATGTTTTTAAATCTTGCTGCTGAAGCTCCTTTTTTTGTAATTATTATGCCCGTTATTTGGTCGTTTGTTTTTTGTCCCGTGGGTTCATTTTGATGAATTTGGAAGACATTAGTTGAATCTTCCGTGAAAATATTAATGAATATAATACATTGTACTTTCCTTTAGCCGCCAGAGGACGGAAACGATCTACCAAAGCAAGTTGGTAACAAAACGGAATGTGCGCTTTTAGGTTTCGTGAAGGGTCTGCAGAAAAACTACCAAACTGTAAGAGACGATTACCCTGAAGAGTCGTTCACTCGAGTATACACCTTCAACTCCGTGCGAAAGTCCATGAGCACCGTCATCCCCAGACAGGGAGGTGGCTACAGGTTATTCACAAAGGGAGCGTCGGAAATAGTGTCAAGCAAGTGTGCCTTCATCTACGGTCACGATGGCCGCCTGGAAAAATTCACGAGAGACATGCAGGAGAGGTTGCTGAAACAAGTGATTGAACCGATGGCGTGCGATGGTTTGCGAACCATTTGCATCGCCTTCAGGGACTTTGTGCCGGGCAAAGCGGAAATAAACCAGGTACATTGCGAAAACGAACCGCATTGGGACGACGAAGACGGCATCGTGAATAATTTGACTTGTTTGTGTGTCGTCGGCATCGAAGATCCCGTCAGGCCCGAAGTACCGGACGCCATAAGGAGATGCCAAAAAGCCGGCATCACCGTCAGAATGGTCACCGGTGACAACGTGAACACCGCCAGGTCGATAGCCACCAAGTGTGGAATTGTCAAACCCAACGAGGACTTCCTCATCTTGGAGGGCAAAGAGTTCAACAAGAGGATCAGGGATAGCGAAGGGGAAGTGAGTGCTGCGATTGTTTGCCTTTCGCCGGTTTCTTTCACAGGCTTTTACTTTTCAGGTACAACAACACTTGCTCGACAAAGTCTGGCCTAAATTGCGCGTACTCGCTAGATCTTCTCCAACTGACAAATTCACTTTGGTGAAGGGCATTATCGACAGTAAGATTAGCGAGAATAGGGAGGTCGTTGCCGTAACTGGCGATGGTACGAATGATGGACCCGCTCTGAAGAAAGCTGACGTTGGATTTGCCATGGTGAGAGGCGAAGCTACGAACAGCGTTATCATAGCGTTGATATTCTTGATTTTTTAGGGTATCGCCGGTACTGACGTGGCGAAAGAAGCCTCTGATATTATTCTAACTGATGACAATTTCAGTAGTATTGTAAAGGCTGTTATGTGGGGTAGAAACGTTTATGACAGTATAGCCAAATTTTTACAATTTCAGCTTACTGTCAATGTTGTTGCTGTTATTGTAGCTTTTATTGGTGCTTGTGCCGTGCAGGACAGTCCTCTGAAGGTAAGAATGCCACAAGGATGTTGATAACTTAACGGATCATTCTCAAATGTCGTGTTTTGTGACATTATCGATGATATATCATATGAAAATTTGAAATTTACACTAACGTAATCAATGATAGAGTTTCCTTTAAAGCTAAATGCAACCACCTGTTTGAACGGTAGTAACCTCAACTTCTTGTTTTTAGATTCCACTCTGTATTTCTCTTACTAGCAATGTATCGCAAATTGGTATTCGTTTCTTAGTTTACTGTTGAATTGCATTTTATTCGAAAATATCAAATTGGCTGTGAACTGAATTTGATGATGCTTGGTAGGCTATGAAATGCAAGGATCATTTGTTATTACGATATTATTTGAAATGTTTTCATGCCTTGATCAGTCCTCTTAGATTTAGGAAAAAACATCCGAAAATAGTTCAAGACGTAGAGAAAACTAAGATAGAAATATATATTTTTTTATTCAACTACTTGATAAATTATCTGCCTTTCATTTTTGCCATGATTACATAACATGATCTTTCCATTTGAGTATATGGAATTAAAATATTTAATACTTTATAATTAATTATAATTAAATTATAATTTATTGATTTAAAACAAAACAATATCATTTCGCTAGTGTGCCTTGTAATAAAATGTTTTGTGCTTCCAAATGGAAACATCGCGTTATGGCAATATTGAGAATGAAACACTTGTTGAAATTGACGATTTCTTGTAAGAGTTTTTTATCGTGATTTTTCAGGCTGTACAAATGTTGTGGGTGAATTTGATCATGGACACGTTGGCCTCACTGGCTTTGGCAACTGAAATGCCCACAGGAGACTTGCTCCTCAGAAAACCCTACGGTAGAACGAAACCGTTGATTTCAAGAACGATGATGAAAAACATTTTAGGACAAGCAGTCTATCAATTAGTTGTTATATTTGCATTACTTTTTGTAGGTGAGTACAAATTGAAAATATTGCGAAATGTCATATTTCTGTCACTTTATTGTAGTTACATCTATTGAATCAGAACAGGTCACAATTTATGAAACCTAGTATGATGATAATAACTGAATCCTTGTGTTTTTTTTTTTTTCTAGATTTTGTTGAAGTTTCAGCAGCCACATATATTTCACATAATGATCAGAATCTTCCTGTTTCTCGTGGGAGTTGGTATTTTATATGCTCTTAACGGTTCAAACTAATTTATTTATACGAGAAATATCTAATTTATGTTCGCAAACTGACTGTTTTTATCTTATTCAACGCCAAATTTTATATAACTGCGATGAAGTTTCTCAAGTTTCCATTTTTGTGGTTCGGTATTCGACTACTCGAATCTAGATGGCTTTGCATCCGTTTTCGAATTGCGTAGAGCGATGACATCATGCATTCCTCACGAACAGACCGCCCCCAGCTTGTTACTTCAAAAAATAACATGATAACAGGTGAAAATAAAAATGAAAATAGTGCAAAAGTCGTGAAATTTTTTAACGGTCGTTTGATTTCATAATCATGTTCGAAATTGCGAGAAAAGTTTGCTTGGAACGAGTGTTTGTTGCGACCTTCCATATCTCCATTATGGTAATAGATAGATGAATGGTGTTATCAACACAATTATCTGAGTTCTACAAAATGCAGGGAGTTCAGTTTTTTCTGGGTGGGTCCCAACTTTGTTTTTTCTTAAATGGCTACCTGTATTTTTTGCCAGTTTTTTGGTGTTTTCCTTGTTGACCTCCATGAGAGATTTTAAGATCCATTTTGCTATTTTCAGTTCACTTCAAGGACACACTAAGTTTTTCGGATTTGGTTCCGTCGAATGTGATATCGAAAACGAGCATGAAAACGAAACGGAAAAACGGTTAAACGTATGCAAAATGGAGTGTGACCTTGAAGGGGGCTGAAAATTGCAGAATGGACCTTGAAATCTTTTATGGAGATTAACGTGAAGAATGGCGTAAAATATCTCGAACTCCTTCAGCCTTTTTACTAAGGTACTTTATGTAGATCCTCAGAGAAAATTTTTACAGTTTTCGATATTCTCAGCATAACAATTTTTTTTTTCAAAATTCGCCACATGTAATATTTGAAATGATAAAGTTGTGTCAAGTAAAATTAACATTAAGTATTTTCTTTCAAATACGTTGGTTACTCTTTCAAACGATATATCATCGCCCTGTGATATACAGGGTGTGAAAAATAGCTTATCACACATTGTAAATGAAAATGTGCAAAAACTTTATTTTAAATGGAACACCCTGTATATTATCGATCCAGAAGAAGCGAAAAGGAACTACAAAGTACAATAAATATTCCCTATGGTTTAAATCAAAAGTTTTGTTTGGTCTTTTTTTGGAAAATGGCAATTCTTCCTATTTCTTCGCCATAATCTTCATAAACGAATTTTTTCACCGCGATATTTCATCTGTCTGGATACTGCCGAAAACAAATTCTACTTGCCAATAAACAATTTCTCCCTTTCTTTTAATATAAAAATCATTTCAATAAAATCAGTTTTTCAAATCAGCATTTTGATCAAATTGTATCTAAACTTCTCGATACAGCAACATTCACAGAATAAGAAAGAATTGTAATTTTCGTAAAAAAGCTTCCTTAAGAAAAACTTCTGATTTCAACCATTTAGTGAAATCTGTAGTGCCTTTGTTGGCGCTTCTTATGGATCGATAAAATATAGGGTGTTCCAATAAAAATAAAGGAGGTTTTGCACATTTTTATTTACAGTGTTTTGCAATCTCTCATTCACAGTATATCACAGGTCGGTGCGTTTGAGAAAATCACCAACGGGCAATATTTCACCAAAAATGGATTTTAATGAAACAAATTTAAAATTTCAAATATTAAAAGAGACGAATTTTGGAAAAAAAACCTGTCATGCTGAAAATCTCGAAAACCTGAACTGAAAACCCTGTGTAAGTGCCATAGTTTTCATTTTGTAGAACTCAGTTTGTTTATAAAATCATTCATCTATCTATTACCATAATGGAGATATGGAAGCCCCTACCCTTGTTGCAGGACCCTGTATACAATACACTTGAGTTGAAGTATACTAAAAACATGTATTTCCATATTTATTCGTATATACATAAGAAGCTATCAGTTCAACTTTAGCAAATTGATTCGCCTTGTGTATTTGAAAAAGGAAATTAGATTGTTTGGATTATTTATCTAAAAACCACATTGATAGTTATAGTGGTCCATTAAATTACATTTTTTAGGTGACCGATTTTTGGATATACAATCTGGAAGAGGAGCTGAAATTGGTCAAGGACCAACTCAACATTTCACTGTTATTTTCAATACTTTCGTTATGATGACCTTGTTCAATGAATTCAACGCGAGAAAAATCCACGGACAGAGGAACATATTTGAAGGCATTTTCACGAATCCAATTTTCTATTCCATATGGGTCGGAACGTGTTTATCACAGGTTGAATTGTTGTCGAATGGTCTTTATTCACACGTTTCATATTGTTTTTCTTATGTGTAGATTTTCATCGTCGAATACGGCAAAATAGCGTTCGCCACCAAGGGCTTGACGTTGGAGCAGTGGCTCTGGTGCCTCTTCTTCGGAATAGGAACGCTAATCTGGGGACAGCTCGTCACCACAGTGCCGACACGTAAAATTCCAATGATTCTTTCGTAAGTGAATGCATTTGATTAATCGTTCGATTTGTGGGAATAGTGAAATCCTGCGACAGAAGGTAATCTAGATAATGAAGCAAACATCACGGGATTACATAAATTCGCAGAAATTTTGATATTAATTCAATAGTATCAGTGGAACTAGGAACTTTCACATCTGTTAATAGACATATTTTTATCAGGCGATAATTTCTGCACGCATATATTTTTGACGGTCTATCAAAGAAATGCGCTCAAAAAAGGCAAACGTCGTGTCAAAAACTGCTACAACACCGCCATAGGTGACGAATCCCGAGTTCATGCGTATGACCCAGAAAGTACGCAGCAGTGGACTCTATGAGTCTTGATGAAAATCTGGAGTGTCTAGAGTGTCTCCGATGTAATTCCGAGAGCTCAACATCCGCCGACAGCTGTTTCGTAGTTTCCTACTTATCAGGACGGCTTTATGAGTTCTCTCGAAATTAAAACGTATACACTCTGAATTAGTACCCTAAGGCTAAGACAGTGTAAATGAAAAGTAACTTGTGGCATCTACAGTCGCTAGTTGAAACTTAATTTGAAACGAGCCATGGAATCAAAATTTAGGATTATCTATTCAATGACAGGCAGGCATTTTGTTGTTCTGACTAACGCAAAACTCAGTCAGGTTTTTCTTGCATTAAATCTAAACTGTCTAGAGTATTTAGATCCTGTTTGCGTTCCTCTTATCGCACGAGAAACTTCATCGAGTTGTGGGTTGGTCAGAACAACAAAATATTGAGTAGATAATTATCTAACTTAGGATTCCGTGGCTCGTTTCAAATTAGGTTTCAACTGCAGATGTCACAAGTTACTTCTCATTAATAAAAATGGTTAAAGAAAATGGTCGCCAGATTTTCTGAAATACTCGTATCACAAACGTCGTTTGGGATGATGAAGAGGATGGAAACATCGCTTACTAACGCGTTGAAATTATGTCATTATATCATCATACTAACCCTTATCATCTTCGCATACTACTACAGGGCTGATTTTGAAATGTGAGTCACCAAATTTCGAAATAAGCAACATTACTGCGTAACTTGGCTGAAAATCGAGAGATATTGTATCCTCATTTTCAATTTATATACGATACAGAAGTTTTTTTTTTAGATGCTATATCTATTGCAAAAAAAATTCTTAATCGGATATTAAATAACAGTTTTAGTGAGGTGGTCGGCTTTCAAATGGGTCACTGCATCATCACATTAACCCTAATCATCTTCATATACTTGCTTCAACTTTCATTAATTCAGTTGAGTTTTTCATTGTGTACTGTGTCGATCTATATTTACAGACGTAAACCACCACTTTATTATTAAACTTTAGCTGTGAAAGTTCCCGGTGTTCTCTTTCATAATCTAGATGATGAGTAATTGTTTCCTAACTGAATGATCAACTCGACATATCGGTATTGGAGTTGGAATTTGGATCAAACGTCAATCCATAGTGATCAAAGAATGTGTTTTTTGGAAAAACATTGCCCAAGTAATGGTGTATCAACATCATTTTGGGTTTTTCCTTCTGTGGTAATTTTCTTGGTGCTATCTAAGTAAACGTTGATGTAGATGGGGCCGAGGACATCCGGAGGAGTACACAGAAGCCATTACAATTGGCGAGGAGAAGTTCGACCTGGACTCTGACAAGAAGCCTCGTACAGGGCAAATATTGTGGATCAGAGGCCTGACTAGATTGCAAACCCAGGTAAGTGAGTCCAAATGAATCGAGTACACTGTGTATATTGCGATGTGGTCACAAGATTGTTGCACCAGTAGGTAGGAGGATGCACCTAGGCAGAGATAAAAGCAAAATATCTGCCAGACAACCTCTATCCTACGGGGGTGCCCAGTAAACAGGAGTAATGTAAATGAGTGATTGATTTTTTTTCAAAACAGAGCTCAGACATTTTAGGATTCGATTCAGGCAAATTGTTTATTATGATATTTTGATTGTGTCGCTGCGGCGGGATTGAACATGACATTTGTAAATAGTGTGATAATTACTCGGTTTTGACAGCTAGAAGAAGTAGATGATTAGTATTTCGATTCAGAATTTATTCAAATCTATAAATGTTTATTGAAAGTAGTTTAGCCAAACTGTGCGTGGAGAATGGAGTTTCGTTCCGTAGTTGTCTTTTGTTTTTGGAACATTATTTGCCGAAGAATGTCAATTGAAATATCATAATACAGCATATTTGATGATAGGAATTAGTTCCAGTTAGAAAGACTACGTCAGTTGAGGACATCCTATCTCTCGTCCTTCATCCTTACCAAAACTGTTATAGTCTTAATTTGACCGGCATGGTGCTGCTTTTGACATTTGACAATGTGTGTGCAAAATTAATCACTTGAACATGGGTGGATTATTGAAAATTTGTACTTGGGTATTCATTTTCTTTCGTAGATGATTTATTTTCAGAAAAATATAAAATTTTGGTGAATTTCTTCCCAATATTGGTTCACATGGTCTATATTCAGTGAATATACAGGGTGTCCGCAACTCGATGGCCTATTAGACGTTTTTGGAAAAAGGGACGTAGGATTATTCTGAAAATTTAGTTTCTGGGATAATCAGATCTGCTTTATCGATCTGAAATATTTTCAACGCTGCGGCGTTGCCGCTTCTATCGAAAAGTGTCATCAACTTTGATATTTTAAATGGAATACCCTGTATATTATTGCATTTTCGCTTTGCTGATGCTTTTCAAATATTTTCATAACATATTTCCCTATAAGTACCTATCTCCAGTGGTTTTCGAGAAATTCATTAATTACCTTATTTTAGAGAGTCAGGTTTCCGAAATAAAAGCAAGTTTTCTATGAAAATTGGATTATTTTGCCATATTTCGAAATTGGATACATATGAAATGTCATGGAACATGTCATTACGATAATTCGAAAATTAGTACATTAATAATAAAACGTTTGAAGTCCGAATTCCCTTGTTTATAACTAAAAGACAGGACATTGTCAAACTACATTCAAAATCTCAGCTTTCTACGTAGTTGAATAATGTACAAAAAATAAGGAAATAATGAATTTCTCGAAAACCACTGGAGATAGGTGTAGGGAAGTATTACATGAAAATAATCGAAAAGCAATAGCAAAGCGAACAATGCAATAATATGGGTATTTCATTTGAAGTATCAAAGTTGTTGCTACTTTTCGATAGAAGCGGCAACGCCGCAGCATTGAATATATTTTAGATCGATAGAGCAGAATTGATTATCAAAGAAACCAAATTTTCAAAATAATCTTACGTCTCCTTTTTCAGAAACTTCTAATAGGCCGTCGAGTTTGGGACACCCTGTATATGCAACTGAAAGATTCACTAATGTCAAAGTTCAATTATTCAGTTGACCGAATTTTCTTGAATAAATTTTTCAGTGCTCCTACCAAATACCTAAGTACAACTTTTCACAGGATATTTATATAAATTCAGGATCGCTAAAGATGTAGCTTATTTGACCTAAAACATTCAACATTTTTAACAGTACATTCATAAACTTATATTCCTGCATTATTCATATCAAAATTATTCACTTTTGGGACAACCTGCAAATACAGCCATCGTTTTTTACTATGAAATTCACTCACAGATAGTCAAAATATATATGCGGATAATTTAAAATTTTTGAAAATGATTGGATCTGTTTCAGTTAAGTCTGCAGTAGTTGTTAAGATTGAAGGTCAGTGACGGCGCATCTTTAGCTAGTAAATTGGCAAAGAAAAGTTTTAAATAAATCGTAAAATTTGAGTAAATTGCTATAAACAAAAATTCTCACTATGAACTTGCTAAATTTCGCTATTGCAATTTTATAAATTTTCCTGAACACTCTGACTTCTTTATGTTGAAAGCTCGAGGGATTTAATAAATACAGATGAACATAAATTCATGTGCATGGTAAAAATACAAAGGTTTGGTATTTTATGTGAAATGTCGACTGTATCAAACTTTGAGATTATTTCTGTTTGAAGAAATAATTTATTGGATTGAGAATGATTGTTTCATCAAATACCTTTGGAAATGTTATTGACTCGTCCAGTTATTTTCTTTTGTAATCTTTCTGATTCAGTATATTCAGTGAACTATTATTCAACTTGGATAATAATCAAATGAGCGATGTTTCAAATAGTTCTGCAGAGAACGGCCCTAATTAAATCACAGATAAATAATCCCTATTAAAAATGTCCGTATTACCATACACTGCATTTATTTGAAAATTATCTACCCTATATATACCAATGATATATTTCATTCTGAAAAAAAGGTGAATTTTGTCGGTTTTACCACAAATAACATTTTAATTAATTTATTGACTTTATATATATTTATTGCATACGTCAGTTTTACCCCACGCTCGTTTTGACAACGAAGCATCATCAAGAGCTGTAGGATGATTAATACCTACCTTAACTCTCTAAAAGTATACCTGCTTTTTCGAACTTTGTTAGATAACAATATCTGTTTTGATTCCATTTTAATGACCCAATATTACTTAATAACATTTCTAAGAACTAATGTCTAATGACTTAATTACGTATCCAAAAACTTGGAATCCTTGGAAATGACAAAGAGATTAATTTTTTATTTATCTTTTTTTCGGTGTAATGCGAAAGTCATTATACTTATAAATATCATTTAGACCTCAATGAGATTTTTATGGATTATTGTCATTAAATTGGAAAAGGAAGTTACGGTAAAATAGATGGTTTGAGAAAATTAGGGATTCAATACTACTTGACATTAGTATATACAGGGTGTTAATTTGAAAACTTCCCACCCTTAATATCTTCCTTTCAGTAAATGAAATGAAAAATCGAATAGACGCATCAATTTTATTTTCAAGGGAGGACCTTTTAATGAATATTTTGCCCTTAGAACGGGTAGATGTTACCCTTAGAAACTTGAATGCGAAGGGGGTCAAGTGGTACATTATTTTAAAGGGCGTTTAATTCTCTTTCCAATGGTTCTCTGACTGCTTTTGCTGCCTTTTGATTTCTTCATTCTTTAATCAATTTGAAAAGATACAGAGCTACTTAATGGAGTGATTTCGCGGGGGAAGGTGGTTGACCATTACAAGCCAAAACTTTACCTCTTCAATCAAGAAGTCGCCATACTATTTTTAATGTAACGCGTTCTTTCAAGGGTTGATCTCTCTCAAATGAAAGTGGTGTATGGAATACAACTAAATATTTTGAATAATTGACACTCAATTTAAATGTCATTCCCTCTTTGGTATTTTTCGTGTTTACACATGCGTCTCACCGTGTGTATTCGTGTATCTGCGAAACTACCAGGCTTTCAATATTCAGAGTCGGCGTGTGTTCACCCTGATATAATCGTTTTGCTTTTTTAGTTGTCAGTGTTTTTGTAGCATACTTTATTATATTGTCGACTAGATTATAAAGTTGCCTTGCTGCAAATGTTTTTCACAAAAAACTAATATGTTGTGTTATATTTGGTAGTTTTTTTTATTGGAACAACAAATTTTTTATTGATTGGCCAGCAGTGGATAAACACCTGTCCTTTTGCAGTTTTGTTTTGTTTCTATAGAAAGAGTTGGTGATATTTTAAATAGCAACTGCTTGTGTTCTTTTATTAACGTACTACATTAGTCGATACCTCTTCCTCTATTAACCCTTTCTAACTCCCTGCATGCGATTAAAAACAATAACAACCAACGATGTTTTTCAGTGCAAAGCATCGATGCAAGTAGTTAGTTAACAATGAAAAATGCGCGACACCCGTAGGTTGTAGGGCTACTAAGATAGAATGTGCATGCCCGATGGTTCACGTCAGTCCGTCTTTCCCGAGTTGGCTGTGTTGTCTAAAGATGCACCTTCTTCACCCATCGCGGCCTCGTCACAACTCCCACCCGGTTTTATTTTTCTCTCTCTGCTACATGCTAGTTTTCCATTATCAGTGTATTTTGACTGCAACAAGCACACGAGTGGTATCTAGTTTGAGGATCAGTGTTAACACCCCGCTAGGCCGCTGTTCATCGAAGATATTTTCAGTGTTGGGAGCCTGTACGATCACCACATTTTACCGAATTTCGTTTTTTTTTATTACTATTATTATACTTTTCAACCAGTCTTGATAATTTGCACGATACGTTAACTGTTTCTCGTTAAAAATAAGGTTCAAGATATTCATCGGTACTTAGCGTTTAAACATTCTCAAATAAAATAGCTCTCAAAATCGTTGTCTTAATCCTGAAACAGTGCATGAACAGGCTTTTCCTCCTGTTGCACTTTTGTTTTCCTTCATTTAAGTACATACTTCAATAAAGCGAATTGAAATTTTAGTGTGAAAGAACGCTGATCCAAAGATTTACTAATAAAGTCAAATAATAAGCCTAGGTTTCTCGGGATTCTAATAGTGAAACTGGTTTTGTTCTCAACAGTGAAACCTTACTGGACTCTGTAGATATAACCAGAGTGCCTGAAGCATGTTTTTCCGATGTAATTTTGGATGGAATCAAGTTACATCGCTTGAATGCATTTGTCATTACTCTGCGAATACTATCGATGGTGTTACGAATTTAGTTCGTTTGCTCCCAAAGCGATATAGCTCGCGTCTATATGCGAAGGATGGGGGGTCTTTAAAAATGTTATTCGTAGTCATAAATACAGACTCAATGAGACTATTTAGGGGTATTCAGATGTCCCTGGCCATTTCAATCAACATAATATAGTCCTATCCAGATTCTATAGAAAACGAGGATATTTTGAATGGCAGACTTTTTATTAATATGTGCCAGCAGTTGTTGACCATCACAAGAGTAACTTTTGAATATCAGCTTTGCCAAATGATATCACACTGTTATCTAACATTATAAAACAAGACACGAAAGTGTATGTCGTACTTACATGGCGGGAGTTTCGCCTGAAGCAGGGACAGTTGACAAATCAAAAGACATTTTGGTCTTTTTTTTGATAAGGAATATCCCAGGCAGGCCCTGTCTCCTGAGCTCCGATACTACCGGGCGCGCTGGTGTGTCATTAACCCCAGAAACACTCCCCACGTCCGTGGGGTGAGTGATTACTGGGTCCGAGAATCATGTGCCCTGAGTAAGCGCATGCCTTCTGCATTCTTTCGGCTAGGTTTTCTGCCGCATCACGGCCAGCCGGTATGATTTTCAGATTCGAGAGCAGCGTGTCCATCATTCCACCAAGTACCCCTATGATCAGAACCACCATTTTGACAGAATGGTTTGGGTAAAGCCTGTGGAGTTCAAAGGTTCAAAGAGTAAATCTCGATATTTTGTCCCTTTTTCCTCCTCTTTTCGGACGATGTTCATTTCGCCAGGAGCCGAAAGCTCTATGACGAAAATCGTCCCACTGTGATGGTCGAGGAAGACTACATCAGGCTTATTAGCTTGTATTTGCCTGAGGGTGGGGAATGAGTAGTTCCAATAGATTCGGCACTTCTCATTCTCCACAACGCACTCAAAATCCCCCGGAGCATAAGGCAACACCGGTGTCTCGTCACTACCGTACGAGTGTCGTAGGTGGTAGTACAACACTTCTAGGGCCGCTTTATGCCTGTGGCTGAGACCGCATAAGCTGGACAAGCTGACAGCAAATGCAGTAGGTCTCAGCTGCTCCACGACACGCTCTGCATTTAGTGTCAGGGACTTCTATACCTATCACGCGACTACGATAGAGCAGGGCCAGTCTTTGTAAACTAACCAGCTCTCCTCTGGTTGTAACTTGTTCTGCCTTTAGCCATCACAGCAGGGCACCATACGTTATCGGGGGCCTCACTATCGCTATGTATAGCCAAAGCGATTGTTTGGGTCGTAGTCCCCATGTTTTCTCGAAGGACAACCTGACCATCATCAATGAAGTCCTAGCCCTTGTCGGTACTTTTCCCAGATGTTTGTTCCAGGGAAGCTTCGACTCTAAGTTCAGCCCCGAGTATTTCGACTCTCTTGACATCTGTAAGCTTTCACCAAAGATTCGAAGAGCTCTGTTGGACTTGTGGTTTTTTGGGGGTTGACCTTGAGGTTCTCCTCCATGCACCACCAGATCCACACAAACCCCCCTATACTTTCCGTTCACCATTGATACGATATCGTCAGCGTAGCCCTGGGAATATTCTTCCTCCGTGAGTGGCTTCCACCTCCATTGTGTCCCCGAATAGGGAGGCTTGTATTACCCTAAAGCTCAGCACGGCAGATATCCACTGGTTCAGGACTGGAGCAGTTTTGGTCCTAAATGATGCTTATTAATTTTTTTCATCTAAATTTCCGGATAGATGTAGATGTAGGTTACAGGAAAATTGATTCGGTTTGAACGAACATGTCGATGTGGAAAAACAGTCGCGAAATTTCCTTCCCGCGTTGGAAAATAATCTTCGAACCCAGCTAACTAGTGGGGTATTACACTTCTCCTTCATCTGACGAAATACTTCAGTAGAATCGTGAGTGCAGTACAGCTTACAATAGTGGTATCTAATGAATATTTTGTCATATAGCCAGCGGAAGCAATGAAAGAAACTGAGGTATAGGGAACCGGTGGGCATCAAGCTACAATAAACAAGTATGTAGTTGATAGTAGCCAATTTAGATGAGATGCGAACTGCTATGTTATTTATGCACTGTGGTGTAGGTGTCTTGACGCAAAAACCCCAATGAATGTTGCCCTCCCCTGTACCTCGTGTTTAGCCGGTAGTTCAATTAGGTGACTTTAGAATACTTTTATCAGTCTAGTTAATGTTGTGCTTCTTATTTTTTTTTCGTTCGGGACAACACAGCCACTACAGAAGGCGGGTCGCGCGACAGATACAAGGTTTGTCGAAAAGTCCGCAGAAAATATTTAAAAACACTACATGCGATTCACGCGAATCCAAGTTGCAGTGCGGTCAGTTGACAATCGGTAGACATATCGGCGCAGTACGTTCGATATCTGAATTGCAATAGGTTTGTTGTTTCGAGTAGAGTTTCGAATTTTTTCTGTACTTTTTGACGGATATGGTGTGCGTGTATGATGGGTCTGGTATTTGGTGCTTCGAAGGTAGAATCGAAAACCGTCTATGTCCGCTGCTTTAGCTTGGTGTAAAAGGTTACTGTGTGTTTTGCGTGCTGTGGGTACTTGATCAAGGCACGTCCTCTCATTCATGCTGTTATTTTCAAGTGTGTGCAACATCTTTATTAAGAAAGACTGAGTCTCACATCGACGATCGACACGTGAGTGTTTTCAATTGCAAAACGTATGATCTCTTGTTGAAAAATCAACCATTATATGGCAGGTATTGCGCGCTAATAATACCCTGGTTTTCATGTAGCTTTGTCATTGACTTAAATTATCTTGAATTAAGCCTAATCAATAATGTATCAAACGGTTCAAGCAATATATCACGTTAATTTTAGTTTGGCAATTCAGATATCTTTGTACGTCCGCTAGGGTATGGGAAGCTTGTTGGTACCCCAGCTCTACGCAAAAAATGCCGGATTTTCATATTTATCGTCACTAAAAAACTTTGTCAATACAACCCCCGGTATATCATATGTAATATATCAGAACGGGGTTGAGCTTATGAAGTACTCATGTATCGAGAACAATTCCAGGAACATTTTCCATCCACAGCCAACATCATCAAACTCTTTACTTGTACATAACATGCACAACACTTGCACTACACTTGCATCACCACTGAGGCTGATCAGTAAAATACACTGCTCCGATTGGGTGAATTACATATACGCTACGTAATGTACAGTAAAAATGTTTTTGGCAGAATCGAGGAGGATGTAGAACAGTGGCTTTTAGTGATTTATACATTATTTGCATCCAAAATCCAACCCCTAATATTTTAGATATTGAATTGTAAAATCTAGCAGTCAAAACCGTAGCTCAAATCCGAAATTCTTTAAAATACAGAAATTTATTTTGTATTCTCTTGAAGGCTGATAGACATTCATCGAAGCAAACATGATCGATCACCGAATTCTGTTTTCGACCTGGTTAGACTATAGTTTGTTAGTCAAGCTCCACTCATGAATATTATTTAAAAAAAATTGTAGTTAAACAGTCTCTATTGTTTGCACGCTCTTGAAAACTTTTAGATCATTAGGAAATAAAATGCATATTTGATCGCCGATGGTAAATCATTGATAAAAATAAGAATTAAGAGCGGCCCCAAGTTGGAGCCACGTGGAAATTCAGAATGTCTTTCATTTCATGATTTACGTTTGAAAGCTATAAAGCTGCTGTTTTACATCTTTTTCAGTTGTGCCAAAACAATTTTATTATCTTTTACCTTTAAAATAATTGGGATATAAATAACTGTTCGGAATACCGTTTGATTATTTTTAACTCATCTTTGGAATTTTATCAAGGAAATTCGTTGAAAAAAGGGGTTTGATTTTTGAGATAATTTTTACAGGGAAACTTAATTTTCTTGATTGAAAGTTTGATTTTGTTGAAGCATTTCGCTTCTTGACGTTTTGTCTTTTGAGATTTCAACATGCCTTCATTTTAAATATTTTTCATCTCCGAATAGTTTATGTAAAATAAAAAAAAAAACATTCAATAAAAGAATTCAGTTTGTATTTTCATCACTCAGTTCATGTAATGTTTATTTTCTTGAGTTGACTTATCCAAAAAAACACTTTCAACATATACCGGTGTATATTTTGTACATTGTGAAAAATCATTCATTGCCATGACCTGGAGTTGTGACCTTTCGATCAAAACAAGCTGGGATATCGATGTACGAAAAACCACTACCATGACGTATGGGGTAGTTCTGATTCCAATTTGTTTTGTCCATCCTAAAAATTGAAATGTATTTAAGTTGAGTATAGAAACATAGAAAAATCCAGACTCCTCTAAATATGTTGCATGACTTCAATTTAACAGCATGAATTTTACTTCAAGTAAATATTGCCTGTATCTACTTTTCTCTTTCTATTTATTTGAATTTATTCTCAAGGAATCTTTCCTCAGTCGAACGTTTCTGCGAGGTATTTCAATATTTCCTTCAACTAATAATAACCTGATTAAACTATCACCAGCGTAAGTACAATGTACTGTATTTGTCTTCAAATACAGATGTTATTCAATTGAAAAGTATATCAAATGGAAATAAGGGGTGTGTGTCTGCTGTTGGAGGCCATTTTAGGACGAGGTTGAGGAAGAACTTACAGAAACTAAATGTGAGCGAGGACTATGAGTGAGTGTGGTTGGTTTTTTATTTTAAATAGGGTTATTGACACCTAGACACAAGGTACCTGAACTGTAATAAAAGTGTTATTGTGTATGGTTTGCGGAGGGAAAAAGTCGGTATACTTTTCCATACCCACGGCTTGTATCCGTAATTTACTGGTAGATGTTTAATATATTCAATGAACTAATTGATTTTTGCCGGTATTCAATTCGAACTACTCTATTATTGAGAACATTTTTGTTGTCGTTGAAAAATCTATTGGCGTTTTCAAAGAGCAAGTTTTCTTTGTAGCTTATATATTTTCATTGGGTTCTGTTATATGTTTAGAGAAAGCCTGAATTTGTTTTGTACTTAGAGTAAAAAAGCTTGGGTTAATATTCTTTGATTTTAACTCATCAGTTGTTCAGCCAGTGTGTTCACGTAGTTTTTTTTGGTATTCAAATGCTCAGAAATTATTATGGTAAAACAATACGAAAGCTTGGGTTATTTGTGTGTCGGGTGTCATAGTTTGAATGAGCGTCTGTATTGTAACATTGGATACACTAGCACTAACACATTTTGCCACACACTGGTAACATTTTTTAAAGGTATACGTGCATATTGAATAGGCTTGAGTTAAGTATGATGAAGGCACCGAATATGGGCATAGCCACTTCATAGCTAGTTTCAAAGGTTTTTTGTATCAGTAAAATTCTTAATTCATATCAAGGATTCATATACAAGGCGATAACACAAACTTCACTTGTAATATTGTCACATATTCAAAGATTATGAAACTACAGCACATGTTTTGCTATACGATAACTTTTTCATGTGAGAAATTTGTTGTAATAATTTTTAAACAGTCCAGTTTTTTTGTCTAACATACGGGAGAGTGTAATGTATGTGGAAAAGGACAAGATGGAAGCTATGATGAAGTATAAGAAACCACACGCGTTTCGTTGGGATACGTGGCGACCTCTAGTGTTTTCATATCCGCAATGCGGCGATTTGCCAAAAGACTAAGATGAGCTTACCACACATTGAACCAAAGCATGCTGTTCACCATAAATCAGCAGTGTCTTGATAGGATACGAATGCTGGTCGCTATGAAGTCACTATGCATTTCAAATATTTCCCTCACATCCTGCCTGAGAGAGAAGTGTATAAGGACATTATTGAAATTTTGTTTATCTTCTGTTTGAATGACTTACTCATCGCCCGTAGCGCCACTGCAAATAATAATAAATGTGGTGGCCAGTAGTTGCTTCGCACCCGACAGAGCTTCTAAGTCCGCAAGAATATTTCTTCTCGAGTGCTTCGGTTTCTTTAGGCGTCCACATGCCTTATTGTAAGCAAGTGTGATGTGAGTTGCTGAAATGCCGACTACCCGTGGTGATGCTGTAAGTTTTCCGAGATTTTCTACAGCTGAAAAGTGAATACACCACCAGAAATCAGTAAGTCGCCCCGGCAAATGATAATGAAAGCCGTCATCTACCCGCACAGGCAATGCTTTTGGGTACAGTCATTATTTATAAGAGAGTATTATTATTATAGTACAGTAAATATATGTCAATATTTTCAAACAATAAAATGTCGCGTACCGTCTTCCTCAAAGAAGGTGTTATGTAACGACACATGTGCTGTACTTTTGTAAATCGTACATGTGTGAAAATATCGACAGTTCAGTTTGTTTCCCGTTTATGATGGATTTTGAGAAAGTATCTGCCGTATCTATTATTATTTTAATTAATTTTTCCAGTAAATTTGTAAGCCTACCCCAATGTATTCAAGACTCAACAAAAATACTCGAGTTCGAGAGAATGGCTTTTTTAGGTCTTGAACTTGTTATTATTGTCCTATATGAATTGAAATTGCGAGTTTTAAAGTAATAAAAGATTTACTGTCTTGGTGATCGTGGTTTGTGGGTAATTAACTCCACCTGACATGTTGTTTACAACTGCGGAAGACATAATCAAAGGCGGTGTGGCACTTGCTCAACTAATTCGGTGACAGTATTATATGAAGCTTATTTCTCTAGTGCCTCTGTCTTCGTATGTAAAATCTTGTGATTTTCTCCAATGCCTTGGTTTTATTCAACGTGTCCTGTGTTAATGTGTGTTCTACTGTGGATTTTTCCGAAAATTAAATCGATTATTTCATGCTCCATTACGAAACGGTTTATGCTACGTTGTGTCGTTCCAGAATTGGCAGTATAACTGCAAGAGACGTTAAATACCCGGAATAGAGAGACAATCACTCGGGTCTCTCGTTGATCTCAGGCTTTCAAAAATACAGAAAATTACTCTAACAAACTTACGTCAGAAGCTATAAGTTTTCCTATTTTAAATATTCCATATAACTCTATATATGTCTATCATCACGTAAAATTTACATTAATTATTCAAATATCTCAATTAGGATTTACTTTCAAATAATTAGTCTTTGATGACTAAGGATTTTCTGTTATAAAGTAATTACCTGCAAATTCTGAGCTATTGCTATTTCTTTACTCTCAAATCCAACGAGCGGTCTGTGTGACCACATATTCGAACCAAAATTAGTATGAATGCGGATAAAGGTCTTGCTCCTTACAGTTTTTTGTCTTCGTTGGATTTGAAACCGTCTTAATGTCACCTTTTTAATGAAGCTTGCCAATATGATCTTTAGGGTTCTTTATGTATGATATGAATGACCTTTTGCTTTTCCTTTGAGCGCCGCTCACCAAAAAGCAGGGAACTTCTACCACACATAGAGTACTATTAGTCTCGGATCATCAAGCTTCTTATACATGACATAAAATCATATTCACATTAACAAATACCATTAGAAAAACTATCTTTTTGCTTCATGCAATGTCGCCATATATATTGGGACGACAAAACAAAACATCTCATTATGCTTGAAGGAGATAAATGATCGCTATGAACACTGGCAAAAATCCGCACTTGCTGAGCACACACAGGGCATTCGGAAAACCATGATTCACAAGTCCAGGTACTGGACGAAAACACAAGTTATTATATACGTACTGTTGAGTGGAAATAATTTGCTAAGATTAAAAGCAGAAAAAGTCATCGAATGAGTAAGGGTCGAGCTACGCCTCTGGTCTGAAAGCTGTTATAAACAAAATATCAGTTAGAATTATGTCTATATTACTTCAAAAAATCATCAGTCACTTTGCTAGCATTTGATTAATTCAACTTGATTTGAAGTCTCGAGTGATGAAACGTAACTCAGCTATTCTTGAATGCACGTATACTATGTAAAGTGTGATAATGTATGTAAGCGTGCTAGTGCATTGATACGTGTCAGTCAGACGGTAATGAGCTGTGCAAAAAAGGTAGCATGGCGCGTGTGTGTGCATGCTTATCCCGGCCTGATGAGTACCCTGCTTCCCTGTGTTTGCAGCTGAGAGTTATAAGAGCTTTCAAGTCCACGCTGGAGGATCTGGAAGAGCGCCGTTCCATACATAGTTTACACAGCTTACACAGTTTACGCAGCTCGCGGAGCCACACGGGGGGGCCGTGGCCGCCCCGACCTCTCTCAGACATCACTTACATTGACGAGGATCCCGCTACAAAACTGTCGCCTCAACAAGCCGTCAAGACAAGCGAGCGCGACGACCAACGTCTTTTGTCTCCTAACACCCTCAGATTACCTCCCCATCACCAGCAGTTCGCTCACCATTCTCCCACCCTCTCTGCAAAAGCCGCCCCCGCCGCCAATAACTCGGATCTGCCGAAACCCGTGCATGAAACTCGCATCTAGTGTTGCCAGTCCTGGCCGCAGAGGTCACGTGTTCAGCGCAAAATGGTCACTCTATCCGAACCTTATCTTGCCCGTTGATTCGGGGCGTTTTTTCCCACTTTATATTTTCAAAGCTCCAGGGCTAGTTTTTGCCTTCAGCTCCTGGACTATTAGTTTTTACCTTTTAGTTCCTGGACTATCGGTTCCTGCCTTTAGATCCTGGACTAGTCATTTGTGACATTTTGCTTTTTTAAAGGTTTATATTATGGATGCATATCAAATTATTATTGTTGAAATTCAGTTTGGGTTCCTCTTTACTCCAGAAATATAGTTTGAACCTTTATACTCCATAAAGAAGTGTTCCACTCTTTGAAACTGATTTGTAATTGAATATTGACGAATAGCGAATTTAGAATATGCAAAAAAATTTGAGTTTAATAACTGTTATATTTTTTCACTACAAGATGGTCTGGATGTCCTGAATTTCTTGCTCTCCAATTTCGAAATACGGAATTTGTAAATAATGAATTTAATCAATTAAATAAATAATTAAAATCAAATAATAATTTGTATTTATCAATTTCAAATATCTTACTCCTGTATCAAATTAGCTGTTGAATCAGTACAGTAATGACAAGATATGACACAAAAGAAGTACTTTGGAGATCAATCACATCCTATAAATATAAAAAATTCTTGGCCAAAGCCTGGTGGGACAGTTAGATTTATTAGAATAATATTATGATATTCATTGAGTGGGCAAATAATGATATAAGTTATTTCTGCCGGATGGTGTTTTTTTGGAGTGAAGTTGGATACCTATAGTTGAACTCGAATGGAGATTTTGTTTTTCTCGTTTGTTAATATCATCATATACTTTATAATCTTGAAATTCTGTTTCATATGTTATATTATCTGAGTATATTTTATACGCACAATAAATTTCGCAAATTTTTTTTTCTGTTTCATTCCAATTGGCTGTATCGATACGTTTCTTTATACTAGCTTAGATTTTTAAAGCTGTTTTGTTGAAAATTGCAAAGTCTATTATGTTTTGTCAATTAATTTCGCGGAATATATTTCGGTTTTCTGTCAAACTAGCTGTAATACAGACTGCCAATGTCGTGGGCATTTAGTGAAGACCAATGCGAACCAATTACCCTGCAGCCCGGACATATCTCTATGCTAAAAGTAGATGTCAGGTGCCAGACGTAGCCAGTACCTTCCAAAAAATCCTTTCGAGCCATATTCGACCCTTTCTCACCCTCTTATTTTTTTATCAATAGCTTAGCACTAAGTAGTCTAAACTTGACCAAAACTGGAATACTTGTATTATTTTGTACATAATATTTCGTTGCTTACTGTAGTTTAGCTGTATGTATAGCATTTTACTTAGCATTAGAACTTTTCAGGTTAGTGGTATTGAAAATAATGATATCTTTTAAATTTGTTTTCCGCATGTACACAAACTGCGAGTCAATTGTATTCTGTGTCGATGGCCAACGACATAAATCTATGAAAGCGAATAATACATATATGAATATAATAGACGTCGAGTGTATGTATTTGTTTATATGTATTATGGCTGTTTGACCGAATTGATATTAAAATGCAATACATACAAAGTAATATTATTCTTGTTGACCTGTTGGTAAAACTATTGTGCTGTGCGCTGCACTGTCTGTGAGTTAGCAGGCCACTTTACTTAATTTTGCTCGATATTTTTACTCCTTAATTATATTATTTATATATACCATTTCTTTATTCTTATAATAAACATACATATCTACATCCTTATATAGCATAAAACTCACAAATATATAGGTACATATATAGGTGATTCACATAAAGCAGAGGAACAACAGTTCAAGTATCATTTATTCTTTTCAGTCGGTTACAGTTGGGGTGTATCTTATGAAGGTGTTGAATTTTTGTGTTATTCTTCCTATTATTTTGTGTTTTGTTCACAGTGTTACTCTAGCTTATGTGGAGAGCTATGTATAGGAGAAGCAACATACTTTTTACGCTCTGTTTTTTACATTCGGCACTGAGCCCTATTAGATACACGTTTCGAGCAATCGTGTCTGTCTGAACACTCCCGTGTCAGCATTTTTTGGTAGCTTTCACGTACTCCAAGACAACGGCAAAGGAATATATCGATCTAGTTCCTCACCAGAAACAAAACGGACGTCGTGCGATATCCGCGTGTGTTGAAGCATTCATTCATTTATTTCAAATATATTGCCAACTTGGTTAGCATTACCTCAATGCGTCACGCTCTCCCACAATTTTTTATCTCGCTTGTTGAAAATACGTCACAAAACCTAGACCTGCTTTTCCAAACAAATGATTACTTTATGTGACACTAAGTTAAGCACTATTAGATTTCCACAGATTTATTATAATTTCGACATGTTTCCCTACACGGTGGATTTATCAAGTGATAGTACACTGAAGGTTATAATAAATCTATGGGAATCTAATCGTGCTTACCTTACTTAGTGTCATATACTATGGATTTCCATCAAGTAACGGTCAGTTCAATCCAATATTTTTTTATGAACTGTTCCTAACTTCGTTGCTTTCAATGTTGTTTAACAGAGAATTTTGGATTATATCGTTTGTAGTTGTGAAACATTTAGTAAAAGTACCTCTAGACCACAACTCACAAAATTATTGAAATGTAAACCGAAAACATTGACTCAACTACTTCGCTATAATAGCCTAGCCTATAACAACCTACGTTCAGTAGACGACTTCCGAAACGTAAATTTGTTCTCTGCGACAATATGAGTCATAGCTATTAAAAAAATCCACTACACTACACTACACTACAAGTATCAAAATAGATGGCAAAAAAGGTTGACGTTGAACAATTTTTGTTCTTTGTAATTTTTATCAAGTATTGATGAGAACAAAAATTAGTTTTTTCCTTCACCACACTGGTAATTTCATTCCTAGATGCTCACATTTTGTTAACCAAGTTGACTCCATCAGTAGGGTTACTAAACTGATGATAAGTACCAAACCAGTTCAAGTTGTATTTATATCAATCCAATTAATTATAATAATTAATTTAATATGTAACATAAGGGGGATCCTAACTTGGAAACATACCCGCGGTCAGGTATAATTACAACTACCCACACTGATGAAATTTTATAAATCAATTTGTCGGTATCAACTCAAATAGTTTCGCATTCAATGTACCGTTATCGTTAATAAACTTCTTGTATATAGCAATACTTTCATAACAATCTAATTTCCTATAATCATCAATAGGTTTTACTGATTTTAAATTTTAAAATGAATCAGCAACACTCGATTCATTTTCTCGTGAATATTTGGCATGGACTAAAAAATGTTCACGTAAACGTATATTCGTAGATCGCTTGGTTTGGCCATAATATATATTAACACAATTTTGACAGCTAATTTCGTAAGTTCCTGATCTATCTCAAGATGGACTTTTGTTTTGGGTTACCTAATAATAACATTCGGAGATTGTTCGTATGTACAAGCTCAAGGTTACATCCCGGAAGATAGAATTGGCACCTCTCGTAAGCCGTGTATCGTGTGTAATATTTATGATTTTTTTTGTTATCTTCAGGTCGATTGATCTCAAGGACATTTTGAACTTTTACAGCAAACAGCAAATTATCTATTGTTAAGAAAACACCCATTTAATGGCTATCTACTTGATTGTTTATTTCTTTCCCTTGCTTGATAACGATAATGGTCCATTGAATTCAAAACTATGAGTTGATACTGATACACTGAATAATAACATATTATCAATGTGCGTTGTTGTGATTATACCTAGCAGTAGGTATGTTTACAAGTTAGTATCACCCCCATTTTACATATAATATTGATTATGATAATTAGATTGATACAAATACAACTGATTTGGTACTTAACAGTTTAGTAATCCTACTGATCAAGTTAACTTGGTTTACGAAATGCGCGTATTCACAGTGTTAATTCAAAAAGTCTATGCTTATATGAATATACTCTGTTGTGAAAATAACCTCAATAAAACTTTTGTTGTTTTGTATAATACTCCCTCATAAACACTCATAGATTGTGCCCAATGCATAGCCTGTGCGGGTAGAGGACGGCTATTATTATTATTTGCCGTGGCGTATAAATTGGTTGGTGTCAAATCTTCCTTACAATTTAATGGGAAACTAATGTCATATTACTTGGTACTAGTATCATCTTTGATATTGACTAATGCACCCAAGAGGATCAATGACCAGTCGACTTGATGAGAAAGTAACTCGTACGAAATTAAAATTAGTTACAAGTAGAAACGTTAGTAGCTATGATTTCGAGATAAACGTCAAGGATATGGTTGTTCGGAAGCTCCCATGCTCATAATCATTTTTAATAGAATCTGAGACCGTCTAAACTAACTGTTATCGCTATTTATGTCGGTTAGTATCGGTGAAACTAATCGAGAATTCCTTTGTTGTCGTTCTCACTCTTCTCAGGTTATTTAGTAGATCTATCTCTGTGCACTATTCTATTGTTTGTGTCTATCACTGTCTGTCGAACCACTCTTAACGTTGCCCTTTATTACTTGAAGGTGATAGGTGGTGAATTACAAGAACGTTTGATTCCAGTTCCATACAGCAAGAGCTCAACTGACCAAGCTGTAAGCCGCTTTTCTACCATCTTTCTGTCCGCTATGTAACTTTATACTGCTGCTGTTCGCTCTTGTCAGTTTGTGTTTGGCAGCGCTTTCCTGCGTCCGCATTGGCACCATCGATCAATCGAGGAAATTGGAGTTTCGCGCGAGAATTGCGCGAACTCGAGTTGTCTTGATTCATCTGGCCAATATAGAAGCAGCGACTAATTTTTTTGATGGTTTTTTTCGTATTTCTTTTTTCTGACGTCCAGGTTAGTAGCTTAGTACGTCTATGATGCAGTCGGGTGCGACGCCACGGGAACTTTTGTTGAATGTTCGCGATCTCGAACCGTCTGCTCGCCAGCTGTGCGACATTGAGTCGATCGAAACTTCGTTCTATACGTACTAAGCTCACAATAGGCTCATTTTTCGTTTGCATGTTGCATGAGTTTTGTTTTCTTTTTTACATAATTTTCACAGATGCATAAGATCGCTCAAAACGACTGCTCGGCCGAATTGTTTCGATTCAAATTTGATGAGAAATATTTTTTAAAAGTAGGTGTTTACGATATTTTTGCACAAACTGGATAATTTCCTTGATAGCCATTATGATTTGTTATAATTCCAATATCGGGAACAAGTAGTGAATACAAATAGTTACTGAATGAGATTTTCTCGAATATTTGCTTGAATTGATTCAAATTGCCTCCCAAGAAATACTTCGATCTCGAAGATTTTGCCTGGCGCTTCTAAGCTATGTTGAGGGCCTCTTTGCACATAGTTCTAGTGTTGTTCGTTAAACTACCGTAGAGGCTTCCGTTTATTTCCATAAAAATTGTTCTAAACCTGTTTTTGTATTGTAAAAGTTCTATATTTATATGTAGCATCACACATTTCTATATATGTAGATGTTTACCACTTGCTAGTCATTTTGTATTCAACTATATGTATGAGTATGTGTGGTTGTGTACATATAGATATATAAATATTGACAAGGTGTACTTAGAATTGTTTTTATTTTTAACACATTTGCTGTTTTCGATATACATTTTTTTTTAATAAAGTTCGTAAACATATAACCACTTTTATTTTTATCTAATGCTAGGTTGTATTAATCTGGTATATTGTTTTTATGTGTATTTATAAGATCTACAAAGTTTTGTGTGTTTACTAATACCCACATATACATACATACAGGTGGGGCAAAATCACGTAAGCAAAGTAACCAATATCTGGTAAAACTGTATGTATTTAAATATTGTTATTCGTGTGTGTTTTAAGTGGTGCTCAGATAATTTAAAATGTGTTGATTTGTGAAAATTCTGCAAGTTCAATGTGTTTAATCCTGATCACTCGGTATGATAAGATCTGACTGCTTGCTACAGAATGACAGGCAGCGATATCCAAGCAGAAAATAGAATTATCTCATGACATCATCTCTGTTGTCTGTCTGGACATTTTTGCCGCCTCTTTGTGAACATACCCGGTGAACCAATATCAGATTTTTTTGCCGATACGTCGAGTACTAGCCTGAATATTCGTGAGAAGTATTTTTAATTGGTCTCCGGCGTTTATAAAATCTCCTCCCAAACGGGAGGCAATATGCTCCTTAAATAACTATTGACTATTAACAGTATTTGACTGCTGGAAGACGTTCTGATACTTTTGCGGAATGTTCGGGCTATCACTCAGGACGGGGTATCGGATAGAAGTACTTTGAACCATTGGTCCACCATGTATTCATGAAATGATGACTATGTGTTGATATCGACTGGGGGCATCCAGCTTCATAGAAGGAATATATGTAAAGCTTTGACCTGCCTCAACAAATCCAGTTCATGGCATGATGGCTATACACAAATACATTTTGCTCTGGCAGTGGTACTGTCAAATTGAAATGCCTCCTTTCACGTGTATGTATTCGCCACAGCTAGTTGTGTGGCATGTATATATGGATATTGCATGTTTGTTAATGATTTCTTTTTTAGCCCAACGTCCGGTTCTCGTTGACCAACACGTGCGTATCTTGTTTTATTCTAAAATTATTCTTTCTTCACTTTGGCTAACCAGCGTGACTTGCACCCGAATGCTGGCCTGTTCTTTCTTGCTCTTTGCGTATAAGCGATCGGACTTCTAACATGTATACAGGCTGGGATGGAAAAAGTTCACGATCTGTCACTATCAGATTCTCAATTTCTGACTGCGAATATGTCCAAACGGTAATAGTATAGTCATCACTTGTGAAAATGTTTGTTGGATATTGTAAAAACGATACGGCTCGAGTATCAGTTGTATCCAGGACTTTCTTTGTCTTGGTTTGTTTATTATTCACTACGTTTCGGTTGACAGAACTTTCGAACCGCCATCAAATCCACTGCCGAACAAGCTTGTGCGTTGTGCTCTACTAGGTCTTTCCCTCTCTACATATTTTGAGATAGGGTAATCAAATGAGGCTCATAATATGCAAACCTATTTCATGAGAAGAGTCAGGTTAATTTTGGCATGCTTTGACGTCATTCTTAGAACACTCGATATGTATTACATGTTAATATTTTCAGTACGGTTATATTGAACTCTAATTAAACAATTTCAATTGACTTTTCAAAGTCATTAACGTAAGCTCGGGTAAGTGTGACCGTAATTTTCATTAGTTCACATTTAATTAAGTCTAATGAACCTGAACTAATATAACAATGAAATTTGGTCATGAAATGAAGGTCAGTCTTTGTAATACGCCACAGAAGATGTTGAAAAACGTATTCCATGAATTTCATTTATATGTCCATATGTCACACTTCCCCGGGAGTTCGGGGCAAGTGTGATTGTGGCCAAATTTAAAGATATCAATGCACGGAAATCTCATTTTGTGGCAAGTTGTGAGTAAAGAAACTTGGACCACAAATTGTTTGTTTTGAGATATCTTTTTAATATTGAATTTGAAATGCCCTATTGAATCCGTATATAATTTCGTACTATACGTAGCTGAAAAAATATTATTGTACAGATTTGCCAAATGGACCAGGTTCACACTTACCCCGACAAATAGGTCACACTATCCCCAATATCAATTTATTTCGGGGCAAGTGTGACATGCAATGAAAAAATGTAAACGAAACCAATTTCAAGAAAAAACGGCAATCTATAGTCACATTCATTGTTTAGGCAGATGAAACGTGGTTGTACTCGTTCGGGTTGATGAATTTTAGGTTGGGAAATGAGAAAAATATTTCGAATTCACAAGATCTCTTTTGTATTTTATATTGTGTTTATGGATTTTTTATGAGTATAGGCTATTCCTCGATATATGGCATTGGGCTGTCGCTCGATTTAGCAAACTCACACTTGCCCCAAATTCACACTTACCCGAGCTTACCTTATGTAACAATTTTCCATATAGCAAATTAATGTTTATTATACACATTTATTTGGAAACGGCTCAAAAATTGGGACCACTCTTGACCATACACGATTGAAACGTGTACTTGAGACATTATTTCACCTGATAGAATTTCCTTATCAACCGAAACGCGATAAAATTGAAACGAGAGACAATGGAAGTCCTAGATTCCCCTGTTGCCCACAACTGTGGAAATACATTTTCTGTCGTGATACGGATAGGTTCATTGTTTTTTTTAATAATTTTTGCGTCGAACAGATGATCCTTTTTTACAACTGCCTTCGTTGTGATTTTTTGCCGCGGAAGTCGTCGACAGCAGTTTTGGGCCCTCAAGATGGCACCTATTTGTAGCCCAATGCATGGATGATTGAACATTTTGCTGCTGAGAGTTATTATAATTGAATGTTTATGTTAGTGATTGGGTATTCAGTTGCATTTATATGTTGTTTGGTTATTGGTACAGTGATTTTATTATTATTATTATTATTATTCAAAATTGTCCCTTTTTTGTACTGGTACGTGTTTCAAAATCGTGATGAATATTATTATTATTAGTTAGGTGTTTACTTTTCACTAGAATCTTTTGTAATTTTAGAATCACCTTGTTCTCCCTTTCACCTGTATACTAGCTAGTGAAGTTCTCAAACTCGCAGAATCACAATGTTTTTATTTTGTTTTTTTGATGAAGAATAATTTTAGAATGTTGAGAATTATCTGCGTTTTTTTCTACGATTTTTTCGGTCACAATGTACCTAGAAAAAGTTAGCAAGCACGAAGCACTTGTCAAGGACATATCATCCTGTTACCAACAAGAACGTGATATGAGAAATGCCAAGTAAAGGAAAGTAGTGAATTTTCTTGCTATGATTATCAGCCACGGAAACTCCCTACAAATATATTTTGTCAAGCCCTCAGACTACATCGCATTCATTCAAACCAAATGAATTTTCTGTCATGGATATTTCATTTGGGAAATTGTCATATTCCAAAACTACGTGTTCCGAATATGCGCAATCTGGATCTGGATCTGGATCTGGATCTCGAATCCTCATTGAAACTTTATCCCGAGTGAAGATGGTGAAAAGTGTGCGTGAATGATCCAAAACAATAGCAATAGTTCTCAATATATGCACCTAAATCAGTATAATTTTTTGATAGACCACATCGATATGGAAAACAATTGTATATGCAAGTTTATTCAAATCAAATTACTCCATGATATTCCCGCAACTAGTGAACTCTGAGTATTAAATAAGTCCAAAATTGACCAATTGATAACCCTTTTATTTACTTCAAAGATAAAGTTTGCATTAGATGAGAAAATCTATTATTCACAACTCATTTTTAAATTCGACTTGGGCATCAAGCTGTGATGGAAGTGATGGAAAATGGTCTATTCGCAGGAGATCACGTGACTTTCGCTATCTGTCAAATTTTGCATTTCTACAGTATAATTTGAAATAATAAATTTCCATAAAATTTAGAGAGAAAACTTCTTTCTATTTTGATTTTTACCATATTTCAAATGTGAACCTTCCATTTCAACTTTCAGTTTTTGCAGTTTTTATTGATATCTACGAATTTTCTTAAATAAAAAAAATGGTCAAAACTGTTTTTTCCAATAGCTTCATCATGTCTATTAATTTTTAAGGAAATGAGAAAACTGTGTTTGATGCAAAGTTGATGTCAGTACTGAAATTATGCCAAATTCAATACAAGAAGTCAACTAACTATTTTTCGTATCCAATCAAATATTAAGACTACAACAAATCTGGAGTCATTAATTTGGAAGAATTTAATTTTTGACAGGTAGCAAAAGTCACGGGACTGCGATCAAGTAGGCTATTTTAAATAGTTTATTAAGCAAGATAACGCCCAAGTCGAATTTCAAAATAAACTATTGAAAGTTTTGAGTATGAATATTGTTTTTTTTAAATAGATTTTCAATTTTGTGTCCCTCTCCTTATCTCAACATTGAAATTTTCCTGAAATTAATGCTGTTCTTCATTCTTCTTCATTTATTTCTGATATGAGTGCACGAGGAAAGCAGTGAGTATGAGACAGGCGGTCATGGTAAGACATGAAGTTATGATGGGAGAGAGATATGTATAAGATCCACGTTTTGCAGTTTAGGTAATCGATAAGGAAATAAGTGGCTCATGAAGAGACGAATGGGGTACATGGCGGAGTAGTAAAAAGTAGACAGTGATCTTGATGAAATTTGAAGAGAATAAATGCAGAAGAAAAGTGAAAAAAAAAGTACGCTGTCCCATGAAGAGGAAAAATGAGGTTGCATAACATAGAATGAATAATATAATGTGAGAAGTAAGTCCTAATGTAGTAATATTAGTATAAGAAAAACGTGGCGATGCTAGAACGTGTGGGAAAGAATATACATATGAAAAAATTGGGTGCGGCGAAAAAAGTTTTCCCTCTGAGCGGAAGTGAAAAAAATTCGAAGACGTACCAGTCATTGAAAGGTGTAAAAGTCTCAAATGATTTATTCGTAAGTTCCGCGTGGAAGTTTTGCTCAAATGAGGTTCAAAAGTCTATAAGTAAATGCACGGCTGTTGAAGATTCATTTGGTTTGAAACTATGACGAAATTCACATGAAATCATTCAATTATCGAACAACATTCCCGCATGCTTTCTGTTCGGGCCATGACTGCACAGAGAACCGGTCTTGGAGCTACTACCATAAGCACTGTGTTGTATTTCGAATGTGCTAACAGCTCGCCAATATCCTGGGAATGTTCCTTTTTTTAATTCTCTTTGTTTTGGTGTTTCTTGTTAATTTCAGATCCGAGTAGTTAATGCTTTCCGACAGGGCCTAGATGCTCGGTACGGCGAACACAGCAGTACCTCGTTAGCTGAGGTTCTCCGCAAACAGACTTCTCTCTCTAAAAGGTTGTCTCAAGCTTCTTCCATTGAATACGCCGATAACATCCCAGACGAATTGACGATACCGGAGATAGACGTTGAGCGATTGTCTTCTCACAGTCACACGGAGACAGCTGTCTAGCTTCCTGTTCAACACCAACACCAAATAGTCCTACTGCTATCGTGTACTCTGCCTGTTCCTGCTCTGCTCCGATCCCACCATCAACCCAGCGAAAAATTTGGCAATTCCATTAGTTTCCGTACTCCCATTTCACACGCCACAGTCGTAGTTGAACAATCCGTGCTGCTGCTGTGGTAAGGTAGAGCAGTGTTGGGTGGGTAATTTCGAGCTAACTTGACCCCACGTTCTTTGATCGCTCCCGAGAATCGTAGACGCCGCGTAACCTCCTGAATTCGTTGATTTGTTATTTAGTGGTTTTGTTTTGTACAATCGAAAAACAGGATGCCGTGCTAACGATATGGACTAAAAGATTAGCAATAAATGAGTGTCCGAGGGTTCACTCATAGCGTAAAATTAGGTGCCTAGGTGGGATTCTTCTCAGAGTGGGAATCTCACATGACGAGGACGCGCGGATTCCTGTCCTACGGTGCGCATGCGCGAGTTTGTCGCGCAACAGCACCGGTGAGTCGGCACACCCTGTAGAGTTCGGTTCGCACGTCCTCGTTCCATTCTCGCGGCCTGCCGCCCCAAGTCGCTTCCTTTCATTGGGGACGGCTGCCCGCCTTATTTTTAACGGTAGAAATCAGATGTTGTTTGCCAAATGTTTGGGGAGAAGCAGTCGGCGTTCCGACGCGTGCGTGGCATTCACAAAACGCGCGCTGTCGAAGCACTGCTCCTCCCTGTTTTCATTATATTGTAACCTAGGTCTAAATATACAGTAGGTAGATTAAAGTCTAATTTAGAGAACACAAATTATACATATATAATGTAATATAAATACGATATGAATTATATGTACCCATATTTCTGTACGTAGGTATAACGTATATCGTATAAGGTGCTAAGTGCTATTGCTGCACTATGATCCACCGGTTACTTTGTTTTATACATGTGTATTTGATTATTGAAAGCAGTGACGTACTTTAACTTAACTAAAACATAGGATCTTGTAAGCTGTGTATAATGGCGTGCCAGAACAGCAGGCTGCCTCCGTAGTCCGTCTGATTTCTCTCCAACGCGGAAATGGTACTTAGGCGCCCTCACCACCGTTATTTTGGCATTACGATTTCGACCTACCTACAGTCATCAGAGTTTTAGTCTAGTCGTTGCGAGTTGCGAGGCTTATGGCTTGTGATAATGGCACTCAACAAATGTTTGTCTATTCAAGTGGACCCAAACGAAATCATTAGTTTTATAACTCAAATCAGACATTAGTGTTCCAATACAAAAAATCATAAGGGTAGGGATAACGATTAACGATATACACCCACTTTTTTTCGTCTAGTATGACCATCGTGGGCTTTCTCACGGGCAGTAATTGACATACACGTTCAAAGAGTGATTTTATAATTATGACAGTATTCGCATGTGGCTTGGAAGTGGCCTGTTTTTCTGGCCCCTTCACGCACACATTTATACACTACTCCATATCGGATTTATGAATCGAACGGAACTTATTGCCAAATGTCAGAACCGTACCGGGGTTGATCGAGAGTCCCAAATTGTGAGACGCTGTCCCCATCAAGCATTTTCAACAAAAATGTTTCGATTAGTTCTCGTCAGTGGCTTGTGAAAATTGGAAACATTTTGAAATCTACCTCATGATGATATATTTATCGGTATTAGATATTAAGAAATTCATCAATCGATTGTTTACGAGTGGGAGGCTCTGAGAACAACTGCAGCCCAGATTGACACCGTCATTTTCCGTGTTGCAATTTGCGATCGCATCCTTCGAACAACCCCAACGGTGGATCTGCACGACGAAAAGCACACATTCGCGTTAGATTCCAGTTCTGATCTTAGCAATGTGTTCCTGTGATACCTCGATCTGCTAGCGCGGTGGTCTCGTCACTGATCCGTACCAATCTAGTCGATCACACACACACACATAAATATATTCGTCGGATTGTTGTCGATTCGCCCCGGCAGAGCGACTGCGGTCATAGTGATCCTTCTCCATCGTGGCACCCTTTGGTCCAATTCGATGAATATGACTCTGGAATTTTTCATTTCAACGTCTAGTTTCTTCTTGTACTAACTGACATCTTAATGCTGTGCTCTGGCTTGTATCAATCGCCAATACCGCTCGAAGCAAAAATCATTTCCATTCATTAAAAAGCATAAGTGACAAAGACCAGTTTATATACGATTAGACATTTTTATTCGAAAAGTAACTCGCAAGTAGAACTATCTCAACCATAGGAGCTATTGATGTGTAACGTTATAAGGAAATGTGAAGGTACGGCTTGTTTAGATTGTAAAAAATTCCGAGAACTAGGACTTCTGCCCAGTTCAGTTGGGTCATCTCAGATGGAGCAGGTTTGCTTGGCCTGTTTCTACTTATCTATTGTAACTAGTAGTATAATTTAATTATGTTATTTCAATTTCATCTATTTACCTGTGGTTCGTCACACCTACTCATCAACTCCATTACACGTCTAGTTGATCAACGAACCCATTCATGGCAAATGTAGGTATAATATAGTTAGTTGTACAATATCTTCTTGATACATACACGATTCAGTTTCACAAATTTTACCATTTTCTCATAATGGGGTGTTGTTATAATATTGAGTAATGTATGGTATGAACATTAGTGTCGGTGAGATGTTACTCTCGACTAGCATTCTCTCGACACCACTGTCACAAAAATATAAAATACTGCAAAAAAAAACCAATTACTCATGCCAAAGTTTGTGACATGGCATTTCAGTTGAATGTTGTTATTCGTAATTTATAATGGTACAATATTAAATCGTTAATTTGTTATAGTTGTTATTTTATATAATATAAAGAGTCGCCTTTGCTCTAGTGTTACTGGCCCACTAGTGGAGAGTGAAATCGAGTATGGTCGTGATTGACCATTCTAACATAACTTTTATTGTATGTCTGATGTGCTTTTATTTATATAATAAAGGTATTTTGAGCTTTAAATTTAAAGAGAGGTGAATAGCATACCTTCCTGTTGTTGAGGAGTTTTCTTGTTCCATTTATTTTTGTGAAAGGCTTTTTGTATCACTTTTATTTTGTCAAATATTTTTCAATTTCATGTTAATGTTACCTACTTCTTTAACTTTGTAATATAATTTAAGAAAATTAAAAATGCTACGAATATTTTCATATTAAACATAAATTTTAAAATATAATCACGCATATATAATTACAAGATTTTTTATTTCCCTACCCTATGAGAGAATGTTTTCATTTCCAGAGATAAAAATGCATCTTAGTTTTTGCACGATCAGAATCCTGTTGAATGGATAGTACTAGTTATACTCATCTTAACTTGAATTTTGGGAAAAATTCGTATAGTAGGGGCTTTCTAATCTGTCACAGTTTTTTGAGTTATTCGATATAATAATAGAAATTTCATGATAAGAGTCCTCTCATAGAATTCATCTGTAGATATTTCAAGAGAGATTTTACTTCAGAAAAGCCTTTGTGTGGCGAAACAACTATCGTGTTTTCTGTAAAATTCCAAATTGTGGAAATCTTTTTAGTTCAGTTCTAGTGTTAAAGTAAACGTAAATGTTTATATACAGGAACAGTATTCATGTAGTGATTACTGAAAAATGCAAAAAATGTAAGAATCAGAATCAGAATATTCTGGTGGAATATCTTAATTTACAAACGTGAATTCTATTTTGGCAACGTCGAAGCATTTGCAAGGTAAGTTCTAGGGCCTCTCAGAAATTCATGGTTTGGACATTTGAGGGTGTTAAATGTGCTGCTGCTCAACAGAAGTTTATTTCTATATTAAAATAAAAGACGTAAATTTTGATCATATCAGACTGATCTAAATATGAAATATGTTTCATGAAAAGTGCAACTTCAAATTAATAAAATTGTACATTGCGTGAGTGAGATCTTCGAGGTGGAAAAAACACCTTCACTCCGCATACAGGTGGCAGCACTTACGCTCTGCACACTCATGTTCACATAAAAGCTATAAATCAAGCTCCTGATTCGCCAAGTATTCGTAAATTTGTACGAATAATTTGAAGACAGATGTATTGAAAAACCAATAAAAGTTATTTTATTGACACTAGTTTTATTATCCCTTCGTGTGAGCGCCAGATTGTATGTTTTCACGATGTTGATGAGAGTCGCTCTATGAGATTTGAAAAAATATGGGACCATTCGAATTTGATGAAAAATCTATTGCGCAAAAATTTATTTTCGAAGTAGTTACTGAAAAATACAAGAGATGACGCCAGTTTGAATACACTAACATCTGTCGTACCGGCAGAAATATAAGTGAGACATACATGGGTATAACAGCCTATGGGGCGGGTGGCCACACTGACTAACCATTCTTCTGGCAAAATTAAATTCACAGCATGAGCTCTAGAATGTGATGATCCACTTTGAAACTGTTTCGTTTTGTTTTGAAATATATAGAATATATTTTCAAAATTTGAGTAGTTACTGAAAGATGCAAGAGATGGCGCCACTTGAAATACACTGACATCTGTCGGACGGGCATGAATATAAGTAATTCAGACATAAATGGGTAAACAATCCATCGGGAAAGCGGGCCACCGACAAAATTAAATGCACTGCTATGAAATTCCAGCTTGTTCTCTAGATATAATCCACTTCGAATATTTCTTGTTTTGTTAAAAAATAAAATTCAACAAAATCCCCCCTTCTAACTTGCAGATAACTGCTCTACAAATGAAAATGATAAGTACCGCCATCTATGAATTATATAGGTAATTATCAAAAATAAATATTTCTTCACCAATTTTGTGTACTATAATAAATTTTTCCATACATTTGTGGTGGTTCACGAACCAACCATTATCTTGACAAATTTAAACGCAATGATTAGCAATATCCAGAATGATCAAGTCTATTAGTTACTTTGAGATATTTTTAAACTTTCTAATAGATTTGTGTTGAAATAAAATTTAACAAAACCCCTCCTCAAACTTTGAGATATCCACATTACGTGTGGGAATGAGATCATATACACGTGGCGCCATCTATGCGATATATGGGTATGGTGAATTTTTCCATAAATTTGTGATGAGAAATTTATGCGAGCAAAAATATATTTCCAAAATTTGAGTAGTTACTGAAAAAGTCAAGAGATGGCGCCACTTAAAATACACTGAAATTTGTCGAACGGGCAGGAATATAAGTAATCGCGACATAGATGGGTTAACAGTCCATCGGGTGGGCGGGCCACGTACCAACTACTATCTTGACAAATTTAAACGCAGTGATTTGAAATATCAAGAGTGATCAAGACTATTAAATGATCAATAGTATTATTTACTTTACTTTAAAACTTTCTAATAGAGTTGTGTTGAAATTAAATTCAACAAAACCCCTTCTTAAACTTTGAGGTAACCACATTACGTGTGGGAGCGAGATTATATATACAATCCTACTGTTCATCAACAGGTATAGCATATGTGGCGCCATCTATGCGATATATAGGAAATTATCAAAAATGAATTTCACTTAATCAAACGGAGTATGGTAAATTTTCCATACATTTGTGATGAAAGATTTAGGTGAGCAGAATTTTATTTTCAAAATTTGAGTAGTTACTGAAAAATGCAAGAGATGGCGCCACTTAAAATATACTGACATCTGTCGGACGGGCAGGAATATAAGTAATCAAGACGTAGATGGGTTAACAGTCCATCGGGTGGGCGTTCCACGAACCAACCATTATCTTGACAAATTTAAACGCAGTGATTTGCAATATCTGGAATGACCAAGACTATTATTCAATTCAAGATACTTTAAAACTTTCTAATATATTTGTGTTGAAATGAAATTCAACAAAACCCCTCCCTAAACTTTGAGATAACCACATTATGGGTGGGAACGAAATCATATATACAATCCTACTGTGCATCAACACGTATAGCGTATGTAGCGCCATCTATGCAATATATAGGAAATTATAAAAAATAAATGATTTTTAACGATGCAGGCATTTGTAAATTGATTTTCCATAATGTCATAGTTGGTAATAGTCCTACTGAGAACTGAAATGAATCAAGGCATAATTCATTCGACAAAAATGCAGTACCTGGAGAATCTAGGTAGAGCTAAGCCCTGATTCACTTTATAACTTTCATTCTGTGTCGTTGAATAATCTACATCGCCCCTTCAAACCCGTTCTACGAACAGAAACGAGATAATTTATTGAATATTATTGTGTATTAATGCGTGTGGCGTATGTGGCGCCATCTATGGGATATACACGCAATTATCAAAATATGTTTTTCAGGTTTTTCTCATATAAAATTGTCATTTTCGTCTTAATATTCAGTAACAACTTATTTTCAGCTCATCAACAGCCTTGTTTTGATTCGTAAAAAACTATGCAGGAATTTTCTAATTTTCCGGCATGGGTATGATGTATGTATAAAATGAAATGTTACCTTTCAGCCTTATATCAGAAATATGGGAATAAGGGATGGAAATCAAACAAAATATGGTAAATATATTATAATTTAATTGAAACTACGCGTATTATTATTTAAGATATAGTAAAGTCTAGTATGAATTTTACATACAACAGACAAACAACAAGTTGACAAATAAATGTATGATTCATAATAACTGTACTACACACTTTGCTTAAAATTGAATACATTATCAACTTACAATTATTATTTGTTTTAATTGGAAGACTCAGTTTTAGTATAGCGTAGTTAAATTACGAAATAATTCAATTATCAGTATAGCGCAATGTTCCTAAACCAAAATAGGTGTACACCCTAACAACTAACCTTTGCTATTCTCTCATTCATGTCCACGCACCAGTCTAATAACTTACACCTAAATAATACAAAATTACCCAAGTGCTTCGTTATAAAAATAATTTCAAAATATTGGTAAATAATTTACATTATTATTTTCCATCAAGTATCGAAACTTCATCAGATATCTGTATGAGCGAAGAAACTGATTTAAACCATAACATCTAAAATACTAACAATACTTGTTGAGCAAACGAAATATGTAAAAAGCTTCTGAAAAAGTTTTGCGTAAAAATGCAGTTACCTATGTTATTATTTGCAATTCTTCCTGGGTAACAGGTCCCCCCAAAAGCAAAAAAGAAAATTTGATCAAGGCTCAAAAGGGTTCATTTGGCGTTTCTGAATAAAATTTTTGGAATATCCCAAAACACTAAATGCAAGATATTTTCAGTGTTGCCTCTTTTATTTCCAGTCTGCAATTTGGAAAAATGTCAATATTTTACTAGTTCAATGAATTTACTACTTTTTGAGCGTTGCAAATTCGCGCGATCAACGGTCATTCTAGTCGTTTGCTTCTGGAAGGGCTGTACTTTTTGATGAACAATATACCGATATGATACTATGTATAGGTGGGGGAAGAAGTATACACGGGACATAAGTACGTTGAATATTATCTTATATCTAAATTTTACTAATACCATTTATCAGTCGTTCTCAAAAAATTAAAATAACATTACACCACATAATATATAAAGTACTTATATCGTATTATGTACAGCAGCGGATTACCAAGACTATTTGCTAAATAACCTGTATGCTGATATTCACAGATTTATCATATTGTCTTGAAATTACAATTTGTTTTAGAGGAAAGTTGAAAACCTTGTGAACCAGTCAGACAAATATGACAAATATAGTGGAAAAGTACCATCAGTACATGAGTGAGTTATTTGGAACACATGATGGGAAACATATTCAGCTTGTTGACATATCTGAGACTTTGTGAGAGATTAAAATACCAACCATGAAGCACTGGCTTGATTATCCATAATATAATTTTTTTTGCATTTGCAAATTCAACCGAATATTTTTCTCAACATTTCACTATTTGTATTTTTTCCCACACCCCTTGTTAAAAAATTCAAATCTAGCTTTCAAAACATATTGAATGATATTTGTATAAAAGTACAGATATTTTCCATTCCTCGTTTTCAAATGCAAATATGTATCCATTTTATATTGAGAAAGATCTGTTCAAATTGATCGCTACTAGACTGTTCCATAAAATGAATTCAATTCTAGAGTTACCATTATTGACTTCAAAGTTGATACTTTCCTCAGTTTTGAATGTTAACCACCATGCATTGCCCAGGTTAGACGTACGTATTATATAAAATCTACCCTTTCGACTTGATAACCTACCAATATGCATTATTTTGAAGTTGACGGTTTGAAAGAACGAATAATTGATTATCGTCGGAAATGAGATCTTGGAAATGGTACCGATTTACGATGATTTTGATCCAACGAGAAAATATGACCACCATCTCATTAACTTTGATTCTATTTACAATGTTTGGTTAATATTGTTGTATTTGATATGTGTGTTACCTACTAAAAGTGGATTGACATTGCAACTCATTTGGTTTCGAAATTCATGGATCCGGAGCTTCCTCAATAAAATATTCAAACGCGATAAGGTTCATCATTCATGAATTCATCCAAATCAAATGAGTCAAATTCAAAGCCTAATAATATCGTTGAACTGATCAAAAATCGTCCATGCAACAAGCAGCATTAGAGATAATGAAAGAAAACACTTTACAACGTAGTATCCCGCGAACATCAAGTTAAACATTTAAATTTGTCTAGTATAAAGTTTATTTACATTTACAAACAAAACGATTTTTCAATTGAAGTTATTGTCTTTCATTTATACATGTATATATCAATGGCCCGTTAATGAAGAAGTTTTTTGTACATTTCGATAGTCGAGATCAAATTGAACGTTAAAATATTTCAGATTAAGACGACACTTTGTTTTGTATTCTATTTATTACTGCATTTGTAAATATATAAAATCGAGATCGAATCAAACTTTACAAAAAACTTCGGTAATCAGTGAGCGATGTGATAAAAATATAAATATTCAATAAATTAGGTTCTTCTTCAAAAATAGATAATTTTGAAAAATCATTTTCTACAACATTGGATATGTACAAATACACCCAAAATTACTTCTATATCTTATAAATTATATTGAAAATTCAACTATTTTCATTCGACTCTGTCAATATAAAAACGGTACCTACTATATACTATTTGCAAATAAACATTTACAATTTCAATAATTTTACTGATTTCGAAATTATACAAGAAAGATAGTGCCAACGACGTTACGTTCAAATTTATTATTCGGAGCCTAATTTTAATATGCATTTAATCACGATAGAAAAGCAACAATACAATTTGTAATGCCTAATAACAGTACAGCGATGTTCAGAGGCATTGACGATGCCCTTCCGCAAATGTGAATCTCTATTTCCTGAAACAGATATAATTAGGTTAATTCGTTAAACATACATTACGAATATACGAAGTGCATTTACGTAGACAAATTGAAACTAGATTTTTTTTATCGAGCGAAACATACGAGGTGTTGACCATGATATAGAACACATTTTTTGGGTATTTATTTATATTTACTCAGGCCCATTGGCCTGATTACATGAATGAAAAAAATCAGAAATACAGTTGAAATCAATAATTGTTTACCAAATGAAGAATATCAATAGAATTGTAGTGGGCTAGTAGTACTACTTGTTTTAGTATCATGTGCTAGTTGAAATTTGTTGTTGAAGAGTTTTCTGAATCTGTTGAAGTTACAGACCCCATCAGAATCAACCAATGAATAAGTAGCAGTATTAGTAGTAGAATTAGTAGTGAGTAGTAGTAGAATTAGTAGTGGGTAGTAGTAGAATTAGTAATGAGTAGTAGTAGTCTAATCGAAACATTTCTGCAAATAGAGGGGGCGAAATGTAGGTCGTAATGATATATTGATGGCACATTTAAAGGGATAAGAGCCAAAAGTTCCGGAGAATTGATTTTAGAAATATCTACGGAAATAACACCGATTTGTATTCTGAGCTGATATGATCATCTTCTATACTATTTGAAGTATACATGTCGAAGGAACCTCCCATATTGGACATTCTCCAATGGTTTTAGAATACCTAATTTGCATTTCTCCATTCCAGTGTATCGAAGCAAATTCTAGTTTAGGCCTAATCAGAGTTTCGTTTAACATGATCGAATGTTTTTATATCCACAAATATTGAACGCAAGTCGGCATTAAAAAAATCTAAAATTTTCATTATGTGAATGAGGTAATAATTTTAGAGATGATGAAAGAAAACACTTCACAACGTAATATCTTGCGAACACCAAGTTGAAGATTTTAATTTGTCTAGTATAAAGTTTATTAATTCAAGTTTTAATTAAGAGGTACTAATAGTCGAAGCAATTTCAACCATTGATTTACCCAATTTTCATTTCGGATCTTTGTTTTTCTTTCAAGTTGTCGATCTGAGATGCCTGCAACTACGAGACAAACACCAATGCGACCTGGCCTACACTTGGGATCATTCAAGAGTGTAATCGATTCATTATTTCACGACATCAGTGTATGCGTAATGAATGTGCTGCCACCTACCCAAAAATTAAGGAACATTTGGGTTATCCCCGTGAAGTTCTCGGAGAAAGCAATAATCATTTCGTTGACAGTGGTTCCTCACTTCACTGGTTCTGAACCAGTTCTGCAGTGACGTCATCATTTATTGGTTTGTTGTATAGAACAATACTGAATAGGTAAATCATAAAAAATGACTCAACGTTGAGGCAGTTCAATCAAAATACCTTTTTGAAATTATTGTGTTTTGGATTTGTGTAATAAAATGTGCTGTCATCTGCTTAAGAAACTTTTATTTGCGTAAATTTTCGGCAGGTTTATATTGAATCTATGAACCATCTTTTTAAAAAAATGTCCAATATCGATGTTGAGACTTTCTGAGTAATCCTAATTCACTTATTCTGCGAGTGTTACGAAAATCAACAACATATCGTCGGGTGACAGGAAAAAAGGAAAAACTCAGTGAGTACTTTTTTGTTAATAACTACTAATTTAAAAACAATAAATAAAAAAATAAATACTCAGATTTAAAGTGAAATATGTTTCATCATTATGTTCGCTTTTGGCTAAGAATTGGTTTTCAAATGGATTTATGTTTTGAAACAATAAATCTTTAATTATCTCAATTGTTCAGATATAGAACTTAGTGAGTTCGTCCTTCTTCCGCCAAATTTGTTTTGGGTGCAATGACCTAGTTCGAAAATTAATGACTTATTTATGAAGCAAAAGCCTTCACACTGTATTATGAACTCGAACAAGGGTATGTATGAAACTAGGCCCTTATCCGCGTTCAAACTATTTTTACATTTTGCAATTCGCAGACTCAAAAGCATCGAGAAGTCTATTGTCAAAAATCAAATCGGTGGTCGTGATCGAAAAAATGTTGGGCCACACTTGGATTTTTCTGTTACAAATAATCGGATATGAGCAATGTGCTCTTTGAATTGTACTTTCATGGCCCTTCTAGTTTGACCCACAGTTTTTACAGCCAATTTCATAAATCCCGACTTCTTTTTCTTCTGTCTCATCTCTGGGAGTTAGTACCCAGGATCTGTGTGGGATACCGTTATTTTTTTTTAATGAATCCCACCGAAGTTGAGCAAGTATCACAAAATTCTGCTCTCTCACAGTTTATGATCCTTGAGTGATTTTGAGAGTATAGATGAGGTTCAACTATAGCACGAGTGACACTTCAGACTTAGGATACCCCGTTGATGTAATAGCTCGACGAAAATTGTTTAAGTTTCAATTTTGCGAATAAATATAGGGTATTTTCAACGACGAGTCCAAAAATCACCTATGCAAAATTCGATAGATAACGACCAACAAAAATGGTTAAACTATTTGAATAGAGGTAATTTTTGGTCGACTCATTCGTTCTGATGAGTGATGGTGAATTCCAAAGCAATTCAATTTTCATTTTGGAATAAATGTACTGTTTGGATCAGCTCACTTCCATCACTAAATAAATATTTTTTTGATTCAACTGATAACTTTTTATTTACATTATATCCATACTTACTTCAGGGTGATAATTTATACATTTGGGTGGCCTCCTTCTGTACAAACTGTCCTTAGGTTTATGTAAACAGCCTCCATTCTTCGATTCATAGCTGACTTCTTGGGGAGCGATGCTCAGCTGTTTGCTACCGCAGGGACACACCATGTCCACGACAAGGAGAATCAAATTACTGTGTGGAATTTTCTGTACACTGAAAGGCCTGGAACGAAACGATTTGCTACACTAACTGTAAAACTCCTAGCCTATGAACGAAAAACTAACCTTTCGCAGCCGCTGTTATGGCAATTCGTCAACTTTCCCTTCAAAGGGTTGCTCTGACCGCTAGTATTCAGCTTATCTGGTTGCAGGATATACAAATCCACCTTACGATCGCATGGTCTGACACCGAACTGGCCAATATCTACTCCTTCCATTGGGTCCGATTCGTAAGGGGGAATGAACGATGGGGAATAGGTATTGGAGGGGGGCGATATTATGGATTCGTGCTCGTCTATAACATCTTCACCGGTGGGGTATTGTTCGGCTTCGTAATCAGAATAAACATTCAAGGGGTCTTCTGCAATAAAGAAACATTTGATATAATGATCAAGGCTGTCACGACCCTCGCTCAATGTTCTGTATGGCTTTTGGGTTTTCGGTCGTGTATCCTAGCCAAGAAAAATGGATACACAACCGAAAACCCAAAAGCCATACAGAACAAAGAAACATTTGTAGCTGATTACTATAGGGATATTATTATTCAGACCCCTGTCAACTCAAATATGTGCTTATATTCCTCAATTGCATACGACCTGTATGAGAAATGCGTTACTACGAACAGCTGAAGTATAAAAGTACCCAACGAGAAGCATCAAGCAGGAATAGAAATTCGTCTCGTCTGGACGAACCAGCTCAACATCTAGTGGTCTGAAGTCGAAGTCATCCACAAAAAAGATTATTATTGGTATAAAAGAAAACTCAAAGAATCGGTATACATTCTGAACAACAACGTGTTCAGTCAATCGAGCATAGAAATTCGAAATGTGTGGAAACTCCTCATCGGTCAACTGGATCAGTTGAGATTCCAGTGATGTAGCTATTGATGGACATTACGAGCCATCGATCAGCCGTCCGCGCCAAAAACTAACTTTGTGCGCCAACGAGCCATGATTATTTTGTTGTAGAGTTCTGTACCTGAGACCTCTTGCTCTTGTTATGTTCATTGCCAAAATAGCAATATCATTCTGAAACTATGTTGCATCAAGGATCGTTTCAAGCAAGCAAGCCACAAGCAGCACGAGCCTATACATTTTAGCCTTCCTATCAATTCATCCATTAGGTTGTCCCAAAGCAGGGGCAATATCACCCCTTCTTGCAGGCATCCCTTATTTGCTCTAGCAGTCAGTTTTATTTCAAACTGACATATATCCACTGGCATAAAAGGGCAACAGAGAGTAACTGTGGCACGAAGATCGAAAACCGTTCTCTATGGAAGAAAAATGCGCACCCAAATAACATAGGTCACAAGCGATTCTGATCGAGCTGTACTATACGGAATGTGATATATTCAGACTGGATGCTTCATAGTTATGATTGGATGATGTTATATAAGACGGCTATCTTCATCTAATGTACCAGGCATATAGCAAAACTGAATGTTTTGTAATGAGAAGCCTAGTATACACGTAAGTACGTGACAACTTTCGAACAGTATGATTTATAGATTGAAAATATAACATTTATGTAACATGCATGTAACAAGGTGATACAAGACTGTGTTCTCTAGAATTTGTGTGTTGACAGAGGTAAGAATGCATTTTTGAGAACTCACCATCATCGCGATTGTAGGCCAAGGCTGTACCATACACCATTTTGAATTTGGAAAACAATATGAGCAGACTCTTGAGTACCAAAGTAACGAAAACTTTTGCTGGATCAAAAACCTGCAAATTGAAAAAAATATGGGAGTTATCGACCCTTGGACATCAATAACTTATCATTGAAAATAATGTACTTTCACGCTCACCCCAACATTATTTGCGCCTCCGCTGAAGTGGAATTTGCTGTCCGAACAGGCCCCTTGGTAGTCATATACAGGAACCTTCACGTAGATTCTATCCTGTACCAGCGAATCCATTATGGTACCATCGACTTGTCCAAAAAATCGACCGGTATGTTCGACATTCTCCGATATCACTATAAAACCGTTATTATCCAGGACGTAGCAATCTAGTTTCTCGCTAGCACAGGTCTTTTTGCAAGCAGAAGACCCCGTACACTGAAAATACGTAAAATATATAGGTAAGTGTATAGACAAGCAAAACTGAGAGTGGATCTAAGAAAAAATTGGTGAAGGAAGACGTTGCAAAAATTCTAACCGTGAATCTAAAACAAATCATCATACGCCGAGGTTATTTAAAAATTGTAATTAATGAATCCATTGATTCTATATTGGAAAACTAAAGTAATATCTCAAGCAACTTCGCATATATTCATCTACTGATTGTATATCATCAAATCAATTTTTTATGATGACTCACTATAGACCGGTGCAAAATTCCAATGTGCCCGCACAAAATATCGTAGTTTGTAGAACTGATGTTTTTCATTGCTCACTCGAACTATTTGACATCACAGGCATTCCCAACACTACCCTAACAACAGAAGGACATCCCTTTCATGCCCCAAATAGTACCGTCGGTACAAGGACGTTTGGAACTTCCCAGAGATGTCCCACAGAGGACATTCAGTGGATGCCGTAGCTGGTACATCTCAGGGGTGTCTTAGGTATTTAATTTATCCACCAGTACCCCCCCTACCCCCCCCTTATCGACGTTAGTGCCGTAAATGAATCTGAATCGAATGTCTCGAATGCTGTCCGTTTTGTTTGCAAGACACACTCGACAGTAACTCCTTCACGTACATCCTGTAAGCCCACCGGTTGCCTTCGGTAAACTACAGAATTGGGATAAGTCCACAGAAAAAAAATCAAGCGGGATAAGATCTGTCTATCCAGCTGGCCATTCCATACTCATCTATCTTTTTGCATTCCTGTTATCAAAATATTGCCTCGCATGTTTGAATTAATGCTGGAGTGCGCCGCCCTGCTGGAAAATTGTTCCATAAGGATTTAAAATAAGGGTCTAGCTAGGCAGCGTTCACGATGAGAGTTATGTTATGCAATTATTCAACGTCTCCAGTTATCTTCCGTATCTGTGAATGTTCAGTTGTTGTCGAATGTCAGATGTTTCCGCGGCCTATATAATCTTATCGAAATTTCTAGACAGATAGCAGTATTGTTTTCATATCAACTATAAGAACGGTTAAGTACAAGTAATGTCCGTTCACTTCAAAATTCTTTCAATGACGCCAATCAATAATAATTCGAGGTGTATTCACACACCTATTTTGAATTATAGACTCTTCTTTCGAGAAATCTACCAACCTTCGACGTAATGTTGAGAAAATGCGAAGCCAACGTTGAATGTTGATACTGCAATCCTACCACAGCTGCAGGGGCGCGATGACCGTTGTGCTCGACAAAAACAGCATGCGTAGCGGTTATGAGCGGTTTGCCGTAGGAACCGATGTCGAACGGAACAGAAAATACGAAACTTTCCGGCTCGATCGAATGTTGATCCACTGCTCTTTTATACCAGGTCTCATCCGTGGCGCGCACGTTGTTCTCGCTGAAATGCCTGAAATAGAAAAAAAAGGATTGTTATAAAATGAAAATAATAAAGTACCTGATTATTCACCATATATAACACCGTATACAAATAAAATTTTATACAACTTTCAAGGGTTCTTGATGAAATAGTTAGGTCTGAAGGCTGAGATTCTTTCACAGCAACCATGAAAAATTCAATACCAAGAAAAAATAAAGAACATGGAACCCTCAATCACATAACCTAGAAATTTTCGTACCGCCATGACTGAATTTGTAATCAGAATTGTAACAGCATTTGTATACCACAAAATCAGACGTTTAGTGAAAAAGAAAAAGTACATGAGGCTTTTACTATACCCAGGATTATTGTAAACTAATACAGAGTATTATAGAACTGAGCTGCCAAATCAAACTCTGTTTTCTTGGGTAGTTTTTCAATTAATGGCACCCCACAGAATACAAACATAAGTATGCATTTTGTGCGTCACTCATTCATAGTATTTGAAGGCTGATGCAGATGCATGCGTGCACATGTACGGTTTCTGAATCACGTGCGATTTACACGCAAACCTATGCATTTGACCCTTGTTTCTGAAAAATGTATGACAATTTACATGTCTTACCTTGGCTACTATTTTCAATCATATATATTTCGTGTTTATTGGTATGGAACTGTTAATCGAATTCGCATACGAAACGAATTGAAAACAGCACCCCTGTGTGATTCGTTAAAATAAATTAAACAAACTTCCGGCCTAGGTACCGACGTAGACATCAAGGGGGCTGACAATTTCACAATTGAAAACCCGTTTTTGACAAATCCGTTGTCATCCGGCCTGGGTACCGGCGTAAAGATCCAGGGGGGCTGAAACTTTCAACTCTTGAATAGCTTACACAACAAAAACGGAACTCCTTTTATAATCTTCATGCAAACTTTCCGCCCACTGAAAACTCATCTACACACTTTCAAAAATTATTTGTTCGCCCCCATATTACACAGCACATCCTGATTGGTCAGAGATAACTTCCTAATCGGTGTAAGTAATAGTGGACATTCACCAGAGGCGTGGTTACGATATTATTAGGGTACAAATAGGGTTCATGATAAAGTACAGTAAATTCAGCTAAAACATTTTCAGTTACATTGAAACGAAGTATGGGCGAGTTAGGATCATCCACAAACAACTATTGAAAAGGACTTACGGTTCATTCGACTTAATGCTTGTCAAGTTCGTCCATCGCAGTAGACCACTCCTTGTTGCAACAAACGACAGTGTGGTGCCAAATATTTCATATCCTTGGCTGCAATATTCAAACGATTACTAAAGGAATAAGGCATGATTGGAGGACTACACATATTTCTTGGGAGTGCAATGATATTTTTCATGGGTATGTGTCATGATTCATCAAATAATTATTCGATGGTTGTATGGAATTACGAACAACCAAGCAATCTATTCACTTATATTTATGTACGCGTGCACTTCAGGCAAAGTTACTTAGAACCATTCAGAATGAGGCAATCGTCTCTCATAGATGATAATTTTCTCTTGTTATGGGAGTTTTTGTCCACAAAATATTGCAGGGAAACTGAGGATCTTGTCTGGTGCACTCAACAAGCGATTCACAACACTCTTGATGACGTAGCAAGTCTTGTGGCTTGAGGACTTGTTTCTTTTGGAAATGGTATGGATGCAAATGCCATACTATAGTTTGCGTTAAACCAAGTCTCAAATAATCACACAGGTGCTTATTGATGGATCATTGTCGAGAAGTTGCAAACCTGCTTCATCAAAAACAACATCACGATTTACTGCACGTGTATTGAAAAGCATGACCCGGTATGACGAATTCTTTGTGCTGCACCCAAAATTGTAAACGACGCTCACTGTCAAATCATACTGATGACTGACGAAGATACGTGCACCATTGCCACATCTTCTTGCGTTTCGGCAGTGGCGTATCGATTGTGGTTGACGCACGTAAAAAAAATGGTTCAATCATCGCGGACATATTCCAAATTTAACAGGTGCGTTCGCACATGATAGACCAGTACACCATTGAGGTTTGTGCAGGTGGTGGTAAATCACCCTGTATATTTTAGAGACAAATCTTTCAAAATTTGAAACATAATTGATTGCGAAACTACTGGAAATCTATCATACCGATAAATCCAAATGAAATATAATCCTTAGAAAAAAGCTAATTTCAGAATAGTATCTTTCCTATTTGAAAGGAAACACCTAAAAGAAATGAAGAAAGAAATCCTTCTCTTTTCAGATGACAATCTTCCAATAGAACTCCACATTCACAATTTTTTGAAAAGTTCACTACAGTTTTTCTAAAATCTGGTCGGAACACCCAAACGATAAATGAAGGCATCTGTAGTGATATATACTCACAAAATTCCATCAGCAAGCTAAACTGGGCTAAACTTCAAATATGATCTTTCCAAATTTTACTCATATAAGAAAATTAGATATATGATTAAATCACTACAGTGCACATTAAAATTATAGCAAATAATTGTACTTATAGAAAAAAAATTGTTACATTCTCTTGAAATCTGATCATATATTATCGGCAGTAACGAGTTAATGATGATTTCTTAATAATATTTTGAAACTTAAACTGTCGCGATCATATTTTCAACTACGAACAAATGTACAGGCATTTGTTTGCAACAATTTAGCAACACTTTCAATTCACTATCCGCATTATGACAAAGTTTTCGAAATATGGAAATAGTAGGTGTTCAAAAACTGGTCATAATCGTTCTTGAATAATTAAATATTTCACAGTACAATATGGGTGGGAACAACAATAGTAGAACTGTAGTATTAAGCAACTGAAAAGCATTGAATCCTGCCAAAACTGGTTGAAAAAACAAGGATATGAATCAGTAATTGTGTGAAAAAGAAAATGTATTGTATTTTTTTTTTTTCATTTTTAAATTTTTTTTCACTCTCTATGTGCAATAAAATATTTTAATGAGATAGACCGAGATGGTAGATATACAAAAACTGACATTGACTTTGAAGTTCACACTAACTTTAGCTTCAAATTTTCACGAAAAATTAGTGTTTTTTTTTTCACTAAAAAACGAAAAAACAGATTCCCTTACATATAAAGTAAAAAAAAAACACAAAAAGTGCCCTTTTAACCAGATAAAACGAAGAGAAATTATAAAAAAAAATTCAAGCAAAGATAAAACAGAAATTTTATGAGAAATTTTTCTCCCGCAAATATCCGAAAAAAAAATCTTCAAAAATGAGAATTGAACCAAACAATATATTTTTACATAAAAATTATTTTTCACGAAATTAGAAAAGTTCTTCACATGATACGCGAGAAAAAAAAATTCTTCGAAACTTGAAGAATTAGGGGAAAAAAATTTTCGTGAATTTTTTTTTTACAATTTGACAAAGAAAATTCTTTGAAAACATTAAAAAGAAATTATATGTAAAAAAAAAGATTTTTGGAAATAATTTTTTTTTCAAAATTCCTTTGGAAATTCTTTGAACCAAAAAACCATTTATGAAAAAAAAAATCTTTTCAACGAAATGATTTTTCGTATTTTTTTTTCGAAATTTTAATGAAAATTCTTTGAACCAAAAAATGATTTTCGTAGTTTACGTAGGGAAAAAAAATTCTTCGTATCTTGAGAAATTAGTAGAAAACATTTTTCTTTCTTTCTTTGGTAAAAAGGGATACTTTTTGTGAAAAATATTTTTTCTACTGTTAATTCTGATTCATAAATACATTTATATTGTTACCATTCATGGGATCAGGAAATTTGGTTTTTCGTGAAAAAAGAAAGTTTTCGTAAATTTTTTTCCCCCTAATTTCTCAGTTTTCGAAGATTTTTTTTTCTACGTATAATGTGATTTTATTTGTTTTTCGTGAAAATTAATTTTTTTTGTGAAAATCGTTATTTTGGACCAAAGAATTTTAATTGCAATTTGAAAAAAAAAATTTCATCTAAACTTTCCGAAAATCGTTTTTTTTGTGATATAAATTTTTTAAATTTCCACTTATAATAATTATATGGTAAAATTATTTTGTTTAAAATTTAAGAAAAAAAAATTGGTGAAATGAAAAATTCAGGTGAAAAATCAGAGTAAAATGTCCGGGTGAAAAGTTCAGGTGAAAAGTCCAGGTGAGAAGTCCTGGTGAAAATCCTGGGTATAGAGTCCAGGTAAGAGGTCTACTACCTACTAACTATTGTTCCTCTGCTCCCACGATATTCTCTGAACAATACAGGATTTTCCTTTCTGTGAGAACCAGAACATAAAAAAGGTTTGAATGCCTGGATATAACCTGGTGTATTCTGTCGGAAAGTGATGTTCACTGCTTGGTTTTTCGACCACATTCAGCGGAATTCAGTACTCTTTCAGTGCGTTGAGTTGGGCCAAGTTGACCTTATCTCAGTAGCAAAAATATGGAGCTGAACTATTCCAATGGAAACATTCATTTCCACCATAACTCAGATCCGTCCAAGGCCAAGAACAAGTGTTCATTTCAAACAACGTTCTCAGCCTTGAACACTTTCTCAACGATTCGATCTCATAATCACTAGTTCAAAATCTTAAATAGTAAAATTGTTCTTTCTCTAGAAAATATCTTTACCTTTGCAACTGTACCATAAGGTTGCCAATAGGGCTAATGTGCAGAGAATTAATTAGTTAAATCATTATAAGAGGTGCATGAAAACAAAATATCAAAATCATTCCAAAACATATAGAAAATTACTTCAAAAAGTGCACTCACTGTTTGTCTGTACGAATTGAATGCTTTTCTAAGCCTTCAGTTACCAAAGCATCCAAAACCAAGGATTGCAATAATGTTTTGTCACCTGAAACAAAACACACACTCATATAGGAGTCTGCAACAGAAAAAACAGTAGGAGTGTTTTCTGGTAGAATTTCTACTACCCTCCGGAAAGTTTTAGCAGAAAATTACACCCTATAGACCACGAACAATGTGAAAATTATTGCTGACCAACAAATGCCATTTTTACTCACAATAATACGCATCCTTATCCTGTTTCGTCGACAGATGATGATGTTGTTCCCTTTGCAAGGGCGACCTCGGCCTCAAAGACATCCATTTCCATCCTGGTCTTCTACTCCTCGATAAAAAATGCAGGACGCGTTCTTCCGCTGTCTTGAACCACTGCTCACCTGATGTACCGCTTGTATACTCACAGTACACCCTTGAAAAAAAATCAGCGATAAATAATGTCATCATAAGGTATTCAGAAAAAATGAGTCAGTTGAACAATAATAGCAAAACAATTGCTGAATGAAGTAGCGTCATGCTGGCAGTTTCTACAAATTTGAATAATCGTTATTAGATAGTTACCAGTCTGGGTGCACCCTCCAATTGCTACCCTTGAAATAATCGCTTACTGCAACAAGATTTATCCTAATTTAACACTTTGCACTTTCTTCCATATCGAACTGCTTACCGTTTTTCTGGCTGTGCTTTATCTCCTGTTCGGCCAGCAATTCGTACATGCCATATCCTTCTGGAATAGCGAGACCCAGAGAAAATGGCGTACCCTCTATGGGGTTATAAAAATATTTGTTCCTCCTAGTCGTTACCCGACGCTGAAAGTATATCAATTTTTAGTAAATACGTTAAATCGCGGTGGAAATTTTCATTACCATATTATCATAGTGAACTTTCACGCTGAGTTCGGTTTCGCCCTCTTTTTGATCTATCATGTCATGTCTCAGCTGAAAATGAAAATTAGGATTGTCAATACTGGTGAAAATAATCACTAGTCGATAGTTGAACGTCTTCATGTCCACTCAACATTTTCAAAATTAAGGTTATTGAATCAACTCACATCTAGAAGTTGAGTATGATTTTCTCTGGGCCCATTTTCATTCTCGACTAGTTCCACCTCTGTCAAATCGACAGAAATATATTTCGGTTCCAGAGTATCTTCATAAAGATCATTGTTTTCCTGAAAAAATAAAATATAGATACGTTCTCCACAAAATAAACGGTTTTCCACTCACCACCGGCCTCAGGTCGGGATGATAAAGAACATGGCCGTTATTATTCACAATGAAAGAATAACCATTTACTCCCAGCTGCAAAAAAAATTTGATTGAAATTTCTGGTTATCAGGATTGCCATAAAATCCAATCTACAAATCTCAAATGAACTAGGGATTTTTGAATAAACACAATTTTAAATGAAATAAACAGTATTATTGAATTTTTCTTGAGCCAATTCTATCAAAAAGCACATTCTTTTAAAAAAAGTTCCATCCACACTTCCTTCGATCAATCGTAGGACTCTGACAAGAACAAATTAAAATACTTTCAAAGTTTTAAAACCCACAATGATGTAAACTACTACTGCATATGAGATAGAAACTAATAAAAATAAAAATAATACTCTCATAAACATTAATTGACTGAAGCTTATAACCCGCATGACTGTACCTAATGGCATTGACCGCGGGTAGAAGACGACTATTATTATTATCATTATCGATAAACCTGTTATTATCTTCGAATGAAGTCAATATCCCATTTCTCTAGTGACTTCTACGAAACTGAAAATGCATTGCTAAGGCCACGACCCTCTATAAATTCTGTGATGTGGTGATGATCACGTACTTTTTTAATCTTGTGACGTTCTGGAAATATTCGGTAAATTATTTCAGCATACTACAAGTAACAACAATTTTGTTTCGACATCGGTTTGGATCAATTGGAGGATCGAATTTGACTTGGTTTGTTTGAAACCTGAAGAATATTATTGCTATAGATGACCTGTGCCAGTGCCAGTCCTGACTGTAATGCTGGATTTGATCAATCTCAATATAAAGCACACTGATATAAACAACCCTAGATATTTTCACAGTTATATGTAACCATTATAAATTGGATAAATTAGCTCGAATAGAGAGATTTTTTGAACATTTTCTAACTTACTTTATATGGTGGAACTAGTTTTCCTATCTGATCTATCGATACGTCTGTTCCAACAACCCCAAGAACGTTGGCAACTCGTACCTGATGACAGAAAAATTTAATTGAGCACAATTAAATCCTGCAAAAAACAGTCCACTCACCGAATGATTTCGACGATCAAAAACTGGGGAAGTTACAGTTGTCATCAGTTGACCACGCTTATCATCAGAAAAGCTATCAGCCTGAAAAATAAAATTATTAGTTTACAAGCTAAGGAAAGGTTCGAGACGTACAAGTTTTCAAAGAGTGCTTGAATCACAAAATTCTGAAAAGACAAACAACTATTTTCACTTGTAAAAAAAATGTGATTTTATCTTCATTGACTACTTTGTATAAAAAACTGACCACGAGTACTTTCACTCGACGTGGAAAAACCTTAAGAAATCAATTCTGTTCCTTATGAGAGCAACATTATAGGGATCAGAATTTTGCGTATTTCGGAATTGAATGTAGGCATGCTTACCCTTCCACCAACATAGGCCGGTGTCCACTGAATTGGATGGTCGTTTTGATACATGACCATCGGCCTGGCCATAACTTCAATATAATGAAGAACATTTTCCTTTATCTCATCATAGAATTGAATCACAGTATAGTACCCTGGAAATAGTAATGATTATTGAAATCAAAGTTATGAATCAAATGAATTTTATTGGATGTCAACACCGACATGAAAGTCTGCTTATCGTTCGATTCGTCGGTGATGTCCTGCTCACGAATTAGCTTGCATCTCTGGAACACCACAGGAAAACGGACGATCTGTCTTTTTTATAAAAATCTGCATTGCCAATGCTGTTCTTAACCACCACTCGTGAGATTCGCTATTCGATTCATGATTTACGATTCTCTAGCGAACCTTGCACCGGGTTTATGTTGATGTATGTGATGTAAGCGCGTCGAGAACTCATTCACCGAGTGTTTACTAATTGATATATTGGTTATCGTTAAATAATTACCTTTGTGAGCGCAAGCCATCCAGTGCATTTCGCTGGCACTGCCCGCGTCTTTTCCAATAAGGTAGGAAAACACTCTGACCGGGCTGTGGGGGAAGTTATACGTCTTGAAAATTTCTTTGTAAGTAGACGGTGGACCGTCAGTAATCAACATAATGGCCTGATTACACTGACATCCTTGCCCAGATCGGTTGTACTGCAAAGGAAAAAAAAGATTAGTCGAATTGTCACACCAATAGGAGATCACTAACTTTCTGCAAAATTTCGAAAGCCGTTATCAGCGCCGAGGTGAAATTAGCTATGTTCTCGGGCTTGAGAGTCCCCATCGAGTCTTTGAGATACCTGATGTTCTCGCTGTTTGCCTGAAACCCAATCGATTAAATCATCAAACGAACAATTTCCGCACGCGATCGATTACCTGGGCCAGCTGGTCTCTGAAGCACGACACCGTTTCCTGAGTTGTATCGGAAAACTTGTAGATATTCACGAAATCGTTATCGGACAACGTGTCCAAAATTGCCTCGACCGTAGCTCTGGCTAAATTAGCTCGATGTCCAGTCATGGAGCCAGAGTTATCGACGAGTATGACTATATCTTTCGGAGACGTTGCCGCATTCACATACCATGAGGAAGAACGGAAATCATAAACGTTCCTGTTAGTTCTCGGTCTTTGCCAAACGGTCGACATATCTTCGGGAGGCCAGGCAATACCTTATGATTAAAAAAATATTGTTACTCGATAAATGCGACAATTCAAAGTTGGACGTTATTTGAGAAATATTTTTTTGCCGCTCAATAGCTATTTTGCGTGAATAAGTATTTTATAAACAATGTAATAACGAATTAGTTCATCTACCAAAAAATCCTTGTGGAAGGTTAAAGAAAATAGTTTGTGCTTACCGGGATATCTTCTCAAAAATCCAGAAGAGCTCCCAAAGAACTGCCAAGACAACGAAGGATCCCCTTCGAAGTTATTCACAAATAAGGGATCTAAATGTTCAGACCACTGAATGGCATTCATAACGTCAGGATCTGGAAAAGTTCAGACGGTTTGAATATTTTTTTTGAGAATCCGTTATCACTATAACCGATTGCGATTATCGACATACCGCTTTCTATCACGCTGTTGGCCATCAAAATGGTACTAAGGCTAGTGTTAACTGGTAAATGATCGAAATGTGGATTTGGAGTAAGCATCAGTTCTCTGTTGCCTTCAGCAGGCCTGCCATCACGCCCGAAGGCATTCAGTCTTTTGGCGTTATAATATCGGAAGGGTTGTCCATTGTCAGCGCGTGGTGTCAGAGCAGCTTGTTCTGCAGAATCCAATATCCTCTACAAAAATATCACCTCATTACTGAAGGAAAAGAAACAAAATGGGTCATGCGCATTGGAAGAGCCTGATAAATCCCAAAGAGCGCGCGATCTCATTGTACGTTACCACAAAAGTATTGAAGGGAAACTAAATGAGTTGTTGCCCCAGTTCATAAAAAAAATCAGTAATCCTGAACTAAATCATTTACGCTCCATAGTGATCAAAACAGATATTGATGTAACATTATTGGAAAGTGTATGTAAATGGAACTGCTTCTATTCTTGAATGGATACAACTGTAACTGAACTCCAATATAGCTGTAACACGTCAGATGTCGCTTGCCATCTGTCAGTTATTACCGATCATTCATCACTTATTAGTCATCTATCACCAGGCTATTGTCCTAATAACATGTCGCCAGTCACCTGTCTCTTGTCTAGAATTAGTTAAGCTCTCGAGAATAATATGAAAAACTTGCACTGCCACTTTCCACCCCAACTCTCACACAACAGTTTTGATTTAAAGCAGCAAGCAGATTTATAATCCATCTACCAAATGAAGTCAGAGCTATTTGCTATATGAAACATTTTAGAAAAATTGTCAAAATACTTCTGATCCCAGTGTACAGTGAACAGAATTCAGTATTTGGAAAATAATTTTGAGTTCAATGTGAATTTGAAAAACGAAGATTAAAGAATCTATTACTCAAATCGGAAGGAAAATTGTACAAAACTCAAAGAAAATGCAATCAATCTCCACTAGTTTCCCTACTATCAGACTTACCATTACAGCACTCATTTTGAAACTCATCATATTTTTGACCTCCGTTGCCATTTCCCTGATGAGTATGAGCCCATCTTTTCTGACTACATCGATATCTACGTCGTGATATTTCTGAAAAAAAATATATCAATAAAAATAAGGTATTTCATTTTCACATCAAAAATTTATTGGAAACACCTGCATATCCAGTACTTGTGTGACGGCAAATAACAACCTTTCAGCATTTTCAGAACTATGGGAGAACGCACAGTGGAAGTAAAAGGTACTAATTAATGAAAAATGGATATATGAGCCAGTCTTTCGATTCAACTTATGAAATAGGTATTCGTCTGCAAGTCTCCAACAGAAAATAAGTACTGCCCCCTACAGAAACACAACATATACTGAGAAATCTTCAATTTTTTTCACTCCTAGCAGTTTTATTGACATCTTCTCATCCTTACGTCGTAAGTTTAGAAACTTGTCGAACGTCCCTGTACCAGAACTTTTTCTTTCAACGAGAAAGCAAACATTCAGAAATAATACAAATTCCTATCTCCTTGTTTCGACGATGTTTGTTGAACATCAATATTTCCTTTTCAGATAAAATCAAATAACCCTTCAAAGTTAGGTGACGGACCGTATAAATTTCAAACCAACTCCAAAGATAAGAAAACATTTGCAAGTCAAAGAACTTATCAAAGAAAATTGCAAACTACTCGAATGAATATTTTATACCAAAATACAACGTCTGTGTTTCTTTATCATCATCGAACGCTGTTCCACCAGTTTGATTCCTATGTTGTGCACTTTATATCGACCCATATCCACTCAGCTGTGAGTTGAACAAAATCCGTTCTGAGCGTAAGATTCACTTGAACTCATTGAATTTCATCAGATTGTTGGATCCTTTTTAGATGATTATTTGGAGATCTTTTGTAAAGTTATGAATATAAAAAACTTTCGACATGGTTAACTCATTCTCATCATCCTATGACTCTTCTAGGATTATAGCTGCTACGGCGCTATGAGAATCACTTCAGGAAGTCAGACCGTATTATATAATAATAATAATAGTAAGTGCAGACGATGAACTCGATCTCGTATTCGACACTGAACTGACAAACCCAAACTCTGTTACCGAGTTGGAGCATGTTCAACAAAAAACCCACGTCAAAGCTGCGGAGGGTGAGAGGCTCCTACAGGATAAGCCAATGCATGGGGTCTTCTTCAAGAATTGACGAAAATGTGATGTGAATCCACGTTGGTATTCTAAGAAATCTTACTATGGAATCATTTTTCATCAAGCGTAACTTGACACGGACCAGTGCAGTTACTATGTTCAGAGCACTTTGTATTTGCTCCGAATTTGTTCCAGCAAATTTGCTTTGTGCACCAGGATAGCCGCAGAAGGGGAGATACAACTCGTCCCTGTGGGCATCCCCTAGCACCTCTGGCTACGACTGTGAATTCACCTATGAATGATATGATTACCCTGTTTTTCAAATTGGCTTTTAGCGAGTTTCTTGATTTAACCTATCCCAATCAGTGGATTTGACAACTGAGCCTACTGAGTGTCCTGCTCGCTCACCAGATTTGAGACCTGTTGTTTTATTCTTGTGGGATTATCTAAATTTAAAGTTTTCATTACCCAAACAGAAAATCTTTCGGATCTGCGGAAAAGCATAATAAATGAAAAAGTGTATCTATCCCATTCGCGACATTTCAAAATGTGTGGTGTGAAATTAAATATGGAATATCAAAGCTGTTTATTCATGCCAGTGTATTGAATCCTTATTTCAAAAAACATACCTTTTAGTTCCATCTTGTGGATTATCTGTTACAGGTCTAACAATGAACATTGCACCCGTCTTCATTGTTTCTTTATAACAGACAAAAAGTTGTCCACAAGCGACCTAGTACGTGCAAGTGTGATCATGACTCCGTATTTCAGAGACGTATTTGTTCCTTTTATGGCGTAAGTATGTGAATAAAAGAACTTGGACACAGGGCACATTGTGATTCCAGTAAAAGTAACAAAAACCCCCTCTCTATCAGCTACAGGTTTATCGCAATGTTATGTCGGAGGTCATGGAAAAAGCCACTGACATAGAGTTCACGAAATATCTAGAACGCTCAAGAATTGTGTAGATGTTTAATGGCCTTCCGTCGACTAGTGTCCTCCTTTCTTCATGAATTAAATGTTTTGAGTGACGAAACGTTGATGTTGAACATATCAGTCATTGACTAATTAAATAGACACGTTGAACGCGCTTCAATCGAACAAGCGAACGATGACTAATTGTTATCGGATCATTTTCAGTCAATGTGATGCTGAATTGCTAATCAGAACGCTTTGATTTGGAATTGCCATCGATCTCCTAACCAAATATATCCGGAGCGGCGATAAACAGGAACATTTATTTGCGAGATATTCCCGACGATATCGAAATTGATCGGTCGATTCTTGGCATCGGGAAGGAGTTCGCTTTCAGTAGGATATGCTTATACAAAGTGTCAATTTTAAAAGTTCCCGCTGGATTAACGAATGTTTTAAATGAATTATTGTTAAGAGTAGAAATGAATTGGCAAAATATAGCTAAGTGTATTTTTATTACATTGGTGTCAGAAGTGGGATAAACGACCTCGTCTACCGAATTCATAAGCCACCACGAGGAAAACCCAGTTAAATTGAAGGAGTGATACGGTTGAAGAATGACCAAAAAAACTGGTTACCAAAAAACATTCTCGAGATAAAGAGTCCTATGAAGATGTTTGGAAGAGCCTTACTAGATTAAGAGACACAATGCTGGACCAGAATCTTGTGGGCCTGGCAGTTCCAAAATTGCCCTGTGGGATTGATGGGCTGGACAGGAGAGTTACAAGAAGCACGTTGGAGACGTTATTCAGATCCAGCAGCGTCAGGATTTTGGTATGCAGTAACCATCTTCCACGATGCAACATGAAGACTGTGGAGTGTTACTTCCATCGAACTTCACGGTGCAGATATGGAGACTCTCGCAGGTATCGACATACTCCAAGGATAACATTTCGGGACGAAACGTCTTCAAGAAGGGGGCAATGTAACAACCCTAGAGCAGGACCTGACCATGTTTGTTCGAATAATTACGCTCGAGCGGGTGTGATAGTCATTTGCGGATAAAGTTAGTTCGAGAGTTTTTAATCAGCTCAATACAACCGGATGGCGCGCTGGGGTGTCATTAACCCCAGTAAACACTCCCCACGTCCGTGGGGTGAGTGATTACTGGGTCCGAGAGTCATGTGCCCTGAGAAGGCGGAGTGAACCAAGACTAACGGCCTTCTGCATATTATTATTATTATTATTTTCATTATAGATGTCAAAAACAAAGGGAATACTGAGCTTATTGCGCGGGTTGCTCAAGAACTGTATATTAAATTGCAGATGATTGATTGGGATCAATGAGAGCCGAACCTTCTGATTTCTTTCATAAAAGTAATCTGAGAAATTTTTTCTGGATTTTGTCGATCGATTCAGAGTGCAAAAACATGTCTGGATTTCGCATAGCAGCGCTATACTTACGCTTAGAGCAGACAATCGAATTGAATAGTGTCAAACATGTATGATGATTGGATTATCAGTTAGATCTTGTTGAAGATAACGTTTTTCTGAAACTTTCAGATAGGTACTTTAATTCGAAGTGGCTGATGAAGAAAATCGTACCGGATAAAACATCGCCAAGGTTTGTTGTTGTTTGTCTTCGAATGGAAAGAAAAGCTGTGTAATTTGAAGAGCATTGCAGAGTATTTATTGCAAGAAACTCTGTCAAAAATCTAACCGACATAATTCAACGATCGTAGAGGGCAGTAGCTGTTTTCTGTTGGTGACTTCACGACGAAAAAACCTATTGTTTTTGCATTGCCAATGAATAATAAAAACTATAAATGCTTTATGTCGTCAATTACTAACACGAATAGCAAAGGCCCGAAAATGGACCTTTGAGGAACCCCGGAAGTAGTGGTAAACTCAGAAGAAATACCATCACCCAATTTTTACGAACAGTAGATACTTTTCCTGTGAGATATGAATGGAAAACATTCACAATTACTAATACCAAGTTGCTGACTTTTTCTGTAAGAAGCCATGCTTTGGCGTATTAGTTATTGTTATACTGCATAAGAGTCTATTCTGTTATGAATAACACTCACAAATTTATTTGATTTTTTCCGCTTTTAAGTAAATTTTCGTTTGAATTTCAACACAAACAATCTACGAAAGAGATGGAAATTAATTTTTTTTTCGACAGTTTGCAAAAATTCCCGAAAACCAGACACCCTTTATTAATTGTATTGAAAGAAAAACTTTGTGGAAATGTGTGGAGAGACGGGTATATCCGGTTTCAGCGAAATTATTTGTTTTCATCGAATTGATATATCTCCAAAATATACTTGGTTCGTTCCGTTACTTCCCACATGAATCTACTGCAACTTACTCAGTTTCTAGCATAGAATGTAAACCTACACGCTGTTCATATTAGAAATCACCTCAAGCAAACTTTTGCGAACAATTTCCTTGCTGTGAAACATTGTTCAAAGTTTCGCTACACACATCCATGAATCTGAAACTTGATATAACACGGAGAATTATTGTCATCCGAGTGAGAGGAAGCCTTCTTCAAGTTGAATCAGCTCTTGTCAAGGAAAATGGGGATAAATTTGTACCTACGTAGAACGGATCATTTTCTCGAGTACAATTCTCACTCCTAACAAGCTGAAAGAAATGTTTTTACACACACTTATCAAGTAGTTTTGGAAATTATTACTTAATTAAATGATTCTTGTTGAATAAATAAATTAAATGTATACATTGTTTCTAATCCCTGAGAATGTTCCATTGTGCATTTAATCCGAAAGAAAGTATTATTATAAACAAAACTATGACTTAACGTTACTTTCGTAATTTGCACGAACTGCGTGAATTTTTGCACCATTCATTCTGTATCACTCAATGATTTCAGGAACAAAAATACTGAATCCACGTAATCGTACAAAATCCAGCAAAGTTGAAAGAATCATGACTGTATTCACAATGTTTCGATAAACAAAGTACCATTAAATGAAGTAATAATAAAAATACTCCCTCATAAACACTCGTTGAGTGTATCCAAAGGCATAGCCTGTGCGGGTAGATGACGGCTATTATTATTATTTGCAGTGGCGCTCCGGGGCGACTTACTGATGTTTTAGGTGATGTATTCACTTTTCAGCTGTAGGAAAACCTACAGCACCACCTCGGGTGGTCGGTGTGCACTCCAAGCTAGCACTAGACGAGATTGGCATCTAGACAACTCACAATACACTTGCTTTTCAACAAGGCATGCGGCCGCCTATCGAATCCGGTATAAAGTAGTTGAGAAAAATTCTCGTACCTACATCGGATTCGAACCGACTATCGCTATGCTGGAGTTTCGAACGGCCTGTGCGTTAGACCGCTGATCCACCGACCACCTTGAATACAAATGACTCTTCAACTTTCCACCCTTCTGATAAATAACTCAGAAGGTGAAGAGTATTTCGTCAGCAACATCTATGGAGTGGATCATTCCAACAACATTTGGTGTGTAGAGCAACTCTGCAGAAGGTACGTTACAGTTTTTATGATAATTTGTTTAATGAAATATCGTGAATACACATGACTCTTAAATTTTCGATCTAGCTGATAAAAAACTAAAGGGCGACAAACAGTTTATTACTACTTTCTCATGTAGAGGATCATCATCAACAATTCGTCATGTAATGCAAGTCTGCAATACATACGATACCGTTTTTATGGTACTTTGTTTATCAAAATATCGTGATTACACCTAACCCTTCAACTTTCGATCCCTCTGATAAAAAAAAACTGGGGAGGTGACAAACATTTCGTTCATAATCTCTATGAAGAGGACCATTACGAACAATCTGTGACTTTCCTGAGACCTGAATTTTGCGACACCACCAGCACAATACACTGCGGGAGAAGACTACGTCAGCAAACTTCAACATAGAACAAACTCAGATATTGAAGTGGTGCTACAGTTGTTGAAGGGACAGAGAAACATCTATAAATAAACCGTCCTATGAAGATATCTGGAACAGCCTAACCAGATTGAGAGATACGATGCTGGACCAGTATCTTGTGGACCTGGCAATCCCAAAAATGTCCTGCGGGATTGATAGGCTGGATTGGAAAGTTATAAGACGAAACAATTTTAAAACAATATTCAAATCTAGCGGCGTCAAGATTTTAGTATGCTGTCATCATTTTCCTCGACCCAACATGAAGACTGTGGAGTGTTACTTCCATCGAACTTGCAGATATCGCCACACATAACGGGATGAAACGTCTTCAAGAAGGGGGTATTGTGACGATCCAATAGCTCCTCAATGCGATAGAATCGACGTGATTGGAAAATGCCGAACTGTCCTGTGGGGATATATGAGTAACTCGAATTGTTGAAGGGCAGAGTTTCTTGATAGACAATACAGAGTTGGCCAGCGGTAGTAACATAATTTACTATAGTTGGTTGAAATAAATTAGAAGATTTATATTTTACAAGTAGAACGAAATTAGCGGATTATAGTTAGGTGCTTTTTCATTACAGTACGTTGGAGAAATTTGATGAATCGACCCCATTCCCCCTAAATATATTAGAGGGTGATTCCACTCCTGCTGCATGGTCCACATAATTCAGTATAAAAATCAGGCGCGTATACAAGGGGGGTAATGTGGGTAATTACCACCCCCCCTCACGATCGAAGAAAATTCAGTAAAAATTGACATTAAGATATTCACAAAATGAATCTAATTTCATTCACCGCGTAATTATCTGAATCGAATCATCGTTGAATATATTTTTTTTCATATTAAATAAAACAAACTGAATTTGCCTTCGTTTTTTTTCCCCTACATGATAAACCTAACTATCAATTTAGAGACATTTGACATTGAACAAAAAAAAATTTCGCCTGCGGCGCTTTTCAATTTTCGGTCACCCCCTTTCCACGAATTCCCCCCCCCCCATGGAACAAATCTGTATACGCGCCTGATAAAAATAATCTGGAACTTGACCCCAGTAGATAAAAAATTACATAGTTTCAACACATTTTCATGTACTAACGAGTAACAGAAATATTGATGATCGTACATTCTCAAATTGTCAGAATTGAATAAAAAATTTCAGCAAAACGTAAGGGATTACAGCGAATCTTTAATCGATTGTCCTCCAGAAATTTAAATCAACGACGTCCCAAAATACAAACCCACCTCATCTTCAACAATTTCAATAGAATCCCGGAAAGCAAGGCAAAAAAGAGGCTGATAAAAACCGAGGAAATACATACCCTTTGTAATTCGTTCATCCTTGTCATAAGTTTGCCGTATTCCCACAGGTCCACTCCAAACTTCAATGCCCAGTTTTTCACCCTGAAAAAGAAAATCTCGTAAGTGACTGTTATTCTGGGGTATAGATACCTTTGAAGTCAAGGAAGTATCACTAATATCCGAACTGTTTTGAAGACAACAAGAAATAACGAAATATATGCGAAAAAAGAGAGTTGAAAGTGTATAAGTTCTATACTTATATCATACCGTGAAACGATTTCGTATGACTGAATATATTCTGGGCATATACGGTGCTTTAATTGCATATTAATCTACGAGCGTGTAATGATGGCTATTACTAATGGGAATGAAGTTTGTGATGCGAGCCGTAGGCGAGTAAATTTAGAGCATCTGACCCAATCAAATGAGAATATAGAGGCTAGTTCAGAAAAATAACATACGACGAAATAATAGCAATCATAAGGAAGCTATGGCCATCGGATGCTGAATAATTCAACAACTGAGAAAAAAACTTGCATATTACCAACTGAAACAAGTGTCTCATTATTCATTTGGAGAAAAAAACTTCGAATGGAGACATTAGAATGATAATTTGGGATAAGAAGCATCTTCTAGCTTCCTACGTGGTCCCAATTCAAGTTCAATCAATTAGCAGAAGAGACGTCAAATGCACTTCAAAGGTTGTTAATATCATCTATTTCAATTTCATGTAGATTACTATGAGTGAACGAGAAATATATTTATGTCATCTGCATAGTGGTGTAAGGAACATTTACTGATAAAAGTGTAGAAGTCAAAAATAAACAGATCGGAGACCAGGGGCCCCAATATAGACCCTTGGGGAACACCGGTGGTAACGTTCACATTTCCCAACAGCTCCCCATCCAGAAAAATACGCTGTATGCGATTTGACAGGTAATTTTTCTATCAGATCCACTGCACGTTAGGAAAATGCAAAGAAATGTAATTTTTTGCGTATAATTTCGAGATCCATTGTTTCGAAAGTTTGACTGCAGCTGGTAACTAATGATTACAAATCCGCATTAACCTATACAATAGAGTATTTATAATATAATATTATAATAGTATAATGATATAATACTCTATGTTATTGTTTGAAGCGTGTTACATAGGCAAACAAATACGCTGGTAATCTCTGGCAGCCAAAACAAAAGTTTCGCTCTTCACTGTTCGAATGAAAATGATTTTTCAGGAGAGTATACCTGCCACTTAAAATAACCATATGTCGTTTCTACTGTAAGTGCAAAAAGTCGTATGTCAAAAAGATGCATTAAAATATGGGGTCAGGAACTATATAGTTTTCCAAAGACTAAATACTTTTTTGATACAATCAGAACCTCTATATTTCATTTATTTACACAACAATTCACGAAGAACTAAACAGTTTTTTGGCTCCCCAAAACCGTGGCATTTTTACATGCGTCTTTTTGCATCACCAGTGATTATTGAACGACTGAATATAAAAATTATGGACTATTTCATATAGCAGTATTTAACGATAATGCGAGTTCTACATGCCCCAATTAAGGCCCAGGTGACCGTTAGACTTCTAGGTATAGAAATAGGAGTACCGCAAGGATCTGTTTTGGGGCCGGTATTGTTTATTCGCTATGTCAATGATATGTATAACACTGCACTGCCTATGCTGATTATTTGCCTCTGGTCATTTCAGCTCATACGTATATGTCTTGAATACGAGAGTTTCAAATTTTTTCAATGATCAAAATTTGTTTTTCGTGGTAGATGAAACCATAGTCGTTAACACCTATTATTCTTCAACGATCTACCGGAAGACCTTTGAACTCTGTGAATTGAAAATTGGTCGAAAAATTATTGGTATTCTGAATATGCCTTAATAAGTTCAAAATGACCAAATTATACTTCTTTTTCAAAAACCGTTTGATCGTCATAAAAACGTGTTGAAAACTCTATTTGTATTATATTCGAAGATAATGAGATACTTTTTTGACGAAAGTCAAACAGAATTAGCCAAAAAAAATTTGTTATGACATTTTGCTATGCAGATACACAGGGTGTCCAGTATGTCAATCCTCAATCTGTTATTTTCAACTTCCTTCGTTCTTGGTTTGATTTTCTCATAGAAATTCTAAAACCGTTCCATTAGTTGGTAAATGTTTTTCCATGTTCTGAGTGTGGAAGCTTGAATTTCCTTCACAAGATGAAATTTTCAATAAAGGCATTATTACTAGCATCAAAATGAATTGTTGTCCAGGTCGAATTTTAACCTACGAAAAGCAATACAATCTCTCAATTTTAATACTTCATTGGGTGAAAGAAATTCGCAAGAATCCTCATGTCCTTATGGATTCTGGAACTCTGATTCGAAATACACTTGCACTGCCACTTTCTAGACATTTCTAAATAAGAAATATTCAACAGTTTAGATCACTAGAAAAATCATAACAGTCGCTTAAATCATGTTGGCCTTGAAAGTTCTACTGTTGTTTCAGTACGTACTGATTTTTCATACGGAAGATTCATATAGTGTCAGATAATTTTTCAGAACTGTGTCATGCCCTAATTGCAAGTATTACCCCCTACATCACAGAATCTATCTTCCCCAAAGAACTATCAAGTTCAGCTATTCCAAAATAATACATCTTCAAGCATATGTCGCACACAACTCATCTTACATGGTGACAGTCTTGAAGGGCCAAGCGCAGTCTGCCTATACAAATGGCCAGACCAGTCTGTGGCAGAGGTCAAGATTCAACGTCAAAACTAGCCCAGAAACTTGGCATCCATACAAAAATATCCTCGTTGGATTGTCTTGTAGTAACATGAAAAAAGCCACACTGGGATATCCATACCTACATGACACCTAACATCCCGACAAGCACGATGTCTTCAATTTAACACTTACTCGTTGTGCGGGATATCCTCATCCTGTTCTGGAAAGACTGGAAGAACTTGCGTCAGCAATACGAAAAGTACGAGGGAAGTCTTGCAGGACCATCGTACGTTTTGATTTTCACGCAACATGTTCACTTCTACCTACAACACCAGCTACCTACTAGGTCAATATTTGAAGCGCCCAAACGAAATAGCCAACCATATTCGGTTATATTCCAGAAAATACGGCTGATATGTATATTGATAACCGCACAGAACAGTGATTTCACATGTTAATTTGATTATAATTGTACGGTTAAGGTTTTGAGTCGGAACCGGTGGCGTTTTGGCCGTAGTACACACCCCGAGTCGGTCGAATCTATTTTGGATACGGGACTCGCCAAGGGCGCAAACGCCGCCCTTCCGAATCGATATTGAAAACTACGATCGTGTACAGAGCGTCTCATCTTTCGATATTCATTTCCAAAGTTATTTGACCGCCTTCCGATGTCTCGGTGACTTCCCGTGTCGCGGAACTTTCGGCGACGTATGATCCATCCTTTTTATATCGATCTGGCCAGCGTGAATGATTTTTCAGGCATCTATGTATCGTCGCTTTCTATCAACTGCCATGAGCAGATCCAAATTGTTTGCATATACCATTCAACGTCTGTTTCAAAAAACACTTGAAAATATCTAGCGAGTACAATGAAAAAAGACCACGATCCTTTTTCATTACAAATTTCGTGTATGTTGACCAGTGGCGTCTTGAACAGCCTAACAGTCTAAACTGCTCGAATTTGTAGGAGTGGAGTAATAGTTTCTTCAGTATCATTGACCACATATTCAGTAATATTGCAAAAGCAATGACATGTGCTTTAAATAATACTGAATGATACTATCAACTCAACCACAAAATACTAGTTTCGAAAGATCTTACAGTTCAGATAAACAAACAAATTTTTTATCTGCTCTCCAAGATGAAACCTGGCAGACCACCTTTGAAAAATCCTCTATTAATGAAGCATTCGATAATTCCTACCACGTATATCAATTCTATTTCAACCAAGGTGAGCTCGGCTAAGTGTGACCGTGATTTTCATTACACCATCCCCAATAACAATTTATTTCGGGGCAAGTGTGACATGCAATGAGAAAATGTAAAAGCAAACAATTTCAAGAAAAAACGCCAATCTACAGTCAGATTCATTGTTCGAGCAGAAAAAAAGTGTTACCTTAGATTTTAACAATAAACTCGAAGCTTGAAATAAACTCGTACTCGTTCGGATTGATGAATTGTAGGTTAGGAAATTGAAGAAAATGATTTGTCACGAGCCCTAGTCTAGTCTATTTTGTTTTTAGTATGGCAGTAATGGAGTCTTTCTAAATGAAACACAGTCAAATCCACTATATACACTTTATTCAGATTTTCTATATACACATTTGCTAGATGCAACTGACCGCGAGAGTCCCATATTTTTCCCAAAAACTATCACTTTTCAAAAAAAAACTATAGTTTTTAGAGGTCTCGCTGTTCCTGTTTACAGGGGACCCAGATCATCGGCTACCATTATTGGTCAGTTCATCGGACATTAACTTTGAACAATTTAGTATATCTGAACAGAAATTATTTCGAATTCACAAGATCTCTTTTGTTTTTTATATAATGGTTATGGATTTATTATGAGTATAGGCTATTTATTACTCGATAGATGGCTGTCGCCCGGTTTAGCGAAGATAGAGAACAAACTCACACTTGCCCCAAATTCACACTTACCCGAGCTCACCCCAATTTTTTCCCATCAAGAAATGTTAAGTTCGTAATGCAAACAACAACTGGATCTCTAACGAAGTGAAAGAATCTAGTGTAACGAATGTATTATTATTTACTATTTCTTTTGCCCAAAAAGATCATGTAATGTATATTGGAATACGGTACTCTTGATGATACATACCAATGAATCGTGAAAGGATTCATCGGATGAATGAGGATGAGTACATCATTATACAATCGTTTTGGAGTTGGGAACTGGGAACGTTGAGATATTGGGATTAGTATCGATTGTTTCTTTCTGGCGACAACATGGCCGAGTGAATTTATATCTGCAAGTAGTGTTTTATTTGAAGTCCACGAACTACCTACGGTGAACGGTGAATAGTGATTGAAAATGTGTGATAGTGACATTAATAATATTGATCCTAATTATCGCAAAAGAACCCGTAATCCGAAGACCCAGGTGGAAAATACGCATCAAAAAAGTTCCATCCAGAATAGAGGAAATAATCAAGAAGAAGGTGGCTGAAATCGTAAGTCAGATGCAACCAAGTACTCTCATTTACCCCAACCAATTTATGAATGCTCAAGTAGTCGTTAAACACGATATCGTATCAGTTTTTTATCCGGAAAAAAGTGATGTGAATGTTGGTTAAAAATAATCCATCTGATCATGACACTCGTCTAACCAATGTTTATGACACCATATTTCTTGAGCATTTTATAGGGAATGAATTGTTATCTCTCTTAATGAACAAACTTATGAATAAAAGTTCTTCTGAACCTGATGAAGTTCCTAATTAGAAATAGTCTACAATACATAATTCATCCACTGACTCATTTAGTCAATCTGTCCCTGAATACAGGGGTATTTCCAAAAAAATTGAAGATCGGAATGGTTATACCAGTCTACAAAAAATCAGATCCTTATCTTTTGGAAAACTATGGGCCTACCACTGTTCCTTCATGTTTCTCGAAAGTATTTGAATATGCATACCTACATCGTTTATTACATTTTATTGATAGTCATAACATTATCTCCTCCATTCATCATGGTTTTCGATCACACTATCGCCGCTGTGACAGCTTTTTACTCAAAAATATTGGAGAGTATCGAGGTCGGCGAGTATCCTGTTGAAATATTTTGTGATCTTAGCGGGGCATTTGACTCCGTCGATCATACAATCTTAATAAATAAATTATATTCATATGGAATAAGAGAAAATACATTTTGTACATTTCTGCCTAGATTCCGTCTTTGATTCCATCACCTATTGTATTCTTCAGTTTTTCTTTTCTTCCTCAATGTTATTTTCGATTTAATCCATCTCTGTCTCGACAGTTCCTATTCTTTTCAGGAGCTTTTATTCTAGATTTTTCGACTGTTTGTGAAGTTCTTCAGTCATACTCCTCGAATTGTCCTAAAGTTTCTTCAAGCCCTCCGAATTATCTAGAAGTTTCTGTTCCAAAGTCTTTGAATTTTCTAAAAGCTTTTCCTCTAGGCTCCTTGAATATCCATGTCCAAGTTCTTCGAGTTATCTAGAAGTTAATTCTCCAAGGTTTGGTATTTTCGTCGAGTTCATTCATTATCAAACTGAAATCAATACCAGAAACGTCGAATAAAAAAAATTCCGAGTCTTCTTCTTGTTTAATCAGTCCTTCTGCAAGTCTTTTCTGGAGTACGGCCTTCTCACCGGTTATTTCTTATTCTCTTTTCCCCAACGCTTGCTTCAATTCCGCGACCTTCAAATCGACCAAGTGACCTTTTTTCAAAAACAGTTCTTCCTTTAGTGTCTTCAAGTTAACAGTCTATTTCGCACGAAAAGTGTACCAGTTTATTTTTACGTGACGCAAACTCTTCACTCAGCTATCTCAAAACTCAAATAGCAACCCTCTTAGCAAGGTTAGCTCATATGCTCTTCTGATTTTCTCGATATTGTCTATAATTGGATTTGGGTATTAATATATTTTTTCATTTCCCAGACATTTCCAAGAGCAACTTTTAAATTAGACACACTATATATTACTGAAATCATTGGTGGAAAGAATGAACGATACCGGGCCCAAAACTAAGCCCTGCAGAACACCAAGATCAGTATCTTCGATATCAGTATTTTGTAGCTTCTTGTCTTGAATAATTCAATATCCAATCCAGTACACCTACTTCACCAACTGAAATGTTTCAAATAAACACCCTTCTTTCATAAACAGTTGTATTGGACCATTCGAAATTCTCAGCTTGCAATAAATTCGAGATTGAACTGCGAACTGAGTGTAGCTTGACCGCGTGTTACTGATTATTCTTTTCTCATAAAATACTAATAGCTATATAATACATAATAATTAGAAAAGTTATTCAATTTTCCCCTGTTGACGGGCCACAAATTATTATCGGAAAAAGTTTCGTTTATACGTAAGGCCGTTGCCCGCTGCATGATAGTTATTATTCTATCGATGTAGGTCAAGAGCTGGGTCGGCTGGAAATTATTTTACTTATCACCTTTTATCACTTTTGACTAAAAGAGAGATTTGAACCAACCCTTTGTTGATGGATAATTTCTATTTCAAACGATACGTTCATTAGAAAAACTTTACTTAAATGAATGGAGACGACGAAATAATTCACATTTGTTACAAAGAAACACTTTATGACTTAAAGGCTAGAGCCCTCCTCCCCCCAAGACAGTCAGAAATATTTTTCACAAATAAAATATCAACCTATTCATTAGCACTATGATAATTATGTACGACACACTGAACTGTAAGGTAGATGATTGAAGAGAAAAATCAGTACCACAAGGGACCGTTTTGGGCCCTATCCTCTACAATATCTACGTAATTGACTTCAAAGAAGGCAAATACCTAGGAGTTACGATAGCTTCAAAGCTTGGACGGGATATACACATCAGCTATATGTGTAGGAAGATATGAATTATAATAGAAGTGATTCAGCAGCCGTATGGGACTGCTGAATCATGAGCTGCATTATTATAGGAAATTACCGATAAGCTGGATTATTTACATTCTATTTTCATTTGATGACATCTCTTAGAGAGCTAGTATTGTGTAAGTATTTTCGAGCATTCTCTTGTTCAACCGAAAATACGAAAAAAATTGTTCGCGTATCAGTGTTCAGTTAGGTACATCATCTGCATATGGTAATGAAGAGCGGCAGGCATAACTGTAGGATAGAAATTGCTGAAGTTTCAAATGAAATATTCAAATCTATAATTTGATTTGAAGGGGAATCCAACCCTCAAAGTTCTCAGCCTTTATTTATACCGTCGACGGAAGATAGATAGCCATTGGTGGGACATTTTCTCGATCAAACCAAATATCCACACCAATATAACGTGTTGAAATTAATGCAAACAAAACACAAGCATGGCAGTTTAATATACGCAAATTAGCATGATCATAGGAAATGATTTATACGTGAATAATTTTGATAAAATGGTTTAAGCTTTCGCGGTAGGGGTTTTCAGGGTCACTATTTTCACTTGGGTTTGAAGGCCGTTGTGTTTTTTGTAAGTTCTTCCTGATGTTATGGTAGTGCGACTGGCTAACTTCTCCAGAGGCTTCAGAGACGGAATCTTCAGTCATTGGAGATTATCAACGATGTATAAGCCTCTGAAGAAGCTAACCACTCGCGCTATCGAAACGTAAGGAAGAAATTACAAAAAACGATGGTCTTCAAACCCGAATAAATAATTCTTTCGAAATAATAGCTCATGGCGTAAACCTCCTTGTCAAAAAACAAACAGACGCTTGAGTTGCACTCAGTTTTTGACAATAATTTCCCAAAAACGTTGTTCCTACTGAAAAAAATCGATATTAAATTCTGTCAGAAACGTTACATCCACTATGAATCTAATTGCCACACCTTAATCACGGTTGGCGTTTGAAATTAGGGGTAGTTTTGGACATATTTCACTTCAATTCCCCCCGAAACTGTGATTCATCCTCTACCAAGGTTTTCTCTATTCGTGAACTGAAGCATCCATGACAATGGCCATGATTGAGTTTGCTCACATTTATTTTGTGCTACACATACAATTGTGATATCAATGAAAGCAAGTCTTACCCCAAAGCTCACAGCTTTCAGAAAGTCAAGATATACAGCGTTTTGGCCCTTAGGTAAAACCATGACCATCATGAGATATAATTCAATATCTGTCATGGTACTACCAAAGGAAGTAGGTGAATTCTGTCTGATACTTTTCAGGGATTATTGGAGAGCGTTGTCAAAATAATTCGTACTGTATCAACAACTAAATTCATAAATCTCCAACATCGATTTCAATTCGGCAACTTCTAATATAAACTCTGCGCGTTCTAGAATACCGCAAAGTACACCGAAATGTTCGGATAATAGTGCTGATGACTGTGCTAATCAATCCGAAGTCGAAGTTGAATGAAGATCCAAAGTTTTGAAGTGACATCCGAATGTTTTGAGCGGATGTAACACCGAGTAGAAGTAATTGAAGAAATATCCATCGTCTGGCACAGCCGGAAATTGGTATTTCGGTATTTTGTAAATGAATAAAGTTCCCAGTAACCCATAATATCAATAGTAATAATCTGAGACTCCTGGACACACACTGTGACACCCCCAGCAACTGGAGACATTTTACATGGATGATCTTAAACTTTGTGCTTCGCTAAAAAATGATCTTAGTGATATTAATTCTTGAGGGCGATGAAAACCTAAACGCCTGCCATCAAAATGCACATCACTATGGCCTAGACTTCAAATTAAAGGTAATATGACAGTTGAAGAAAAGTTAATCAAAAAGCAATGTAACCGGATTATCTCTTTAGCGAAAACTACCAGGATTGGCTCATTCCAAGCCATTCATACATTCCTCGAAGAATTTGACCAAAACACTGTTGGACTCCAGCGGAGATGACCTGCGATGTCAAACAGGTCTATTCACAGGCCACTGTCGTTTGATTTTGAATATTTTGAAGTGATCTCCAAAATATCATTTGAGGTGGCAGAGGATTGCAGTCTGAATTAAAAAAATTGGGTCGGAATAAGAACTTTTTATCATCGGAAGTCTTTGTCGGGTCGTCAGAGGATTGCTGTCGGAATTTTAAAATTTTTAAGTGACATCAAAAATAGGATTCGAATTTGTGCGATCTGTATTGGATCAGAATACATTCATTTTGGTCCAAATAACAACTTTTCATCATCAAAAATCATTGTAGGGTCGTCAGAGGATTGCGGTCGGAATTTAAATTTTTTTAAGTGACTCCAAAAATAGGATTCGACTTGGCGCGATCTGTATTGAGTCAGAATACATTCATTTTGTTCCAAATAACAACTTTTCATCATCAAAAGTCATTGTCGGGTCGTTAGAGGATTGCGGTCAGAATTTAAAAATTTTGAAGTGACCTCAAAAATAGGATTCGACTCGGCGCGATCTGTATTGGGACACAATACATTCATTTTTGTCCAAATAACATTTTTTCATCATCGAAAGTCTTTGTCAGGTGGTCAGAGGATTGCGGTCGGAATTTAAAATTTTTGAAGTGTTCTCAAAAATAGGATTTGACTTGGTGCGATCTGTATTGAGTCAGAATACATTCTTTTTGATCCAAATAACAACTTTTCATCATCAATAGTCATTGTTGGGTCGTTAGAGGGTTGTGGTCAGAATTTGAAAATTTTGAAGTGACCTCAAAAATTGGATTCGAATTGGCGCGATCTGTATTGGATCAGAATACATTTATTTCTGACCAACTAACAACTTTTCATAATCAAAAGTCTTTGTCAAGTCGTCAGAAGATTGCGGTCGGAAGTTAAAAATTTTGAAGTGACCTCAAAAATAGGATTCATTTTTGTCCAAATAACATTTTTTATCATCGAAAGTCTTTGTCAGGTCGTCAGGGGTTTGCGGTCGGAATTTAAAAAATTTGAAGTGTTCTCAAAAATAGGATTCGACTTGGCGCGATCTGTATTGAGTCAGAATACATTCATTTTGTTCCAAATAACAACTTTTAGTCATCGAAAGTCTTTGTCGGGTCGTCAGAGGATTGCGGTCGGAATTTAAAAATTTTGAAGTGTCCTCAAAAATTGGATTCGAATTGGCGCGATCTGTATTGGATCAGAATACATTTATTTCTGACCAACTAACAACTTTTCATTATCAAAAGTCTTTGTCAAGTCGTCAGAAGATTGCGGTCGGAAGTTAGAAATTTTGAAGTTTTCTCAAAAATAGGATTCGACTTGGCGCGTTCTGTTTTGGGTTAGAATACACTCATTTTTGTCCAAATAACAACTATGTATCATCGAAAGTCCTTATCGGGTCGTCAGAGGGTTGCGGTCGGAATTTAACAATTTTGAAGTGACCTCAAAAATAGGATTCGAGTTAGCGCAATCTGTATTGGGTCACAATACATTCATTTCGGTCCAAATAACAACTTTTAATCATCGAAAGTCTTTTTCGGGTCGTCAAAGGATTGCGGTCGGAATTTAAAAATTTTGAAGTGTTCTCAAAAATAGGATTCGACTTGGCGCGATCTGTATCGAGTCAGAATACATTCATTTTGTCCCAAATAACAACTTTTCATCATCAAAAGTCATTGTTGGGTCGTTAGAGGATTGCGGTCGGAATTTAAAAATTTTGAAGTGACCTTAAAAATTGGATTCGAATTGGCGCGATCTGTATTGGATCAGAATACATTTATTTCTGACCAACTAACAACTTTTCATTATCAAAAGTCTTTGTCAAGTCGTCAGAAGATTGCGGTCAGAAGTTAAAAATTTTGAAGTGACCTCAAAAATAGGATTCGACTTGGCGCGATCTGTATTGGGTTAGAATACATTCAATTTTGTCAAAATAACAACTTTGTATCATCGAAAGTCCTTATCGTGTCGTCAGAGGGTTGCGGTCGGAATTTAAAAATTTTGAAGTGACCTCAAAAATTGGATTCGAATTGGCGCGATCTGTATTGGATCAGAATACATTTATTTCTGACCAACTAACAACTTTTCATTTTCAAAGGTCTTTGTCAAGTCGTCAGAAGATTGCGGTCGGAAGTTAAAAATTTTGAAGTTTTCTCAAAAATAGGATTCGACTTGGCGCGTTCTGTTTTGGGTTAGAATACACTCATTTTTGTCCAAATAACAACTATGTATCATCGAAAGTCCTTATCGGGTCGTCAGAGGGTTGCGGTCGGAATTTAACAATTTTGAAGTGACCTCAAAAATAGGATTCGAGTTAGCGCAATCTGTATTGGGTCACAATACATTCATTTCGGTCCAAATAACAACTTTTAATCATCGAAAGTCTTTTTCGGGTCGTCAAAGGATTGCGGTCGGAATTTAAAAATTTTGAAGTGTTCTCAAAAATAGGATTCGACTTGGCGCGATCTGTATCGAGTCAGAATACATTCATTTTGTCCCAAATAACAACTTTTCATCATCAAAAGTCATTGTTGGGTCGTTAGAGGATTGCGGTCGGAATTTTAAAATTTTGAAGTGACCTTAAAAATTGGATTCGAATTGGCGCGATCTGTATTGGATCAGAATACATTTATTTCTGACCAACTAACAACTTTTCATTATCAAAAGTCTTTGTCAAGTCGTCAGAAGATTGCGGTCAGAAGTTAAAAATTTTGAAGTGACCTCAAAAATAGGATTCGACTTGGCGCGATCTGTATTGGGTTAGAATACATTCAATTTTGTCAAAATAACAACTTTGTATCATCGAAAGTCCTTATCGTGTCGTCAGAGGGTTGCGGTCGGAATTTAAAAATTTTGAAGTGACCTCAAAAATAGGATTCGGGTTAGCGCAATCTGTATTGGTTCACAATACATTCATTTCAGTCCAAATAACAACTATTAATCATCGAGAGTCTTTGTCGGGTCGTCAGAGGATTGCGGTCGGAATTTAAAAATTTTGAAGTGTCCTCAAAAATAGAATTCGACTTGGCGCGATCTGGATTGAGTCAGAATACATTGATTTTTGTCCAAATAACACTTTTTTATCATAGAAGGTCTTTGTCGGGTCGTCAGAGGATTGCAGTCGGATTTTAAAATTTTTTAAGTGACCTCAAAAATAGGATTCGACTCGGCGCGATCTGTATTGGGTAAGAATACATTTATTCTGGTCCAAATAACAACTTTTCACTACCATTAGTCATTGTCGGGTCGTCAGATGATTGCGGTCGGAATATAAAAATTTTGAAGTGACCTCAAAAATAGGATTCGACTAGGCGCGGTCTGTATCGAAACAGAATACATTCATTTTGTTCCAATTAACAACTTTTTATCATCGAAAGTCATTGTCGGGTCGTCAGAGGATTGCGGTTGTATTTTAAGAACGTTGAAGTGACCTCAAAAATAGAATTCGACTCGGCGCGATCTGTATTGGGTCAGAATACATTAATTTTTGTCCAAATAACATTTTTTCATCATCGAAAGTCTTTGTCAGGTCGTCAGAGGATTGCGGTCGGAATTTAAAAAATTTTGATGTTTTCTCAAAAATAGGATTCGACTTGGCGCGTTCTGTTTTGGGTTAGAATACACTCATTTTTGTCCAAATAACAACTATGTATCATCGAAAGTCCTTATCGGGTCGTCAGAGGGTTGCGGTCGGAATTTAACAATTTTGAAGTGACCTCAAAAATAGGATTCGAGTTAGCGCAATCTGTATTGGGTCACAATACATTCATTTCGGTCCAAATAACAACTTTTAATCATCGAAAGTCTTTTTCGGGTCGTCAAAGGATTGCGGTCGGAATTTAAAAAATTTGAAGTGTTCTCAAAAATAGGATTCGACTTGGCGCGATCTGTATCGAGTCAGAATACATTCATTTTGTCCCAAATAACAACTTTTCATCATCAAAAGTCATTGTTGGGTCGTTAGAGCATTGCGGTCGGAATTTAAAAATTTTGAAGTGACCTTAAAAATTGGATTCGAATTGGCGCGATCTGTATTGGATCAGAATACATTTATTTCTGACCAACTAACAACTTTTCATTATCAAAAGTCTTTGTCAAGTCGTCAGAAGATTGCGGTCAGAAGTTAAAAATTTTGAAGTGACCTCAAAAATAGGATTCGACTTGGCGCGATCTGTATTGGGTTAGAATACATTCATTTTTGTCAAAATAACAACTTTGTATCATCGAAAGTCCTTATCGTGTCGTCAGAGGGTTGCGGTCGGAATTTAAAAATTTTGAAGTGACCTCAAAAATAGGATTCGTGTTAGCGCAATCTGTCTTGGATCAGAATACATTCATTTCAGTCCAAATAACAACTTTTAATCATCGAGAGTCTTTGTCGGGTCGTCAGAGGATTGCGGTCGGAATTTAAAAATTTTGAAGTGTCCTCAAAAATAGAATTCGACTTGGCGCGATCTGGATTGAGTCAGAATACATTGATTTTTGTCCAAATAACACTTTTTTATCATAGAAGGTCTTTGTCGGGTCGTCAGAGGATTGCAGTCGGATTTTAAAATTTTTTAAGTGACCTCAAAAATAGGATTCGACTCGGCGCGATCTGTATTGGGTAAGAATACATTTATTCTGGTCCAAATAACAACTTTCCACTACCATTAGTCATTGTCGGGTCGTCAGATGATTGCGGTCGGAATATAAAAATTTTGAAGTGACCTCAAAAATAGGATTCGACTAGGCGCGGTCTGTATCGAGACAGAATACATTCATTTTGTTCCAATTAAAAACTTTTTATCATCGAAAGTCATTGTCGGGTCGTCAGAGGATTGCGGTTGTATTTTAAGAACGTTGAAGTGACCTCAAAAATAGGATTCGACTCGGCGCGATCTATATTGGGTCAGAATACATTAATTTTTGTCCAAATAACATTTTTTCATCATCGAAAGTCTTTGTCAGGTCGTCAGAGGATTGCGGAGGGAATTTAAAAATTTTGAAGTTTTCTCAAAAATAGGATTCGACTTGGCGCGTTCTGTTGGGTTAGAATACACTCATTATTGTTCAAATAACAACTTTTAATCATCGAAAGTCTTTTTCGGGTCGTCAGAGGGTTGCGGTCGGAATTTAACAATTTTGAAGTGACCTCAAAAATAGGATTCGACTTGGCGCGATCTGTATTGAGTCAGAATACATTCATTTTGTTCCAAATAACAACTTTTCATCATCAAAAGTCATTGTTGGGTCGTTAGAGGATTGCGGTCGGAATTTAAAAATTTTGAAGTGACCTCAAAAATTGGATTCGAATTGGCGCGATCTGTATTGGATCAGAATACATTTATTTCTGACCAACTAACAACTTTTCATTATCAAAACTCTTTGTCAAGTCGTCAGAAGATTGCGGTCAGAAGTTAAAAATTTTGAAGTGACCTCAAAAATAGGATTCGACTTGGCGCGATCTGTATTGGGTTAGAATACATTCAATTTTGTCAAAATAACAACTTTGTATCATCGAAAGTCCTTATCGTGTCGTCAGAGGGTTGCGGTCGGAATTTAAAAATTTTGAAGTGACCTCAAAAATAGGATTCGGGTTAGCGCAATCTGTATTGGGTCACAATACATTCATTTCAGTCCAAATAACAACTTTTAATCATCGAGAGTCTTTGTCGGGTCGTCAGAGGATTGCGGTCGGAATTTAAAAATTTTGAAGTGTCCTCAAAAATAGAATTCGACTTGGCGCGATCTGGATTGAGTCAGAATACATTGATTTTTGTCCAAATAACACTTTTTTATCATAGAAGGTCTTTGTCGGGTCGTCAGAGGATTGCAGTCGGATTTTAAAATTTTTTAAGTGACCTCAAAAATAGGATTCGACTCGGCGCGATCTGTATTGGGTAAGAATACATTTATTCTGGTCCAAATAACAACTTTTCACTACCATTAGTCATTGTCGGGTCATCAGATGATTGCGGTCGGAATATAAAAATTTTGAAGTGACCTCAAAAATAGGATTCGACTAGGCGCGGTCTGTATCGAAACAGAATACATTCATTTTGTTCCAATTAACAACTTTTTATCATCGAAAGTCATTGTCGGGTCGTCAGAGGATTGCGGTTGTATTTTAAGAACGTTGAAGTGACCTCAAAAATAGAATTCGACTCGGCGCGATCTGTATTGGGTCAGAATACATTAATTTTTGTCCAAATAACATTTTTTCATCATCGAAAGTCTTTGTCAGGTCGTCAGAGGATTGCGGTCGGAATTTAAAAAATTTTGATGATTTCTCAAAAATAGGATTCGACTTGGCGCGTTCTGTTTTGGGTTAGAATACACTCATTTTTGTCCAAATAACAACTATGTATCATCGAAAGTCCTTATCGGGTCGTCAGAGGGTTGCGGTCGGAATTTAACAATTTTGAAGTGACCTCAAAAATAGGATTCGAGTTAGCGCAATCTGTATTGGGTCACAATACATTCATTTCGGTCCAAATAACAACTTTTAATCATCGAAAGTCTTTTTCGGGTCGTCAAAGGATTGCGGTCGGAATATAAAAATTTTGAAGTGTTCTCAAAAATAGGATTCGACTTGGCGCGATCTGTATCGAGTCAGAATACATTCATTTTGTCCCAAATAACAACTTTTCATCATCAAAAGTCATTGTTGGGTCGTTAGAGGATTGCGGTCGGAATTTAAAAATTTTGAAGTGACCTTAAAAATTGGATTCGAATTGGCGCGATCTGTATTGGATCAGAATACATTTATTTCTGACCAACTAACAACTTTTCATTATCAAAAGTCTTTGTCAAGTCGTCAGAAGATTGCGGTCAGAAGTTAAAAATTTTGAAGTGACCTCAAAAATAGGATTCGACTTGGCGCGATCTGTATTGGGTTAGAATACATTCATTTTTATCAAAATAACAACTTTGTATCATCGAAAGTCCTTATCGTGTCGTCAGAGGGTTGCGGTCGGAATTTAAAAATTTTGAAGTGACCTCAAAAATAGGATTCGGGTTAGCGCAATCTGTATTGGGTCACAATACATTCATTTCAGTCCAAATAACAACTTTTAATCATCGAGAGTCTTTGTCGGGTCGTCAGAGGATTGCGGTCGGAATTTAAAAATTTTGAAGTGTCCTCAAAAATAGAATTCGACTTGGCGCGATCTATATTGAGTCAGAATACATTGATTTTTGTCCAAATAACACTTTTTTATCATAGAAGGTCTTTGTCGGGTCGTCAGAGGATTGCAGTCGGATTTTAAAATTTTTTAAGTGACCTCAAAAATAGGATTCGACTCGGCGCGATCTGTATTGGGTAAGAATACATTTATTCTGGTCCAAATAACAACTTTTCACTACCATTAGTCATTGTCGGGTCGTCAGATGATTGCGGTCGGAATATAAAAATTTTGAAGTGACCTCAAAAATAGGATTCGACTAGGCGCGGTCTGTATCGAAACAGAATACATTCATTTTGTTCCAATTAAAAACTTTTTATCATCGAAAGTCATTGTCGGGTCGTCAGAGGATTGCGGTTGTATTTTAAGAACGTTGAAGTGACCTCAAAAATAGGATTCGACTCGGCGCGATCTGTATTGGGTCAGAATACATTAATTTTTGTCCAAATAACATTTTTTCATCATCGAAAGTCTTTGTCAGGTCGTCAGAGGATTGCGGTCGGAATTTAAAAATTTTGAAGTTTTCTCAAAAATAGGATTCGACTTGGCGCGTTCTGTTGGGTTAGAATACACTCATTTTTGTCCAAATAACAACTATGTATCATCGAAAGTCCTTATCGGGTCGTCAGAGGGTTGCGGTCGGAATTTAACAATTTTGAAGTGACCTCAAAAATAGGATTCGAGTTAGCGCAATCTGTATTGGGTCACAATACATTCATTTCGGTCCAAATAACAACTTTTAATCATCGAAAGTCTTTTTCGGGTCGTCAGAGGATTGCGGTCGGAATTTAAAAATTTTGAAGTTTTCTCAAAAATAGGATTCGACTTGGCGCGATCTGTATTGAGTCAGAATACATTCATTTTGTTCCAAATAACAACTTTTCATCATCGAAAGTCATTGTTGGGTCGTCAGAGGATTGCGGTTGTATTTTAAAAATTTTTAAGTGACCTCAAAAATAGTATTCGACTCGGCGCGATCTGTATTGGGACACAATACATTCATTTTTATCCAAATAACATTTTTTCATCATCGAAAGTCTTTGTCAGGTCGTCAGAGGATTGCGGTCGGAATTTAAAAATTTTGAAGTTTTCTCAAAAATAGGATTCGACTTGGCGCGATCTGTATTGAGTCAGAATACATTCATTTTGTTCCAAATAACAACTTTTCATCATCGAAAGTCATTTTTGGGTCGTCAGAGGATTGCGATTGTATTTTAAAAATTTTTAAGTGACCTCAAAAATAGTATTCGACTCGGCGCGATCTGTATTGGGACACAATACATTCATTTTTGTCCAAATAACATTTTATCATCATCGAAAGTGTTTGTCAGGTCGTCAGAGGATTGCAGTCGGAATTTAAAAATTTTGATGTGTTCTCAAAAATAGGATTCGACTTGGCGCGATCTGTATTGAGTCAGAATACATTCATTTTGCTCCAAATAACAACTTTTAATCATCAAAAGTCATTGTTGAGTCGTTAGAGGATTGCGGTCGGAATTTAAATATTTTGAATTGACCTCAAAAATAGAATTCGACTTGGCGCGATCTGTATTGGGTCAGAATACATTGATTTTTGTCCAAATAACACTTTTTATCATCGAGGGTCTTTGTCGGGTCGTCAGAGGATTGCAGTCAGATTTTAAAAATTTTGAAGTGACCTCAAAAATAGGATAGGACTCGGCGCGATCTGTATTGGGTAAGAATACATTCATTCTGGTCCAAATAACAACTTTGTATAATCGAAAGTCCTTATCGGGTCGTCAGAGGGTTGCGGTCGGAATTTTAAAATTTTGAAGTGACCTCAAAAATAGGATTCGAGTTAGCGCAATCTGTATTGGGACACAATACATTCATTTTTGTCCAAATAACATTTCATCATCATCGAAAGTGTTTGTCAGGTCGTCAGAGGATTGCAGTCGGAATTTAAAAATTTTGAAGTGTCCTCAAAAATATGATTCGATTCGGCGCGATCTGTATTGGGACACAATACATTCATTTTTGTCCAAATAACAACTTTTCATCATCAAGAGTCATTGTCGGGTCGTTAGAGGATTACGGTCGGAATTTAAAAATTTTGATTAGACCTCAAAAATAGGATTCGACTTGGCGCGATCTGTACTTAGTCAGAATACATTCATTTTGTTCCAAATAACAACTTTTCATCATCAAAAGTCATTGTCAGGTCGTTAGAGGATTGCGGTCGGAATTTAAAATTTTTTATTAGACCTCAAAAATAGGATTAGACTTAGCGCGATCTGTATTGGGTCAGAATACAATTATTTTTCTCCAAATAACAACTTTTTATCATCGAAAGTCTTTGTCGGGTCGTCAGAGGATTGCGGTCGGAGTTTAAAAATTTTGAAGGGTCCTCAAAAATAGGATTCGACTTGGTGCGATCTGTATTGGGTAAGAATACATTCATTTTGTTCCATCAAAAGTTCATCATCAACAGCCATTGTCGGGTCGTTAGAGGATTGCCGTCGGAATTTTAAAAAATTTTGAAGTGACCTCAAAAATAGGATTCGACTTGGCGCGATCTGTATTGGGTCAGAATACATTTATTTTTGTATAAATAACAACTTATCATCATCGAAAGTCTTTGTCGGGTCGTCAGAGGATTGCTGTCGGATGTTAAACATTTTGAAGTGACCTCAAAAATAGGATTCAAATTGGCGCGATCTGTATAGGTTCAGAACACATTCGTTTTGGTCCATATAACAACTTTCCATCATCAAAAGTCATTGTCGGGTCGTCAGAGGATTGCGGTCGGAACTTAAAAATTTTGAAGTGACCTCAAAAATAGGATTCGACTTGGCGCGATTTGTATTGTGTTAGAATACACTCATTTTTGTCCAAATGACAGCTTTTTATGATTGGAAGTCTTTGTAGGGTCGTCAGAGGATTGCGGTCGGAAGTTATAAATTTTGAAGTGACCTCAAAAATTGGATTCGAATTGGCGCGATCTGTATTGGGTAAGAATTCATTCATTCTGGTCCAAATAACAACTTTTTATCATCAAAGGTCATTGTCGGGTCGTCAGAGGATTGCGGTTGGATTTTGAAAATTTTTAATTGACCCCAAAACGAGTTGGCGCGATCTGTATTGGGCCAGAATTCATTTATTTTTGTCCAAATAACAACTTTTCATCATCGAAGGTCATTGTAGGGTCGTCAGTGGATTGCGGAAGGATTTTAAAAATTTTGAAGTGACCTCAAAAATAGGATTCAAGTTGGCGCGATCTGTATTTGCTCTGAATACATTCATTTTCGTCCAAATAAAAATTTCTCATCATCGAAGGTCATTGTTGGGTCGTCAGAGGAATGCGGTCAGATTTTAGAAATATTGAAGTGATCTCAAAAATCGATTTCGTGTTGGCTTGCATTTAATAAGTCTGAACACAATCTTTTTTGTCCAAAATACAACTCATTATCATCAAATGTCATTGTTGGGTCATCAGAAGGGTTCGGTCAAATTCTGAATGTTTTATTTTCTATTCAACCGTGCAAAGGAACTGGAATCGGCTTCATTCATTATCGAATCATTATTGCTTCAGATTAACGAAAATCAACCTAGCGCACTCATTCTTAGAATTGAAATTCGGCCCTGTATAATATCGGGTTTGGTCCATACGTGAAGTTGGATTTATTTGCCATATGATTGGATATTAACTGCACGTTTTTGATGATGTTCTTGCATTGTTTTTAGGATAAATGGCCAAAACAATACAGTGATATCAAGAAGAGTGCGGGTCAGTGTATTCTAGCTGTAATTTTTTATTTTCATTCATCTCCAAACGATAGTTGCACCACGTAAGTTATTGAGAAATGCGAAGAGATTGTTATTATTGGTGAGGCTAATCGCAATTATCATGAGGTTTTACATATGTTCAAAGACCGTTTTCCAAATCGCCCTATTGATAGACATCATTCCAAACACTTGGTGGAAAATTATAATGAAAACGGCAGTGTGCAAAGTAGAAAACGTTCTGTGCGATTAACTACTGGGGAAGATGAACAAGTGGATATTATGGGTGAATTTGTGAATGATCAGTGATAGATCCACTGATAGTGGCAACAAGATAGAGCTCTTCCTCATTTTGCAGTTGCTGTGAGGAATTATTTGAATACTGTTTATGCAGGACCATGGATCGGGCGTAGAAGATCTATGGAATGGCCTCGAAGATCACTGGATCTAACCCCTTTAGATTTTTTTCTATGGGGTCACCTAAAATCTAAAGTACACGAGGCTCAGTGTCGGAACAGATGAGGTTAGGTTCAGCAAATTTCAAATATTTTGCACAGTTGAATGGAGGATAACATCCTTCAGACGAGCTGTCACTCACCACCCCATGCTATTAGACTTTTTCGAAAGGGTTGCTCCTCTCCAGTGAGAGAAGAAATTTGGGGGAAACTATTCATACAAAAATGTACATTGTAGAAATCAAAAGTCGACGTGTCTCCTAACAGAAGTCCACTAACGAATAAGATAGGAGGGGTAACATTTATGATGCTCACTGTATATTCACAAACATCATGGAATAATTAAATTTCACATAGAATGAGTGATGATAATAATATTCACAAAATCGTCTTAGATTGGTAACAGGATTACTGGTTGTTACTCCATTGAACTGGAACGCTCTCAATTATTCGCAACAAATACAAACAAATAAATTAATTTCAGTGATGGCATGGTTATAATCATCATATATAATTGATGATACACATCGAAAAACAATAATCTACAGCCGCTACTTTCTTTTTCTCGACAAACAAAAGAGTATATTAACTACCGAATCTAAATTATTACTCATCAGACGTATCTCGTCGACAATTGAAGATCAAAATGAAATAATCGTTACCAAAGAGATGAAAAAGTTCAGACCTGACTTACTTGTTGAAGCTATCGCGACTAGAAGATGAAGAATGCGGTTAATTTCCATACACCGAGTCGTTGATATTTCCTGAATAAATTACAAGTTATGAATTGCTGAAGTTCAGCACGAACTAATGGCCAGCCGTTAACGTGTGCTTGCCAAAGCAATTTTTTTACATAATTAACACAAGTTTTGATGATGGATGGTACCGGTATCATAAGTCGGCTATTTCACTTTTAATGAATCACAAAATATGCATTAACCTTAGCTATTGTGGTGTTATTAGCACCGAGAGAACATTCGTCAACAAAATTACACCTTCAGAGTGGTTTGCACTTCAGGCATGCAACATTAGGACGACATTGTCAGTCTACCTGTATGTCTGTTTGTCTGTTAAAGTGACCTTTTCAGTTTTTTGCCTTCGCCTGTCTGTATGCTAATAATAATAAGCCTGATGCAGTTCTCCTCGACCATCAAAGCAGGGCGATTTTCAGCTCCTGGCGAAACGAACATCGTTAGAAAAGAGGAGGAAAAACGGACTAAATATCGAGATCTACTCTTTGAACTCGGCAGGCTTTACCCAAACCATTCTGTCAAGATGGTGGTTCTGATAATATGGGTCCTTGGTGGCACGATGGACGACACACTGCTCTCAAACTTAAAAATCATACCGGCTTGCCGTAATATGGCAGATATCTTTATACTCATCACGCGACTACAGTAGACGAGGGTGTTGAAGCGGAGACAGTTTTTAACAGGTGTGGCGTTGTTCCACCCCTAGGTAGGTGTAGGATGATGAAGGATGATTCCGTCTACGAGCTGAACGTCCTCTCCGTATTACTCGCATCTTCCTCTTTTGATATGAACCGTGGCACATTTGTCGATCCCAAACTCCATTCCGATAGCATGTGCGTACTCTTGCACCGCCCTTAAGGACTGATGGAGATCCTTTTCTCCGGAGGCATATAGTTTGAGGTCGTCGATGTAAAACAGATGGGTGACCTTATGCCTCCGGTTGCTGGGGGTGCCGCAGTTGTATCCGCGGGTTTTCCGTAGTGCAACGGACAATGGCAATAGTGAAATGCAGAAGAGAAGAGGGCTGAGGGAGTCTCCCTGAAAGACGCCCCTTCTGAAAATGACCTGCTCTGTTTGGACTCTGACTTGACCAGAAGTAGTCCTCCAGAGTGGCATCAGCTGTTCAATGCATCCCACAATTTGATCGGGTACCGCAAGGCTTCTGAACAAATGCATGATGAGCTCATGCGATGTTGTATCAAATGCCTTGCGATAATCGATCTAGGCCTTTGAAAGGTCACGCTTATACTTCACGGAGTCCTGCGTGATACATCTGTCGATCAGCAAGTTCTCCTTGCAGCCAGCGACCCCCTTCTTTGACCCTCTTTGCTCTTTGCAACACTCTGGCGTTTGAACCTTCTTCCGAACAATCCGAAACAGTTTTGAAGTGGGTTGTAGTCAATATGTAATGAATAAATAGGTTCGTGAAATGATTCTACATGCATCATATACCGGGTGATCACGAGGTGAGGTACGCCCCCTAATTCTTCTATAGTTTTAAAGATACAGGTTTTAAATTTGGTACGTCGATATATTACTCAAATACGCATATTTTAAATTCATTGCCGAAAATTCACCACTTCCGGTTTAACCGGAAGTGACGCCAAACTTTTTTTTTCAAATGACACCCTGTATAATTATTTTCATTATCTGGAAGAACACGCAATTTGTAATAATACTGTTTTACAAAATTGAAAATCGGTTGAAAAATAGCGGAGATACAGTTGATTGTTCAATCAAACAAAGTTGGCCATGAACATCAAACTCAAATCATCACAACTGTCAAACGGCGTCAACATTTACGAGAGGAAGGTTCGAGGTAAGATACAGCTGATAATTGAGCTTCTCATGAAATTGAAGCAAACATATTTTTCAAAAATTATAAAAAAATTCCTCAAAACGGAGTAGTACCCATAAAGAAATGCTCACAACTGCCATTTCTCAAATGGCAACATGCTCTTTTCACATTGTCGTATTGAAATATTATGAATTATCAGATTACTCGAATGAAAAGATTTGATTTTTTGCTTAGCTTTCGTAGGTTCAAGCCGCCTCTGTTTAAGAATATTCCATTTTGAGAACACTCATAATGAAACATCCCATATCTTCGATTCCTTTCAGAATTCTCCGAAACTTTTAAAGCGATTATTTGGATAATTCATAACTTTTCAATACGACAAAATGAAAAGAGTATGTTGCCATTTGAGAAATGGCAGATGTGAGCATTTCTTTATGGGTACCACTCCGTTTTGAGGAAATTTTTGATAATTGTTGGAAAATATGGTTGCTGCAATTACATGAGAAGCCCAATTTTCAGCTGTATCTTACCTCGAACCTTCCTCTCGTAAATGTTGATGCCGTTCGTCAGTTGTGATGATTTGAGTTTGATGTTCTTGGCCAACTTTGTTCGTTTGAACAATCAACTGTATCTCCGCTATTTTTCAACCGATTTTCAATTTTGAAGGACGGTTTTATCACAAATTGCGTGTTCATCCGGACAATGAAAACAATTGTACAGGGTGTCATTTGAAAAAAAAAGTTTGGGATCACTTCCGGTTAAACCGGAAGAGGTGAATTTTCGGTAATGGAGTCGACGTACCAAATTTGAAACCTGTATCTTCAAAACTATAGAAAAATTGGTGGGCGTACCTCACCTCGTGGTCACCCGGTATACGTATAAAATAATTTTTCACAATTAAAACGCTATATTTTCCTACAGTGCAATCCCCTATTGTCACGGAGAGGATCAAAACAAATACGATGACGTAGAAACTTAGAGAAGTACTCCGTAGTACTCCGTGTGGTACCATCAACATCAACCCCTCCAGCCGACGAAAAGAATACCGAAAACCGCTAGGTATCCGTAACTGTTGTAGTTGTCAGTACCGCAGCAAAGTGCAAGGTGAAAGTACCTGTGACCGTACCCTGTAGTAGTAGTAGTAGGTAGTGTAGGCGCTACCTGTCGCTCTTCGCTCGTCGCTGGCGCACAGTGTTTGTGTGAATCGGTGGTGAAGCAAAACGGTCGGTCGGTCGTTCGTTCGTTCATCTGCTCTCTTTCGTATCGAAAAGGAATCTCGCTCTGATTGTTACCTTCAATGAGAATCGAAAGGAGTTAAGGTACTGTTGAAATTTTTCTGATATTATCGACCGCTTGCTTGGTTGTGAAAATAGAAATGTTTACATTTCGGCTTTGAGGTAAACAAACTTCAAGATTCGTCGCGGCGATACTATATACAGTTAAAACGTCCGCATTTGCTCTGTCGGTGAATCTGAATGGATGATCTTTGTGGAAATAGGCGAGAAATTGTTAAAATTGCTTTCGTGATGTGATGTCGGCACTGAGCAAAGTCTGGCCGAATAAAATCATGATCATCGGCCTATGAATTTTGTTTTTCTTTTGATTCCCACGTAAACGTGCGATGTCAGATGAAATACCTCATTATTGAGTATGTCTGAGAGAAAGCTATGCACACACAACTGAAATTTCCTTAGTGCCAAAAGCTACTTCATTTACTACTTTACATCTCTTAGAACCAAAAATCGACCCAAAATCTGAAACTTTCCGGTTTCATTCAGTCTGGTTCACAACTTACGTCAAAAACCTCAGCTGGACCACCATATGAAAGAAATGTTAAAACGGAAAATTGCGGCCGAAATAAATTGCAGAAGTTATAAACAATAACGTGAAAGACAATAGGAATGGTTTGGTTTTTTGCAAATATTTCAAAAAATATTTGGGATGACCAAAATTTGAACAAATATCATAAAAAAAGTCCCACCTCACCGAACTGTACCGAATATTTTTAATTTATAAAAAAAAAATTTTTTAATCAACTATGCTTGTGTTAATTAGTTAAACCATACCAAATTTATATATAAAAACACTGATTATTTCAAAACTAAAAACCTTGATTTATTTTTACATTTTGGAGCTACTCTTGAAAGGGTTAAGAATCAATCCCTGTAGGAAAATTTGAAAAATTTTGAATTTTCACTTTTTTATCAACAATAAGAGATATCAAAAAATAAAGTATGTAAATAAAGCAATCAGGAGATTTTTTTATTCCAGTTATTTCGTTTTCTCATTTCTGTAAGCTATAAAACTAATGTCACTGAACTGTAATACGGAACCATCATTTTATCATTATTTTTCACGTTCTCTCATATTCTGAAAAAAAGTTTTTTATTAACTTTTCATCTGTTTGTTAAACAAACACTTTGTTATAAACAGATGAATTTTTGCGCAATATTCTTTTTTAAGCTCAAATGAATGTAATTTTTTTTTTCTATTCTTTTACTCATAATTTTCAAATATTTTCAAACATATTGTACTCAAAACACGTCTCCACATTAGTTTTTAGTATTTAAAGAACATATTGCACAAAAATTCATTTGTTTATAACAAATTTTTTGTTTGATAAACAACTGAAAAGTTAATAGGAAGTTTGCTTATCAGAATATGAAAAAATGGTTCTTTTTTATTAACATTTAGTAACAAAAAAAAATGTTGATTAACAAGTGCGTTTTTGGTCAATAAAAAAATGTTTTTGGGAAACGATTCCGTTCCTAAAAATCGTTTTTTTCATCATGGATTAGATTCTCAAAAAAAAATCAAAACTCAAAAATTAACTCTTATAGCAGTTATTCAAATAATTAAATTGAAAATAAAAAAATTATAAATAGCTTTTAGTAATAAGAAAACAAAATAATTAGAATAATTAAAAAAAAAGTTTTATGGTTGCTTTAATTACATTCATTATTTTTCAATACCTCTGATTGTTAAATGACATAGTGAAAAACTAAAATTTTTCAATTTATCCAAAAAAGATAATTCTCAACTATTTCAAAAGTAACTGCAAAAAGTGAAAAAAATGTAGGTTTTTAGTTCTGAAATTAATAGCGTTTTTATATTAACTTTCAACAGGTAAAAAATAAACAATAATTAACAAAAGCAAAGTTAATTGAAAAATTGGGTTAAAAAATTTTATTGACGAATTATTATTCATCAGTGTGTTTACATTTACTAAACTTTTTTTTTCCTCAATATTTCTTCTGATTCTAGCTGAATTTTCACCTCTAAATTAAATCTTTCTAACAAGTTTTGAAAATAGAGGCAGATCTAGTCTAGAATGTTTTTTGAATACAAGATCCATTTGCCCTTGTAGACTCCCAGATTTCCTTGAATTCACATTTTTTTTTTTCATTTGACATTTGTTTTTTTTTATCTTTTGAAATATCGCCCAACCTTGGTAGTTTCACCGAGAAATCGATCCAAATATTTCAGTCTTGGCAAAAAGCCAAACTATAGAATCATTTATATCTAAAAACGCCTTCCAAAGATTACATTCTCCATGAGTTCAAATTAATACTGAATTCCATCTCCAGCTTCGGATTCCTGAATCGACAGTGAATCGCAGACAATTTGACGAGCTGTCTCTTTCGGCAGTATGATCAGTTTGACTCATCGGTAGCCCGAAGACCCACAGAATATCTCAGAACTTTTGTGTGGGTCAACAGTTTGCAAAAAATCGAAACACTTCTTACTGGAAATGTTTTTGATTAATTTAAGCAGAAATAAATGTAATTTTTGTTATGTACCCATTTGGATGTTTACAAACAGTGTTTCCTTTCCTTTCAGTCCTCACTAAATATAAAAATTCTGCATCGCTTCAGAATATTTAGCTCTCTGTTTCCGCGATGATACCATCATTTGAAGAAAATTACTTGATTAGAGGGGTCCTACAGGGATAAATGGCAGGGCCCGTTGCATTTATTTCATACTTTATTCATCTGGATTGGCGTATCGACAAAGAGCGTTATACTGCGTACACAGATAATTTAAAAAAAAAATCATATGTTCAATGTTGATGAAAGATAATGATTAGTAATCGAATTCGCCAAAAAGTTGTAGAGAACGTATAGACACCAAAGTTTGGCAGATGAGACATAAACAGCCAAATTCCGGTGATTACAAAACAACAGGTGTAACTCGAATGACTTTGTTTTGTGAATTCAACTCGCATTACACATTCATTACCTACCTTTCCATGGTATGCACTTCGGATATACAAGCAGAATTATTGAATCAGAAGAATAATAGCCGATATTGCAGAAATAAATTACCACTTAATTTCGTCTGCCTAAATCTGTGGAAGACACGGTGAAAGGCCTTGAAGTGAGCAAACACACAGCTTCGACCCTCTGTGACTTTTCAAGGCCTTATTCTTACAGAAAATCGAAAATCCTTACCTATAGGAGTTGGTGTGCCCCAGGGATCTGTTCTGAGACCATTTTTTTTTTTTTTTCTGACTAACCCAAGGCTCAATCAAGTTTTTCGTACGTTCAAGAACGCAAATAGAAACGTGAATACAGTATTTTCGATTTAATTTCGAGAGCTCATCATCAGTAGTTTCCTACATCAGCACGACTTCATGAGATAGCTCCGGGAAGACTTACTGATGTTTTTGGTGGTGTGTTCACTTTTCAGCTGTAGGAAAACCCAGAAAACCTACATACAGCACCACCCCGGGTGGTCTACATTCCTACAGTAGTCTAGATATTTGTATGTTGATTATAAAAAATAAATAAATGAAGACTGCAGACTTCATATCTCGACTACAAATATATCTACATATATCTCTGCTTATCCATTTCTGTATATCTGTCATCATTGTCTATTTCTGCTTAATTGCTTCTGTATCTGTCTTCCGTGCCATTGCCTGCCTGCTCATTGTCTGTTTCTATCTTTCATCTCTTTTTGCTTGTATCTATTTACAGATCTGGAAAGAATATAAATAATGAAGTGGAAATTTACGTGGGATCCGAACCCAGGATCTCGAATACTGAATGATATTTTTCATTTGATTCTGTTCCTATTATTGATTTTCTTCTATGCTATGTAATAAACCAACTTCGAATCAGAAATAGTTATATTAACGTGAATCCCACATCTGACACCATTTGAGATTGAACAATGAAATTGGGGTATTATTCCAATTCGCGCTATCCTAGGAAGTGTCCACGGATGGAATAGTTGGTAAAACAATCCTTTCTTGTAGAGAACAAAAAAAATCATAACCTAACCAACTAGATTCATGGTTTTCGCATATTAATTATGTCATTTTCGATACTAAACACTCTGTACATGTCATATTAACCTCTAACGCGCAAAAATCCGTGACACCGTTACTATGAAAAACGCCGAGCAAAACAGCTATTAAACGGGTACTCGTCTTTTTGCATTCTAGCCAGATGATCTGACGACAATAATTCATACAGAAAATTGACATCAATTTACGGTAATACGCTAATTCTCGAACAAATCAACTCTCCTTTTTTTTTGAATAATCAATTCAGCTGAGCTCTCGTCACGGCTTATTTACAAACGATGTTAGCTGTATAAACGAATGTGAAATGGCAAAAATACTCGGCAGTAATATTTAAAAACCCGTTAGAAACAGCGGCCAATTGTAAATTCGATTCTTCAAGAAATTATCCGATGCTGATTGATACAGAGTTGCTCTGCGTATAACAGCGACAATTGGTAATAAAGAATAAAGACAAAAGAATAGCGAAGAACTGCTGCCCACTTGATAAATTGGTTAAGGCTTTGTGTGGGCCGAAATTTTAACTATAGCTATTCCTTTCCAGGCCTGAACTCCGTCGTATTTTCGAATCTCTTCCTAACGTTTCGCTAGCTTGTTTTTCAATAATCACTACAGTACGACATGTGAACTATTATATTACGAATGCGAAAACGAAGAGAAAAAATAAAGAAAAACGCTAATATGAGAACAGAAAGTTGGTGAAATGAGGTTGTTGCATTTTGAATAGTATACCTATGTTATTTCAAAGGCATGAATATGTAATACGAACACATATGGTAAAAATTATGGAACCAACATAATTAGTGAAAAGTATTTGGATAACTTATATCACTATATCTAAACGAGATATTGGCATGCATATGGGCTTCTTACGTCAAGTAATTCGGTTTCAATATACAATTGTTTCGTATCGAACCGTCTAGATTTCGTAAAAATAAGTTCAATTATTTTGAAAGATTCTGAGGTCCACCTGATCCGTCATTATATTTTGCGTACGTGTCAAGCGTTTTGCATACATTTCAAACGCTTGTGCAGACGTTTCGACCGTTTTGCGTGCGTTCAAAGCATTTTGCATACGTATCTAACGCTTGTGCGGACGTTTTGACAATTTTGCGTCCGTTCCAAGCGTTTTGCGTTTCAAGCGCTTATGCGAACATTTGCTGTAGGTTTTCCAACAGCTGAAAAGTGAATACATCACCTAAAACATTAGTAAGTCGCCCCGGAGCGCCACGGCAAATAATAATAATAGCCGTTCTCTACCCGCACAGGCTATGCCTTTGGGTACACTCAACGAGTGTTTATGAGGTAGTATTATTATTATATAATTATTATTATTTCAACAGCTTGTGATGACGTTTCGGTCGTTTTGCGTGCATTTCAAACGTTTTGCGAGCGTTCCAAGCTCTTGCAATGCGTTTCAAGCCATTATGCGGACATATCAAGCGACTGTGCTAACTTTCAGACCGTTTTGGGTGCGTTTCAAGCGTTCATGTGAGCATTTTAAGGGCTTATGCTGACGTTTCGTGTGCGTTTCAAGCATTTTGCATACGTTTCAAGCAATCGTGCAAACATTTCAACAGTTTTGCGTGTGTTCCGAGCGTTTTTTATGCGTTTCAAGCGTAAATGCGCACATGTCAAGCGCTTTTGCTGAGGTTTCGGCCGCTTTGCTTGCGTTTCAATTGTTTTGCAAGGGTTGCAAGCGCTCGTGCGGACTTTTCGACCGTTTCGTATGCGTTTCAAGCATTTTGCATACGTTTCAAGCAATCGTGCGAACATTTCAACAGTTTTGCGTCTGTTCCGAGCGTTTTTTATGCGTTTCAAGCGTAAATGCGCACATGTCAAGCGCTTTTGCTGAGGTTTTGGCCGCTTTGCTTGCGTTTCAATTGTTTTGCAAGGGTTTCAAGCGCTCGTGCGGACTTTTCGACCGTTTCGTGTGCGTTTCAAGCATTTTGCATACGTTTCAAGCAATCGTGCGAACATTTCAACAGTTTTGCGTGTGTTCCGAGCGTTTTTTATGCGTTTCAAGCGTAAATGCGCACATGTCAAGCGCTTTTGCTGAGGTTTCGGCCGCTTTACTTGCGTTTCAATTGTTTTGCAACGGTTTCAAGCGCTCGTGCGTACTTTTCGACCGTTTCGTATGCGTTTTGCGTGAGTTTCAAGCATTTTGCGTACGTTTCAAGCATTTTACATGCATTTCTAGCGCTTGTGCGGACATTCCAAGCGTTTATGCTGACATTTTGGCTGTTTTGCGTGCGTTTTAAGCGTTTTCATGAGTTTCAAGCGCTTGTGCGAATGTTTCGGCAGTGTTGCCTCCGTTTCAAGTATTTTGCGAGCGTTTCAATTGTTTTGCATGCATTTCAAGCGCTTATGGGGACGTTTTGACCGTTTCGGGTGCGTTTCAAGTGCTTTTATACAGACGTTTCAAGTGCTTGTGCGGACGTTTCAGTCGTTTTGCGTGCGTTTCAAGCGCTTGTGCGGACATTTCGTCCGTCTAGTATGCGTTTTGCGTGCGTTTTAAGCGTTTTGCATGCATGCGTTTCAAGTGCTTGTGCGTGAAATGGTCGATTTTCAAATTCTTCCAGAGGATGAGTTTATTACATCTCCACTGGTCTTTTCAGGTTTTACAAAATTTGAATTAGCCGAAGAATTATCGGGCTGAAATTAAATTAAAACAAAAATAATTTGAATCTGAACAATTAATCACACTTGCATAATTCACCATTAATGAATATTCTTATTTGTAATATTCTGAAGCACCCTCAATTAGTTTTCTACCTACATATGACCCTACCGTATCTCAGAATTTATCGAGAAAATATTTTAAAATCAATATAGTTTAGAACTCTCTTAGGTGATGACACCCAAAAAAAAATCAGATTCTGTTTACCCATATCTGCCTCAATTTCTTGATAATTTCTTGCATCACATAACGCATCTTGGCATATCTGAAACCGAAAACAACTACCATTCACAGGAATCGATACAAGACAATATTCAAATGATACCCTACTTACGGTTCATTACGAGCACTCGAATTCTATTACAAAACAATAAAGCCGGCGTTGCTGTTTCTATGATGATACAGTTACGTGTGATTGTAAGCGGCAAATCGCGAAGGATATAATTTTCCTATAACGAGGTAGTCGGACATCGCATTTTTGAAATGCTAACGTAATCCACAATAACTGGGTTAACAATGCAGAATCGTTCAGGTCCATTATAGGATCAGGTAAGTACTGGAAGAGGCTCGAAATCAAGAATCGCCACCGCCTATATTTCAGCTTACGAGGACTACTCAAAATTGCAAAAGCATTATATGGGTTCTAGCATTATTGTTGAATTTTTCCTTTCCCAACTAGATTTTATGTTAGTATTTTTTCTCATAATATCCAACAATTCTATATTACCGAGAACAAAAAATTTTTTATCCCATCACCACACCAGTAATTTCATTTCTATGATGCGCTGTTCGTTAACCAAGTTAACTCGAGGGCTGTGCCACATCAAAAGTAGGTGTAAAAATCGTCGAAATGTAATTCCAGTACTTACCTACATGTGAGTACAAATAATAAAGAAAAAGTAGGTTTCAATGAGGGAAATTACGAAGAAGTACAAAGAAGTACAAAAAAGTATAAAAAAGTATGTAAAAGTACGAAAAGGTATGAAAAACTATGAAAGAGTAAGAAAAAGTAAGAAGAAGTAAGAAAAAGTAAGACAAAGTAACACAAAGTAAGAAAAAGAAAGAAAAAGTTAGAAAAAGTATGAAAAAGCAATAAAGAGTAACAAGAAGTGAGAAAAAGAAAGAAAAAGTAAGAAAACGTACGAAAAAAGTACAGAAAAGTATGCTGGAGTAAAAAAAGTAATGCAAGAGTAACTAAAAATACAGGAAATTACCTTTTCCCGCCTATGAAAACAGACGGAAATTTGGTACTAATTTTATTATTCCGGTAGTTTGAAAGACACTGGACTTATTCAAGCTAATACTAAGTTCAGACTTGTATAGCTGTGATATTAAACGTGTGATAAACGCACCATTTTAATAGAAATTGTCCGAAAATAGTCGGAAAACAGTGTGAAAATAAGGTATGTATAGTGAAATAGTGAAATCTCAAGCATATTTTGACGCCGAAGAGTTTCAACAGTCGCTTTGTTTTTATCAAGTTGTCAGCTGATGAAAACGCAATTATCTCGTTATTCATGCAAAAGTACATAATACATGTAAAATCAGTATACTCATTAACATGTTTGAATGACTTAACTTTGGGACTTGATCCACAGAACTTGTTAAACATTATGTATTATACATCTCGTATGCGAAGGTATGGAAATTTGTTTCATTATAAGAATTCCAGAAAAATATTTATTACAGATTGACATCTCTCAATCTTTCCAAATTCTACTTCTTATATCGAAATTGCCAAATCTAGTGATAAGAGTACTCAGCTTTCATGGTCTAGTTGTCCATTCATTCGGTCAACTGGAAATTTGGTTTGAAGATGCATTATGGAATTTTAATGGAAAATACAAGATGACAAAATAGTTTTGAATTCATGGTACGATTCTATCAAAAATTCATATGTGGGAAGTTTCTAGGGTAGGATATTATAATTTTTTTGGCATAATTTGAGATGGCAAACAAGCTTTGTACCTTATGGTACGATTTTATTCAATTGCGCAATCCAATTTTTTTCTTTCGGTTAGGACTGATAATTCGAATTCCAAGTGGAAAAATAAAGGCAAACATCTGTCAGAAAACAACTACTTCCCTGGCTAATACCACGACGGACATTGAACATCTGACAGATATTTGTGCAACGTTCTTCCAAGAAGACCCAATTGCAAGTGCTTGTCTTATAATTAAACAGAGGATTATCCTTCATATGGCTGGGAATGACCACCTGCAGACATGTATGTTTCGAGGTTTATTGCCTCTCATCAGTGACAGGGTGGGTCGGACAACATTATAATTGTCCTGTCCCTGCCAAATGAATAATAATCAACCGTTTAACTAATATTTCCCCACGGATGACACTACGACCCACATCAAAGTTGATCGCAGCGCCATCCGCACGGGAAATCAAGAACAAGACAAAACTCTCCCAATAAGTAGCACAGACTCCGGAAAGAAATTTTTGTTGACAGATGTTTGCCTGTATTTTTCCACTTGGTGAAAACGCTTAGAGAGAAGGGTACCCCGTATTCTTTCACATTCTTTCAGTTAGATTATTGAAAAATCTCGTGTACAATGCAATCCTTGAAGAGCACATCTGCAGATATAAACCTGCAATTTAATCATCCAGTCAGTGATATATTTATATTTTTTGAAAAAGAGATCAATGTCAAATTACCCGAGTATTTGAACCAATCATTAATCATTTTATGGTTTTGACAACTTTCTGATTGAATCGAAACTTGATCTGGAGTAGGATTTGAAAGCTCTAGAAGATATTTTACAAAAACAAATTTGTTGTAATTTTCGAGAATGATGAGAAAACATTATTCAAGGCCGTTTAAAAATCATCCAAATGAATTTTCCATGTCCCCTAGTCATCTAGTTTTGCTGTTTTCACAGAAAAAAAATTAAATGATACACCAGATGGAAAAACTAATTATAAAAAACAAAATTGGCCAGATTACCACCAGAAGTGGAAGAAAAGTTTTCCCTCCCAATTGTCATTTAATATTGTTTCCTCGATGTTTCCAAAACATTTTTCATTATCTACAACTGTGTTGAATATTTCTTTCATGCCAAAAAATACAAAGCACATTAGCTACCGGTTGAAAATTTGAATTTTTGGTGTTTTTCCCTTGTCATTTTATCATTGCTCATCGAAAGCATTTTGATAATGAACTGTATACTGAATTGATTTCTGCATTCAAATGTATAGATGAAGCTCGGCGAAAGCCTTGAAAATTCAGTATACAGAACAGACAGAACACCACTTGCTGTAGCCATAGGTAGTTTCATGTTTACAACAAATGCATAAAACTAGGTAATAATATGAATAATATTGTCGAAAATTATTAACCAAGGTGTTAACGCGAATTCAGATTGAAGAGGACCGCATGTCAACGTCTACAAAAAAAGATAATAGTATGAAAAAGTATGAAAACGTATGTGAACGGAGAAAAGTTATACGAAAAAGTAGTAATTATTACAAAAAGTACAAAAAAGTAGATGAAAGTATGATATCTTTCGGAAAGTATCGACAATAAAATACATAAAATCTACTAAACCCTTTGTATTTATATCAATCCCATTATAATTATTATAATTAACATAATATGTAACATGGGTGTGATTCTATAACTTGTAAACATACCTGTGGCGGTATAATCACAACCACCAACACTGATAATATGTTATTATTCAATTTGTCGTTATTAACTCAAATAGTTCTGAATTCATTGGACCATTATCGTTATTGGAGCCTACTTGAACCATTCTTGTATACTTTCATAATAATCTAATTTCCTATGAACATGTAAATGCAATAAACTGTGCCTTTCCAACATACTCGACATATTCCTATACCTTTACTCCTTTATTTATCCAATTTTCAAAATACTATGTAGAAAAACACAAACATAATCAAACAGTATAGGTATATGTAGGTGATGCAGAGCTTTTATTCCACTAAACCAGTCATAATAAGTAGGCAATCACCCGTATAAACTTTCTGACATACCCTGTAGTCAGAAAGAACCAAACTTTTCAGAAAATACTGAAAAAACTCGAAAGTATAATTTCATGCATTTTCAGTCTCCTCTGAAACCCCCCAGTACTACTGCACCTCAAAAAACTTCTGAAAATACAACTCGAAAATATACCACCCTGTACATGTTTTAAAGGTAAAGAAATTTGACATGATGAATATCCTTGAGTATCTTTTCAATGGTCTTATAGTTTCTCAAATAAGACAAAAATGCCATATATCCTTGCTATCTTAAATTTTCACCTAGGAATTTTCTACCTCTATGATATGATATAACGTCAATTCAATGTATCATTGTATTTCTGTCATATGTCAATTTTCAATTTATTTGACCAAACCGGTACCGGAATGGGTCAAATAACAAATAAAACGCAGCTTTAGTACTTCAACGAAAATAATAACAATTTGCGTTTTTTAGCGCCATCTATGAAAGGTCGTTCGCTTTATTGCTCTACACTAACGGCAGTTGAAAATTCGAAGTTCAGCGTAAATTGAAACTCCCGAAAACAAACGTATTCCATTAATTGGAACCATTTGAATAGTACGTTTGATGCCACATATTTCTAAAATAGAAAAAACATCTACAATATGACTGTTTCGGTTTCGAAAAATACAAGTCCTGGGACGTCAGGATTATGCGCAGTTAAATGAAAGTGGGCGAATTTGAACCTCAAGTGCATACTTCTGATCAGAACCGCAATTTTTCAGAACCAGAACAAACCTAGAACCTAGTATAGGTTCCTATAGTTTCATACTACCTAACATACTTTTTACAAGCGTTAAGCGTTGGGGAGTTTTTTGTTAGCTTATTTTGGCCTCGAAATGTAAAAATACCTATGAAAGTGAAGGTATTTTATCCAGCTGAATTGAGTTGAAAAAAAGTAGGTCTTTGACAAAGGAAAAACCATTTCTTTCTTTGTTGGTGAATCAACTTACCGCGAATTGTCAATTTCATCTTTCGATTCGCTGTCGACAAGTCCACTGGTGGAAACTGAATTTCGAGGCACTAATTCTTCTCTTTCCATTACTTTTCAAGAACACCTTTCCTGAATAAAATTCATGACATCTACCTGTTAAGAAATACTTTGAGAACAAAGAAGTGTCAAGTCTAATTAATATTTGTTCCAGAGCCAACTTCCTTCATATTTTCACCTCAATACATGATTGGTAGGTATCTGATCGTCACGGAATGATAAATATACAGTGCTGATGCAAAATTATTCGCAACTTGAAACTGTTGAATGCAAATTTATCGACTTGCTTCTGAAGACATGACTGTACTACAAAGATGATTTTCAATTTCAGTACCGGTTTTATTTGGTTCTGTCATAATCTTCTCAATACTAGAGATTGCCATTTGAGTTTTACAAATTATGCCGTCTTATTTTTCGGACGTCGACAGGCATGCATCTTTCATGCCTGTGACATTCCTCGTCCACGCGTTTTTCACAATAAATAACTGTGCTGTCGAGTTTTGGAGCGAGTTCTAGTGAATATCCACAAAACGCATATATTATGTATTTTTGACGTTTGCACCTGAAAACTGGAGTGGGATTCCGTATAGTCGACAGTTATGTCTCTTTCTCTCCGATGAATTCAACAATAATGACATCTCACTTATTTGATTGATGATAAAATTCTATGGTACACGGAACCCCACCCCTGATTGCTCCATGCGGATCGCCTATATTAAGTCTGGTCGATTGGAATTCTTGCCATAGAGAGTAATTCATGTATTTGATGGGTTTGAAACACAAATTGGGGGAAACGAAAAACGTTTTCGACCATTTCCATTTTCCACTAATTCTGAAAGAAACGATTTGATCGAATGACTTTCGATAGTTGAAAGTAATTTTCCACACAAAAATTCCTCTGTCTCTTCGAACAGCTGGAGTATATACCTAATGAGCCGTCTCTTAAACAATCTGTAGAAATAATTGTTTGTATTGTTCCAAGTGAAGAAAGACATGCCACTTCTTCAAGCCGGCGGCGAAGATATTGTTTGAATAGGAGAAAATTGTTGATGGGTCCAGTTGTGAAACGCCGGTTAGTTCATTATCGAATTGGCAAATAAACTTTCTAATGCATTTTCTTGAAATTCTCACGGAAATAATGAGAATTCAGGAAGGAATAATTATCAGCTTCACTCAAAATATTAATGAATTAATGCTGAGGTTTCTTCACGTATAAATTATCTTCTGATATAATTTTTCTAATGCGTACACAAAGCGTTGGCTCATATATAGGAAATGGGGAAATTATAGTCGGACAACGTACAGGGTGGGTTAGAGAAAACGAAACAAAACAAACCAGATTTTTATAAAAAAAACAGAAACAAAAATTTCTATGTTTTTATAACACTTTTATCTACACTTTCTTTGGCATTAAAAAGGAAATTAAATAACCTGGCATATGCGGTTTGAATGTTACTTCTACATTGTTTTTCCTGAAAACTCGGTCACAATTCAGAATTGAGTCAGAAAACAACGCCTTAAATTTGCTCATAAATTAATAAACTCACCCTCAGGTAAAACAATTGGAAACTAGAAAATTATTTGTTACCCTAACGTACTATAGAAAAAGAACTGCAAGAGTTTTCATGAAAAACATCGTAGAAGTAACATCCAGACCGCATTCCAGGTTATCCAATTTCCTTTTTAATGCCAAAGATAGAGTAGATAAAATGCAACAATCTGCAGTTTATTCCAGTCCAGAGTGTAACAGTGTTTATGTAGGGTAATGTGGACGTAGTTTTTCAAAAAGATACGTTGAACATGAATGGTCCTTCAGACTGGAAAAAAGTTATTCAACATTTTCAAATCATTCCTCAGAATGAAATCACCAGTTCCCGAATCCAAACGATGCGGAAATTTTGCATTATGCAAGCAAAGGCTTGATACTGAATTTTTTGAAATCTTCAGAAATTCATAAGCATATAAATTGTAGATGTAACGTACTGAATGACCAATTAGATTTGGTATTTTGCCAGTTTTTAACTCATCTCGTCCTAATAATCCGACATAAAAAAATACAGGTAGTAATCCATAACAGGTCAATTTAATTTTGTTGTGAAATTTATGTAATTATTTTAGGATAACTAATATTCATTAATTATTTTAGGTAATATTTTTGGGTACTCTAATATTAGGTTTTTAGTTAATATATAAATAGTTGTTTGAAAATGTCCATATAGGGCGAAACTGCAGTAACGAGGTGTTACAAATTAAAGTGGTATAAAAACAGAATTTTTCTTATCTCATTTTTTATGATGATCACCTACCACGTTGTAACGGCTACATCCATCAATTTAAACCAGATTTTGTTTATTCATCCGCTGAAAATAAAAGTTTTTTCATTTTCTGTAGTTTTCAGAGGATATCGTGAGGCCCAAGAAAAAGTAGATAGGAACTGGTGTTGGATATTGTCAAATGCCTTGCCATAATCGATCCAGGCCATCGAAAGGTTACGCTTATACTGCACGGAGCCCTGTCGATCAGCAGGTTTTCCTTGCAGCCAGCGACCCCCTTCTTTGGCCCTCTTTGCTCATATATGCGTTCCTTCGACTGCAGAGAGTATTCGCGTGTATGAGATGCGGGTAAACATCTTGTAACATGCGTTCAAGCATCAATCGCCAAGGCTGACTACCCAGAAAGAATGACGATCACTACTATTCCCTCAGAACAAATGAGTTTCAAACAGTTACTCCCATTATAAAATGTTTGAGGCGAACATGACTGCAACCTATTTAGATATATCAGACAGAATGGAAAACAAATTAAAGTTCCATATGATAAAGGCAGTCAATGAAAAATGACACGGATAAAATGTCTGTTTGCAAATGATCCTATAATGTCATCATTAAAACTGATGAGTATTCATTATTTTTGCATAATATAGGATGTGGCTGGCTATTTCCTAAGTTGTGTTTACTAATCGACAGAAGCAAATTCACTGGTGATTGAACTCAAGAAGGATTATGCTCACCAAATTTGCGATTTCCGGATTCTACTGTTATTTTTAAAAGAACATTATTTATTTCAGTAGTGTTAATAATAATAATAATAATACTCCCTCATAAACACTCGTAGAGTGTACCCAAAGGCATAGCCTGTGCGGGTAGAGGACGGCTATTATTATTATTTGCCGTGGCGCTCCGGGGCGACTTACTGATATTTTCGGTGGTGTATTCACTTTTCAGCTGTAGGAAAACCCGGAAAACCTACAGTACCACCCAGTTGGTCGGTGCGCACTTCAAGCAATAGAACCACCAGAGCACAGAGCTGTATAAATCAATTCATCTGATTTTTTAGCATGGATACGGAAATGGAAATCATTCGTTGAAAACAGTTTTGATTTCCTGAAAAAAAATATACAGGGTGTTTCACTCCTCATGGAAACACCCCCGTATCTTCCGTAATTTTCAACGTAGAACCATGAAATTTTCATGATCGGTAGATACATTAGAAATGAACTCACTGCACAAAAAGTGTCATTGCACGTGATATACACTGCACGCCAACGGCGATGGAACCATCCATTTTTCCGGAATGTTATATAAGGAGGCAAAATTGACCCGAAATTCCTTTGAGTTCTTGTTCAGAATCCCCAAATTACTACTAATTCACCTGCCTCCTGGAAAATTTTCAGTCCTGAAAAATTCACTTCTCATGGAAACGCCCCCGCATCTTCCGTAATTTTCGACGTCTAACCATAAAATTTTCAGGATAGACAGATACACTGGAAATTAACTAACTGCACAAAATGGGTGGTTTCATCGCTGCTGGCGTGCAGTGTATGTCACGTAGGATAATCCCATTCGTATAGAGAATTCTTCCTCTAGTGTAATCATGTGTGATCAGCATTTTTTCAAAAAGCCTCTTCAATCTGTGAATCAGCTCGCTTGTGGAATCCGTGGTGACACAATTCACGATAGCAAACTCTTTACCTAATATCGCTCATGTTACAAACTAACATTTTCCATTTCAGTAATTCTCTTCGTCCTTCATTTTAAAGTGATCGCAAAATATCATATTTCATTCCAAAAATGGAGTACTGTTGCCATTTAAAACACATAGGTAACAAGCTGACGTAATTTATACGTTAATATTTGGTCATTTATAGTCACGGACGTCATATGACCCGAAAATGTCTTGATTTCGACATACTAAATGAGATGTCAATCGGACGTCACAAATATGCCGTCATTTTCACGTTCAGGTCATTATTATCTATTGTGATTGATTATTATGACCCTAATATATCTAGGATATCCACAGTATTATTGCATATTCACACTTTAGCTTCCAAATGTGTGTCCTGTTTGTTATTACTGATTAAAAAATGTGTTCTTCCATTTGTCTGTTTGAATGACCCTACGATAGAAATTCTCATTCAGAAAGATACACACTGACGTCACACTACTTCATCTAAGGACGTATTTTTGACGTCATCCTGGAATCACCATTTTGACGTCATGATAATAACGTCAATTGTCAGTGACTCATAAAGTCATATTGACGTTATTATGACGTCATTTTGGAGGTCACTCGTGACGTTAGACATGACCAAATAATAATAATAATAAATATGCTTTATTACCATATGACAGAATCTTGTCGACAAGATTACATGAGAATCAATAATTTGATAACTTTCATGGTCTTGGTCAATGCAGAACCTCAAATTGATGATGTACGTATTCCATTCAAACAGTAAATCAGTATAATAAACTGGGATAAAACTGAAAAAAATATCAGCCCCCAAAGTAGTTCTGGGTGAATAATGTACTTGTTGATGAAGATTCCTTTCCCTCACGACAAACATGCAAAACACTATTCGAATTCTATAGAAGCAATAATTTATGGGTGGTCCATAAACATATGCAATTACATAAGTTATAAACAAGGTTGTGCTAATATTTGAATCGAATTATTTAACAGCAGTGCCAGCCAGAAATTGTGCAATCAATTAGCTTGTTGGTTATTCATTTCTCTATTCGCTTCCTGAATGAAATTAATAAATTACGAGAGAAGCCAAAAATCAAAATTATATAAATGGTAAAAAGTTGGATAACTTACCAATAAATACATAGAAAGCAACAGTGAAAGGGGGAATAATATCTAGAATCTAGTTGAGCTGTTGGAAGCTTTGCTTTTGAATATTCTGAGAAAATATTAGTTTTTCCAACATGATGGATAGGAAACAGTGGTACTGTCAAATGGCCACCACGTTCACCTGACCTGGCTCTTTTAGACTTTTTATTGTGGGGTTTCATAAAAGATAAGGTATTCGGATCAACGAACATTCAATGAGATATCGTGAACGACGTTGATAGGAGTATTTTGACTTTTACTTCTGTTTGTAACTTGGTATATTACATTTGCTTCTGATATTGGAGTGTATGTATATATTTGAGTTCTTGATTCAGAAAATATTGTTACTTACTTTTTTGAGGGAGCTTTGAGCGGAAAATGTTTGATTATACAGTGATCATGAGCAAAATGGGCCGTGATGGTCGTGTGGTAGAGTGCTCGCCTTACAAGCATAAGGTCATGAGTTTCCTTGCTCGCACAAGCTCCTAGAAGCTTCTGAGGGGTTTCTCTCTCTGGAAAACCTGTAAAATTGGTTACAAAATTAAAAATAAAAAAAACGTCGAGAAATACATGTAATTAATAGCTGAATTTGTTAAAACAGTGGCTACTGAACTTGATGAAAAAAACGAGAGGCCTATATTTAGAACAAAAATGTTGACTAGGGAACGAAACGTCTCATTGGAAATTGGTTCATAAATATTACACGATAGTTTTTCGAGTTCGACAAAAAAATTCCCTTTTTTTGGTTAATCCTTCATCCAATTCAATTTTTGATGTGATATTCGGAATGAGCTCGTCGATATACGATTGAGGAAAGTTTGTTAATTTTCGAAACATGAAAAGTAAAAATTTTCGACAAGTTTCAACCAGATATTGCAGAGGTTCCGTGAAAAGACTACCAAACCTCTATTTGACTCGGAATCGATTCCAAATTCGGTGAGCATTTACAAAAAAGGAATTTTTCCAATATGAAAAAAAATGCCAAAAAATTTTTTTGGCTCGCTCTCAACTATGGATGAACTTTTCAGCTCGAGAACGGTTTGACATAGGGCAATTCTGCCAATGCCTATCGATTCAGGATGACTGAATTAGTATATTCTGTGAATTTGAAATCGATCAGCGGAAAAAAAATCACTCGAAAAAAGTCAAAGACCCCCAAAAATCATAAGAACTACAAAATCTTCAGATTCACTTGAAATTCGCACTATATACGCAAAATTTCATGCTGATTCTGAAAATATATGATTTGTTTATACTCAGATACAAGGTAATGCATAAAAAACGTCAAAATTATCTAGCACAAATTTTTCGAAAATTTTAAATTTTCATTTTTCGAAAAATCGCAAACGAATCTCGACGAGCTGATTCCAAATATTACCTCAAAAGTTTAATTCGACAAAGGATAACCAAAAAAGGGCAACTTTTGGCGAAAAAATGCACCTATCCACAAAATCGACATTTTCTCAGTAAACTAGCGTTCTAATTCAAAGAGCGGCTTTACATTATGCAATTTTCATGCAATTTTTGTGCAATGCAAGACTAAATTTTACATTGCGCTTGCGCCCATGCAAGTTTCGTGCAAGCCCAAAAAAATTTCGACTGGTTGAAATTTTCACGCAATTCGTGAGCAATTCTAGTGAGTTTTCTGGTGAGAAATTCAATTCCAATAGCACACTAAAGTACCTGTAGATATTGTGTTTCGAATGTCTCCTAACCTTTAACTCCAACTTAAAAAAGAAATAGAAAATTTGGCACAAGCGTTAGTGATGAATGGAATGTCATTTTTCGAATTTTAGTAAAGTACAAACCAACAAAATATCAAAATATTTTATTGAGGTTAGATTTTCTCGAAATATATTATGTTGGTATAAACTGCTGGCAACACAACAATAATTGCATAAATGTAAGACTCAATTTCTACATTGCCTTGCAATACCTGTCTTGCATTGCAAATGCATTGCATAAATGTAAAGCCGCTCAAAGAACAACTACATTTTCGGATTCAGACGAAAATTTTCCATCGGATCAAGTAATATTCGCGAGGATTTCGCATTCCTAAATTCACAGGCGATCAAAGTCCAATAATGCAAGATTTGATATTGAAGGAAATCGAATTTTCGATATTTTTTTTTAACTTCCCTCAAACGTATCTCGACGAGCTTATTCCAATTATTACCTCAAAAATTGAATTCAACAAAGAGTAACCATGAAAATGCATTTTTTTTGGCGAAAAAATGCACCTATCCACAAAATCGACATTTTCTTAGTGAACTAGCGTTCTAATTCAAAGAACAACTACATTTTCGGATTCAGAAGAAAATTTTCCATTGGATCAACTGATATCCGCGAGGATTTCGTATTCTTAAAATATTCACAGGCGATCAAAGTCAAGTAAGAAATCGAATTTTCGTTTTTTTTTTTTAAACTTCCCTCAAACGCTGTAGCACTTTCTGAATTAATTATCCCAATTCATTTCCATTAACCATCAAGAAGGTTCTCACTTAGCTTGAAATCCTAAAAATCAAATAGATTCAGTTGCTTCTTGTTGATCTATAGTGTATGAAAATTGCATTCTCCCAAAAACTACTGATTGAAAAATTATTTACATAATGTACACCCAATGCAACTTCTTGTTAAAACCATGGATTATGATTCTTCAGTTCTTGACAAATATAAACGCACTTCTCTCATCACAGGTCCCAAAAACCTGACTTACTGAATAAACAACTCAATTGAAAACTAATTATAACCCCTAACCAACCCCCGTCTCGACGCCCATGTTCACATCTTGATAGACAGCTCGAATTGTTTTCACCTGAAGTTATTCTCAATCAAGTCTTGATCAGAATCAAAGGCGCGTTTCATACTTTTGATGAGTTCTTAGCCTTCAGTTGTTTTAAGTAGTTCATGGATAACTCGATCGTTCTGATAGACTTGGTATTCGAAATTTTTCGATAAGCGTTCGATTCGCGATTTTTTTACGCCGATAGTCTACTGCAGTCATTTAATTAAAGTGAAATCTCGATTCCAAGGCAAAGTTCGATACTTTTCAGTGTCCACAGAAACGTTTGACAATAATTCTGTGTGATTATACATGTTATGTCACTTTCTACAGGAAGCTAGCTGGGTGTTAATGTTGATCTCAAACTGTGGTTGAACCTTTGAAAATATCCTGTAATTGACAGTGGACGATGTAATATTATCAATTTTTGAGAATATACATAAACAAATGAAGTATATACCTGTAAAGTTTGATTTGAGGACAATATCTGACGAAACAACTATTTCTCTGGATAATACATACATTAAAATATTGTTATAAAAGACTGCAGTGGTTTGTAGTTTAGTTTTATTGAAACATAAAAGTGTACAAATGTTCTGGTTCACATAGCATTACTTTGTAATCGTAACGTGACTACCACGTTATTTTATAACCTGGTCATTCAAAAAAGCGGGTAACATTGACATTTGACAAGACGTACAGATGACAGATAGGCAGGGATGCCAAAGTATACATAAAACATAGAATTAGGTCATGTTCACACTTCAATATAAAATACTTCTAGCTCCAAAAACTCCATTCGGAGTAACTATTTACAAATTTGAGATTGAAACAATTCTGATACTTAAGATTTTTTTGCATTACATTCGTTACTTATTAGTTGATCATCTTTTCGGCCGATGTTCATTTCACCAGGAGCCGAAAACTCGATCACGAAAATCGTTCCACTTTGATGGTCGAGGAGGACTACATCAAGCTTATTGGCTTCTATTTGGGTGAGGGTGGGGAATGAGTAGTTCCAGTAGATTCGGCACTTCTCATTCTCTACAACGGACTCAATATTTTCCGGAGCATATGGCAACCCGGGTGTCTCGTCAATACCATACGAGTGTCGTAGGTGGTGTATACCTGTGGATATAGGCTGAGACCGCATGAGCTGGACAAGCTAAAAGCAAATGCATTATGGTCTCAGCTGCCCCAGGACACGCTCTGCATCTAGTGTCAGGGACCTCTATACCCATCACGCGACTACGATAGACGAGGATGTTGAAGACACCATTTTGGCAGGTCATTATGAATCCCTCGGATTCCGACTTCAGCCCACTTGAGCTGAGAAAAGCGAAGGTCAAGTTTCTGGATAAACCAAGACCTTCAATGTTCTTGAAGAAGACCCCATGTATTGGCTTATCCTTATAATAATAATAATATTAATAATAATCGTCTTTATTATTTTCAAAGTAATAGTAACAAAAAAAAAACAAGGTACAATTCATTTTGTATGAAAATAAAGGGCGAACTTCACTTCATCCAACGAATACTTCGAATTGTTCTTCCACTCAACCCATAACATGTCTCTATAAATGTCTCTTTCAATAATAAATTAGTATGCCTGCTGAAAAAAGAAAAAAAAACAATCACAGATCATTCCATTCTCATAAAAAAAAAGAAAAGTGAAAAAAAAATAACTAGTAGTCTCTTCTATTGTTTCGTTTCAAACAAATACTTTTTGTAAATTTTTTTGAAATTTCCTAAACTTTCTTTCATAAAATGTAGGGGAATCAGATTATACAGCGATGTAATTTGATAGCTGAAGGAGCGTCTGAATGTTTGAGTTCTGAAAGAGGGCGGAGTAAGAGTTCCCTTATATCTTATATTCAAGTTATGGATATCAGTTCTGTGAGTGACTTTGCGATGCAGATAAGAGGGTATCTTCGTTACTAAATTCTTATGATATAGACAAACACTGTGAAGAACTCTCCTGTTTTCCATGTTCAACCAGCTTGCCTCGCGAAATTTATGAGAAATACGTTTCCTTTTACGAATTCCGTAAATGAGCCTAAGACACGAGTTTTGAACTCTTTGTATCTTGTTTTTGAACGTGTTAGTTAGATTAGGGCCATACAGAATGTCAGCATAATTGAACAATGACAAAACAAGCGCCTCACACAGCATAGATTTAACTGGGGTTGGAAGGAGATGCCTGTTGCCATATATCAGTTTAATTGATGGGTACGCTCGTTGAATAAGTTTATTGACGTGTTTTTCGAATCTCATGTCAATATCTAGCAGAACACCAAGATTTCTTGCTTCCTTCACTAATGTAAGTGACTCATTGTTAATTTGTAAATCAATTTCGCTCGCAATTCGGTTATCATTTCGAGAAGTGAATACCATCATCTTTGATTTTGAAGGATTAATTAGTAGGCAATGATCAGCTGCAGATTTGACAAAAGATTCCAGGTCTCTATTGATCAACGTGGTTGCATTGTAGAATTCATGTTGAGGAAATCTATAGTAAAGCTGAGTATCATCTGCGTTCAAATGAATTGAACAATTTTGAAAACATTTCACTAAATTCGCGGTATACATTGTGCATAACAAAGGCCCTAGAATGGATCCTTGAGGTACTCCTGATTTCAGTGCCAAATATGTAGAGTTAGCATTGTCTATATGAACCTTTTGTTGTCTATTAGAGAGATACGACTTCATCAAAGTTATAGAATTGTGTGAGAGTCCCGAGTAGTGAAGTATTTCTAGCATCAATTTATAGTCCTTTGCGGAATCCGGATTGTACTGAAGGAAGTAAAGAATATTCCATTAGGTGTTTTCGCAATTGAACTTCCATTGCTCGTTCTGCTACTTTGGAGAGAATAGGGAGAATACTCAAGCCTCTCAAATCTTTCAATTCTGTTGGATTTGTTTTTTTCGAAACCATTTTGACGACAGCTTTTTTCCATGCATCGGGAAATATATTTTTTGTTAAACAGATGTTGATAATATGAGTGATATACGGAATGATATGGGGACAACATGGTTTGATGAGTTTTATATTCAAGAAATCGCATCCCATTGCGTTTGTTTTGATTTTAGAAATGGTTTCATATACAAAAAGATCATTCACCTCTTGAAATACAAATTTAGTTTCGACTAAAGAGTTGGATCCATAAAAATTCATAAGTTCATGAGGTGGTGATCTAGCTGGAATCGAGTTTATTAAAAAATTATTGATTTCATCTACGTTTTTGAGTTCATTTGGCAAATCCCTAGATTTATCGGTTATTATTTTATTATTCTTAAGTGTTTTCCACATTTCATTTCTGTTAGTGGTATTAAGTTTCTGAATGAAATATGCTTTCTTCTCTCTTTTAACTGCTTTATTAATATAATTACGCATTTCTTTGTAGAATTGTAGAATTTCTGTCAACCACGGAGCCCGTGGTTTCGACACCCTAGAAGTAACAACTGGTGCATGTCGATCAAAAGGATTTAATGAACTGTTTACAAAAAAATAAACTTTTTCATCAATATTATCCTGATCAAAAATTCTGAAAAAAGAGGTGTTGAAAAGATCTTTCTGAAATAGATTATGATCAAAGTATTTGAAACTCCTGTAGGTGTGGAATCGTGAAGTTTGTTTGTCGTCATCGACTTTTAGCTCACAGTACACAAGCATATGATCAGATATTCCATTTGAATCAGTCACACCTGTCTGAATAACATATTGCTCGTTCGTGATTATAACATCTAATAGTGTGGATGTTGTTTCTGTTATCCTAGTGGGAACGTCCACAACTTGAAACAGATTAAAGGAATCCAAAATTGTACAAAATTTTTCAACATTTCTAGAGTTAATATCCAATAGATTTATATTGAAATCGCCACAGCAAATCAATTCATCAACAGTAGGACAAATAATGCTGAAGGCATCTTCTGAGTCATCCAGAAACTGCGATATTTCCTGACGAGGAGGTCTATATGCTACACAGACTGCAAAACTTTTTCTTCCAATTCTCAGTTTTACCCAAAGGTGTTCAGAATTTGTTACATTTACTTCATATAGTAACTGACTTTTGAAATTATTTTTGCAGAAAATACAAAGACCACCTCCTCTTGTGTCCCGATCTATTCTGTATAATTTGAAACCGTCTACTTCGATAACCTCATCAGCAATATCACTTCTGAGCCAGGACTCACAAATTAGTAACAAATAAAAGCGGTGTTCAGACATCAGTAATTTAACTTCATGCAAAGATGGTAACAAAGATCTCACATTTATACTTCCTATTTTGATTGTTTTCATGTTCTAAAAATAAGAGATATTGGGTATTTTTCTTTTTTTCCCTGACGAATGAAATAAAATAAAGTATCTTGTTTCTTTCAGCAGAACAAAAGAAAGGCACAAAAAGCGAATTTGTTAGTCACGACTCAATTGCACATATAACGTGACATCTATTATTTTTACAATTTGGCATATTTATTGAGAGAAAATATGAAGAAAATATGTACCAGGAATAGAAATCACAAAGAAGAAAATATGAAGACAAAAATCACTTGCTTATTGGATAATATGATGTAACGACAAAAAAAAATGGAAAGAGTCTTACAATCGATTTACATCATCCATTCATTTTATTTTAATCACTTCCTCTTCATTGTTGAATTTGGCGAAAATGTTGGCGAAGTTTGTCCATACTCTCCCATTGTTGCTAACTTTTGCAAGGGCAGCTCTGTAGATGTTCATCCGATCAGCCGTAAGGTCCTCTTTAACCACAATGCCAGTGGATGTCAGATTTTTTTTATAATAATAATACTAATAATAATAAATTTATTGCACATATTACATAGAAAAAATGTAACAGCCAAAATGTATGAGTCATAATATTTGGGTTACTTCAAATTAATCGATTGATGTATTTTTCAACGGAATGAGGTTCCAGCTCAATCAGTAGCTTCAATATAGGTTTTTTCACTGCTTAAAGGTAAGTTTTTCAGTATTCGTATAGCTCTTTTTTGGATTTTGCCTCCCCAGAAAATAATGCCGTATCTTCCTCTCGAGTAGAAATTTGCAAAATAAGAGTGAGGTAGGGTGTTGCTTTTCTTTTTATTTGTCGTGAGTTCATATATAGCTGTAGAAGCCTCTCATTTTCCGCAGCTTTGACGTGGGCTTTTTGCTGAACGGGTTCCAACTCGGTGACAGAGTTTGGGTTCGTCCGTTCAGTGTCGAATACGAGACCGAGTTCATCGGCTGCACGGGTTGCTGCCTTGAAAAGAAATGCTCCAATCCCTGCTTTTTCAAGGTCGTTTACTAAGCAGAGAAGGAGATCTGAACTCCTGATGAATTTACATGCTCCATCCAGAACCATTATGTTATGTAGGCACTCCAAACTCAAAAGTCCACGGCCTCCCTGTTGTCCGAGGAAGTATAACCGTAGAATGGACAATTTAGAAAGCAATCTCCTATGAAAATGCATCAATTTGCGAGTTTTTACGTCGAGTTGTCTCAGCTCTTCTTGAGTCTATTTCATTACTCTAAAGGAGTAAAACAGAATCAGAACGGCAAGCATATTAGTTGCAACAACTCTGTTCTTCCCCGACAGTTCTGATCACCAGATCTGTCGGAGTTTATGTTGATACTTGCCGCAGAGAAAGTTTTTAACAGTGGCTAACTCTTGGGTGTGGCGTTTTCCCACCCCTAGGTAAGTATACGTCTCTCCGGCATCCAAATCTGACGTCTACGAGCTGACGTCCTCTCCGTATTCCTAGCATCGTCCTTTTTTGAAAAGAACCATGGCACTTTTGTCGATCCCAAACTTCAATCCGATAGCATGCGTGTACTTTTGCACCACCCTTAAGGACTGATGGTCCTTTTCTCCAGAGGCCTATAGTCTAAGGCCATCCATGTAAAATATATGGGTGATTCTCGAATTATATTTTGATGTAATGTTGATTGGCTACAAAAAAAATTGCTAGAATTGGTTTACCGAATCGAATGAACGTGTCATCAGTATTATGATCAAAGGAAGTCATCGATTAACATTTGAACGGCACCGCGCATCGCGCAAGATTTTATCGAAGTGGTACGATGACTTTTCTCCTTTCGCCACGCCCATGGTTAATGCATGAATCATTCATGGAGTGAGCTTTCTTCGGTGTCTCTTGAAAATTGAATGAAGTTTACGATTGTTACCGGTTCGTTGTTTGCTATTCGAAGACGACGTCCGCAGTTTCTCTCCTTATTCATGCAGACTTATAATTAATCGCTATTTGAATGAAATGATTTCTTTTTTCGAATTCTTCGAAGTCCCGAATTCTTTGGCGACGATGACCAGAATTTAATGTTTTGTCATTTCAGACTAGTATTGCGAATATCGAAATCATAATACGAAAAAGATATCTATGGAGGAAAATCTTTTTGTCGCCATATTCAAAATTCAATTCCACCCCAATTTGGGGGTAGTTTATACTTGTAGTTTTTGAAAAACTTTGCTGACCAGGGTTTCCAGTGAAAATATTTCATTGAAACAGTAGCTTATGATTGCTCAGAACATACTTTTTGTGTCGTCATAGAAAAAATTCGGATCAGCATTCAGATCAGCCCCCACATAAGGGTAGTTCATTCCGGTGATTTTTCTAATGATTTTCATAAAATTCAACTTTTTCTTACATGCACACAAATGCGTTCATCGACTTGACATTCAAAGAGTATACTAATTCCATGATCCCGAATGGATTGACGTTCGCAGAATTGCTTTATCTTCAACCGTTTTCGAATTAGAAAGTTCATCTAAAGTTGAAAGAAGTCCATTTTCCCCAAAATTTTATTTTGATGATTTTTTCCCCAATTTTCGTAAAATTCAACATTTTCCCAAATGCACACAAATACGCATATGCAATTTTAAGTGGAAATTTTGTATTTTATATGATTTTTAGGGGTCTACCCCTTAGGACATTTTTGAGTATTCGTTCCTTTTCGTCGATCGACTTGAAATTCACAGAGTTTTCTTATTCCATCATTCTGAATCGATTAGCGTTCGCAGAATTGCTCTATCTTCAACCGTTCTCAAATTGAAGAGTTCATCTAGAGTTGAAAGAAGTCCATTTTCCTCAAAATTTTATTTCGATCATTTTTCTTATAATTTTCGTGAAATTCAACATTTTTCTCATATGCACATAAATGCGCATATGCAATTTTAAGTGAATCTAGTAATTTTGTATTTTTTATGATTTTTAGGGGTCTACCCCTTAGGACTTTTTTGAGTAATTGTTTCTTATGGTCGATCGACTTGAAATTCACAGAGTATACTAATTTCATGATTCGGAATCGATTGGCGTTCACAGAATTGCTCTATCTTCAACCGTTCTCAAATTGAAAAGTTCATCTAGAGTTGAAAGAAGTCCATTTGCCTCAAAATTTTATTTTTATCATTTTTCTTATAATTTTCGTGAAATCCAACATTTTTCTCATATGCACACAAATGCGCGTATGCAATTTCAAGTGAATCTAGTAATTTTGTATTTTTTTTATGATTTTTAGGGGTCTACCCCTTAGGACTTTTTTGAGTAATTGTTTCTTTTGGTCGATCGACTTAAAATTCACAGAGTATACTAATTTCATGAATCTGAATCGATTGGCGTTTGCAGAATCGCTCTATCTTCAACCGTTCTCAAATTGAAGAGTTCATCTAGAGTTGAAAGAAGTCCATTTGCCTCAAAATTTTATTTTGATCATTTTTCTTATAATTTTCGTGAAATCCAACATTTTTCTCATATGCACACAAATGCGCGTATGCAATTTCAAGTGAATCTAGTAATTTTGTATTTTTTTATGATTTTTAGGGGTCTACCCCTTAGGACTTTTTTGAGTAATTGTTTCTTTTGGTCGATCGACTTAAAATTCACAGAGTATACTAATTTCATGATTCTGAATCGATTGGCGTTTGCAGAATCGCTCTATCTTCAACCGTTCTCAAATTGAAGAGTTCATCTAGAGTTGAAAGAAGTCCATTTTCCTCAAAATTTTATTTTGATCATTTCTCTGATAATTTTCATGAAATTCAACATTTTTCTCATATGCACACAAATGCGCATATGCAATTTTAAGTGAATCTAGTAATTTTGTATTTTTTATGATTTTTAGGGGTCTACCCCTTAGGACTTTTTTGAGTAATTGTTTCTTATGGTCGATCGACTTGAAATTTACAGAGTATACTAATTTCATGATTCGGAATCGATTGGCGTTCACAGAATTGCTCTATCTTCAACCGTTCTCAAATTGAAAAGTTCATCTAGAGTTGAAAGAAGTCCATTTGCCTCAAAATTTTATTTTGATCATTTTTCTGATAATTTTCCTGAAATTCAACATTTTTCTCATATGCACACAAATGCGCATATGCAATTTTAAGTGAATCTAGTAATTTTGTATTTTTTATGATTTTTAGGGGTCTACCCCTTAGGACTTTTTTGAGTAATTGTTTCTTATGGTCGATCGACTTGAAATTCACAGAGTATACTAATTTCATGATTCGGAATCGATTGGCGTTCACAGAATTGCTCTATCTTCAACCGTTCTCAAATTGAAAAGTTCATCTAGAGTTGAAAGAAGTCCATTTGCCTCAAATTTCTATTTTGATCATTTTTCTTATAATTTTCGTGAAATTCAACATTTTTCTCATATGTACACAAATGCGCATATGCAATTTTAAGTGAATCTAGTAATTTTGTATTTTTTATGATTTTTAGGGGTCTACCCCTTAGGACTTTTTTGAGTAATTGTTTCTTTTGGTCGATCGACTTAAAATTCACAGAGTATACTCATTTCATGATTCTGAATCGATTGGCGTTTGCAGAATCGCTCTATCTTCAACCGTTCTCGAATTGAAAAGTTCATCTAGAGTTGAAAGAAGTCCATTTTCCCCAAAATTTTATTCTGATTATTTTTCTGATAATTTTCGTGAAATCCAACATTTTTCTCATATGCACACAAATGCGCATGTGCAATTTTAAGTGAATCTAGTAATTTTGTATTTTTTATGATTTTTAGGGGTCTACCCCTAAGGACTTTTTTGAGTAATTGTTTCTTATGGTCGATCGACTTGAAATTCACAGAGTATACTAATTTTATGATTCTGAATCGATTGGCGTTTGAAGAATCGCTCTATCTTCAACCGTTCTCGAATTGAAAAGTTCATCTAGAGTTGAAAGAAGGCCATTTTCCCCAAAATTTTATTCCGATCATTTTTCTGATAATTTTCGTGAAATCCAACATTTTTCTCATATGCACACAAATGCGCATATGCAATTTTAAGTGAATCTAGTAGTTTTGTATATTTTATGATTTTTAGGGGTCTACCCCTTAGGACTTTTTTGAGTAATTGTTTCTTTTGGTCGATCGACTTTAAATTCACAGAGTATACTCATTTCATGATTCTGAATCGATTGGCGTTTGCAGAATCGCTCTATCTTCAACCGTTCTCGAATTGAAAAGTTCATCTAAGAGTTGAAAGAAGTCCATTTTCCCCAAAATTTTATTCTGATTATTTTTCTGATAATTTTCGTGAAATCCAACATTTTTCTCATATGCACACAAATGCGCATGTGCAATTTTAAGTGAATCTAGTAATTTTGTATTTTTTATGATTTTTAGGGGTCTACCCCTTAGGACTTTTTTGAGTAATTGTTTCTTATGGTCGATCGACTTGAAATTCACAGAGTATACTAATTTTATGATTCTGAATCGATTGGCGTTTGAAGAATCGCTCTATCTTCAACCGTTGAAAGAGTTGAAAGAAGGCCATTTTCCCCAAAATTTTATTCCGATCATTTTTCTGATAATTTTCGTGAAATCCAACATTTTTCTCATATGCACACAAATGCGCATATGCAATTTTAAGTGAATCTAGTAGTTTTGTATTTTTTAGGATTTTTAGGATTTTTAAGACTTTTTTGAGTAATTGTTTCTTTTGGTCGATTGACTTAAAATTCACAGAGTATACTAATTTCATGATTCTGAATCGATTGGAGTTTGCAGAATCGCTCTATCTTCAACCGTTCTCGAATTGAAAAGTTCATCTAGAGTTGAAAGAAGTCCATTTTCCCCAAAATTTTATTCTGATCATTTTTCTGATAATTTTCGTGAAATCCAACATTTTTCTCATATGCACACAAATGCGCATATGCAATTTTAAGTGAATCTAGTAATTTTGTATTTTTTATGATTTTTAGGGGTCTACCCCTTAGGACTTTTTTGAGTAATTGTTTCTTTCAGTCGATCGACTTAAAATTCACAGAGTATACTAATTTTATGATTCTGAATCGATTGGCGTTTGAAGAATCGCTCTATCTTCAACCGTTGAAACAGTTGAAAGAAGTCCATTTTCCCCAAAATTTTATTCTGCCATTTTTCTGATAATTTTCGTGAAATCCAACATTTTTCTCATATGCACACAAATGCGCATATGCAATTTTAAGTGAATCTAGTAATTTTGTATTTTTTACGATTTTTAGGGGTCTACCCCTAGGACTTTCTTTTAGTAATTATTTCTTTCGGCCGATCGAATTGAAATTCGCAGAGTTTACTAATTCCACGATTCCGAATCGATTGGCGTTCGCAGAATTGCTCTATCTTCAACCGTTCTCGAATTGAAAAGTTCATCTAGACTTGAAAGAGGTCCATTTTCCCCAAAATTTTATTCTGATCATTTTTCTGATAATTTTCGTGAAATCCAACATTTTTCTCATATGCACACAAATGCGCATATGCAATTTTAAGTGAATCTAGTAATTTTGTATTTTTTATAATTTTTAGGGGTCTACCCCTTAGGACTCTTTCGAGTAATTGTTTCATTTGGTCGATCGACTTAAAATTCACAGAGTATACTAATTTCATGATTCGGAATCGATTGGCGTTCATAGAATTGCTCTATCTTCAACCGTTCTCTAATTGAAAAGTTCATCTAGACTTGAAAGAGGTCCATTTTCCCCAAAATTTTATTCTGATCATTTTTCTGATAATTTTCGTGAAATCCAACATTTTTCTCATATGCACACAAATGCGCATATGCAATTTTAAGTGAATCTAGTAATTTTGTATTTTTTATAATTTTTAGGGGTCTACCCCTTAGGACTCTTTCGAGTAATTGTTTCATTTGGTCGATCGACTTAAAATTCACAGAGTATACTAATTTCATGATTCGGAATCGATTGGCGTTCATAGAATTGCTCTATCTTCAACCCTTCTCAAATTGAAAAGTTCAACTAAAATTGAAATAAGTCCATTTTCCCCAAAGTTTTATTTTGCTAATTTTTCTAATAATTTGCGTAAAATTCAACATTTTTCTCATATGCACACAAATGCGCATGTGCAATTTTAAGTGAATCTAGTAATTATGTATTTTTTATGATTTTTAGGGGTCTACCCCTTAAGACTTTTTTGAGTAATTGTTTCTTTTGGTCGATTGACTTAAAATTCACAGAGTATACTAATTTCATGATTCTGAATCGATTGGAGTTTGCAGAATCGCTCTATCTTCAACCGTTCTCGAATTGAAAAGTTCATCTAGAGTTGAAAGAAGTCCATTTTCCCCAAAATTTTATTCTGATCATTTTTCTGATAATTTTCGTGAAATCCAACATTTTTCTCATATGCACACAAATGCGCATATGCAATTTTAAGTGAATCTAGTAATTTTGTATTTTTTATGATTTTTAGGGGTCTACCCCTTAGGACTTTTTTGAGTAATTGTTTCTTTTAGTCGATCGACTTAAAATTCACAGAGTATACTAATTTTATGATTCTGAATCGATTGGCGTTTGAAGAATCGCTCTATCTTCAACCGTTGAAACAGTTGAAAGAAGTCCATTTTCCCCAAAATTTTATTCTGCCATTTTTCTGATAATTTTCGTGAAATCCAACATTTTTCTCATATGCACACAAATGCGCATATGCAATTTTAAGTGAATCTAGTAATTTTGTATTTTTTATGATTTTTAGGGGTCTACCCCTAGGACTTTCTTTTAGTAATTATTTCTTTCGGCCGATCGAATTGAAATTCGCAGAGTTTACTAATTCCACGATTCCGAATCGATTGGCGTTCGCAGAATTGCTCTATCTTCAACCGTTCTCGAATTGAAAAGTTCATCTAGACTTGAAAGAGGTCCATTTTCCCCAAAATTTTATTCTGATCATTTTTCTGATAATTTTCGTGAAATCCAACATTTTTCTCATATGCACACAAATGCGCATATGCAATTTTAAGTGAATCTAGTAATTTTGTATTTTTTATAATTTTTAGGGGTCTACCCCTTAGGACTCTTTCGAGTAATTGTTTCATTTGGTCGATCGACTTAAAATTCACAGAGTATACTAATTTCATGATTCGGAATCGATTGGCGTTCATAGAATTGCTCTATCTTCAACCGTTCTCGAATTGAAAAGTTCATCTAGACTTGAAAGAGGTCCATTTTCCCCAAAATTTTATTCTGATCATTTTTCTGATAATTTTCGTGAAATCCAACATTTTTCTCATATGCACACAAATGCGCATATGCAATTTTAAGTGAATCTAGTAATTTTGTATTTTTTATAATTTTTAGGGGTCTACCCCTTAGGACTCTTTCGAGTAATTGTTTCATTTGGTCGATCGACTTAAAATTCACAGAGTATACTAATTTCATGATTCGGAATCGATTGGCGTTCATAGAATTGCTCTATCTTCAACCCTTCTCAAATTGAAAAGTTCAACTAAAATTGAAATAAGTCCATTTTCCCCAAAGTTTTATTTTGCTAATTTTTCTAATAATTTGCGTAAAATTCAACATTTTTCTCATATGCACACAAATGCGCATGTGCAATTTTAAGTGAATCTAGTAATTATGTATTTTTTATGATTTTTAGGGGTCTACCCCTTAAGACTTTTTTGAGTTATTGTTTCTTTTGGTCGATCGACTTAAAATTCACAGAGTATACAAATTTCATGATTCGGAATCGATTGGCGTTCACAGAATTGCTCTATCTTCAACCGTTCTCAAATTGAAAAGTTCATCTAGAGTTGAAAGAAGTCCATTTTCCTCAAAATATTATTTTGATCATTTTTCTTATAATTTTCGTGAAATTCAACATTTTTCTCATATGCACACAAATGCGCGTATGCAATTTCAAGTGAATCTAGTAATTTTGTATTTTTTTATGATTTTTAGGGGTCTACCCCTTAGGACTTTTTTGAGTAATTGTTTCTTATGGTCGATCGACTTAAAATTCACAGAGTATACTAATTTCATGATTCGGAATCGATTGGCGTTCACAGAATTGCTCTATCTTCAACCCTTCTCAAATTGAAAAGTTCATCTAAAGTTGAAAGAAGTCCATTTTCCCCAAAATTTTATTTCGCTAATTTTTCTAACAATTTGCGTAAAATTCAACATTTTTCTCATATGCACACAAATGCGCCTATGCAATTTCAAGCGAATCTAGTAATTTTGTATTTTTTATGATTTTTAGGGGTCTACCCCTAGGACTTTCTTTGAGTAATTATTTCTTTCGGCCGATCGAATTGAAATTCGCAGAGTTTACTAATTCCACGATTCCGAATCGATTTGTATTTTGATAATTTTTCTAATAATTTTCTTAAAATTCAACATTTTTCTTATATGTACACGCGCATATGCAATTTTAAATGATTCTGATTTTTCTGGTATAGTAATTTCGGGGTTTGATTAAAAAATTCTCTATGATGACCCCAAAAGTATATTTTGGGAAATCGTATAGCACAAATTCAGGGAAATACCTTCACTGGAAACCGCCGGTTAGCTAAATTTTCGACAGTTCAAACTACCCTCAAGAGGGGGGTTGATTGAAATCTTTTCTGCTTGCATTAAAAAGAATATTTTGAAAAAACCTAGTATACTATTATGAAATATCTTCACTATAGAAACCTCCCGGTCAGCAGTTTTTCGAAAAATTGCAAGTACCAACTCCCCCTGAGAGGGAATTTTTTACTCAGTAGAACAGTATATTTTTTGACAAAGAGGCATCCATCATCCTATTTTTTCGACACTGATATCTCTTTTCGTTATCGATGACTTTTTTCGTGTCTTTGAGGTGCAAAATAGACCAAGCAATTATTTTTTTTCATAGATTGGCAAAGTCGTGAGACACTTGTCGATAAGCCAGTCACATTTAAAATCTTCAACAAAGAATTAACGTGATAATAAGGACAATTCATCATATTATTATCAACTGATAACGCATGAAACTTTGAAACAATGAATGAATCACAATATTTTTCTTTTTCTTTTATTAAAGTCTTCATCATCATGAGACATTTCAGCAAAGTCGTGAGACATTAGCTGATAAGCCAGTCATATTCAAAAACTTGAACAAACCATTAACGCGATAATAAGAATAATTCATATGATGATGCATGACTAGTTTCCTTCAAAAGATAGTGATTCAAACACAGTGACAACGTCACCACTGCATAAATGCATTTACTAACCCCCTTCAAGATGGCTTTTTCTGAGGGGTGGAAAACCAATAGAGAGCTACTTCTCTTTCACCAAAAAGCGCATATTTTTAAATGTGTTTCCTGATCGCACTCCGTCACATCGGGCGATAATTGTAATGATAACAATAATAATAAGAGAAACGGGACAACATAAGTCTATTTGCGTTTTTCATCACCATTAAATAAATCCTCAAGGCTATGTCATATTTTGTAATATTTGTCTCTTCATTGTGATAATCAGTGTTGACAGTTTCATTATCATTCACCCATCAAAGCTATGTGTGTCAAGAAAAGTATGCCCTGAATATACAGTTCAGTTTCTAAAATTCATTGTCAATGTGTTCACTCAATTTTTGACTTTACGGAACTAATTTGGGAGTATGTTGTTCAATGCAACTCCAGATAGGGAGTAAGAGGGCAAACAAACACTCTCCTGAGGTGTTTGGAAGTTGAATTGTTACAATTGTCAGAAAAAGGCCACTTGGCTATGGTGGCTACGGAACAAATGAAATGACAAACAACTTCCCCATTTTTGGGACATGTAGCTCTTTTTGAATTGAAAACATCCTATAGTTTTTCTAATCCAATGTGGATGACGAGAAACTGGTACATTGTGAGAGAGTTCGATAAAAGAAAAATGACAGCGACAAGCGCGAGCAAAAAAAGCAATTGAATCATTTCATGAAAATTGTGAAAGTCGTACGATTGTGAATGCTGTTTTGAGTGAGTGGCTCCAAATTAAACAGAGTAAAACAACAAAATGAATATGTCAGAATTAGCTTGAACATAAAGTGGATGCAGTAGTATGTATATATACAGGGTGAGTCGCCAACTATCAACGATCCTTTTCGGACAAACTCCATTACAAGATTTATATGATATTCACTTTTTAATCATCTTTAAGATATCAAGTTAGTTCTGCGTGACAAGATGTTCAGACTTAAAAGGGTTTCACAAGTAACCTCATGGATAAATGAAATATAAATCCTCCCTATTTCCACCCTTCGTAAAATTCAGGACTGCAGCTAGTGCCATCGATGTAGAAACAGAATGAAAGACAGAGAATGTTATCGGTTGTTCCAGAAAACAAATGAAAAACGAATCTCATCCGACCAGTAGCGTCCAATAACTTTTTCACGGATGTAATGGGAATGCCGAGATGCAACAAACCCAGAATAAGAGTTTAACCAATATGGCCCAACAGAAGAATTTCATTCCTTGGGATCCTTCTTACATTTGTGAAGAGAGATCAGTATCGGTACATGGCAAAAATCCACTTAGACTCCTTCAGTACCGTTGTGCCTACGAATGCATCATTCAGGCTAGAACCTAGTAGGAAGTGGTTGATAATGTTGCTAAGAGATGTCGCTCAAATATAGACCAATATGAGCCGCAACTCTCACACATTCTATTAGGACTGTGACAAGAGTAACTTTTTGGTTTCCATTCCCTACTTAGAGGTATATCAGCTCCTGCCTTCCCATTATAAAGTATTCCTTGGTGAGAGTTAGACTTGTACTCAGAGCTTTGACACCAACTCACTGACGTGTCCCCAATAACCGACTGCACCCAGAACAACAACTGAGTATTAGCTAAAACTGTGCCCCTTTTTTGGGGGTACTGTGACTTTTCGTTTCCGTCCATATGGGCTCTCATACTCTTTGTTATGCTAATGATCACATACGGTACCATTGCCTGGTGACCGACAACTTCATAGCGAACTGCCCAGATGAAGCTCACAAGTTTATAGAGACAGGCTTGTATGGCGATCACTGGCAGCAGCTATGGAAATCCCACTAGTCCACATCTTCATGGAGAGAGGGCTAGATGGAAAACCTATAGAATCATGCATATTGCCAAGTGCATGCAACAGACTTATACAGAGCGAAGCAGACTGCTGATTGACACTGAAAGTCACAGTATTCTGGAAATGACCTCTAATGTAATGCCTCCAACAGTAAATTGTTACCTGCCTTATACCGTTCTAATTCCGAAGAGAGACGACTGAGATCTCCAAGAAGATGAGCTACTGAGAGCAAATTCACTGTTGGTTCACAGATGATTCAAAAACACCCTCAGGTTCTGGTGCAGGTGTATACAGTCGTATACTTCGAACAGAAATATCAACCTGTCTGGGATTATATGTGACAGTATTCCAGGCGGAAATTTACGTCATCTATGTGTAGAGGGACTGGAAGGAGCTAAGCGGCTCTAAAAGCACTTGGCTCGTTTCAATCAATGTCTAAGCTGATGTCAAACTGCCAGAGAGGTCTCGACAGTCTGTCTCTGGTCAGGATTCCTGGCCACTCTGGTATGGAGGGAAATGAAACGGCGAACCCTCCCGATACATGGTGGACCTGAGGTCTGGCCAATGGGTTTTATAATAAAGACAAGTATGCAGAAGGAACTCTAACAGAACATGAGGACACGCACAATAGATCTGCAAAGGTCGCAGTGAAGATGCTACTAGAAGCACATAAGCCCAATCTTGCCCAAGCTCTCACAGCTTATATTAACGCAGAACAGCCATAAAATCATGTTGAACGATACAGGTTTTCTCACACAATATATTGCTAAAGAAATGGAAAACATACGTTGATCCCAATCGAAAGAGAAATGGTTTCAATTTAAGAAGAGCCTCTGAACCCCAAACTGATACCACTAGCACGGAAAATGGAACATTCCCACCGATCAAGATTGATGCCACCAGTCGGACAGTGACCAACAATCCTGAAGACGATTGGTAACTAGTGACAGTAGTAACCCAATTGCATCAAAGTTGCTTCAGTATGGTGCTTGGCTTGGAGTTGAAATGATGTCTAAACACGGCTGCATTTGTACAATATGTCCAATTCCATTAACGTTAACAACATACAGTACCACACACGAAGTAACACATGCATCATCGGAATTTTAAGTACGACACAGCTGAATATCTCTAGATGAGACACTTGCTAGCTCACATCGAGATCATTTGCATTGCCAATGAGTTTTACAATAAGGTGGACATTCACCAGTCTATGGGTATTGAATACGCAATCCTATGGAATTCGCATGCTTTCGCAGTGTGAGAAAGTGACACCGACTAACCCGGACGCCTTTTCCCGAATTCCTATAATGTTGAGATTCGACTCCGACATACCTCCTTTTATAAGAAATCGATATCAAGTGTTCGGTGGTGGCGTACACAGTTTTATTCGAGCAGGGGTCTGGCTAATAGACTTTTATTGGAAATTCATTCGGCATAAAAGGAAATCGTATCGTTTAAAAACTCATCACAGACTTTGACTCGCTAACAAGTATATATGAATTCCAAAAAGGAAAACGTCAAATAAGAGAAAAAGATGAAGAAGAGTACGAATGTCTTCGTACACAGACTGGTACACAGAATTCCACCACAGGCTAGAGTGGCCACTCTTGGAGCTGCAGACTCAATCTACCACAGTGAGAACACGACCTGTTTTTGTTGAGGGTTACTCATACTGAAATTGTCTTCATTTTTTTTGTGATTACGCTTACCTATCACATGTGTTTCCCCTCGTTGTTCCAAATGCTGTGAACCATCGAAAACCTCCCGGTGCCATGTTGGATGATCTATAGCGGTATTTTCCCAATGGACCTTCCCACGGACTATGAGAAAACACTGTAATTAGAAAGTATATTCGCTAATATCACTTGGGATTTTTATTTTATTTTTTCTGACTGCCAGTTTTTCTATAATTTGAACAAAAGGGGTTTCGTGACGTCACGTTCATCAAAATTAAACTTGGCAACGTCGTATAAGTTTTACACCATGTAATCTCAATTTATCATTACATCTGAATTGTGTTCTATGATAGTTGTCATTTGGTACCAGATGGGTTTGTTCGTCACGAAGTAGGATCAATAACAATTGTTTTTCTCTGTTTAACTCATTTCCTTAACTTATGTGATTACAATAGATGCTAATAGATCAAATCTGTATGCTGGAAACCAACAGACTCGCGAATATTTTATTTTCTGAGGTTAGCGCGGTTTTCAAATTCAAAGTTTTGTTGTTTGTGTTAAATAATTTATGTATTGCTTCTAACCGTGAAAATGTCTTGAACACCAGTGAAAATTCAAATAAACTTTATGTGTTCTGTGGTAATAACAACTTTTGTTCCATAAGAACTGTTATTATAATTTGCGGTGTTGCCAACAATAGCTTTGCATCAAAAGGCAGGTTCGTTCAGAAAATTTGAAAGATACGAATAATATAAAAAATTGCTTTAGCGTAAATTTTTTTGATGTGTTGATCCAGTGACAAAGTTTCAATTATTTCTCGATGGCTTATAATCAGCCAGTAGCTATATTTTATGGTAGAACGATATTCCCTATTTCGGAACGTGGATTATGGTGGGGGATGTTTGCGATGAACGTGACGTCAGAGGCACACTTTGAAATGTGATATTTTTCTTAAATAAAAAAAGTAGAGTGGCACTCGTTGATAAATAGGCATTTCACACTATTAACAATCGATTGAAACGAGTTTCGCAATGAATTTTTTGTAAATGTAAAGGTCCGTTGTCAGTGTCAATTTGGCATTTTTTCGAGTTGTGACATCTTTTTCTCGTCTCCCTTGTTATCGTTGGCCGTATTTCAGTTGAAAATTCATAATTTCCAGAGAATTTCCATGGGAAAGAGTTTCTGAGATCATATATAGTGCGGCTATTAATAGTCCCCCCCCTTTTGAACGGTTTGACGTACAAACATAAAAAACTGTTTTGAGGGTTTCACCGATACTACATTTTGAAATAAAACACATTGTGATTTCTCGATAGATGACACATGACCCCCCATGCCATTTAAAGTTTTTCAGTTGATGTGCTTCCCCCCTGCGCCATCTATCGAGCAATCACAATGTGTTTTATTTCAAAAGGTAGTACAGGTGAAACCCAGTTTTTTTTATTTTTGTACGTCAAACCTTTCAAAACTTAACAGGGGGGGTCTATTAAAAGCCGCACTGTAAAATGTTGGGGATGCAAAGATATACACTTTCCATTGGAATAGAAGAAATTCATTTTCAGCGTTATTATATATTTGTTTCAAAAAACTGGAAACAAGTCGATTTCTATTCAAAATTTGACGATTCACAGTATGGAAATATTACCCCCTTCTTGCACCCCCTCTGAATTATGAGCACCCCCTCAAACATTTTAAACGAAAAGGAATCGTGTGGCACCTTGAACATGTTCTCTCGTTCCTGCAGAGAGTATCCAAGTATCTAAGTCTTCATCAGATATAATGCCAATATAAATGCCAGTTTCGTATGGAATTCTGCACAACAGCAAGCTTTCGAAAAACTTAAAGCGTTGTTGAACCCCTCGCCAATATTACGACAGTGGATTCTACCGTAGGGGAGAGGCCAATCGAATATGCCAGTCGCCTGATCACACCTCCGGCACGCAATTATACAACTTTACAACGTGATCATACCATCAATAAAAAGAGAGTAGTACCTACGTCGAGAATTAGCCGATAGTCATCAAAACTGACCACCAGCCCCTTAGATGGTTTATGTCACTACATAGGACGTTCAGCAGAGTTATAAGGCCTCAGAATTGAATACATGGTAATGGTAACGGTAAGTATGGATGGTGACTGATGCGCTGCGATCTAATTAGATCTACTGTGCCCCATCTTCTTCTGCTATTTCAAGGCTTTCTCGTTTCCAGCAGCCCCGCAAGCCCCAATTCCTTGAGGAATTTAGGGATTTTGAGGGGGTCTTTCCGTGGTATTTCTCCCACAGTCAGCTGGTGTGATCCCAGTACCTATATTCAATCTCTTGTGATGTACAGCATAACACTCAATCAATATATGGTGTGGTTTTTCTGGATGTTCCCCACAGAATCTGCAGGTGCTATCCTCCTCCAAGCCTAGCTTCCTTAGGTGTTCTTTGAGTCTGCAGTGCCCCGTCAGAATTCCCGTTCTTCAGACTAGTTTTGCTGAGGTTAATCAGTGTCTTCGATCTTGCTCGGTTGAAGTTGCCGAGAAGATCTTTGGCCTGCCGCAGACCTGGAAGTCTTTGCCAGTATGTTGCTCTCATTGCTTCTTCAGTTTTATTGAGTTATTCTTGAAAGTAAGATTTTCCAAGTCCGCAGAATAGTTCTGGACCGATCAGTGGCGTTGATGCCCCTGGTCGTGCCAGGGTATCTGCTTGTTCAATGCCTTCCACTCCGACGTGCCCCGGCACCCAGAGGAGGATCACCTTGTTGTTCCTGCCTAGATCATTAAGTTTGTCTAGGCATTGAGTTGATATTATATGAGCTCAACGCTTTGATGGCTGCTTGACTATCGGAGAGGATTGTGATTTCCTTATTCCGGTATTTCCTGTCGAGGTTGAATTGAATGCACCTTTCTATGGCGTGAATTTATTTCCACTTGAAAAATAATGGAGACCTGGCCCATGGGTTCAGAGTATTTGGGCGAGGCCCAAAGATTTCTACACCAGTTCCTTCGAGAGTTTTGGACCCGTCCGTGTACCATGTTATGGTATTCTATCCCAGTGCTGGAATGGATTCTATGCTCCATCCACTCTTGGTATTTAATTCCGTTCGAAAAAATTTCTCTCAACTAAATTTCCTGGTAATTTCGTCAGTTGGGAGGTCGGCAAGATGTGCACTTTCGGTGGGGGTTGAGCCCCTGACGTTGTGTGCTGTCCCTTTGAGTCCGACTTTAGCCAACTTGAGGTTTGCTTCCCAATCAGTTCTCCCCACCATGATATGGAGAGTAGTGAGGTCCAAAGAAGCTGTAACTGGGAAAGATGGACAAATCGGTCATTATAGAACATGGTCTGAGTCACGGGATCATACATTTTTTGCCACATCTTCTACCACACTCGGGCACAGCCGGCTTGTGCCCCAATTAGTAACAAGAACTACCGAAGAATAATATTCTATGCAATACTTGCAGAGATCTGAGATTGATCGCTTGGAATTTCACAAAGTATACTGGTCGCACCTGCCTTGATTCATCATTGAAACATCTCGTGAATGTTCATTTCCTTGTGTATACTTTTGAGATAGGCAACGATCAGTCTACTAACCCATTATCGTAACGTAATTGTTGATTACTGTGTTAATAAAAGAATATACATATTCATTAACGTTCTCGAAGGAATGCCGTTGCCTTCCTACAGTACGTATTAGACTGATTATTTCATGATCTGCTATTATTCTGCCATTATTTATTTATAAATGTAAATCGAGCTTTTTTTATTACGCTACTTCATTATACTTGGTCCAGTTCCACGCGTTACTATTTTATAATAAACGCTTTTATTCCAGCCGACCCATGGACGTGCGAATTTTTTTCTAGTGGGGTTCAATGGTAGATACAGGGTGGACTACGACCACCAAAACAAGTGGAAAACTAAGTGAAATTTGGAAATTTGGAAATTTGGAGTGAAACAATTACCTTATGTTGGTCTAGGAAAGCGCAGCCTCTACAGCTAGGATCAGTATACCCTCGTTTCTCCTCCTAAATCAAACGTGGTACTAAAGCTGAAAAAAAAAATATTTTCAATTAAATTACAGTGAAACATGTATAGGACGTTACACTTGAATATCTAAAAATGCTTAAACTATCACTAAGCCACAGAGGGTGTAGAAGGGAGTTACATTGCATTTGGCGGAAAGGGGTTTACTCCTGCCCTGCTGATCTGTCAGCGGGCGGACAAAACCGGCACACACCTGCCCTATGGCAGGCCCTACGATGTTATGTATGAGGTTAAATGCTGTAGGTGCTAAGTCTCGAAGTTGTTAGACTTCTTAAAGTTATGCGGGGGGTATTGTTTGCTTATGTGTAAAGTATCGAACTGTTGAGTTTGAATTTCCAGTGGGCCCCCGAAAAAACACGGTTGAAACCGGGTTTGAGAATGCTTAGGTTTCATGAGTGGTTTATCACTCGTCTTCTGGGTTCTCGTGGGAAATGTCCAGTGCCTGATAGATGAGCCCTCTATGCCTTCTTGGCTCGTTGTGGTGGGCTCGAACTACTGTTATATCTTCCAAGGATATGATTATTGTAAAATTCATCAGATTGTCGATAAATTCAAATTCGTCGATGGTTCGAATACCTCAAAGCATCTAGCCGAATGTATCTGTCACTGTTTGTGACGATACGACCTGGCTCTAGGATAGTGCTTCTGATTTTCTCGAGGGATTCCTTAGCAGTATTGCGTCGATCTTGCTGGTTTGTTCCTGGGAAGCCTTTTTTATCATCGCGAGCCTCCTAGAAGTTTGTCATCACCTTCGAGAAGGTTCTGTTGTGCATGCATACTTTGGAAGTGTTTCTAAATTCTCTGGCTCCCCGCGAAACCTCTTCATGTACCTGGGTGGCGTCGGTACCTGGCCGGAAAGCATGACTTGCAATAAACAACACATTACAAACTTGAAAGTTAAAATAAATCATGTCGGTGTCGAATTAATTTTCCGTGTTTGATCACAAATCACAATAGATCCATACAAATCAATGCCAAAATATTAACGAAAATAGGTCGAAATAATGTCTCATTGAATACGGCAATGAACAAAAAATGACATGGAAACACAGAAATTGACAATCGAGACATCGTAGGCGAAGAGTTGAACATAAGTGTTTCATTCAGTAGCGCATCTATGAAGGTTGGCGAACCAATTGCTCTGAAATTTCACAGCTGTGTTTCCACATGATAGTCACAGTTCACCTTGTAAACAAAATAGGTTGTGATGCCAGCAACCATTGATGCCGTGCGTGAACTGATATAGCAAGATCGTGAAATGCAGTCATGCTTAGGCGTTGGTATGACTAGCATACATTCCATATTGCATGAACATTTATCCCTGAAAAAGCTATGTGCGTGTTGGATTCTGAATTTAACGGTCGTTTGAAAAAGGGCTCGTGCTGATTTGTCAAAAGAAAGGCTCATGAAATAGAATCACGATGCTCCAAAATACGCTAACAACATTGTTACGGGTAACAAGTTTTGAATTGATACTCGATCATGGAACGGCCAACTCGAATTGGTCTACAACAATTCGTTTGACAAGTCTATATGGAAATCAGTAAAAGCTACATGTGACGCAAAAACATTTGCGAAACAACTACCTTCATGAATACTCGAAACATCTCTCTTGTAATAACTATTGAGTAGGTATTACGTATGCTGTAAATCTTCTTCCATATACTTCCAGTACTATATGAAGGATTGCCCAGGTCTGACACAGCTGAAACCTCGAATTACTTCCGACAGAAACTCCCAATTAACGCTTTACACATTAATCAAAGTTCCCAAACTTTGGACTCGTAATCAAGAACTTGCCCGTTTCAGAAATGAGAGCAAATGTGCATCAATACGAGGTGTGTTGATTACTGTAGTATTTTAGTGAGGCTCTTTCCACTGATGATGTTGATAACTCAATTACCAAATCCGATTTGATCGGAAATAAAAAACTATTATACCTACCTACCAATAACATATCAAGCTGACTAATGGTAATTTTAAAAAAGAAATAAAATGAACGGACAAGCAAAATTAATTTTATGAAAATTATTTTTTAGCATTCAAACAAATTTATTCCAAATCCTTCTCAGATACGAATTTCAATTAACTAAAAGCGAAGTGGTGGTTGTTAGAGCGTTTGCTTCCCACCCAGGTGGCCTGGGTTCGATCCTCACTGCCTGCCGCAGAGCTAAAGTGGTTCAGAATCCACTTGTACGTAAGCTGTATATTCCGAATCACCCTTGCTCTCACAAGCTCTGCTTTTGAGGGTCTTTCTACAAAAACCTGGGTGATTCGTAAAAACAACTTTACAATTTTTTTCTACAAAAACAAAAAAAAATCCAAACACACCTTTGGCTCGAGTGAGGAATACCTCCGGAGCGGTTTTTGGCTGCAACCCCCCCTTTGGGCTAGGCGTGAATTCGCGAATTTTCTTTAGCAAAAAAAATTAATTCAAGCGCGTCGTCGGTTAGTGTGAATAACCTCGATAATTATCAGATTATTTCAAAGATTTTTTGAGGGATTTTAAAATTTTGGAAGGAGAAGGGGGGTATATTGAAATTTGCGAGAATCGGGGAAAAATCCCTTAGAAAAAATAAATTCAAGCGCGTCGTCGGTTCCTGTGAGTAACCTCGATAATTATCAGATTTTTTTAAAGATTTTTTGAGGGACTTTGAAATTTTGGAGGGAGGAGGGGGGTGTATTGAAATTTGCGAGAATGAGGAAAAAATCCCTTAAAAAAAAGAAATTTGAGCGTGTTGTCGGTTCGTGTAAATAACCTCGATAATTATTAGATTTTGTTCCAAGATTTTGAGGGACTTTGAAATTTTGAAAGGAGGAGGGGGTGTATTGAAATTTGCAAGAATTGGGAAAAAAATCCTTAAAAAAATAAATTTGAGCATGTTGTCGGTTCGTGTAAATAACCTCGATAATTATTAGATTTTGTTCCAAGATTTTGAGGGACTTTGAAATTTTGGAAGGAGGAGGGGGGTGTATTGAAATTTGCGAGAGTGAAAGAAAAATCCCTAAAAATGCGTAAAATAGCCAGGGTGAGAGAGCCAATGGGGACAAATATGTCTATGTATCCGTTTACCCCCCCATCCCTCCCGTTTGCCGTATATCGATAATGCCCGAATTTCGAAAAAAAAAATCAAGGCCTATGTACCAAACGATTCATTGTAAAAAAAACATTTTTATGGAGGGGAGCGATCTTTCCCCTTCACCTGAAAAATTTGTTGTTTCAAGGAGGTAAAGGAAATTTTTGTAATTTTTTCGACCCCTTGTCGACATTACCCCCTATTAGGCTATCTCGCGAACGAATGGGAATTTCGGACAAATTTCGTCGGCAATGTGTCAAGAAAATTAGTACGATAAGAAAAGGTAAAGAAAGAGAAGGTTTACTCTCCAGGGCTTCGTAAGTTGAAAAAAAAAATCCTGAAAAATGCGTAAAATAGTCAGGGTGACAGAACGAACGGGGACAAATATGTCTGTATATCCGTCAACCTCTTCTTTCTCTCTCCATTTGTAATATATCAATCATGTCCAAATTCGAGGAAAAAAGACGGATTCAAGTTAAAAAAAACGAATTCAAGCTAAGAAGGCGGATCCAAGCTAAAAAGACGGATCCGTGCTAAAAAGGCGGATCCGAGCTAAGAAAGCGGATCCGGGCCGGAAAGACGAATCCGAGCTAAAAAGGCGGATCCGAACTAAAAAGGCGGATCCGAGCTAAAAAGGCGGATCCGAGCTAAAAACATGGATTCGAGCTAAAAAGGCGGATGCGAGCTAAGAAGGCGGATCCGAGCTAAGAAGGCGGATCCGGGCCGAAAATACGGATCCGAGCTAAGGAGACGGATCCTAGCTAAGAAGGCGGATCCGGGCCGAAAATACGTATCCGAGCAAAAAAGCGGATACGAGCTAGGAAGGCGGATCTGGGCCAGAAAGACAGATTCGAGCTAGAAAGGATGATTCGAGCTAGAAAGGATGATCCGAGCTAGAAAGGATGATCCGAGCTAAAAACATGGATCCGAGCTAAAAAGGCGGATCCGAGCTAAAAACATGGATCCGAGCCATAAAGGCGGATTCGGGCTTAGAAGGCGAATCTGAGCCGGAAAGACGGATCCGAGCAAAAAGGCGGATCCGAGCTAAGAAGGCGGATCTGGGCCGGAAAGACGGATCCGAGCTAAAAAGGCGGATCCGAGCTAAGAAGGCGGATCCGAGCTAAGAAGGCGATCCGGGCCGAAAATACGGATCCGAGCAAAAAGGCGGATCCGAGCTAAGAAGGCGGATCTGGGCCGGAAAGACGGATCCGAGCTAAAAAGGCGGATCCGAGCTAAAAACATGGATCCGAGCTAAAAAGGCGGATCCGAGCTAAAAACATTGATCCGATCTAAAAAGGCGGATCCGAGCTAAGAAGGCGGATCCGAGCCAAAAAGACGGATCCTAACTAAAAAGGCGGATTCGAGCTAAGAAGGCGGATCCGGGCCGGAAAGACGGATCCGAGCTAAAAAGGCGGATCCGAGCTAAAAACATGGATCCGAGCTAAAAAGGTGGATTCGAGCTAAAAACATGGATCCGAGCTAAAAAGGCGGATCCGAGCTAAAAAGGCGGATCCGAGCTAAAAAGGCGGATCCGAGCTAAGAAGGCGGATCCGGGCCGAAAAGACGGATCCGAGCTAAAGAGGCGTATCCGAGCTAAAAACGCGGATCCGAGCTAAAAAGGCAGATCCGAGCTAAAAAGGCGGATCCGGGCCGAAAAGACGGATCCGAGTTGAATCACACAACATCATGGTAAACTGGCCCCGTTCTACAAAGATTATTGGAAATAATATGAATCGGTGGACAAAAATGTAAGCCGTTGGATCCTTGAAAATAATCTAATATACCATTATTAGATCAGATACGAACTCATATGCATGTTTCACAAAAAAATGTGCTTTTTTTATCACGGTTATTAGAATCCCGATCGATTTAGTACATTTTCACTTCATATCAGTAGCTTCACCTGTGTTTATTTCAAATGTTGTCATATTGTCAGTGATCATCAAGTATAACCTTCGTGTATTTGATGGATATGGTCAAATTCATTAACAAACTGATGGTTCATTTTATAGCGCTGTAGTCGAAGAAATAATAGCTCGTTTCACTGACGAAATGTTATTTAATCCATTATTTGAATTGCGCGTGTTCCTCATTAGAGCATGAATAGTAATAATGATGGTGGTTCTGATCATAGGAGTACTTGGTGGAGTGATGGACACGCTGCTCTCGAATTCTTGGTTCACACCGACTACTCAGAGCACATGATTCTCGTATCCAGTAATCACTCACCGCCGATCGTTATCCCATGCGATCCTCCAGGTTTCGACAGTATTTTCAAGTCCATTGATAAGAAGGTGAAATATAAAGCCTCGTAATAAGCTACAAAAGATCATAGGTACTCCCAAGAATAAGACAGAAGAAGAAGGAAAGTCGGGGATTTATGAAATTAGCCTCAATGGCTGCGAGAGACTATGTGGGTCAAACTAGAAGTGCCTCAAAAGTACGATTCAAGGACCACATTGCTCATATCCGTCATGAGATGTTGAAATCGGGTTCCTGAACAGAAGTTACCGTGGGCACACAAAAATGCTATGTGTAGTTCACGAGATACAGAGTGTTGAAGTTGTAAAATGTCACGTTCAGGCCACTATCAGCTTGACTTTATTACTGGTAATATCACAAAACTATTGGTGGGTTTGTTATCTGCATCACAGTATTACACTCGGTCAGTGCAATAGTATATTTTCTAAGCATTTTTTCAAATTAAAATAATTTCAGAATGAAACAACAACTTCATAAGGCGGATTATACGAAAACTGTGTTGGATATATCCGATAAGATCGGTTGAATATTAATTTTTTTATATATACAGAGGAGATTGAAAGTATACGTGTCTCTTATTATATAATTTTTGGATTACGTTATTTGATCAATTCAATGCACTAGTTTCATGTGCCATGTGACCATCTGACAGAACGTAAATTATGAATATTATACAGTGTGACTCAAGTATACACGAGACTAATATTGAGAAAAATTACAGAAATACCCTGTATAAAGAATACGGATCTGTTAATTTTTCTGATTTCTTTCCATTTTACAGAGGATACATTACTATGAAGTTTTGTGGAAAATACAGATTTTTTTTGTCGTTTAAGTAATTTTGACGACAGTCAAAATCGGACTTCATCAAGTCATTCACTTCTGTTTTCAGTATTGTTGTGGTGATACAAATATTTTTCTTTTCGGGGTGATTTCGTCTGAAAAAATCACAAAAAACATAAAACTTGTGTTTCTAATAGCTGCCCCTATCCTGCTATAAAAAACACTCAAACTTTTCTTGAACCAGATAAATTTCTTTCAGCTCAAAATGTTTCCATCAGTCCTTCACTAGAAAAACTAACATATTGTCAGCAACCCTCATGAAATTACTTCGCTGAAAAAATTAATGTATCCGATAAAAAAACTCTTGTGTGTTTAGTATTGGTGGTATTATCGTGAGAAGCAAAACATGAAAAAAGGAATAACCAATAAGAGTCCAGTACAGCAAATAACGAAGTTTATCAAAAAAGTCGTATTTTGAGACTAAAACCTTTTATTAGCATCATCAAGTGGATTACATTCTCGACGATAGGAATGCCGTTTTGCTTCAAGAAACGTACAAAAATCTTCATTCGTATGTTTCCAGAGAGAAGACAACTTGAGTTTATTAAAAAAGCTGTCACTTACGGAACACTCTTCGGTGAATCGTTCTGGTAAACTTTTACTCAACACCTTGTATGCACCCGTATCCTAACGGGCTCTGATGTAGGCTTTCTCTTTGCCGAATACATCAGCTTGTTTTCTATTGATTTTCTGTACACATTAGTTATGAGGCACGCCTATGGCTGTTTTGACAAACGAATCCACTGCTACATGACCTTCCTTTCATCTGTAAACTTGACTCGCGGCCATATTTGGCAAAGGTATGTATCTATGATTATTTGGTTCCCTCGCCTTTTTCCATACCCACGTCGCAAAATGATGACAGGCTTGTTCGCAATATGTGATGTCCAAGTTCATCCATTGAAAGCGAAATATTTTTGTGCACTGGCTAATGAAATGGAAAGTGGTTGGCTGTGAAATCGAAAGTGGTTTGATTTTTTGGCTTCCCCGCCTCTGGCCATGATCACCAATCCAAGCAGCAGTGAAAGGGCAGCTTGTATTTTTTCCAATGGTATTTGTGGAATTCTCGACTTTCAATCTGCAATTCTGCATTAACATTTTATTTTCGTTCTGCTCATGATGACGCACAGCGATTCTTTCGAACAATTGCTTTCTAGTGGGAACAAAAATATCCCAAACGTTCAAAATCGTTGTTTGTGTGAAAAGCAATGGCTACTTGATAGATTCACGGAGTATCGACTCCGGTGTAACATAAAAGAACAAAAAATGTTGATTGTATGAGATAAAAAAGTATTTAAGTATTTAGAGATATTCGTGGAAAAGAAATGTGACACGTGAAACATTGAGGAGAATGATCGAAGTATATACGAAGACTACGACGATTAAATAGCATGGTCCAGGAAAAAAACACTGCTGCCCAGAATTTAATATTGATGATTTCAGACTTGTATTGTCACTATCGAAATCATAATGCAAAAAGACGCCTATGGAGGAAAACCTTGTCACATTCATATCCACCATCATTTGGGGGTAGTTTAAACTTGTAATTTTTTTTTTAAACTTTGCTAACCAGTTGATATATTTCATTGAAAAAGTAGCTTATGATTTCTCGAAACGTACTTTTTGTGTCAACGAAGAAATTTCAGATCAGTCAGCACATAAGGTTAGTTTATCAATGATTTTTCAAAAACTTCAACGATATATTTTTTACTTATATTTGTGATGATTTCCGTTATTTCAATAATCTGCAATCAATATTTATAACACAGAACAGACAAAGTTAACTGGATATTCACCTGCCACAAGAACTAATCCCGAAACATAGTCGTATTTATTGTAAAAAAGATGTGAAACGACAAGTGAATCTGATGAATTTGTATTTATCATGATTTTTATGACTTTGTTCGAGCATTTTTTTGTTTTCGTCGATCGACTTGAAATTCACAGAGTAGGTACCTTTACTAATTTTATCACTATGAATCAACTGGCGTTCGTAAAAATGCCTTATTTCGTGATTTTTCTATACATTTTCGTAAAATTCAACCTTTTTCTGATATGCACACATATGCGCATATGCAATGTCAAGTAAATCTGATGATAATATCGTCGGGTGGCAGGAAAAAATCACTAAGTACAGAAATTATAATCAACATATTTTCACTGAGTACATTATCTTTTTATAAGCTTTTTCTTATTTCATTATCTACGACAACCGCGTCACAGATATAAAAATTGTGAAAATTCATCTATTGCATAGTTTCATGTGATTCCGGCAGGACAAATTATAAATTATCTCAATTGTTGAAATATACTCAGTACTTAGTGATTTCTTCTGGTCACCCGACGATATATTTTCCACGATTTTTAGGGGTCTACCCCTTATAACTTTTTTGCAGTGATTTTTGATTTTTTGTTTTCATCGATCGACTTGAAATATGCAGACCATATTGCTTTATCTTCAACCGGTCTCGAGTTGAAAAGTTTATCTACAGTTGAAAGAGGTGAAATTTCTCTCCAAAATTTTGTTTTCGTAATTTTTCCATCAATTTTCGTAAAACTCAACCTTATTTTTTTAATGCACACATATGCGCATATGCAATTTCAAGTAAATCTAATGATTTTATATTTTCCACGATTTTTAGGGGTCTACCCCTTAGGACTTTTTTCGAGTAATTTTCTGTTTTTGTCGATCGACTTGAAATATACAGAGTCAACTAATTTCATCATTCTGAATCGATTGACGTTCGCAAAATTGCTCTATCTTCATCCGTTCTCGAGTTTAAAAGTTAATCTAGAGTTTAAAGAGGTGAATACTATTCAAAATTTTGATTTCGTAATTTTTTTAATAATTCTTTCAAAATTCAACCTTTTGTTTATATGCACACATATGTGCTTATGCAATATCAAGTAAATCTGATGATTTTATATTTTCCATGATTTTTAGGGGCCTACCCCTTAGGATTTCTGTCGAGGAATTTTTGGTTTCTGTCGATAGACTTGAAATCCACAGAGTATACTAATTTCATCGTTCTGAATCGATTGGCGTTCGCAGAATTGTTCTATCTTCAACCGTTCTCGAGTTGAAAAGTTTATCAAGAGTTGAAACCACAAGGAGACTTTTTTGTTAATAATATGTATGTATAGAAAGAAAGCTGAGAAAATTTCCTACAGGAAAATGGAATATCCGCGGAAATTCCTTAGTATTAGGGTACTTTTACGTCGTCGAAGTTCAAAGTTATATGGGTAAGGATAGGGGATTGACTGTTCGGAGGTGACCTGCGCCCGCCAAAAATTTTTAAAATTTTTTTCCATATCATATCCGTGAAATGCAATATTTTTTATATAGTTTCATCGAATTTTGAAGCGATCACTGGTCGAACATAGTTTCTGTAGGCGTTTCAACGAACGTATGCATCTTCAAACGGGAAGAATTTGAAAATTATATTTTTGCAATTTTTCAAAATTTTAATGTATTGAATCGATGACGTAAAATACGGGAAATATAGTGAAAAAATTCCAGATCCGTCGGAAATATTATTTTTGAGCGGTGATATGGGTTGGGATACCGGATCCTATTGCACCTTGTACATTTTTCGCTTTTTTCGACCACAAGGAGACCCTTTTGTTAATAATATGAATGTATAGAAAGAAAGCTGAGAAAATTTCCTACAGGAAAATGGAATATTCGCGGAAATTCTCTGGTATTAGGGTACTTTTACGAAGTAGAAGTTCGACTGGATAATATTAGTCTTCGCGGTGGTGATGGCATACGAAAAAAAATCGCATAAAAATGTCTTTACAGAATCTTGTCTTGACTAATTCGATGGCGTAGAATACGGGAAAAATAGTGAAAAAATTCTAGAACTTTCGGAAGTATTTTTCTATGGCGGTTATATGGGTAAGGATACGGGATTGACTGTTCGGAGGTGACCTGCGCCAGCCAAAAATTTTGAAATTTTTTTTCCATATCATATCCGTGAAATGCAATGTTTTTTATATAGTTTCATCGAATTTTGAAGCGATCACTGGTTGAACATAGTTTCTGTAGGCGTTTCAACGAACGTATGCATCTTCAAACGGGTCGAATTTGAAAATTATATTTTTGCAATTTTTCAAAATTTAAATGTGTTGAATCAATGACGTAAAATACGGGAAAAATAGAAAAAAATACCAGATCCATCGGAAGTATTTTTTTTGAGCGGTGATATGGGTTGGGATACCGGATCCTATTGCACCTTGTACATTTTTCGCTTTTTTCGACCACAAGGAGACCCTTTTGTTAATAATATGAATGTATAGAAAGAAAGCTGAGAAAATTTTCTTCAGGAAAATGGAATATTCGCGGAAATTCCTTGGTATTAGGGTACTTTTACGTCGTCGAAGTTCGACTGGATAACATTAGTCTTCGCGGTGGTGATGGCATACGAAAAAAAAAAATCGGGTAGAAATGTCTTTAAAGAATCTTGGCATGACTAATTCGATGGCGTAGAATACGGGAAAAATAGTGAAAAAATTCTAGAACTTTCGTAAGTATTTTTCTATGGCGGTTATATGGGTAAGGATACGGGATTGACTGTTCGGAGGTGACCTGCGCCCGCCAAAAATTTTTCTAATTTTTCCCATAATATATCCGTGAAATGCAATGTTTTTTATATAGTTTCATCGAGTTTTGAAGCGATCACTGGTCGAACATAGTTTCTGTAGGCGTTTCAACGAACGTATGCATCTTCAAACGGGTCGAATTTGAAAATTATATATTTGCAATTTTTCAAAATTTTAATATATTGAATCGATGACGTAAAATACGGGAAAAATAGTGAAAAAATTCCAGATCCGTCGGAAGTATTATTTTTGAGCGGTGATATGGGTTGGGATACCGGATCCTATTGCACCTTGTACATTTTTCGCATTTTTCGACCACAAGGAGACCCTTTTGTTAATATTATGAATGTATAGAAAGAAAGCTGAGACAATTTTCTAAAGGAAAATGGAATATTCGCGGAAATTCCTTGGTATTAGGGTACTTTTACGTCGTCGAAGTTCAAAGTTATATGGGTAAGGATAGGGGATTGACTGTTCGGAGGTGACCTGCGCCCGCCAAAAATTTTTAAAATTTTTTTCCATATCATATCCGTGAAATGCAATATTTTTTATATAGTTTCATCGAATTTTGAAGCGATCACTGGTCGAACATAGTTTCTGTAGGCGTTTCAACGAACGTATGCATCTTCAAACGGGTCGAATTTGAAAATTATATTTTTGCAATTCTTCAAAATTTTAATGTATTGAATCGATGACGTAAAATACGGGAAAAATAGTGAAAAAATTCCAGATCCGTCGGAAGTATTATTTTTGAGCGGTGATATGGGTTGGGATACCGGATCCTATTGCACCTTGTACATTTTTCGCTTTTTTCGACCACAAGGAGACCCTTTTGTTAATAATATGAATGTATAGAAAGAAAGCTGAGAAAATTTTCTACAGGAAAATGGAATATTCGCGGAAATTCCTTGGTATTAGGGTACTTTTACGTCGTCGAAGTTCGACTGGATAACATTAGTCTTCGCGGTGGTGATGGCATACGAAAAAAAAAAATCGCGAAAAAATGTCTTTAAAGAATCTTGTCATGACTAATTCGATGGCGTAGAATACGGGAAAAATAGTGAAAAAATTCTAGAACTTTCGGAAGTATTTTTCTATGGCGGTTATATGGGTAAGGATACGGGATTGACTGTTCGGAGGTGACCTGCGCCCGCCAAAAATTTTTCTAATTTTTTTCCATAATATATCCGTGAAATGCAATGTTTTTCATATAGTTTCATTGAATTTTGAAGCGATCACTGGTCGAACATAGTTTCTGTAGGCGTTTCAACGAACGTATGCATCTTCAAACGGGTCGAATTTGAAAATTATATTTTTGCAATTTTTCGAAATTTTAATGTGTTGAATCAATGACGTAAAATACGGGAAAAATAGAAAAAAAATACCAGATCCATCGGAAGTATTTTTTTTGAGCGGTGATATATGGGTTGGGATACCGGATCCTATTGCACCTTGTACATTTTTCGCTTTTTTCGACCACAAGGAGACACTTTTGTTAATAATATGAATGTATAGAAAGAAAGCTGAGAAAATTTTCTACAGGAAAATGGAATATTCGCGGAAATTCCTTGGTATTAGGGTACTTTTACGTCGTCGAAGTTCAAAGTTATATGGGTAAGGATACGGGATTGACTGTTCGGAGGTGACCTGCGCCCGCCAAAAATTTTTCTAATTTTTTTCCATAATATATCTGTGAAATGCAATGTTTTTCATATAGTTTCATTGAATTTTGAAGCGATCACTGGTCGAACATAGTTTCTGTAGGCGTTTCAACGAACGTATGCATCTTCAAACGGGTCGAATTTGAAAATTATATTTTTGCAATTTTTCGAAATTTTAATGTGTTGAATCAATGACGTAAAATACGGGAAAAATAGAAAAAAAATACCAGATCCATCGGAAGTATTTTTTTTGAGCGGTGATATATGGGTTGGGATACCGGATCCTATTGCACCTTGTACATTTTTCGCTTTTTTCGACCACAAGGAGACACTTTTGTTAATAATATGAATGTATAGAAAGAAAGCTGAGAAAATTTTCTACAGGAAAATGGAATATTCGCGGAAATTCCTTGGTATTAGGGTACTTTTACGTCGTCGAAGTTCGACTGGATAACATTAGTCTTCGCGGTGGTGATGGCATACGAAAAAAAATCGCGTAAAAATGTCTTTAAAGAATCTTATCATGACTAATTCGATGGCGTAGAATACGGGAAAAATAGTGAAAAAATTCTAGAACTTTCGTAAGTATTTTTCTATGGCGGTTATATGGGTAAGGATACGGGATTGACTGTTCGGAGGTGACCTGCGCCCGCCAAAAATTTTTCTAATTTTTTTCCATAATATATCCGTGAAATGCAATGTTTTTTATATAGTTTCATCGAGTTTTGAAGCGATCACTGGTCGAACATAGTTTCTGTAGGCGTTTCAACGAACGTATGCATCTTTAAACGGGTCGAATTTGAAAATTATATTTTTGCAATTTTTCAAAAGTTTAATGTATTGAATCGATGACGTAAAATACTGGAAAAAAAGTGAAAAAATTCCAGATCCGTCGGAAGTATTTTTTTTGAGCGGTGATATGGGTTGGGATACCGGATCCTATTGCACCTTGTACATTTTTCGCTTTTTTCGACCACAAGGAGACCCTTTTGTTAATAATATGAATGTATAGAAAGAAAGCTGAGAAAATTTCCTACAGGAAAATGGAATATTCGCGGAAATTCTCTGGTATTAGGGTACTTTTACGTCGTAGAAGTTCGACTGGATAATATTAGTCTTCGCGGTGGTGATGGCATACGAAAAAAAATCGCGTAAAAATGTCTTTACAGAATCTTGTCTTGACTAATTCGATGGCGTAGAATACGGGAAAAATAGTGAAAAAATTCTAGAACTTTCGGAAGTATTTTTCTATGGCGGTTATATGGGTAAGGATACGGGATTGACTGTTCGGAGGTGACCTGCGCCCGCCAAAAATTTTTCTAATTTTTTTCCATAATATATCCGTGAAATGCAATGTTTTTTATATAGTTTCATCGAGTTTTGAAGCGATCACTGGTCGAACATAGTTTCTGTAGGCGTTTCAACGAACGTATGCATCTTCAAACGGGTCGAATTTGAAAATTATATTTTTGCAATTTTTCAAAATTTTAATGTGTTGAATCAATGACGTAAAATACGGGAAAAATAGAAAAAAAATACCAGATCCATCGGAAGTATTTTTTTTGAGCGGTGATATGGGTTGGGATACCGGATCCTATTACACCTTGTACATTTTTCGACCACAAGGAGACCCTTTTGTTAATATTATGAATGTATAGAAAGAAAGCTGAGAAAATTTCCTACAGAAAAATGGAATATTCGCGGAAATTCGGAAATTCCTTGGTATTAGGGTACTTTTACGTCGTAGAAGTTCGACTGGATAATATTAGTCTTCGCGGTGGTGATGGCATACGAAAAAAAATCGCGAAAAAATGTCTTTAAAGAATCTTGTCATGACTAATTCGATGGCGTAGAATACGGGAAAAATAGTGAAAAAATTGTAGAACTTTCGGAAGTATTTTTCTATCGCGGTTATATGGGCAAGGATAGGGGATTGACTGTTCGGAGGTGACCTGCGCCCGCCAAAAAGTTTTCAAATTTTTTTCCATATCATTTTCGTGAAATGCAATGTTTTTCATATAGTTTCATTGAATTTTGAAGCGATCACTGATCGAACATAGTTTCTGTAGGCGTTTCAACGAACGTATGCATCTTCAAACGGGTCGAATTTGAAAATTATATTTTTGCAATTTTTCAAAATTTTAATGTATTGAATCGATGACGAAAAATACGGGAAAAATAGTGAAAAAATTCCAGATCCGTCGGAAGTATTTTTTTTGAGCGGTGATATGGGTTGGGATACCGGATCCTATTGCACCTTGTACATTTTTCGCTTTTTTCGACCACAAGGAGACCCTTTTGTTTATAATATGAATGTATAGAAAGAAAGCTGAGAAAATTTTCTACAGGAAAATGGAATATTCGCGGAAATTCCTTGGTATTAGGGTACTTTTACGTCGTCGAAGTTCGACTGGATAATATTAGTCTTCGCGGTGGTGATGGCATACGAAAAAAAATCGCGAAAAAATGTCTTTAAAGAATCTTGTCATGACTAATTCGATAGCGTAGAATACGGGAAAAATAGTGAAAAAATTGTAGAACTTTCGGAAGTATTTTTCTATCGCGGTTATATGGGCAAGGATAGGGGATTGACTGTTCGGAGGTGACCTGCGCCCGCCAAAAAGTTTTCAAATTTTTTTCCATATCATTTTCGTGAAATGCAATGTTTTTCATATAGTTTCATTGAATTTTGAAGCGATCACTGATCGAACATAGTTTCTGTAGGCGTTTCAACGAACGTATGCATCTTCAAACGGGTCGAATTTGAAAATTATATTTTTGCAATTTTTCAAAATTTTAATGTATTGAATCGATGACGAAAAATACGGGAAAAATAGTGAAAAAATTCCAGATCCGTCGGAAGTATTTTTTTTGAGCGGTGATATGGGTTGGGATACCGGATCCTATTGCACCTTGTACATTTTTCGCTTTTTTCGACCACAAGGAGACCCTTTTGTTAATAATATGAATGTATAGAAAGAAAGCTGAGAAAATTTTCTACAGGAAAATGGAATATTCGCGGAAATTCCTTGGTATTAGGGTACTTTTACGTCGTCGAAGTTCGACTGGATAACATTAGTCTTCGCGGTGGTGATGGCATACGAAAAAAAATCGCGTAAAAATGTCTTTAAAGAATCTTAACATGACTAATTCGATGGCGTAGAATACGGGAAAAATAGTGAAAAAATTGTAGAACTTTCGGAAGTATTTTTCTATCGCGGTTATATGGGCAAGGATAGGGGATTGACTGTTCGGAGGTGACCTGCGCCCGCCAAAAATTTTTCAAATTTTTTTCCATATCATTTTCGTGAAATGCAATGTTTTTCATATAGTTTCATTGAATTTTGAAGCGATCACTGATCGAACATAGTTTCTGTAGGCGTTTCAACGAACGTATGCATCTTCAAACGGGTCGAATTTGAAAATTATATTTTTGCAATTTTTCAATATTTTAATTTATTGAATCGATGACGTAAAATACGGGAAAAATAGTGAAAACATTCCAGATCCGTCGGAAGTATTATTTTTGAGCGGTGATATGGGTTGGGATACCGGATCCTATTGCACCTTGTATGCATCTTCAAACGGGTCGAATTTGAAAACTATATTGTTGCAATTTTTCAAAATTTTATTGTGTTGTATCGATGACGTGAAACACGGGAAAAATAGAAAAAAATTCCAGATCCGTCGGAAGTATTTTTTTTGAGCGGTGATATGGGTTGGGATACCGGATCCTATTGCACCTTGTACATTTTTCGCATTTTTCGACAACAAGGAGACCCTTTTGTTAATATTATGAATGTATAGAAAGAAAGCTGAGAAAATTTCCTACAGAAAAATGGAATATTCGCGGAAATTCCTTGGTATTAGGCTACTTTTACGTCGTCGAAGTTCGACTGGATAATATTAGTCTTCGCGGTGGTGATGGCATACGAAAAAAAAAATCGGGTAAAAATGTCTTTAAAGAATCTAGGCATGACTAATTCGATGGCGTAGAATACGGGAAAAATAGTGAAAAAATTGTAGAACTTTCGGAAGTATTTTTGTATCGCGGTTATATGGGCAAGGATAGGGGATTGACTGTTCGGAGGTGACCTGTGCCCGCCAAAAATTTTTCTAATTTTTTTCCATATCATTTTCGTGAAATGCAATGTTTTTCATATAGTTTCATTGAATTTTGAAGCGATCACTGATCGAACATAGTTTCTGTAGGCGTTTCATCGAACGTATGCATCTTCAAACGGGTCGAATTTGAAAATTATATTTTTGCAATTTTTCAAAATTTTAATTTATTGAATCGATGACGTAAAATACGGGAAAAATAGTGAAAAAATTCCAGATCCGTCGGAAGTATTATTTTTGAGCGGTGATATGGGTTGGGATACCGGATCCTATTGCACCTTGTACATTTTTCGCTTTTTTCGACCACAAGGAGACCCTTTTGTTAATAATATGAATGTATAGAAAGAAAGCTGAGAAAATTTTCTACAGGAAAATGGAATATTCGCGGAAATTCCTTGGTATTAGGGTACTTTTACGTCGTCGAAGTTCGACTGGATAACATTAGTCTTCGCGGTGGTGATGGCATACGAAAAAAAAAAATCGGGTAAAAATGTCTTTACAGAATCTTGTCATGACTAATTCGATGGCGTAGAATACAGGAAAAATAGTGAAAAAATTCTAGAACTTTTGTAAGTATTTTTCCATGGCGGTTATATGGGTAAGGATACGGGATTGACTGTTCGGAGGTGACCTGCGCCCGCCAAAAATGTTTCTAATTTTTTTCCATATCATATCCGTGAAATGCAATGTTTTTTATATAGTTTCATCGAATTTTGAAGCGATCACTGGTCGAACATAGTTTCTGTAGGCGTTTTTGTTGAATCGATGACGTGAAACACGGGAAAAATAGTAAAAAAATTCCAGATCCGTGATATGGGTTGGGATACCGGATCCTATTGCACCTTGTACATTTTTCGCATTTTTCGACCACAAGAAGACACTTTTGTTGATAATATGTATGTATTGCTCTTCAAAATTTTGGTTCAGAACTTTTCTATAAATTTTGAAAAATTCAACCTTCTTTATATGCACGGACATATGTGTGCATATAAAAAAAAATTGAATATTTCGAAAATGTATAGAAAAATTAAGTAAAAAAAAATTTACAACTCGAGAACAGTTAGAAATAGAGCATTTCTGAGTAATATTTCAAGTAAATCTGATGATTTTATGTTTTCCACAACTCTTCGGGGTCTAGTCCTAAAGGGTAATTTTTTGTTTTTGTCAATCGACTTGAAATACACAGACTGTACTGATTTCATCGTTCTGAATCGATTCTTTCAATAATTTTCGAGAAATTCAAATCACCAGACGAAAAGAGAAAACAAGAAACAAAAACAAATAGACTCGAACAACTAATGATATTTCAGAAAAAAATTTAAATTAGTATGTTCACAGAAGAAACACTGATCGACAACTTTTCTGGGGAGTCCCTGAGAAGTAAGCGAGGTTGTACGCGAGACATCATACCGACGAGACAATTGCTCCTCTTCAGATATCATCAAAGAGGTTTAGTGTACGTTTGGAAGCTGGACTTCATATATGGGAACTGGTTGTGTGCTCAATAATAATAATAATGATCAGCTGACTTACAACGAACATGTGAACAGACTGTAAGCTAGATTTTTCCGACAATATTATTTATTGATGGTGAAGCTATAAACTATTGCTATAGGATATGGATTATTTGTTAATTTCACCCATATCTTTTTTTGTAACTAACAGCATTGAACTTGTTTGAAAGTTTTACTTAGAACATTATTGATTACTTTCATTTTGGACTTCCAGTGAATTGTTCAAACTGTTCAAAGTAACAATTCAGACAACCGATATCAAAGTAAGCAAGCATTGGGTTTCTTTGAATGTTTTGTATAATTTTGCACGCTGTTGTCAAAACTGATTTTTTTATTTTCCTTTCGATATAGAGAGAATTAGAATCGAGAACAGATATGGTTTACATGGCCTGTTCTCGTTTAACAAATGTTCCTGACTAACATTGTTCTATCAGTGTAATATGAATTTTGACTTGCTCCAAGAAAATTTATCAACTGCTCGGTATGGCTTCTGGCAATTTGACAGTCTACCCAGTAGTTATGACAGCCAAATGGCGGACACTGGTGACACCTCAATGATGAGTAAAAATATATATGAACTCCAATAATGTTACTTGAGTGTTTTTTCAGTGCGATCTAAAACCTTCAAAGTTTCTGTTATGGTTCGTTATACAGTTTTCTCAAATATTACAGAACTTTCCAGAAACATCCCAAAACTTCCAGAAAATTCTAGAACTTCCAAGAACTCACTTGAATGTCTTCAGTATGTTCTGGAACCTTCTGGACCTTCTGTTATGAATCATTCTTAGGTTGGTGTCTGAATTTTCGAGAACCTTACTTGAGTTTCTTTTCAGTATGTTCCAGAACCTTCTGGAGCCTTGCTTATGGTTCATTTCTGAAAGATCTCGAAATATCTAAAAGTTTCAAGAAGTTTCGAGAACATTCTAGAGTTTTCTTTCTAATATTCTAGAAATTTTCGGACGCCTCCTGAACTTTCCAGAACTCCACTTGAATGTTTTCAATACATTCAAGAACCTTCCGGAGCTGCCGTTATAGTTCATCCTAGTGTTATCTCAAATTTGCTGAAAGCTTCGAGAATGTTCTAGAGTTTCCCTCATTATAGTCCGGAAAGTTCCAAGCCACGTCCCTGGGTGGCTGAACTTTCAAGAACTTCACTCTAGTGTCTTTTCAATACGTTCCAGAACCTTCCGGAGCCTCGGTTCTGGTTCATTTCGGAGGAATCTCGAATTTTCTAGAAGTTTCCAGAAGTTTCGAGAACAATCTACAATAATAATAATGTGTTTTCATTGACAATCAGTAAACAGATCATCTGAATCCGACCCCTCCATTCATTCCAATTTACACGGAATTTTTTATACAGAGTAACTTGAAAGATTTCCTTTTTCGAAAATTGTAACAGGTATAGAAAACACCCCGTAAAAGATATCATGTTGAAATTTTGCATGGAGCTATTCTAGACTGGTCCGAATCGAATGCCAAAAAATGCCTGATACGTTTTCTCGGTTTTTGGCGTGCATTCTGTGAGCGTAGTAGGTCGTGAAAAGGTGACTTATGAAACTTTTTCACCTGAGAAGATAAAGCATATCGAGAAGTTCACACTGGAATGAAAAAAATTCAATTACCTGAAATCCACAGAAATACAGGGGTGGGGCTTAGTAAAATGCAACACACTGTATATATAAAATGCTTTGTTAGTACGTAAATACACAGTTTTCTCAATTACCACCAACCCCAATCAACTTCCCTTGGTCTCCAGGTGGTAGTAAGGGAGTTTGGTCGCGGTGGGTGGTTGTGGGTGGCGAAAATGTTAAACATATATTTCTGTCCTTTTCTAACGCATGAGGACTTCTGAAAGAGTCTCAAAAATTTCTTGAATGGTCTCGAAAGTTCCAAAATGTGTGAAACATTGATCTGGAATGTTCTAGAAAAATCTGGAACGATCTAGAAAATTCTAGAATGAGTGCAAACTATTTTAATCGATGTAGAATGTTTGAGAAAGTCCTACAAATTTCTGGCTCCATCAAGAAAGTTCCAAAATGTCCAAAACTATTATTATCGAGTTAGAATGTTCGAGAACGTTCTATAAATTTCCCGAATAATCTGGAAAGTTCCAAAATCAGTGCAATTTATTATGATCGATCTAGAATGACCGAGAAGTTCTAGACATTTTCCGAATGATCTGGAAAGTTCCAAAATGAGTGAGTGCAATTGATTATGATCGATTTAGAATGTTCGAGAAAGTTCTAGAAAATTCTAAAATGAGTGCAATTTATTATAAGCGATTTCAAATGTTCGAGAACGTTCTAGAATGTTCTAGAAAATTCTATAATGAGTGCAATTTATTATAAACGATTTCAAATGTTCGAGAAAGTTCTAGAAATTTCTAGAATGATCTAGAAAATTTTAAAATTAGTTCAATTTATTATAAGTGATTTAAAATGTTCGAGAAAGAGAAATCTACAGGGTCCTGCAGCAAGGGCGCGGTCTTCCATATCTCCATTATATTATACTATTTCCTGAGCTCTACAAATTGAAAATGATGGCACTCACACAGGGTGTTCAGTTTTTTCTGGGCGGGTCCCAACTTTGTTTTTTTAAATGTGCAAAATCTTCCCTATTTCAAATAGAACACCCGGTATATTATCGATCCATAAGAATCGCCAACAGGAGTGCGTTCAGATACATTGTCCGGTAGAGAAAAAATGCACGGCAAGAATTTTCTTGGTTGTAGTCATTGACACAAGATTCATCTGAACGATATTGGGAGTTGTCAAATTTCGAAGTCCTAACTTGAAAACTCATCAAACACCAGTTTGTGAGAAGTCGACAAATTATCCATATTTCTGTAATATCTTCAATTCTTGATTAATATAATTCTCTCTTCAGTAGATTATTCTCCAATATCTCATTAGAATCATTTATACACGTAAACATAACCCAACTTCCTGTCATTACATACTGCAATGCGCATGCGGGTCAATATCTATCAATGCGTCGACTGGGGTAAATGGTTGGACGGGTAAAATTTACCCCTAGCATCTGAACGACCTAGCTTATTACCAGACGTTTGCATCTGAACGCATAGAACGCGCCCGACGTAGGATCTGAACGCATTCCAAGTGCTCTACAAGCGTTGGCACTTCTTACAGATCGATAAATATACCGGGTGCTCCGTTTGAAATAAGGGAGATTTTGCACATTTTTATTTACAATGTTTGGCAAGCTATTTTTCGCACCCTGTATATCACAGGTCGATTTTTGATATATCGTTTGAGAGAGTCATTAAAGGACATAATTTGACCAAAAAATCATTTTAATAGGACTTGGTACAACTTCATAATTTCAAATAGTATGAGTGGCGAATTTTGGGAAAAAAAAACTGTCATGCTAAAATTCTCGAAAACTGTTGATACATTCGAAAAAAAGATCTATATAAAATACCTTTTATTTTTCATGTAGAAACCGAAAAACTGATAGAAAATACCTACTGGTTGCCATTTATAAAAAAACAAAGTTGGAACCCGCCCAGAAAAAACTGAACACCCTGTGTGAGTGCCATCATTTTCAATTTGTAGGGCTCAGGAAATAGTATCATTTTGCTCATTGAATAATTTATCTATCTATTACCATAATGGAGATATGGAATACCGCGCCGTTGCTGCAGGACCCTGTATAATATCTATGTTAAAAAATGTATCCTTTTATACTTTTATAACTCCGTCCCTGATCTTTGCATCTGCACCAAGAATAATATAACACTACTCCACACCTTGAATTTCGAAGATATTTTTTCCTTGTCATTCTATATCTATATCACTTGAAAACTGCCTTAACCTTGGATTTAAAGCCTTTATAAAAGTGAAATGGAAACTTAGCTCGAGGCCCGAAGAATGCTAGACGGCAAAATAACGCTGAATAATAATTAGGGAGAAGATGAATGCTTTTCGGTAACTTTCATTATTCAACCGGAAGGAACACACCTTTGTGAGAAAGTGGCTGTCCATTCCATTCAACCTGATTCATTTTGGATTATCAGCAGACACCGTTTCATTGATTTAATGTTGTTTTTAATCAATACGGTTGCGTAAGGCAATGGTTCGTTGGGTTTTAATGCCGACACATTGAAAGACCCACGGCCAAGTCCATTTTGATGTTATTGAATTCTGGCCATTCAACTTCAAGGTGCTTTCTCCTGCAAGAATTCCTTTCCACAACACTTCCCAATAGGCAATCCGCATGAACCAATCAGAACTATCCTGGCCAAGGCAGTATATTTGAATCGATGCTAAGGCGGTATTATAGTAGTCCCAAGTATTCAACTTGGATAGCAAGGTTAGTTTGCCTTGGTTAGATCATATTCCCTTCCTTTTTCCTTTTCAAGCCATAAAAGATGGGAGCATGATCTAATCTAACCAAACTGGACCTTGATATCCAAGTTGACCCTCAACGTAACCTAAAATTACATTGCACACCACGCAGGCGCAACTCAAATAGAGTGTTGATTGGTCCATGCGGGTTGCCTATTGGGAAGTGTTGTGGATAGGAATTCTTGCCTTTCTCCTCCAAATACTCATACGTAGGTACTTATCAATCGGTAGAAAAAAGGCTGAAGAAGTGCTGTTTGTGTTGATAATTGAAAAAAACACAACAGTTTTGTGTTTCGCTACATCGCTGGTAGGAAGTTTTAAAAAAATGTCTTACCCATCACCAGCCAGCAAGCTTCATGATATTTTGCCGTTCTGAAATTGACATAACGCCGAATATTGGCCTAAAACCGTGATACGCACTCACAACTTCACTAATTTCGACAAATTCCTGAATAATTTTAAATGTTGAACTTGATTCATACAATAATCACCGATCTGATAACAAAACCTCACTGAAATGCGGGACTAAAGAAAGTTGCTGGTTGAATTGAGTCGGCTGTGGCGAAAAAAACAGTAGAAAAACTGTTGATTCAAAACTGAACGTCATGTAGGTTTCTTTTGATTTCTTCCATACCCGGTTCCGAACTGGTTCTGAACAGTAGCACATTCAAGTTTTTTAGGATGTCTACTTATCCAAAATTTGTCAGATTTCAACTGATCAACTATAGGTACGGGACTGTTCTAGCTTAGCACCAAATCACGCCTATTGAATGAAAATTGCCGTTTTGCTGATTATTTCGTTCGTCAAATGATAATTTCAAGAAAGACACAACTAGTTTCTTATAGCGCGAGTGTTGTTCCAAGCAACACAATTATTTGTTTCCAAAAATCGAAGGAATTGTACCCCCAAGACAATGTGTCAGGAAAATATTTTTCTCAAATAAGGTGACAACGTTTCACTTCTTACATACAGTGAGCCTCATAAGTGTTAGTTCTACCCCCTATCTAACTCGTTACTGGACTCTTGTTAGAAAAATCGCCGAGACCCCAAGACTTTTGATTTCTACAAAGTACATTTTTGTATAAATAGCCTACCCCTAATTTGTTCTCTAAAAAGTTAAATAGCATGGGGTGGTGAGTGATAGCTCATCTGAAAGGATGTGTTATCCTCCATTCCACTGTGCAAAAGATTTGAAATTTGCTTCATTACGTATTGGGTTATTAATGTTTAAAAATACCAAAACACCACTAACAGGAAGCCAACTAAACTAACACTCACCTTATATGTTATTACAATTAATGTTCGAAATGTTCCCCGTTGACCTCCTGGCAAATATAAGGTCTAAGTTTCTCGAGTAATTGTTGCACACACTTCCGTAATCCGCACTCGCAACTCCTCAATAGAGTGACACTGAGTCTCGTATACTTTATATTTTAGGTAACCCCATGGAAAAAATCCAAAGGGGTGATCTTGGAGACTATTCCACAGATCCTCGGAGCCCGATCCATTTTCCTGCTTAAACAGTATTCAAATAAATCCTCACAGCAAATGCAAAATGAAAAATAAGGAGGAGCTCCATCTTGTTGCAAAATAATTTCCAAATCGAATTATTTTCGACAGTTGCCACTATCAGATTTTCCTCAATAAATAACGGACCTATAATTTGTTCCTTCGTACAGCCTCATGATAACTGCGATGAGTCTCACCAAAAATATCAATCGCTTCGCATTTCTCATTTAGCTCACGTGGTGCAACCATTGTTTGAAATGAATAGCAAGCAAGACTTACAGCTAGAATACACTGACTCACACCATTTATCTTGAAAACAATCCCGAAACATTAACCAAAACGTGCAGTTGATCTCCAAGCGTATTGCAAATAATAACAATAAATAATAATAAATCTTTAGGTGATCCTTTTAGATTACAATATGATATAGGATACGTCAGTGAAATTCGATGAAATCGTTCAATAATGGACACAAACATATACAAAACACAGTAAAATGATGTATTGAACAACTAACAGATACAAAAATCAGTTGAGTCAGTATCAAGATCGGCCTCACCTACCAAGATATTCATCACCATCTATTTTCATTCTCTGTTGAAAATCTTTGTTTTGATCTATGCCAAATTTTTTAGTCTTTTAGAATTATCTACCTTCTGACATTGTTACATTAGTGTATTGTATGTTACTGTATTTTATTCTTTCGTGACTGAAAATAAATTAAATGAAATGAAATGAGAACCGTTTTGCCAGAATTCACGACCAGATAGTTTTTGCAACACCAGGTCGTAAATTCATGAGATGAAGGAGCTTTCATTTAGCTTTTCTTGCAGTCAGAATCAGATGCAAGTATAGTATCATCAGCATATAAAACAATATGATCTGTGCTTACACGATTTGGCATATCATTAATGAACAGCAACAAAATAAGAGGACCCAAAATGGAACCTTGCGGGACTCCTATATCCATGTAAATGGCATAACATAATTGAATTCTATTTTCACATGTATTTTTCTATGAGATAAGTATGATACTCAATCAGGCGTGAAAAAGAGAGTTTGTAGATCCGAAATATGTGTTAATAGCATTAGGTGCTATGATTGAGAAATATTCTCCAAAAGAGTTAACAATTTTATGTTTATCTCTTATACTTTTATCATTTATTGAGATCTCGATATCCATATTTCGTTTAGTTTTACTGTTTTATACCCAACCAAGTTCCAATTTTTTTTGTTTCTGTTGTGAGGTTTTATTTCGAAAATAACGTTGATGAAACACAAGGGCGGATCTAGACAACTGAACCTGATATCATAAGGAAATGTGCGCGGAGTTAATTTTTGTTATTCTAAGACAATAAATAATGACTCCATAATTAATGGAGCCAATTTCAATTCTTTTGCACGGTTGAATAGATAATAAAACCCCCTTTCAAATGAGCTACGTAAATTTTTCGAACGTGTTGCTCCCATCCAGTGAGAGATGAAATTAGAGGTGAATTATTCATATAAAAATGTACATTTTGGACATTGACAGTCGAAGAGTCTTGACGATTTTCCTAACAAGAGTGCAGTAACGACTAAGATAGGAGGGTAACACGTATGATGCTCCTTGTATATGTTTGAGCCACCCCCTCCAAGAAAATTCCTGGGTGCGGTATAGTAGTTGTCCAATGGAAATATCGCCAAATCTCATCTTGATTCACATCAAATCTCATCAGGAGGAAATTAGAAACAGATTCGTGGTCAAATCAAATTAACTATTTAGAGTTGACATAGTGTACCACTAAGAATTTCGTCTATGAGCGCGGTGGTACCAAAAGTAAACCATCATTTCATGATTTGTCTACCATTATTGTCATCTGGCGAATGTCTGCGCAACTTATATACTCGAAGATATCGTTCATCTTCTCTCTAATAGATGGCGAAACCTGAGATACCTCGTCTTTTCATTCCTGTTCTACTATAAACGACTGTGCTATCAAGATTTGGAGTACGTTCTAGTAGCAAATAGATATCCAGATATATTTTCTGGTATGTAAACTTTGATAGAGGATTAACGAATGGCCTCTCAACTCCAGATGAACTTTTCAACTCGCGAACGGTTAAAGATAGAATAATTCTGCGAACGCTAATCGATTCAGAATGATGAAATTATCATATCTTTGAATTTAAAGTCGATCAGCGAGAAAAACATTTTTTATTACAGTCCGGACCTGCATCGAACCGTCAATTGTATTCGTAATAATTAGAACTATAACCCATTTTTGGCGCAAAAACAAAAGACGAAGCCGATACTGGTATTGTAGAAAGCGAAGATACAAGAATAGTAACTTCAAACAATGATGTATGACGTAAGAATTATTACGCAAATGGGACACACGAAGATAGAAAAAATGCCGTGAATAAGTTCACGGTTCACGTATGATATCAATGTTTTGTTCTTATAGAGTACAACGACTGTCTTATCCTGCAGACCAAGTGCAACCAGAGTGAAGTAACTTTCAGTGGTTATTGATGATATTGAAAGGCTTTCTAGTATATCGAAGAAATCAGTATCTACTGCGTATACCGAAAAAGCAGAGCTGCACTTCTCAATTAGTTGGTTTTAAAGCTCAAATGCCAACATTGAAGCCAAAAGACCTTGATGTGATGTAGTTCTAACTGGGTAATACCAAGACAACCCCATTTTTCGAAAAATACATCAACATAAGGTCTTCTCTTGAAGTTGGAAATCACGTTTTTGAATTTTAAATATCTTCTAACAGTCTAAATTCATAAACTCCTTTTTGAATCGTCTCCCTGTAAAACAGATAGCAAAAATTCTATCCAATTATGCCTGACCCTGGTCAAGTTCGTGTTTGCAGACCACTAATTTAATTTCAATAATGTCAACTAGTCAATACAACTGTTGATACGTTTAAATATTCTTCCATTATTCATATTATCGGCAGATACAGCTTTCTTGCGATAGGTCATAGGTCACACAGGTTTAGACCAGGCAATCTGGTGTTTCGAAATCCGTTGGAATTTTGACCAAGATATTGAAATACTCTTCTGCATTATTGACAAAATCAGAATAATAAAAAATTTATAAGCATTCGTGGAGATTTGAATATCCCATAAAAATGCCATGAAAGCCGTGAAATTATGCCTGCTTGCAATAAATTAGCACGTTTGTTTCGAATTGATGTTAATTGACACCTTATTCAACGTAAAATTGCCTAATTTTCCTTGGATAACAGTTGTTTAACGTCTATTATAATTAACTAACATTTGGTTGATGCACCACCAACAGAATATTTTATCGTCGATAGAGCTTTCACAGTTCCCGAATCTAATGGAAATCGATCAAGGAAATCACAGGACACAAAAATTTGCGGATTTATTTTATTAAATGCTTTGCTTATTTGGATGCTTACTTTAGAATTTAGTTTAGTATGGTTGACTTCGTGGGAGAGACATTGGCATTACTGTCGACTATAAAATTCTGCACGGTACACGCAATCTCACGCCCGCCCTGGGGTGGGATTTCGTGTACAAAAGAATTCCATAGGCGACTGTAATGTCTCTTTCTCTCCCATCAACTCAACGATAATGACATCTCACTTATTCGATCGACTATAGAATTCTATGGTACACGGAATTAAAACCCTGGTCGGGCAAAATTTGCAAGAATTAACATGATATCATGAATTAGTCTGCCCAAGTTCTGTCCAGGAGTGGGATTCAGTGTACCATAAAATTCTGTAGTCGATTAAATGAGTAAAATGTCATTATCGTTGAATTGATGAGAGAGAAGGAGACATAACTGTCGACTATAGAATTGGTACAGGGAATCCCACCCCAGGGGCTCAATGATCTTTAAGCTTTCAGGGGTGGTTGAGCCCCGAGTCCGGAGTAAAAATCCATTCCTTTTTGCTGTTTAGGGGTGGTTGCCATATTGACTCGGAGAAAACTTATGAAACTGTATATATCCATATACATATTCATATTCAACTGATTTTTTTATTGTTACAGAATTATGTTTCACCCTAACGTAAGAAAAAACTAGAATGGGCAACACTGGAAGCCAAACTGGCCAAATAAGTCAAAGTGTCATACCAGAGGATCAGTGGGCTCATTCCTTCCCAAGAAGTCAGCCCACAAAATTGAGTAATCAGAACAAGGTTTTACCGGAGAGAGATGTCCAACTGAAACTCAGGTCGACGAATAATGGAGAGATCCTTCAGTCAGGAGGAACGTTGTCAGGAAGACACAGCAATAAACTAGGAGATAAATATGTGAGTGAGAGATAGAGATAAGTCCAAGTAGAAACAGAAAATCACTTTCAAATTGTGTTCCATGTTCCATCATCCGCGGGAACGGTTGAAGACAGAGCAATTCGAAAAAATCCAAAGGGGTAGACCCCTAAAAATCATGAAAAATACAAAATCGGCAGATTCACTTGCAATCCGCACAATATATATGCAAAATTTCATGCAGATTCCGAAATTATATGATTTTTTAATGCTCAGATTCAAGGTCAGAAAAATATGGAGGGAAATGACTCCTTCCCACTCTAGATGAACTCTTCAACTCGAGAACTGTTGAAGATAAAGTAATTCTGTGAATGCCAATCGATTCAGAATGATCAAATTAGTATAGTGTGTGAATTTCAGGTCAATCGATATTAAACAAAATTATTCGAAAAATCGAAAAAAGTCCAAAGGGGTAGACCCCTAAAAATCATGAAAAATACAAAATCGACAGATTCACTTGCAATCCGCACAATATATATGCAAAATTTCATGCAGATTCCGAAATTATATGATTTTTTAATGCTCAGATTCAAGGTCAGAAAAATATGGAGGGAAATGACTCCTTCCCACTCTAGATGAACTCTTCAACTCGAGAACTGTTGAAGATAAAGTAATTCTGTGAATGCCAATCGATTCAGAATGATCAAATTAGTATAGTGTGTGAATTTCAGGTCAATCGATATTAAACAAAATTATTCGAAAAATCGAAAAAAGTCCAAAGGGGTAGACCCCTAAAAATCATGAAAAATACAAAATCGACAGATTCACTTGCAATCCGCACAATATATATGCAAAATTTCATGCAGATTCCGAAATTATATGATTTTTTAATGCTCAGATTCAAGGTCAGAAAAATATGGAGGGAAATGACTCCTTCCCACTCTAGATGAACTCTTCAACTCGAGAACTGTTGAAGATAAAGTAATTCTGTGAATGCCAATCGATTCAGAATGATCAAATTAGTATAGTGTGTGAATTTCAGGTCAATCGATATTAAACAAAATTATTCGAAAAATCGAAAAAAGTCCAAAGGGGTAGACCCCTAAAAATCATGAAAAATACAAAATCGGCAGATTCACTTGCAATCCGCACAATATATATGCAAAATTTCATGCAGATTCCGAAATTATATGATTTTTTAATGCTCAGATTCAAGGTCAGAAAAATATGGAGGGAAATGACTCCTTCCCACTCTAGATGAACTCTTCAACTCGAGAACTGTTGAAGATAAAGTAATTCTGTGAATGCCAATCGATTCAGAATGATCAAATTAGTATAGTGTGTCAATTTCAGGTCAATCGATATTAAACAAAATTATTCGAAAAATCGAAAAAAGTCCAAAGGGGTAGACCCCTAAAAATCATGAAAAATACAAAATCGGCAGATTCACTTGCAATCCGCACAATATATATGCAAAATTTCATGCAGATTCCGAAATTATATGATTTTTTAATGCTCAGATTCAAGGTCAGAAAAATATGGAGGGAAATGACTCCTTCCCACTCTAGATGAACTCTTCAACTCGGGAACTGTTGAAGATAAAGTAATTCTGTGAATGCCAATCGATTCAGAATGATTAAATTAGTATAGTGTATGAATTTCAGGTCAATCGATATTAAACAAAATTATTCGAAAAATCGAAAAAAGACCCCTAAAAATCATGAAAAATACAAAATCGGCAGATTCACTTGCAATCCGCACTATATATGCAAAATTTCATGCAGATTCCGAAAATATATGATTTTTACGTGTCCAGATTCAATGTCAAAAAAATATGGAGGAAAATGACTCCTTCCTTCCTCCAAGTGAACTCAATGAAGTCAACCAACATAATATTTCCATTTTATTATGTTACAAATTTTAATGAAACATGTGAAATGAACTAATTATTTTGTTAAATATTGTTTATTTACATTCAATACAATGCACAAAATCAACATTTTCCAAATGAAATGGCGGTCTAATTCAAAATACGAGCTGAATTTGCATTTTTGAAAGATTCACAGCCGATTAAAATCGAGTAGGTATTGCAATATTCGGTATAGGTGGAAACCGAATTTTCAAAAAAAATATTGTTTATTTCTTCAAAAAAATGGCAAGATTTACTCAAGTGTATCTCAACGCTCTGATTCCGAATTAAAAAAAAAATTGCGGGATATGAACCCTTTCAACATTTTTCAAAATGACTTTCGTTTCAACCAGCTGTCAACGGTAATGTGTTTTTCCAGAATGAATATCCACCACATGGATTTAAGGAACATATTCCTACAACTAGAAAATATTTTCCCAAAGAAAAAGATCACCAACATAAGACCAGAGCTCAAGGGGTACAGCACAAACTCAGTCAGAATGCTTCTAGTCAAAACAAAGGTCTACATGGACAGGTCAGTGAAAGAATCATTTGAATTATTCATTATCCAAAGATGAAAGAGATTTATGTTCGTTCATTTGTTAATTAGAACACATGAAATATGTTTGCTCATCAGGTATAATTAGTGAAATATTGTTTTAGATGAAAATGTATGTGTCTGAACCAGATCTGCGGTATCCTTCGAACCAAGAACTTAAAGAAAAACGGTCCAAGAAAAAATACAAAGCACCTCCACCTCCTCAAAATCTTCCACTGGTAATGGTAATTATTACGAACGTGAATAAAGTGGGCAACAAAATAGTACACACATTTTATTCAATTCAGTTAAATTCACCGCAGTGATGGTGCTTATTTACAACCTTGTACTTTTGTAAACTGTGTCACCCGGTATATGTACAACTTATCACAATTACTATAATGAAGACTTTAAAAGTCTCCAGTTATTTTCAAAAGCTTCAATTTCGATTATGAAAACTCCGCAACAAGTATACATATACCCTGCTTTTTACAATTACAAAAATTTTCTGTGACGTACTTTTCATGTGCAAGTTCTTTGCTATATGAGTACCATATTTGTTCACTCACTTTGTTCACATAAACGGGTGGTTCCAATGAAAACTATTAAGCAATAATTGTTACTGAAATTGACTTTGCTGTATTTTGAAATATTTTTCATGGAATCACCAGTTTTGTTTTAGCATAAACTCAGAGTAAGTTTGAATGTAACATTTCAGGGCGGAAGACCACCTTTAGATTGGACCGACGGTAATGGAAAATGTGATTTTCCGATAAGAAAAGCGCGCTTGTTCAAAACTAGAGCAGAAACGAAAAAACAATCTAGTCATGCTCAGGAACTTTCCAGTATGGAGTATTCGGACAGTATGAACAACAATAACGGTAAATCAGGAAACGTTGCATCCCATAGACTATCCTTACAAGAAATAAAAAAGACCGACACCGATAACTTTTATAAAGAACTGAAAGAGGCAACGAAACGACTTAGACACATAGAATTAGATAACAGAACTTCGATTAGATATGATCCCAGCTCTATTACCAATAAGGAAAAGTTGAAAACTTTGGATCACAACGTCATCAACACGCAAGAAGTTAAAGAAAAGCTCATGGAAAAAATAGAAGATGCGAAGAACAACATAGCAAACTGTGCCAGAGGCGAGGCTTCCGGAAAAGAATCCACCACTCCAGAAATGTCGCCCGACCTCAACACCAAAGCGTTCAATAAACCGAGAACATTTTATTTCGGCATGAACCATGAATCCAACGACAACCTCTATACCAACGAAATGTTCGAGAACTTCGCCGCCAACCTGCACCAAAAAACTAAGATACCCCACTCGTCCGAGTCGGATATTTCCAGCTACCTAGACTCCGAGGAGAACGACGGTTCCAAAACTGGAATCGACCTGCAGCTGAGGCCGATTTTACCCAAGAAGCAACTGGAAATACCGAGATTCTCCCCAGCTGCCGCTTGGAGACTACTGTCAATCGATGCCAATGACAATACAGCAGCTACAACAGCAAGCGACGACATATCTATTTTTGTGGAAGAACGTATCGAGAAGTATGCGAGACCCCCACCTCCCATGGTGCATGCGGGACAGAGATCGAGCAACGACAAATCGGGAGACTCTGGGATATCAGGAGATGATGCCATTCCCACCGCTTGCTATGAGGACAATAATGACAGCGGGATCACCCAAGAAAGCCACGTTCCTGCCGGACTAAAGGTAGATCAATCAAAAACGTATATAATAAGTTCATTTGTTCATATCGGGTGCAAATTAGACATCGCCAACTTCGACATGGGAAAGAATATAAGATGGAATCTTTGAAAATGACGGGAATTAACATAGTCGGCAGTGGCAATGGGGAGGCTGCTACATCCTCCTCATTACGAAACTCAGTCTGGAGTCTTGCAGAAGCAGATGTGCTGCGATAGTCAGTCAATCGTTCCCATCATCACTCCGTGAGTAATGCCTTATAGGCATTCCCCAGAAAGACTGATGGTGCTTCTTAGCTAGCTAGCAGCCTCCCTCTGGTTTTCACTTTTCACTTGTTGTCCACCTCAGCAGGGCGTCATACGTTATCGAGAGCCTCACTGGTGCTGTAGGCGGAATGAACCAAGAATAATGGCCTTCTGCATTCGTCCGGCTAAGATTTCTGCCGCATCACGGCAAGCCGGTATAAATTCGAAATTCGAGAACAGCGTGTCAATCAGTCCACCAAGTAACCCAATGATCAGAACGACCATTTTAAGAAAATGGTTTGGGTTCGAGGGGGGTCGGTTGTGGAGGCCTGTTCCTCTGCTTATTACTATTATATATCCAAAGTGATTGTGAGGATCCTAGTCCCCATGTTTTGCCTGGCCATCTTTAGTGATTTAGTGATGTCCTTGCGCATGTCAAAACATTTTTTAGATGTTTTCTCCAGGTGACCTTTGTCTAGCTTTAACCCCGGGTATGGGGGATACCTCTTTCGCTATTTCTCTGGTTTCCCTTGTTGGCCTAGCCACGAATTTATGCACATTTGGAGTGCGACTGGGTAATTTAATCTCCTAAATTCATGAGAAGAAGTGATATACTCACATAATTTTACAGACTCCAAGGTAGGCCAATAGGGAGGTTCTATCTATATGTCTCGCAGTCGTTTTTCATCATGTTTCTTTACTGCTTCCGGAGATTCAGTGGGTCGACCATGTGATGTTTATGACCTCTTATCTGAGGCGGTTGACAACAGTTGGCTTATTTGGATAATATGTTCGAAAAGCATAGAATTTTCATCATCAGATTTTTTTCAGATGTTATCGTATTTGAATAACCACGAGAGAATATCGTGGACACCTCAACAAGATCTTGGAGATGACTCCAGCATAGAGGAGTGTCGAGACGAAAAAGCACTCAAGCAGAAGCCAAGGGCACACACAGGACCGCATCTTTTCAGTTTATCTCTGCCAAGAGACAACCAACTAGCGTCTTACATGATCGAGAAGTCTAATTCTCAGTACAGAGGACTGCAGAAGCTGAAAAAATCGCTGTCCGGCGTTTTGGGCAACCTCTCCAACAAGAAAGACTACGTCGAAGCACAGCTGGCGAACGAAAAGAGCTCGAACTGGTTCTTGAGCAAGTCCGCGCCAAACTCACTGAACAACGCGTTCCATTCTCTGGAAATGCGCAAGTCGCAGGAGTGCGAACTGATCTATCCCCAAAACGTGAGTAAATCCACCAGGCTGATGTACCTGCCCGAGATAGAATTCAACCGAAATACCTACAGAAAAAACAGCGAGTACGAAATCAAAAATAATAAAGCGCCTTCGTTGACCTACTCGAAATCCTGCGAAGATATAGCCTTCGAAGTTCGTAGAGAGCCAGAGCCCCTTCAGGATCCAGCGACGAAGGACGACCTTTCGTGGAGAATAAGCAGGAAGCCCAAAAAGTTCACGTTCCAAAGCACGATACGGCAGATCGAAAAAAAGAGGGTGGCAGACAAGCTTTCCAGGGAAGCCGAGCGGAGGGAAGAGAAAAGGATCCAGGAGCTGGAGGCGATGCAGAAAGTTGAAGAGGAATTCCAGAGGAAACGAGCTAGGTGCTGAGTTGTAGTGTTTTGTTTCGAGTCATTTCACATTCGTTCGTTTCAGGGAGAAAGCCAGCATTCGACAGCAACTGAGGTTATACTGTTTAGATGAAGATCCCACTTGGTCCAGTCTGCCAACGAATTTGGAGATGAAGAATGAGGTGAGTGGACCATTTTCCTTTCAGTTTGTCGAAATATAGCCGCAGGTCTGGTAGGTTTCAGAAACATATAACAATACTAATAATAAAAGTATGTACGATGTGATGTTCAACCTTTAGCATTAAGGGAATAATACTTAGCTTATGATAGGTAATGACTAATAATCAGAAAAAATTATAGCATAAGTTTCTCACCGGCGGACAGACTTATGTCGAACAATCAGTAAATGTATGGACCAGAATCGTGGAAGGGGTACTAATAGGCCCTTTCAAACTGACGCCTTCATTCATAACTTGGCGTGATGCTCCAACGGTTTTTCACGTTGGACAGCATTTGATAGATAGATTGTCCCTTCTCGAAAGTGCTCAACCTCATATTTTAGCAACAAGTGTAACATTTGGGTGACTAGCGAGGTGGTCCATTGTTTGGCCATCTCGTTCGCCTGACTTCAATCCGATTCATTTTAATTTTTGACAAACATACGTACTATGGTGAACGTTACGGAAGTCGTCACTGAGGATGAGTGGCGAGTTGCGTCACAGAAGCTTTTTCGCTTATTGCAAAAGCTTTTCATGTGTTATGGATAACCCACTGGCCGCAAAGCTTTTTGAAGAGACCTTAAGCTAGATGCGTAACAATGGAAACCACCCACCTGCTTCAAAACATTTGTTTTATGAATAATTTCTTCAGCTTTTCAAGTCTGGTTGCGCTTTCACAATTCAATATATGAAAACTTTCAATTTCAGATTCGCCCAGAACCTGACGGAGCCTTTTCTTCATCCACTTCCTCTTCTTCTCCGCTGCCAAACACCAAATCACCCGATAGTAGTAGGGCGTTCCAGAAATTTCGGGGACAGGAGAAGAAGGCTGATAATAAAATGAGGGCCTCTACAACTCGAGAATTGTCCGAATTCAGACAAGTGCAAAGGGATTATAAGGAATTCCGCGGCAGCACTAAATATTTAAATGATGGAGGACAACACAGACAAACAACGGTACATCCTCAAGTTACCTGCAATATGCCAAAAGTCAAAGGTAAGGAGTGTCAAAGCCGGCTATGATCGGTATGTGGTTCAATCATTGGACAACGACTGAAAATATAATAACATATATTGTAAAACCCAATGGAAATATTTCTTTCCGAGTTGGTTAGTCTTGCATTGGCATGCCACAGATTATACACCAAATCCAGGGTTATTAATATACTGCCCTCCTATAACAAACCCCCGTATCTCCGTCCAAAGTAAAATCGAGAAATATACAACCAAAAAAAAAAATTTTTTTCTGTTGTCAGAAAACTGAACTTAATCCTTGATACTGGAATTGGGGTCAAAGAAATCGATTTTCATAGAAAAAGTTTATCAAACATTGAGTGAGGATACCCAAAAATGGACATGCGTTCTAGTAGTACCACAGTGGAGTGATATTGCAGTTAAATCACCGTACTTTCCTAAAAATCGTTATCACTTAGTGGAATGATAGGAAGTTGTGTATTTCCTATTCAACATTTTCAATAAAAGTTATTGGGTAATTCAATATTTTTTGTAAAATATTTCGAATTCTAATAAGAGCAACCGATATTCTGGTACCGACATTCAGATATCTAGATATTCAATATAGTCAATATTAGTGTAAATATCTATTTCCAAATGTAGTAAAAATCTAAAATATGTACTGTACACCTCCAGTAACACTGACTAAAGGACCCCGCACTTTTTATAGGTAAAATGGTTCTCGGTGAAATTGTCTGAATTTTTAGTATATTGTAGTATTCGATGTACTGATTGAACGTGCGGGATCGCAAAGTTCGTTGATGGACAGATTTTGAAATACAGGGAGTTCAAGTTAAAAATCGGTAGTCCAACTGCATTTTTTTTCGCTCTTATCGTCAACGTATCTTCATATGGCTAAACATCATTCAGATGGTGCAGATTATATCATTATGTACAGAGTGAAAAATAAAAACATGTTAGTAATGTCTGAAAATTCGATGTAATAATGAAATATTGATAAAATTATTTTGGCATGCGATATACTATTCTTATTCCATCATTAATCACAATTCAGACATTTTGTACAGGGTAGGGTGATTTGAAAAATTAGTGAAATATATGGCCGTTTCTTTCGTACACATCCTGTATATTCAGGTGAATTAACATCATCCGATGATATCTGATGAAAATGATGATGATAAAAATGACAAAATATCAACGTTTCAGAAATCACCCTGTAATTCACGATTAACTCTGTGAATTTCCTTCATTATTATTTAGTATATTCATCATTCTCTCCTCAACACTCTCCCAAAAATTAAGTTTCCTACTAGCACTAGTTTCATAGATATTAATTGAGAAACTTATTACCATTTGCATTACGAGTTGAAAGAACTTGTTCACGCGTACATTCTACAATTGTACAAGATTTTTCACAAATGGTGAAACGTAAGAATATAGAGATCAAAATAAATATAAAACAGGGCTATATCAATCATTTTCACTTTTCCCAGATAGTTCGTTTTTTATTCCGACAAAGCTTAAACCAACAAAAGTCACTTAACTTTTATATTATTAAATTCATATATCTGATGTGATTGTTGTCTCTAATCTTCACCCTCTTTTACATTTTTTTTGATCTCCACATTTAAACGTCTCACTATTTGTGAAAAATCTTGGCCACTAGTACAATGTACGCGTGAACAAGTTCCTTCAACTCGTCATGCAAATGGTAATAAGTTCCTCAATTAATAACTATGAAACTAGTCATGGTATAAAACCGAATTTTGGACAGTGTTGAGGAGAGAATGATGAATATATTAAATAATAATAAATAGGAATTTCACCGAGTTAATCCTGAATTACAGGGTGATTTCTGAAACGTTTACATTTTATCATTTTTATCATCGAAAATTTTCATGATCACCCTATATATCCCAACGAAATCATGTTTATACGGTATCAGCTATCTTCGGATGATGGTAATTCACTTGAATATACAGGATGTGTACGAAAGAATCGGCCATATATTTCACCAATTTTTCAAATCACCCTGTACAAAATTAATGAATTGTGATTCATAATGGAATAAAAATAGTATATTGCATGCCAAAATGATTTTATCAATATTTCATTATTACATCGAATTTTCAAACATTACTAAAATGTTTTTATTTTTCACTCTGTACATAATGATATAATCTGCACCATCTGAATGATATTTAGCAATATGAAGGTATGTTGACGATAAGAGCGAAAAAAAATGCAGTTGGCACTTTCAAATCCCAAGAAAATATAATTAAAAAAAATTACTGGTTTTTAAACTTGAACGCCCTGTATTTCAAAATCTATCCATCAACGAACTTTACGATTCTCGAAAAAAAATGCAGTTGGCACTTTCAAATCCCAAGAAAATATAATTAAATAAAAATTACCGATTTGTAAACTTGAACGCCCTGTATTTCAAAATCTATCCATCAACGAACTTTACGATTCTGCACGTTCAATCAGTACATCGAATACTACAATATACTGAAAATTCAGACAATTTCACGGAGAACCATGTTACCTATTAAAAGTGCGCTGTCCTTTCAAACAATACTCTATCATTGTCATTATTATTCTGATCACGCCCATACAAACAATATTGTTTGTATAATTCACCTCTGCTGTTCAATTCTGTTTTGCATCCTGTTTTATTAAAAAAAATTGATATTCAAAATCGCAAAACTTAAAACTTAATACATAAAACTGCCACTGTGTCCGCGGCATAAAATGGAACACTATTGACAAATTGCTAACCGAACAAAGCCATATCACAGGCCATATACTGTAATAAGGGTGCAGGCATGGAACTACATGTTCTAGTTTAAATAATAAAAGATACGTCGGGATTATTTGAAAAAGCCAAATAACATATTACTCCAGCATTGACAAAATTATCACAGAACCAAATGAAACATGACTGTCATGAAATCGCAAGTGAAAGGCACATATGTGAATGGTCGCGCAATTTTCAGGCACAAGGGTCAAAAATGCATATGCGTGTGAATCGCAGGTGCTTCAAAAACCCCTCATGGGCGTGCATGTATCTGAATCGGCCTTAAGAAACAAATTAGTTACAGTTTCCTTTCACAAAAGTGATATTTTGGCGACGAACTCATGACGCTTTCTAGACACAAAAAACGTAATTTTGGCGAGAAATTTGCTTTTGTTGAAAAATTGACATCTGACCAGTAGTTTGGGTTCAGTTAGCTATGAAATCAGTTCGTAGCCACAATATCACCAAGTTTTTTATCAACTCCACATGCATTGCTGTCAACTGACACTATCAACATTGGTATAGGCCGAAAAATCACCTACATGTTTCGCTCGAAAACTTTGAAAAACTGTACTAGTATTTATAAATACATAAAATAACATACCCAATGGAGATATCAATTATTCTTCTTGAGAAATTTCAGTAGTTCAACCCAATAAAAGCCATATTCTACCATAACCTGCAATGACGATGATTCCTGACAATTTGTTACCAATTATCCTTATTTCCAGGAACGAAACCAAGGGAAAGCAGCAACTACAGGAAGGACTTTGCTTCGGGAGTTAGGAGCTCGCAATCAGCTGGAAGCACACATTCTGAAGACTCGCAGAACTTGCCACGAATTTACAACAAACATGCGCCATTGTCAATGTACGAATAACAAATGAAGTAAAGAAGTTAGTTTGATATATTTCATTTCAGGTCCTACCTTGATCAAGATTTGATTCACTGCTGATCATTGATGCTCAAAACGAAATAATGGAGTTGAAGTTAGTCAAGAAATATTTTGAAGATACCTTATATGATTTAAGATACTTTGTATTATTTTTTATAGCAACTGTAAATTTATATATAATATTCTGTATATAAAAAATTTAATAACATGTTAAATCGTGCTTTCAATACTATATACCTGTCTGTCAAGAAATGCGGCCGAGTCCATAAAAGACGGTGTGAGATTTTCCAACGGCAGTGGTATGAAATAAAAATGAAACCACTGTTAATTGTTGGATGCAAGATATGCATTTAAATACGTGGAATATAATAATAACAATATTAATGCCTCCGGAGAAAATGATCTTCATCAGTCCCTTGGGTGGTGTGAGAGTACACGCATGCTATCGGATCAGAGTTTGGGATCGACGAATGTGCCACGGTTTATCTCAAAAGAGGATGCGATGAACACGGAGAGGACGTTCAGCTCGTAGACGGAAGCATCCTACATCATCTGAATGCCGATATACTTGCCTATTATCAGCATAAACTCAGACAGATCTGGTTATCAGAACTGACGGGGAAGAACAAAGTTCCTGCAACCAATATGCTTGCCGTTCCGATTCTACTTTACACATTTGCAGTGATGAAATACTCGGGAAGAGCTGCGACAACTTGACGTAAACACTCGCAAAATGATGCATCAATCTTCATAGGAGCTTGCATACTAAAACATCTGTTCCACGGTTATACTTCCCCAGACAACGGGAAGGCCGTGGGCTCATTCTGAGTTTGGTGGAGTGTCTACATAACAGAATGGTACTGAATGGAGCCTGTAAAGTCGACACTTAACAGACGAATCCAAACTCTGTCACCGAGTTGGAATTCGTTCAGCAAAAAGCTCACGTCAGAGATGTGGAGAGTGAGAGGCTCCTTCAGCTACATAAGCCAATGGATGGGGGTCTTCAAGAACATTGAAGACCTTGGCTTATCCAGAAATCTGACTTTTGCTTTTCTCAGATCAATTGGGCTGAGGTCGGAAATCGAGGGATTCTTGATAGCCTGCCAAGATGGTGTCTTTAACGCCCTCATCTACCGTAATCACGTGATGGGTATAGAGGTCCCTGACACTAGATGCAGAGCGTGTCGTGGGTCATGGGGCAGCTAACACCATAATGCATTTGCTGTCAGCCTGTCCAGCTTATGCGATCTCAGCCTATATCCACAGGCATAACGCGGCGCACGGGTGTTGTACTACCATCTACAACACTCGTACAGTATTGACGAGACACCGGTGTTGCCTTATGCTCCGGGGGATATTGAGTCCGTTGTGGAGAATGAGAAGTTCCGAATCTATTGGAACTACTCATTCCTCATCCTCAGGCAAATACAAGTCAGTAAGCCTGATGTAGTCCTCGACCATCAAAGCAGGACGAGTTTCGTCATAGAGTTTTCGGCTCCTGGCGAAACGAACATCGTCCGAAAAGAAGAGAGAAGGCGGACAAAACATCAAGATCTGCTCTTTGAACTACGCAGGCTTTACCCCAACATTATGTTGAAATGGTGGTTATGATAATAGGGGTACTTGGTGGAATGATGGAATCACTGCTCTCAAACTAAAAAATCATATCGGCTTGCCATATGGCAGAAATCTTAGCCGGACGAATGCAGAAGGCAGTAATTCTTGGTTCACTCTGCCTACTCAGGGCACATGATTCTCGGACCTAGTAATCACTCACCCCACGGACGTGGGGAGTTTTCACTGGGATTAATGACACACCAGCGCGCCTTCCGAGTGTGTCAGAGCTCCAGAGACGGGGCCTGAATGGTAAATTCCTGACGGAAAAAAAATAAGAGAATATTCTCTAATAAACACTTATAGTGTACCCAAAGGCATAGTGCGGGTACAGGACGGATATTATTCACCGTGGCGCTCCGCTTATTCACTTTTCAGCTGTAGTAAAACCTACAGCACCGACCCTGTTTCATAAAAGTAGAGTTTGAGGAATTATTCGTTGAAGGCTATCGACTATACGTATTTGAACCTACTTTAGACAATTACTGGCATGTCTTGATGCTTTTCTACAACTCTCTAGAATTATACCTCTGCAATAACGTCAATATTTCACCTTGCGAAAACAAGCGAACGGTATGACCGATCCACAGTTTCTGTAATAAAGGGAGTAATGAGATGAATAATGAAATTATGGGAGTGCGGTAATAAATCAAGCTTATATCCAAACTTTATTGAAAATATAATTTCACATTACTTCGAAAACCAAACTATCAAATATTAATTTTGAAGGCATCGATGTAGAAACAAGCAGTTGTATTGATTAAGACTTCGACTTGAAATGATTGTAGATAATACGCTTGATGAGGACTTTTCATCGTTTGTCCATAAGAAATATAACTTTTTTGGACTATCAACTGTCAGTTTACATGTTGAAAACCTTGCTTGTTTTTTTGTTTTCTTTTTTACCACGAACCGGATTCTCAATATGATGGAAGAAAGTAGGCGGGAATTGAGAAAACATTTATTATCCAAATTAAAATCACAAGTTTGAATTACAATGTGAAGAGCGTATTAAAATTTCCGAATGCCAGGAATAAAAGTATGGGTAGTACTAACAAATGCATGTACAAAAACAGGTAATGTGTTCAATGTTCTAGTTATCTCAATACATATTACTGTAATAACAAATACCTTAAATTAAGTTAAATAGTAAATATATCTTGAATCTGACTATCAAATTCAGTTTATCACACTCGAATTGCCTTAAGGCCCTTTACAAAAATACATGTGCCTTCCTATACAGAAACTTGTAACTCAAGCGTTTGACCCACAGTTAACTTAAAATTTGAAGTTTATAGAAAATTAAAATTAAACTTTTTTACACTGTCGTAGTCTGTACACTTAACATTTAAGTTATGTATATTTACAAGGATTCTAGTCTAGTTTTTGATATAAACAAGAAATCAACACATCAGTCTTAAACATTAAAGGATTACTTTAAGCGAAGCCGAAGCCCTCAGAGCACTCATGAATTGCCTTCAACAAATAGGCTCGCAACTTATCGTAAGTTTCGTAGACAGGAAGGTCCAGCTGGTTGAAACTGCAACATACACGGAAATGAAAGCTCTATATCCTTATAGTGATTATAGTAGGTTAACTTTCTTAGGACCACTCAATGAACCACAGTCAGTTCTTTGCAAAGTATTTTCATATATTGACGGAAGAATGTATTTGAACTAGGTTTGTGGTTAAACAGAAGAACTTCACACAAGTCAAAATTATAAGGTATCACTCTTTGACATACCATTCATTGATATTGATACCTTACAAATACTATTCATGTAGAATGCACGTTACATTTAAATAACACCGATACATGAATGTTACATTGTAGAAACAATAAAATTGATGCTCCGTCCATATATTATAAAACTAGTACAATTGAGCGACTCGGTAACATAGATGTTACATTGTAATAACTCTGAAACACAAATATAACATGTGAGAAAATCAGTGCCACGAATGTTACATTTAAACAACTCTATGAAAGACAAGTTTGGGCAACTAACATAAATGTTCAAGAAATAGAAACTACACAAATCACCAAAACCGAGCACATGAGGATGCCAATTTCTTTGGCGAAACACGCGCAGAGTGAAATTGACGTGTTTTGGTGTTTTATTTCTTGGATTTCATTCACATAAAAATTTCCAATTATGAATGTTACATGAATGTTACATAAATGCTACATGAATGTTTATTTATTTATTTATGTATTGAACAAGAAATACAAACAGGACCGGTGGGTCCTAATTACAAGATTTCCTAATGAATGTTAGATGAATGTTGCATCAATATTTGATTAACTCCATATGTATGAAGTGTAAGCAACTGGGTAAATGTTGCATAAAAGTCATTCGAGTATATTAACTCAGTAACACTGATATTTCATCAGAACAACTTTGTAACATGGGTTGAACATTTGAGAAACTCGGTAATTTTGTTTCTTCCTAGGTTCTGTAGAATGTAACATGAATAGTAGTTCTACATTCGTTTAGAACTTATGTTCACTTCATAAAAGTCTATTCAAGAAAGTCAATTCAAGAAAGTCAATTATGTCCCATCAAAGTAACTTTGTCGCATGAATGTTGCATCCAAGTAACCTAGAACATGAAAGTTACATTGAGGTAACTCTGTTACTCGTATCATTCAGGAACTAAGTTATTTTATGTTACATTTGTATTACTCAGTTACTCAGTAGAACGAAAAATACAATTAGTTACACAGAGAAACAAAAGTTACGTTCAGTGACATGAGTTGCATTTCATGATTTTGGTGAGGGGCGTTATTCATTGATATAGAGTTACTTCATAAAATCTCCAGGGTTTTTTCTGGCGAAGGAAAATATACAAAACTCCACAAATGTAACGTGTCATTCTCAATATCAAACCGCAATAAAATTTAGAAAATAGGTATTGTCGTTCCAATAGAAAACAACTACTGCCGCCTACGACCATTGAATTATATCTGTTCGATACTTAGCAAGGCTTTCTGTAAGTGCTCTAACGTGTAGAATGAACATTCACGCTAATCAAAATAGTCGAAAAATTTTGAAACTCACCATGTATGAGCGGATGGTAAACGATCAGTCGATCGATCATCTCTGTGTATCTGGAATTTCTGAACACCATTCATGCCTTCAAGGGCACCAAAGCCTTGCAAAGGCACCTTCGATGTACCAGTAACAAACTGCAAGAATTTGGCACGATCTGCTTGATCAAAAGACCTGAGAGCCCTCCAGAACCACTGAATCTAAAAATAGTAAATAAAATTTAATAAATAAACCGATGCTACAAAAAAGGGTCGCCTATTAAAGTTTGAATAGTTTTTTCATCTTGCTTACCTGCAACGAGTTGGTCTGGTACTTGTGGTACTCAGTGTTTGCCTTCAAATCGTCTATATCTACATTTGGTAATCCTGAAATTAGTAACTCTAACTCTTGTTCATTGAATATGGAAATTAGGCGCATGGGTATAATGTCATAGAATCCTTCCAAGAACGAGTTCAACCTAAAACAATTGATAAATCGATAAACCTCATCAAAAACGGGTGAACCCAACACTTACTGTTGCTTGATCGCACCAGTCATTTTCATTTGGCATACTAGTCTGACGTATTCCATTTTGTTTTCTTCTGTAACGGCAATATGTCTTCCATTTGGTATCAAATCTCTGGTTTCGGTAACACCGAACTCGCTTATCTCCGTGCTGAACGTCAAGTCCAAGCCAAGATTGTTTATATTATTCTCCATCAGATAAACTAAGCCTCTATAAAAGCTATAATCCTCACTCTCCATATCTGTATATTTCACGGAGATTCCCAAGATGTGCTTGTAGAAAGATCTAGTGAAATAGCACTCCAACAATTTATTGTCGTATATAGCTTTAGCTGAAAGGAAATCAAACTTGAATATCGAGTTGGTGAAAAAATGCGAAGCTATTTACCAATGACTCTTCCGACAAATTTGTAGTAGCAAAGATGGTTGGAATTGTAATGACTCGCAGAATTGATCATGTATGTAACCCGATCACCGGGCGAAACAGTGAATAAAGCGTACATGGGATTGAAAATGTCTCTTGAAATTATCACATACCATTCTCTCAATAAACCGCCGGCATCCTGCCCTTCCTCATCTAAAAATAACAAATGCTATCATCATCTGAAAACAAATATCTGATTCCAAATCGAGAAAAACGTTACTGTTCTCTGGTGTCATCAGGTGATGTCTCTACAAAACTGACCATTATTTACCATTTCATCAAAAAGTTCTTCGAGCCAGATGAAGTATCAGCTTTACTTGGTGGGTGTACATTTTACAATAATGACAGATCATCGCCCATTGCTGTTTATAAATGTATATAAATGTAAACTGACCAGGATTCGAACCCAGGATATCGCGATTTCAAGTTAACTTTTAGCCCAATGGGCAATCGATCCAAAATGTACTGACGAGTATTTCCAATGATTAATTAAATTCATCATCAATCATCAATCATCATTATCAATACACATAACGACTTCTTTTCATGTCAGTGATCAAAATAAAAAGTGTGTAAACAAATAATGAAAATAATATAGCGGGAGTCACGACATAATTGAAAATAGAACTCGAAGGCACTATTGTAGATGCTTATTGCAAACAAACACATATCTTTCATTTGATTCGGGACGACCAGCTGCAGACATGGTTCGAGATTCCGTCCTCTCAGCATTACTAGGTAGGTCGGACAATATTGGAGCTGTTTTGTCCCAAACCAAGAATAGGTAACATCCAATTTAACAGCATGTCCCACAATATATCAGAATTCTTCACATCAATTATAACGTCAATATTACTTACCTTCGAAAACGATGTAGAATCGATTCTTCCATTCTTCAGGGGGCCTTCTGAAGAGCTCCCTGAAGGAGTCTTCGAATATGTTGCTTCTCCTGACGTGTACGGCCGTTTCTTCTCTTCTAATACCGTGATCCAATCTCTCGAGCTCAGTTCTGAAGTAACGTCTCTTGATATCGAAATCAAGGATCCTGGTATGGTCGACGAGTACGGCAAAGGGTCCGTCCGCCAAATGGGCGGTACTCTGTCTCAATATTTGGTTCAAAACAGTTCTATGTTTCTCAGCGAAAGCCAAAAACAGTTGCTGTTCAGGAGTTACTGTTGCTTTAGGTACCACCTCAATGACCCTTTCCGGTTCAGGAGTGGGAATAGCGCTAGCAGCGGCTGCCTCTTGCTGAGGCTGTTCGGCTTCCGCTTGGGCGGGTTCCGGCTCATTCTCTACTTCTGCCGGAGCTGGAGTTTCGGCGGAATTCTGAGATTCGGCGGGAGCTTGACCCTCAGCCGGAGTTTGATTTTCGTTCTGCTGTTCCGATTCAGAGGTTTCTTGCATGTTTTCTTCCCGTTCGGCTTCTTTTGGTTCGGATTTGGCCGGGCCTTGCTGAGGAGAATGCACCAAGAAGAATGCTTCTACCGCGGGCTGTAAAACAAATGACAATTATCCAAAATGCGGAAACCAAAATTGAATAACTTCGCTATTACTATTGATTAGGTTCGTTTTTACTGAAGAGAAATCTCCAGAGCTGATTTCCTAGATTGAAATGTAATGCACTAACCTGTAGAACTAGTACAGCATGATGATCTGGAGCATGTTCCAATTCGGAAAGACATTCACTCAGTGTTTCCCAAAAACTACCGAGGCTACTTAGCTGGTCACTTAATGCTGGTAACTCGTATGATCCTGCATCAGCTGAAAAAAAATAAAAAATTATTTGTAAATAGTTCGCAAGCGATCGATCGTTTGAACTTCCACCTACCTCTCTTCATACTTTGCTTTATAGAGTTCCTGATTTGAACAATAACTCTCAATACCCTGAGGAAGAACACCTGACTCGAAGATTTGGTGGTCAGAGGGACCATAGAGGGCAGCTGCAGCTCGCAGGAAGTCTTCACTTTTGAGGAAGCGGTGACTACTACTTGTTCGTTGGTAAACCTGTTGTAAATTACGCCCTTGGACGTGGAAGGTCCCCCGTCTTCAAGCTTCCGTTTGTGTGCGCTAATAATCAGGTCCCTCAAATCTCGCAACATATTCTGTATTTGATTCTGAACTATGTTGCCTATTTCGATGGCTCCATTGAGGAGAAGATTCAATATCTGCAAATAAATCAAATTGTACCTACTACGCTAAACGGTTACTGCAGCTACTTACGATGAAACTCATGTCCAGAGAAGAATTGGCCAAATTCAACAGCAAATTCGTAATGAACTCCAGGCCTTCCTCGGAACAATTCTTGTACGTGATCACATTAACGGCCAAGTTGAGGGCGTGCGTGGGGGGAGTACTGGTGAGATCGGGAATCTGGCCCTTCTTGCTGGACTTCTGGGGCTTAACCAGCTCCGGCATGCCCGAAGTGGTGACGGACAGCAGCTTCAACAAATTATCCGTGAGCTGGGTGTTTCTATTGACAACTGGCGTGGCAAGCATATTTAGCAGTTTGCCGAAAACGGTTTGTTCGAACAGAATCGGCGACTCAGGGTCACTCGTACTGGAGGTGGTGTTCTTCTGGATGCTCTTGCCCTTCTTGGTGGCCGAGTCCAGCCGAAGAAGCACGTCCCAGAAGTCCGAGGAGTCCGCCTTGACTTTAACCGGAGTAGTGGATGTTTTCTCGGCGTCATCTCTGATACACTTTATTGGCAGCAAACAGGACGGGAAAGCCTTCGCCAACGATATGAACAAGTCTAGGGTGTTTCTGCACACGATCGGGGCAGCTTGGGGATGTATGCTGATCACGGTGGATCCGCTGGCTTTGTCGAATTTCTTGCCAACCGTCTTGTTCACGATGAAAACATTCGCGGCGCAACCCAGCGCAGCTTCCATGCGAATCGTCAGCCAATGTCCCCCGTTCTGCAGATGTTTGGCGTCCGTGAGTAGTTTACTGGTGAGGGGTCCCGGTTTCGGGCCTTTTCTGGAAGGTTTATTGATGTTTTCGTCCGGCTGTATGCGAACACTCTTCTCGATTATGGTCAATAAGGCGTTGATCACCCACTCGCGAGTGGGTGCGTGGTAGCACAAGTTCCTAATAACTCTATGCAGTCTCAGTCGGTTCAAGTGGGGGTCGTCGGTGAACAACAGAATCAGTAAACAAGCTATGCCTTCGTGATCCAACAACTGGCGACCTCTGATTTTCATAGGCGAGTTCGAAGGAACCGGGTTGTTCATGAAGTCTCTACTCCACTGACTCCAGCCTCCTCGTTGGAAATTGGTGGGCCTCAGAGTGTGTCGGCCTCTCGAATGTCGGTATATGGTGGTCAAGTTACTTTGCAGGAACCTCTCCTGCGCCATCTGCCGATTCCTGGCGTACCAATCTCTGCGTAAAGTCTGGGCCTCTGCGGCCAAATCGGGCGGCAACGCAGACATCTGCGAGTCTTCCATATCGGACAAGATCTGAAAGGAATCATTTCAGAACAACACAACAACACGGACTAAACAACCACGTACCATTGTTCTCAAGGACGGTTGCAACGTTTCGAAGAACGCCCCTGCGTCGACAGGTTCGTTCGGATTGGCCCGCGCTGCAGCTTGGCGTTGCTGTTCCAGCCGCTGCTGCGTCAGCACCTCTTCTTGCAGCGCCGGTGGTAGGGCGGCCAAAAACTCGGGGCTGACTTCGTTGGAGGTCGTCGGCTGCTCCGGTTGTTCGGCAGCTGCAGCTGCAGTCGGGGTGGTGGTGGCGCTCGCAGCGATGCGTTGCTGCAAGCACAATATGCGGTGCTGTTCGAGGACTTCACGACGCATCTCGGGCGGTAGAGCCTCGAGGAACGAGGGGTCCACTCCTTCGGGTATTTCATCTTCGTTGGATGTGCTCGGACCTGCCTCGCCTGAATAAGGAATTGACCGTGGTTTGGATACATGCAGTATGTTAAATTAATACTGATAACGATACTCGATGCTTAAACCCTTTTACTCCCAGCCCTAAATGTCAGAAAAAAATTCTCCCCGGGCTAATGCCACGACGGTTATCAATTAGATCGAACTACCTGAATATTGTTTCAAGAAATACATTCGTTTCTGCATTTTTAAATAACGCAGTAATTTTTTTAATTATGTATCATATTCCAACACCCCCCAATCTGATACATTTTATGACTACTTCGTACAATCAGTTACGACGAATCCTTACCTGCAGCAGCCGACGTATCAGTGCCGTCACCTTCAGCGGATAAATTTTGACCAGACTCTGCACCGGCACCGCCAATGAAAGCGTCTCTATCAATATTACCCATGGAATCCATTTGTTGGCTGATAGCCTGCTCTGCAAGAGAGTCGATGTGGTGGCTGATGGCCTCTTCGAATATGGCTCTCAGAGGGTTGCTGTGTTGCGCAGCCAAGTTCAGAAGTTCGTGACTTCTTTGAGATTCGTTTATTTCGTTATCCTCTTCATTTCTGTCGCCTGAGTGAAGCGGAGGAGAACTAACTTGTCTGGCGAACAGCGGTCTGTGACCGGCGATGCCAGGCGGAGGAGCCCTCATCGAGAAAGGATTCGGTAAATCACTCTCTGTCGGTCTTATCTCAGACTCGGCTCTGCTGTCAGAGTCGTCTGCGTTTCGGGATAGATTTTCCGAGGCGTCGGCGGTCTGAACGGCAGCGTTTTGTGTGGCTTCCAACAGGCTACTCTGAATCACGTCTCGTTGAGCCCTGGCAAGGGCTAGGAGAGGAGTTAATACATGTTCTTCGCTCTGGGCGTTAGCTTCGGATCTATCATTGGAGGCATCCGATGCCTCCAGAGGCACACCGTCGATGTCTTCTTCACATTCTAAGTCAGAAAACGAAATGAAAACTAGAAGAAAAAGTATCAGTAGTATCAAAGACTTCTATCGTCTCGAGTCTTCACAATGTTTTAGTTGACGATAATCATTTGATAATCAGTTGACATGTTTCTTGTCATACATAGTTAGTCAAACGTAGGGATTTCACTTGTTCGAAAAAAAGAGTTAGTCAAAAGTATGGACCCGCTCATTTTCCTCAGTTAATATGAGGATAATCGAAAATAGGTTCGTATGAAAGTTGAAGGGTATTTTGCTCTGCACTTTTCTAGGATTTCAGATATTTTTATTGGTGGAGAAGTGACGTCATCGGCATTTTTTTTAAATTGAACCATATGTCATGTTTGGTATCAATAGAAAGCTTTTTTTTCTCATTTCAGCAGTACCAATATTTATTCAACTATCTTGATATGTACAGTGTGTTTCGTATTTATTTGTCCTCCTCTGTGCTTCACTCACCTATTAATTTAAACCGTTTTTTCCGTACCATATTCGTGAAATTCAATGTTTTTTGTACAGTTTCACCGAATTTTTGAGCGATCGCCGGTCGAACATAGTTTCAGTTAACGTTTCGGCGAACATTTGCACCTTCAGAGACCTCGAAATTGAAATTTCAATTTGTACAATTTTTTAAAAATGTGTCGTGTTAAATCGACGGCGTAGAATACGGGAAAAATAATAGAAAAATTCCACAGATGTCGGAAGTATTATTTTTTTGGTCGATTATATGGGTTAGGGGATTGGCCGTTCGAAGCTGACCTGCGCCCGCCAAAAATTTTTCTAGTTTTTTTCCATATCATATTCGTACAATTCAATGTTTTTTTAATAGTTTCGCCGAATTTTTAGGCGATCGCCGGTTGAACATAGTTTCAGTTGACGTTTCGGCGAACGTTTGCACCTTCAGAGACCTCGAAATTGAAATTTCATTTTTTTATTTTTTTTTTGAAATGTGTTGTGTTAAATCGATGGCGTAGAACACAGGAAAAATAATGAAAAAATTCCACAGATGTCGGTAGTATTTTATTCGGTCGATTATATGGGTAAGATCCCGGATTGGCCGTTCGGAGCTGACCTGCGCCCGCCAGAAATTTTTCTAATTTTTTTCCGTATCATATTTGTTAAATTCCAAGTTTTTTGTATAGTTCCACCGAATTTTAAAGCGATCGCCTGTCGAAAATAGTTTCAGTTGACGTTTCGGCGAACGTTTGCACCTTCAGAAACCTCGAAATTGAAATTAAATTTTTTACAATTTTTCAAAAATGTGTCGTGTTAAATCGATGGCGTAGAATACGGCAAAAATTATGGAAAGATTCCACAGATATCGGAAATATTTTTTTTTGGTCGATTATATAGGTTAGGATCCCGGATTGGGCGTTTTCACATTGACCGACACCGGCAACGACACGATTTCAGTCCGGCACCGACACCGACACGATAACGGCAGGTGCTTTTCACATTGTGACGGCATGCCGGCCGGGAATCGGCTAAACGACAGTATTGTTTTGTGGGTGCAAGTGAAGCAGTGACTACAACTTTATAAAAATCGGCGCCGACATGAGTGGCGGGCTTGCTCTTACCGACAAGTCGGTGCCTGCACCGACACGTTACCGATTTGCCGGTTGGTGTGAAAGCATTACATTCACTTGTATGCAAATTCGTGCCGGTGTCGTGTCGTTGTTGGATCGGTCAGTGTGAAAACGCCCATTGGCTGTTCGGAGCTGACCGCGCCCGCCAGAAATTTTTCTAATTTTTTCCGTACCAAATTCGTAAAATTCAATGTTTTTTGTACAGTTTCACTGAATTTTAAAGCGATCGTCGGTCGAACATAGTTTCAGTTGACGTTTCGGCGAACGTTTGCACCTTCAGAGACCTCGAAAAACCTAATTTGTGCATCATCCTCCGTAATAGGGTGACATATACCTGGGAACCATTGTTATGGATAAATCTAATTTGTGCACCTACCCACCTATCGAGATAGTTGAATGAATACTGGTACTGCTGAAATGTTCTATTCATACCAAACATGACATATGGTTCAATTTAACAAAATGCCGATGACGTCACTTCTCCACAATGGCACATCTAAAAAATATTTTAAAACCTGGAAAAGTGCAGAGCAAAATACCCTTCAACTTTCATACGAACTTATTTTCGATTATCCTCATATTAACTGAGAAAAATGAGCGGGTACACACTTTTGACTAACAAAGTCGAAAAAGAAAAATCGCTCCAAACGTGTAGATATCAACTTATAATTCTTTTGTGTGACGTCATAAGTGTGTAAGTTATGGGGTCTTAAAAGAGGGCAGTTTTCTGAACACAATACATAAAATTTCATGGCACTGACCCATTTATAAAATTATTAATGTCACAATACATGCACGTAACTTTCACAGCTAATGGAACAATTAGATAAAAACATACAGTTCTTTGGCGATCGCTAACAGCGTTGACTACTTTATTCGCCAAATACGCTGGTGTGTGGAAAGTGTAGAGATTACGACCACAATGAGTTTCAGACTTTAACGGTGTAACTCTTAAAAGCCGATTCAGATACATGCGTTCACACCTGTGCTTGTCGGCGTGCGTGAAAAACGCAGAGTTTTCAGACACAACGGTCAAAAATGCATGTGCGTGCAACTAGCACGTGTTTCAAAAACCCTGCAAGGGTACGCATGTATCTGAATCGGCCCTAACTCGGCAATATCATATAAATTTTCCATCGACAATCATCGGTGGGGCTAGGGACTATAGCAGATGAACTACGTGAAACTCGTAAATATATATGGATTTCATGGTTATTGTGGTAGGGCAATAGATGAGTTCATCGGGAGATAGTCTGTATGCTTCCCAATCCACCAATGTATGTGACTCCGAGAGTAATTATTTTTGTGTATGTTCAGCGGTCTTTTCTCTCCAATGTATGACTGACCACATTCACACTACCTAATAAATGCAGTGTTTCGAGAAAAATCACAGAGGTGGTATTCATTGAAGGAAACCCTAAGTATTCATTCAAATTAGGGAGGACATTACCTTTTCCAAAGTATTCAAATAATGAATCACTACGCGAATAACTGTTATGAAGTTTTGCTAAAGAAAATTATGCAACATTGAATAAATACAGCTTTTTCCTACATAACAAAAATATATCAAAATAAAATTGCTCACCATCTCTTGGGGTTTGTTCTGCTGGAGCTTCTGCTACGTTCAGTGGAACTCCATCGATATCCTCATTATCTGAAAAACAATCAAGACATTCCTGATTTTGTGTATTTATTTATTTTCCCTACTGATTGAAACCCAAGTTTCCGAAAAGAAATTTCAGCCAAAATAGCATCTAGTGATCTTAAAAATTTGGATAAATAACAACGTACACCTACCTTCTCTGTCTGGTTCAGCGACAGCCTCGCCAGTGGGATTATTAGACTCGTCATAGTTGAAAAGAACGGTTTCTTGGCTAAATTCATCATTAACCTCAGTTTCGATTTTCTGTTTGCGTTTCTTCGCACCTTCGTCGTCTTCTTTGGTTTTTTTGTTACGCAGCTCTTCGTTCCTATACTTAATCAAATTAGGAATGAGCTTATTGCAAATATACGTGGTACAATCGAAAACCGATTCCAGATCTAGCAATTTCGATTCGATGTTCCACCAATGCAGAACTGGAGGCACGTGGCTCAAGGTGGCTGCCAAGCTGGGGCCGAAGAGGTAGCCGGACTGGTCAACAAAGTCAATTTGTTCCTCGTTGGATGGAATTATACCGAAATTGTCCATCACGACTACTCTGGCAGATTCGCGAATTTCGGTAGGCCCGCTCAAAAGGTTGTTCGCAGACATCATATTCGCCATATGGGGATCGTGTGGACCCAGAAGTCTTGAAAAAGAAAATATTTTCAACAAAAAGTCTCAACATATACATTTCAACTGATCGACTGCGATAGAGAACAATTTCTTCAACTGATTGAAAGAAAAAGCATTCTATAAATACTCGGGTACCTTTGTAGAATAACCGGTGGATTAGGATTCCTCGGGCTGAACAAATACTGGTATCTTCTCGGGCGGTTCGTTCTCTGGTTACGGGTCGCTGTAGTTTGGGTGCTTTCAGCTGTGTTACGGGACATCAAAAGCGGATGGGTGATAGCTGAAAAGAGATCATACAGAACGTAAAATGGGGTTATGCTTTGATGCTAACCTGTGTGATCGTTAGGATTGTTTTCGTCTAGAATGGGAACGGTAAAACTATTTTCGTTCCAACGAATCATCCTAGGCAAGGCGTTATCGTTATCGGCGTCATATTGTATCATCAATATATCCTCATCTCTATCGTTTGTCGCGATTCTAAACATTCCTGAACTGCCCTCGAGTAATTCCGAACCCGGAACTAAAATGATGAAATCGAAATTCAAGTTCAGCCCCATCAACTACCAAACACAATTTGATGTTTTAATCACTCACCTCTACGTCTTCCCCTTTCGTTGTTGTCATCATCGTCGTCGTAGTTGTTGTCTTCATTTTCTTCAGCATCATCTACATTGTCATCGTCGCCTTCGTTATCATCGTTACCCTCGTCATCAACTTGATCCGAGGGATTGGAATCGGATTCACCGGAGTCTGTACTCATAAGTTCTTCCTATAATTCACAAACAATTAAATGAGATCACTATGTTTATTTAACCTAAGGAACACAAATTCAGTTGGGATACTTCACTCACCGTGGCGTCGCGCTCGTTTTCATAATTGATGGCCAATTCTTCATCGATGTCCATCGTGTTATTTCTAGAAGATGGGACATCGTTATAACCTTGACTATTGTCTGTATTCCTATGCTCCAGAATGTGTTCCATCATTTCATCCAGAGCATTGTCGAGTTCCCCAGTGCCAACGGGGTTGTTTTCCAGGCTAGAGGCGACAGCGGATATGTCATGTTCGGTATTTTCGGCGTCTTCTATCTCTTCACCATGAGCGTTGGTTCCCTCTGTAGAAGTACCGCTCTGAGTTCCAGTATTATCGTCGGTGGCTTGCTGGATTTTCCGAGCCTTGTTATTGCTGCCGTTTGGAGCGGGTTGGTTTATGGTTCTAGACAGAGATTCAAGCGGCTTCAAAGAAGCGTTAGCCGTAAAAGCAGTGCTCGGTGAAGACAAGTCCAAGTAATGCGTTATTTTGGCGAGGTCGTGGAAAACGCCACGTCTGATCATGAGTTTGACGATATTGTTAATGCTGCAGCTGGTCCATCTATTGGCATGAGGTAAAGGACAGTTGTCGATCATAGTGGAAATTATGCCGCATATGTTTTGTATTTGCAGATGCTTGTCCGCAGATTCGGGCAGGTAGAGAGCTCTCGTCAAAGCAACTTTGACTTCGGAAACTAGCGTGATCTGTGCGTCAGGAGAATGGTTCGAAGAAGCCAAGGCAGCTATCAACATTCTGCACATAGTGGAGCAGTCAGTGTCCGAAAGGACGTGGTTGGAAGGAAGAATCTTATCAAAAATGAACGCCAAAGCTGTTGTATCTTCCCTAATCGCCCCGGTCTCATCCGGCTTATATTTATATTCCGTGATCAACTTGGCTATAGGTCCAAATGAAACTACGGCATCCGCCAGTATCTTCAGGATCACCGACTTTGGCAACATGGGTTTTTTCGTTGATATCTCATTCTTCTTAGTACTGGGGCTTTCGTCGGTATTTTCGGCGGCTTCAGCGGGTTGCGCGCTAGTTGATGGCAGCTCCTCCACGACCACCACGGGAGATGGCGCTTCAGGTTCTGCTGCCTTGGCGTCTTCGGCCCCTTCAGCTTCGGTTTTGTCGTCTTCGAGTGGTTTCAAGAGAGCGTCCAATAAATCGCAGACAACCTCGATGGAAACCGGGTCTTCCAAGGGTGGGGCCTTGGTTCTTGCCGGCGCTTCCACCTTCAGAGGTAGAGTAGTTTCAGGGGGCTCGCCCTTGGTGGCATTGGTATCAACCCGTAGAATGCCGTTGGAGACTTCGAAGAACGAGTCTGGCTCACGAGTTATAGCACCACCAATTTGACGGGTCAAATACACCAAGTCTTTGTATGGCGGAGGAATTGTAGCCAGAGTTCTTCCCCTGACCACTTTTTCCATGGCGTACTTCAGAGTGTTAGGCTCCTCCAGTGCGTGTCTTATCAAAATTGTGGCGAGGATCCCGAATCCTCCGAAATCGCTAATTTGTCGCATCTTCAGAAGGCACTTGATACCGCCGTTTTCGACGAACACCTTCGCCATGTCGAAATCTCTGGTGTAGCGGACGCAAATTTGCAACGCTGAGTGGAGCAGATTCTTGTCGAGAGGTAGGTGCAACAGTTCAACACAAACTTTGACTATCTCTCTCTTCTGCTCATCGGATAAGCCTGGTTCCGGGACGCACCTCTTCTCTTCTTTTTCGGTCAGAGTGGCATAAAGAGGTTCTTCAACGTCGGGACCGTTTATGTCGCTGCAACTGGGATGGCTCAGTGTCATCAGAGTCATCGATATCGGTCTATTGTTTCCGGTTTCATCGTTTATTTGTGACATATTGGCGAAGGTCACGGTGTATCTTTTTCTTCCACAGGTGACACGGATACTCGCTTCGCCGTTCCAGTAAGCGTCGTTGATCAGCTTATTGTTATTGGTGGAATAGTGTGCCCATTTTCCGGTTACCAAATCATACCACCTCCATACACGGCTGGTGCTCAGGTGCATGTTCAGTTTTCTACTGGTGCAGACCCCAACTTTGGATATGGCGTCGAGCAATAAGAAACAGGGCGCCAGCCATTTCGGTTCGTAAGTAACTTTGAGTTCGGTCATCATTCTGACCGTGTAGCACATCAAATCTATCAAGGGTTCGATAAGGCCCGCATTGTTGAGAGCATTTCCACTGGGGATTCGCATTTCAGACGACACCTCGAAGAAAAGGATGTACAAATGGACATAATTTGCCAGTCGTTTTGCTGGTTCGGAATCGACAACGCTGTAGTAGCTAATAACGTTAGGTTTGCACTGCATCGAAAGGAACGTGATGGACTGAATGCATGATTGCATCTTAGAAATGAGTGTTTCGAGCAAGTTGTCTCTGTAGGTCCGTCCGTTTCTTTTCATGATTGTCACTAGTAGCTCGCACACTTTGTGCACAGTTTCTGGTATGGCTTCCAACAACTTCAAACACACGTCCAGCGCGTGATTTGTGAACTCGTTTATTAGGGTTTCGAAGGACTGGTCAGACTCTTCCGGGGTTTCTTTCTTTGCGTCAGCAGCGGGAGCATTGGTGCACCCTAGAGATATAGCTATAGCCTGCAGAACTTGATCGTCTTCTGATTCGACTTCCATCGGGTTGGCTGCTGATCGAGGTAGTTGTGGAGGATTCGAAAGCAGATAGTCGGTTGCCTGCTCCAATGTGTGTGAGTGCAACAGCGCCTCGATGGCGTGCTCTCTAGAGAAGCCCATGTCCATCAACTGTCGCAGATTATCATCCAAGTCTAGGAATGAGGGGCCAGCGTTTGAAGGACCTGCCCCGCCGGCGTTACTAGCAGGTTCTGTCGTCGTTTTGGTTTCGTCGGTCTTCTGCTTTTCCTTTATGATCTTCTCCCCGCGGAAAATATGTCGCAGGATCGTTAACAGCGTCTCGGTAGTTCTGGTTCCGTAGGAAGCTAGCGGGGTTTTTCCCCAGAGCAGCATGACGCTACCGAACGCCAATTTTTGAATTTGAATCAAATACTTGAGAGGGTCGAATGTGTAGTTGTGGGATGGGCGGCTGGATATTACGTGGGGAGATTCCAGGATGGCTTTAGGGTTCACCATTTTCTCGAGCAATGTCAACCAGGCATCCAAAAATCCCAAAGAACCTAAAATACATGTGACTTTATAGCGCCGAATTTTTGCGGAGTTTCCACGGAGAGACCGAATATAACTAATCAAAAATTAACAAAGGATTAGAGACACTAATACTACGGACACTCACCTTCCGGTAGGGACGAATACTCAATTTCTTCGTCGGAGTTCAATTTGCCGCCGTTGAGCGCCCACTTGAACGTCTTGAAAAAGATAGCTTGTCCGCCGAGACTGACGAACTTTTTCAACATGAGATGATACGGGTAGCGTCTTTCGTCGAATAGCATCGGACTAGTGAATCCGACGCTGCATATCAAGAACGTGAGCCTGCACTTGACGGTAGGACACGGGGGCAGCTTGTCGCAATCTAGCCCTTCGGCAAGCAGAACGTTCAGAGCCGTAGCGACATTTCTCGCGTATGGAGACGGCATAGGTGGGGTGGATACGATGTTTTGGCCGCGTCTCTGGCGTATCGGCGAACCGACACAGAGTTTGACGAGCAGCCCGAAGAGTTCTGCGAGGGCTCTGCCGAGTCTGGACGAGGCCCCGAGCAGGGGCTTGATGTATTTGAGATTACGGTTGTCTTGTTTGTTGATGACAGTGCCGGTTTCACTGTCGACGTCCATCAAAATTGGTGGAGGGTTGGTGGTTAACGCTTCCATTGCAGAGGCCACGTTACCCGTGTTATCGGAGGTGGAGTTCCCTTCGCACTGGAGATTAAAACCATATGTTGAGACCTCACCCAAAGTCCACACGTGGATAAAGAATGAAAACTACAGAATACTCAACTGACAAACAAAAGAACGCTTTTTTGTGATGAAAATCTACGGTATGTGATTAGCTTCGTAATCCCGTGAAAAACACTTATATTTATTTTGTTGTTAAATTCATTTCAATTTTCGCGAAAAATTAACTCAAGTTAAGAGTTATATCACAGAACCTAAACTTCGCATTTGATAATGTATCAATACTGTCAATAACAGACTTGTGATAACGAGTTCAACACATATTTATATGAGTATTTCTCCAAAACATCAGTCAATTTTCAGAATTTCAAAACGAAGTTAGAAATTTATGAAATCCTGAATCCTATAATTTGAATGCAAAAGATCTAAAATCAAAGTCCGGTTGCCATTCATTCGCGTTAGAAATTCTTAAAATTAAAATCTAGTGATTGAAAAAATATCAATATTAACTCCAAACTAAATCTAAAATCACTCATACAAACTTGTCAGTCATCATAACGCTTCAAATAAAACGGATTCACTCACCCGATCGAAGAAAGCGTTCAATTTCTCGATGTCTTCTCTGGTAAAATCACAATCCGACGGTAGCAAATCGTCGCTGCAATACGCCAACAAAAGCGTACTCTCCCAAACCAACGACGTATACAAATCGGCGAGCCCTTTCAATACTTTGAGCCCCTCTTCAGAACCCCAATGCTGCAGAGACAAATTCCTGATTTCCGTTTGGCCCGTGCGACAAATGTGCACGAACATGATGACATAACCGTGAGCGGCCCCCATAGCGTGTAGCAGAGGCGTCGCCGAAGACGTGCTGAACGCGCTTTCGATGTCGGTGGCGTTGGCAAGTTCCAGCAACAGTTTCGACCCGCCAGGCACTTCTTGTTTGGCGTACAGCGGCTTGAGAGACTCCAGAACGTTTCCCAGCTGCGACAAGCCCTGGCTGAATAAGAACGGTTCGTGGGCGAGGTTCAGAATGCTCTTGCAAACGGTGGCCACCGCCTGAGCGGGGTTAGTCACGGGGCAGTCGACGGGTAGATTCGGCAGCCCGAGGATCTTCAACAAAGGCACGAGTCCTCCCTTTTCGACGAACTCCCTGCAATGGTCGTCAGTGGAGTTGTTGCTGAGGATAGCGTCGATGAACTTCATGGCGTTGAGTATGTAATCGATCAGAGCTACGGGTGTTCTTTCGCTGTTAGCTAGCGCTTGGCTCTCGGTCTGCGCGTTCTGGGACGAGGTGGAGGTCTCGTCTTCGTCCTCTTCCTCTTCGTCGGAGGATCCCTCGGCGTTGGTCGCGGATCGGGAGTTGGTCGACGGCGATATTTCGGATTTGCTGTGCGGTCTCCAGCACACATACTTGGGGTCGGTGCCTAGACGAACGAGCTCTTCGAGGAGTTTGATGATAGCCAGAGTTGCGTCTTGTCTGAGGCTCGGCTGGTGGCGCATCAGTTCGTCCATGGCGTTGCCCAGATTGCAGGCGGTGTCTGCTTGCGGCTCGGAGCTGCGCCTCCTGCGCATCGCGGGTAGGTAGTTAGGGGACAACAATATATTGAATAACTTTTCGAACGGCTTGCATTTGGCAAACGATTCTAAGCCACGGTTGTTCAAGCATAAGGCGCTGAATACGTTGGGGAGAGAACCGAGAACCTCTCTGGTGGACGGTACTTCTTTCACCAACAAAGAATGTAAGACCACGTCGGTTAAGCCGTTATCCTGAAGAGCAGACAGCAACGCCGGCTCTTGGTACACGTATACGGTCACCACGTCTGTGGCTAGCAAGAATAAGGACGGGCCGTAGTACTCGGCATTCGCGATGATGTTCTTCAACGAATTCGGCAGCGTGCCCTCCATAAGGTGTCTGATGCTTTCCGCAAAGGTGGAATCTTGAAAAGCTTTTTTAAGGAAGTTCAACATCGATTTCAGAAGAGCCGCACGTTGCGGAAGGCACGTCTTCCCAGCGTTCTCTGTGACGTATTCGAGGTCTACAGATGCGATTTCGTCCTCGGCTTCGTTGGTTGAAGGTCCGGCAGCGTTTTCCTCGAACTGTTGCTCTGGAACGTTCGGCTTTATTTGGTAGAGTTGTTCTTTCTTACAAAAATTCACCTCGATCTGAAATGAAGCGCGTGAGGGGGAAACTATTTCGGAACCATTATAGAAATACTTACGTCAAGGCGACTGATGAAGCTGTGTAGACCTCCGTGAATTTGAAAAGCAGCCATGTCGATGTTGGTTATCAGATCGATTACTCGCACAGCACGAGTTACAAACTGAAAGAAAACTTATATTCAGCAAAGCTGTTATGTTTATTCACCTCTTTGATATGATACACACACACAGAAAGTTAGTAATACACAGTATGAGAAGACACGAGTTAAAAATATCAAGCCATTGCCTACAAACCCTTGATGGCTAGAGTAGCATGTTTCCAGTAGGAACTATTCAGCGGCGAATATTCGAGTACTGATAGATTTTGAATGTACCGAAAGTTCATTTTAAAACTTTTCCAATTCCAGACAACACCAGTTGTGTGTTCATTACTGGGATGTAGTTGTAATCAACAATAACAGATTGATGCAAGAATAAACCTGAAATACATTTATACCGAACCAAATATTGCCTGGAAGCGATCACGGCGCAATGTCAACAAACGCGGCACCCAACGTGGGGCCAATTTCTTCTCATCCGAATCTTCTTGCACGGCTTCAATAGCGCGTTCAGCAGATAAGCTTGAGATCCGTGGTGGGCCCCATTTCAAAAGAGAACCGATTCGAAGAGTATACAAATATTGGGCATGCTACTGATCTCCCAACAAAAAGTAGTTCTCGGCGAGTTAATAACATACACGTCTAATTCAAAATCATACTCACACTTACCGTAATGTGGTCAAGTTCGAATCCTTGCCAATTGATGACCTGCAGGAGAGACTCCATCATTCCGCACGACACTAACGCTTCACCGCCCGATTCATAGCTGGCCAAATGGTACAAAAACGAAAATAGGGCCGTGGTGAGGCTGACGGGAAACTTAGAATCTACTGCGCTATGGAAAGCAGCAGCTTCGATATCGAACTCCATCAGATTGGAGTCGGGTTTGCTTTCTTGGACGTTATTCGAGGTGCCGGTTTTGGATGAATCGCAGCTGGAATCGTCGAGAGACGATGACGAAATTTCGTCCTGAAGCTTCATTTTTTTGAACGCCGTCTGACCGAAGTCCACTTGATTGGTAAGGGAGGATATACAATTCCTAACTAGGACCGGTAGAAAACCGTGGTACTGACTGGCACCGGTTACATCTATTATACTATTCAGTCTGGTACCAGGCCTTCTGCTGAAAGCATAAGAATATCATTAACACATAAAAACAACACAGGTCATTCCATTAATTTCGGAATGAGTGGAAGAGGCTGAATAAAAAAAAATGCCTGATATCAGTCTATCTAGATGGCTGTAGACGTTTTGGATATTCTCATCTACCCTCTTCCACTCCTGTTACGTTTTCCGAAATACACGATAATGGAACGACCTGCGAGTACGAACAAATACAAATATACGTTCAAACAAAGTAATATACTTTTGAATTGCTGGATTTCTGTCCAAATGTATGATGGCAGTCAGGGTTCGAAGAGCTGCACATCTAATATCAGTCAACTGTGGGTCTTGCAACTCTACAACTTCGACCAACTCTTCTAGTAGACCGCTGTAGAGGAAATTCGAAGGGAAATCTTGGATAGGGTTTGAATAAACCATCACAGATAAAGCTTGAAGTCTAGCCTGTACACTTTTTAATCTATTACGATAGTCTGCGAAATGAGTTGCCAATCTAACGTGAGTAAACAGCCACATCTGGAAAAAAAAATCGGATCAAAAGAAATCGAGGCAGCAATAAATGATAATAGTAGTAATCAAACTGTATTCTGCAGGATATCTTATTCAAGGGTAACAATGACTTACCTCTTTATCAGCAGGTACAAAATAAAGACTGACGAGAGACTTCATTATTTCAGCAGGCGTTTTGTGTAATTTATCGACGTGTTCAATGTGAATTATTTGAAGATTTGGTTTCACAATACTTTTTAGATCACCGATCTTGATTTCTCGTTTGGGAGATTTTGCCGCTTCGTCTTCTCGGTGAAACTCAACGTGTAAGGTAGTAGCAGAGCCGGGTATTTCTTTGTCTGCAGTGCAACAGTCTGCCAATCCAAATCCATTGTCTTTTCCTCCCCAATTCTAAAGATATGTGGAATAGTGAGAAATGTAAATCAATTCAATATCGACCTGGTGTAATGTTCAAAAGAATATGAAAAATATTTTTAATACACGAGAGACATCTAGAATATTTTCACTGAACCACTTTCGAGACCACTTTTTTTCCTGTTACCAATGACGAATTTATACTGCTGGATCTGTATGATTTGCTGAAATTTGTCATCTCTACAATTTGCTTTTGATTCCATAATTTGACTTGAATATTTTATATTCAGGAAAGGCCCAAGTCACATTGAGAATTTGAATTAAATAAACTCAACATAAGACAGCAGATATCAATCAGAATTGCGTTATAGCGGCAATTTTCAACTAAACAAAGAGAATAGTTTTTTTTTTGTTCTAGCTGTTAGTTTTCCTTTGTTCTAGTTGATCGTTCTATCAGTTTTCATTTAATATTTAATAAGCGATTTGTTATTTTCCAGTTATATCAAGACCACGCCCGACTCTTTTTGCGCACGTTTTTAATTTATTTACGTTTATTTCAATTTGTACTTTTTAGCGTTAGGATCTGTTCAGTTATCTGATCAATGTTTGGATCTGGGTCAATGTTTTTCGTAATTATTTAGGATTTTTTCGATTTTATATTTGTGAGTTTCAACAACTTTTTTCCAGAAGCGGGGGCCGTAATTATCGACGACCCAAACCAACGAATTTTTTTCCAAATTCCTATGCGTTCTCTATCTACTCTTCAGGAGGGAGGACAGGATGAATTATCCAACTATCCGATGATTTTCACAATTTTTAAGGATTTTACCGATTTTATTTTCGCGAGTTTTAACAACTTGTTTCCAGAAGGAGGGGGCCGTAATTATCGACGTCCGAAACCGACGAATTTTTTTTTGAAATTCCTATGCGTTGTCTATCTAGCCTTCAGAGTGACAGGGTAGTAAATTTTTAAAAATTGATTTATTCAACAGTACGATGTTTTACACTATTTTCAAAATTTAATTTTCGTAGTAAAATTTTTTCAACTATCAGATGTTTTCAAGGATTTTTCCGATTTTATTTTCGAAAGTTTTTGCAATTTTTTTCGGGAAGGAGAGGGCCTTGGTTTTCTACATCCGAAACCGATGATTTTTTTTCAATTGCTTTGGGTCATTTAACCTTCAGGGGGACAGGGTGAATTTTTTATTAAATTGGATTATCCAACTATCCGATGATTTTAACAATTTTCAAGAATTTTTTCCGATTTTATTTTCGTGAGTTTCAGCAACTTTGTTCGATAAGGAGGGGGCCGTAATTATCGACGTCCGAAACCGACGGTTTTTTTTCAAATTCCTATGCGTTCTCTATCTAGTCAACAGGTTAGTACATTTTTAAAAATTGAATTGTTCGACTATACGATGTTTTTCTCAATTTTCAACATTTAATTTTCGTAGTAAAGTTTTTTCAACTATCCAATGTTCTCAAATATTTTTCCGACTTTTTATTTTATTTATTCAAATTTATTTGAGAAGGAGAGGGCCGTGGTTATCTACGTCCGAAACCGACGATTTTTTTTAAATTCCTCTGCGTTCAGGGGGATATTCACAATTTTCAAGGATTTTTCCAATTTTATTTTCGTTAGATTTTGCAACATTCTTTGAGAAGGAGGGGTACCGTAATTATCAACATCCGAAACCGTCGAAATTTTTTCCAAATTTCTATGCGATCTTTATCTAGCTTTCAGAGGGCCATTTATGTGTACACATGATTTTTTTTTATTTTAAAAGTGTTATTCAATATTATAAAAAAAATTACGGAGATTAATTTTTAACATTAAAGTAAAGTATAATATCAGAGGCAAAGTTCCAGTAGAAGATTATTTTCCTAAATTTTCCTCTTAAAGAATGTTTTTTTCCACCATTGTTTTCGAATTATTTGCAAGAAACTAGACCCGCTATTTTTTTATCTTGAATTGTTTATAACTGCATTATGTGGATTTGAAACTGATTTGAAATCTAATGAGGCATCGCACATATTTTAATTCGTATGATCAAGAATAGAATTAACACGATTTTTGGACTGAACTAGTGTAGTGAACAGATTGAAAAAAAAAGGGTATAGCCTTAGTGGGGACTAACAATCATTAGTTTGCAAATTATCTGAAATGCAAATGTGAAAAGAAACCAAAGTATAGATAATTGAGATACGCACTGAAAGAGGACACTCTTTATATGACTAATGAATAAACACATATGAATCGAAAAGTAATTGTAAGTGGGCGTTGAACAAAACAGTGTAGTTTTTGAATTTCTCCTCTTGTAGTATTTTATATACCGAATAAAGACCATATTATTATTATTATTTCTATATGGAATGTACAAGAAATGTGTGATAAACATGGCCATCAAATCAAGTGTGAGCACAAAACTTCCGTTTAATTGATTTTTTGGCTGCATTACAAAGTGCTAAAAATACATAGAAATACAGCTTGGCGAAAATAATCAACGTTTCCACAAGTGTTTTCAATTCACACTTTGTTTTGTTCGCATATTTTCCATCCAATAAAATTGTACTGCCTTTTTTTTTGTTTTCTAACTAAAGGTCAATGTAACAGCATTGACAGAAAAACAAAGAAACAACTGATAGAATGTCAAAAAACGGAAAGTTTCGTGTATCAACTTTGTTACAGAAAAATAAGAAATCAATAACTAGAAAACATCCTACCTCTGCCAAATACTGTAATCTTGAAAGAAGGCATTCTTTTTCATCTGGTTTCAATTTTGTTATAAAATTGCTTCGTTTTGAGAACATGTAAAGTAAATTCAGTACTTCCAAAACGACTGACATATCATTTGATTCTAGCAGAACCAATAGATGCTCCATGGAGTTATACAAGTGCCTTGAGAAAGAGTGTTCAATCAACAGGCTGGTAAATCGAAGAATATGTATGAGGAGCTGGAAATCCTGAAAAAAAATCATTTCGTCAGCTTTGAAAACGACGAATATAAAAAAAAACATGATCCGAGTTCAGATCAGGCAAAGGAATTATTAATATATGAACTCATTCAAATTTGGGTTCAATTATAACAACAAAAACTTAATTGATGTGTTTTTGCGAGTAATTAGCACCTATTTCATATGTGAAAGCCAGAAGAAAAACAAAAAATACCTAAATTAAAATGATTAATAATCAAAACAATCAACACTTGTTCCTCCTATTTTTACAAAACGAAGTTACAAGTTCCTTTGTATATATACAGTGTGACCCATTTAAGATGGAAGCACCCTTATAAAACTTACATTTTTCAACCGATTGGAATAATTTTTTTTGTTAGGTAGATATTCAAAAAGTCTATTAGGACACCAAATATCATGAATAAATCTCAATTTCCAGGGCCAACTAATCTTATTTTTCAAGGTCAAAAATCTACAAAAATCACTAGCGATTTTTTTAGAAAAAATCTGACTACACCACTGGATTCGCGACATTTTCAAATGATTTACATGTAAATTACGTTGGAAGGCGTCAATCAATAAAAAAGTTATAAAGGAATGAAATTTGAAAAATATGCCGTTTAATCAACCCACCAATTCATGTTCAGGAATTTTATGAAAATTCTGTATACTCCACTGGATTCAGGATTTCTTGAAATATTACTGATCACAGTTTCATCGAAATATGTTCGGTAATAAAAAAGTTATAAAGGAATAAAATTTGAAAAATATGTTGTTCAATGGAATTTTAGCAACGTTCTTACTACACCACTGGATTAGGGGCAATATTCAACAAAATATTATTCAAATAAAATTCATGAAACGTTTATGGGAGAATCAATTTCCTTTCATATGTATGTCGAACCATATCAATCAATCAGTTTATCACAAAAAACTTTAGTGTCAATAATTTCAAATGAATCTACAAAAAAATAACTGTAAGTACATTTTTCTAATTGCTACAAACTAGCGGAAAACAATCTTTTATTCACAATCAATGTAAAAATAGAAACCAAGAAGATACCGAATTGAAAAATAAATGAGTGCAATTCATATTCTGGTGGCCTCCACCAAACTTCCATCCAATTCAATGCATTTATCATATCGCTTAGGAATATTTTTTAAAGTATTCCTCAATGGTTGTGGAGTAATTGCATCACAAGCTTGCTGAATTCTGGTGCACAGTTCCACTCGATTCCTTGGTCGTGATTTGTAAACCTTTTGTGTAACATAACCCCAAAGGAAAAAATCGAGTGAAGTAAGGTCAGGCGATCTTGGTTGCCATCCAATTAATGTACTCCCCCTTCCTATCCAACGATTAGGGTAATTTTGATTCAGCCAATTCTTCACAATTCCCGCATTATGTATGGAACAACCATCTAACTGAAAATATAAATTTCTTGTTTCTGCAAGGGGAAGTTCATCTATTGCGTCCGAAAATTCATTCCTTAAAAATTGTAGGAAAATTGCGCCATTCATGTTGCCGTCGAAAAAGAATGGTCCAATTATCCATTCATTCAGTATTCCACACCAAACGTTCACTTTTTCTGAATACTGCCTTTTACAGTTTATCACCCAGTTGGGATTTTCAGTGGCCCAATAGCGAATATTTTGTGATGAAACCACTCCATTTGTTGTGAAACTAGCTTCATCACTAAATAAAATTTTCTTTAAAAATTGCCTGTCATTAAGATACTCGCCCTGGGCCCATAAGCAGAATTCCAATCGTTTTTCTTGATCACCTAGTTCCAGAGTATGTAAAAACTTTGGTTTAAATGGCCTCAATTTATTTTTCTTCAGACATCGCCTAATATTCTCCCTAGGTAAGTTTAAATCTAAGCTGGCAACCCTCAAACTACTATTTGGATTATTTCTGAAGTAATCTAATATAGTCTGGTTATTTTCGTTCCTTCTTCGTATATTGTTCTTTAAAATATATGTGGTTACTGCTCCAGTCCGATTGAAAACTTGGTTTATTTTATGTACCGTGCTGTTATTTATGGCTGGACGATTTGGGTGTCTTTCATTGAATATTCTAGTTACTTCTCTTTCACTCCGGTAATCATCATCGGAAAGACGTATAATTTCGATTTTTTCTTGAATTGACAATTGAGCCATTATCTGTTTTTATTTTGGAACACAAATTATTCAGTTCACTAATGGTGCGTAACAAAATGACAATTCATGCGCAAATAAATAGATGAGAAACTGTAAGTCACAGCTAACTTGTTTATTTCATTAATGCATTCTGAATAACAGGCAGTTAAAAGTGCAACTCTCATTTTTTGCTATTCAACAAAAGGAAAAAAACACAGCTGATGTTACCTACTGGAATGATAATAATTATTATCCATTGCATATTTTTTTCGTTATAATTTCTATTGTGAGTACATTAGACTTGTCTTATATTGTTGAAATTGTTTTCATGAAGATTAACCAGGAGTTCTCTCCTGATTGTACTTGTTTATGTATCCACTCCACTTCGAGAAATACCTATAGACTATTTTTACCATCATGATTTTCAGATGTTATAATTGTATGACATTGCAATAATCACCCCAATAATTTTTTCAATAATCAACAGTGGTGTAGTAAGAACGTTGTTAAAATTTCATTTTACAACATATTTTTCAAATTTCATTCCCTTATAACTTTTTTATTACTGAACAGATTTCGATGAAACTGTGACCAGTGATATTTCAAGACATCCTGAATCCAGTGGTGTATTCAGAATTTTCATAAAATTCATGAATTCGAATTGGTGGATTGATTAAACGGCATATTTTTCAAATTTCATTCCTTTATAACTTTTTTATTGATTGACGCATTCCAACGTAATTTACATGTAAATCATTTGAAAATTTCGCGAATCCAGTGGTGTAGTCAGATTATTTCTAAAAAAATCGCTAGTAATTTTTTTAGATTTTTGACCTTGAAAAATAAGATTAGTTGGCCCTGGAAATTGAGATTTATTCATGATATTTGGTGTCCTAATAGACTTTTTGAATATCTACCTAACAAAAAAAAATCATTCCAATCGGTTGAAAAATGTAAGTTTTATAAGGGTGCTTCCATCTTAAATGGGTCACACTGTATGTATATATATATATATACATATATATCGCTGGTAACCTCATACTGGTTACAAAAAATCTGTTTGACTGCAATATCCCATAAAAGCCAAAGATGAACCATAAAATTAACCTTGTTAAAAGAATATGTGGTTTGAATATTCGTCATAATGAAATATATTACTGGATCAAAGACTTCACAATTAACAAGAGATTTATTTTTCGAGTAAATTGTCCATGAACAACAGTAATTTCAATTTTGGCATCATTTCAATGAATATTATAGCTACAATGCCAACAGTTGAGGAATGTTTTGTGAATTATTCACAATTCATTGATAAACAATATTTTTCCCATAAAATGATCAGAGAGCTGTTCAAATACGAGTTCCACAAGGAACAGTTCTTGGGCCAATTATAGTCATCATTCACGGAGTAATACCAAAGTAAAAGTTGATACTGAAATGGGCTGTCTAGAGTGAAAAACTTGCTAGATCATAAGAAACTGTATTAAAATATCAAGCAGAAAACTTTGTTCTTATTGAATTTTAGTAAGATCAGTCAACAAATTTAGAGTGAAAATTATCATCAAAGAATTCCCATTGGTGATCTTTCTAGAACTATATCAAGAACAATATCAAGAGAAAGTATTAAGAATAACATAGTTCCAAATACTGACATTAACCTGTCTACTCATATTGGGCGAAATATGAGAAACATGCTGATGACTCAAGATACACTAAAAATGTCTATCAGCAATTTTCCAGGCTAGTAGTAGGTCAAAATTCGCCAAAATATATAAAAATCAATGTTTGAAAATAACCTAAAATTCTTTTGGGCAAGAAATTTACACCAAAATTACTATCGTTATTCATTTGTCACCATATAGTAGATGAAAAAAAAAAGCTCTAATAAATTCCATGTTCAGCCCCCAAATTGAAATTCTGGCTGTGCCGCTGCCCTACAGGAACACCATGAAGTTTTTTATTTTTTCTTTGTACTTCTCAGAGATTTCTTTAACTCTAGTGAATCAAATTACTAGTAATGTAAAATATTTTCTATAGAGAGAAGGACTAAGGACATTGTAGTTTTCATTGTTATTATTATTCAACCACATGGCACAATGAAATTAACTAAAAAATATACAATTCTTTTCAAAAAAAAACTATATGAAACTCATCCTTCAGTTGTAACTCATTTGTATTTCCAATGATTTTAGTTGCTGAACTACATTTTGAACATTACTTTGAAACCCTTTTTGAATAATAAGATCTTCAACATTGGCCATCTATGATAATTTCTTTTTCTAGAAAAACAAACTCGAAATATCACCACTTGGGGAAAAGATAAAGCACAATCAGTCTATAACAGTCATGGATCTATCTTGCACCTGTGCTGATAAATGTTAATTATGACTATTATGAGACATACTTCCGCTATTTCAAAGCACAAGATATACTCAATATGAATCATTTAAATTGCTAATTTGTTATTGTTAACCATACAGATATTTAAATGACCAATTGTTGGGGTTTCATTAGAATTTGTTTGATAATAACTGATAAAATGTATGGAATTCTATAAATGTTTAACTAGCTGATATTTTTATAGTAGTTTTCAGGTGTTGAAATTACTAAAATTTTTAAGTGAAGATAAAACTTTTTTATACATTTTTTTTAGCTTTCATGAATTAAGAAAGAATTATAAATTTCAAGATCTTGGAACAATTCAGCGAGTGTTTGTAGAGTCTCTTCATGTAAACAATAGACAAATTTAACTCAAGTTCACTAACATTCTGTACCCTCTTGTTCATGGACAACTGGTTACTTCTCATCAGCCAAATTTGCTAAATATGCCTTTTTCCATGAATTAGGAAATTCATTAGAAACCAAAAAAAACATTTGCTCTAGAGTGCACAAAGAACATCCCATTATGATTATTGAAAGAATAAAAAATAGTGCTATCAACTATATCAATTTGCCTCCACCTTACCCAAGTACTCTTCTCATAATTGAAATATTAACGAAAGCAATGATGTAAACAGATAAATTCATACATGATTGAAATTCAAAAACTCACCTGCTCATTATATGTGTCACATTTCAATATCCATTTGTTTTCTTCATTGCGTTCAGCAGCAGATCCCAATATTCTATCAAAGACATCAAGGACCTGTGCCCAATGCAACAATTCGCACTTTCCAAATGTCCAGGAATGAATCCTGGAAAGCTCGTCCAACAGTTCTGTTCGAGAACATTGTTGGAGACGTTCTATCAACTGCTGACATTCCAAAGGTACTTCCGAAGTGCTTTTACGTACTCTAGATCTGTCTATTTTCATTTTTATGATTTTTGCTCAACTACTTCATATTTGAGGGGATCAGCTGAAACAATGAAGAAGGTGAATGTGCAAACACATTTAAAACGTGGATCTGAAAAAAGACATGTAGTATCGATTCACACTCTGGGCGGTAATAAACCCAGATAGACACAAATTGGGTTCAGAAAATACTCAAATTGTCAATTTGGCAAAGCACATGAAGTATTGCCTAGTCACCCTGCGACAATTTGGCGTTTGCCACTAGCTAACTAACGAAAAATTAACTGTGAATTCACCTTTTCATGCAAACAGTGTTAATTCTATCGAATGATTAGAAGACAACTCATTATCGGCACGATACTTGTCGAAATTGCACAATTTTTCAGATTTAACCGACCGCCATATTGAAAAAGTGAATTGACAAAACAAATAATATTGAAGACAAAAACTGCTGACAACCAATACTATATGAACCTTAAACACCCATTCTAAAAAAAACTCACCTTATGAAAAACGTGGGTTAATGTAGATACTGTGAGGAATCATAGGCTGATAAAAGTTTATTGTTTCCTCATGAATATTCACTCACTAGGTCCGCACCAATTTCCTGATTTTATGTAACTAACGGTCTTTTGTGCTTCATGTGGAGCTGACTTCTCTATGCAACATAAGACGAAATACTATAGAGGGAATTGCATCAAGGCACCAAGCACTATTAAAAACTACTTTTCTTTTGTTTAAGCAAAATATTTTGGTAAAAATGTAGAAATACGCACACTTTCCCACTAGTAGTTCGCGACTAGAGCGAGAATCAGAATCAGAAATGCCACATGATTGGAACAATGAAAACTAAATCACTAATAAACTAAAAAAGTTACTAAAATATTTGTTGGTATGCGGAAACCAATAAATTTTCGCGCCAAATTTGAATTTAAGATTTCACTTGTGAATATTGAATATAAGTGCAATAGTAATTTCCCAATACTAACTAATAGAAACTATAGAAAGTTTCAATGTTGAATTCAACATACCCATATAGAACATAATTGGGGAACATATGTCTGAATCGACTGGGGTGGTATTCTGTGCAGTGTACCATAGAATTCTATAGTCGATAGTTATGTCTCTTTCTCTCCCATGAATTCAACTATAATGACATTTCACTTATTTGATCGACTATAGACGTTTATGGTACACGGAATCCCACTTCAGGCACAATAAGTTTTTCTCTAGGAGGGTATAGTAGAGGAATCGGTATTATACTTAGAGGGGGTTGGCAGGTGTAACCCGTTTAATTTCTAGTGGTTTATTGTTATTTCAAGTTTTGTGAAATGAACCATAGGAAATTGAACACAGAATTTAAGAGGAATGTTTAATAATTTTTTCACTTTTGCAACGGAACCTTAGCTCACCAGTTAGCAGTATTAAGTTGAAATAATAATAATAATATGTCTTCATTCATACTGCATTTTTACAAAATAAAATTTATTCGAAATATAAATATCGACACAGTATGACAAGGCGAAATTCAGTCATGCAGTTTTCAGGTGCAAGGGTTGAAAATGCATAAGCGTGTGAATCGAAAGTGCTTCAAAAACTGTGCGTGGGCACGCATGTATCTGAATCGTCATTAAAGTTAATAGGAAGCTTAAGTCTAGTTCATACCCTCGCGAACTTCGCAATTTTTCTACGAATAAAATGGCTGCCGACATGATTCTGCATAAACGATTGGTCCAGTATGACTGAAAGCCATTTTATTCGCAGAAAAATTGCGAAGTTCGCGAGGGTATGAACTAGACTTTATTCGACCGGCTCCTAAAGACTCGTGGTTGTTGTTTTCTGTCTTAATCTGTAATTATATGAGATTTTTTCTGTTTTATCCACGGTTGCATGGTAGAGTAAAACCATGGAAATCACAATGTATATATATGTTCTCTTATAATGTACATATACCTATCTATGGGTGGAATACTCCACATCGCCTGGGCGTGGTGGCAAATGGGACCAACATACGAATGTATTTTAAACTGCGTTTAGCAGATTCGTCTACGCATGGGGATGTGGCTTGTGCGTTTTGGGCCTATAACTATTTATTGCCTATTATTGTAGGTTCTAGGTTGTAGACTTGCAGCTACCAAGATTTTCGACAGTCGTATGAATGGCAATGGGTAGATTTTTGTTATTGTAAAAATAATGAATAGTACTAACTTCCAATCGCCACCAAGGGTGGGATTCCGTGTACTATAGAATTCTACTTTTCTTCAAATGAGTGAGATGGCATTATTGCTAAATTCATGGGAGAGAAAGAGTCATACCTATATCGACTACAGAATTCTACATGTTACACGGAATCCCACCATACTGGTGGGCTTCCAAGCGTTTATTGTTATATAGTTATCTCGCATTCAGTGTAGGAGCGTATTTAGGGCTGCTCTGATTTGGTACAGAATTCTTGATAATATACATGCAAAAAATGCGAATTTATATAGCACAACTATCACTGGCACGAGCAGGCACATGAAAAGTGACAAGCACATTCGACTGGACCGATCAAATTATCAAAAAGCAGAACCCGTGTTTGCACCGTCCACAAAATACAGTCCAGGGGTGCTATTTTCAAATCGTTCAGTTTTAGTTCGCATACGAATAAAGACAGACAGACATACATATTTCGTGTGTGTTGGTATGAAACGAATAATCGAATTCGCATACGAAACGGTTTGAAAATTGCACCCCAGAAATATTCGAATTCGTATCGAGCGCTATTGCCAGTCGAACATAGATTTTGCTCTAACCTCGAGTAATACATGCCGAGTCGAATAAGAATATTATTGGTACCGTAGCAGTGTATATCTAGCCGAACACACAAGTTCTATAAAGAATTGAATATATGCACATTAATGCAGCCAGTCGAATACACTATTATTCCATATTCTTTGTACTCGTTCGCTTCCTCAGCTCTAATGCACTCTGTGCTCTAATGCTAGACCGTTTCGTTACCCATTTTCTGTATAACCCTAGCAGCTTATGCCATTACTGAAGAAGAACTGTCATTACTGTCACTTCAAAATTAAAAAAGTTTTTGGAGCAAAATTCGGATCTATTTGTATGAGTGCGAATTTTGTCGTATAAACAGTTACTAAAATTTTTCAAACATTTTCGAAAGTAATGGATGGTAATGACTTTGCACACCGAGCACGTAAAAGAATAAAGGAAGTCAAGAAGAAAGCTAGGCCAGGTAGAGTAATTTGAATACGTAACACATAACCTACATTTTTGCGGAGCCCTACAAAAAATTGTCTTGTTGCAGATTCTTGCTTATTCGAAATATATTCAAATCATTGGTAATTTTTTGTTCAAATACGCTTTTCTAAATTTTTTTCAGAACTGAACACTAAAGAATCTTGGAAACAACAGGGGTATGCTGTAGATTTTGAGAGATTTAAAGACTTCATAGATAACTGCGACAGAATTGACCAGACAAAAACTTCACAAAGGGAGTTCATTTCGAAATATGAACTTCCCTATAAGCCTGTAGTTATCACAGGGTGCCAAACAGAATGGAAAGCCAACGAAAAATGGAACTTAGAAAAATTAGCTAGAAAGTACCGAAACCAAAAATTCAAATGCGGCGAAGATAACGAAGGTTACAGTGTCAAAATGAAAATGAAGTATTATATTCACTACATGGTCAATACGAAAGATGATAGTCCACTATATATTTTTGACAGCAATTTTGGTGAGGTAAGGAGAGTTTCCTAGCTGTTTACTGAGTCTTAGATATTTCTCATACATCTCTTTTCAGCATCGTCGAAGAAAAAAGTTGCTGCAAGATTACGAGGCGCCCTACTACTTTAGAGATGATTTACTAAAATACTCAGGAGAGAACAAAAGACCGCCATATAGATGGTTTGTTATGGGACCAGCAAGATCTGGGACCGGCATCCACATCGATCCACTTGGTACTAGTGCCTGGAATGCCCTTGTAGTTGGCCATAAAAGGTAAGAGACTAGTTTGCATATGTCTAAGAATTTTCTCTGGACTATTTTCTTCCAGATGGTGCTTGTTTCCTACACATACTCCAAAAGAGCTACTGAAGGTGACTGTTCCATTGGGAGGTAAGCAACGAGATGAAGCCATAACATGGTTCAATGTTATCTACCCCAAAACCAAAAAGCCAACGTGGCCTGAGAACTGTAAGCCAATTGAAATACTCCAAAAGCCTGGGGAAACTGTATTTGTACCTGGTGGATGGTGGCATGTAGTCCTCAACCTAGACACCACCATAGCAGTAACCCAGAATTTTTGTAGCCGAACAAATTTCCCTGTGGTGTGGCATAAAACTGCCAGGGGTAGACCAAAGCTCTCCAGGAAATGGCTGAAAGCTTTGAGAGAAAAAGAACCAAATTTAGCAGCTCTGGCTGACAGAATTAGCTTAGATAAACCATCTGGAGTCGCTTCGGATAGCTCTAGTAACTCTTCTTCCAGTTCCAGTTCTGATTCTGAAAATAGTTCCAAGTCTGAAGATGATGATAGCGGACAAGAATCAATTTCAGCCAAAAAGAAGAAGAGAAAATCTGATCTCGATCATGAAAGTAATAGGAAAACTAGTCCAAAATTGGTGAGTACTCTCTTGTTTTGAATTTTCTCAGCTATTGAAGTTTTTCAGTGAAATTTTTTTTGCAGAGCAATATGTCATCGCCTTCATGGACAAATAATAATGTAGCTTCCATATCACCTTTCGATACAGGGAATAAGATAACAGAGTGATATCTTCTATTGAGAGTTTGTTCTCATTGATGCCTTGTACAATAAGATTGATGGATCATTTGTATTCATCATATTTTCATATTTTTGAACATTGCTACAGCAATCAGCTGAGATAACCAATAGGTATTATTTTGTACTTGTAAAGTTTATTTAAATAGAATTAAACAGAATTGTTGAAATAAAATGTTTTTTTTTTTACTAAATAAACTACTGAATGGTTCCTATAATGAGGAAGGAGGGTTACTTCCTTTTAATTTTATTAGAACAAAAGTTTCTGGTGTATCAGTTTTCTAAATATATAGAAAAAAATTAGGGATTTGATAGTGGTTGAGTTTTTGCAAATGTGATTTTTTACATTCACTTTAAGCGAAATAAACAAAAAATTATTTCAGTTCCAAGGGATTTACATTTAAATAGCTTATTAAACTATTTTGTTAGGCATGGAATGAGAAAATTGACCTCAACAAAATTAATTTGCCACATTCCACACAGTAACTTTTGAACTACACATGTAATTAGATTAACCGAACGCATTATAGGTCTGTTCCTTCACTTCTAGGTGTGGTCTATCACAGTCACTGAATTTCAATAAAGGGAGTCACAGAACACATATACAGAGTGGGTAGTTTCGGTGTATTTGATCGTTGGGTAGATTTACGGCGGAATCTCAATGATCCGACGGTACGATGATACGAAAGTGTTCATATTGTCAATATTCAAATTTTATTTGTCCATATTTGAATTTCGATCAATTGAAACACTCTCGCGTCATCGTACCGTTGGATAAACGGATGCATGGGACTCCGGCCTTAATCATGCCCATTATTTTGGGCTCACTCTATTTTCCATGAGGTCAATCGGTTTGACTCTATTTCTCAGTAGCAAGTTTGTTATCAAAATAAGCAAAACTTACAGCTCACAGCTAAATATATCTCAATTTTGTAGAAGGCTTGCTATCTACATTGCTTTATAGACAGGTGATGCTGTGGCAATAACATCTCCAGCTATCGATCTTGAGTAATCCGCTCATCCTCAAAAAAATTATCGGAATAAAGTGGTTTATTGACTGTACTTAGATAGGTTGGTTCACCTTGATGATGGATCCAAATGGATCTGTCACCTCGATTGGGGTAATTTGAATAGATCGCGTATGACGGTCTCGATTCTTGAATCTTTCGCCTTAAATTTGGGAACAGGAACAAATAAAACAGACAAACATATAAATATTTTATGTGTATTGGTGTGAAACAGAAAAGCGATCGTTCTACTCTATCACCGTCAAGAGTACGGGCCTATAGCCGTGAGTAGTACCTAATAGAGCTTTCTACCCCTGAACTGAACCTGAAGTGAACTGCACCTGACTTCAAGAATGGGATTTAATTGGAACGTGATTTTGCATGGTCTGTCAAATTACTTCAGGGCTACTCGGAGCTACTCCTGGAAAGCGTCTATTATGATACTATGAACTATTACGTTTATGATTTGATTTACGACATGTATACAAAAGCCCGAAATCCCGTAGCTCCCGAGTCACGTCACACGTCACGATCAAAGAGTTTTGATCATACTGCTTCAAAGTGACGTCATTTCTAAGTTCTGCTTCAAGTTTCATGAAATAAAACAAACGAAATTTCGTCACTTCTAGGCATTTTGATCGATCAAACTATTTGATTGTCAGCAACGGGCTTAACAAATCCTGTTTTTTTCGGGTTTGTATTAATCACTAAAAAAGTGTGGGAACACTGACTGGTATTCAGTGACTCAGGGATTGGAATCTTTTTGGAATGTTTGGATTGGTTCAAATGATTTCACAAACCGATTAGTATCCTCATGTCTAGAGAACTTAAATTTCTAGAATCGGCGCAGGCGTATTACCGTATTTTCTAATGAATAGTTGATTTTATATCTAATACATTTATCACATATTTTTACCTCTTATTATTTGTTAATTATTAGGTCTTTCATAATCTAAAGACTGAGAAAATATGCCCGTGCGAAGAGCCGTACACGCAGGAAGCTGGTACACTGATTCAGGTTCGTATTTCCCAAACATTGATCAGCTGTTTATCATTGAATTTATGGCTATGCAGCAAAGTTGTCGGACTTGTTTGATGTCATTGACATCGTGTTTCATTTCATTTGTTTTTCAGGTTCTGAGTTATCTAGACAATTGGATTATTGGTTGAACCAAGCTGATTTAAGTCATGGACCTGCAAGAGCCATCATTGCCCCGTGAGTTAAATTGCAATGAAAAATATTAACAAAGGCAGTCTGTAAAGGTACACCATTGGTCGGCCTTTTTTCTGAAAGTTGAAAACCTTTAAAAATATGAAATATCGGAGTGATTGATCGTTCAGTAGCTTATCATTCTGTTGTTTTCTAGGCATGCTGGATACCAGTACTGCGGGGCCTGTGGAGGTCATGCTTACAGACAAATTAGTCCAGTTGTTGTTCGTCGAATATTCATCTTGGGACCCTCCCACCATGTTCGTCTATCAGGTTGTGCCTTGTCTACTGTGCAGAAGTATAAAACACCACTTTATGATCTACACATAGACTCACAAGGTGTGTAGGATGGAGACATTTCTACAAGATACTTGTAATTGGAGTTCCAGGTCTATACAAAGAAATGTTTCGCTTCAGTGTAAAATATGAAATTGCTTTTGTGTATTCAAGGTATTCTTGAAGTCTCAGCAACTCCAATTACAAGTTGACATATCCTACCATACAGATATTAAAAGTTATTCTTCCAGTTAATAGCGAATTAGAAATGACGGGTCAGTTTGAGTGGATGGATTTGGATACTGATGAAAATGAGCACAGTATTGAAATGCACCTACCTTACATTGCTAAAGTTATGGAAAAGTGAGTGATGAAACATACATTTGAAATATGTTTTTCTTTTGTAGGGCCCTTTTAAATACACAATCTTACCACTGTTTTAGTTACAAAAATCAGTTTACTATTGTTCCCATACTTGTGGGATCTCTCAGTCCAGATAGAGAAGCTTGCTATGGAAGGATATTATGTAGCTACCTTGCCGATCCAAAAAATCTGTTTATAATTTCTTCGGATTTCTGCCACTGGGGACACCGGTTTCGATACACGTATTATGATCGTTCTTATGGAAATATACATCAGTCAATTGAAGGATTGGATCGTGTGGTAAGTACATGAAAGAAAACTGCAAACCAAAGTTAATGATGAAACTTCATCCCAAGTAATAATATTAATATGTAATCACCAGTAATTACTCACCCCACGGACGTGAGGAGGTTTACTGGGACTAATGACACACCAGCGCGCCCTCCGGATGTATGATGGCTCGGGAGACGGGGCCTGACTGATGAATTCCTGACAGATGAAAAAAATTTGAAAAAAAATCATTATTATAGAAAACCTTGAAATTAAAATTGAACTCAACAGCCGCTCGTAGTTCGCAAGATTGTTTGTTCAGCTTTGATTTATAAAAATTACGATTTTTTTACGGATTTTCTCAGTTTGTAGGTTTTTCAATTTTCGTCACAACTCCCTGGGACCGTGAATCGATTCCTTAAATACTTTTCAAGATATTTGTAAAAACACAAAATGACAAAAATTAATGTATTCTGACCCACCACAGACCGCGCCAACTCGAATCCTATTTTTGAGATCATTTCAAAATATTTGAAAGTTGACCGCACTCCTCTGACGACCCATCAATGACCTTTGATGAAGAAAATTTGTTATTTGGACAGAAATGAATGTATTCTCTCCCAATACCGATCGCGCCAACTCGAATCCCATTTTTGAGATCACTTCAAAATATTTAAAATCCGACCGCATTCCACTGACGACCCGGCAATGACCTTTGATGATTAAAAATTGTTATTTGGAAAAAAAAATGTATTTTGACCCTTCAGAGACCGCGCCAACTTGAATCCTATTTTTGAGATCAGTTGAAAATATTTTAAATCCGACTGCACCTCTCTTACAACCCGACAATGACCTTTAATGATGAAAAGTTGTGATTTGGGCAAAAATGAATGTATTCTGACACAATACAGATCGCGCCATCTCGATTCCTGTTTTTGAGATCACTTCAAAATATTTGAAATTCGACCGCACTTCTCTGACGATCCGTTAATGACCTTCGATGATGAAAAGTTGTTATTTGGACAGAAATGAATGTATTCTGACCCAATACAGATTGCGCCAATTAGATTCCTGTTTTTGAGATCATTTCAAAATTTTTAAAATCCGATCGCACTTCTCTGACGATCCGACAATGACCTTCGATGATGAAAAGTTGTTATTTGGACAGAAATGAAAGTATTCTGACCCAATACAGATTGCGCCAATTAGATTCCTGTTTTTGAGATCATTTCAAAATTTTTAAAATCCGATCGCACTTCTTTGACGATCCGACAATGACCTTCGATGATGAAAAGTTGTTATTTGGACAGAAATGAATGTATTCTGACCCAATAAAGATCGCGCCAACTTGATTCCTATTTTTGAGATCACTTCAAAATATTTAAAATCCGACCGCACTTCTCTGACGATCGGACAATGACCTTCGATGATAAACAGTTGTTATTTGTACAGAAATGAATGTATTCTGACCCAATACAGATTGCGCCAATTCGATTCCTGTTTTTGAGATCATTTAAAAATTTTTAAAATCCGATCGCACTTCTCTGACGATCCGACAATGACCTTCGATGATGAAAAGTTGTTATTTGGACAGAAATGAAAGTATTCTGACCCAATACAGATTGCGCCAATTAGATTCCTGTTTTTGAGATCATTTCAAAATTTTTAAAATCCGATCGCACTTCTCTGACGATCCGACAATGACCTTCGATGATGAAAAGTTGTTATTTGGACAGAAGTTAATGTATTCTGACTCAATACATATCGCGCCAACTCGATTCCTATTTTTGAGATCACTTCAAAATATTTAAAATCCGATCGCACTTCTCTGACGATCCGACAATGACCTTTAATGATGAAAAGTTGTTATCTGGACAAGAATAAATGTATTCTGACCAAGTACAGATCGCGCCAACTCGATTCCTGTTTTTGAGATCACTTAAAAATGTTTAAAATCCGACCGCACTTCTCTGACGATCCGACAATGACCTTCGATGATGAAAAGTTGTTATTTGGACAGAAATGAATGTATTCTGATCCAATACAGATCGCGCCAACTCGATTCCTGTTTTTGAGATCACTTAAAAAAAATTAAAATTCGATCGCTCTTCTCTGACGATCCGACAATGACCTTCGATGATGAAAAGTTGTTATTTGGACAGAAATAAATTTATTCTGAACCAATACAGATCGCGCCAACTCGATTCCTATTTTTGAGATCATTTCAAAATTTTTAAAATCCGATCGCTCTTCTCTGACGATCCGACAATGACCTCCGATGATGAAAAGTTGTTATTTGGACAAAAATGAAAGTATTCTGACCCAATACAGATTGCGCCAATTCGATTCCTGTTTTTGAGATCATTTCAAAATTTTTAAAATCCGATCGCACTTCTCTGACGATCCGACAATGACCTTCGATGATGAAAAGTTGTTATTTGGACAGAAATGAAAGTATTCTGACCCAATACAGATTGTGCCAATTAGATTCCTGTTTTTGAGATCATTTCAAAATTTTTAAAATCCGATCGCACTTCTCTGACGATCCGACAATGACCTTCGATGATGAAAAGTTGTTATTTGGACAGAAATGAATGTATTCTGACCCAATAAAGATCGCGCCAACTCGATTCCTATTTTTGAGATCACTTCAACATTTTTAAAATCCGACCGCACTTCTCTGACGATCGGACAATGACCTTCTATGATGAAAAGTTGTCATTTGGACATAAATGAATGTATTCTGACCCAATACAGATCGCGCCAACTCGATTCCTATTTTTGAGATCATTTCAAAATTTTTAAAATATAATCGCACTTCTCTGACGATCCGACAATGACCTTCGATGATGAAAAGCTGATATTTGGACAGAAATGAATGTATTCTGAACCAATACAGATCGCGCCAACTCGATTCCTATTTTTGAAATCACTTCAACATTTTTAAAATCCGACCGCACTTCTCTGACGATCGGACAATGATCTTCGATGATGAACAGTTGTTATTTGGACAGAAATGAATGTGTTCTGACCCAAAACAGATCGCGCCAACTCGATTCCTATTTTTGAGATCACTTCAAAATATTTAAAATCCGAACGCACTCCTCTGACGACCCGATAATGACCTATGATGATGAAAAGTTGTTATTTGGACAAAAATGAAAGTATTCTGACCCAATACAGATTGCGCCAATTCGATTCCTGTTTTTGAGATCATTTCAAAATTTTTACAATCCGATCGCACTTCTCTGACGATCCGACAATGACCTTCGATGATGAAAAGTTGTTATTTGGACAGAAATGAAAGTATTCTGACCGAATACAGATTGCGCTAATTCGATTCCTGTTTTTGAGATCATTTCAAAATTTTTAAAATCCGATCGCACTTCTCTGACGATCCGACAATGACCTTCGATGATGAAAAGTTGTTATTTGGACAGAAATGAATGTATTCTGACCCAATAAAGATCGCGCCAACTCGATTCCTATTTTTGAGATCACTTCAACATTTTTAAAATCCGACCGCACTTCTCTGACGATCGGACAATGACCTTCTATGATGAAAAGTTGTCATTTGGACATAAATGAATGTATTCTGACCCAATACAGATCGCGCCAACTCGATTCCTATTTTTGAGATCATTTCAAAATTTTTAAAATATAATCGCACTTCTCTGACGATCCGACAATGACCTTCGATGATGAAAAGCTGATATTTGGACAGAAATGAATGTATTCTGAACCAATACAGATCGCGCCAACTCGATTCCTATTTTTGAAATCACTTCAACATTTTTAAAATCCGACCGCACTTCTCTGACGATCGGACAATGATCTTCGATGATGAACAGTTGTTATTTGGACAGAAATGAATGTGTTCTGACCCAAAACAGATCGCGCCAACTCGATTCCTATTTTTGAGATCACTTCAAAATATTTAAAATCCGAACGCACTCCTCTGACGACCCGATAATGACCTATGATGATGAAAAGTTGTTATTTGGACAAAAATGAAAGTATTCTGACCCAATACAGATTGCGCCAATTCGATTCCTGTTTTTGAGATCATTTCAAAATTTTTAAAATATAATCGCACTTCTCTGACGATCCGACAATGACCTTCGATGATGAAAAGCTGATATTTGGACAGAAATGAATGTATTCTGAACCAATACAGATCGCGCCAACTCGATTCCTATTTTTGAAATCACTTCAACATTTTTAAAATCCGACCGCACTTCTCTGACGATCGGACAATGATCTTCGATGATGAACAGTTGTTATTTGGATAGAAATGAATGTGTTCTGACCCAAAACAGATCGCGCCAACTCGATTCCTATTTTTGAGATCACTTCAAAATATTTAAAATCCGAACGCACTCCTCTGACGACCCGATAATGACCTATGATGATGAAAAGTTGTTATTTGGACAAAAATGAAAGTATTCTGACCCAATACAGATTGCGCCAATTCGATTCCTGTTTTTGAGATCATTTCAAAATTTTTAAAATATAATCGCACTTCTCTGACGATCCGACAATGACCTTCGATGATGAAAAGCTGATATTTGGACAGAAATGAATGTATTCTGAACCAATACAGATCGCGCCAACTCGATTCCTATTTTTGAAATCACTTCAACATTTTTAAAATCCGACCGCACTTCTCTGACGATCGGACAATGATCTTCGATGATGAACAGTTGTTATTTGGACAGAAATGAATGTGTTCTGACCCAAAACAGATCGCGCCAACTCGATTCCTATTTTTGAGATCACTTCAAAATATTTAAAATCCGAACGCACTCCTCTGACGATCCGACAATGACCTTCGATGATGAAAAGTTGTTATTTGGACAGAAATAAATTTATTCTGAACCAATACAGATCGCGCCAACTCGATTCCTATTTTTGAGATCATTTCAAAATTTTTAAAATCCGATCGCTCTTCTCTGACGATCCGACAATGACCTTCGATGATGAAAAGTTGTTATTTGGACAGAAATAAATTTATTCTGAACCAATACAGATTGCGCCAATTCGATTCCTGTTTTTGAGATCATTTCAAAATTTTTAAAATCCGATCGCACTTCTCTGACGATCCGACAATGACCTTCGATGATGAAAAGTTGTTATTTGGACAGAAGTTAATGTATTCTGACTCAATACATATCGCGCCAACTCGATTCCTATTTTTGAGATCACTTCAAAATATTTAAAATCCGATCGCACTTCTCTGACGATCCGACAATGACCTTTAATGATGAAAAGTTGTTATCTGGACAAGAATAAATGTATTCTGACCAAGTACAGATCGCGCCAACTCGATTCCTATTTTTGAGATCACTTCAAAATATTTAAAATCCGAACGCACTCCTCTGACGATCCGACAATGACCTTCGATGATGAAAAGTTGTTATTTGGACAGAAATAAATTTATTCAGAACCAATACAGATCGCGCCAACTCGATTCCTATTTTTGAGATCATTTCAAAATTTTTAAAATCCGATCGCTCTTCTCTGACGATCCGACAATGACCTTCGATGATGAAAAGTTGTTATTTGGACAGAAATAAATTTATTCTGAACCAATACAGATTGCGCCAATTCGATTCCTGTTTTTGAGATCATTTCAAAATTTTTAAAATCCGATCGCACTTCTCTGACGATCCGACAATGACCTTCGATGATGAAAAGTTGTTATTTGGACAGAAGTTAATGTATTCTGACTCAATACATATCGCGCCAACTCGATTCCTATTTTTGAGATCACTTCAAAATTTTTAAAATCCGATCGCACTTCTCTGACGATCCGACAATGACCTTCGATGATGAAAAGTTGTTACTTGAACAGAAATGAATGTATTCTGACCCAATAAAGATCGCGCCAACTTGATTCCTATTTTTGAGATCACTTCAAAATATTTAAAATCCGACCGCACTTCTCTGACGATCGGACAATGACCTTCGATGATAAACAGTTGTTATTTGTACAGAAATTAATGTATTCTGACCCGATACAGATCGCGCCAACTCGATTCCTATTTTTGAGATCATTTAAAAATTTTTAATATCCGATCGCACTTCTCTGACGATCCGACAATGACCTTCGATGATGAAAAGTTGTTATCTGGACAAGAATGAATGTATTCTGACCAAGTACAGATCGCGTCAACTCGATTCCTGTTTTTTGAGATCATTTCAAAATTTTTAAAATATAATCGCACTTCTCTGACGATCCGACAATGACCTTCGATGATGAAAAGCTGATATTTGGACAGAAATGAATGTATTCTGAACCAATACAGATCGCGCCAACTCGATTCCTGTTTTTGAAATCACTTCAAAATTTCTAAAATCCGACCGCACTCCTCTGACGACCCGATAATGACCTATGATGATGAAAAGTTGTTATTTGGACAGAAATTAATGTATTCTGACTCAATACAGATCGCGCCAACTCGATTCTATTTTTGAGATCACTTAAAAATTTTAATAATCCGACCGCACTTCTCTGACGATGCGACAATGACCTTCGATGATGAAAAGTTTTTATTTGGACAGAAATGAATGTATTCTGACCCAATACAGATCGCGCCAACTCGAATCCTATTTTTGAGATCACTTCAAAATATTTAAAAACCGACCGCACTTCTCTGACGATCCGACAATGACCTTCGATGATGAAAAGTTGTTATTTGGACATAAATTAATGTATTCTGTTTAAATACAGATCGCGCCAACTCGATTCCTATTTTTGAGATGACTTCAAAATTTCTAAAATCCGACCGCACTCCTCTGACGACCCGTTAATGACCTATGATGATGAAAAGTTGTTATTTGGACAAAAATGAAAGTCTTCTGACCCAATACAGATTGCGCCAATTCGATTCCTGTTTTTGAGATCATTTCAAAATTTTTAAAATATAATCGCACTTCTCTGACGATCCGACAATGACCTTCGATGATGAAAAGCTGATATTTGGACAGAAATGAATGTATTCTGAACCAATACAGATCGCGCCAACTCGATTCCTATTTTTGAAATCACTTCAACATTTTTAAAATCCGACCGCACTTCTCTGACGATCGGACAATGATCTTCGATGATGAACAGTTGTTATTTGGACAGAAATGAATGTGTTCTGACCCAAAACAGATCGCGCCAACTCGATTCCTATTTTTGAGATCACTTCAAAATATTTAAAATCCGAACGCACTCCTCTGACGACCCGATAATGACCTATGATGATGAAAAGTTGTTATTTGGACAAAAATGAAAGTATTCTGACCCAATACAGATTGCGCCAATTCGATTCCTGTTTTTGAGATCATTTCAAAATTTTTACAATCCGATCGCACTTCTCTGACGATCCGACAATGACCTTCGATGATGAAAAGTTGTTATTTGGACAGAAATGAAAGTATTCTGACCCAATACAGATTGCGCCAATTAGATTCCTGTTTTTGAGATCATTTAAAAATTTTTAAAATCCGATCGCACTTCTCTGACGATCCGACAATGACCTTCGATGATGAAAAGTTGTTATTTGGACAGAAGTTAATGTATTCTGACTCAATACATATCGCGCCAACTCGATTCCTATTTTTGAGATCACTTCAAAATTTTTAAAATCCGATCGCACTTCTCTGACGATCCGACAATGACCTTCGATGATGAAAAGTTGTTACTTGAACAGAAATGAATGTATTCTGACCCAATAAAGATCGCGCCAACTTGATTCCTATTTTTGAGATCACTTCAAAATATTTAAAATCCGACCGCACTTCTCTGACGATCGGACAATGACCTTCGATGATAAACAGTTGTTATTTGTACAGAAATTAATGTATTCTGACCCGATACAGATCGCGCCAACTCGATTCCTATTTTTGAGATCATTTCAAAATTTTTAATATCCGATCGCACTTCTCTGACGATCCGACAATGACCTTCGATGATGAAAAGTTGTTATCTGGACAAGAATGAATGTATTCTGACCAAGTACAGATCGCGTCAACTCGATTCCTGTTTTTTGAGATCACTTAAAAATTTTTAAAAACCGACCGCACTTCTCTGGCGATCCGACAATGACCTTCGATGATGAAAAGTTGTTATTTGGACAGAAATGAATGTATTCTGACCCAATACAGATCGCGCCAACTCTATTCCTATTTTTGAGATCACTTCAAAATATTTAAAATCCGATCGCACTTCTCTGACGATCCGACAATGACCTTCGATGATGAAAAGTTGTTATTTGGACAGAAGTTAATGTATTCTGACTCAATACATATCGCGCCAACTCGATTCCTATTTTTGAGATCACTTCAAAATTTTTAAAATCCGATCGCACTTCTCTGACGATCCGACAATGACCTTCGATGATGAAAAGTTGTTACTTGAACAGAAATGAATGTATTTTGACCTAATAAAGATCGCGCCAACTTGATTCCTATTTTTGAGATCACTTCAAAATATTTAAAATCCGACCGCACTTCTCTGACGATCGGACAATGACCTTCGATGATAAACAGTTGTTATTTGTACAGAAATTAATGTATTCTGACCCGATACAGATCGCGCCAACTCGATTCCTATTTTTGAGATCATTTCAAAATTTTTAATATCCGATCGCACTTCTCTGACGATCCGACAATGACCTTCGATGATGAAAAGTTGTTATCTGGACAAGAATGAATGTATTCTGACCAAGTACAGATCGCGTCAACTCGATTCCTGTTTTTTGAGATCACTTAAAAATTTTTAAAAACCGACCGCACTTCTCTGGCGATCCGACAATGACCTTCGATGATGAAAAGTTGTTATTTGGACAGAAATGAATGTATTCTGACCCAATACAGATCGCGCCAACTCTATTCCTATTTTTGAGATCACTTCAAAATATTTAAAATCCGATCGCACTTCTCTGACGATCCGACAATGACCTTCGATGATGAAAAGTTGTTATTTGGACAAAAGTTAATGTATTCTGACTCAATACAGATCGCGCCAACTCGATTCCTATTTTTGAGATCACTTCAAAATATTTAAAATCCGATCGCACTTCTCTGACGATTCGACAATGACCTTTGATGATGAAAAGTTGTTATCTGGACAAGAATAAATGTATTCTGGCCAAGTACAGATCGCGCCAACTCGATTCCTGTTTTTGAGATCACTTAAAAATGTTTAAAATCCGACCGCACTTCTCTGACGATCCGACAATGACCTTCGATGATGAAAAGTTGTTATTTGGACAGAAATGAATGTATTGTGATCCAATACAGATCGCGCCAACTCTATTCCTATTTTTGAGATCACTTCAAAATATTTAAAATCCGATCGCACTTCTCTGACGATCCGACAATGACCTTCGATGATGAAAAGTTGTTATTTGGACAGAAATTAATGTATTCTGACTCAATACAGATCGCGCCAACTCGATTCTATTTTTGAGATCACTTAAAAATTTTAATAATCCGATCGCACTTCTCTGACGATCCGACAATGACCTTCGATGATGAAAAGTTGTTATTTGGACAGAAGTTAATGTATTCTGACTCAATACATATCGCGCCAACTCGATTCCTATTTTTGAGATCACTTCAAAATTTTTAAAATCCGATCGCACTTCTCTGACGATCCGACAATGACCTTCGATGATGAAAAGTTGTTACTTGAACAGAAATGAATGTATTCTGACCCAATAAAGATCGCGCCAACTTGATTCCTATTTTTGAGATCACTTCAAAATATTTAAAATCCGACCGCACTTCTCTGACGATCGGACAATGACCTTCGATGATAAACAGTTGTTATTTGTACAGAAATTAATGTATTCTGACCCGATACAGATCGCGCCAACTCGATTCCTATTTTTGAGATCATTTCAAAATTTTTAATATCCGATCGCACTTCTCTGACGATCCGACAATGACCTTCGATGATGAAAAGTTGTTATCTGGACAAGAATGAATGTATTCTGACCAAGTACAGATCGCGTCAACTCGATTCCTGTTTTTTGAGATCACTTAAAAATTTTTAAAAACCGACCGCACTTCTCTGGCGATCCGACAATGACCTTCGATGATGAAAAGTTGTTATTTGGACAGAAATGAATGTATTCTGACCCAATACAGATCGCGCCAACTCTATTCCTATTTTTGAGATCACTTCAAAATATTTAAAATCCGATCGCACTTCTCTGACGATCCGACAATGACCTTCGATGATGAAAAGTTGTTATTTGGACAAAAGTTAATGTATTCTGACTCAATACAGATCGCGCCAACTCGATTCCTATTTTTGAGATCACTTCAAAATATTTAAAATCCGATCGCACTTCTCTGACGATTCGACAATGACCTTTGATGATGAAAAGTTGTTATCTGGACAAGAATAAATGTATTCTGGCCAAGTACAGATCGCGCCAACTCGATTCCTGTTTTTGAGATCACTTAAAAATGTTTAAAATCCGACCGCACTTCTCTGACGATCCGACAATGACCTTCGATGATGAAAAGTTGTTATTTGGACAGAAATGAATGTATTGTGATCCAATACAGATCGCGCCAACTCTATTCCTATTTTTGAGATCACTTCAAAATATTTAAAATCCGATCGCACTTCTCTGACGATCCGACAATGACCTTCGATGATGAAAAGTTGTTATTTGGACAGAAATTAATGTATTCTGACTCAATACAGATCGCGCCAACTCGATTCTATTTTTGAGATCACTTAAAAATTTTAATAATCCGATCGCACTTCTCTGACGATCCGACAATGACCTTCGATGATGAAAAGTTGTTATTTGGACAGAAGTTAATGTATTCTGACTCAATACATATCGCGCCAACTCGATTCCTATTTTTGAGATCACTTCAAAATTTTTAAAATCCGATCGCACTTCTCTGACGATCCGACAATGACCTTCGATGATGAAAAGTTGTTACTTGAACAGAAATGAATGTATTCTGACCCAATAAAGATCGCGCCAACTTGATTCCTATTTTTGAGATCACTTCAAAATATTTAAAATCCGACCGCACTTCTCTGACGATCGGACAATGACCTTCGATGATAAACAGTTGTTATTTGTACAGAAATTAATGTATTCTGACCCGATACAGATCGCGCCAACTCGATTCCTATTTTTGAGATCATTTCAAAATTTTTAATATCCGATCGCACTTCTCTGACGATCCGACAATGACCTTCGATGATGAAAAGTTGTTATCTGGACAAGAATGAATGTATTCTGACCAAGTACAGATCGCGTCAACTCGATTCCTGTTTTTTGAGATCACTTAAAAATTTTTAAAAACCGACCGCACTTCTCTGGCGATCCGACAATGACCTTCGATGATGAAAAGTTGTTATTTGGACAGAAATGAATGTATTCTGACCCAATACAGATCGCGCCAACTCTATTCCTATTTTTGAGATCACTTCAAAATATTTAAAATCCGATCGCACTTCTCTGACGATCCGACAATGACCTTCGATGATGAAAAGTTGTTATTTGGACAAAAGTTAATGTATTCTGACTCAATACAGATCGCGCCAACTCGATTCCTATTTTTGAGATCACTTCAAAATATTTAAAATCCGATCGCACTTCTCTGACGATTCGACAATGACCTTTGATGATGAAAAGTTGTTATCTGGACAAGAATAAATGTATTCTGGCCAAGTACAGATCGCGCCAACTCGATTCCTGTTTTTGAGATCACTTAAAAATGTTTAAAATCCGACCGCACTTCTCTGACGATCCGACAATGACCTTCGATGATGAAAAGTTGTTATTTGGACAGAAATGAATGTATTGTGATCCAATACAGATCGCGCCAACTCTATTCCTATTTTTGAGATCACTTCAAAATATTTAAAATCCGATCGCACTTCTCTGACGATCCGACAATGACCTTCGATGATGAAAAGTTGTTATTTGGACAGAAATTAATGTATTCTGACTCAATACAGATCGCGCCAACTCGATTCTATTTTTGAGATCACTTAAAAATTTTAATAATCCGACCGCACTTCTCTGACGATGCGACAATGACCTTCGATGATGAAAAGTTTTTATTTGGACAGAAATGAATGTATTCTGACCCAATACAGATCGCGCCAACTCGAATCCTATTTTTGAGATCACTTCAAAATATTTAAAAACCGACCGCACTTCTCTGACGATCCGACAATGACCTTCGATGATGAAAAGTTGTTATTTGGACATAAATTAATGTATTCTGTTTAAATACAGATCGCGCCAACTCGATTCCTATTTTTGAGATGACTTCAAAATTTCTAAAATCCGACCGCACTCCTCTGACGACCCATCAATGACCTTTGATGATGAAAAGTTGTTATCTGGACAAAAATGAATGTATTCTGACCAAATACAGACCGCGCCAACTCGAATCCTATTTTTGAGATCACTTCAAAATATTTAAAAACCGACCGCACTTCTCTAACGACCCGACAATGACCTTTGATGATGAAAAGTTGTAATTTTGACAGAAATTAATGTATTTTTCCCAATACAGATCGCGCCAACTCGAATCCTATTTTTGAGATCATTTCAAAATATTTATAATCCGACCGCAGTCCTCTGACGACCCGACAATGACCTTTAATGATGAAAAGTATTTATTTGGACAAAAATGAATGTATTCAGACCTACCACAGACCGCGCCAACTCGAATCCTATTTTTGAGATCACTTCAAAATATTTGAAAGTTGACCGCACTCCTCTGACGACCTAACAATGACCTTCGATGATGAAAAGTTGTAATTTGGACCAAAATTAATGTCTGACCCTTCACAGACCGCACCAACTAGAAACCTATTTTTGAACTAGAAACTTTTTATATTCGTACCAATATGTGGATGATAGTGTGTCGTGTTTCACAGGAACAATTGGAAAACGTCACAACTTTCTGTTTCATAAATCCTCTGCACCCATCAATCAATTTCACGAAATAATTAGAAAGTAATAAGATAATAAATTTTCTAGATTTTACCATTATGAAATCAAATAATTAACAGGAATTTTCAATCTGCAGTTGGATATTCTTTAATCAAACGAAATAAATTTAAAATGCCTTTGCTGGTTGCATGTTTTTATTTCGGCAAACAAACAACTTGATAACTTGAATAAATCGAAAAAAGTTTGGAAATTGTGTGTCGGAGAAGTAACAAATTAATGAAAACAAATAATTCCGACTACGATCGAAAATACCCTTCTCTCCATACATTTCCACTAGGAGGAAAAATGAGGCAACAGAAAACAACTACTTTCCCATACGTAATGGTGTCCTCCTTGAGGAACATTGCACAAATGGATGACAGATGTAATTCAATGTCCGTATGGGGATGTAGCTGTTTTCTGTCAGATATTTTCCACATTTTTCCACTTTCTGGAAATTTGTGTGATACACATTAAAACTTACGTTACGCCTCCAAAATACTCCAAACACTGAATGAGAACAAACCTAATTTTTTCCCTTTACCTCACAAGTGTTTTTTCTCCTATCTAGGAGTCCAAACGCCATTTTTCGATTCCAAACAGCTAAAATACGACACTCTAGAGCCAGTTGAAAAATTGAATTGAATCTTTTTCAATTTCTTTCCTTTGATCGTATTTTCATCCTTACTCTAATCATGTCAAGTTGGGCTTTATTTATACTGTTGATATTTTGTTTTCAGGGTATGAGTATCATAGAAAATTTGAATCCGACTGAATTTACAAATTATCTTAAAAAATATGGTAATACTATTTGTGGTAGACATCCAATAGGAATACTTCTTCAGGTAAGTCTTTGAACCATAATCTCACTCTGTTATGAATAGATTTCAAGTTCAGTCATATAAAACTCAATACAACCTCATGTTTAAAATTATAATCATAAACCAACTACTACCGTCTACGAACGTTGCATTACATCTGTGGCATTCTTGGCAAAGCTGATTGATATACTAAGAAGCTGTTGTACAGCGAAACAATTGTCGTGGTTTTGTAACCCCGTTTGTGAAAATCATATAAGTTCATATCATTTTATTATAGATAAGAATTTTTTTACCCTATTGAATAGAAATCAGTTTATAATTATTGATAAAGATGAAGCAATATCATAAGTTGTTTTCTGCACTATACTTGAAGTTTCATTTAATGTTTTCCTCCTCAGGCAATACAAGAATTACTCAGGAACGACAGTAGTCAAAACGCTAGTTTGAAATTTTTAAAGTACGCCCAATCCAGCCAGTGTCGTAATATGAATGATTCATCTGTTAGCTATGCATCAGCAGCTTTAGTGCTAGATTAGTACAAATGTGGCCTTAAAACGACTCATCAGAATTTTCAGTAGCCAGCTTGAAATTAATTGTAGATCGTATGGTGTGTCCAAAGCTCTGGTGAACATTTACCACCTGTATATTATATTACATAACATTTCCTACTAGGTTGAATTTATTTCCGGAATTTTTCATTCTTCAGTTTAATTTCTCGGGAAGATAGATTTTTTAGTTGTGCATCAAGGTGATTTTTTTTATTTAGTTTGACAAATGTTTAGTCCAGTTTTTTGTTTCAGTATGAAATATTGTGTTAGACTACTCTCATCGCTTTTTGGACACACCATATGTTAGCGGATTATTATATTTTGTTTGATTAATTTTTATTTTTGAAAATGTATGCTTTACATTGATTTTTCATTGTATATTTTTATTTTATTATTGTGTCTGTAACCCTATTGTTACTTAATTTACAAGAGTTCATTATTAGCCACAAAGGGTTATTTTACTTTCAAAAAAATCTTGTACTTGATTTCACTATTTTTCACAGTTTTTTGGTGAATCAAATATAATGGATGAAATGAATAGCTTCCAAGTTTTAGGGGCTTGAAACATATTAATACTGCTCGGTATAAACTGAAGGTATTTTGGAGACCATTTTTTATAATACGTCTGCACCTTGGTTAATATCCATTTGTGACTAGATGTTGATTATCCGAAATGATTGCAATACTATTTTATTTCAGTTAGATTCTGCATATACTTACAACTTGTTTGATCAACGATTTATTTTGTGGAAATTCAAGTTGAATTGAACAGTAATTTTTAGTAAACACTGTGCTATGTATATAATAGTTCAAATGGATTCAAGAATTATTCGTTTGTTTTATATATATTTTTGCTGATTTGAATTGAATATTTATTATTTTTAAATTCCTTTGTATAATTATGTTTTTTGACTAGATGTTAATTATCTGAAACGATTGCAATACTATTTTATCTCAGTTAGATTCTGCATGAATATACCTGTTTGATCAATGACTTATTTTGTGGAAATTCAAGTTGAATTTTAATTTGTATATAATAGTTCAAATGGATTTAAAAAGTTTTCGTATGTTTTATATATATTTTTGCTGATTTGAATTGAATATTATTTATTATTTTTTAATTCCTTTGTATAATTATGTTATTGTAATTTTTTACACTTGTTAATATTTTTTTGAATATATTGGTGAGTTTTTCATGGTTTTCGAAGGGTATGTAATAATTTTTTTTATTATATTTGTATTATTTTATTTTAATTGATTTATTACTGGACTTATTCACTTTGATAAAGAAGTATTATTCTTCCGTTGCCACTTTTATTTTTTTCATTTGGCAAATGTGTAATAATGCACTCTTGTAACTGTTTTACTCTTAATCTTACTATGAATTTCGTTTTAGATATTCAAAAACATTTGAGTGTCCATACGCAATCATGATGTATTTTACGAAAAATTTATCATTTTTATATAATTATATGACTAGGCTTTTAAAATTATGTTCAATATGCATTGTTTCGCGAAAGCAAACTATGTTGTGATAATAATAATATTGAGGTATGATTTTCTTATTTCAAATGGAATATTGTATATTTTGTTTTAATAATCTTTTGTTGTTTCCTGGTGAATTTATTCAACTAACATGCACTTTAAGGAATCGTCATTGCCGTTTGGTTTTTTATTGAGAATATATTTTGAAAATTTGATTATGAATGAAGTATATTTTAGTTTAAAAAAGTGATCAGGTGTTTTATAATATTTGTCGACTTATTGACCACGAAACCTCAATATACTAATTTCTAGATTCTCGTTTGCAATATAGGGTTCATCATCAATTGCCATAAGTCTGTATGGTGTGCAGGTGAATATTTATTGGATTTTGATGTGATTTATCAATTTTTTTGCCATACTGACTCGACTTACGAACGAAATACATATGATTATCATGTAGTAAAGTTATAGAAATATTATGAAGATGTAAATATTGATTGTACTGATGAAAGCAGAAATTTCAAGATTACCTTGGAATGTCCAAATAGCAAGTAAAAGGAATCTGTCAAGTTTGTTTACTTATTTTTTGGGTTTGAACAGAAGAATTTTTTTTTGCAATTTAAGGTCATGAAACCTAGTATTTTTTTTCATTGTGACTTTAATCGATGTTTTATTAATCATATTTGGGATTAATTTCACAACAACCGTTTCTTATATTTGAAATCGTGCGATTTAATTTTTTCCAAGTGTTAAAAGGAATGTAATTTTTATCTGCAGAGTGACCCATTTCGAATTGGGGCAACAGTATGAAGTTTTATTGATATACGGTCAAAACTTTAAACTAAAATAATAATGTCAAGTCCTATAATTTTTTTTCAACACTGTCAATCCGGAAAATATGTCGACAATAAAAAATATCTGACTACGCCACTGGATTTGTGATACTTTCAAATAGGTGGGATATAAATTTCAATAAAAAATAAAGATTGCTAACAAAAATATAGCATGATCAAAATCATATTATCGGCAATAAACTTCGGTGATACATTTGGTTGTTTTTGTATCTTGTCCTGCATGTTTCAGAGTGGGTTGAACTTTGTATATTGTGATATCTGTGAAGGTTTATGAAATATTTTTAATTTATGTTCATTATTGAATTTTGTAAGGTTGTTAAATCTAGAAAATTGATAATTATCTGATTCCCTCAAACCCCGAAACTTTATTATTCACTCTTAAAATTACATATAATCCTTTAAGCCTACTGTAATTAATTTTTTTTTTCAATATTATAAATAACTCATTCAAAAATTTTTACATTTCAAACTTGAACTTGAAATATTTATGCTTTCTGTTAAGAATTAATTTATTCCTATAATATTGTGCTAACACACATTTTAATGCAATAATGAATCCATTAGCATAGTCAAATGTTTTAAAAAAAATACGAACACGTTTTGAAATTTCGCAGACGAAGTAAATTCAAAATAGGCCTTGACATTTTGAATATCATTTCAATATTGAGGTATGATTTTCTCACTTCGAATGGAATATTGTATATTTTGTCTAATTATCCTATGTTGTTTCTTGGTGAATGTATTCGACTAAAATGCACTTCAAGGAATCTTCATAGTCGGTGGATTTATTATTGAGTATAAATTTTGACATTTATAATATTTGTCGAGTTATTGACCACGAAACCTCAATATACAAATTTCCAGATTCTCGTTTGCAATATAGGGTTCATCACCAGTTGCCATAAGTCTGTATGGTGTGCAGGTGAATATTTATTGTATTCTGATGTGATTTATCAAGCTTTTTGCCATACTGACTCGACTTCTTTCAACGCTGTTAATTTCGAATTGTTCTCGAACTTTAGTCTGTTATTCGATTTAAAAATGTGTTTATTTTCCTTAGCCATTTTGTCGATTACCTTGAGCGGAACTTGATCGAGAAGAAGAACAAAATACATATGATTATCATGTAGTAAAGTTATGGAAATATTATGAAGATGTGTATATTGATTGTACTGATGAAAGCAGAAATTTCAAGATTACCTTGGAATGCCCAAATAGCTGTCAAGTTTGTTTACTTATTTTTTGGGTTGGAACAGAAGATTTTTTTTTGCAATTTAAGGTCATGAAATCTAGTATTTTTTTTCATTGTGACTTTAATCGATGTTTTAAAATCATATTTAGGATTAATTTCACAACAACCGTTTCTTATATTTGAAATCGTGTGGTTTGATTTTTTACATGTCTTAGAAGGAATGTCATTATTATCTATACTGACCTATTTTGAATTGGGGCAACAGTATGAAGTGATTTATTGTGAGATGTTTTTCCAGGAAAAGAGCTTCATTAGATATATGGTCAAAACTTCAACCTAAAATAATAATGTTAAGAACTATAATTTTTTTTCAACACCGTCAATCCGGAAAATGTGTTGGTCATATAAAAATCTGTCAACGCCACTGGATTTGTGATACTTCCAAATAGGTGTACTAGAAATTTTACGAAAAAATATTGATTTCTAACAAAAATATAGCATAATACAAATCATATTATCAGCAAAACCACTAATATTGTGCTGACACACATTTGAAAATATCAAATCCAGTGGCATAGTCAAATGCCTTGAAAAAATTACGAACTCATTTTAGATTTTTTGTCATGAAATAAATTCGAAACTATGAAGTAAATTATTATGAAGATGTGATCGATTGATGAAGCAGAAATTTCAAGATTATCTTGAAATGCCCAAATAGTAAGTTGAATCTGTCAAGTTTGTTCACTTATTTTTTGGGTTTGAACAGATTTTTTTTTTTTTTTTGAGGTCATGACACCCTAGGTTTTCATTTTCAATGTGATTTTAATCAATGTTTTGTTAATCATCCTTAGGATTAATTATATAATCAACCGTGGGTTATTTATATTTTAAATTACGCGATTTAATTCTTTTATGTGTTTGAAGAAATGTCATTATTATCTACAGAGTGGCCCATTTCAAAGCGGAGCAACAGTATGAATAGTTTTGTTGTCCAATGAAAAGAGCTTCAACAGATACACGGTCAAAATTTTGAACTATAATAATATGTTAGGGCCTACAATTTTTTTTCAACGACAAAAATCCAGAAAATGTGTTAGCATTTGAAAATCTGATAACGCCACTGGAATTGTGATACTTTCTAGTAATTGTAATAGAAATTTTACTAAAATTTATTATTTACTAACAAAAATAAACCATAATAAAAATCATTTTATCGGCAACAAACTTCACTAAGAACGCGATCAAATTTGATTGTTTTTATATTTTGTTCTGCAAGTTTCAGAGTGGGTTGAACTTGTGTATTGTGATATCTGTTTGTGAAGGTTTATAAAATGTTCATTATTGGATTTCGTAATGGTTGTTAAGTCTAGAAAATTTATATCTCCCTCAAACTGTTGGTTAAAAACTTTTACGATTCAAACTTGAACTTGAATTTATGCTACATTTCTGTTGGAAATTAATATTTTCATATAATATTGTGCTAACACACATTCAAATCTAGCAGCGTAGTCAAATGTCTTGAAAAAAATACAAACACTTTTTAAATTTTCGGAAATGAATTAGAAATAGGCCTTGACATTTTGAATATCAAAATTTTGCCGCTACTTTGTAGCAGTTGAACTGTTATTTAGGAAAAAAATCGGCTGTTATAATAATTTTGAAGAATTAACGCTTTCAAATGAACCACTCTGTATATCATCGTTAAAAACTTATTGAAATAAGAGCTGAAAATTGATTGTGTTTGAAATTAGAACACCAGTTGGGTGTAGTTTTTATGTATCCAAGGGCATTTCAATATCTAATAATGAACCTACCTCTTAACAAAAAACAGAACTGTGGATTTGAAGTATTTTCTTCAAAAATTCAAAAGATATCAGATAAATGGTTATTGTAAATACGTATCGAGGCAACATTTTCAGTGGTTTGTAATGTGTATGAACATCTTGGTTGGTATTTAGTGAAGACTTTAAACAATTTCTTTTTTCAGAATACAATTTCCAAGAACTATTAATAAGTTTGAAGCAAATTAATGTTTTAATTTTTTGGCAAGGATAGTGTGTAAAAGTACTTTTTCTCATTGTTATAACGGTTTGATTTGTTCGCTAAATACAGTCCACTGAATTTTGTGGTGCCCAAAGAAAAACAAAAAAGAGATGAAAGTCCAACAAAAATGTAACCAACTTCAAACAGCATCAGACTATCAGAGTGAGCATGGTCAGTTATAAGATGTGTTAGTTTGAGAGACGCGGGTCTAAAACGGCGATGAGAAGCTGCTATACATCTTCCATTTGGTGAGATAAAAAGTCCATACCTCAAAAACCAGAGATTTCAAAAATGGGTCATCACGTTTTGAAACCCGCAGCTCTCTAACTTTATAGATTCAAATGAAAAGTAACTGGTTGTGATTATTACTAATTATTTGGCTGTGTTCTCAATTAGCTCTTCGAAAATTTGCTTTAATTGATGCCATTGTGATGATACGTTTCAAATGTAGTCTGCGTCCATTTTACAAGAAATGTTCGAATTTAAATTGTTATTTAATTTCTGTACTTTTTCAACTGGTATGTCAAAAGTTTTAGCTCAAAATTTTCATAGTGTTTGGTCATGTATATTTATTTGGGTGTTAAATTCTGCATATTTGTCTAACCTCCATATTTACTGAGCTGCTTTTAATATACAGATTCTAACCCTTTTAAACGGAACCTAGGATTGCTTTTCTAATGTTTAATCTACTCCATAGTCCAAGTGGCAAAACATTTCGGAAAATATTTTTTCCTGATATGTCGATTCGACTTGAATGTATTTTTTTCACAACCATGATTCAAATTCAGAGATTACAAGGTTATTTTACAGTTGAGCTTGATGAGGATGGACGAAAATATCTTAAAACCCTTCTGTAATAGGCCTACACGGGTCTGTAGGTCAGAGACTGTAAATTTGTAATATATGAAATTTGTATGCCTTTGAAACAAATCGTCATTTGTTTAATAAACTGTGACAACATTTTATATAATTCTTGTAACACAAAAAAAATATAAAACATTTTCATGTTGAGTCTAGTTTTATTTTTGCCAGCCAATATCTGACGTCTTTATTTTTTTCCTTGTAAGTGTGGTGTGTTTTTCTAAAGCTGCGCCACGGCCTATAATAATAGCCGTCCTCTTCCTGCACAGGCTGAGCCTTTGGAAGTATTATTATTATTATTACGGGTGTAGAACATGTCATGTAAACATAAAAAAGAAGAGGAAATGTTTATAAAAATAAAGATAAACAAGAATATTTACGTGTATTATTTTATCAAAAATAAGTACATTATTTTCCATGGGTCGGGAAAATACATGTCAAAAAAAGATATAAATTCGAAATGAAACAAAATACAATACATAAAACAACAGCATATCGAAAATGTTATATGGATAAAAGTTTGAATACGGAACAAGTATGTAATAAACCTATAAAATGCATGAAAGAATAAGTAGATGAAAAAGCACGCATGTATTACCGGGTGATAACAATATCACTAAAACGTCTCTTTTGCACCTTGTTCTTCAATATATCAAAAAGAAACTTCATGCAGTTAATATAGACATTGAATTTAAAAATTAACGGACAAGGTTTTTAAGATTGCACATTCATAGGATTTCAATGATCTCTTCTCTAGGGCCCTATAAAATACTCGGGGAATTTTTTAAATGTTAAATATTTTAAAAGTATATCCTATTCCAAACAAATTGGAAAAGTATTGAAATATTCGATTATTATAGTATCTGAAATAATTTTTGAGGATTTCAAATATTTCGAAGTATTTTAAATACTATATTGAACATTAGAATTATTTTCGAGTAGTTCAAATACTTCAGGCTATTCCAAATACTATTCATAGTATTTCAAATACTACTTCAAGTACTATTGAGTATTTTAAATCAATTTTCGCGATTTCTTTTACTGAAGAGTGAATTTGTACTGATTAAAATTGAAATCAAGAACGTGTGAAGGAAATAGAAATTCAAGATTATGAACTAAAATGCCTAATGAACATTTTCCACAGAACACCGTGTTCTGGTTCTGTGATATATTATTCGACGTTAATCATAATGAAATCAGAGCACAGATCCTAGGCATGTCCAAAATTTAGAAACATATTTTTTACCCGTGATTCTCGGTTCTAAATGAGTTGAAATTCGATCGCTTATTTTCTATCGATAATGGGACAGTTTCGACCGATTTACTAACCTAGATTACATACGAAAAAGCTGTGCCCAATCAACTGGAAAAGTCCTGTGGTACATCAGTTGTAGTATACTTTTGGTAATAAGGTCCTAAATCCCTAAATACAAATTTTATGGACAGTCTAGGGAAATTTGTGCGTCATGTTTAATTTATAGGGATCTATTGATAATTGACAGACAGTGTTATTTTCAAATCGTTTCGTATGCGAATTCGATCAACTGTTTCATACCAATTGAAACCGAACGATTTGAAAAAAGCGCCGGGCGGATTTTTCTCTAATCGTTCTGCTTGATTCACATACGAATAAAAGAGAGGAACATACATATTTCATGTGTATTGGTGTGAAACAGTAATTCGCATACATACATATAAAAACTCGACAATGGGACCCTAGCGTTAAGAAAAAAACTTAGTTTCATAAAAAATGTAATTTGGTGGAATACTCTAGCAATAGCAAGGTGATCTTTTCGATTTGATTTATAACTTTAATTCAACCCTTGATAGACATATTTCATTGAGTTCTGTTAAACTTTGGAGTTATGCCATATTTCAATATATCAAATAACCCGACATATTTTTCACTGTATCTTATTATTTAAACTAGAACATGTCCTAATTCCGTTCATGCTCACCCTGCATGTTTCACGGACGCCGACAGGCACAGGTGTGATCGTTGAGGGGCATGCAATTCTCATGCAGGGTGGGCACGCATGTATCTGAACCGGCCTTAATGCTTAGTCTGTATGTCGCATGCGACAAGGTTTGTTCATTGTTCTCTGAAAAAATATAGGTACGACTAATAGGAAACAGTTGATTAGTTGTGATTTGAGAATCATACTTCTTGTGGGGGGTGAAACTACAATGTTTTAAAGAAACTGTATATACTGTCGTATAAGCATTTCTAGCCTTAATAGACTACTAATTCATTTACTGGTGTGCTACATGCCAAACACGTAACGTCTTATATAATATATTTGTTCTGTATCTGCCATCCAACTAGCATCCGCCTTATCTTCAGCGGCAACATATTTTGGAGCTGAATCAACGCTGCGTTTTGGTAGACGCACCCCATGAAATATCCAAGGTGCGGCTATTGACACCTAGAGGGGGCGAAATCAGATTCATGAAATGAATGTCGGTCGGTAATAAAGTTTTGCAACCCAACTTGCCGACTGTGATGGAAATCATTTTTGTAACGTTTTGCCGCTTGTCGGATAAAGAAAGTTATTTCATTAGTTTTAAAAACTTTTAACCAAAAATATTATGTGGGGGACGGTATTTTGATGTTTTGCTTCTCCAGTGAAAATATTTTACTAGTATGAATATTATCTAGTGATTTTTGTTTTGAATCGGTGTGTGCGGAATCCCATTGGCTTTGTAGATGTACGAGTAGAGTGCAATGTGATCACGTAATGGCGGGTAAGGCGTTACAGTGGAAATTAGTGGCGAATCCCACTGGACCTCAACCCCGTCCCCGACATGGACACCGTGCAGTTGCTATCAAAGATTTAATGGTAGTATTCGGTGGCGGAAATGAAGGGATTGTCGATGAACTCCATGTTTACAATACAGGTAACGAAATGAAGTTTCAGCTGTATGGGGTAAATATGGCGCGCTATATCTTTTTATTCGTACTTGTCAGATTTTGTTAGAACTGTTTGTTCCGTCCAATTTTTGGAGTTTTCCATATTGTTCTAAAATATCGATGAAATGTTGGGAATGACTAGAATTTTTATGAAATGACATTTCTCCAGAAGTTTTGTTTGGACTAGAAATCAATATGGCGGCGTATACATCGCGACATGTTATGATAAAACCCGGCATTAGTTTGGATTTTATGCATCAGCTTCATTTAAAATTAGAATAAATGCATTTATCACTTGAAATTGCTATGATTTTTTTTGTCTCGATAATTGGGAGTTGGAATGCCTTCCTAGTGTCTGATGAGTTTCCAACCTATCTTTTTACAGGCTCTTTTGACATACAGGGCGATTCTTGGGTTCAATGTCTCCCGCAAAGTAAAACGTTGCAGAATATTTCGCGTTATTCGTTATTTATCGGAAGTGTTTCATGTTATCGGATAAATTTCTCATAATCTTAATCTATATTGCCCTACAACAAAAATGAAATCAATAATTAAAACAAAGGGATAGGAAGTGACAAATCAATTTTTAAATGTGAATTAAATATCAGTTTTAATCAACCAATAGTTCAAATTATCTCCCAAGAATTTTAATGTTTCCTGTCAATATCTACCTTAGATTTCATTGCCATGAACAATAATATCAGCTGATTAGTATTTTTATCAGCAAATCCATGAACTGTTTTTTTAATACAATCAGTTTTCATAACTGATGGGTGTCTTCATATATTTTTACAATTTTATGTATTGACGTGTTGGAGGAAACGAATTTTCCAGGTATTCATTACATATTTTCCTCCAAATGGAACAAACTCCATTTTTGAAATCATTTACTATTTATCAGAACTTCGAGAAATATCCATTAGTGACAACAGATCCAATGTAGTCTTGATGATCCATTGATAAAGCATATTTTTATTTTTGATTCTTCAGCAACAAATCAGTGGTTCGTGCCTGTTACGAAAGGGGACGTACCTCCAGGATGTGCAGCATATGGCTTTGTTGTCGAAGGAACCAGGCTGCTTGTATTTGGTGGAATGGTTGAATATGGAAAATATAGTAACGAACTGTATGAGCTACAGGTATGTATGTTCAAATGGCATAAGAGAGAGGGAATCTAAAATGACTTGTGTATTTTTTATTTTCCTCCCCACAAAAGTTGTATATAATTACTTTATTGATAGGAGAAAAACTTGTTGAACATGTGCAAGTTCTTATTATATTTCTGAATGAGATATAATTTTCGACATGAATTTGTATGAGCAATTTGTGAATGTTTCAAATTTTTGATTATTTTAGTCTGAATCTAAAGTTCATTGTCTCCAATCTCATAATATTTTCTGAGATGCATATCCTTTGTGGAACTTACAAAAAATTTCCAGTTTGTCATATAATATGCCTAGTAACAGGAAAAAAAAATTCCTGAAGAGGTCATTAAGTTGCAGTAACCTTCAAATTGTTTATTGAATGTCGGGAATTGGGAAGTTATCTGATATGATATTAACATGGTGTATGAACAATCTTATCAGTGTGAAATGTAAATATACAGGAGTTTCATGGAGCAGAGACCACAAGAATGTATTTGTTCTCTATTTTTAATTTTATTTTAGCCTAGGAAAACAATGTGTTATCATAAACAAAGCTCTGCTAATCAGTTTGATTTGTAAGCAGTTTGGGTTGTTGTTCTTGTAGAATGATATGTGCAAAGATATCAAATATGAGGTCCATCATGGATTTTAGTCAAAACTGGTATCAATCTTTATATTACTATTACATATTTTCCTGTATTTAGGAGTTTCCTGACAATTTCAACATAAGAGTGTTTGCTTTTCAAATTTCTCTTTATAACAACTTCTAGCGTTAGTCTTAATTTTTGTCATAAAATAAAATTGAACGTGTTTTGATACTCACTTTTTGAGACTTATAGATATTCCTCAGAATTTCGATTGAAATTTGTCATGTCAAGTGTTTTGAAAGATCTTTTCAAATCTCTTATTACTTCTTTTTCCCTATTTAGAAGATTCCTGACAATTTAACCCTATCAATAATTGGTTTTTTAGATTCTCTTCAGAACTTCTTGTGTTTGTCTATACTTTTGTTATAAAATGAAATTGTGTATTGTTGATAATTATAGTTTTTGAGATTCGTGGATTTTCCACAGAATCACAAGATGTTTATCAAAATTTGTCATGTTAAGTGTTTTGAAAGATCTTTTCAAATCTCTACCAAACGCTAAGGTAAAAAAGCATCTCTGGTCTGTTTTCATTGTCCGAAATTTTATTAGTATATCCGAAAATGAAATTTGGCTACTGCATTTAAGATTTCACACAATCTTCAAATATATATTTTGCATAAATTTTAGGTAAGTGATGATTAAATATTCTGTTTTATTTTCTGTACATATTTTAATAAACATTTAGTTTCCTGTATGTCAAATGCGAATTATAGAGAGTTCTCTTTGTAATCGTTTTAATTTTTTTTCTGTCTCCGTGTTACCTGAATATTTATTTCATTAATATTTGGGCGTCAGGTGAGACACATATAAAACTCCCAATTTCGACAAGCCAAATTGATATATTTCGCGAGGCTTACTAAAATTGCGATACACCAATATATTTTTGTTTCATTCATATGTCACAATAGGCAGATAATTGTGAGTTTAGGTGATAGCCTTAAGCTGTATTCATTTATTGTAATAAGAATTCTGGTTGGGCAAAGAAATATCATTGATAAAGAGATTGGAATAGAGGGGGTCATAGTGAGATCCCCGTGGAATGCCAGAAATAATGTTGTCTTAACAAAAACTTTACAGTTCAACTAGTCCTCTTTGTTGATTAGAAACAAGAATTCATTGAAAATTGTCACCAATACCAGGACAAAAAAAGCACTGAAAAATCTACATACATGCAGGAATGTTAGTTTTACTTGTGGGGACACTTTCACTCATATTTAATTATTTTTCCTAGAATAATAAAAAAATCTAAAAGATTCCAGTAAATGGAATGGAAAAGTTGATTATTTTTTTAATTATATATCCTCATATCACATTTGAACAAACTTGGAAATTCTCAATTTTCAACTTTTTCAGTAGTAACTTTTTATGTTTATTCAAATTCAAATGAATCCTAATCAGCCAATAATTATTTTGCAATTTCAAAATTGTAAATGTGTATTTTCAACAATCTGAATGTAACTGTAGTTATTAGAGTTTGTATAATTTTTCAAAATCTTTCATGAGAAGAGGTTACAAATAAATAAAAACAAAGAATAAGTAGTTGAACTGCATGAAAACGAAAGAATAAAGAGTTCACAATTCCATTCAAAAAATCATAAGTCATTTGTATTATGCTGTCCTTCTAATCAGCCATGTGAACAACATTTGAACTTAGACAGTTCTAAACAATATCAATCTACGTTGATGGTTTTGTTAATTAGTTAATTTTTACTAGTTGAAAGTTAAGATAAAAACGCTGATTTTTTCAGAACTAAAAACCTAGTTTTTTTTTACTTTTTGAAGCTACTCTTGAAAGGGCTTAGAAACGATACCATTCGGAAAAATTTAGATTATTGACTTTTTCATTATCAATCAAAGGTATTAAAAGATAAATAATGATAAAGCAATCAGGAATAGTATATTCTGTAACAAGGTTAGAATGAAAATTCGATGCGAGTGGAAAGTTCCGAGCGCGAGCCGTAGGCGAGCGGGAGGAACCACGAGCATCACGAATTGTCATTCTAACCGAGTAGCAGACTATACTTTCTCCACGATCAAAAATTTTAAAATGGAAACGAACAAAAGAAAATTTCCACACGAAATAATAGCTATTATTTAAAAAGACAACACTTGTTACGTAATATACTATTAATTGAGCTTCTGAATCGGTTTACGCGTTTCTAGAGCCGCTACCCGTTTTTAGCTCCTCTAATTTAAAATTATAAATATTCTCGGTACAGCTCGAGGACTTTTTTTAGTAAATTTGCTGCTCTTTCAGGGCGTTTTATAAAATTTTGGTCATCTAAAATAGTTTTTGAAATATTTGCAAAAAAAACAATCGTTATTTATCTTTTACGTTATTGTTTATAACTTTTGCAATTCTTGTCTGCCGCAATATTCCTTCTTAACATTTTAATGATCATAATTTTCGGTGGTCCGGCTAGGTTTTTTGACGAAATTAATTTTGTGAACCAGACTAAATATCAAATGAAAGAAATTCCTCGGTCTGCTTGAAAACAAAAAATGTCCCATACTGGTGGCTCTGTATAATTATCAACTTTCCTAGTGTTTTCATTGAGAGTGCCTGATTTGCTGTAGGCCACTTGATTGTCGACATTTTTCGCGGGACCGGTATCATTTGTTGAATTTTTTTGCAGGCATCAAAATGGGAATGGAAAAAGCTGGATCCGAAAGAGCCCAAACTAGGCCCTCCGCCATGCCCCCGCCTAGGTCACAGCTTTACCTTGGTAAACACCAAGGTATACCTGTTTGGCGGTCTAGCCAATGACAGCGCAGACCCCAAAAGTAACGTACCGCGTTATTTAAACGACCTCTACACCCTAGACATCCGCAGTAACCCCATACAATGGGACATCCCCCAAACGAACGGCCCCTCCCCACCCCCCAGAGAATCTCATACAGGTGTCGCGTATGTGGACAAGAAAAAAGGCAGGTCGTTCTTGGTGATATACGGTGGCATGAGTGGTTGTCGATTGGGCGACTTGTGGTTTTTGGAAACGGAAACGATGTCCTGGATGAAGCCTCAGGTCTCCGGCATCACGCCCCTCCCGAGGTCTCTCCACACCTCGACTCTCATCGGACATAGGATGTTCGTTTTCGGCGGATGGGTGCCTGTCGTGGCTGATGAGGTGAAAACCGCTACCAACGAGAAGGAGTGGATGTGTACGAGCACTATGGCTTGCCTCAATCTCGAGAGCATGAACTGGGACGAGCTCAATATTCATTCGGAGACGGAGTCCAGTTTGCCTTGCGCTAGAGCCGGACATTGCGCCGTAGGAATCAGCACTAGGCTTTACATTTGGTCTGGTAGAGACGGTTATAGGAAAGCGTGGAAAAATCAGGTAAGAACTGGGATTGATTGAGGTCATAGTTGTGAGAATTGAAAGGATTTGTTTCATGAAAGTGTGAAGTTTCAGCCTAAAATATGGTAAGCAATTTTAAGCAATCATGTTTTGACATGTTATGCTCTGAACAAGTTGTTCTTTTTTGGAAAAAACTTGGCGGCACTGTAAATTGCGGTTTTGCAAATGAGGAATGTCACTGGGTCTGTTGAATGATTTGAAGCTTTATTACCATGTAGCCTAAATATTTAGAAATACACGTGATTTTGTTTCATTCAAATCAATTGAGTGGTGTTGAAGTTATGACAGTTTTAGTTTCCGTCCTTTTCAAATATTTCGGTGATCGCGCCATGCTCATGTGACGTCATTTTACAACACAACGTTCTCACGGTACACTCATTCATTGCTTTGCTATCGGATGTTTCCTACTTTCGACCATAATATCGTTATCTAAGTTTTTATGTGAATCAGTGTTACAATAGGGTTATATAATATTAGATATGGATGAGTGACTCCATGATTGTAGCTGCTGAACCAAAATTCAGTGACGTCACAGCGGCCGATGAGTCGCGTCGTCGCATGACTAGCTAAAAAAATCACAATATTTTTTAATTTTTAACTCATTTGAAAGGTATTTTTTTTCTTGATATCACACAACAAAAATTAATTAATTCTATCGATTTGTTTTCGATATATAGGAACTTGAAGTTGGGATATCACTTTTTATTCTCTCAAATCAATAAAAATAAGATCTAACAATGCAACTGTTTGAAGATTATTATCATTGTCAAGAAATAATATGATCTGTTTACCAACAAAGAACTTGCAATTCTTAAAATTTTTATTTTATCCTCATTTACTTGATCGAAAAAATTTAAGGTTCTTGAGAATCAATAAAAAGACGTTTTCTCGAATTCGACTCAAATGCGAGTACAACAAAAACATGTATGAGATAATTTTTTTCGGCAAATCGTAATTGTGGACGTCTTTCAGTGTCAAACTGATCTTTGATTAAACGATATTAGAGTGAATTACTGGAATAAAGCTGCTGAATATCTGGTCCTCAATAGGTATATTCTTTTGTTCTGAACAAACTGAATTGAAGTGATCCGACTGTTGAATTCTATTCTATTCGTAAAAAAACGAAAACAGCATTTTCAGTTTTCCCCTGTATAAGTTGGGAAGGGCGAGAATCCTCGTAAATTTTCTATGACCAATTTACTGCTCACCACAATATTTACCTTTTTTCCCATTTAATCGTCTTTGTATCTATTACGGTTTAGAATATAGCAATGTTACCACATGATAAAAGAAACGGACTGTGTAGGTATCATGCTGAATAGTCGTAGGTAATATCCCAAGACCATGATAAATAGCCGACTATTATTTTCTTCATAATTCTATCGAGAGTTCCTTGTATTTTGACAATTTAATGATTCCATATGAACATTAATAATCTGAATAACTCCCGAGAGCTTTAGCTCGAGGGAGTTATTCTTTGATTATTAATGTTCATATGGTCGAATTGAATTGTCTCAAAATACAAGTTACTCGAGATGAATTAAAGAAAATAATAGTCTCTATGGTCGAGTGATATTCAGGAAGATTATTTCATGAACAGTATAAAATCTTTCAAATATACTCGTTCATATACTCTTTACTCTTCACGGTATTTTCTGGGATGGATTTGCTTATATATGCATTGATTTCTGTCATAGAAGACAACCCAAAACGAGACATTTCAATTTTGAGCGACTGAGTTGTCAACGTTTGACACTTATACAAACCAAAGAAAGCTTTGTTTACATGAATAGCCGTGTTTATGTAAATATCCGGTTGTTTTCCTAAATTGCCGCTAGTCACTTATCATGTGACTTCAGTCATGAAATTTCATTGGTGTAGCAATGTGTGAATGAAATAATCGCTAATAGAGCTTGTTGATTGGTCATGTCAAATAGTAAACAAACGTATGATTGGTTGATGAATGATATTCAATAGACGAAAGAAATAATCAGTATACTTTTTTGTGCGTATTAAAAAGTAGTTGATTCATTCAATGCCTTCAACCTTTTGTCTCCGTGTTACCTGAATATTTATTTCATTCATATTTGGGCGTCAGGTGAGACATATATAAAATGCCCAGTTTACACAAGCCAAATTGATATATTTCGTAAGGCTTACTAAAACTGCGATACACCAATAGATTTTTGTTTCATTATTGCCCTCTGCTATCGAGGCTATGAAACTCTTGATGAATTTTATAAAAGCAGGAAATCTTAATTCCAGATGAGAAGTCTAGAAAATCAAACTTGAATAATCCTAAATCACATTCATTAATATTCCTGAATGCAACCGATTCTTTGATATTTCAATTCACTTTATCAAAGTAGTGTTCTGAAAAAAAAAAATTATACCATTGTTGCGGATTTTTTGGTATTCTTTAAATTTTTATTTATACTTGATGGTTATTATACCGGGTGACTACGAGGTGCGGTACGCCCCCCAATTTTCTATAGTTTTAAAGAAACAGGTTTCAAATTTGGTACGTCGATATATTAATCAAATACGCATATTTTGTCTCCCATTACCGAAAATTCACCACTTCCGGTTTAACCGGAAGTGACGCCAAACTTTTTTTTTTTTCAAATGACACCCTGTACAATTTTTTCCATTGCTTCCAGTGGTTCCATTGGATAGAGTTTTTCATTGCTTCTCAAATTGTACAGGTTGTTCCTACATATATTAGTGGCTTTTTCTCTTTCAGCTTTAGAGACAATCCATATCTAAACAACTAGGGTAGTTTGATGTCAGCGATGAATTTTCGCTGTATTTCACGAAATGTTCGCGATGATTTTTTAGTAGAATTTTTAGCTGTAGGGATATTTCTATCTGTTTTTTTTATCAATGAAACACCCCGTATATTTTTATATAATGGGATGGGACTTCATTGAGAGTGAAATTTTGGAATTCTGATGGATTATACCAAACATTTTTGATCTCCCTGTTCTGTATTATTCCCAGTAGAAAGATTTTTGAGAAAAATTCTTACTTTTGCCTAGAGTAACTTGTTTTTTTAATGGAACACCCCGTATATTTTGATGCCATGGTATGGGGCTTTCAAATAGTATAGGTTTTCTCTATTGCAGAAGATGATTTTTTTGAAAAATTTTCACTCCAGCTGTAGTAACATCCTGTCTTTTCAAACCCTATATATTCATCAGACTCTTTGGTATAGGGTTTTTAATTTCTTTTCAGCGACAAGAAAATATCTGCTGCCCCCTAAAACCGTTAAACCATAGCTGTTAGATTCTTTCCAGAACTTTTTGTTCCAACAATAGGACCACCTATACCTTTTTTTTTATTTACCTCCTATATTTTAATACATATTGCAGTTATTGATCGGCTTTGAAATAGTATAGAAAGTTGTCCCGGTATGGTACAATTTTTACGTTTAGATAACCTTTTTTTTAAGTGATCGTGCATTTTTAGTGTCATAGAATATGGGTTTTTACCAATCGAATTGTATTTATTGCTTGCTAGTATATTAAAACGTATGAGTGTTGAATATCATTTTTTGTTTCAGACCAGTTGTTTTTTTTAAGCCATACGACAGGGGGTTTCAAAACTGATAAAGCCTAAGTGGTGTTTTTATTGAGGAATTTGTACAATAAATATTTACGAAGGCCGCATTCATGTTTTTTGGCTGACAGAAATAAATGTAGCAAAAATTAATTATTTTTATTCAAACAGTCCTTCCAATTCTGCAACCTGTTGACACCTTTCAATAATATGTTGTCGCCCGAACGATGCACCAAATTTCATGATGTACTAATTTGCAGGTGTGTTGTAAAGATTTGTGGTATCTAGAAGTTGATAAACCTCCTGCGCCCAGTCGAGTTTGTCTCGTTAAAGCTGGAACCCAGTCCCTTGAAGTTAACTGGACCGGATCACCTTCAATACAGACCCATATTCTCCAGGTACCGTCCATTTTAATCAATAAATTGTTTTCCTCTGACGTAGTTGCACCAAAGTGCGGGAAATTCATTCGTTTTGATTGTACTCAAGCATTAACTATTTTACTTTTAGATCCAAAAGTATGACTTGCCCCCTCCAGCTGCTACTGTAGCGAAGCCTGCACCAGCTCAGGTCGCTGTTCAGCCATTATTGGCCTCCCCGAAAGCAGTGCAGCCTATTTTGGCTAGCCCCACCACTCCAACTCTACCTGCCAAGACTGCCATTACAAATCAAATAATAGCACCAAAGGTCGTTACTCCAATTATCAAAGGTCAGTGCGTTACAGTATGACAAGACTGGTGAATTTACTTATCGTTCAGCTCCTGATTTCTATGAGTCTATACTTCGGTTATTTTTCTTTCAGGATCTCCCATAAGGCTACAAAGTGCAACTGGAACTATCATTAGGCAAGGGACACCCCAACAGGTCGCTGGAAAACAATTGATAGTGAAACAAGGAGGCAACATCATTCAAAAAGCAGGCGGCGTCCAGCAGCAAGTTGTTACCTTAGTTAAAACCAGCACAGGTATTGATATGAAGTCGATTGTTATAATTTTACATACAGGTCATGTTGGAGTCACTAAAATATGTTTCCAAAATCTGACTGCCGGTTATACACTCTCAAATTTAGTGACTCACTTTACATTTGGCAATCGGCAGTACAGTTTGGCTAACCTTTAAATTTTTTTAAATCCAACTCCTAAATCTGGCGGCCAGTTAGACGTATTTATATTTTATGGCCGACTTTACAGTTGCATATCTGTTAGCCGATTATACATTTGTATATCTGTTGACCGATTATACATTTGTATATCTGGCGGACGATTATACATTTGTTCATCTGGCGGTCGATTATACGTTTGTATATCTGGCGGCTGATTATACGTTTGTCGGCCGATTGTACATTTGTATATCGGGCGGCGATTATACATTTGTTTATTTGGCGGCCGATCATACGTTTGTATATCTGGCGGCTGATTAACCATTTGTATATCTGGCGGCCGAAAATACATTTGTATATCTGGCGGCCGATTATACATTTGTTTATCTTGCGGCTGATTATACATTTGTATATCTGGCGGCCAATTATACATTCCTGTATCTGGTGACCGATTGAATAATATTTTATCTGTTGTTGGATTTTATTATTAGAATTTTCATTCTTAATCTTCTGGCCGATTATACATTCCTGTATCTGGCAGCCAATTATACATTTCCGAACTGCTTCGTTTTTTCCGTTAACCAGCCAATCATACATTCCTGTATCTGACAGCCAATTGTATATTCCTGTATATGGCAGCCAATTATACATTCCTATATCTGGCAGCCAATTATACATTCTTCTATCTGGCAGCCAATTATATAATCCTATATTTAGCTGCAGAATATTTACAACTGAATTTGACAACTGATATACATTCTCAAGTCTGACGGCTGATTTTTCATTCCTTAATGTGGTGGCCAATTATAAATATCTGTATATAGCAGCTGATTATAAAGTCCTGTATTGGACGGGCAATTATAAATTCCGGTATCGGTCACGCACCCGATCGTACATTTTTTAGCGAATCCAGATGTTCATACCCTTTACAAGTTTTAGTTCTTACAGCCAATAAAAAATACCAGTTTTCAACAGATGGTAATATCTGAATATTTTTCTGCAGGTATGACTTTGGCCACTCTCCCCAAAGGCAGTAATATTGTCCAAAGCAAGACTGGTACCCTCCAAGCTCAACAACCTAAAAATACCATAGTTAAAATTGTACCAAGCAATCAAGGCAACAAGGTATTAACCACATTAAAAACGATACCGTCTAATATGATTCAGATGAATAAAGCCACTGGAAAGCTAGTTCTTTCCAAGGGAGCTGGTCAGATTCCAACGCTAGGTAAGTTGCAAGATAGTATTTTTCGTCTTATTGGAATGCTACAAATAGTGCTTGGTTCTAGGTAATCAACAAGTATTGGTTGTAAGTTCGAATGCTGGTTTGAAAAATATACAGACGCTGACGAATGCCCAGGCTATGAATCTAGGAAATGTGAAAACCACAGCGATGAACACACAGCCAGTCACAGCAGCGTCTTTGGCTGGTCTACAAGGTGTCAAGTTGACTGGTAAACCTATTACAATTTCTATGCCTATGCAGGTAGTCGGCTCACCAAAAACGATGACCCTGTCAAAAAATACGGTAAGATATGACAATTCATCTGTAATACATTATACAATACCCTCATATGAATTTTTAATTATTGTTATTTGCCACTTATTTATTGATCATAACCAGAAAGTTAACATTTTTGCAAGTAACACAAATCTTGCTGAAGATGAAATTTTATTACCACAGAAGATTATGGAAGCCATAAATATTTCGTGATATGATTTGACACTTCTGAATACTCGTTGAATCTGGCCATCAGTAAGATGTTCTTCAATACGGCGGCCAACTGAAAGTTCTTGAATATCGCGGCCAATTAAATGTTCTTGAATTTTGAGGCCAATTAGTGTTCATGAATCTTGCGGCCAATTGAATGTTCTTGAAACTTGCGGCCAATTGAATGTTCTTGAATCTTGCGGTCAATTGAATGTTCTTGAATTTCGCGGCCAATTAAGTGTTGTTGAATCTTGCGGCCAATTAAATGTCCTTGAGTTTTGTGACCAACTAAATGTTCTTGAATATTGTGGCCAACTGAAGTTTCTTGAATCTTGCGGCCAATTGAATGTTCTTGAATCTTGCGGTCAATTAAATGTTCTTGAATTTTGCTACCAAATGTTCTTGAATCTTGCGGCCAATTGAATGTCCTTGAGTTTTGCGACCAACTAATGTTTCTTGAATCTAGCGGGGTGAATATTTCTAAATCTGGCGGCCGAATGTACGTCCTGAATCCGTTTATCTTCCGAGTATTTGAGACATTCTTAAATTAGACTTTTCCTGGCGGTCGATTAGACCTTGCAAGTTCTGACGGCCGATTAAACCTTGCAAGTTCTGACAGCGGATTGAACTTTCCAAATTCTCAAGGCTTATTACACAGTCTCAATGTGGATATCCGGTGAACGATTTTTCTACATCTGGTTATCAGTGGGTGAATGACAACCTAGTTAGACATTCCCGAATCTAGCAGTCAATTGGGGAGTTTTTTGGTAGATGTGTTCTTGTTATTATGTTTTGTCTCCGTGTTACCTGAATATTCCTTTCATTTTTATTTGGGCGTCAGGTGAGACATATATCTAAATCCCAGTTTCCACAAGCCAATTGGATTAATCTTATTAGGCCTACTAATAATGGGTAACACAGCTAGTAGTACCTGATAAAAGAGGCAAACCAGTTTGATTGATTTTGTATTGAAGACCAAATGTTTTTAGAAACAAGTAATGATTGGCGGAAAGCAGGTAACTGTTCAAATGGCGACTGGTGGAAATAAAACGTTAACATTGGTTCAACCTAATCAAGTTGGAGGAGTTGGTAAAATCGTCCGACTGCCTATCAGTTCTGCCACTTCCAATAATACCGATCAGCCAAAACTCATGGTAGTTTCTCGTCCAAAACAACCGACCGCAACTATTGGTGAGCATTTATATTCGAATGAAACACTAAGTGTTCCGGGAATCCCTCGACCGTTTATCTCTACTCTTGCACAATTTTTTAGCCTCGACTTCATTCGACGGTCCTGCTACCACAGACGCCGCTCTGGCAGCTTTAGCAGCTGAAGCTGGTCTGATCGATCCAGAGCCTGAGAAAGCGGCACCCATCAAAATCGAGACGATGGAAGCGGAAGCTGCGAATAAAACCGGCATGGATGCTGAAGCGCCTGGTTCGGACGGTTCGACTCCTATGGACGCGTCCGGAGGTCTTCTAGGCGGCGGAACAATAACTCAGAAACTCGGTCTGAAAGGTGGTTCGAAATTTCGGCTCGGGTTGTACGGAGGTTCCCCGAATTTACCACCGAAAGGATTCAGGTAAGATATGGATGGTTGTTTTTCAAGTATCACGGACGAAGCTGTCCGATAATCTGAATGAAATAGCGCAACTAATAAGTCCGAATTGGTAGTTCAAATGTGCAATTTCTAGATGCCGGTTGGGGCTCTTCGGGGGTAGCAAGGATGAGTTGGAAACGCCAATGAAGCCTTCCACGACCACCGCCGAGGCGGATTCGACCGAAACGGCCGTGAACGGATCTCTGAAGCACGCCGAAGCCGAAGAGAGCGAAAAAATGGACATGGACGTCGACATAAAGCCCGAAATCCTCGACATCAAAGAGGAGAGGGAAACGAACGACGAACCGGACACGAATAACATGGCCGTGAACTCGGAGACGCCCACGAAAATGGAACCGGACAGCGGGTTCGACAGCGCGTTCAGCGGCGGCCAGAAAGCGGACGAACAGCCGTCCGAGGAGAAGAAGGACGACGGCCCGGTCGACGATCCGCTGGCGGCGTTAGCGTCGGCGGCGCTCGATCATTCGAAGGAAATGATTAAGACTGAAATTAGTGTGCCCGAACAGCCTGCTAAAGATACTTGGTACACTGTCGGCTTCATCAAGGGCAATAGTTGTGATGTACAGAGTTACTTCCTGTTGGAGGACGATACGACGGATTTGTCGCTCGACAACTTGCCGGAACTGTCGAATTTTCCGAGGATAAATCTCGAACCGGGAACGGCGTACAAATTCCGAGTCGCCGCCATCAATTCCGTCGGACGAGGAGATTGGAGTGAGGTAAGAGATCGGAATTATCAAGTATTTTGAGGTGGCCTCGATAATTTAATAATTTGATAACTTCAATAGTATTAGTGGAACTTGATCGTTTACAAAAGTACTGCTATTTATTTAATATACTCTCAGTGTAAACCAACTTACAGTACAGATAATAATTTATAGTAAGGGGGCCGCGGGTTCTGCGATACGTCTTCCATTTGGTGAGGTAAAAGTCCATCTCGCGAAAACTCCAAATCCAAATAATTTTGAAATCGGGCAGGGCCCACTCCAGTACGAAGGGAAAATGTCTATCGACTGTTTCGACGATTTTTATGTCTTGCGTTATGATATTTATATTTAGACATTTAATCCGACCAAGCGGAAGACGAGTTGGTTGAGGCGCACTACTTGAATCTATTTATGAAAATTTTGGGCGCCAAAATTGATCATCGCAAAAATTTGACGTATCCTATATGCTTAAGTTTGCGTTTCTTTACTTCGTTATTTTTTACGTCGGAAAAATCTGGGTGTGAAAGCCTTTTTTTATAAAAAGGCTCAGCCTCAGAGTTGGCCAAATAAACAATTTAAAAAACTCGCGGGACGGCTGAGTTGAATAATCGAAAATTGCACTTGGGTTCAATCTGAAGCTTCCAAATTTTACATGTTGCTTCTTGATTGAACCCAAGTGCAGTTTCCGATTTTTCAACTCAGCTGCTCCCGCGTTTTTTTTTAATTTGTTTATTTGATCAACCCTAGGACTGGGCCTCTACTAATAAATTTTCCCATCATAAAAAAGTAGACACAAAATTAGGAATATGGGAGACGTCAAATTTTTCCTATGATTGACTTTGAGGTCCAAAATTTCAGGTTTAGAGTAGTGCACGATTTTTCAATTGAAATTTGTGTAGCATTCCTTTTTTAGTAGATTTACTGTCTCCGTGTTACCTGAATATTTATTTCATTTGTATTTGGGCGTCAGGTGAGACACATATTAAAGTCCTAGTTTCCACAAGCCTGAAAGAATTTTGCTGTTAGGCTTACTAAAAGTAGGATACAAAACCTAATCATCAAATAAATTAATCACTTGAGATCTGTCAGTTGTACATGGCGCACGTTTCTCTTATGAAATTAACAGTATCAGGAGGCTTTTGTTAACAAAAGGCGTTAAGTACAATTGATGTAAATAATTTTTGTGTTTGGGTGGTTTTTATCCTTGTATTCACTCCATAGTTTCCATATACCTTTTTTAAAAAAAGTAAGCTTTCACTGTCAGTCATTCTCTGACGTTTTTTCTACAAATGCTGTAAACAGTGTGGGCGGAGCCTTGTTCAATTGATTTTCCCATTCGGTTGGTAGATCAGAATTATTGCTTCTAATTCTCCATAGTTTTACCCGAATGAAACTTAAAAAATTTCCCATTAAATAAATATTTTGGAAGTATGCTGATTGCTGACTAATTTTCTGCCTTACTCAGATGTCTGCCTTCAAGACCTGTTTGCCTGGTTTCCCCGGAGCACCGTCCGCAATCAAAATTGCGAAATCCGGCGATGGAGCTCATTTGTCTTGGGAACCACCGAGTGCCAATCAGGGAGAAATCCTCGAGTATTCCGTATACTTGGCTGTGAGGGGGAAGGTAAAGTATTATCGTTCACCAAAGTGAAAGTTTGAAGTGATTAATAAGTTCGTGTTGATTGCAGGACAAAGCCAACCCACCAGGACAGTTGGCATTCGTTAGAGTGTACTGTGGACCAAACAATCAGTGTGTCGTCTCCAACGTTTCTCTGTCGGCTGCCCATTTGGATACGTCGACGAAAGCTGCGATAATCTTCCGTATAGCCGCTAAAAACGACAAGGGTTATGGACCTGCGACGCAGGTTAGGTGGTTACAAGGTCAGTATCAAAAGTGTTAAAGCAAATGCGAATTATTGTAATCGTGTCGATTTTTTTCTGTCTCCGTGTTACCTGAATACTTGTTTCGTTTGTATTTGGGCGTCAGGTGAGACATATATCAAATTCCTAGTTTCCACAAGCTGATATGGTGGTTTTTATTCGGCTTACTAAAGTAGGATACAACGAAACAATAGTAGTGAGTAAGTTTTCCGATTTTCTGGAAAATGTTGTGTGATTTTCTAAACTTTTACCGATTACCTTAGATCTGTTGACCGATTTTTTAAATTGGTTACCGAACTTGAGCCGATTTTCTTGAGTCTGTTGACCTATTTTCTTGAGTCTGCCTATTATTTTGTCTGTTTACCGATTTTCTTGATACTGTTAAACCGATTTTCTAGAGTCTGTTGGCGATTTTCTAGAGTATGTTGATCGATTTTTAAAACTTCAACGGATTTACTTGAATTTTCTGACCGGTTTTTACCTTAATACTTATTTTAAAAAACTTAACCGATTTTTTCGAGTCTATTGACCGATTTTCTTGAGTCTGTTGACCGATTCTATTGAGTCTGTTGACCGATTCTATTGAGTCTGTTGACCGATTTTCTTGAGTCTGTTGATCGATTTTCCTGAGTCTGTTTTCCAATTTTTTTGAGTATGTAGGTAATTTAATTAGCTCTGAAGGCTCATACCCGGGTATTTAAAATGGCATATATGAGGCAATCACGAGATAAAGTGTGAAATTTTCTAATAATGAATTGAATAGTGATGTTTTTATTTTCAGTTTGGTTATAGGTAGATTTTTCTATTTCAGATCCACAATCTACAAACAAAGCAGCAAAGCGCCAACCCGACACGCAACCGCAGAACGTTAAGAAAATTAAGTTTGAGAAGGACGAGATGTAAGATTGTTGGAATTGGTGCGAAATGTGGTGAGAGAATGTTTGGTGTAAAGTAGGATTAACTGAAAACTTATAAAGGGGCAGAATTTTGGATGTGTACTACTTTAGCCCGGAGTTTGTACTGTTTTATTGAGTTTTTTACAAGAAAAAGCATTCTATATGGTTTTCTAGTAATTTTTGTGAAATCGAAATAATTAAATATATTGGATGAGAGGCGTATGATTGTTATCCGTTTTCCTCAATTTCTACTGTCACGTTTTCAGCTGTTGCTGTGAAGATACAATTTGTATTATTTGTAGATTTCAAAAAGAAATAAGTTAAGGTGCATAGAATATTGTTTATACGTAATTAATCGTGAAAATTTTATTCTACGTATTGAACAATTGTGGTCACATTTTGTTCCCACTTATTAAATTCATTCTTGACATTAATTTTATTAAACTTTATTGTCTTGTGTTCTGTTTACAAATATTTTTATTGATTATGAGCAACTATTTCTTTTTTATTGTACTATTTTTTTACAATTTTAGATTTTAGTTCAAATCCTTTATGTGTGTTTTGATCAATGAAAATTTGTGTTGCGAAGTTATTTCACTTGTTCATACTACTAAAAATTGTACAATGTATATATCAAAATGTATTTTAATTAGTTAATGCAGTTAAATTATTTCTATTTGATTAAAATAGTGAAATTTTACTTCTATTCGAGATATATTTTTATTATATAAGTGGGATCACTTCATCCCTCCCTAAGTTGTTTTATAAACTTGCACGTTGCTTGGCACTTACCAAGGGTGAAAAAAATGTTGAGTTCGACTCAAGCTAAGGCCCTGCTTGCGCTGATGAAAACGTATTTGTTCCCGTTTCACAGGCTTTCATTTCGGACTAACTGGTAGTAGGGTGGAATTCACACAGAGGGTAGTTTAAGCGGAGTCACGTTGGGTTCGTTTCATAAAAGCAAAGTGGAAGAAAATCGGTTAAGTATGTGGTTATATGGAGATTGCCTGAAAATATACGAATTTGACACGGATATACAGTGAAGGCCGTATGAAGACCGGGCGGCGTTGCCAAACGTACGCACCACAACCGATCAACCCTACAGAAACGTGTTCTCGTGGAAAGTCAGTCTGGCAACGCTGTATTCAACTATAGAGATATTTATATTATCAGTTCAGGTGTTGAGAATATTTATAAATTCTATTTAATGAAAATTTGATGCGCTTTAAGTCCAAAGTTGTTTTATGGCTTTATGAGCATTATCGATGCCATAAGGCACTAGGGGTGGGAATCCCCTAATGTTTATCAATATAATGGTACTATATACCAACCTGGTGATGAAAACAACCACGGCTGGTTATCTGACTCGATAAAATTGACAAGCTTTCTTACACTCTTGGTGTTGAAAATTCCATTGTTTGAATATTCGTTTCCGGCCGCTGTACCTGACCGCTGCGGAACATTTTCAAAGGCGATGTGGCGACAGAAAAACCCGCAGGGGTACTATTTTGATTGAATCGGTGACGCCACATCGCTTTTGAAATGTCTGCCGCAGTCGTGGATTAAAAGTCCGATAGACCACGACCGTGGGTGGCTGAGTATCTGAAATGATAAATAAATCATCCGATTAATTACAGGTAAACCTCATTACTTGTCGAAAGTGAGGTCATTCTCTTTTATTTGCAATAAATGGAATTGGGAGAAATCAAGGCATGAATGAAATTTAGGCCTATCCCGCTGGGATACTATGGCATAAAGAACTGTCCGGAATCGCGTAAAGTGATCGAATGTTCGGGGATTTGTTTAAAAAATCCTTCAATACTTTGATTGAAACTAGTTTTTAAGGCTTGAGACATCGGATGCGACATGTCTACTTGGTGAGTTCCGGGCGATTGTGGAAGGATCTTTAATACATCTTTATAATTTGTCATTAGGAAAAGCAATATGAGTATTCTTCAGCTGGATTTAGGTCTCATTATCATTTTTATTTATGCCTTGGTTCATTATGTAACGTTATGAAATAAAACCAATGTAAAAACTTGTTTTCTTTCATTTACTTCTTCGAGTTTGGATGAAACAATGTGAAGCAGTTTTGAAGGATTCGATGAAGTCTTCAAACGGGGCTAATAGATATGACTCCTGATATCGCCAACGTAATAACAGTGTATTTATTTCCTGTATACCAGAAAAAAACAAAAATATTTACCTTTTATTATTTACAAAAATACTACCAACTGATTGATAAAAAAGGAAATGTTCTGCTATTCTAGCGAAATATTCGCAGCAACTGTAAGCTCACCTATCATGATCAACTTACAAGTTACAATTAATTTCATCCTTATCGAAGGTAAAGTGCAGGTTCTAAATAAATATATGTTTTGGTTTGTATTAGAGTTATTTTGAATTTTGGAATCTGCTATTTGGCCACTTGTTATTTGGCAGACGATTAAAACTGAAAACGACCGAATATGATTCAATTAGATCGTTTTTTAAAGTAATTTTCGCTACGGTATACTAGATGGCGAGTCATGTCATGAAAAATCAACCAAATTCGTTGAGTGGTAAGATTATTTGAAGGTGCTCATAAGGAAGGATCTTCAACAGACTGGAAGGATTCAGGAATCTTCAGAGATGTTTTTTATTTTCAATGGTACTTATTCAACAAAGACAATAAACAACTATTGGACATTTTTTTAGCAATACAATGAAACTGATTTGCCGGAAAATTCAAAAATAGATTTGCTTGAAAATGAACACACAGGAAGATCTCGAGCAGCAGAATCCCGAACTGTAATAGGTTTCGTTCCATCTCTTTTAGTTTTCGAGTTATTTAAATTTTTAGGTGAAAAAAAAGTATTTTGAAAAAATCGCAAATGTTGAGAAATTTCACTATTCTGCTATTCCGCAGTTACTCGTCACACAGGAGGATCTCAATAGGCAGCGGAACTTGGAACTTAATATTCCAAAAGAAAGTCTTTTCGGTTCTATCAATGTCTACAAGTAAATATTATATTCCCTTAAACATTTGTTCTGTTCATTTTTATATCTCATTGATTTCATGTGAAAATCAAAATATTTTAGTAGACACGTTCTCTATTGCTCCGCCATCTATTTTTCAATAATGGAACTATAATTGTATAGGATCTCCTGACATCTATTAGCCAGTAGACCAACTGTTTTTGGCTAGGCTTCGTATATTTATATAGATTTCTCGACAGCCAGTAAAAGCTTTCATCAAAATCTACTAGATGGTAGGTAACCTAAATTTCTGAGTGAAATTTAATGCAGTTTTTTACAATGCATAATTTCACAGATATTGTGAATTTTGAGAGAAAACATAATGCGTGTTGGATTTCTTAGTGAGAAGTTGATTTTCAAATACAAATACACGAATTTAGAAATTCAATTGTACTTGTTCGATTTTGAATGAATGAAAAAATACATCTGAACTGAAAAGATAGGCACTATTTCATGTAAGCTCAATGCGAAAGTACTCATATTTCAATTTTGATGTACCAGAGAGATTTAATGAGCGTATTTCATGCAGAAATACAAGCATATACAAGGATGTCAAGTTACTGAATTACTGCGTCTATTTTTCAATATTAACCTGCTTCTTGTGAAAATTTCGTTCCTCCATTGTTTAAGAGTGTTCCTTGCCCTACTGTTTTTTGATTGGCCACTGAAAAAGGGCATCCGAGTTGGCTCCGAGTATGGTCAAAGTTGCTGTGTTTGTGTTTGGACGATTGAAATAAATCACTATATACTTTACTGTTTATTTACTGTTTTCTTCTACTTAGTTGTAGCCCTTGTATAAGGATACAATAATTAATCTTTATACTATGGTTGTAGTGTCTGTGATTCGCAATGACCGCAAAGGGTGTGTGCGACACCTATAATTGTTTGGTTGAACTGCTATAAAATTAATAAGGCTTTTCCTATATGCAGTTCATTGCAAATACACAAATGAATGTGTTGACCCAATCGGCAAAGGGTAGTAAAATAGACTGTTAATTACACTGAGTGTACGAAAGTGTTCCACTTCCCATGGAGACGAAAGGACTTATTGTTTCGAAAGTAAATTCCAAGCGACATCTTCCGGGATTGCATTTCGCGAATAGTGAAAAGTCAGGGGTGGGATCACAGAACTAGAACACTGTATTATGGTTCTGTGGGTGGGATTTCGTGTACCAAAGAATTTCATGTCTCTTTCTCTCCCATGGATTTAACGATAATGACATCTCAACTATTTGATCAGCTATAGAATTCTATGGTACATGGAATCCCACCCCAGATCGTTTAGATTATGCCCGATGTTTGTAGCAGCTGTGGCCAACAGGAAGTGTTTGCCATTTGTCATTGAAGTCATAAGTCATCACTTTTATGTGTTTTGTCGTTTTGTGTTTTCTTGATTCCTATTCTAACCTAATATTCCTTACCTAATTTTATTGTTTTTGTTTACTCACAAGTCACAAATCTTTAATCTTTAATAAATAAAGTATCCAAGAAACGAAGACATAGATGAATCTTTGAATTTAAAAAGCACGCCTTCGAATATGTATAAAGGAGAAGCTGATTCACCTGCTGAATTGGAATCGCAGTTTATCCTACGTTTACCTGTCGTAAGTGGTAATTTTTAGATATAGGAAGTATTTTTAGTTCTCTCACACTCAGGTTATCAAATTATCTGATACGTAGGTGTTCCTTCATGATAATGTGTTGGTTTTCATAGATGAATTGATTTCAAATGGCTCTCGAAATTTTTTATGATCTTTCAAAGAATTAGTTGTCCTAATTTCATGTTTTAATTGTTTTGTATTCAAGGAACCATCTAAGATACTACGTGAAGCAATTCGAAACAATAGCAGCTTGAAAGATAGAGTGAGTATTAAAATAGAAAATGACATGAGGCATGGCGAAGTTCGAGTGGATCATTGGCTGATGCCTGCAAAAGTAGTTGATTTGCCAACAATTGTTGAATCACTCAAAACAATTGATGGAAAGGGATTCTATAAAACCGCCGATATATGTCAGATGGTGCTATGCAGAGAAGATGATGACCAAACCACCACCGACGAGGATTCGCCTCAGAAAAAGAAGAAAGATCCGAATAAGGTTGAGAAGAAATATTTATGGCCTCATGGTATCACCCCACCCTCTAAAAACATAAGAAAGCGTCGCTTCAGGAAGACTTTGAAGAAAAAATATGTGGAAGCACCTGAAATCGAAAAAGAAGTAAAGAGGCTTCTGAGACATGACAATGATTCCGTAAGTATTGTGATCCTCTAACTAAATTGATTGAATAATAATTATTATTGTTTGAAGGCAAGTGTGAAATGGGAAGTCATAAATGAAGAAGATGAAAATAGAGTCAAGGGTACGGTAATCAAGAAAGATCCTGCAGAGCCCCCTAAGAACGTTGCTGAGCATGACATATTCGGAGGGGCAGTCAGTGATTCGGAGGAAGAAGACGTTCATCTGAATGTCATGGATGTTTTGGATGAAAACAGTCAGAACTCCGGAGATGATAGTCATCTCACAGACTCGAATTCTGTTTTGGTAAGTCTACAAAGCTTTTTTTCAACAATCTGTAAACTAACAAGCCTTGTTTTTGTAGAATAACTCTGCTGAATCAAAACTGCTGACTGAATTTACTAGCGACATGTTTAGAGACATGCAACATTCTCCAAGTCTCATGCAGGACATGGACTATTATCAACAGTCAACTTCCAGTATGTCATACAGCGAATCACATTTCCGCACCCCAGAACAGAAAGGTGAGTTCAAGTTCGAGCTGGGTAGAAACAGTGAGGCCACCTATAAACTTGGGTGTATCCTACATATTCAACTGCGCATTTCAAATAGATCACAAAAATGATGATTTTTCTTGTTCAATTTTCAGTAAACATTCAAGTTCGATTAGATGAAATAGAAGCTGAACTTGTAGATTTGAGGACCAAAAGGCAGCAACAAGAAGTAAAAATAGAGAATATTGAGAATTTGGCGCTTCGACAGAGATTCCAAGACAGCTTGGAAGGTTTGCTACAAGAGCAGATAGAAAAAGAAAATGAAAAGTACGACTTGGAGTTAATGAAGCAGAACTTGGACTGACAAGTACTTGTATTTCCTCCAAGTAGTGAGGAGTGGGACTGCAAATAGTACAAAAATGCCAATTTTCCGCAAATTGTAGTGATTTTTATGTAATTTCTGTGATTTTTATGTAATTTCTTATACACCTTATTCTTTCAATTGATTTTATAATTATATGATTTATACACCTTTTTGTATTTTGTCGATTCGTCTGTTGTATTTGTATCAAATATATTTATAATGTGATTATATAATGTATATATACATGGTAATTTTTGGATATGAATCAAATTGATTTTACTCGTCATTAAATGAATCTATAGAAAATTTGTTTCATATAATAATATCCCAGTAACTGCGATTATGAAATCGCCAACAGTAACTATCATGTTCTTGAATGTTAGTTTGATAAAACAAATATTTACAGTGAGACCTAAATTTACTCATCTAAAATACAGGTCGTTTTTTTAGCTCATCCCACTATTGCTATCTCAGAAATGGAGAGACCTACATGGTCGGTTAAATTGGAAAAGTTTCCTATTTTGGGAAGCAAAAATAAACGGTTGATTTTGAGATATTCGCTAAAAACTAAAACAGCCGAATTTCGCTTTTGGTCTCTAAAGACCCAATTTCGAATGATATAAAAAAAAGTCAGAGAAACTTTCAATAATGTTTCATATTTGTTATTATCTGAAATGAACCAATTTTTAATGCGACGTTTCGTTCCTTAGATTCCATTAACTTCCTAAAAATTCTTTAGATATTACTGATAATATGTGAATAAATACCTGATGCATTCAAAGTATTTTGATTGAAACTAGAGAGAATTCATAGAACTGTTTAAAATATATATCAGAAAATAAACTTCCTCAAAAAGCATACCCTACTTACGAATTATTATTATTATTATAAAACAAATATAGTTGCTTCATCATAAATTGAATATTTATTTAACATCAACGTACACATTGAACATACAATATGACAATAAAAAAATTTCATTTTCGAAACATTCGTTAATATCAGTATATTCATAATATATTGTATTTGAAAAAAAAATTAACTACAATTTATCTGATTTGTTAGCAAAGCTTTCAATGATTTGTTATGAAATATAATTGGTGTATTCTTAAATCTGTCAAAGCTCTGTAAAAACAGACAAATCATCACATAAGGACCTCGCGAAAATAAAACATATCCTAATTTTGATTCCAAATATTTAGCACATTTTTAAATAGTGTTGGTATATTAAAGAATGTTATTATCCATGCATTCTTCACATAAATACTAAGTATCATAAATTACAATAGATGCTTTGGACCACAAAATATATATTATTCAATAACTTAACAATATCAGTGCAAGGAACAGTACCAAGTCATCTGTTGACCATATTTTGATTACCACATTTATTTACACAGAATATGTATAACTAATATTTTTGGCCCTCCAAATTTTTCACATTCAGAGAATCAATATAATCTAACTATAGACCATGAAAGCATATAACATTATGTTTATTCTTGGTAAGTATTTAGAGTATGAGCAATTTATTTAAATTCTTTTCAAAAGTCACAAAATAATTAATTTTTCTCTTCAGTTTTCCCTAAATATATTAAGTAAAGAATGCCACTAGTTCATAGAATTGAAAACAATTATTCTTCCTTCATGCTTTTTCGGCAGCTTCATTTAAAACAAATTCCTGGTTTCATAGTATAGTCGGATTTAGTCTAATTTTTTATCCCTAAGATAGAAACCAACCCGTTGTGAAAAATACTGAAAAGTGGCCGATACAGTATCAAAATCATATTTTCTGAGTGTAGAAAGAAGTCCACAAAATATGAAAATAATGAATGGTCAAGGCAATTGCATTTTTTGAGTTGGTTTCATTGCTAATTTCCGTCCAATATTTTATATCCACTTTTTGAAACTTGCAATAATTGATGCGACGGATAACTTGAACATATCAGTGGGCTTTGGGAATTTGCCGAAAAAAAATTTATTCAGAATTCACTTACAAAACTATATCAGAATATATAGTAAACTAATTTACGTTTCAGTACAGTCGAGTATATATGCTCACATCTAGTAAATCATTTAGAATAGACTTTGTGAAGTAGGTATAAACGTACGAAATCATACAGGAGTGGCACAGTAACTTCTTTCAAAATTACTCTAGATGCGTTGCAAATGGTACTTCATTATTTGTAAATTTGAGCAAAATATATTTTTTTCATTTTAGAATGTTTGTAATGCCAAAAACATCGGATAAAGCAGGTTTAAAGCCGCGTAAAAAGTTTCTCAATCACATATTATAAGGAATACCTACTTGAAAAACCTTTGCTTACGATCTGGGAACATGCATCCGCGTATAATGATATTTCCACGTCTGATATAACTCCATCCCTCCTTAAACTTCGACTTCGGGCTGGAACAGAGCTAAAGCCCAACTTCAAGGAGGAGAAGGAGGAGGAACCAAGATATCAAAACCAAGAATTTAATATTATGGATGCATGTTTTCAGGTCGTTCCCCGAATCCAGAAAGACGACATTAGAAACGAGATTATTCGTAATAATTAATTATTCAATCCTACCGACTGCGCCAGTTAATTGAAATAGAACTTCAATTGAATAAAAGTGACACAAAAGACTGCAATTAAATTGTGGATTATTGCATTTAAGGTATGTAAATAATCTCAGAGTGACGTGTCTTACTGAGTTGGCTAACTATGTAACAAGCTGACGTAATTTATACGTCAATATATAGTCATTTACAGTCACAGACGTCACATATTACCCGAAAATATCGTGATTTTGGAGTACTGAATGAGACGTCCATTGCACGTCACAAATATATCGCCATTTGGACGTTACTCAAGAGTAATTAACAGTTATTCTGACTGATTATGACCCTCTGCTATATCTATATATCCACAATCTTATTTCATGAGAATATGTCAGTCGTATGTCATGTGAAAGCTTCCCAGCAAACACACTTGTTACGTTTACGTAAATGTGACATAAAATCAACAGAACATAATTATGTAAAATAGTTACGTAAATACTCCATCGCATTTCTGAGATACTAAACCACATACTCATTTTAAAATGTTATGTAAGTATATCATATACGGTCAATATAGTATCAATCAATTAATATAGTTCTTTTATTTCACCCAACTACCACGTAAAGTTGTTACTTCGATTGGAAATTCAACATAAGGGGTACTCCCTCTGGTGTCGAGTTTTGAAACTATACATGAGTACATTCGTAATTATTGTTTTCGTCAAAATTCTTAAGATGTTACCTAATATTCAATTGATCGAATAATATAAAATATATGTGAAGTAGTTATATCATTATTATGTAAAAGTTACATATAACATCAGCTAAAGTATAAGATGTATTATTCATGTCAGTTACTTAATGAAATATAAGTAACGTAGTTACATCAGTGTTATATAAAAATGAGATTGTATTTTTGGCGAACATTTCGCTTAAACAGTGACGTAAATTCCAAATATCATGGTATGTATGAAGTAATATTAGTTATGTAACATTTATGTCAATTTTACGTTGTGTTTGCTGGGTTTGAGCTCGTCAGGATGCGAACTCTGTTGGCGAAACGTGCGGCGAGTGAAATTGACGTTGACTTGGGTAGTTTCTATTCCTTGAATTTCATTCACAACAAAGGTTCCAAATATTCATTTATTCTAATAGTAAATGTGTTATTTGTATTCATAATGATAATAAATGTGTTTCATTCATTTGAGTGTTTGAATTTGACCCTCCGATAGAATTCAGAAAGATACACATTGACGTCAATTAAACGTCACACTACTTCCTCTAACGACGTATTGTCGACGTCATCCTGAAATCACCATTTCGACGACATATAGTGACATCAATCGTCTGTGACTTATAAAGTCATATTAACGTTATTATAACGTCATTTTGGTGGTCACTCTGACGTTAGACATGACCAAATAATGACATACAGAGATGACGTCTGGTCCTTACCTGGGATGGATTCGGGAACCGAACTGGGAATATGCATACGTAATGGTATCTTGATATAACTGATGATTTCATATGGAATAGAGAAAAAAACCGTGCCACTGCCGAAGATTTTGTTTGAATCTACCCGTATTTTTTACGTGAAAATAAGGCGGACATTAGTTAATAAGACGACATGCGAAGGCACATTGACTGCTGCATTTATTATTACCTACACACAGACATATTAATTGAACATTTATTAGATAAATATAGCCGTTTATGTTTATGTATACAGTGTGTTCTGTTGCATCCGCATAGTTTGTGAATACAGATACAAATATTATATAGAATGCGGATGTTGTTTTCTGCGATTGAAACGCCGAGTTAATGGAGGGGCGGAATAAATGAAGCTCTAATCTGCCGAAATCAAATTTCAGCATAGTCATTAGCACGTGTATGTTTATGTTTCATGTCTGTATGTCTGTCTGTCGAGCAACAGTGGCGTAGCTAACTTTCAGCGAGCCCCCCCGCAGGAACCTGCATGCGCCCTACCCATATCCTCCTTTAAATGTGAGGCGAAAATTTCTGGTTTCCTTGCGCCCCTGTCAAGCTTGCGCCCCCCCACGCCGCGGGGGTTGCGGGGGTGTTAGCTACGCCACTGCCGAGCAATTATATTTTTCTAGCTGAGACCGAACAACACTTGCAGTTCTCATGAAATACTCCGAAATAATGGAGGAGTGTATCCCACATAGCACATTTTTCGGTATGTCCAGGGGACGTAAGTAATTACAAAAAATGAAAAATGTTTTGTATAAATGTGGTCAAGTTGGAAACGTTCAGATGATTGGTCATTTATTGTGTAAATGTACATCCAAAAACGTTTTCTTTCGGTCCATTGATCATCCATGAGACCCAAAATACGAAATGTACAAAGTTCATCCAGATCAGAACATCCATCGGGCATCCATATTGAGTGCATGGACGTTTGAACCAGTATTGGACCCAAAATGGACGTCCATTGGACGTCGCCTTGTGTGTGCTATATGGAATAACTCAAAATACCTCATAAAACATACTACACAAAATAATTCCACTTGTCGAGAGATTCTGACGACTCATTTACACATGGACATTTTTACATAAACTTCATGCTGTCTATTTTACATAAAAACAGGTAATAATTATTCAATAACTGAAATGGGGTCATCGGTATTTATGGTAAGATGATTTTTGACTGATTATATTAGAATGAAAAGGATACGTACCCAGAGTCCTTTGTTTTTATGAATAAAATCAATTTTGCTCATTTTGGCCCCGAGAGGACTCCTTGTGGTATCTTGATTATAAAAATATATTGGATTCATAAAAATAAAAATTATTTATAGTGTTGCTAACTAACTTAGCGGGTTTAGGCCTCTGCTATCATTGGGTATGTTCTAAACTATGTGGAAAAAAATACAAAAACTCAAACACACCTCTTGATCGGCTACAGACAGACATGCTATTTGAATTTCTCCTCGGATTTATTTTCCTTTGGGTATGTGAAAAATTATCAGCCAACACATTTGAATGAGTATAAAGGTCTGGTTAAATTGGTGTTCACTACATGAAATTAGATTAGTTGAATACAGATCGTTAACTCATAATATCCTGGTTGTTTGTCCTGCTATAAGGCCCGTCTGACTCAGGTGAGGACACCTCATACTTACTGTCGATCATTTCCGTCATATCCTGGTGGTAAGTACCAAAACAGTACTTACAGCGCATTTTGGTATCGTCGTCCACTCTAACTGACTGCATTATAGCACAAAGTGTTATGAAGGAAATGATAAATAGCGTAGATGGAATACTTATCGCTATTATCAAATCTCTCCACGTCCTCTTCAGATCGTAGCGGGCCACCACCATGAAGGAATTGTTCTGAAACATTCAGAGTGTCAGTGCCACACGCAATATATTTTTTGTTGGGAATTATGTAAAATTCATCAGATCACATTGCAAGCAACAGCTACAGGTCAACCCCATTGGATTGGTTCATGTAATTAAAAAAACCGACAGTCTATTCTGAAAATAAATGCGAAGTTCAGTCTTCACCCATAATCGACGCATATTTGATATAACAGTCACAATAACACATCTACACCAGAAGAAAATGTTATGTGGCAGTAGAATTCATCAAAAATTATGGGATGTAACAATGTAATATCCATACAAAAATAAATTTTTACCTTATTTGACGTTTACCTGATGTAACAGTCACAAAAAACACACCAAAAACAGAAAAAATTTCATGTAACAACAAAATTTATTAAAAATTATGTGATGTAATAATGTTACATCAATCATTAGACGTATATTTGATGTAACAGTCACAATAACACATGAAAACCAGAAAAAGCAGCAGAATTTATCAAAAATTATGTGATGTAACAATGTTACATCTAAGCGAAGTTCAGTCATATTCGACGTATATCTGATATAACAGTCACAATAACACATCAAAACCAGGATTAAATGTCGTGTGGCAGCAAAATTCATAAATAATTATGTGATGTAACAATGTTATATCAACGGAAAGTTGAGTTTTTACCTATATTAGACGTATGTTTGATATACCAGTCACGATAACACATCAAAACCAGAAGATGTCATGTGGCAGCAGAATTCATCAAAAAATACGTTATGTAACAATGTTACATCCATGCAATAATGTTACATCTATGCAAAGTTCAGTACTTAATTTCCTATATTCGACGTACATCTGACGTCACAAAACACATCAAACCAAGAAAAAATCTAATGTGGCAGCCGAATCCATCAAAAATTATGTGATGTAACAATCTTACATCCATGCGAAGTTCAGTCTCCACTTATATTCGACTTATATCTGATATAACAGTCAGAATAACACATCAACACCAGGAAAAAGGTCATGTAGCAGCAAAATTCATTAAAAATTATGTGATGTAACAATGTTATATCAATGGAAAGTGCAGTCTTTATCGATATTAGACGTATATTCGATATTACAGTCACAATCACATCAAAAACAGAAAAAAATCACTCCAAATTTATAAAAAATTATGTGATGTTACAATGTAACAATCATGGAAAGTTCAGGCTCTACCTATATTAGACGTATATTTGATGTAACAGTTACAATAACACATCGAAACCAAAAAAGATGTCATGTGGCAGCAGGAGTCATAAAAAACTATGTGATGTAACAATGTTACATCCAAGCGAAGTTCAGTCTTCACCTATATTCGAAGTATATCTGATATAACAGCAACAAAAACACATCAAAACCAGGAGAAAATGTTATGTGGCATCAAAATTCATCAAAAATTATGTGATATAACAATGTTACATCAATGGAAAGTTCAGTCTTTACCTATATCAGACGTATATTTGATATAACGGTCACAATTATACATCAAAACCAGAAAAAGATGTCATGTGGCAGCAGAATTCTTCAAATTATGTAATGTAACAATGCTACATCCATGCGAAGTCTTCACCTATATTCGACGTATATTTGATATGACAGACATCAAAACCAGGATAAAATGTCATGTGGCAGCAAAGTTCATCAGCACAAAATGAAACTTGATTACAAAATTAACATCAATTTGATATAAACAAGATCTACCATATCGTGATATTACATTGGGACATTTATGAAACAAATTTATCAACAATGTTTTCATTAATTTAAGTGAAAATCCTGAAATTACTGCTTCCATGTTCATTCTCTATTGTATGTAAAGACATACAGTCTTGTCATTTTCCTGTGAACATTTCGGGTGTATCAGGTACTTCTCTCTACCTTTCCCTCTGAGATACTGCCATGCAGATGTAGTTTGGCTAGATGATATAAAACTTTTCCTAGATTTAGACATGTAAATCATTATCCGTAAGTCACGTAGTTGTGAATGCAAATTTACTGACCCGTTATTGATCACAAATAAGTGTCAGATTCAGATCTATATAACGGCTCAATTTTGATGGATATGAATTACAGCCAACCGGAAGAATTGAAATAACTTTGCTGAAACAGGAAGCGATGACATTATCGTGTACTATGGCCTCCTCCACAATCTTCCAAAACTCATAATAAGATGTTTTAGCACTCAGTCAAGACCTTGATGACTTATTCGTTGACAAATGAGACGAGTATCCATTCTTTCCTCGGATTCTTCCGAGCTTCTAGATTCAACAACTGTGTTTAAGGATCACAATTAGAACACGAATGGAAAATCAATGTCGTTTTACTTTGAAAGGAACTTATTGCATATTTCAACAGTTTATTATAATGTAGAATCGAGGTATGGCAATGAAGTGTCGGTTTTAAGAATTTTAATATTAACTGACCCATACGTCTCCAGGGACTCATTAATGAAACACAAGAAAATTATTACTTCGAGTTGTCCTTCAGACAAACACGAATACTGAACTACACCTAGGGAAAATCTCGCAACAGGTACAACAATTTCGAAATAATTTGCTCCTGCAAGATTTCTCAGAAAAAAGCCAAAAATGAATTTGAAATTTAGATCCAACGAAATAATACGTTCTAATGACTTCTATAATCAATTTTTCATCTTGTCATTTGTCACGCGGAAATACAGAGACGTGGTAGACCACTCAAACAACAGATATACGGAAATATAACTTTAGCAATCATTTAACAAGAGCATTGCAAGGTAGTGCTTGTGGAAAACTTTGCAAATAATCTAACAGATCGAATTCAACAGCCGTAGGGGCCAGTACTTGTTTTCTGTTGGAGACTTGCCGATGAATATACCTACTGTATAGATTAAATCGGAAGACTGGATAATATAATCCATTTTTGATTATTAGTTAAATGTTTAATGGATTGCAAGATCCGACTCACCTTGTTGTAATAACATGGGTATCTGGACTGCGCAGTTTGGTTCCTACCATCCCTTCCATGGGTGTGCAGGAATTCGAGACATTCACCCTTGAGAGTGTTGACGCACCCATCCAAATTGATGGACAAACGTGAGGCATTGTAAATTGTTAAGGCAGACTGTGTTGGAACAAATTGGTTAGTTGGGTCCACGACATTCCTATGTTTCCCTGTCAAATTCCAGAATTGCCTGAACGTAATGTAAGGCCTCGGTAGTGTTTCTAATTCGTATATTGTCCCATTGATACAGTCGGTTGCACTGAAAAAAAAACACACACAATTAGATTGTCAATTTTCTATGATTTGTTTTGAAAAAAATTGGGAAATAATGAGATGGTGATGAGTTAAAAAAAAATCATATTGCCAGAAATAATAATCATATTAACGTATTCGTATGGGATGCAGATGTCTTCACTGTCGTCTGTGATATATTTTTTCCGTGAGGAATGACGAATTTCTTCATTCGTCCGTCTAAGATTTCTGCCGCGACAGGATAAGCCGGTATCTAGATTCGAGAGGACCAAGGACCCCTATGATCAGAACCACCATTTCAATAGAATAGTTTCGGCAAAGACTGCAGATTTCAAAGAGTTAGTCTCTTTTTAGGCATTCGTTTCGCCAGAAGCCTAAAACTCTACGATGTAAATCAGCAATGGCTTGTATTTGCCTGAACGAGAAGTTCCAATCCTCACTATCCACAACGGATCCCCTAGAGCATAAGACAACATCAATGTGTCCTCGATATAGTCCGAGTGTCATACCTTTGGATCTAGACTGAGACCGCACAAGCTGGGCAAGTTGACAGCAAATGCCTTTTATAGTCTCAGCTGATTCACGACACTTTCTCAGCTAGTATCAGTAACTTCTATACCCATCACTATGGTAGACCAGGGTTTTGAAGGCACCATCCTGGTAGGCAATTATGAATCCCTCGGTCTCCAACTATAGCCCCACTTGACCTGAGGAATGCGATGTTGAAATTTTTGAATAAGCCAAGATCTTGATAAAGACCCCATCCTCATATAGATGCAGGACTACCTCAGTCTCCGCTGCTTTAATGCCAGTTTTTTGTTGAACCCGTTCCAACTTGGTAATGTAGGAGAAATCTTGCATGATTGAAAAGCCTTTATTGCCATTTGTCCCCATCTTAGAAACTCTCTCGTGCAAAGCAAAATAGCTGGTTGAAATATTGAGGCCTGAGTGCTGAGGTTCAAACTGATGTTGTCCTGCGATGGTTTTCCGCCATATATTCCATTACGCCATTGCTTATCTTAGAGCCATCCGTATATCAGATGTGCCTGCTTGACAGCCTCTTGATACGGCCCTTTCTCTTCTAATAATGATGATAATAATAATAAGCAGGAGGACCAACTACCATTCAAGGCCATGGTGAGTTGCGTTTTCTCAGATGCCTTGCGGTACCCGATCAAATGGGGAGATGCATTGAACAGCTGATGTCTCTCTGGAGGACTCGCTTCACCATAACATCTGGTCAAGTCAGAGTCCAACAGAGCACATTATCTTAGAAGGGGCATATTTCATTGAGACTCCCTCAGTCCTCTTCTCTTCTACATCTCTCTATTGCCATTGCCCGTCGCACTACGGATAACCCATGGATACAACTGCGGCACCCCCAGCAACCGGAGGCATAATATTGTCACTCATCTGTTTTACATGGATGACCTCAAATTATATGCTTCGGGAGAAAAGGATCTTCATCAGTCCTCAAGGATGGTGCAAGAGAACACGCATGCTATCGGAATGGCGTTTGGGATCGACAAATGTGCCACGGTTCATTTCAAAAGAGGACGATGCGAGGAATGCGGAGAGGGCGTTCAGCTCGTAGACTCAAGCATCCTACATCATCTGGTTACCGGAGAGACGTATACTTACCTAGGGGTGAAACAACGCCACACTCAAGAGGTATTCACTGTTAAAAACTCTCTCCGCGGCAAGTATCACCACAAACCCCGACAGATCTGGTCATCAGAACTGTCGGGAAAGAACAAAGTTGCTGCAACTAATATGCTTGTCGTTCCGATTCTACTTTACTCCTTTAGATTGATGAAATGCACTCAGGAAGAGCTGCGACAACTCGACATAAAAACTCGCAAAAAATGAATCTTTATAGAAGCTTGGATCCTGAATCGTCTGTTCCACGGTTATACTTCCCCAGGCAATGGGGAAGCCGTGGAATTTTGAGCTAGTAGTGTCTACTTGACAGAATAGTACTGGATTGAACCTGTAAAGTCACTCTCTGTCACCGAGTTGGAACCCGTTCAGCAAAAAGTTCAGTTCAAAGCTGCGGAGAGTGAGCGTCTCTCACAGCTACATAAGGATAAACCAATGCATGGGGTCGTCTTCAAGAACATTGAAGACCGTGGCTTATCCAGAAACCTGACCTTTGCTTTCCTCAGGTCGAGTGGGCTGAAGTCGGAAACCGTGTCTTCAACACCCTCGTCCACCGTAGTCGCGTGATGGGTATAGAGGTCCCTGACACTAGATGCAGATGGCTATCACCATAATGCATTCGCTGTCAGCCTGCCCAGCTTATGCGGTCTCAGCCTATATCCACAGGTATAACGCGGCGCTACGAGTGCTGTACTACCATCTACGACACTCGTACGGTATAGACGAGACACCGGTGTTGCCTTATGCTCCGGATGATATTGGTGATATCGGATTGTCTAACTATCAGTTAATAAACGCATTTGAACCAACATCGAAATATTAAGAGGTGACTTTATGCCTGATGATGGATTGAAAAGGGTGTCAGTCGGAGTATTTTAATCGTTTCTACTCGATAGGGAGTCAGACAATATTTTTTTATACCCATAAACCATACGTCTCCGTGTAGGCAAGTTTTCATTGAGTCTGGATTTTTTTTAACCATGTCCCACCCTTTCCCATTTGAGATTTTTCACAATTATTGCCCTTATAAAAAAATTACGTGTTTTTCCAAGGAGGAAGTCACTGAGAGAATGATATATTGAGTCGATTTGACTATCCTCATCAGACTAGGGTTTTATATTAAAATATCTCAGAGTTGATAAGTAGGCCTTTTGAGATGGTTATACATTTGGGTATTTAATATAATACAAAAGATCGAACAAATTTTTGAGAACTGAATTTCAACAAATAGTATTTAATTATTGCTAATAATACCGTACATTTTCCAGGGATTTGCCTTTTCATTCATTTCAATATAGTTACGTAACGATTTTTCGAAATCTGAATTAGGCCATACCGATAAAAAGCGAAAATATAATATGAATGATATGTTTGAAATATTATAAATAAAAGAAGCCTTTTCCCTGTATTTCTGAAGTAATTGTTGAGATCAATAAACGTGAAGTAGATGCTCCTCATTCATACCTGTTGTAGATAAAACGATAGTAAAAACATTCACCACTGTTTGTTGATCTGGTTGATTGTGTTGTTATCTGAACAAAGTGAAACGTGACTCAGCATGTTCGGATATAAAGAATTTTTTCAACCTAATATCCATTAGTTCTCAATTTGTCTAGACAAGTGATTGTATTTATTAAATATTTGTGAAGAAAAATCAATTGTTCCGTGTAAAATACACACCTTTTTTCGATTTAATGATAATAATATAAAGGGCGAATAAATCTAAAAACGTTGTTCTGATACCTAGCAGCATAAATCAATCAAAAGAATATACCAGAAACATTCAAAGCAGATATTTTGAAATGCTCTCGCATCAAAAATATTCAGAATAACCAGGACATTTTTTCACTTTAAGAACATTTAAGAATAAACAACTATTGATCAATAGATAATAGTTCTATATAATCTTGAGTCTTCAAATGTCAACACGTTTTTTGATGGTAGAAGTTCACTTGAATCATTCAAAATATTCAACAGTCATTTCTTACCTAAATACAGTAATATTAATTTATGAATACAGTGGAATTTTTCTACCTATTGAAGGATAATTGATTGGTCTTAAACTGCCATCTTATTGTAAAAGCATGTCATCGTTCCTAATTCACAGGCACAGATATTACTTCGAATGTCAAATTTTTGTTCTGCCATACATTCGTTCATTGAACTTTTCCTACCTGTACTTTAATGAGATTGAATGATATACAAATTCAAGAAATAAAAACTACTAAAAACACAAAAACATCGTGAATTTCACTCGAGCGCGTTTCGCCAACAATGTTGGCATCCTCAGAGGCTCAAAGAGTGCAAAAGGCAAATTTGCAGAAACAATTTCGAAGTAAACACAAAATGCTCTAAACATAGTAACACATAGGCCGTTGTGGTCGTGATGGTAGAGCGCTCACCTCACAATCATAAGGTCGTGGGTTCAAAGCCCAGCACGGCCACCAGTCCCGATTCTTTTACTTGCTCGCACAAGTACCTAGGAGCTTCTGAGGGGTTTCTTTCTTTGGAATCCTGGAAAATTCGTAACAGAAAAAAAACTGGTGCCATGAGGCACTGTGAATCCTCACAAAACCACAATGGAAAATATTCCAAAACAGCATGATAGCTTTCATCCTATGCAGGAGAATGTGCGGGAAAAATTGGGGGCTAAAAAACAAGGTAATCAAGCCCATGATAGCATTTGAATCGGGGTATGCTGTCTTCCAGAGAAGCTGCCCTCTTACCAAAATCTGGGCCTTGAAAAATATACCAGATATCTCTTCAATAAGTTCTACAGATCAAAACAGTGGGCGATATAATGTGGCCTTCTCTCTGTACAAAAGAGCCACATACAAAGAGAGAAAAGGAAGGCGTGAAAACATTTCTTGGCTATACACAGCGAGAGTGAGGCCCTTGGCAACGTATGAGGCCCTTGGCAACGTATGGGGCCCTGCTGAGGTGGCCAGAGGCAAAACAAGTTATAACCCTTCTCTGCATCTGCACATTATAACGAAGGCAAGGACAGAAGCCCCCAGACTAAAGTGCATGGGCCAATGAAGGGGCAACAACTTAGGCCATTCCAATGGGGGTCAGAAGAATTGACTCATCCGAGATGCCGTCGGACAAAATGACCCCAACCTACTCCTTTGATAAAAAACGTTCAAGATGAGGAATTCACATCAATGGACCTACCAATGCTGTCATGGGAGCAAATCTGGTACACAGATGGCTCTAACATAAGCAGTGGGGTAGGGAATATTCGAGCCTCCGTATTCCAAGCGGAAGAAACAGCTATTTCCGTCTGTACAAGAGAGATTCTAGAAACTAACCCACAGCCATTCTCTTTGACAGCCAGGCGACAATAAAGGCTCTGTAATCATGCAGATTTAGTTCCAAATTAGTTTGAGAGACTCACAATAACCTCAATGACCTAGGACAGAACAGAGTGGAACTTATCTGGGTAACAGGTCAAAAGGGCATCCAGGAAAATTAGAACGCAGATGCCCTAGCAAGAGCGGGGGCATCGACAACTTTCATTGCATCAGAAACCAGCATTTGGGGACAATCAACAGGACACGAAGAAATGGGTCAAGAACCATCATCAATCTTCCTGGGAAGACGCCATAGGCAATACTTACTGGAAAATGGTGGTGATGGTATCAACTGAGCGGCTATCAAGGCATCTTCTTGAACTGAGACGGAACTCCCCCAGGAAGGTGGTAGGACTAACAGGACACTGCCACCTGAGAGAACACTTGCACAGGTTGGAGATGGGGATACACCAAGACTCGACACTATGCAGGTTCTGTGACGAGGAGGACGAAACAGCCTCCCACATATCGTTTAAATGCAAAGCCTTAGCTCGCTCAAGGATGGACATTTTTGGACACTGTAGTGCAGAAGATAATGAGAATGTCATCGAAGGAGACGCTTCCCAAATATGGTTTTGGGAAAAGTTTTATAACAATCTTCCCAGGCAGAGAGGCATGGAAGAAAGGTCTTCCAATCGATGCATAAATTGCTTGCTATACACACGGCTCAAAAAAACTGAAGAAGCCAAAGAGAAAAGTCTCGTTGAGCTTAGGTGAGCTAGCTACGATATTCCAGGCAGAAGTTGCAGCAATACATTATTGTACAGACGAGTCACTGAGTCAAAAGTTCAATGAAAAGACCATTGCTGTCAACTCTGACAGCCAAGCAGCTGTTAAAGCAATTAGCTCCATGCAACTTAACGCAAAAATTGTTCGGGTATTTCTGTTTAGAGCTGAGTAGTCATAACAAACTGTCCATAGCCTGTTTACTAGGACATATCGGGTTTAAGGGAAACGAAGAGGCTGACTCATTAGCTCGAAATATAGGGCCGGAACCCACTTCTGGTTTAGCGAAAGCTTTGATAAGAGCTCACAAGAACATATTGATGAAAACTCAATTTCGAAAATGGTGGTACAGGAATGAGACAGGCAAAGATGTTTATTAAAAAACTATGGCCTTCTTTTCCTGAGTTCCTACTAAGTCAAAAAACTGAAGAAGCCAAAGACAAAAGTCTCGTTGAGCTTAGGTGAGCTAGCTACGATATTCCAGGCAGAAGTTGCAGCAATACATTATTGTACAGACGAGTCACTGAGTCAAAAGTTCCAGGATAACCAGATACCAGGATTATGGTTGGGCTCGTGACAGGGTACTGTAGACTCAAACATATGAACAACATTGGATTGGCAGAAACAACTGTATGTAGGTTCTGCCAACGATATAAGGAAACCGATAGGCACATATTGTGTAAGTGTGGAGTAACCTTCACTATATATTCCAACCCACGAGGGTTGACATTCTATACAGGAATCATCTTGATTTATAGTATATTTCAAGGAATATCCACCCAGGCTGATGCCTAAGAAGGCGATACATTGGTGGTACCTTCTTGAATTTTTATTTCTCGTGTGCGTGTACTTACTGTGCTGTTTGCTTGCCCTCATCATATTGTACAGTGTGGCACGTAACCATGAACACTTCGTTGGGAAGTTTCGACCAGAACTGAGTGGGTTCTATTCTCGTCCCTTCCTCCTTCCCGGAAGCCTTTGTCGTTGCAATCGAAGACTCACAATGGGCGTGATGAACGCTGTTATCCACTGATATATAAACGTTTTTCGTTGACGAGGTTATGTTATCCTTGCAAATCCTATCACAACTGGGGAACTTTTTGATCTTGGTGCACTTGGCACCCTTACACTCGAAAAAACCATTGAGCTTAGCGTTGTCTTTGTCGCTGTCTACCGTGAAACCATCAGCCTTATAGTGACATTCGTAAATTTCGGAAATGTTGGTGCAGTGCCCCAGAGAACAGTTGAAGACCCCTCTGAGCGAAGCACATTCAGTCCCATTGTTGCAGTTGTGTCTCTTCAGTTGGTTGGAGGTTACTGGCGGACAGAAAGACGTCTGGAAGTTGGTACAGTTGAGGAATTGAACGGTGGTACCGTTCTGCCTTGTCGTAGCGTGGATCTGAGGACAGAACCCCGAGGTCTTGGTCAAACACCACTCGCCACACGAAGCCCAGCTGCAGTTGTTTTCCGTGCTTGTGTTGAAGGTTTGGCACATTACTGGTTTCTCTTCGAAGCCACTGCGAAAGGCTCGGTACGACGGTATGTAGATAGCCACTGTTAGGTAAATAAGCGATACGCAACTAAAAACTACCACGAGCTGACAAAAGCAGATGCAGCCACATATTCGCTTGTCTTGTTGAGGGATCATGCGGGGTTTACATTTGTTTCTTCTACCCATTGTACAGAATTATTACCATACTCGTGAAAGGCACTTGATATTTTGAATTGGTGCTTGATGTCTACATCTTAGGCTTGGTGTTTTCTTGCTCACGTTGCTTACTAGAAGTTGGGTTGTCAATCGACTGGAATATTGGGGTTGTGCCGCCGGCGCCACCGCGACGCAGGCGTCGCTCCCGGCTGGCTCATTAGTCCAGTCCCCGAAGACGAAATAAAATCTGGAGATATCTACGAAACCATACACGAATTGAAGCTCCGTAATTTCGTGAAGTAGTTGACAATTTCGTTAAAGCTTCGAAGAATAAGTTTTGGAAAAATAGTTACACACGTGGGCCGCGGTGGTGTGCGGGTTGAGTTCTCGCCTCATAAGCCAAAGAGCGTGAGTTCGAATCTCAGCATTGCCACCGGTCTCGTGCATGGCATCACACGTATAAAAGGTAAGGGCTACGTCTTCCCCTAGCTCGCACAAGTCTCTGACTTTTGAGGGTTGCACGTAGGGGTGCAACCGGTTGACGGATATAACAATTTTAACGTGGAATTTTATCTCCATTTCTTAATTATATGACACATACAGGGTGATTCGTAAAGGAGGTAATACGTCATTGATTGTTTTGTAACGGCAGTCTGGTGGTCACAAAGTTTTAATAAGGAATTTGAAAGAGAACATTTCTTACATACATAAAATAATTATTAGTAGGTCAAAACGAAGAAAATAAAAAAAAAAACAACTAAATTATAAACACAAACTCATCGTCAATAACTCCAGGTGGTAAACGCTCCATTTCGTGATGAATTATTTTCACAATTCGTCCGCCTTCTAACCTTCACTTTGATTTTTTCAATATACGGAAAAAGTTAACTAGAGGTGTCAAATCTGGCGATCTGACTGGCCACTTATCGGACCCCTTCTCTCCATTCAACAACTGCCAAGGATGAAAAACACATGTTTCGTAATATTTTTATTCACTCCCATAATTCAAAGACTAATACCAGATATTTATATCTGACAATGGAAATAAATACCTTTCAATCACTCCTAGACCTAGTACTTGTACTCGTGGTTCCAAAATATATTGTGAAATATATTTCTGACTCTGAGATACGTTGTCATAAGTATACCTACACCTTTCTCGCAGCACTGAACATAAAATATTCGTTGTACCGATGAATCAAGGCTGGGAGAAGTTGACTGAAAAAGCATTTTGAGCCTTCAATGAATCATCAATTCAATTTTATCTCATGCTGAGCTTTCTCATGCACTTCCAATGGGATATAACAGGCCAATTCTTGAATTGGATCGGAAACTACCTAATCACCGGAGTGCACATATCCTGGTAAGCCAGAAGCAATCATTTTATTTTGCATCGAGTTCCAGGTTATTCTTCTTCTTCTTAATTTTTAATTTTCATTAGGTCTACGATGTAGTTTGAAAGCAGATCCCGATGCTCTCTCACAGATCTCATCCTCGTCGCTGCATTTTTGCCTGCAGTTATGAAAAACCCCCGAGTCTCATCCCCCCACTTCTTGTACTTTATAAAAATGGTCACCATCAAAGAGTTCATTCAAAAAATCTGTTCTAGTCGTCATCCGGATGCACCTCTACGGACAACCCTCTGAAGTCTTCAGACAAAACACAATCTAAAGATTTTCGATACTTGAAACTTAGACATTGTCATCAAAAATAAACACTCCCAATGATGAAAACATCTCAAAAGTCCTCTAAATCAGTCCGCATAACAGTGGAAATGAAAGTACTTCTGAAGGAGGTAGCCACTCGCAAATCGTTGGAAATATCTGTCCAATGCACGACGTTCCCAAAATTCGAGTAATAGCAATTTGATTTTTCAAGTCATGTTTTGTGAGTTTTCAATATTATCACAATATAGAGATTCATCAAAGTGAACCTCGCATACTTCAATGGATTCTGCTCACTATCTCAACATTCGAATAATCGAGAACTCGCATAAAGCCAAGAACGCCTCTATAGACGTCCAGATCCGCAGTCATCGATGTGTACAGAAACACTTGCTGTTGACTATTTACGGAAAATCATTAATTTACTGTGAAATTCTACAGAAATCCTTGATTATAGAAAAAAAATTGCCAACCTCGAACTCACTCTATCATGTTGAAACCCGTTCAGCAGAAAGCTCACATTGAAGTTGCGGAGGTCGAGGTATTTCTGTAGCTATACACAATGATAAGCCCATGCATTGAAGACCATGGCTTATCCAGAAATTTTACCTCCTCATCAATCAGCTCAAGTGAGCATAACGCTACGCTACGAGCATTGTACCGTCAGCTTCAAACTGCGCTAGGGCTGGAGTATCTACGTTGAGTGGTTGCAGAACTTCATATAGATGTTCTTCCAGAAGGTTTCCACTCGATCAGCTGCCAGCAGGCAATCCACAACACGTGGAGGATCTTGGAATAAACGAGGTTAAACGCTGATCTTTATGTTTTCCGCGATGCTTCTCGCTCGCCTCACTAGTGATTTCTTTGAAGCCACCAGATGTCAGCCTCGGACATCGTGAATCCCCGCATCCACTACCCGTGCCAGTTGTTGCGGTTTCATATTCATTAGGTTAGCGTCATGATGCCCTCTGTTGGTGGTATGATACGAGCCTCCTTTACAACTCTTAAAACAACTTAAATTGACAATACAAACGATAAATGTCATAAAACCAGCCTTCTTTAACGTGCAATTCAGCTACACTTACTCAATGAAATTATATCATCAATACAACCCACTTTCATCCAATCCAACCAACAAACTCCCTCAACTCCGACAATCTGATCATGTTCGGATTGAATCCCTCGACGACTGGACTATGCAAGCGCTTGGGGTGTTTACATATTGTCATTCGCTATCCAGACTCAATCTAATCCCAAATTCGGGGGTCAAGAAGGAAAAGGGGTTCGTTGTACACTTGCAAGGGTGGATTGGACTGTTATGAAGCCAAATGAATCCATCAGCATGGCATGCTAATTCTATCGTACGTTTCCACTGAAGTAATCTTGGTTATTGATCGCGTCGCCTTCTTCCGATTCATATTTACTTTCACAATGAGGGGGCGTTTAATTCGTTCATTCATTTGTTTGACCTAACGCTTTTCATGAACGACATGTAGAAAAGAAAATACTTGAATGTGATTTTCTATTCTAAAAGACTGTCTTCCTCTCGAAAATGATTCATTCAGAGGTTCTAATAAGTTGCTGACATATCATGATGATATGGGCCATATCAACCGTTGGGGGCGTGGGTTCAAATCCTAGTGCAGCACCGGTTCCGTGCGTGGCATCACACGTTAAAAGGTACGCGTGCAGAGAATTGACTTTCAAATAGTTCGAATCTTCAAAACAGCAGAATTTTCATAAAAATTTGAAATCATTTCGGGAGTTCCACAAGAATCTGTGTTGGGCCCTATCGTTTTCTTACCACCAATATCAATATCTCGGGGAAACTCTTTGGCCCGTCTTATTCTCGGTGCCATTCAGTGTATTTGTTTTTTCAGCGCTTTCGCTGTCCCACAGAAAGGTTCTGGACCAATAAATGAAGCACGCTGTGCTTCTTCTAAGGCTAGTGCCTCTTCATTGCTCTTATAACGTGTGTGAACTGGTACCTAAGCTGTTTTGGCTGTTCAACTCTTATAGGGTTTCCAAGCTACCCCAAATGAGTTTGCAATGAATCTGCATGGATCTGATTGCTTTTATAGCTGCTTGGCTGTCGGAGTATATGGCGATTGTCTTTTCCTTAAATTTTTGCCTTAGTTACTGTCTTGCACAGTGATTTATTGCTGCAACTTCTGCATGAAATATCGTAACGTGCGACTCTTGTCTTTGGCTTGGCTTTATATATTCCTGATCCCACACCTTTCTTGGTTCTTGAGCCGTCTGTATACAAGGACATTTCTGCAATAATTGGGGGTTCTCTTTGTATAGCTCGTTGTACATCTTACCGTGCAGTCTACTTATGGTGGCTTATTGCTATGGTCAATCTATTGTCCGATCTGGTTTCGCCTTATAATATATGTATAGACATGAAGTAACGGTAGATCCAGCAAGACTTCTAAGGCTTCTATAACTTCCGCAGATCGCCCCAGCCTGCCAGGTCTTTGTCCTCCATACCACCGAACCATATGTTACCATGGGTCTAAAGACCCTAGTATATAGCCATATGCTCGTGCGGTCAAACTTCACTTCTAGGTACTTGATTTTCGTAGCGAATTGCGAGATCATATGCGTATCCTAAACAACGAATGTCTTCATCGGATAGTTTTTTGAGGACGTCATCTACCAGGTTTTCCCACAGCAAGGCAATAAGACGCCTTCTTGACCTGCCTTCCACAGGATGGTTGTTATCAGTCATCTACACCAAGTTGATGGATTTTCCCTTCTTGCTATGAAGTTCACAATAGGCGTTGTTGATACATTATTGAACGATTCTTCGAAGTCTAGGAAAGTGGCTGTTGATATTTCTTCCAGAGGCTCATAGGACGTGGATACTTTGTCGACTTCCCCTCTGCCATATTGTTGTTATATATCCCCAGGCTAGGCAAGCTCTGAAGATTCTACACAGATGTGGTACTAGTATATCTAGCACTTTCTGTAGAAGGACTAGATATATTCAATCCAGTCCAAGCGATTTCAATTGCCAAAATTTGCCTGGGGCCCATCTGATTCTTCTGGATCTTTTGATTTTGGTGGCTTGCTTCCAGTCCTCTGGCGTTGACCTTCTAGTTCTCATGTCAGAAACTAGTAATCCATCGAAAACTATCGGGATCGAGGAAAGGCATTTGCCTGTGTGAACTATGTAATACTGTTGCAAAAGTTACTACACCTAGGCCTTGGAGGAAACAACTTCGAATGGTTTGAGTCATATCTAACGGGTCATAACCAGGTAGAATAGTAAAAACCGATACCATCTCTGAAGTAGATGAGATAAGAAGTGGGGTATCTCAGGGCTCAGTATTGGGACCACTTCTTTTCATGATCTATATTAATGATATATCTAACTCAACCATATCAGTAAAGCTCACTCTTTTAGCAGATGATGCAACAGTTCTTTGGCATAATGAGAGCATAACTAAGTTACACGAAGAGTTATCTGTAGATATTAACAAAATCAAAAACTGGCGTGACTCAAACTTATTACCAGTCAATGTCAAAAAAAACAAATATCATTACATGTCGCTGCTCACTACCTGATGTACCCATGAGTGATGGATATATGGAAAATACGTCACTAACATAATATTTAGGGTTGAATGTTGATAACAAGTTGAATGTTGATATCAAGGAGCTTTTTAGAGCTCCTGAGGATGCAACCTTTGTTGACAAAACGCGAGTCGAGTGATATTGAAGTTGTTTTGGAGGTGCACAACTACTTTGATGTCAAATATATCTCTCAATGGGTTGATCCGGCACTTACCAGCAATATGTTACGTCAATAAGTTGATGGTTAGCATCGTATGCATTCACTCATTGATTTATAATAGTTGCGACAGAATCAATAGAAGTGGCGCCCTCTCTAGCTACAACCTGAACCATCACCATCGAGTTGAGCAGTAGCATACTGTAGTCAAGTAAGTTATGGATTTTTGTTTTGAGATTTCGAGAGTTGTTTTGGAGTTTTTAAAGTAATTATAGATATTTCCACTCGTTTACTCTTTGGTTGGGTTGTAAATAATGAGCATGTAATTGATTGGCAAAATAGTGATCTTCTGACATATACTTGAAATAAAATTTTTCCCTCAACGATTTTCACAGGTTTATAAAAACATGACAATTGTTTCGTCATATAAAAGACACTTGATTTGTAATCAGTTGTTTGAACATATGAGTGAACAAACACACCACAAAAGAGGTACATTTTTTTGTTCAACAACAGGCCGGTAGAATAGTTCCGAATTTCGCCACTAGGGGGCGAGTTCCTGCTTAATTTCGCAAATAGAAAAGGTCCAGGTGAGTATGAAATGAAAAACAACGAAAACTGCATTTTAATTATTGGGCAAACCGTTGGATTTAACAATATGAATATCATTATTTACAAATCGTTATAATTACGTACCTATTAATCATAATATATATGATACAATCAAGATTCAAGATCAATGTTTTTCATATAATTTGTACTAAAGTTTATTAATTCACAATATCGATTAATATTCAATAACTCTCAAGCCGATAATTATTTGACTTCAACTAATCAAATATTGTGAGAGAGGATGAAGTGATATAGTAACTATTTTCGAAGAAAACAGCTGATAAAGCATGGCGTGGAGATAGTTCGAGTATCCGTAGAATTTTCTGTGCTAGTATGTGTTCTCGTCAAAATCTTCCTCTCTGAAAAAATAGAAGATGCTGCATTGAAAAAAATACCAAAATAGTTTCATGTACAAACAATGTTCGGATAGTTTCAAATAAATGAAACGACAAAGTCAAAATACTCTTCTCTCCACACATTCCTACAAATTGGAGGCAAACATCTGACAGGAAACAACAAATTTTTGTTACAGACATTGAATTATGATATATTATAATAAAAATACTCCCTCAAAGGTATAGCCTGAACAGGTAGAGGAAGGATATTATCATTATTATTATTTTCCGTGACTACTACACTATACTATATACCTACTTTACTATACTTGACTGTACTACCCTTCTATACAGCATAGAACTCCTCCACGTAAAATGAATACATTCTCACAAATGACCTATATCATCCTGTTTCATATTAGAGTCCGTCAGTAATTGAGACTCCCCTTATAATTATTTCTATACCCGCCCGCCATTTCCTATACCCTTGGTATAGTAAAATTGGCGGTCTAGTTTGTAGGACGATGTTTCTGGAAACTTTCCGCAGACCCTACGGTGAAGATAGACTTCAGTCAGTCTCGTTTTATACTTATACAGCTGTTCCTTCTGTTGGCCCTTTCAATATCTAGAAACGCCTTCAGGGCTACAACATTTTTCCTTGGAGTTTCATCCACATCCCCACTAAGTGGTGCAGTGTCACCCCTGTTGCTGTGCTTGAACTATATGCATATTGGATGAGTGTAATGGTTTCAAAGACATACCTGCCAAAGATATGCCTGGTACACTTACCACCTTGATTGGCTTCCAGCTCCTTGGTATGGTTCCTAGACATAATCATTCCAAGTTTTCTCAGCAGTTGGTCTGTGATTATATCGGTGCTTGGAAATGTGGAGAGCTCAAATGAGTCGACTGCCCATTTGAGTTTTGTGTGAGTTACTACCATCCCGGTGACTGCCCAGTCAGCCTGGAAATTCTGTTACCTCATATGCCTATTTCTTCATTGAGCCAATCCACAAGTGGCTGCTCAATTCTAGGAATTCCTCCATGGTCTACCTTCCTCTCTCAGTGAATCTCTCTGGTTCTGTTTTGCGAAGTCTTAGGGAGGATTTTCTGCAGTCTGTATGATTCTGATATACCTTCTACAGTTCCTCCACCAGAATCCTTGCTTTATTCGGTGAGGGAAATTTATAATCCCCCCAAACTGCGTCTTTAAGGCGATAAGTTTCTCCACCTGTGATGAGTTGTAGCATTGCCATTATGATCAGATCTGGTTCCTAAGGAAGGCTCAAATGAGCCAACTGTTTAGTTGAGTCTTGTATCAGTGGAAACCCTATCTAACGACTACCTTCATCAGCCCTGGATACTAAGTTTTTCAGGGGTGGTTGCTTACTGATGACAGATATAGAATGCTGGACTAGAAGTTTATTCATTATCCTCTTCCTGCTACAAACAGTTCATAAAAACAGGACAGGGCACACCTGGCATAAGACGGTAGACGACATCTCAAGTTAACAGAGGGTTGTAACCAGGGTACAATCTCTTTATAAGAGATGCCTGGAGACGTCTCACAGAGTGCCCCGCATTGATGCAACAGGGATAGATCGCGTTTGGTAACAGTATACTGAACCCATAGGACGTAGAAAAAATTTAGACATAGACTCTTCTGCAGGGATCTACCTGGAAGGAATAGACATACAAGAAAGCTTTGCTTTGGGTAGGCCCACAACAGTTTTTCAAGCTGAAGTGTTTATCATACTAACCGTAGGTATGAGACAAGAGGTGAAAGAAGGGCCCGAACAGAGAATATATATCTGTTCAGATAGTCAGGCAGCGCTTAGAATCATTTGTCATTCCTAACCAAGCTCAGCACTTGTACAGGAATGCGGTGATGCTCTTGAGAAACTAGTTGAAAGGAAGGAAGATCAGTTGGTATGGGTTCGTGGTCACAGAGGGGTGCGCGGAAACGAGGTGGCAGACGAACCTTTTAGAACCGTTACCGCAACGCCGTTCTGTAGGCCGGAGCCTGTACCAGGCATCGCAAGAGGCCAAACTACTTCAGCCCTTGGCGACTAGGCGGAAGAAGAGCTAAAAAAAACATTGGAGGGATAATACCGGCTGCAGGCAGTCAAAAGACTTTGTGGCCGGCTTCAGCAAGTCAAGGACGGTGGTTCCTAGGCAGAAACCACCAAGAACTAGGCCTCTTATAGGAATACTAACGGGGCATAATAAGTTAGGCAGACACCTATCACTAATTGTTATAGAAGACAACCCCACTTGCCGCAAATGCGAAGAGGACGAAGAAACTTCGTCTCACTTCTTCGGCGAGTGCGAGGCGTACGGGAGGCTGAGATTTGAAATCTTTGGAGCTGAAAAACATACTGACCTCATCAGGAGGTCTCGAAGGTTTGAGAAGGAAGCCTAGAAGGGAGCATGTACATTTGTTGGAGGTGCCAGAAAGCGAAGGAATGGTTTGAGATTATCTTATGGCAAAGCGAGAATGATTTCACTCAGTCCCTCCCTAAACAATGTCGGTATCTTCATTTTAGTTGAATAATTTGAACGTACGTGGCACGTCTTTATCGTTCTCGATACATATTCGTGCCTTGGGATCTGCTGAAAATCAGTGCTCCCAAACTTTCGACCAATAATTCTCTCCTTAGCGAGGTCAAAGAGGGTGTATCCATTCAGTATGTCTAAGTTACTTGCCATAATGAACTGGAGAGGCGATTCATCGTTAGCGTTGGCGTAGGAATTTCCCTAATTCATGCTTGGAGCATACTGGATTCATTTGAACAGGTTCATTTGGTTAACTTTCTTACTATTGAAATATATTCTTGGTACCTGGTAATGACCATGAACGAAAGGTTTTTGAAAAACAATACTCACTCTGCTGGAAAATGATGCATGTATTTCTGGCAGGATCTACCACACCCGGGGCAATACCAATAGCTCAAAACCCCAATGGAGGCGGCGAACAACAAATTCGGAATGGCGATGGATAGAACCAAATGTCGAAGGGTATCATCCCATGAATATCTAGCGACTACTTGCATCTCAGGATAAACTCTACTATAGTAACATGGAAATGGAGTACCGGCGGTCTGGTAACCGTACTGGCGGGCAAATTCCGAGCAGTTCACCGAGGGCGGGTATCCGCAACCCTCCGTGTTGATCAGAAATCGGGTGTCTGCGACGTCCCAGTGCACGACCATCGTCGGTCGGTACTCTGCGAAGGGCAACTTTGAGTAATTGACGTATATCTGGTGACATCTAGTGGCCTCACGCGTGCAACCCTCCCGGCATGAGGACCAGGAACAATTGGATATGCCTTCGGCGTAGATATGCTGGGTGGCCATGCACGTGACGGGTTCCGGTTCATAGTCGGCCATTAAACTAGTTATTGCTGGATCGACGACGAACGGTATCAAAAACAGAAAAGCGAATACTGATAGAAAAGCCGTGGTTCCGAGACACAATGACGTATAGAATTTTGCCGATTCTGCTATCGAAATGAGGGTGAGTTGACTCTTCTGGCCTAGAACGCTCATGGTAATTGCTTTATAATTTACTTATATGTTATAGAAGTGCCAAAAATCCAAAATGTACGCTTTCCCCTGCTCGCTGGTAGCAATTTTTATTGATTATTCGATTCAGTCTCGGTCCAAAAGGAGGGGAACGCCTGAAAAACAAATAAGAGTATCAGAAAATGGAATGGCATGCTTGCTTTACTGAACGAGAATGCCATATATGTATCAAAAATCGTTTAGAGGTGTGTTTCCTTCGGATTCATTTGCAGTTTCAAGGACCCCTACTAGGTTTCCATCTCCGGGTTGATTCGGAGACAAAAATGTACTAAAAGAGGTAATTTTTCCTAACTTTGGGTTCATATAGAAAGAAAAATTTTGTGAATTTCAAAAATAATCGTCAACAAAGGAAAGTGAATAGGTTTAAACTTCTTGTAGGTTGTAAATAACCATGGAATCTGAAGCACTGCTGTTCTTTGAAAGAACTATCTAACAGATCGCACGAAATGGTTGAAACTAAAGAAATATGAAGTTGTTCCACAGGATATGGTATTCGAATCGCTCTTATTCGCTTTACACGGGGATAGACTAATGCCAATGGGAATGAGTGTGAACTCATAAACTCATAAGTTCTCAGCCTCAAAAACATTAGAGAAACTGAAAATACTGGCATATCTCTGCATAACAGGAACATTGGAATCGACTCCACCAGCAGCACCAGAAGCAACTCTGGACGTCGTACTCCTTCACATTGTGACGGAAAAGCTGCCTGGGGAGCTCACATCAGATTGGTCGAAATTGGAATTGAAGGAAAATCGCACTTCCCCACAAAATCTCTCTTTCTCTCTTGGTGAAGACGCTCACCTCGTCAATTTTCCAACGGATGAGATTGTTAAGGACTTCAGTTTCTAGAAAAACCTCCATTAAGAACTGAGTTACAGAAAAGAATGGCACAGTAGCAATTCAAGTGCTGAAAAGGAATACCCCAACATGGTACTAAACTAACAGACCCCAGAGGGAACTGCGACAGGAGACTTTGGGCAAATTCCCAAGTTTCTTTCAAGCGGAAAATATACACCATCGATAAGTGCACCCAGGACAACCTTGACTGAAGCATTGAGATAGTATGGGCATGTCTGCACAAAGTGAGTGAGCTGGACAGTAACAATGAAGTTGTTTCCTCTAGGTATAAGGGCATGCCAGAATAGAGAGCAACGAACAAACAGATGCTTCGGCATGGAAAAAAGCACACATCCCACTAGTTGGACCAGAACCATTATGTGGGCTTCAGTTTGGTACAGGAAAACACGTACCCCACCACATCTTATTGGGACGTGATGCTCTACATCACGAAATATTAAAAATTTGGGTTCATACCAGTTGATAGGGGAGAAAATTCCACATACAGAGTCCCACAAAATGCTCAGCAAATAACCGGAGTCACCAACAGAAGCCAGCCCTGTGACGTAAATTAGAATACTCTGTGCATGTGCTCACAAGCTTGCACATAAAGTCAAGCACGGAGACAGCTACAGCTATCTAGGTGACATCTGAGTCCTAAATAGAGCACAAATTAAAAAGATGGGATTTTAATGGGGATTGTGGATCACACAAAGCAACGATGTGTATGGTGTATAAGGTGATTTCGTACTCAGTAGATCCCTCAAAAAGCAAGGGGACTACAGAAAAAGAGTGCCTTGTAGTTCTATGGGCTGTGGAAAAATTAGACCACATATTGAAGGAGCACCCTTCAGAGTAGTGACTGACGGCCTTTTATAGTGTCATAGTCTCAAGCATTGGAAAGGTAGACTCGCACGCTGAGACTCTAACAATATAGTTTTTAGATGGTCCACCGAAAAGGAAAGGATAACATGGTACCAGATACTTTATCTCGATCAGTACCTATTGGAGATTTTGCAGCTGTGCTGATCAGCCGACAATGGGAGGTATTAACGACGATAAGTGGTATAACTCCATGAGACACAGAATCCCTCAAAGAAAATTGCAACAGCAAACACGTATTCAGGACGAACAAGTCTGAAACATACAGGTAGTCCCTCCAGTAATTACCTACAGGTAAATCTCTGACTATTTTCTCTAGAACAATATTAAATGACCAACAAGGGCGTCGCTGCACCCCAATCCTCTATCTATATATAGTTGATTTATTATTAATTGTTTTATGTTCACCCCAGCCATTCACCTCGCCATATTCATAAAATAATTATCAATTGAGTCTTTATACTCATACTGGTTTATCTGCAAATGCGATCGACATAACTGTTCAAATAGTTGTATTATTCAACAGTAAATTCGCCACAACAATAGAATTGACGACTAATTTGAATTGATCAATAATGTTTGATATCTCTATGAAACACGAATAAAATATTAATAGTGTTGCATTATGGGGCTATAATTCGTATTCGATTCAGAACACATTTCGCAACCATCTGGCGAAGCACTTGCTACTTTGTGTAGTGATAGTGGATTTTGAACCTCAAGAATTCATTCCGTTATGTGCATTTCCATCATATAACTGAGACCAAATACTTGAAGTCTCAGACGATTCCGTCCAAGATCAGTGGTTAGGAGGGTATTTCACCAATCAAATACTACATTCATTAGTTCTATATTGAACATTTCTAACGACTTTATAAGCCAGACAATATTGACAACTATACCAAATTTCGAGGTTACTGTCAATTACAGAACATATAACATTCTCCAGTATATGGTATCAGGAAATCTTTGCATTGGCTGATAATTTCACCAAAAACAAAACTAGTATCCGATAAACTAGTATATCTTTCTTCCAGTAAATAATATGAGAAATCAAAAACGCACATAAATTTAATTTTCAAGGGAAATTTTGAATCTTACATAGAAAGGGGGGTCAAGTGGCACATCATCTCGATAGACGCTTAATTCCTTTTTGAATAGTACCCTGACATATTATTTTTGATGAGAAGTTTTCAAAAAATAGCGTTCCAAACTCACAGAAGTTCTTACCTGCACTGAGATGCATGGTTTTCAGGTTATTCTTCAAACAAAAATTATGGTATTGAGTATCCTTTTAGTCGAACTGGTTGGAAGATTTGGAGGTACCATTCCAACCCTTTATTAGGTGCAATATAAGCCATTAGCCCTGAAAAAATTATATCAAAAACTAATCCAATAGTAACAGTATTGCTATTGGAATGACGAAAACCCGCATATTTTTCGGGGACATACACAACACCGACAAAAATTAATTTTTGAGCTGATATTCTTGGAAATACTATTATTGATCATTTATTTCTTGAAGAAAACTATACTGGCAATCTGTACCTTGGTATGCTCGAAAAAACCATCGATCCTCTCACAACTCACCAGCTAGAAACTCAAATTGATACAGATGGTGATATACTTCTGCAGAAGGATCTGTTACCTTCCCAGCAGGACGGTGCTTCACCTCATTATTTTCTTTCCGCCCGACAGTGGTTAAACGAGAAATTCGCGGGTAGATGGATTGGCAGAAGGGGAGCAATTGAATGGCCTCCGAGCCCACCGGATTAAACTCCCTTAGATTTTTTTGGGGACATCTTGAATCCGTTGTTTATGAAACACAACCTGCAGATATTGATGAATTTAGGAGTCAAATTACAGCAGCATTCCGAAATGTTAGAGAAGCGTTCAAAAACAGAATTTATTATTATTTAGAGCAGAATGGAAAATATTCTGAACAGTTTATAAGATAGGTGTAAGTAGATCCAACGTTTGAAATTTCTTTCTCGCAAATTAAAAGTTTTTTTGTAGAAAGAAAGTACCAACAATTAAAAAAAAAAAATTATAATAGATTTATTCCCATCATTCAAGGGTTGATGTCACCTACTCTTGTAACCACTTCTATTGAAAGAAGAGTCCATACAATAATGCATATCAGAGGCAAGTTCTAATTACTCTCGTAAGTTCGGAACGCTATTTTTCGGAAACTTCTCATCAAAAAATAATGTCAGGTACCATTGGAAAAAGAAAGAAACACCCTTTAAAATAATGTACAACATGACCCCTTTCCCATATAAGTTTTCAAGGGTAACATCTACCCCTTCTAGGGAATTGGATCACGAGGATTTGAAAATAAAATTTACGTGTCGTATCGATCTTTCATATTATTTACTGAAAGGAAGATATTGAGGTTAGGAAGTTTTCAAATTGACACTATGTATGTGAAAGGTCTAAGGTCTAACCTGTACAGGTAGAGAACAGCTATTATTAGTATTTGCCGTAGCGCTCTGGGGAAACTTACTGATATTTTCTGTGGTGTATTCACTTTTTAGCTGTAGGAAAACCTGAAAAACCTAGAGCACCACCCCAGTGCATTCTAGAATAACATCATGATTAGATGTCCAGGATTTAATGTTTTCGGTTCTACGTTCTTTACAGAACTTTATACCAATGCCACCTAAACTGCAACATATTATTACCAGAAGATGTTATATAGGAAGGATATAGAAAGAATCAATCACAGGCTCAACATTAGCAATAATAATAAACGAATATCAAAGGAGTTAGTTCAATTTCGGAAGGAAACACACCTTTCATGTTCATTGAAATATCTTTGCATGAACTGAATTTCGAAAGACTATACAAAGCCTTTTCTCTACAATGAATGGCTTTCGATCCAGTTGCTAAACCATGTACCATTTCTCATTCAATAATGTGTTTACTCACGTGATTGATCTCAAAGTGCCATTATTGAATTGCCTCCCCCCCTATCGTTGATGTTGTTCGTCGACGCAGCTTTCTCCGCAGCTTCAGCCTCGGCCTTGATGCATCCCTGAAAACGCATTTTTGCATCATCCCCGACAACCACGGTGCGTTGACAAAGAATCAGAGTGAGACAAGACACGACGAAAAGGACCGAGGGCAGAACAGAAGCGATTAAAAACTGCTTTGTCGTCGTGGCCAAATCGAAGCGGGCTACAACCACAGAGGGGTTGTCCGCAGAGAAAAAGCAGGGAAAACGAGCTCTGGCGTTGTGATCGGTGCCATCTTTGCCGTATACTTTCAGGAACTCCTTGCATTCGTCCCTCAGGGTGTTGACGCAGCCCTCTAAGTTGATCAGAAGCTTACTCTCGTTCGCTATGAGCAATTCGGGTTCGGGAGGAGCCACTATCTGTCGTTCATCCAGAGGAACCGTGTTGAACACGCTCAAGTAGCTCAGATAGGTGAAATTGGCCATGTCGCTCAAGATGTTGTTGGCCAGCAGAGAGCCGTTCACGCAGTCCGCTGCTTCCAGGCCTCTGCTGGTGTTTAGAATAGTGTGGCAAGAAGCCATTATGATGTTGTCTTGGTCCTCGTTCCAAACCTCCTCGCCAGTGTCGCTGTCCAAGCATCGCTGACACTGCGACAGATACACCTCGTCCCCGCTCAGCATGATCACGTTCTTGTTCCTCGTGGGGATGTCTCCGCACTGGCGATCGCAGTTGTACGGGGTACGGATCCTCTCGCAAGTCCCCCTATTGCAGCTGTACAAACCGTGCAGATCGATGCAAGTTATCTTCCCTCTCCGGCCGGAACATTTCAGCGGCGGATCCGTGTCCTTGTAGATGCATTCGAAGGAGTCCGTGATGTCAATGCACATCCCCGTTGAGCAGTTGAAGGTTCCCGTGAGATTCTTGCATTCGTCCGCGATGCACCTGCTCTTCTTGGCGTTCTCCTGGTCCTTGCCGTAGCAGAATTTCTGGGCGATATTCGTGCAGTTCGCCAGCAGCAGATTCGAGCCGTTCCTTCGCAGGTTCACGTAGATCTGCATGCACGACCCGGACGTCTTGCTCAGACACCATTCGCCACAAGAACCCCAGTCACAAGATTCCACGGTAACGGCTCGCGTAGTCGTGCACATAACCGGAGTTTCTGATATCCCGGACTGCATGGCGCGGGTGGAAGGAACGTATATTGCGACCGTTAGATACACTATTGCTACACTACTGAGTATTAGGGTCAACTGACATAGGCATATTGTACCGCATATTTTGGTGTCCTGCGGAGGGATGATCAGGTCCTCGACGGGCGTGGGCTTCTTCTTCGGCATCTTGACTCGCTACTCTGCATACCGATGTCAGCGCGAATTGGGGGTGGTTAGTGCCGCCGCCATTCGGGACTAGCGAAGGCGTACTGAATGGTGTTGGCCGGATAGTAGGGCGCACGTCCCGAAATCAATATTCCACTGCGGCGGACTAATATTAGCACGCGCACTACCCTCGGCCCTTTGGTCATAACAAAGCTTTCGCTCGCCATTGCAGAATCGCGATACGGAAAAGCGAAAAGTTGCCAGGCTAAGTGATTAACTGAAATGAAATACTTACGCGTCTTGGTCCAGAGTGGCGAGATATCGTGATGAATATCCGTAGAGCGCGAAGGGTAAGTGGCTCCTTTGACGGAGAGCGGCGGGATAGTGTTCTACCAGTCATCTGACGGAATCGGCGCCAAGATCGATACCACAAACACGGACTGCAGTGCTCACAACACAATGCCCGCCGATAGCATACCCTACATGAAAGCATCGTTGTCCAATAATCCGACAGTGCGAAATAACTTCTAAATCGTAAATCGTAACGACTGTGATTAACTGTTAAGTGTCTCCTTAATATGTATTTTAATATTTGACTTTTCGCCCCCATGTAAATGCCCTATTCGTGAAATATATAACATACCCATAATTGTTATGTGTCGGTCGCAGGAACACCGGATCCCCAGGAGGGATTGATCTACGAGCCGTTCGCGAATTCACGGAGGAACTACATGGTGTGAGCTGGCCGAAGCCGCTCGCGCTAGTCTGTGGCCTCAGATGCTGGGCTCCGAGCTCCACATTGCCCTTGCATCGCGACCATGGAGAAAGAGGAAATCAAACAAACATGGAAACAGAAACTACTATTTTATACTACGGCTTTCTTCGTGCTGCTTGGCATCTTCAGCTTGTTTTCCTTTTTATTCCTTGTGCCTTTTGTCATCGATCCGGCTATTACAACGATTCTCATGGAGTTCGACGAAGAACCCGCTCATTGTGTGACCCTGAGGACGGACAGACGCCTCGGTGCATCAAACTGTAGCTGGACATCTTGTAGAGAAGGTTGCACCAAAGATATTTACGACTGCACACAAATCTTTGTGAATTATAAAATTGCTTCAAACCGTTCCAACATATCGGTCGTACCGACCGTATCGACAGCTCTTCAGCGCTACAAGAGAGCCCTTCTGGACGGGTACGAGTTCGAGGACGAGGAGACCGAACTGGCGGCCGATGACCTCGAATGGTCCTTCCGAGAAGCTAGATTGTTACCTAACGTGAAGGGTTGTGGATATCCTCCAATGCTCAACTGTTCAATTTTCTTGAAGACGTACAAAGAAATTGGAACAAATTTTTCTTGTTATTATAGTAGAAAAGATCGGAGTATGGTGATCAGCCACTTGAGTATGTGGCACGTTTACATGAACTTGGTGTACGCCATGGCAATACCCATTCCTTCTTTCATTTTATCTGTAGTCTATTTGGCATTCGCCTATTTCAAAATATACAATGAGGATGAAGAAGAGGCCCTGCTGGAGAAAAACGCGGAGGATATGGACATGGTGGGAGATAGTGGGCCGGGGGAAACGCCTCTGCCTCCAGCCAGTGGGGGTCTGACACCCGCCAGCGAAGCTTTCAGAGAAGACCTGGCTAGCTTCGGCCACCATTTCAAAGTTGCGATGGTAGACGACATAAGTCGGGATAGCCTTGTAGATGGAGTCATCGGTTCCGTTTCAGTTGGAGGGTAAAGACAACCACGCGCGTTATCCAAGTATATTTCCACTAATTTTTCGATTCGTTTCAGGAACATTGGAAAAACTATGACCACTAGTATTTCCACTGCAGGCGGTCCAGTAGCTGATATATGAATTCACAGCCACTAAGCTACGTGCTGATTCTTCTCAAGCTTATGTTACTTGTTAATTTCGTAATGCTTAGGATAATTTCGAAATCAATTTGATTTGAAATGTGATTTTCATTCCTCTCAGAAAATAAAGTACGTATACATTTTCATTACAATATTTTTGTTGAATAGTTTATACAATGCGATAAGAAAGCTTTTCAATCCTCATTCAGATGTGTTGCTTTAGAGGTACCAGGTGGTATAAGAAAATTTCCAAACTGTTAGTGCACCAGTTATACTAGTTTTGACAATTGTTGTTGTTTAAAATTGTTTTTTCCGTTAACCAGCTGTCATCCCCCTACGGAAGACAGCCCTCAGAAGTCGAAACTTGTGCGAGCTAAGGATTAACGAGGTCTTACCTTTTAACGTGCGATTGCTAGCACTAGACCAGTGACCATGCTGGGAATCGAACCCATGTCCCTCTGATTGACATACTAGCGCTCTACCATCTTGACCACTGCGGTCCAACAATAACTGGTTGGACTACATTTGAGGGGGAATATGTTCAAATTCCCTTATTTTCAAAGTGGTCGTGGTCTTACAGCGTTTTCCTCTCACCCTGGCGGCCCGAGTTTGATCTTCACCGCCTGCCAAAAAGCTAAAGTGGTTCGGAATCCACGAAAGCTGTGAGTCTCGGATCTCCTTTGCTCGGACAAGCTCTGAGTTTTCTCTAAAAATCTGGGTGATTCGTTAAACAAAATGGGAAAAATAAAATTAATTAAAAAAAAATAAAAATTGACAGTGATTGACAAGAAGAGGGAAAGATTATATGGGAACTTTTGGAAAAAAAACGTTCCATGTATTCCCTCTGCAATCATAAAATAAATTTTGACAGTTGTACTGTGATTTCTAATTTTGAGATTGCAACTCAATTCAATTTACGCTAATGAGACAAAATTCCAAAAATACATACAGGAATAGGTATGTGTACTAAAGCTTACAATTTTTTTAAACTAAAAATATCTCAAAAGTGCAATAATTTAATAAGCGTACATCATCTTCATGGTAGGTATAACAGTTTAGTCGTGGGAATATTTAAAATATTTTTCAATACATACCTAATATAGTTTTTCCTCCAACTGATCTTTTTGATGATCACTGCATGAATAATTTTGGTTGCATTCTAAGAATGATGAATTTCAAACGATTTCAATTTCTCTGGAGTTATTAAACACAGTAGAAATACACACACATATACTATAGGTACTTATTTTTTTTTGTCAGCTCCAAATAGAAGCTTCGCTATGGTTCTGCAGCAAAAAAAATATTCTCTTCTTTCATTCGTCCTCAGAAACTCGTATCACGTGTTGTGAATTGGTTAGAAAATAAGTAGTGATTTTTGTATCAAACCTACAGAGGGAAAATTATGAACAATAAATTTGAAAAATGAAGCTTTCTGCTTATCATTCTTCACAATATAAGCATGTCGAAAATAGTATAAATGTTTAGAAGTACGCGGAAAACCACGAAAAAATTACTTTTAAAATTGGGCAGATTTGGTATCAGACACGGACTCATCACAAGTTATTTAGAAAATAGAAATTTTTTTGTCATATATAACGGGAATGTTTCGAAGAAATTTGATATTAACTGTGGAGTGCCTCAAGGTTCCAATCTCGGGCTACTATTTAATATTCGTTATTGAAAGAAACCAATTCTTTATTTTTCATTTCTCAAAAAATCGCAGGGTCCCCTTAAATTCCGAATCATACCACAAAAATTAAGATCGATGACGAGTTGACAAAATTTCAGAAGATTTTGAATCGAAAAAATGCACCTATCCACGAAATCAACATTTTCCACGATAAATGGCGTTCTAATTAAAAAAATACGAGCTGATTTGGCATTTTTAAGAGATTCACAGAAGATCAAAGTCAAGTAATGTAATTTTCGATATTGAATTAAATCTTATTTCGAAATATTTCAATTTTGAATTTTCCAAAACATCGCAGGGTCCCCTTCAATTACCCCTCAACTCCAGATGACCCTTTCAACTCGCGAACGGTTAAAGATAGATCAATTCTGCGAACGCCAATCGATTCAGAATGATGAAATTAGTATATTCTATAAATATCAAGTCGATCGGCAAAAAAAAATATGAGTCGAAAAAAGTCCCAAGGGGTAGACCCCTAAAAATCATGAAAAATACAAAATCATCAAATTTACTTGAAATTCGCACTATATACGCAAAATTTCATGCTGATTTCGAAAATATATGATTTGTTTATACTAAGATGGAAATTTTAGCTTAAAAAAGTAATAAAACGACAAAAATGCCCCCGCAACTTGAAATTTTCGAAAATTTTTATTTTCCATTTTTCAAAAAATCGCAATCGTCTTTCAAATGTATCTTGACTAGCAGATTCCGAATCATACCACAAAAATAAAATTATATAACGAGTTGACAAAATTTCAGAAGATTTTTAGTCGAAAAAATTCTCTTATCCAAAAAATCAACATTTTCCAAGTGAAATGGCGTTCTAATTCAGAAATACGAGCTGATTTTGCATTTTCAAGGAATTCACATACGATCAAAGTCAAGTAAAATATTCGATATTACCCTTGAATTACCCCTCAACTCTAAATGAACTTTTCAACTCACGAACGGTTGAAGATAGATCAATTCTGCGAACGCCAATCGATTCAGAATGATGAAATTAGTATATTCTATAAATATCAAGTCGATCGGCAAAAAAAAATATGAGTCGAAAAAAGTCCCAAGGGGTAGACCCCTAAAAATCATGAAAAATACAAAATCATCAAATTTACTTGAAATTCGCACTATATACGCAAAATTTCATGCTGATTTCGAAAATATATGATTTGTTTATACTAAGATGGAAATTTTAGCTTAAAAAAGTAACAAAACGACAAAAATGCCCCCGCAACTTGAAATTTTCGAAAATTTTTATTTTCCATTTTTCAAAAAATCGCAATCGTCTTTCAAATGTATCTTGACTAGCAGATTCCGAATCATACCACAAAAATAAAATTATATAACGAGTTGACAAAATTTCAGAAGATTTTTAGTCGAAAAAATTCCCTTATCCAAAAAATCAACATTTTCCAGGTGAAATGGCGTTCTAATTCAGAAATACGAGCTAATTTTGCATTTTCAAGAAATTCACATACGATCAAAGTCAAGTAAAATATTCGATATTACCCTTGAATTACCCCTCAACTCTAAATGAACTTTTCAACTCACGAACGGTTGAAGATAGATCAATTCTGCGAACGCCAATCGATTCAGAATGATGAAATTAGTATATTCTATAAATATCAAGTCGATCGGCAAAAAAAAATATGAGTCGAAAAAAGTCCCAAGGGGTAGACCCCTAAAAATCATGAAAAATACAAAATCATCAAATTTACTTGAAATTCGCACTATATACGCAAAATTTCATGCTGATTTCGAAAATATATGATTTGTTTATACTAAGATGGAAATTTTAGCTTAAAAAAGTAATAAAACGACAAAAATGCCCCCGCAACTTGAAATTTTCGAAAATTTTTATTTTCCATTTTTCAAAAAATCGCAATCGTCTTTCAAATGTATCTTGACTAGCAGATTCCGAATCATACCACAAAAATAAAATTATATAACGAGTTGACAAAATTTCAGAAGATTTTTAGTCGAAAAAATTCTCTTATCCAAAAAATCAACATTTTCCAAGTGAAATGGCGTTCTAATTCAGAAATACGAGCTGATTTTGCATTTTCAAGGAATTCACATACGATCAAAGTCAAGTAAAATATTCGATATTACCCTTGAATTACCCCTCAACTCTAAATGAACTTTTCAACTCACGAACGGTTGAAGATAGATCAATTCTGCGAACGCCAATCGATTCAGAATGATGAAATTAGTATATTCTATAAATATCAAGTCGATCGGCAAAAAAAAATATGAGTCGAAAAAAGTCCCAAGGGGTAGACCCCTAAAAATCATGAAAAATACAAAATCATCAAATTTACTTGAAATTCGCACTATATACGCAAAATTTCATGCTGATTTCGAAAATATATGATTTGTTTATACTAAGATGGAAATTTTAGCTTAAAAAAGTAATAAAACGACAAAAATGCCCCCGCAACTTGAAATTTTCGAAAATTTTTATTTTCCATTTTTCAAAAAATCGCAATCGTCTTTCAAATGTATCTTGACTAGCAGATTCCGAATCATACCACAAAAATAAAATTATATAACGAGTTGACAAAATTTCAGAAGATTTTTTGTCGAAAAAATTCTCTTATCCAAAAAATCAACATTTTCCAAGAGAAATGGCGTTCTAATTCAGAAATACGAGCTGATTTTGCATTTTCAAGGAATTCACATACGATCAAAGTCAAGTAAAATATTCGATATTACCCTTGAATTACCCCTCAACTCTAAATGAACTTTTCAACTCACGAACGGTTGAAGATAGATCAATTCTGCGAACGCCAATCGATTCAGAATGATGAAATTAGTATATTCTGTAAATATCAAGTCGATCCGCAAAAAAAATATGAGTCGAAAAAAGTCCCAAGGTGTAGACCCCTAAAAATCATGAAAAATACAAAATTATCAAATTTACTTGAAATTCGCACTATATACGCAAAATTTCATGCTGATTTCGAAAATATATGATTTGTTTATACTAAGATGGAAATTTTAGCTTAAAAAAGTAACAAAACGACAAAAATGCCCCCGCAACTTGAAATTTTCGAAAATTTTTATTTTCCATTTTTCAAAAAATCGCAATCGTCTTTCAAATGTATCTTGACTAGCAGATTCCGAATCATACCACAAAAATAAAATTATATAACGAGTTGACAAAATTTCAGAAGATTTTTAGTCGAAAAAATTCCCTTATCCAAAAAATCAACATTTTCCAGGTGAAATGGCGTTCTAATTCAGAAATACGAGCTAATTTTGCATTTTCAAGAAATTCACATACGATCAAAGTCAAGTAAAATATTCGATATTACCCTTGAATTACCCCTCAACTCTAAATGAACTTTTCAACTCACGAACGGTTGAAGATAGATCAATTCTGCGAACGCCAATCGATTCAGAATGATGAAATTAGTATATTCTATAAATATCAAGTCGATCGGCAAAAAAAAATATGAGTCGAAAAAAGTCCCAAGGGGTAGACCCCTAAAAATCATGAAAAATACAAAATCATCAAATTTACTTGAAATTCGCACTATATACGCAAAATTTCATGCTGATTTCGAAAATATATGATTTGTTTATACTAAGATGGAAATTTTAGCTTAAAAAAGTAATAAAACGACAAAAATGCCCCCGCAACTTGAAATTTTCGAAAATTTTTATTTTCCATTTTTCAAAAAATCGCAATCGTCTTTCAAATGTATCTTGACTAGCAGATTCCGAATCATACCACAAAAATAAAATTATATAACGAGTTGACAAAATTTCAGAAGATTTTTAGTCGAAAAAATTCTCTTATCCAAAAAATCAACATTTTCCAAGTGAAATGGCGTTCTAATTCAGAAATACGAGCTGATTTTGCATTTTCAAGGAATTCACATACGATCAAAGTCAAGTAAAATATTCGATATTACCCTTGAATTACCCCTCAACTCTAAATGAACTTTTCAACTCACGAACGGTTGAAGATAGATCAATTCTGCGAACGCCAATCGATTCAGAATGATGAAATTAGTATATTCTATAAATATCAAGTCGATCGGCAAAAAAAAATATGAGTCGAAAAAAGTCCCAAGGGGTAGACCCCTAAAAATCATGAAAAATACAAAATCATCAAATTTACTTGAAATTCGCACTATATACGCAAAATTTCATGCTGATTTCGAAAATATATGATTTGTTTATACTAAGATGGAAATTTTAGCTTAAAAAAGTAATAAAACGACAAAAATGCCCCCGCAACTTGAAATTTTCGAAAATTTTTATTTTCCATTTTTCAAAAAATCGCAATCGTCTTTCAAATGTATCTTGACTAGCAGATTCCGAATCATACCACAAAAATAAAATTATATAACGAGTTGACAAAATTTCAGAAGATTTTTTGTCGAAAAAATTCTCTTATCCAAAAAATCAACATTTTCCAAGAGAAATGGCGTTCTAATTCAGAAATACGAGCTGATTTTGCATTTTCAAGGAATTCACATACGATCAAAGTCAAGTAAAATATTCGATATTACCCTTGAATTACCCCTCAACTCTAAATGAACTTTTCAACTCACGAACGGTTGAAGATAGATCAATTCTGCGAACGCCAATCGATTCAGAATGATGAAATTAGTATATTCTGTAAATATCAAGTCGATCCGCAAAAAAAATATGAGTCGAAAAAAGTCCCAAGGGGTAGACCCCTAAAAATCATGAAAAATACAAAATTATCAAATTTACTTGAAATTCGCACTATATACGCAAAATTTCATGCTGATTTCGAAAATATATGATTTGTTTATACTAAGATGGAAATTTTAGCTTAAAAAAGTAATAAAACGACAAAATGCCCCCGCAACTTAAAATTTTCGAAAATTTTTATTTTCCATTTTTCAAAAAATCGCAATCGTCTTTCAAATGTATCTTGACTAGCAGATTCCGAATCATACCACAAAAATAAAATTATATAACGAGTTGACAAAATTTCAGAAGATTTTTAGTCGAAAAAATTCTCTTATCCAAAAAATCAACATTTTCCAAGAGAAATGGCGTTCTAATTCAGAAATACGAGCTGATTTTGCATTTTCAAGGAATTCACATACGATCAAAGTCAAGTAAAATATTCGATATTACCCTTGAATTACCCCTCAACTCTAAATGAACTTTTCAACTCACGAACGGTTGAAGATAGATCAATTCTGCGAACGCCAATCGATTCAGAATGATGAAATTAGTATATTCTATAAATATCAAGTCGATCGGCAAAAAAAAATATGAGTCGAAAAAAGTCCCAAGGGGTAGACCCCTAAAAATCATGAAAAATACAAAATCATCAAATTTACTTGAAATTCGCACTATATACGCAAAATTTCATGCTGATTTCGAAAATATATGATTTGTTTATACTAAGATGGAAATTTTAGCTTAAAAAAGTAATAAAACGACAAAAATGCCCCCGCAACTTGAAATTTTCGAAAATTTTTATTTTCCATTTTTCAAAAAATCGCAATCGTCTTTCAAATGTATCTTGACTAGCAGATTCCGAATCATACCACAAAAATAAAATTATATAACGAGTTGACAAAATTTCAGAAGATTTTTAGTCGAAAAAATTCTCTTATCCAAAAAATCAACATTTTCCAAGTGAAATGGCGTTCTAATTCAGAAATACGAGCTGATTTTGCATTTTCAAGGAATTCACATACGATCAAAGTCAAGTAAAATATTCGATATTACCCTTGAATTACCCCTCAACTCTAAATGAACTTTTCAACTCACGAACGGTTGAAGATAGATCAATTCTGCGAACGCCAATCGATTCAGAATGATGAAATTAGTATATTCTGTAAATATCAAGTCGATCCGCAAAAAAAATATTCATCGAAAAATGTCCCTAAAAATCATGAAAAATACAAAATCTTCAGATTCACTTGAAATTAGCAATATATACGCAAAATTTCATGCTGATATCGAAAATATATGATTTGTATATGCTCAGATGTAATATTTTGCTCAAAAAAGGAACAAAACGACAAAGTCGCAAACTTCTTTCAACTTCATGAATCGATCACAACCATGTAACTTCTCACCTAAGTATGAGAAGTATTCTTCGATTGTATGGCTGCTTCATATTTTTGGTAAAGTTCTTAGACTTTCATACAGGTTCAGTCAAAAATGAGCATGAATTTTCAAATTTGCCTTCATATAACCAACACTCTATACGAAATATTGGGCTGAAACTTGGTCTACAGGTGTTCAAAATATACAAAATCAAATAGGTTATGCACTTTTTCGAGAAAAAAAAATGCCTGATGGTCCTACTCGAACTTTCGACCCATTTAGCAGAGCATAGTAGGCCTTGAAAACAAGAATAATTCACATCTGTCAAAATCTTCGAATAGATCGAGTACTGTAACATGAAATTTTAATTTTTCAAAATCGCTCTATGGGTTAAAAAATAACCCGGTGCTGCGGTTCCAAATCGCACACACTGTATGTAGGCTGTTCATAGGTGGAGGTGACACATTTTCAAGAAGCCCGTAGACGTTTATTTGAGGAGATGTGATATATTACCGCTCCCTGTAATATTTAATTGCTCGTCATCTTTGTCACACCTCATTTCGAATATTCGATTTTTGTGTTCGTATCGGGACAATAATTATATCGAAAGAAATTCAAAGCTACCTACTATAAAATTATTCCAATTCACCGACACTCCCTTCGAAAGAGAATAAACTAGTCCTGCCCGTAGGTCACGATAGAAAAAAAAGCTAGCGCTGAGACTATAAATATCAAATTAATTGACATATCTGCGATGATGATCGTTGCCTTCCTATCAATTCATTCAGTTTTGTCTTACACTCCTATGCGAACAGTATTCATAATCCTGTGTTGATCTTTGAATTGGAACAACATAATTGGTCTTGGTAAATTGATAAACGACGTTTTTTTCACTCAACTACTGATTTTTAACATTATTCCTGGAGTGGTTATAAAGTCCATCAAAAGTCAACATTGATACTCCATACTAGGAGGATTCACTTCAGAAGTTGAGCATTTTATTAAGAGTATCACAATCCTCCAGCTCTTGGAAGACACTTCGAAAAATGCTCTAAATGAAATAAATATGTCTACAAAAAATGTATCCACCGAATGTTATGAACTATTTTAGAACTTTGCTCTATTTTAAGATACGCAAAAGAACTCTTATACCAACTTTATATTTTTTCGACACTACTTGTATACAACTGACACATTTCAAGATTTAGTTATTCAGATTAGGTTCTAGAACATGCACAACTATTTGAGAACAATGACTTTTTTCCTAAATCGAAAAAAAAAAAGTTTGTGGACACACTAGATATTATCAGAATTTTGTGAATTGATCTTCTATTCTGTGCAACTGATTTTAAATGGTTTTTTTTATGCTTCACCTAGCCTCTTTTGTTACTCTAGTTGCAGTATTTTTTGTATTCTACCCAATTTATTCGTCTTCCCACAAAAACCGCTTCGAATACATTCTAGTTTTCATTTCAAATATCGCGTGATCATGCTAATTCTCACCGACACCAAATACGTTCGAACAATCAATACTAGAGGAAAATAATCAGTAATATTATACTGAACAATCTGCTCAATAATTCCCGACTGTTCCTAATCCCAATCGGCAGGGCTATTTGAACAGCTTTCATGAAAATAATATCAAAATCTTCACAAACAGCGAATTGTCTGGTTCACATCGTTTTCTGCTTTCTTCATCCCGAAACAAAAGAGCAACGTAAAAAATCAAGCGCTCTCGATTCAAAAGCCATCTCAGATTAATATGGTCGACTGCCATTTGAGCGAAAAAGGAAACTAGCTATTCTTTCAAGCGACCATAACTAGTTTTATATTTTAAATCATGTCACGTTGATACGTAATAAATTCATGACCTGAAATGGATTTCCCACAATCTTCACTGTTCGTGCCACATAAGCTATATAGATTGATGAAAAACCTTGCACCTGAGTTGTTATAATATTGGCACGCAATGCATTTACCCCCAACTAATGTTCTATCGTGAAACAGAGAAAATGCGTCGAAGTTTTTTGTCAAATCAGGATCGATACTATACAGCTACGATTCATTTAACTTCGAATACAGAGTATAATCCCGTATAACACTGAGGAAGCATGCCTTCAAAATACGATATTTCATCAATTTTAACGCTTGTTCAAGCCACTTCTTCCGCCTTCTGCAGGTTTTCATTACCACGCCTTCTCCTCTGCTTCTCCCAGTCTCTGTTAATTCCTTCACGGAATTTGAAGATGCGGAGTACTTATGCAAACAACACTATGGAAAACATCAAAATTAACATTTAGTTCGGAATATTCATTCGATTCAATTTCTACTCCTCCATGCTTTCCTTCCCCAGAAATAACGTGAACGATTTATCGTACTTTCTTCTGGAACAGATGGCATTTTTTGGAGCTCAGTTTCAATCAGGAGCTTCTCAGAAATAACTCCTCCAGGTTTTTCAGGTGATTCTCGAACGATCTGCCTACTACAATTATATCGTCTAGATATAATAAATACGTTTTCCATGAGAGTGTATTGAAAACCATCCCCATCATTCTTTCAAATATCGCTGGACCATTCTACAGTCCTAATGGCATACTGGTAAACTGCCACATCCTTTCCCAGAAATAACGTGAACGATATATCGTACTTTCTTCTGTAACAGATGACATGTTTTGGGGCTCAGTTTCAATCAGGAGCTTCTAAGTCGCCGGAGTACCAGTCCTCCAGGTTTTTCAGGTGATTCTCGAACGATATGCCTACTACAATTATATCGTCTAGATATAATAAATACGTTTTCCATGAGAGTATATTGAAAACCATCTCCATCATTCTTTCAAATGTCGCTGGACCATTCTACAGTCTTAATAGCATACTGGTAAACTGCCACATCCTTTCCCAGAAATAACGTGAACGTTATATCGTACTTTCTTCTGTAACAGATGACATTTTTTGGGGCTCAGTTTCAATCAGGAGCTTCTAAGTCGTCGGAGTAACTCCTCCAGGTTTTTCAGGTGATTCTCGAACGATCTGCCTACTACAATTATATCGTCTAGATATAATAAATACGTTTTCCATGAGAGTGTATTGAAAACCATCTCCATCATTCTTTCAAATGTCGCTGGACCATTCTACAGTCCTAATGGCATACTGGTAAACTGCCACATCCTTTCCCAGAAATAACGTGAACGATATATCGTACTTTCTTCTGTAACAGATGACATGTTTTGGGGCTCAGTTTCAATCAGGAGCTTCAAGTCGCCGGAGTACCAGTCCTCCAGGTTTTTCAGGTGATTCTCGAACGATATGCCTACTACAATTATATCGTCTAGATATAATAAATACGTTTTCCATGAGAGTGTATTGAAAACCATCTCCATTATTCTTTCAAATTTAGCTGGACCATTCTACAGTCTTAATAGCATACTGGTAAACTGCCACATCCTTTCCCAGAAATAACGTGAACGTTATATCGTACTTTCTTCTGTAACAGATGACATTTTTTGGGGCTCAGTTTCAATCAGGAGCTTCCAAGTCGTCGGAGTAACTCCTCCAGGTTTTTCAGGTGATTCTCGAACGATCTGCCTACTACAATTATATCGTCTAGATATAATAAATACGTTTTCCATGAGAGTGTATTGAAAACCATCTCCATCATTCTTTCAAATGTCGCTGGACCATTCTACAGTCCTAGTGGCATACTGGTAAACTGCCACATCCTTTCCCAGAAATAACGTGAACGATATATCGTACTTTCTTCTGTAACAGATGACATGTTTTGGGGCTCAGTTTCAATCAGGAGCTTCCAAGTCGCCGGAGTACCAGTCCTCCAGGTTTTTCAGGTGATTCTCGAACGATATGCCTACTACAATTATATCGTCTAGATATAATAAATACGTTTTCCATGAGAGTGTATTGAAAACCATCTCCATCATTCTTTCAAATGTCGCTGGACCATTCTACAGTCTTAATAGCATACTGGTAAACTGCCACATCCTTTCCCAGAAAGAGCTTCCAAGTCGCCGGAGTACCAGTCCTCCAGGTTTTTCAGGTGATTATCGAACGATCTGCCTACTACAATTATATCTTCTAGATATACTAGATACGTTTTCTATAAGAGTGTATTTAAAACCGTCTCCATCAACCTCTCAAATGGCATACTGGTGAACTGCCATATCCTTCCCCAGAAATAACGTGAACGATATATCAGCTTTCTTCTGGAACAGATGACATTTCTTGAGGCTCAGTTCTAATCAGGAGCTTCTCAGTCGCAGAAATACCTACTCCAGGTTTTTCAGGTGAATTTTTAACAATCTGCCACCTACAATTATGTCATCTGGATATACTAGATATGTCTTCAATGAGAGTGATCAAAACCGTCTCCATCAATCTCTCAGATGTTGCTGGATCATTCCACAGTCCAAATGGCATACCGGTGAACTGCCACAATCCCAAGCCAACGGGGAAAGCAGTATTTTCTAGATATTCTGGAGCTGGTTCTACCTACCAATATCAACTTGGCAAATCTAGTGTCTAGAAAATCGTAGAACTGGCTTACTTGTCTTGGGTGTCGTCTATTTTTTTTTGGAAGAAGATAACTGTCCCCCTTTGTCAGGTTGTTCAGTTGAAGATAGTCTACGAAAAAAATCCATGAACAGAATCCTGAGATTGATTTCACGTGTTTCCAGGTACTTCGAAATAGGGGCGGGAATGAAAATATGAACGATTTGATACTTGGATGTGATAAGATAGCATAAAATAGAACACATCACGAAGTTGATCCTTTATTGCATTTTTTCATAGTTGTACACGACATTAATGGATCAATTGAGAGTACTCATGATTTTTGTTGCAGGTTGACTGAACTGGCCGAGAGAACGTGTGATGTGATCAAATGAACTGCTTATAGTTAGTGATGTTCTGAAGTCTCTGCAAGTCGGTATTAAATCCAAACATGAAATGTTCTATATGAACCAATCTTGGTGGATTTGGTTCCAAGTGCACATTTCAAACTTATAACTGATCAGGATTATTTTATATAATATATATCTATTGGACGTTGGTTGCATGATGCTAATGTGGAAGTAAAATCCCAAGGGTATTCCCGATGCCAAAGAAACATCAGCTCATTTCCCTGGCGATTCCAATTGAATATTCCTGCAAGAATTGAAGAAATGTTAAAGCCACGAAAGAAAATCACAAATGATGACTTTGAAACAAATTTATATACAACCAAATACGAAAAGGAACCAACTCTACCAAAGTTTATGATAGATCGCACTCCACCCAAAGAAAAATTGCAATAATTGAATAGTTCATAATGAGTAGGCTTTAATTCATTTCATTCTTGAAAGACATTGCAAAAGATTTACAAGAATAAATCAATATATTTATGTCCCTATTTCTCAAATTATCTTAAGATTTCAAACGTACGATGATCGACTCTGATCGGCATTATTGAACAATTCTTGTGCTTGTTTACGATGTCTTTCCAACAAAGGTTTGGCTGTATTCCATATATCACCGCTTGTGTCATTATCTTTGTACATAGTCTCTCAATATATTTATTGTAAATAGCTACGTCATATATCTAAGACAAATTGTTGAACCATAAAAATTTGATTGAATTCTATATACTGAATATTTATGAACATCCAAAAAATGTTTTGTTCTATTGTTCGAAAATAACTGGCTGTTATATTTTTAATACTATTCGAAGAAACATGAATTAGGGCAAGGATTTCTGTAGTGCTCTTTCGTTTTTGAAGCAGCTTTTCAGTAGAATGATTATTGACTCCAGCACTTTTGCTATACATTTCACGCAATGAACCCTGAGGGTGTTCACTATACGGAGTCGAAAAGGTCGGCGATAGTATAGCATAGCATTTTTTAATTCATGCTTCCCTGCCATGATATTGTGTGTGATACTACATTTCAAGGAAAATACATTTTCATTCTATGATTATAGAAGTTGAATGCGTTTGCTGTCTGGTGCTATTCGATGTTCAAAATGCCTATTCAGTCCATTTTTCACTAAAATAATCTATTTTTGGCCAGAATATTGAGAAGTAATAACTCTAAGTTGAAAAACTTGAGAGTTATACGTCATAAATGTAATCGCTGTGAACCATACTAATATTGACTTCAACGATTTTAAACGAAACTTGAATTGATGTATTGCCAATAAATGAGGATTGTTCAAATTCAACTCCTATTAGCTTCGAAGCAGGCTCAAATAGATGTTATCACGAATGTCAAGTGGTTGAAACAGGAAAAAATAAAAAAAAAGCTATCGTTATGGAAGCTTCTGGCCACTATTAAATATGTTGAACAAAAAATTCGCAAAACCTAAAGAGGCCCCAACAGTACCAAAACAAAAACATGAATGCAGGAAAACTGTCCAAAATCATTGGTTTCAGGCCCCATTTTCAACCTGTCAAAAAATATCAACTCAGAGCTGACACCAAAACTTTCCCATTCGGACTTATGATATTAAATTATGATGGTAATTAAATATTATGTGCATTTCACAGAAATTATATTTGATATACCATCAACACCGATAAGGAATATAATATTCACCCCCATAGCTTCGTTTCACATTCAACCGTAGAAAGAGTGCCATAATTTTGTAGATTCGATTATTAAACGTTATTCATTGTACATTTAAGTTTCACAGATTCGTTGATAATACACAGTTGAAATAAAAATGAATTGAAAAATCTAGTTGTGTTTTATTCGTGCATGGCATCACACGTTAAAAGATGAGGGCTGCGTCTTCCCTAGCTCGGACAAGTCTTTCGAAGACTTTCGAGGGTTGTACTCTTAAGGGTGTGCAGCTGGTTGACGGAAATAACAACAACATTCACCTTATTAAAAAAACAAAATAAATATTTTTTTAGAATGTATTATTATTGATAAAGTTGCGAACAGAAGGCTGTTCGGACAGTTTTCAGCCGTACTCCCAGCAGTTATGAACATAGCTGGGCAGTACCCGAGTAAATTGTACTCAAAGTATTCAGTAATCGGTTTTTAACCGCTGACGATATCGTAATAATAGTGAACGGAAAGTATATGGGGGTCTGAGTGGATCTGATGCAATCAGCACTCACAAACGTACGAACGTGGTGCATGAGTGAGAACCTCATGGTCAAGCCCCAAAAAACAACGATTGTCCCTTTCACCAGAAGAAGAAACTGTCCAATAGAGCTCTTGGAATATTTAGTGAAAGCTCACAGATGTCAGGAGATTCGAAATACTCGGGGCTGAATTTAGACTCGAAGCTCACCTGGAACAAACATCTGGGAAAAGTACTGACAAGGGAAAGGACGTCATTAATGATGGCCAGGCGGTCCTTTGGCAAAACACGGGGACTAGGACCCAAACAATCGCTTTGGATATACACAGCGATAATGAGGCCCTTGAAATCATATGGGGCCCTGCTGTGGTGGCCAAAGGCAGGACAAGTAACAACCAGGCTAGCTAGTTTGCAAATACTGGTCCTGCTCGAAGTCACTGTTGCAATGTCCAGCACATCTACGATTAGCCTGGAGGTGATCCCGAACCTCCCTACTCTGCATCTGCACATTGTAGTTGATGCGATGATAGAAGCCTCCAGACTAAAGTGCAAGGGCCAATAGAGGGGCAAAAACTTAGGCTATTTCAACATAATCGAGGTCATAAGAATCGACGCATCTGAAATGCCGTCGGATAAAATGACCTCAACCTACTCCTTTGAAGGAACATTCACCACCATCATTCAAGATGGCAAAGTCACATCAAGGGCACTATCAATGCTGTCACGAAGACAAATCTGGTACACAAATTGCTTTAAGACAAGCAATGGGGTAGGTGGTAGCACATACAGTCAGAGACCGAGGCATGGCATCAGTCTGAGTCTCGGTACTCAAGCCTCCGTATTCCAAGCCGAGGTAATATTTCTGTCTGCACAAGAGAGATTCTAAATGAGTTTGGGTGACTCACCAAAACCTCAGCGACCTAGGAGCACAGAACAAGGTAAAACTTTTATTTGGGGCCAGAAAAATTGTTCTGAATGCCTCAGCCTGGGTATAACATGGATTTCCTCGGTACGTATTCAAAAAGTATGGAATTAGTAGGTTAGTTCCAAGCTGAAGGAGTACAGGTTGGATCCCATCTGACCCTGCTGATTATGGTCTAAAGGTTCCTTCCTGTAGGTGATGACATCCTGCGCTACATGTCAGGTTTCCCTTGTAGGACAAAGAGTAGATCACACACTTCTTCTTGACCCAAACCATCCTTCAGTGATCTCATTAGTCTCGCTCAAATCTGCAGTAATTTTGTCGTCAGAAACAATATGCTTGTGATTTCCTGGATATTAAGAAACATTGAAGAAACAACAAAAAAATACACTTTTTCCGTTCGAGATATGGCACCTCTGCGGTGAACCGCCCTGTAGGAATACAACGGTACAGCTAAACTCTCCGACTAGATAAATAACAAAAGACAATTAAAAAGTGTGGTGTAATATAGTAGCACTACCGGACTTTCAAAGGTACACCACATCTAAAATAAATATATTCAGTAATAAGCGGATGAGTCATAAATATTATAAATTGTTATTGTTTCGGCGTACACGGTGGCGCCGTCTATGAAACTCTTTTCTGTTTAACAACAACGAAAGTAGGTTACAGGTGGTTGCAATTGGAATAGTGTTGATTAAACATTGCAGTTAAAATGCGCACACGCTGCTACAAGCCTCACAGCATTCTATTATTTAGCTTTTAATGCCGACACGTGAATTAACATCAACTGATCCCATATACATACACCGAGCGCATCGATAGAAATGGAATATGAAACGTTTCGTATTCATCACGTTTATCATTCATCGTTCTGAAAATATACATTGTTTTCACAGGGACCGTCTATACCTGCGACTCCGGAGGTACTGCAAGATCAAGGAGCTTATATGCTTCTAGAAGCCTTTCCACTGTGACCTTCGTAGATCTACGGTGTGTTTTGTTAGAGTTCCTTGTCAATACCCATCCTCATTACTGGACTCCATAGACCAGCCATCAGGTCCGCCATGTATTGGGGGAGGGTTGTGGTCTTTCCTCCCCAATCGAGAAATACTTTTGCCTAGCCAAACCTTAGCCACAAACCTTGGAAAAACCTGCACGTTGTTGTGTTTGCCAATCTGATGATATCAATGTGTTTGATGAGTCTACAGTGCCATACAAGCAGGCCCACCAGGATCCTGGTTGTTTGCATGTTTTTTTTTCATTAGCACATCCTCTTGGGGCAGGGAATGTGCCCTTTCATTGCGCCATTATTACCTGTTATAATCGTATTGAAGTTTTTACCGAAGCTATACTTGGGAAGCATCTTATCCGATGGTATTCCCATTAAAAGATTGGTTTTTAACTCTTTGTACAGCTCGTTGCACATATTAACGTGCAGTCTGCTTATGAACGCTTGTACTCCATTAAATCTATTGCTGACTGTTCTGCTTTCGCCTTGTAATAGACTTGAAGTGGCAGTAGGTTTAGCAAGACTTTTGAGGCTATTCAGGTTGCCGTCACAGCTCTCGTGGCTGAAGGCAGGCTAACCTTTGGATGCCACTCAGTCTTTGGATCGTCCGAGCTTGTTGAGTCTTTGTCCACCATACCACCGGACCACATGCTATCATGGGTCTAATGCCCTGGTATAATAAAGTATTTTGCCTCTTGTACAAATGGAATTTCCATCCTGTTGAGAACTGGTGACTTCAGTCCTCTTAGTACTGAGGCACTGCAACCGAGACATCTCATTGTAATCTCTCTGACAATGATTTCAAAACTCAGCTGCTTTTTCCTGCATTCCATACTAGTGGGTACATTTCAGTTTGTAGTAGTTCTGCTAGAGTTTTCAGGTTTTCCAGGGTTTTTCACGATGTGAATCTGATTCGTATAAGCTGTCCTAATACTTTTGAGGACACAGTAACGTATCGCGTGCATTTCCGCCCAAAACACTATACTGTTCAGTCCAAGAGAGTGACCTATGTTCTTCTTGGGACTTTTTTATTGTACCCCGACTCTATTTCAATGTCGTTCCTTGGCCCATCTGTGTACCAGGTCAATCCTCTGAGAAAATGTCTCAGCATTTCACTTTTCCATTCTCCACGTTCCGCTATGGTAATCTCGAAGAGTTTGTCGGAAGAGTATCGCGGTTCCCTTTAGTCAACTCTAGTCGAAACTGGAACATCTCCAATTGTTTGGATTCAGATCTGGAAATCTTACTGCGAGTAAGTCAACTCCATAACGAAATCCGCCAAAATTATGAGAATCCTGAGCAACGAGGATGACCAGATGCGGCCAGAAAACATCTTCCGAAGATTCACTCAGACATCTACTGGAGGTGCACTCCCAGGACGGTGTCGGCGACGATCAACAGGCTCTGCCACCATAGCAGATCCTCCAAAGGAACTGGCAACTGGGCAGCAGATAAGTATATCCCACATTAGACAGCAAGATCTGACAGAAATTTTTTCGACAATGCTACAGAAGGGCCTGAAATGTTTCAGACAAGTATTGTGGTGAATATTCAGGGTCAGTATAGAGCTGGAGTACGTTCCAAAAGTAGTCTGAAATCAACGAGAGTGGTCCGCTCAAAGCCCCGGAAAACGTAGTGAATATATTACTGCTGGAGGAGAACCTAAGGATGAACCCCTTCCAATCAGCCCTCCACACTGAGGTGTGAAGGATTGAAGAGACATTGAGGTTCAATGAGAGTTTTTCCATGTGGAAGGTGATTTTGAAGGTTTCGAGCGTAGGTATGGCTTTGGGAATATACAAAACAGTTTTCAAAGATGTGAAGTGTTTTTCGCATTCTAACCGTGACTAAGAGGCAGAAGGCAAGACAAGGGCCCAATCCGAGAATTTGTTTCCGATAGTCAGGCAGCTTTCAGAGACCTCTATCATCCTGAACCAAGCTCAGAACTTGTACAGTATTGACGCTCGTGAGAAACTAGCCGAACCGAAGGAAGTTGAGTAGGCATGGATTTCTGGTCACAGAGTGGTGCCCGGAAACGGGGTGGTAGATTAACTTGCTAGAACAGGTTATGTGACACTGCTCTGCAAGCTGGAGCCTGTACTAGGCATCGCAAAAAGGCAAACTTCTTTCGTCCTTTATCAACAAACTTGGGAGGCGTCCAAAGATTCTGTGGCCGACCCCAGCAAGTCGAGGACGACATGGTTTTTGGGATCGCTAAGCATTACACCTCATCATAGGTTTATTAACAGGGTATGACAAATTAGACATGAACCTACCGCAAAAAAATTCACTTTTGCTCTCTTGGCGAGTTCGAGGTATATACGAGGCCAAGATTTGAAATCTAAGATGTTGAAGAGCTTCAGCAAGAGGACCTTATTAAATAGGACATACTGACTTCCATAAGAACTTGATGTGTCGAAAAGCAGAATCAAGAGAAGCACACGTAGATATGTAGAGAGCAGTAGATGCCAAAAAGGCCAATGGGGTCCTACTTGCCTATATAGCTGCAGCAGCAGTAGCCTTCCCATAATCACTACTACTACGTTCCCCGATATCGTTAGTGTTTTTTTCAGCTGGGGTATGGGTGGGGTCAGTTCTACTGTATTCTTCTTTCTGGTGAATGATACTACGGAAGATTTCTGGATCCCTTCTCACCTACACAGTTCAGAAGAATTTGCAAGAGTGTCCTGACTGTACAGTTGAGTTTCTCACTCTCTATCGTATCTTATGATGGTAAATCTTCTCTTGCTACAACAAAACCTTTTCTTGTGAGCATCCTTAATCGAAGTGAACTATTAGGTTTGTCCTCACATGACATGTTTCCGGTTGCTGGGGGTGCTGCTGTTGTATTCACGGGTTTTTCTGAGCTCAACGGATAATGGACGTAACGAAATGCAAAAACGAATAGAGCTCAGAGAAACCCATGTTATACGACCCTCCTCAAAATTTGAGTAATATTACTATTAATGTTATCAATATTATCTGTTACAAAAAGTTAGCGATCTTTCGACAAGAGTTTGTTCCACATGTAGCTTCTAAGTCAGTTGTTGGACTGGGGCTATTTTTGAATATATCACTCCTTAATGAGTAAATTGGTGTTTACAGTGTTTCAACGTCCGTGAACTAATTGTTCCACATTCTAAACGCTCATGTGTGCTAACCGAGCAATATATTTCAGTAATTCAGTAAATCTATTTTTAACTCGCCATAAGATTGGACTGGTGGTTGACATATACGAAAATAGCACCAAATTCATCAGAAACTCTATTCATTTCCTGGATTACATACATATTTATGCCAGCAAACAACGATTTTTTTGTGTTTTCGTTGGTGTCGTCAATTCTGATGATTATTTATCACGTTGGTATATTTATATAAGATAAATGCTTTCGATCTACTTCAGGTTGAGAAAATATTTAGTTTGAAATTTCAGTTCTGACAGTATTTCACGACAAATATTGAAAATAATTTATATTATTTCGTCGAAAGTTTGTATTTTATGGAAATGGTCAGTTTCTAAGGCTTTTTGAAAGATTGATAAAAGAGAAAGTCAACAACACAGGAAGAAACGAAAAATCAAGACAAAGAATGATTGAAAATTTCAATTGGGCAGTGAAAAAATTATTTAGAAGAATAATTTTAAAGTTTTTTAACAAGATAAGGTTGTTCACCACGGGGATTTCCTGATGTTTTCATCAAATCTAAAACGAGATAAAGAATGATTCTTCATAGAAACTCTTTATAAGCTTTCTTGTGATGATGTCATTTTCACTGGCCGACGTTTCGTTATCGTTAACACACACACACAGACACAAGACTAAAAAGCACAAACATTAAAAATGAAGAATTTGAAATTTTGAATACAGCTTCTTTAGACTTCGACATTGAAAATGAAATGAAATGATGATTCCACACGTGAAATTTTCATCTGCTCTTTCGAGAAGTCATATTAGACGTTTCGTTTTTACGGAACCATCATCAGTTTCAGTTTTCTTCAGCGGTAGCTGAAATAAATATTCTGTAATGTTCTTAGAACAGTGTGTGTACCAATAGGAAACTGCTATTTTTGAATTATTGAAGGTTATTGATCTATGCAAAATATACCACCGCGCGAATAGGTACATAATTGTGTCGTTCGGTGAAAGAACAAGTTTTAAGAAAGTTTGATAATATTTTCAAAAAGTATCGACCTTAAAAATATCTCTAAAAAACGACAAATCGCAAATTTTTAGATGTGTCAGAGAAGAAGGATCATTGGAACAATCGGCACAAATTAGCTTATTACATTGAATTTGTTTACTCACATCATTGATGAACATTATGAACAGCAAGGGTCCTAAGTTGGATCCTTGGGGAATTCCATAAGAAGGTATATATTCTTATGATCTGTGGCCATTATAATCAACATACTGCTCTCGGTGAAATAGATAAGGCATAAAGAATTCATTTGCTGAAATTTTCACCATAACTATTTTGATTCTGGTTCAAAGGCCGTCGTGATTTGGAATAGATAAAAGATATATTATTTACCATAAACTTTAGTGGCAGAGCATTATACATTTTCATACTCAGAAATCTACAGGAGTCATGAATTTTTGCAAGTCTAAACGGAGGACAAAGACCGTTTTTTGTTCTTGTATTATAAGTGTGCATCTAATATTAAAACCTAAAAGCTTAATATGCTCTTCAGAAGAAGAAGTGGTGCTTAAGTCGAGACTCTGTGTCTTACTTCCGTTGAGGAATAAGTAACCACAGTTAAACGAGTTTTTCGAAATGTGTTCCGCTTGGTTGAATGTCTGTAATGCATTATTTTTGTCGGACTCACTGGTTATATAAGTAGCATCATCAGCGTAAAAAATAGATGTGATTCTTCGATCTAAATTGTAGGACAGGTCATTAAAATATATTATAAATAATGGGGGCCCAAGACCGAACCTTGTGGAACCCCAAAATCAACTGGATGACTGAATGACCCGACATTTTTACACACTGGGTAAGTTTTTCCAAGGGCCATCCCTCTGATTCCGTATATCTTTCTAGTTTTGCGATCAGAATATCATGACGTATTGTGTCGAATGCCCTAGTAAGAACGTAAAATCTTGCTTAGCCAAATTCACGACGATAAAAAGTGTCTGACGGGGCCTCATAAAAAGCACATAAGGCTGAATACCATTTTTGAATATTATTTGAAAGATTTATATCGCGATATGTGGGTATCGGATAGTTTTTCATAAAATGTATCTAACGCCGCATATAATGAATTGCAGTTATTGCCAGTGTACCAATCGGTTGCCGACAAAAGCAAAATTAAACTAAATACTTTTCGGTCTCTGAATCGATGTATCTCAAAAATTGTGCACTATTTTTGAATGTATGCTGAGCGGGTTGATAATAACGTTGTACCAAAAACTGAGCATCTTCAACCGAAAGCCATTTCCACTGAAATGGTCGTTTCGCGTTCCAGAGTTCGAATGATTCCGTAAGAAAGAACATTCGTGACACACCCTGTATAGAGAGGCCGTAGTCAGCAGGCCAGCAAGTCCAAGTCGCGGAGCGACCGCGCCCCCCTCCGCCTCGTTACCAGCCGAGAGTTGAGTTTAGAGCGGACACCACACGGATTAACGTTTAGTAGACGAAGTCTACCTGCTCTTATGTCGTTTGTGACCGTGGTAAGTAATGGCTGACAGCGATCGCCGATCGCATTCTTCATAGAGAGTGTCGAGTGTGATGGGTACGACCACTACGACCAGTACGACGGCGATGCCCTCGGCTAACCGATCGGTCTACCGAACCATGTGGGTGAAGACGGACAAACACTTGTGCCAAGTTGACAAACGACGGGTACGGGTGAGATGAGAGCCGGCCGACGTCGAAGAGGGTCTCACTCGAATCTTCGGCATGTCCAGGTGGCACGAAGACTGCCTCGGCAACTGCGAGGACTGCATAGCGGCCGCCACTTGCCAGCACCGAAAACACTCTCACGACGATTCATACAAAAGGTGGGTGAGCTTTGAATATAGCAAGAACTTTTTAATTGTCCGTCTTTGCACTGTTGCAGGTTCATGACGGTTGGCCCGGTGCGCTACGGCATGCGTGTGGGGGCGGTGTCGCCGCCGCCGCCCGGTGCCGGCCCGCGGTATCGTTCCCAAAGCTGCTGGCCTGCGACTCCCTGCGGCGACAGTGGCTGTGACAACGTTCCCGTCTCCCGGATCCCGCTTCTCACAACACAACCTATTAATAGCTTGGATATAATTAGTTGCGTAAATAGAATGAGGATGAACGACGACGCTACATCAAACAAACTGCTGGCTCAGCAGGCGTCAGCGACAGTGCGCGACCATGTACTTTACACTGGGAAGTGTTCTTCGTTAAAGACCCAATTGAAACGGTGTGCCCTAGTGCGACCCCAGGTGTACACGAGACTTACAGCATACGGAGAAGCCAACGGAAACAAGGACGAAAACACGCTGGACCGCCTTCCCAGATTCCGCTTCGGCGGAAACCGCGCTGCCGCCGCCGACAAGAGGGGTAACGACGAGAGATACAAGGAGCTCAAGGACAGACTGAAGAGAGGTACCGTTCCCATACCGCCACCGCGGACGAGACACGCGTTGAAAACCACCCCGCCGCTCTCGCCAGCGCCACCGCCAGCCTCGGTGGATTGTTCCGAGCGCATTCTTCCTCTCCGGAGCGCCTCCTTCTCCCAAGTCGACTACTGCACTGATGACAACAAGTACGTGAGGAGGAGGCTGTCAACGAGCCACGAACAAGAACCCGATCATTCCACGAACAAGGAAGTGTCAACACTGCCAAGGCCCAAGAATTCATCACGACCTACCACCCCTAAGTTAGACGTTTCGCCTAAGAAACCCAAGTCCGAACTGACCCTGGTCATCGAAAACTCCCTCGACGGTGCGTCTTCGTTCGAGGCGCTCGACGAAATACAAGCAGAAGTGAAACCGAGAGATATTCCAGAGTTCGAGATAACCCCAGGCTCCCCCGAGAAGCCGACAGCGAGGAGTCAAGAGACCGTCAGTACCAGTCAGGACAAACGAAAAGACAAATCTCGAAGACGGAAAGGTATTTACATATCTCAGTGGCCGAATACTTACAATTCCACCGAAGATGTTATCCCACAGTTCGTCCAAGACGGGGATTTTCCGTCCGCGGATAAAACCACGAAGCTTCTCCAAGACTCCCTGGTGGAAATATCCAAGCTGCAAGCCCAAGAGGACAAATTCAAGGAGTTCCCAATCTGGAGCAGCCCGCAAGAAGAACCCCTGAGCCCGGAAGACAACAACTCACAACCGGAGTGGCCAATAATCGTGAGACCAAGACTCCTGTCTCAGTCCCCAGATGACAAAGAATCCTTGAAGGTAACTCCACGTAACGTTAGTTTGTTCCGATCGGACTCCCTTTCCGAAGGAGAGCCTGATCTCGCCGAACGCAGGTCCGACCAGACTTCCCTAGTGCCTTCCGACGTCTCGGACACCGAAAGCAGGGTCAGTTTATCCACAGATCCTACTAGCCCCAGTGTCCCGCGAAGATACTCCAAGAGACCGCTGAGAGGACCTTACGGACAAATGTTAGAGGCCGAAATGAAAAAGCCAGAATGCCGGAAAAACCTCAACAGTGACCTGAAGTTTCTCGAAGACTTATCCAATATCGCTAGTGCGTCCTTGAACAGTTTACCCAAACCCAAACATACACGAACGCGAGGGAATTGTAATAGTTCTTTAGACGAAACGAACCTCGGAAAAGACAAAGGGGACACCCTTTTGAACTCGCCGAAACAAACGAAGAGAAAAGTTAGTGCGGATAATCTGACCGTCAACAATGACAATGATAGAAAAGTGGTAGTTAGTCATCAACGCACAACTTCCAGCCCCTCCAAATTGGAAGGGTTCACTAATACGGAAATAGGCAATGCCAGTGAATTACTCGAACTGTTGTTGAGGGGAAGTTCCGAACAACTAGCTACGTCAGACGCAAACCAACAACTGCTTAATGTAAGTAGCGATTTATTTTTTGAATACATTATAATTCATCCCATATAATATGCATACTTGGCGTGAATACAAATTCACAGATGTAAATTGTCAAACCCCTGATGATGCTAACTTTGTTGACGAAATACGCGTTGAGTGAGATTGGCACATTTTGGAAGTTTCTGAATTATAATTCATCAATATATTTTGATGAATGTACATGACGTCCTGGATATTACCTTGGATATCCTTGTTTCCATTGGCCAAACCATTGTACATTTGTAACAGACCATGTATTTCAGCATTTTTTTTTTAATAAATGAAACGTACACATAATTTGAGAAATGATACGACGAGCAAATCTATCGTTGCTCCTGATGATGATAACATTGTTATCGGAAAGTTCGTCGAGTATGTAAAGAGCAGTAATACTAATGCTTGAAATTTAATTTCCGTTTGACATAATTTTCACAATTCATATGGGGATCGTCAGAAAAGGGATAGGAAAATTAAAATTCTTAAAAAAAGAGGAAGAAAACTACCTACATATACATTCTTCAAACATTTAAAAACAATAATCATGAAGAACCTTCTTGAGTTTTTTCTGAAGATATACTTGATACCTTCAAAAACTTGTTCACATTTTTCATCCAAAATTGAATCTAATGTGACAGAGATTATGATTGACGTATCATCTGCATTGTATGAATATTCCAAAATTTTAATACTCCAAATCATTCATATGCAACACAAATAATATGGGTCTCAAAATAGACCCCTGAGGTACTCCTGGTTTGAAGAGTGCCCAGTGGAAGTTACATTGTAAATAGTGACAGAGTCTTCCTCTCGCTATCGGACCTGCAACGTCATTCACCAGGCAAACTGACTTTCTAACTCTCGTTATAGAAGAAGTATTCCAAAACACTTGTTGCCTTGCATTTTCCATGTATATAATTCCAACATTTATTATGGAATAGATATTCTATAAAGGTCGATTCAGTCACATGCAGAATTTTTGAAGCACGTGCGATTTACATGCCTATGCGTGCGTTCCCCATGCAGGGTCAAAAATTCAGGGTGGGCAGGGCAGAACATTTTCTAATTCCATGCGTGCTCTCTCCGCGATTTTCGTTGAAAGTATAGTGTACACGTAGAAGTGGATAGTTCTCCAATTTATAAACAAGCATTTCTCACAAATCGCTGAAAACTTGTTTTAGGACCACCCTCCTTATTTTATCAACAGTCGGATGAATGGTGTGAGATTATACAGAAGGAATGCGGTGTTCTGAACGCTTACGTTTCCTTCAAAAATCACGTCGGTCGTGACAATGTAATTGTAGTTTGGCAAACTTCGGAAAAGCCGCGAGGTGAACGGGATGAAGTAAGTGGCGCGTGATGTTTAGAAAACATATAAACGTCGAAACCCGGGGCTCCTCTGATTGTTCTTCACAGAACCATTATCAACTTTCTTCGAACCTATCAACTCTAACACCACATCTGTTTAAGTTTAGAATCATTCATTGAAAGAAACAGATGAACTAAAACCTACACAGCATTTATGGTACACTCTAAAAACGCTATTACATAATTTTGTACCCATTTATTACAAATTTTCGTCCTATTGAAATACAATTTTGAGTTGGATTTCCTACCATATTACATAATTCGAAAATGTATTAACACAAAACTCAATGAAAATTTCAATTTCCATGATTGAAAACGTCCTTGCGCACCAAAAGACACGCAGTACAAGCGTGTGGGTTACTGCAACGTATTCTAATACCCAATAAAATACAGTTCAAGTCGGATCCCCCGTTTTATTGCATTTCGAAAATGTATGAACACAGCTCACTTTTCAGAATTTCAATTTCTTCAATTGAAATAGTTCATGCGCACCAAAAAACACGCAGCAGAAGCCTGTGGGATACTGTAATGAATTTTAAAATCCATTAAAATACATTTTGGGTCGGATTTCCTGCCATACCGCAATTAAAAAATGTATTAATACAAAATTTGACCAAAATTTCAATTTGCAAGGTTGAAAACGTCCATGCGCACCAAAAGACACGCAGTAGAAGCGTGTGGAATACTGCAATGAATTATAATACCCAATAAAATACAGTTGAAGTCGAATTCCCTGTTTTATTGTATTTCAAAAATGTATTAACGCAGCCCACATTTCAGAATTTCAATTTCCAAGATTGGAAAAGTCCATGCGCACCAAAATACACGCAATAGAAGCGTGTGGAATACTGTAATGATTTCTAATGTCCAATGAAATTCAGTTTGAGTCGGATTTCCTGTCATATTGCAATTCAACACAGCCCACCCTTCAAAATTGCAATTTTAAAGATTGATATACCATGCGCTCCAAAAGAGACGCATTAGAAGTGTGTGGGATACTGTTATGAATTTTAATACCCAATGAAATACGGTTTGAGCAGAATTTCCCGTCATACTGCATTCAAGAAATGTACTCATGCAGCCTACTCGTCAGAATTTCAATGTCTATGATTGAAATAGTCCATGCGCACCGGAATACACGCAGCAGAAGCTTGTGGGATACTCTTAGGAGTTCTAAAACCCATTGAAATACAGTTTAAGTCGGATTTTATGTCATAATGTAGTCCAAAAATGTATTGACACAGCTTAGTCTTAAAATTCCAATGTCCTTAATTGAAATAGTCCATGAGCATCAAAAGACATACAATCATCGTATGGGTAACTGTCATTAATTCTAAAACCCATTGAAATAGAGTTTGAGTCGGATTGCCTGTCATATTGCAGTTTAAAAATCATTGACACAGCCCACGCATCAAAATTTCTATTTTCACGATTGAAGTAGTCCATGCGCACCAAATGACACGCAGTAGAAGCGTGTGGGATACTGTAATGAATTCTAAAATCCATTAAAATACAGTTCATGTCGGATTTCCTGTCATATGGCATTTCTTAAATGTATTAACACAGCCTATTCTTCAAAATTCCAATATCAATAATTGGAATAGTCCATGCGCATCAAAAGTCACACGATAAAAGCTTGTGGGAAACTATCATGAACTCTAGAACCCATTGAAATATAGTTTAAGTCTGTTGCAGTTCAAAAAATCATCGGTACAGCCCACTCTTCAAAATTTCAATGTCCATGATTGAAATAGTCCATGCGCACCAAAACACGTCTTACCCTTCAAATTTTCAATATGTTTATGTTGAAATTTGGAAACTCAATGCCGGAAATTCAATAGGGCTTTTATAATATGGCACTCGTCCTAAGCTCTACATTGGTCAGACAGGTAGAACCTTCAAAAAGCGAATTGTCGAACATAAAAGTAGTTTCATAGATGGTTGACGTCACTCAATGGCAGCACATTCATTCGACTACAGTTCTTATGTTTAACTTATTGAAAACATTGGACTCAGTATCTGGAATTTATGGAATGACCAATTTCAATGAAATAATCCACAACTTCTGAAAGAGTTTTGCTCGATGATGAAACACAATTATATTGAAATTAATATTCGCATTGCAGGGTGAAGTTTAGTCATCATCAGTCAGTTCCGTCATCATTATCATCATTCATCAACCATAATTTTATGAAAACTGTTTTTTTTTCCAAAGATTCTTCAATAAAAAATAGATGGATGGATCCATCCATAGAATTATTTGTAGCTGAATTAATTTTGATGGGCCACCTTGTCGTACAGAGATTCAAACTACGGTGAACAATTTCATTACACCGCTTGTATTGAACATATAAATACTTCCAAACAAAACAATTTTGAAGCAGATTCACTACGTTCATCGGTAACCATATTTTCCAGGTAGGATTAACAATTCGCTTTGGCTCCACATCGATATAGGCATTTACTACAGGGTGATCCCTAGAGATGATCGAATCATTGTTGGAATCTTGGAACCTGCTGGATTCGATGCTATATAATCTTGGTGGGGAAGCGTCGTAAAGTGCAACTTTTCGAGGTTGGTTCCCGTTTCTATTACCATAGAATACCTCTAGCTGTTTATTCTTCAGGTGTTCATCTCCGTAGTGCCATATGACGGAGGTGTCATTAACATATCACTGTTTTGGTTTGTATCCTACGTCTCGCATAGCCAATTCCAAGAACCACCCCATGTATATGGCAATTACTGTAGAAAGGAAAGATCACGTCGGAGGAAGAACTAGTTCTTTCCTTGGAAGTATGAGTTCTGTTGGCAGTAGTGTATTTATTAACCAATGAGGACATTGGTCTGAAGGCTTTCCAGGTCAAAACTGATTAAATGATCTTCAGAACCAAGTTCGACAGCCTTGAGTCACAGTCAAAATACCGTTTGGATGGGGTGTTATGAGAACCCTCTCCTAATGTGAAATGTATGAGAGAAAACTCATAATTTCAAATGGAAAAATGTTAATTCAAAGAAATTTGTTCGCCTCGATAAGTTACCATGCCCCGATAAGTTAATTTCACTCGAAGATCGTTTCGGTTTGACATCCTCAGGAGCTCAAAGCGGTAGTTACTTCGATCTCATTTTTTCAGATAGGCAAATTCAGAATACGATACGTTACTGACAAAATCAAGTGGTTTTTTAAAGGCAGTAAGGGGACAAATTGATTCGTTTCTACTTTTTCGCTAGTATAGACTTTTTTTTTAATTTTCAGACCGTAGAAAGTTCCAGTAAACGAATTTTATTTAGGACACGCGTGTTGTTTTGACACAATCAATCGAAATCCATACCAGGTATTGACTGTACGATACATCTTCATGGAATGAAAGTTTATTGAGTAAACATGCGGGCACCTTGGAATTTATAGTGTAATGAGAACACCAACTCATATTTGGTATCCGTACATCTTTGTTTCATTGTCAGCTTCCTAGTTTCCTTTATATTGTGCGATATAGAATTACGTTTCCTAGCTGCAAAATTATAACAATATCATTCTACACATATCAAATGCGATTCTGCTTCGTTGAACCAAAGGAATTTCATGACTTGCAATATTTTTTTTTCATTCATTAATAATAATGATAATAATCACTAAACCCGCAAATATCTCTTTTTCCTTTGAAAAGTAAAACTATCTGATGAGAACCAGGAAAAAGCATGTGAAGGAAACAAGCTGTGGGTGGTCTTGACGATATACATTTTTTCCAGAACTTTTGAGTAAAATACTGAACGATCTTGTAAAATACCTGGCAGAAAACAACAACTTTCCCTTACGAACATTGAATTGCATCTGACACATGTCATATTTGTGCGATGTTTCTCCAGGAGGACACTACTGCAAGTGACTGCTCATGTGGCATTGGAATTCATTTGAAAAAGCTATAATCACACATATCATCACATATTGCCTTCAATCAGATCGTCGACAGAACTATACTGACAGATCCGGGTATAAGGGAACAGGGTTAGGAGGGTGGGTGGAACATAATCATCAGAGGGAGTATACAATGAGCATCCCGACTACATCTTTCATTCGGATAGCACCTCAGTGGTTTACTTTATTCCATTGAATCGATCATTCCGTACACATTTTTCTCCAGTACACTCGTATGTCTATTTTAAAACCGAGTCAGCAAATTCTTTCAGTTATGTAATCAAATACGATGAATGAATGGAAACTACATGAGCTGTAGTTTTTTTAATGATGTTTATACCTAAAAAACAAGTGGGCGATAATCCATTTATTATGTAACTTCCCGCAATGTAACGGGTGTACCTGAACAGAACCACCCAGTTATTTTGGGAAGACATTTGAAAACAGTGAGGTATTTTGAGGTAGAGAACCTTGCGGACAGAACAAAACTAAATAGCCCTCCCAACAACGGACTCCATGGTACTATTATTATGTAAAAACCGGGTATAATTATTTCAATTAGAGGTGTAACTATTCAAATGAGTTTCCTTTCCACCGCCTTTTTGGATTGTTTGCTGGAAATGCTCGAAAGACGGCAAAGAACAAGGCCAACTTGTTTTCTACGATTACTGCGTGACTACTTCCAAAAAAGTCAGATCCGGATTCTAAATTTTCATGACCAATGACACTATTAATATGAATGATGGTGGATTACGTAATCCAATCTTCCGCAAAAAATCCTATACAATAGGTATGGTCGTCGACAAGTATTCAACAGAAAACAACTACTGCCCCCTACGACCATTGAATTATATCTGTTTAATACTTGGCAAAGTTTTCTACAAGAACCACTTTGCAATGCATTTCAAATATCAAAGCTGAAATTATTTTTCGACTTAATTGGGGGAACACCTCCGTACCGGTTTCATGGTCATTGCCAATCATCAGCGAAGGCTAGTTCGACCCAATTGAATCGAAAAATCCTTTCATCCTAATTGGAAATCCCTGAGACAAACACTGAAGTATGAATTCAGCGCCATCTCTGGGTTCCAGATTAAAATGCACTCCGACTACGTGTCGACTTCAATATGAAGCCAGAAACATCATGAAAGATGGGCGACACTACTTGACAGAAGATCATAAAACTAATAATGAATTATGGTGGATTACGTAATCCAATCTTCCGCAAAAAAACCTATACAAAGTGCATTGCAAAGTGGTTCTTGTAGAAAACTTTGCCAAGTATTAAACAGATATAATTCAATGGTCGTAGGGGGCAGTAGTTGTTTTCTGTTGAATACTTGCCGACGACCATACCTATTGTATAGGATTTTTTGCGGAAGATTGGATTACGTAATCCACCATAATTCATTATTAGTTTTATGATCTTCCGTCAAGTAGTGTCGCCCATCTTTCATGAAATGACACTATTATTGGGTTTTCTCCTTTATAAAAGAATATTAGTTGATTATAAGGTATGGCACTACGGTCTGCAGTTCCTAATGTTATTTGTGAGAAATCTGAATTTCATTGTGATCAGGTTATTGTACTCGACAATAATGATCGATGATTATGTTTTCACTCTAAATAAAGTCCCCACCAAGGTTTTATTTGAATTAATACTCACATTTCACGGGTGTCTGTATTCCTCCAGCAATGGTTTTCAAGGAGTCTTATGGTTCCCATATATTAGTGTTTTGGAGTTGAAACAGCCGTTGCTTTTCTCGTCAGAACCAGAATTCCAACGAGATCGTCCAGGGTCTTCTGGAATCAAAAAAACCTAGTGAAGGAAATAATCTAGCAGAACTTCAACAATAGTAATGAAGCTACAATTTCACCAACAAAGTCAGCATCATCTGGAGCTGTATCGTTCTAAAGAACCGAAATGTGACGAACCACACTCTGAGCCATTGCTTGGAGCTTCTTAAGCAAGCAATGGATTTGCGTGCGTTATATTCAACAAAAAAGTTCAAGGGAGGCAATCTCATAAGTGTCTCCAGCGCCCTGCTGGGTACCATTTTCACTGCACTTGTCGCAAGACATGCAAAGCTTTGTGACCTATATAATTGGGTCATTGATTCGCCGAATGCTGCAACGAGTCTTTGGGACAGCATGGCGTGAAGCCATGTTATTATAGGAGGGTGCATTTTTGTTTTGGTGAATGCTTCTGTAGTAGTTTTTTGAGGGCTACTACTGAAATTAATAGTTGGGTTGTGGATATACTGCGACCTAAAAGATCTATTGTGTTCTTTTCTGCTGTCCAGCCGTCAAGCAGTTTCTCCAGTCCCATAGCACCTCAGGTTTTGAAGAATAATACATTCTGAGAGAATGGATGAGGATCTCGATTCTTCCTTGCAAAATATCCACTCGTCTTTCTCTACTGATCCTAGCTTTTTGAGGTGCCACCTAAGTTGGCAATGCCCTGTTAAAATACCCGTTAGTATCCTGAGCTCTTTTGATTATGCTGGCGCAGCTGTCATCTGGTTACAGTTTTCCAGTAGTATATTTGCCTGCATCATCTCTTGTGATTCCAGAAGATCCGGATTCCCAAGGTGAACCCTGGGTAACACCATGACTTGTCATGATCTCTAACAAAGTCAAAGAAATGCTCCGAGGGCTCGAGCTCACCGTACGCCGACGCAAGAAACAAACTTGTTTCCACACACATTATTGTTGGGGCCTCTGATCGGGTGCTTCACAATTGGTGGCAGGGGAAGGCAAAACAGGGCTCCTTTACAGCTGCCAAGCTGTCTGATATTCTGTTTTGGTTTTTTGTTTACCAGAGGCCGATTGATCGGCTGTGGCGTGCACGGTTCTTAGCTTGGAAGATGAAAGTGAGATTACCGACGCTGACCGAGCTTGCTCCCGCGTTGATGTGACTGGCATCAGTACTAGGTCGAAGTGCTTGTGAGGTTGCATAGCCTCAACGACCCCTTTGCAATCAAGAGGCGTCAGTGAATAAGGTATAGTCGCTTCGCATTGTGGGGAAGTTTTTAATATCTGGACCAATCGTCTCTCTCTCAGGACGTCTGGCCTCTAAGAGGGGTTGAACCTTTAAAATTTTTTTATGAAGTGTCTATCACTTTTGAACGAAGAGACCTTATTTTTCTTCAAGCAGAAATCGATCGAATGTGATTCAGTGTTCGGTAAAACACTTAGTCGTAAAGTAGGCTTTACGATCGACAGATGTTTGCCAACACCAATAATTAATTGCGTTCGGTCCAACACTGATATTTTTTGTCCCGGTTGTCGGCCTGATTCCTTAACAGATTCCTCCAAATTCTCTCAGCTATTCAATGCGAATCCACCGCACACTCGAGAAAAATTTTGTTCGAATATCAATTGGCAGGGAATGGTCCCTGTGTGTGACGCTTGGATTAGTCACAATATTAAAATAAGTCGAGTTATCCGAATGAAAATGGATTCACTGGCAAGCGTTCGAGGTAGACGAATATAAAAGTAGACTATTGTCGGGATTTCGTTGTTTGTTGAATAAACACAGAATGATTGATCAACATATCGCAATTAAAACATTCCCGAGTAATGATGTGGAGCAAGACCTGGTATCGACTTTCTGACAGCTAATCAGAGCTGCGTGAAACGCAATTATCGATAATTCATTAATTATTATTTCTGAATTCATTCAACTGGAATATTATTTATATATAACAATTTTTGCCGAACGCTGGCGTCGAATTTCAATTGAATAATATTGGACGACCTAGAAAACGAGTAAACAATGAAAATTTATGGATTCGGGACATTCACTCGACCTACTCTTCATAAAGCTCTTCACATTTTCAAGACTTCTATGTACAAGAAATATGTCGAGCTCATTTCCCCCCTCAACCCAGGAAGATGACACTATAGCGACGAACTAATATTTTTAATGAATGTTTGCTGTCAATTTTACGGTCAGTTGTAATACCGCAATTTCTGAGTTATTTGGAAATACTCCTGAATTAGAAAAGAGGTTGAATAACTAGCAAAGATTTGGTGTTGCTTTGGGGACACATTTCTCGAGATCGATATCGATTTCAGTAACTACGTTCATGCCACAGTGCAATCAACAATCATTCATAATAAACACTTGTCGTTGCATCAACATTATTTCTCTTGCAAACTGTGAAGCGAAATACACACGGAACAATAGAAAATAATTTGATATTGAGACAATCAAGAGGTTGGTGACATTAGAAACTGGACACCAACCCATGCACCAACCAGTAACACTCTATATTGCATATTATATAACGTACAATCGTGACCGAACAAAAATAACAAGTTGCAATACTATACTACGGAGTTGAACCATATAATAATCCTGAAAACCCGTACTTCCATGCCATTTACTGGACTAATACAGAGCGTCCCAAATATGCCATTCACCTAGTATTTTGAAGGCTTAGGAACAATTAACTTTTGGTAGATCTCCAACAAGCGGACTCATCAGGTCTATCTCAGTGCAACTTCTAAGGAAGGAACGATGGAAGAAACATTAGAGGAATTTTGACTATGAAATTATCTATGAAAGACAGAGATAGAAAGAGAGGTCGCTAAGTTTCCTGTGGTGTTCCAGGGAAGTAGTTGAGTTTTTGGTAAGGAACGAACGACCAGATCAATTGCTTTCATCTTAATTGTATCCAGATGCTTCAGCCTATATTTCTAGCGACCTCCTTTACTCAGAATCTGAAATATTTGACCCCAGGCAGCTATATTATATCAACATTATTATTGTACAGCATAAAAATAAAAATGAACTCATCACGTTTAGCCATCAATATACTACTCGTCGAAATCACAGAATTGTCATACCACTAATGCACAAAACAGTTGGTCAAAAAAATTACGCTTATTTAGGACCAAAACTATACAGTCACTTACCTGATGAATTAAGATGCGAACCAAACTTCAATAAGTTCAAGAAACAAATAAAGTCAATTATTATACACACTCCTCGAGCAGAAATAAATAGACAAATAGAAACCTAAACTGAATTACTACCCAAATATATTTGACACCTTTATGGAATAGTATGTGTATATATATATATATATATATGTATGTCTTTTTTAAACTTGTACTTATTTTAACAGGTATAATTTAGTTATACACTTATTTTATTATATTCTATTTTATATTCTATGTTAATTACCTACTTACCACTTGTTTCATGTTAATTCGTTTGTATATCCCTACACACAGGCAGATTATTTTGCCTCGTAAGGTGTATCTTATTTATCTCTTTTCTCCTCAATCTGTTGTACTTATAATGTTTTCATGAACAATGTACTGGAAGAGAGGCTGAATAAATTTGATTTGATTTGATAAACTGGTCATTACAATGCTCACAGTAAATGATATTAGAGGAAAAATTAAGTGTTATGGCTAGATCGAATCCTATCAGCATTCATGAGAGGAAAATTTCATACGGTTTTTCACAGAAACCCATGTTGTCGACCTCCGAAGAGTCTCTGATACACAGTATTCTATATTTTTCTATATCTTGATCCATTTGAAAGCTTTCTATTTTCCAAATATTATTTGAATTCCAACAACATTTTGCATGAATTCATAAAATCTCTGTACATAATCGATAAAAAGAATTAGATCAAAAATAGAGGCTCACATTAGAATGAGAACAGAATTTATTGATCACGCTAACAACTTTGATAAACCCCAGAAGATGATGCATACATTTAAAAAAATTTCTTAATATATTTAACGTGTAAGATCCGAACCAAGTTAGACGACTCACTCTATATGTAATGTTTACGGAAAATCCCGAGCTATACTTCCTCAAAAGCTGGAAATAAAGCAAGTTTCCTTCGGGAAAACCCGGCGTGGCACGCACTGTAACATCGGTGTGAATGAGATCCAGTAGACAGCGTTCCTCTGTTTATTTTATTTCCCCCGAAATCCTTATTTTTGTATACTTCCAATATACCATATCATCAATACCGTAAATCACAGTTGCCAAACATAACAAACCCAATACGATAAGAGTAATGTTTTGCCGAGCAACTTAACAGCGTTCAAATTCTTGTTTCGAGATATTATACTCCAAAAAAATTAAGCATATTGAAGGAGAAATGCCATAGTGGGACTCCCAACAGCGATTCCTATGACCCCTTTAAGGTGTAATCTGATGTCTGTCGTGGCACTAGCCAAAAAAATAGTTGTGTTCTGTAGGATTACCACCACGATATGCAGAGAAAAGTATTCTTGTAACCTATTTTTATTTCTTCTGGTATTTTGCACAGATATATAATTATTTTGCAAGCCATATACAAAAGGGAAGCAAATAGATTATACCAACACTTACGCTTTCTTAGTTAGCTTAAGTAAAACCTTTCCGAAGTAGATTATACAGCAAACATGACTTTTTGTAAACAGGTATTTTAATACAGCCTCAACATTTTCTGCATCGAATGTTTTCCCCGAGATATTGATTCCTGCATCCTGCAGATATTGAATGGATACTCAAGATTGGAACATACAGGGTGAACATCGACTGATTAGGGAAAATAATACAGTATACCCTCCCCATCAAAAAAATTTCTTTCTGTAATTCTGGTTCTCGTCCAATAAGAGTTGTTTCCCCCGCTCTTGCTCCCATTTCCCTGATTTCCCTGCTACTTGACACCCAGTCCCACACCGGAAATATCCTGTACTTGGGCTTGGAACATTGAGGTTTGAGTGTGAAGGCTAGGACCGATGTTCTGCCTTGGTTTTTCCCCGTATATTCCAGCCCCTACCCCATTGTTTGTCTAAGAGCCATCCGTATACCAGATTTTCCTTTTGATACTATAGGTATAGACTTGTATTATGGTGATGTATGTTCCATGTATAAGAGCATATACAAATCATATATTTTCGAATTGGGCATGAAATTATTGAACAACAACGCCATTGTAAAAATGTTGATTTTGTAGATGGGTGGATTTTTTTTACTCTAAATTTTCAGAAAATTCGTCATTTCGTTATCGAATCCTATTTTTGTGGTATGATTTGGAATCAGCTCGTCAAGATACATTTAAGGAACGTTTGAAATTTTTCGAAAAATGAAAAATAAATTTTTTGGAAATTAGTGTGCACTCAGGATACTTTGATGTTTTAGTACTTTTTTATGCTAAACCTTTCATCTGAGCATATAAAAATCATATATTTTCGAAATCAGCATGAAATTTTGAGTATATAATGCAGATTGCAAGTGAATCTGCTGATTTTGTATTTTTCATGATTTTTAGGGGTCTACCCCTTTGGATTTTCTTCGAATTTTTGAATAATTTTGTTTCATATTGATTGACTCAAAATTCACAGATTATACTAATTTGACCATTCTGATTCGATTGGCGTTCGCAGAATTGCTCTATCTTCAACCGTTCCCGTATTGAAGAATATATCTGGAGTGGGAAGGAGTCATGTCTCTCTATATTTTTTCCAGTCCTATTCGTGACATTTTCGACTTTGTATTGTTTTTATATGCCAAACCTTGAATCTGAGCATAAACAAATCATATATTTTCCGATGATTTTTTATTTTTCATGATTTTTAGGGGTCTACCCCTTGGGATTTTTCTGGTTTTTTGAAGTAACTTTTTTTTTCACCTGACGTCTTGAAATTCACAGACTATACTTAATTCATCATTCTAAATCGATAGGCGTTCGCAGAATTGATCTATCTTCAACCGTTCGCGAGTTGAAAAGTTCATCTGGAGTTGAATGGGGTAATATCCAGCCCAATTTCTTTCATAATTCAAAATCAGCTTGATGAAATACATTTGAATGGACCTAGTGATTTTTTGGAACAAGTAAAATGAAAATTTTCGAAAATTCAGTTTCGACATCGAATATTGCATTAGGTACTTAAATTTTATCGTCTGTGAATGTTTTGAAATTGCGAAATCAGTTCATATTTTTTAATTAGAACGCCATTTCACTTGGAAAATGTTGATTTTGGGGATAGGTGCATTTTTTCGACTAAAAATTTTCAGAAATTTCGTCAACTCTTCATCGAAATTCATTTTTGTGGTATGATTCGGAATCAGCTCGTCAAGATACATTTAAGGAACGTCTGAATTTTTCGAAAAATTAAAAATAAAAATTTTTGGAAATTAGTATGCACTCGGGATACTTTGATGTTTTAGTACTTTTTTATGCTAAACCTTTCATCTGAGCATATAAAAATCACATATTTTCGAAATCAGCATGAAATTTTGTGTATACAGTGCGAATTTCAAATGAATCCGATGATTTTGTATTTTTCATGATTTTTAGGGGTCTACCCCTTGGGATTTTTCTGGTTTTTTGAAGTTACTTTTTTTTTCAACTGTCGTCTTGAAATTCACAGACTATACTTAATTCATCATTCTAAATCGATAGGCGTTCGCAGAATTGATCTATCTTCAACCGTTCGCGAGTTGAAAAGTTCATCTGGAGTTGAATGGGGTAATATCCAGCCCAATTTCTTTCATAATTCAAAATCAGCTTGATGAAATACATTTGAATGGACCTAGTGATTTTTTGGAACAAGTAAAATGAAAATTTTCGAAAATTCAGTTTCGACATCGAATATTGCATTAGGTACTTAAATTTTATCGTCTGTGAATGTTTTGAAATTGCGAAATCAGTTCATATTTTTTAATTAGAACGCCATTTCACTTGGAAAATGTTGATTTTGGGGATAGGTGCATTTTTTCGACTAAAAATTTTCAGAAATTTCGTCAACTCTTCATCGAAATTCATTTTTGTGGTATGATTCGGAATCAGCTCGTCAAGATACATTTAAGGAACGTCTGAATTTTTCGAAAAATTAAAAATAAAAATTTTTGGAAATTAGTATGCACTCGGGATACTTTGATGTTTTAGTACTTTTTTATGCTAAACCTTTCATCTGAGCATATAAAAATCACATATTTTCGAAATCAGCATGAAATTTTGTGTATACAGTGCGAATTTCAAATGAATCCGATGATTTTGTATTTTTCATGATTTTTAGGGGTCTACCCCTTGGGATTTTTCTGGTTTTTTGAAGTTACTTTTTTTTTCAACTGTCGTCTTGAAATTCACAGACTATACTTAATTCATCATTCTAAATCGATAGGCGTTCGCAGAATTGATCTATCTTCAACCGTTCGCGAGTTGAAAAGTTCATCTGGAGTTGAATGGGGTAATATCCAGCCCAATTTCTTTCATAATTCAAAATCAGCTTGATGAAATACATTTGAATGGACCTAGTGATATTTTGGAACAAGTAAAATGAAAATTTTCGAAAATTCAGTTTCGACATCGAATATTGCATTAGGTACTTAAATTTTATCGTCTGTGAATGTTTTGAAATTGCGAAATCAGTTCATATTTTTTAATTAGAACGCCATTTCACTTGGAAAATGTTGATTTTGGGGATAGGTGCATTTTTTCGACTAAAAATTTTCAGAAATTTCGTCAACTCTTCATCGAAATTCATTTTTGTGGTATGATTCGGAATCAGCTCGTCAAGATACATTTAAGGAACGTCTGAATTTTTCGAAAAATTAAAAATAAAAATTTTTGGAAATTAGTATGCACTCGGGATACTTTGATGTTTTAGTACTTTTTTATGCTAAACCTTTCATCTGAGCATATAAAAATCACATATTTTCGAAATCAGCATGAAATTTTGTGTATACAGTGCGAATTTCAAATGAATCCGATGATTTTGTATTTTTCATGATTTTTAGGGGTCTACCCCTTGGGATTTTTCTGGTTTTTTGAAGTTACTTTTTTTTTCAACTGTCGTCTTGAAATTCACAGACTATACTTAATTCATCATTCTAAATCGATAGGCGTTCGCAGAATTGATCTATCTTCAACCGTTCGCGAGTTGAAAAGTTCATCTGGAGTTGAATGGGGTAATATCCAGCCCAATTTCTTTCATAATTCAAAATCAGCTTGATGAAATACATTTGAATGGACCTAGTGATTTTTTGGAACAAGTAAAATGAAAATTTTCGAAAATTCAGTTTCGACATCGAATATTGCATTAGGTACTTAAATTTTATCGTCTGTGAATGTTTTGAAATTGCGAAATCAGTTCATATTTTTTAATTAGAACGCCATTTCACTTGGAAAATGTTGATTTTGGGGATAGGTGCATTTTTTCGACTAAAAATTTTCAGAAATTTCGTCAACTCTTCATCGAAATTCATTTTTGTGGTATGATTCGGAATCAGCTCGTCAAGATACATTTAAGGAACGTCTGAATTTTTCGAAAAATTAAAAATAAAAATTTTTGGAAATTAGTATGCACTCGGGATACTTTGATGTTTTAGTACTTTTTTATGCTAAACCTTTCATCTGAGCATATAAAAATCACATATTTTCGAAATCAGCATGAAATTTTGTGTATACAGTGCGAATTTCAAATGAATCCGATGATTTTGTATTTTTCATGATTTTTAGGGGTCTACCCCTTGGGATTTTTCTGGTTTTTTGAAGTTACTTTTTTTTTCAACTGTCGTCTTGAAATTCACAGACTATACTTAATTCATCATTCTAAATCGATAGGCGTTCGCAGAATTGATCTATCTTCAACCGTTCGCGAGTTGAAAAGTTCATCTGGAGTTGAATGGGGTAATATCCAGCCCAATTTCTTTCATAATTCAAAATCAGCTTGATGAAATACATTTGAATGGACCTAGCGATTTTTTGGAACAAGTAAAATGAAAATTTTCGAAAATTCAGTTTCGACATCGAATATTGCATTAGGTACTTAAATTTTATCGTCTGTGAATGTTTTGAAATTGCGAAATCAGTTCATATTTTTTAATTAGAACGCCATTTCACTTGGAAAATGTTGATTTTGGGGATAGGTGCATTTTTTCGACTAAAAATTTTCAGAAATTTCGTCAACTCTTCATCGAAATTCATTTTTGTGGTATGATTCGGAATCAGCTCGTCAAGATACATTTAAGGAACGTCTGAATTTTTCGAAAAATTAAAAATAAAAATTTTTGGAAATTAGTATGCACTCGGGATACTTTGATGTTTTAGTACTTTTTTATGCTAAACCTTTCATCTGAGCATATAAAAATCACATATTTTCGAAATCAGCATGAAATTTTGTGTATACAGTGCGAATTTCAAATGAATCCGATGATTTTGTATTTTTCATGATTTTTAGGGGTCTACTCCTTGGGATTTTTCTGGTTTTTTGAAGTTACTTTTTTTTTCACCTGACGTCTTGAAATTCACAGACTATACTTAATTCATCATTCTAAATCGATAGGCGTTCGCAGAATTGATCTATCTTCAACCGTTCGCGAGTTGAAAAGTTCATCTGGAGTTGAATGGGGTAATATCCAGCCCAATTTCTTTCATAATTCAAAATCAGCTTGATGAAATACATTTGAATGGACCTAGCGATTTTTTGGAACAAGTAAAATGAAAATTTTCGAAAATTCAGTTTCGACATCGAATATTGCATTAGGTACTTAAATTTTATCGTCTGTGAATGTTTTGAAATTGCGAAATCAGTTCATATTTTTTAATTAGAACGCCATTTCACTTGGAAAATGTTGATTTTGGGGATAGGTGCATTTTTTCGACTAAAAATTTTCAGAAATTTCGTCAACTCTTCATCGAAATTCATTTTTGTGGTATGATTCGGAATCAGCTCGTCAAGATACATTTAAGGAACGTCTGAATTTTTCGAAAAATTAAAAATAAAAATTTTTGGAAATTAGTATGCACTCGGGATACTTTGATGTTTTAGTACTTTTTTATGCTAAACCTTTCATCTGAGCATATAAAAATCACATATTTTCGAAATCAGCATGAAATTTTGTGTATACAGTGCGAATTTCAAATGAATCCGATGATTTTGTATTTTTCATGATTTTTAGGGGTCTACCCCTTGGGATTTTTCTGGTTTTTTGAAGTTACTTTTTTTTTCAACTGTCGTCTTGAAATTCACAGACTATACTTAATTCATCATTCTAAATCGATAGGCGTTCGCAGAATTGATCTATCTTCAACCGTTCGCGAGTTGAAAAGTTCATCTGAAGTTGAATGGGGTAATGTCCAGCCCAATTTCTTTCATATTTCAAAATCAGCTTGTCGAAATACATTTGAATGGACCTAGCGATTTTTTGGAACAAGTAAAATAAAAAATTTGCGAAAATTCTGTTTGTTTCAATATCGAATATTGCATTACCTGACTTCAATCGTCTATGAATCTTTCAAAAATGCGAAAGCATCTCATATTTCTGAATAAGAACCCCGTTTTTCTCAGAAAATGTTGTTCATAGATTTATAGACGATTAAAGTGAAGTAATGCAATATTCAATATTTAAAAAAACTGTATTTTCCAAAATTTTCATTCCACTTGTTTAAAAAAATCTCTGGGTCCCTTCGAATGTATCGAAAAGCTGATTTTCGATTCAGTTGATTCATAATAGTTGTGAATTTGCAAACAACAGGTAAAAAAATACTCCAAAAAAGGAGAAAAATCATGAAAAATACAAAATCATCAGATTCAATTGAAATTTGCACTATTCACGCAAAAAGTGTCGCTCTGAAACATTTGTTTCATTGTTTCATAGGACACACCGCTTGCATATGGGGGGGCTGCCATTTGAATTTTTGAAGTGGTGGTTGATAGGGCGGAGAGGGTGGGAGTATCGAGATGCTATTTTTATATTATTTTTCATTTCCCATATATTTATCTCTTTTGAATTTGAAACTATATTTCAAACGACCTGCCATAGACAAGCGTTTTCAAACTGTAGCGCCATCTGTGAGAACTGCGAATAACCAAAAGATTTCCAGCTAAACGAAAATCAATGCCATTCAAAAGTTTTTGAAGTTTCCAGAACCGAAATGCGGCCGTTGGTTTCGGAGAAATCCAAAGAGGGATGTTCAGGTAACAACCCCTGTCTCCATCCACCACATATCTCGGGTTTTCCGCCTAATTTCCCTGGAGTACACGGGCGCGAGGCGTCGACGTCGTCGCAGCGTCGGCGCGAGGGCCACTTTATGAATTTTCAGTTCTATTCTCCAAATACCGAAGTTAAGGTGTGGCATGTTGTTCATGATGAAATGGTAATAGAAATGAGTAAAAATTGTGTCGACCCCCGCAGTGAATTGCGCCTAAAGTTGGACAGATGTTCGACGGGCCTCGACCAAGAAGACGATGTCCAAACAATAACCCTAACCTCCTCCTCGTCCTCATCTTCTGATGCGTCACATTCGGTACGACGCGTGCTGTTGCTATCAAAACATCGAGATGTTGACCTGTTGTGTTTTTGTGTTTCAGGATACCAGGACACACGTGGTGGTGGAGCTCTACGACAACGAAAAAACCTACGTCGAGTCACTCAGGATTCTCGTTACGGTAATATTTACGTGTTGTGTTGTTCTGTTCCTCACTGCATGCCCACTAGATTTAATAGTGTTTACTTTATCCGAGATTTTATCTGGCATCTGGCGTTGTAAACGGCATACTCGATTATTATGAAAACCCATTTAGTGTTCACCGGCTTTCTGCTATTTCTTCAGAGAAATTATACAAAAACTACTTCCAACTGAATACCAAGTCAAATAACACGATTCATAATAATCAATCAAGTGTTAGTTCACAAATAATTTCAATAGCTGATCCAGTCCCGAGCATACGTACATTCAATGTCTTCGGTATTATGGCCAAAACCTGTTGATTCTGGCCACTTGGTGAAACACAAGATTGCTCATAGTATAGAAAAAAAGTGTTCAACTTTCACTTCGAGAATAGCTCAGCTAATAAATCTCAAGTTGGTCTGCTTTTTCATTTCCTTCTGTTCTCCTATGTCCAGGCACCCACCCAAGTGTTACTAGTTCCTTTGCTAGTTCTTTGAGGCTCTGAAGGCATTCCCAAACCAGCTTTGACTTAATCTGTACTGAATTCGTAGCTTTTATTGCGCTCGGGCTGTCAGATAGAATGTAGATGTGTTTTCTTTCAAACCCTCTGTCTAGATTCATCTGTAGGCATGGCCTTATGGCATGTATCTCAGTTTGGAATACTGTGGTGTTATTGCCAACGTTCTTTTTTGGTCTCACTCCATGTGTTCCTACTCCAATTCCTACCTCTGTTTTTGAGTCATCTGTGTACCAGATTATGTTTTCAGATGATAGTGATTCTACGCGAGTCCCACTTGAGCTGTGTTCTGAATGGATTTTTGTATGAGTATTGGGGTAGCATGTAGTCTGATATCATTGAATACCAAGTCAAAAAATGTGATTCATAATAATCAAGTGTTAGTTCACAAATAATTTCAATAGAGATTTCTAATGGATTTGGAAACCCAAATAAAAAGAGACGAAAGTTCTTAATTTTTTCATCCTTGTTGCCAGGGGCGCGCTCTGTGATTGGTTACCATAATGGCGGTTACTTTGTATGACATGACAGCTACAGTTGAAGATGACATTTATACTCCCTGACCTTATAGTAACCAATCACAGAGTACATTCCCTGGCAACAAGGACGGAAAAATTAAGAACTTTCGTCTCTTTTTATTTGGGTTTCCAAATCCATTAGAAATCTTTATTGCTGATCCAGTTACCTACATTCAATGTCTTCGGTATTATGGCAAAAACCTGTTGATTCTGGCCACCGTGCTGTAGGATTTCCGGGTTTTCCTACAGCTGACAAGTGAATACACCACCAGAAACACCAGTAAGTCGCCCCAGAGCGCCATGGCAAATAATTATAATAGCCGTCCTCTACCCGCACAGGCTATGCCTGTTTTTGAGGGAGAGTTATTATTATTATATGACTTGGTGAAACACAAGAGTGCTCATAGTACAGAAAAAATGTGTTCAACCTTCACTTTGATAATAGCTCAGCTAATGAATCCTCAGTCTTCAAGACTAATAATAATAATAATACTCCCTCATAAACACTCGTAGAGTGTACCCAAAGGCATAGCCTGTGCGGGTAGAGGACGGCTATTATTATTATTTGCCGTGGCGCTCCGGGGCGATTCACTGATATTGTCGGTGGTGTATTCACTTTTCAGCTATAGGAAAACCCGGAAAACCTACAGCACCACCCCGGTTGGTCGGTGCGCACTTCAAGCTAGCACCAGACGTCAGGATTGGCATCTAGGCAACTCACATCATACTTGATTCACATCAAGGCATGTGGCCACCTAAAGAGGACCCGTGTACTTGAGAAAAAAGATTCCGTACCGACCGACTGATATAGTATTGAACATAATTCACGAAAAAAATGTAGTGCTTTCTGCAGACGTGAAGAAAAACTGTAAAAATACGAAAACAACAAAGAAGGAAATATGTATTATCAAAAGCTTCTTTTTGGTGTCTAGAAATGTGCATGGTACAATTCCTTCATTCGCCTGTGTATTCTCCAGTCTTGAAACCAATTGGTGCATAATTTTTCTGTAAAATTTGCATGCTGGTTGCCTGTAAATGCCTCTCTATAAAAGCTGCTTCCTGTATATCCTTGTCTATAATAGCTGCTTCTTGTACATTCCTATCTATCAGTTATTCCTGTACTTTCAGGATAAAAGACGATAGGCTAACTAGTATTTTATCCTTACCATGGTCGTTTCGAGTTCCGTTCAGGTTTCTGGACGAAGATCACGTTCACAGACTTCCAGGTTAGTAGTAGCCAGCCAAATGCGAGGCTGATCCTTTGGAGTCTGTATGATTTTGGTGCTAGGTCCTCTATTTCCTGCTGCAGTAGAGCAAAAAATATTCCGTCTGGTCCAGACGATTTGTAAGGATTGAACAGTTAATTGTCCATACTACTTTTGGGTATGTTGAAATTTGCTTTGTCACTTGTCAGTCAGATCCCAGTTCATCCTTAGTTGGACGATGGCCGAAATTCAACCGCTGGGATTTGTGGCAATGGTGAATCCTGGAAAATGGGTATTGGACAACAGCTCTTTTTTAGCATTTAAGCAACATCCAGTGAGTTTTCAGAGAGATCCCACTGGGTCTATGAGGTTTTTCAAGAGTATGCTGGCTTTTCTTTCCTTCTATAATTAATTTGTTGAATTCTGGTAGAGTTTATATCCTTCCAATCAACAGTTTTTTCCTCTATGAATAGTTAGCTCGTTTGTTCCGTACTTTTCTCAATTAGACGGTCAACCGAATTTTTGTTCGTTTCTCAATTTATTATATTAATCTCTTGCAGCAATTACATAAACAGCATTGATCAATTCCCAAAAATCGCCAAAAGGACCTTTCATAAATTCTAAATGGTGAAGAAATGCAAGAATCATCTATGGGTCTCAAGAATACTGATTTTAAAAGTTAGAGTGTGAAAAATCCTACACAATAACTGAAATTGCCAACCAAAGCAATAGCAAAATACAATTCGAAACTCTAGCTAAGATGAGACAAGTTGAATTTCGTGATTTGGCACCATGAATACCAGAATTTTATCACGTCTTATATTTTTCACGTGTTAGGTATAGTGACTGGACAAACCATCAATGACAAAAATATCAGAAAGCGACGAAACTTTCTCTTCTTAAACATAAGCGCTATCGAAATTTAAAAAATTCCAAAGAACATGAACATTATTTCCGCCACTATAAATTGAGAGACAAACGGATCTACGTAGTTAAAAACTCCAGAAAGTGAACATAACGTAGTAAAAATTATTCTTTTGGGGACCAAAAACACGTAACAGATTGATCATTGAGCTTGAAAAGTAATATGAATTTTTTTTTCCCCAGAAATATCTGGAACCCCTCAAAGCTCCTGAAAATACAAATCTACTCGATGCCAATCTGGTGGATGAAATTTTCTATCAGGTAATGAACGAGGCCCCAACTTTTTTCTAATCGAAAAACGTATAATCTTTCAATTTCAGATTCCTTTTTTATACAACCACCACCAAACTTTTTTGGCCGAACTGAAGAAGAGACTGGAACAATGGGATGTGAAACAGAAGATAGGCGATGTTTTTTTAGAAATGGTAAGAACGATATGGGCTTTTTTGTTAACTTCTGTTTGCTGTGGTTTGGTCATTTCTAAGGAAATTTGGCATTATATAATTATTGGATCCACTGAAAGATAGTTCATTAAAACGTACAATTTTTGAAACCAAGAAATAATTGATGATTTTAGATGAATTGAATTTTGGTAAAAGTGAAACTTTCGGACTCTGCCTTTTGTTATCACCTTTACGATAATGCTGTTAATAGTCACCTCAGATCATCGATCACATAATTTCTTGACTACTTACTCTATGATTATTCTTTTTTTTTGCAGTTCTCCAAATCTATAGTGATAGACAGTTATACAAATTATGTAAACAACTGGAAAAGAGCAAGGGAAATTCTAAAAAATGCCCAGCAATCCAAACCAGCATTTAGTAGATTTCTAGAGGTAAGAAAATTTTGTTATTATAACAAAAATTAAACCAACTATTACAACAGAAGCAATATATAAGGTGTGTATTAATTGAATGCTTCAGGGTTCAGGGTGTTGAAATTCAACAAAAAAATATGTTTTCCCGAATATCTCTGAAAATACTTTTTTTTTTTGGCGCATACCAATAAATTTTTTCCAAGATTTGGGTTTTTCATCAGTGGCGTCCCAATTAACATTCCCTGGAATATTTTTGTTCAATAATTCTGATACGCTAAATAAATATAATTTTTATGATTTTTCTCTATCTACTCATAAAAATGGTTCCAGGATGGTTCGATTAAAAAAAAATTCATTTTATTCCTTACGAGAATTTTTTACCAAATCCCAGTGACTTATATTTTTGAATCGAAAACTGTCTGCCGGATGAAAAAAGTCGAAAAACCTTACCAATGAGAAGATATAAAATACAAATGATAAAACAGTGGCCTATCATTATTCTGATTATTTGTATCTTTTCCGCGTTTACTATATTTGGATTTATTGTCAGCATTGCAAATTTTATTTGCGAAGTAGTTTGTCCATCTCTTATGAATAGCTGCCTTGCGCTGCTTCATTTCAAGAGAAAAAATAAGGATCAGCTACTTGAAAGGTCGTGAATCGTTGAAATAATTCTCATAAATATTTGCCCTCATTGATAATATCATTTTATTACCAGACATTGCTAGTTTTTTAATTACGATAGGCGTGGCCTGGGCGGATAGAGACTGGCTATTATTATTATTCGTCGTGGCGCTCCAGAGAAACTTACAGATTTTTGGTGGCGTATTCACTTTTAAGCTGTAGGAAAACATACAGCACCACCCCGGGTGGTCGGCGCGAACTCCAAGCAAGCACCAGAAGTCGGGATTGGCATCTAGACAATTTACATCGCCTATCGACTCCAATGGAATTGAGAAAAAATTTCTCATTCCCAGGATTAGAACCCGGCCAAATGCAAGTAAAAGTTCTCAAGGCCGGCATCTGACCGCCTCGCTATCGACCAAAATTAATAATGGAATCCAAAGCCTCTATGGTTTCTAACAACCTCCGGTACTTTGTGACATAATTATACAGACCTATTGAGTTTTACACAGTGGCGGTTCCAGGCAGAGACACAGGGGGGCGGTATGCCCCTCTAGCTTTTTGCAAAACGTCGTTCTTGCCGTGGTGACGTGCGGGTTAAGCGCTTGCTTCCTAATCCAATCATCTGTAGGCGTAGGGGTTTGAACCGTAGCACACGTTTAAAAAAGTGAGGGCTACTTCCCTAGCTGGTACAAGTTTCTCGGATCCTCCTGAGGGTGCAGCCGGTTGACGTATAGAAAAAATTAAGGTTCAAGGAAAACAACTACAATAATTTCAAAGACCTATTGAGTTGAACATAGTGGCGGCACCATGAAAAGACACAGAGGGCAGTATGCCTCTACCACCCTTTGCAAAATGTCGTTTTTACCGAATACTCGGCGCCTGGCGATGGTGTGCCTCCTCCTGCCCTTGATTTCTAGAACTGCCATTGGAATCAAAGATCCTAGGATTGTCAGACTTTCTAACAAAATTATCGTCTCGATCTTGTTTCTCGCTGTGCCCATTTTCGAAATTCTTCAATCCTGAGCCGCTGGCACTCGAAAGGCTACCAGCTTTCTAGGAACAGCGTTACAAGGAGAATCGATATTCTATTCAGAACGTGAAAGGGAGGGTGTACATTCAAACACACAATAGCCGACGTGATTAGGGTAACGCAAATGACAAATCAGTAATCTAATCAATCTACCATGAAATGATCGCTTTTCTCTATAATTCAGTATATCGATGGCCAATAAGTAGCTATATTGTAGGACTAGAGTTTCTACTGCGGTTTTTTTTCTGTCTCAGGTGGCAATTTTCTATCGGTAATTGAAATAATATCTGTAATATCAAGCATATTTACGAATACTGACATATTCATAGACGCCAGTACAGGAATTCACAGCGAAGCACGGGGAAATACACAAATGAAATTCCGCAATAATAGTCCGGGAATCATATGAAGTAGAGACATAAAGAAAACCAAACGGGGTCGGATTTTCTACTACAAGGGCATTGATGGTTAGTCACATCAGATCATATATTATTGGGGAGTTCGTTTTCCAGATCATTCCACTACGACCTTTCGAGATTTACTGAGTTACCCTTTGTATTTAGAGAACGTTAGTTGGTCACGTGACTCCCTTTACGCTGGGAACAGCGTTTGAATCGACTAATGAGAACCTTTGCGCAAGCACTCCTAGTGGCTAGCTAGTAGTTATCAATGTTATATTAGTCGCAACTAGTGAATATCCATATCAAGTGAATCACTGAACTTCAAATCAGTTCCTGAAATATATCAAAACAGCCCATAGTCATTCTCGCCAGGCTGCAATAAAGGCTCTGCAAGCATGCGGGTTTACTTCTGCATTAGTTTAGGAGACATACAAAAACCTCAACGACCTAGGAGCACAGAACAGGGCAAAACCTTGTCTGACTACCAGATCACAGCAACGTCTAGGGGAATGAGAGTACAGATGTCATAGCAAGAGCGGGACAGCAACAACTCCTATTGGACCAGAACCAACCTGTGGTGGTGAAATGATGATGGGGCCAATCGACCGCCTATCAAGAGATCGTCTTGAACTGAGCTGGAAATCTCTAAGGAAGATAGAGACGGCTGCAAGGCCCTGCACATGGAGAAACATTTTTCTTTGCCAAGGCTCTACGCAGGTTGTGTGATGAGAAGGACGAAACAGCGTCCCACATATAGTTTCGAAGCAGAAGATTCAGTCCCCCAGGAAAACCTCCCAATGAATCTCCAGGAGTTCATCAGAAGATCTGGAGTACTCACATGACAGCGAGGTGTCAAAAGATTCTACGCAAAACCACTTACATTTTGGAAAATATCCATCAGCTCCGCCTAATATTGTTGATGACACGTATACTCACCTTGGGGTTGAACAACGCCATTTCCAAGAGGCAACTACTTTTAAAAACTCTTTCCGCGGCAAGTATCAGCACAAACTCCAACAGATCTGGTCATCAGAACTGAAAAATGCCTTGCATCCTAAATCGTCATCGTTATACATCCCCAGACAACGAGGAGGCTGTGGACTTTTGAGTTTGTAGTGAATATATAACAGAATGGTTCTGGATGGAGCATGTTCAGTAGGTAGGATTCCAGATCCCCTCCTCTGCATGGTCTGGGATCACGGACGTGGGGAGAGTGTTTATTGGGGTTAATGACACACCAGCGCGCCCTCCAGATGTATCGGGGCACTGAAGACAAGGCCTGACTGGGAAATTACTGTCAGAACTCCTCACTGGACATGCCCCATTGAAACCGACCTTCAAACTAGAGTAACATTCGATCTAGAATGGTGATTAACCTAGAGTGAATGTAGTATAAACTTGGTCGTCAATGAATCCAAACTGATTGATATAGGGATTGATGTTAAAGTATCAAATGCTCAGTTGATGAGAATGAGCCTTCTCGGCTGTAGTGCCATCGATGTTACAGAAGTAAAGCAAAGTGCATGCAGAAGTCTTCCTTGCTAGGAACTTTTTATATCCATACACCTTGTATATAACGAATATTCCAATCACAAATAAAACATTTCTCTTCATTTCAGGTAACAGCCAGGCTCCACGCTGGGAAGCTGGCGCTCGATTCGCTTTTGATAAAACCCATACAAAAATTCCCGAAATACGAACTCCTCCTCCAAAGGCTGATCAAACATACCGACGAGAACCATCCCGACCACAGCCTTCTTCTAGCAGCCCAACACCAAGTGCACGAGCAATTACTGAAAATCAACTGCACTGAAAAAGAAGCCTTAGAACTGGACCAGTTGCGCGAATTGGAAGGACTCATAGACGGTCTGATGGAACTAGCTACTCCAGAAAGGCAGTACCTCAGGCACGACTCCGTCACCATGGCGCATGGCGGAGGACCGCGAAAGGACAGGGCATTGTTTCTTTTCTCGGACCTGCTCCTGATCACGGGAATCAAGAGGAAAGGAGGAACGATACGGAGGCCCGTAACGGGCCAAGGCAGCGTCACCAGCACATTAGAAGCAAACAAGTACAAATTATTGATGAGAGTGCCGTTGGAAGATATCGAGATTATCAAGTCCAAGGACGATAACTTGAGGCAAATCATGATAGAGGTTGATAACTTGACCGAAGACATATCTGTATTGAACCAGGTGAGCGAATTAGCATGGTCGTTACGTTGCAATCACGTGCAATTAGATGAAGTGTTGAAAGAGATGGCGGCAACATTGAATAAGCAGCTGGCTGAGCAGCAGAATAGCGACTCGCAATTGTCTTGTCTGGAACTGACGATCTCAACAACGTAAGTGTATTGAAGGAAATATCAGATTATAGTCCAATTTATATAGTTTGGTTGGAGGCTCATTCTGAGTTTGTCAAAGCTCCTATTCAAAAGGTCATTAACATTAAAGGTAAAAGATGTAGTTTCCAGTTTATAAAATCTATAAGACCGTTAGTTTGAAAAGTCTGTGGTATCCAAAAATAAACCACAAAGGTAAAAAGAGGTTGAAACTCGTTGAATGCTCCAACAGATCCAGTTTATCTTGAAATTTCGCCAAAGATGTAGGAGAAGTTTCACTTACAACTCATTTCATTTTGCAAATAAGAACGATTGAATCCTAGCCACGTCGATAAAAAAAAGCCTATATATTCTTCAACATGCCGGCTAAAAATTCCACCTTGGGTCCATTTACAAAACTAACTATCAGACGGATTTTTTTGGTCCAGTGGATCTGACGCAATACCGTCATATCCATTTTTCCTAAGGTATTCAACCTCTCTTGAGATTTGCGAAAGTACAACCAATCTATACTCTTTCTGTCTGTTCTATTCAAGGTCACGCAAGACACCATCATAAAATTCCAGGAATTATGGACAATTAGCCATATGGTTCCTGTGTCATTTGATTTTTTTGCTGACTGGTTTCAGCTTGGAACACTGTGGTGCTTTCTTTGAAGCACATGTGAACCAGATTATATTTCTAGATGATAGTGATTATATTCCCGATCATTCCAATTGAGCTTTGTTTTGAACAGTTTTTCTAATGAGTATTGGAGTATCGTAGTCTGATACCATTTCTTCTTCGGCATCTTTCCATTTCTTTTTTAGATCTCCGTTGCTCGCACAAACTCTGCTTTGAAAGTTTCTGTCCTAAAAACCTTGGTGATTCCTAAAAAAACGAGGAAAAACCCGTTGACTTCATCTAGAGTGCTAAGTTTGTAATTGGTCTTTTCGATTACAAGTTTGTACCTGTATGAACTTGTTCTCTCCTCTTCCTTGACTTTGATGTATTATAGTGGTGAAAGGTTTAGGATAATTTCCATAGCAGAATTTGGAGTACTATTCATAGCACCCATGATTCACCTACATGCAAGCCTCTAGAATTTTCCTAGGTTGTTCTTTGACTGCCTCTGTTTCATTTTAGGCTACCACAAAAGTGAGTCATATGTGATTCTGGGTCCTGTAATCGTAAATAGCCAGTGCATGACTTTGGGTCTCTTTTCCCATAGTTTTTCCAAAGCTTTCTGGTCCAGGCGATTTTTATGTGTTGAAAAAGATCATTGCCCATACAAGATTCTGGTGCTTTCAGTCGGAGGCTGATGAGAATTTTATCACTAGGATTTGTGACAATGGTAGATCTTGGAAAATGTGTATCGAGAAGCATCTCAATTGTCTCTTTCCATTATTCATGCAGCCTCCAGTCATATAGGGAAACATAGAGAGATATGGAGAGCGGGATAACAGTTGCTTGGGTTTACTTTGGCTCGGAAGCTGTGAACTAGAAATAAGGTGCCAGAATAGAGATATTTTCGACACGGAACATAGGCAGTGCCAGAAAAGACTCGTCAGATAAAATGCGGCCAATAGCGAGCTGGTGAGAGATGATCTGAAACAATCACTGTCGATGGGAGTGACGCTTGAATGTTATTGCCCAATGAACCAAAGTACAATTTCTAATTTCAACAACAAAAGTCAATTTCATGTCGGGGACTTGAAAATACACTATAATTTCAATAACAATAACCAAGATAATTCTTTTTTTTAAGCCAGGTGTGGAAGTCGATTACTATATACTACAAAAATGAGTTAACTGTAAAACCTGTTCATGAAAAATTTTCTAGAAGCCAGTTCTGAGAATATCCATTATTCCATTAACGCAAATTGGCACATTAGTCAATTCCAAACCACAAATAGATAAATATTCATTACATTTCATTGCATATGAATTATTTATGTGCATTGCCAATCAAGCGATGCAGAAAATCTTAATGGCTTATATTACCATCTCTCGATATCTGTGTTTGCTACTAAATTGAATCAAGTATTAACTTGGAACAAGACACATTTCATGAACAAAAATTTTTCCACAGTAATCCTGTGAATAGTTCAACATAATCAAGATGTAAATTATTTCCTAATGAGACAAATTTAATGGGTGCGGTACTTGGAAATATCGTCAACCATTATTTCTCTCATCAAAAAAATCCATAGAAAAACTTTGAAAATATGTTTCCTTTAGTAACAGTTTTGGGTTGTGAGTTCCTTACCTAAATCACTGCAGTGTCCCAAGTTTCTTGTCTTTCCTGAAAAAAATAAGCTCATTCATTGAAAGTCGGAAACATGAGAACGTCCATTGTAATGTTAAGAATTGAACAACTTCAGATCTAAAATGAGTATAACAAATTTTCTTGAGATTTTGGAGTTATGATAGGTGGCATTCAAATCTTTCCATTTTGACTGTTGCACAGTTTATTATTCAGAAACATCAGAAAGTCCATTATAACGTTAAGAACTGTATAAATATAGATATAACATGAGTATTACAAATGTTGGATCCGTTTCCATTTCAAATATTGCATGCTCTATAATTCAGAAACATCAGAACGTCCATTATAACGTAACATGATATAACATGAGCATAACACATTTTCTTGGGCTTAAAGATTTGAAAATTATACTCATATACGCACTGCGCCAAAATCAATAAACGAGCTGCGAAACATTGATAGTAATCTAAATGGCCAATTTCCTCCAAATACAAGAGACATTTTTTTATATTCAGTAAGATTGGTATATTTTGGCCACTAATGATGGTGATACGTAATATGAAAGGGTACTTATTGATCAATTCCTTTTGTTACAGAAGTGGTTCTGAAAATGTTTCCATAATATTTTCCAAATCAGAGAAAAGAACGTCTTGGGAAGAATCACTGAACGAAGCCAAACAAAAACTAGGTAAATATATATAAAACCATAATAATTGATGATTACTCAAAGAATACCAGATGATACAAAACAGCTTTCTGTACTTGTATACCCCATTAAAAATTGTTGTTTTCAGTAGCCCCTCTGAAGAATCAATTATCACGACGGAACTACTTGATTTTCCTATATATCCTTCCTTTTCTAGCCATGTCAAGTGACAGGAGACAAAGTCCCGAACTGCTGGCCACAGTACCGATAAGGAAAACGCGAGCAGGTTTACAGTTCACATGTGCAGCTCCAACGTTGGGTGAAAATGGCCGCGATGTATGGGTATGCAACAGCGATGGGTACGTCGGACAAGTTTGCGTCCTCAGTCTTACACCAGAGCCTACTGTAACTTCATGCAATGGGGTTTGCAATGCCAGGATCCTCTGTATAGCCTCAGTACCTGGCATCAATAATGGGTAAGTTCAGCTCCGCAGTAGAGAACATTCAGAAGACATCTGGTGAATAGTTTCATACAGTAATGGTAATGGTAGGTAGGGATGGTGACTGATGCGCTGCGACCTAATTAGATCTATTGTGCCCCATCTTCTTCTGATATTTCAAGGTGTTCTCGTCTACACCAGCCCCTCAAGCCCCAATTCCTTGAGGATTTTGAGGGAGTCTCTTCGTGGTATTTCTCCCACAGTCAGCTGGTATGATCCTAGTATATTCAATCTCTTGTGATGTACAGCATAACACTCCATCAATATATGGTATGGTGTTTCTGGATGTTCCCCACAGAATCTGCAGGTGCTGTCCTCCTCTAAGCCTAGCTTCCTTAGGTGTTCTTTGAGTCTGCAGTGCCCCGTCAGAAATCTCGTGATTGTCTTCAGACTAGTTTTGCTGAGGTTACTCAGTGTCTTCGATCTTGCTCGGTTGAAGTTGCCGAGGACATCTTTGGCCTGCCTTAGCCCCGGAAGTCTTTGCCAATATGTTGCTCTCATTGCTTTTTCAGTTTTATTGAGTTCTTCCTGAAAGTAAGATTGTCCCAGTCCGCAGAATGGTTCTGGCCCGATCAGTGGCGTTGGTGCTCCTTTTTGTGCCAGGGTATCTGCTTGTTCATTGTCCTCCACTCCGACGTGCCCCGGCACCCAGAGGAGGATCACCTTGTTGTTCCTGTCTAGATCATTAAGTTTGTCTAGGCATTTCCAGACCATCTTTGAGTTGATGTTATATGAGCTCAACGTTTTGATGGCTGCTTGACTATCGGAGAGGATTGCGATTTCCTTGTTCGGGTATCTCCTGTCGATGTTGAATTGAATGCATCTTTCTATTGCTTTGTGATAGTATGGAAATGCATTAATATCTTCTGTATTAATGAATAATAGACTGAAAGAAGAGGCTTTGGACATTGCTATCTTAAGCAATTATTCCATAATAAGGCTAACCATAATATTTTCAATATCGTTGCCGGATATCAGTAACATTTTTTCACGATTACTCATCAGAAAAATATAATAGATTATTCCTTTTTAATCTCCTCCACATCCAATTGTGGGTAGCTATTGGAACTGAAAATTTCCCTTTCGCATACATTCTGAACAGTTAAACAATTAATTAGCCGTTTGTGTGGCTATTATTTTGTTTAATTGATAAATAATCAATATCATTGATCAGAGTATGTTCTGACACCGTTATTTCTATGATTTGGGGGCATTTTCATTCTAAAAAAACAAGATTATAACTCTCAATGAAGGAAAAATTATTTTTCTACCAACTAAAGCTGAGCTACATTTTTTTTATAAAAATATGATTGCAGTATGCATATTGCATACTGCTCGTTCATTTATCTGTTCATCCGAAGGCCATTGAAAAAACTATCAACATCGAACTAAAATATCAAAATATCTCGAACGCTTGAAAATTTTGAACGAGTGATAATTTGGTTTTCGTCGCCAGAATTCAAATGGTCAGATTGCCAAAAGTGCCTGTCGTAAACTTGTCTTTTTACTTCGTGCCAAGAGTTACTACCGCGTCATCTTCCTATAATTTACGAGGTACATACAAATCCAATCTGTTCTGAAAAGCTGTCGTCACACAGGGAGTTCGTAAAGGCTGGCATCAATAACTGAAGATTAAAACTTGAACTAAACAGCCCATTATTGTTTTATACCATATTCAGTAATCAGTGAAGAGGGAAAAATTTCGAGAAAATGCAAAAACAATCTGCGAGAATATTTTCAAGTGCAATAGTTTCAGTTATTCCTGTCGGTCAATATTCGTTCAACTGAGTATTATGCCTCAACTATCACTGATTACTTGAAAACAAAACCAAGTCCTCCCAACTTTTACGTACAATTATTTTTTTTGCGAGCCTTCGCTTCATCTATCTTCAACTGTTCTTGAGTAGAAAAGTTCATCTAGAGGTGATAGCGGTAATTTCTCGTCATTTTTATTCGAAATTAGTCTATCAATTTTCGTAAAACTCAACCTTTTTTGTATACGCTCACCGGACTTGAAACCAATTCCGAGTCCATTGAATATTCCAATGGCTTTTATCGCAATCTATGCAACTTAGAGTTGAATGTGCGTGAGAATTTCTGACATTTCATCAATTTTTTGTGCTAAACCATGTATCTGAGGAAACACAAATCATATATTACCGGAATCAACATTGAAATTTGCGTATGTAGTGCGAATTCCATGCGGTTCTGATGATTTTGTATTTTTCATGATTTTTAGAGTCCCTTTATTTGACAAATTTTAATTTTTCCGCCGATGTACTTGATATCCCCAGAGTATACTGATTTCAGCATTCTGAATCGATTGGCGTTCGTATAATTAGTCTATCTTCAACAGTTCTCAAGTTGAAAAGTTCATCTGGAGGTGAGAGCGTTAATTTCCCGCCAATTATTTTTTTCTTAATTTTTTAATCCATGTCTGTTAAATTCACCCTTTTTTGTATATGCTCACCGAATTTGAAACCGATTCCAAGTCAATTGAAGATTTAATAGGCTTTAAGCGGAACCTCTACATTTTCAAGTTGATCGTGCATGGGAATTCCTGACATTTTATTCCTATTTTGTGCTGAACCGTGTAGTTGAGGCAGACACAAATCATATATTATCGGAATCTGCATGAAATTTTGCGTATGTAGTGAGAATTCCAAGTGAATTTGAAGATTTTGTATTAGTATGATTTTTAGGGGTCTACCCCTTAGAACTTTTTTCGACTAATTTTCATTTTTCCTCTTATGAACTCGATATCTACAGAGTATACTAATTTCATCATTCTGAATCGATTGGCGTTCGCAGAATTCTTCTATCTTCAACCGTTTCCAAGTTGAAAAAGTTCATCTGGAGGTGATAGCGGTTATATCCCGCCAATTGGTTTGTTTATAATTTTCCTATATATGTCTTTGAAATTCACACTTTTTTGTGTATGCCCACCAAATTTGAAACCGATTCCAATTCAATTGAAGTTTTAATAGATTAAAACGGAACCTCTACATTTTCGAGTTGATCGTGCGTGAGAATTTCTGACATTTCAATCTCATTTTGTGCTGAACCGTGTAGATGAGTAGACAAAAATCATATATTTCCTTGAATCAGCATGAAATTCTGCGTATATACTGCCAATTCCATGTGAATCTGATGATTCTGTATTTTTCATGATTTTTACGGGTCTACCCCTTAGGACTTTTCTCGACTAATTCTTATTTTCCGCCGATGAACTCAATATCTAGGGAATATACTAATTTGATCATTCTGGATCGATTGGCGTTCGCAGAATTGGTCTATCTTCAACCGTTCTGGAGTTGAAAAATTCATCTGGAAGTGAGAGCGGTAATATCCCGCCAATTGTTTTTTTTTTTCAGAATTTTTCAATCCATGTCAGTAAAATTCACCTTTTTGCTCACCAAATTTGAAACCGATTTCAAGTCAATTGAAGATTTAATAGGCGTTTAAAGGAACCATTTTTTCCTTTTTTGTGCTAAATCGTGTAGTCTTCCACTTCAGAAATCATCTTCGATAATGTGTTCCTGGATATTTTTTCATATAGACCAGGAGCTGGTGATAGGTGACGTTCTCCCATTTACACTGCATGCCTTTTTAAGGTTTGATAATCAACCCCAAATTATGAAAAATAGTAATCAACCCTATATTATGAAAAATAGACGGGTTCATGGCCGCCGCACGTGTGCACTTCATAAGGAAAAGCGTTTTTCTTTTTGTGGAGAATTTTCGTGTTCTTCCGCGATATTATACTGCCTGCCGTTGTAATATACGGAAGTTCAAACAAATTGAAACGCTACTAATTAATGGCATGCAATCCGCAGCGGCCGAAAGGGAACTTCCGTGTTTTCAAACTGCATGCCGATGTAAAGAATTGAAGTTTCAGTAATAAAAACACTCTGGATAAATTGGCATGCGCCCCTCGTCTGACCAACGGTGGAAAATTGCAGGAAAACTGTGTAAATATTTAATACAGGTTTTACGTGATTCCAAACTGCATGCCATCAGAAAGATACGTCATTTGTAAAATTAATTAATAGTAGGTATTTTGGCGTGCACACCAGGATTTCGCAAAATTGTGGCATGCATGAAACACTGTGAAAATTTATGTGACTTTGTTTTGCGGAATCCTGGTGTGCATGCCAAATTACCTACTATTAATTAATTTTACAAATGACGATTCTTTCTGATGGCATGCAGTTACGTAAAACCTTTATTGAATTTTTACACAGTTTTCCTGCAATTTTCCACCGTTGGTCAGACGAGGAGCGCATGCCAATTTTTCCAGAGTGTTTTTATTACTGAAAATTCAATTCTTTACATTGGCATGCAATTTGAAAGTTCCCTTCAATTTTTTTCAGTTTATTGTAACGCTTTGAACCCTTTCGGCCGCTGCGAATTTCATGCCATTTATTAGTAGCGTTTCAATTTGTTTGAACTTCCGTATATTACAACGGCAGGCAGTATAATATCGCGGAAGAACACGAAAATTCTCCACAAAAAAATCGCTTTTCCTTATGGAGTGCACACGGGGGGGGGCAGGAACCCGTCTATTTTTCATATTTTGGGGTTAATTTTCATGCAGTATCAAATGGGAGAACGTCACCTGTCACCAGCTCCTGGTCTAATAGAGACCATAGCGACGAGGGCAATAACCCTTCCGTATTTCTCAGGTTTTAGGTACTATTTTTACTTAAGAGTAACAATGCATACATATTTGACAAACCCACCAAGCAGTAATAAATGAGGAAAGCAGTTGTTTCATGTCAGATATTACACCCATTTTATAACACGCAGAACTATTGGAGAGAGCATATTCTTTTGTCACTTGAGCTCCACGTCCGTATCCTTTCCATCCTATTCGTAACATGGTAATCAACATTTCATTAATTTTCAGATCTCCAAACAGGTCGTCCAGAACGAGGGTTGAACCTGAAGAAACGAAAACAATGCATTTTGATAGCAGTTCATCGAGCGAAGATGAAGACAACTGTGATAGTGAAGTTAACGAAGAACCCCAAAAATTCCTAGATGCCGAAACATGTAGCATCGATACCGATGAAACAGATAACCAACAATCGACCATGTGGCTTGGAACTGAAGATGGCTGTATACACGTTTACAATTGTTGCGATAATATTAGGATAAAAAAGAACAAAGTCAAATTGCAGCTTGGAGCTTCAATATTATGTATAATGTGAGTTTTATTAAGTACTAATGCGGAGTTGATTGAACGATAGTTGACAATATGAACAATACCTACTTGATCACACCGAATTGAATACATTCAATATTCTTTCATTTGTTTCAGATATCTAGATAACAGAGTTTTTGTATCACTCGCAAATGGAGATATCATCGTGTACGAAAGAGATTCATGTGAGTAATTTCCTCTTCAACTCAAGTAAAGGAACAACTCGAAAATTTATTTATAGAACGGTTCAATAACCACAACTCGAGCATTAAACAAGTTTTAATTATACAACGTATCCTTCCACGTGTTTTTGCACACTGCACTCGCATTTTGAAACAGCTGATAGGTACTTTCTTTGCATTTAATTCAGCACTACTAGATACACCCACTGCTCGTATACCGATGTTTTGATCGAATTTTCAATGACATAATCAACAACGTAACGTTGAAGAATTATCTGTGCCAAAATCGCATTCTACTGAGAATTATGATGTTCTTGGCATCGATTTAACTGTTAGTGTTTTTATGCGCCCATCAGGTTTTTACGAACTCAATCATGTTAACAAGCCTGTATGGCGATACATTTAGTATAATACGTTGTATACGACCAGAATCTGAGAAGGAGGGTCCAGTTAAACTAAATGTGTCAATTGGACATTCAAAAATAAATAAATGTGATTTATGAATAGTCAGTTCTATAAATATCGTCTTCATAACAATAAAAAAACTCATAAACTAAGGTATTTTGAAGATTTAAGGAAAGAAAACATTCACTTTTCAAGATGTGACTGTTATGTGATAGTCGCACTAACTTTCTGCTTGAATCCCACGTGTAAAGAGCAATTATCCTACGAACTCTATTTCGAAAGAGGCTTACAGCGCCAAAAAATGATCAAAACTCGTCAAGGGACCTCGCAGATCTCACTCGTATTGATCCTTCGTCAACGCTCTGGGAAAAAACTTTACTTCCAGCTTCCAGCTAAATTTCCTCCTAACCAAGGAAGTTGGAAGAACACCAGGAAGCCAATATATTTGCCAATATGTTTGCTGATAATTCTACCCTGGATTTATTGGGGAAACAACTCCACAATATCACTCCAATTGACAATAGAATGCCCAAGATAATCATAAGATGTATTTTCCTGGGCCTCACCACCAACAGAGCTAGTGGATCTGATAAAATTCTGCCAATGGTTCTCAAGAAATGTGCTCCAGAACTAACTAAGTACAGTTATTCAACCTCTCTTGGATTTGGGGGATGTTTTCGTCCAACTGAAAAATTGCAAGTGTACAATTTCCAAAAAAAAGGAGATACGACCTACCCAGCCACTATATCTCAAAGGTCATGAAAGAGGGCAATAAAGTGGTGACCGCTTGCTCATATTTACAATTGTTGCGATTATTACATTCTGAACATCCATGAAAAGAAGGATAAGGGACTCTGAGCAATCGAATTTACTTATATCACTGCTGACGTTTATTTGGAAAAAAGTTACAGAACTTTATTCCACTACGGAACTGGTGCGTCATTTGTCAGATTGTGATTAAAAAAAAAAACAAGTAGTGAATCAGTATTAATATTTTACGAATAATAGTACTGGATCTGACATCTATGAACAAACATCGTGGCTATAGATAGAGATGATAAAGTAGACTACAATCAAATCGTCCAATCAATTACAGTGTTCTGTTAAGGCTGAAACACAACGGAAGTATTATGTTTTTAGTTTTAATTTTCAGAATTTTGGATATTTTTTACGCGAAACTATCATTGCCATTATTATTCTGATCACGCCTCATAAATAATCTTGTTGATAAAATTCAAGCTTTATTTTTCAATTCTGTTTTGCATCTTGTTTTATTTGTAAAATTGATATTCAAAATCCCAAAACTTAAAACTTATTACATAAAACTTCTATTGTGTCTACGGCTTTACAGTTACAACTTCTGGTCTTATGATCACAAGATTTTCTATTGTCTTCCCAAATATAGAGTTACTGGAAATAATCATCCTCAATAATAAAAACGATACGATAAATCGTATGACATTTTTGTACCATTCATGTATGGAATTATAGGTAGGATAATGGTTATTATTATTGTTTTTGCATTATTTGTAACTTTGGGTTCACATAAAAGATGATAATAATAATAATAATAAACCAAGATAAATAAATGTTTTCCTGGAGAGTACCAATTATTTCATTCCATATGAGTTAATTGAATAATATACGATACAAAAGCTAAGAAGCCGTGACAGTGGAACTGACTAACGTTCATAATCAACTCAGTGGAATAAATATACGACAGCAAGAGAATGACCAGTGTGTGGATCAAATTTGATGATTTGATAACCCAAACATTATCTGCTTCAGGTACAGGTGTGACATGCTCCTTACTTTGAAAATAAGTTTTATCCGCTGTAATCTACATGCGGAAATACCAGATATTTCAGACTTTTCAGAATGTCAAGGTCCAACGCGATTACATACTTTGTTCAGATTCAGAAGTAGTCTTTAGTTTGGAGCAAAAATGAGTTGGAGAAATGTGGTTGATTGCTTCCCTGATTTCAGTCTATCACCAAAAAGGTCGTCAAGCACAAGCTGTCATCATATTGCTAATGATTTATAATTGCGTATACATCAAACAAGACACCTTTCTGATGTCGACAACCAGTATGATACATGGTTTGTTTCTCTTTATCATTATCAATCCCTTCAGAATGGAAGTCGCTTCACTAGAGATATTGTCACACGCTTCTGTATGCACTAGCAGTAAATGACGAATATGCGACTAGAAAGTGGTGTTCTACAAGGTTAATTTCTTATACGCACATCGTTTAGAGCTGGAACTTACACTTAACAAATCTTTTGTCTTGTTCTCCGCCATGTTGACCATGACATATTAAAATCGGTGACAATAGACTCAACATTAGACCAACTTTTTGTGAGTAGAATTCATCTGTAATCAGGAAATGAGGGCACCAATGCATTTTAATGGAGCTACAAATACTCTCTATCAACAGACCATCTTGTGGGTAGAATTCGTAGTTGATTAGCTAGTGGGAATTGGGCTAACCAAATACCACTAGCTCCACTAAAGCACTCGACTTGGCCAAGTTTTTATGTGCTTTCAGTCTCTTCTTCAAAATAAGTGACTGTTCAAGGGATACATTCGCGGTACTTCGTAACTGAAACGAAAATTTTCAAAAGAATTCAATTCAAATTGACTCATTTATTCCTTTCCTCCAGAAGAATATTCCTCGACTAGATAAGATAAATCAAGTCGCGTCCAATGATATAGTTGTTAGTTATAGAAGACTCAATGGACTTTTTGATTTTCAGGTGGAAGTTGGAACATCAGTAGTCCGACGATATGCACAGTGGGATCTTTGAGCTCACCAGTTTCCAAATTGGTTCCCAGCTCGGGAAAATTGTGGTGTGGCTGTGGCAGCAGCGTAAAAATATTCAACACCAATACGCTCGTAACCGAAAACAGTTTCACCGTCAACAACGACAATAACAAGTCAATTACAAGCATAGTGCTATGCGGCAACGGTGTTTGGCTCTCTTTGCAGAATTCTGCGATAGTCAAATGCTACCACAGTGCCACATTCGAACTCCTGTGCGAAATCAATGTTGCTCCTTCTGTCACCAAAATGCTAACGAGTAAGTATCACTATTAGTTTCTTTACTAATTCCATGAAAACGACCATCAGGTATGCAGGGTGTTCCTAAATTCTTAGTCTTTTTTGCGAAGGTGAAGAAAACCCTTTACGGGAACGTTATGAGCCTTACATCTCAAGGTCTACTGTGAGAGTCTCTAGAATCTTCACAATCATCCCGTCTGACTTAGGCCTAGTGGCCCATTGTATCTGACCTCTGTAGTGTGATCACATCAACCACTCCAGTACTTTTGCGCTTCGTACAAGTTTGTACAAGTCCTTTGCTGGGTGAGAACTGTATAATTCTGGACTGCCAGATGGCTGTCCGAACATTGCCTGTCTTTTGCGGTATGGTACAGAGTCATGTCCTGCTTTTCCAGGTTTCGGTTCGAAAGTGAAACCAACGTGCCACCATGGATTTGGTATATACATGTCTCTGAGTATGTGACAGAGTCTGATTTACAGTGCCTCGGAACCATCCTGCGGCATTGCAGGGTAGATCCCGTCTGGTCCCGGTTCGAATGTGCCTATTGCCCATTGAACTTTGTCACGACCTTCATTGCTATGTCTCAGCTTAACCTGGAACCTCTCCAGTTCCTTCGGGTGTCCCCTAGCACGTGTCTGATCTACCTGAGCTGCAGGAAAGTTAACTCTCAGCAGTTCTTCGATTGTATCTTCTCCTGTACTAGTGTACTCCCCTTGTTCATTTTTCAGGGAGTATATTGCTTGTTGTGTATCCTTAGAGAATATTTTCTGAAGTCCGGTACACTCTCGAAAGCCTTCTATTTGTCTGTTGTCTGTTTGTTTCAATAATTAATAGGGGTCGTAAAACTGGCACTGGGGGTATTCTCTCAAAAAGTTGTAAGGACTAAAAATATTTTTTGTTTTCGCCATTTCAGGTTGCGATGACATAATCAGACAGCACAAGGCTGCCTGCTTACGGGTGACAGCTTTGGTGACATGCAAAGACCTCCTCTGGATCGGTACTTCGGCAGGAGTACTGCTCACGATGCCGCTTCCCCATCTGACATCGACGACCTCGAAGTTGACGGCCGTCCCTACCGTAACGGGCGTACCTCACGGCCATACTGGCCACGTGCGGTTTTTGACGTCTGTCGAAATTCCCATCGCCAACGAAGCGCCGCATAGAAACTCATACAAGGCCAAGCAAGATACGAGGAGTAATACGAAGTTGTTAGTCATTTCGGGAGGTGATGGATATGAAGATTTCAGAACTTCGAACTTGTCAGAGGTGGCCGGCAGAGAGGATTCCACGAATCATTTGTTGCTGTGGAATATTTGATCCAAAGGACTTTCACCGCGTGAACGTACTTAATACGAAATTTGGCATATCGAAACTTGAACTGAATACAGGGTATTTCTATAAAATACATTGAAAACCAACATTTATATTTTCTATAACGCTTATAAAGGTCAACTGCTTTATATATATATATGCCCTAGTGAAGTGAACTGAAACCAGTCCGGTACGGGCATATCAAATAACTGTTAAGTAGATTTAAGGAAAAACTTTATCAAATTTTCAGAAATATAAATGATATTCATGTTGTAAATTACATATCAACGGCTGTCTCATTTTGGCGTACATCTGTAGTGTGATAAGAATTTATGCAAAATAACAGAAACTGCAAATTATTTCTTCATATGCCTACGAATAATAGTCAATAAGTGACAAGGGTGAGGGTAGAGAAATACTGCATATGAACTGCACAACTCATTTTACTTTTGATCGCAATATATTATAAACCATGTTCAAAAATTTTTTGGATATCGTGACAAAACAATGACCACTTCGTTGGTTGAAAAGCTTCAAGTAACCGTTTTTCACAAGTGGATCAAACAAAAAGTTACCCAGGAATAGACACGTGAGATCGATTAGGCATCACTTATTTCTTTCCAAATCACAAATCACTGAAGTAATATAAAAATTACATTAAATACAAATAAGCTGATAAGGTGTTTAACCTACAAATCTATTTCAGTCAGCATCTTGACTTCAGATGAGGAAATAATTCAGTATTTGACCAGATGAAGAATTTCTCAGAAAATGTTGTATTTATGAAAACGTCTCTTTCTAGGTTATGTGACATATTTACTTACGACAAATTCATATATTACATTAAAGAAAACTATTATGTATAATATTTTACATTGAATCAAATCATATCCATACCATACTAACCATTTCTTCAATTTAATCATTATTCCTGAGTGGAAAGTATGACACGAAACTCAGATAATGGTTTATGAGGTTTATCTCATTCGTTGTTTTGGAATGAGAGGTTAATGTACATTCTGAAATCATTTTTACATTCACTGAATGAAGGTAACATCTCCATGTCTTCAAATTACGAGATTTTCTATTGTCTTGCCGAAGAATTATTCGAAATATTCACCCTCAATAATAAAATGACACGATGAATTAGATGATAATTTTATACCTGTCATGAATAAACTTATTCATTGTCTTCAAGTAAAATTTCCCTAAAAAATAGTACTATTGGGTTATTATATAGTCTTAACACATTTAGTATTGTTTTTGCATAATGTGTAACTTTGGGGTTACATGAAACATAATTTTCAGTGAACCATGATGAACAAACATGGAACTGGTGTTTTATTTGAACTGTTGGAGGTTGTATACCAAACAATAGGTATGGAACAGGTTGACTAACAGCCCCTCTATGTTGAGGAAGACACGGTTCACATTCATTTTTCTGCCAACAGACCCATGCGAGCAACCCGCAGAAGTCTTTGATACTTTGACATAATATTTGGATACTTTCAATAAGTGAAATCAATCTTCATCTTCATCGACTATATCTTCGTTCAAAAAGTATCACATCATGTGAATGACGTTCACATAATTTTTCATTTTTCCATATGACTTACTTCTTCCATTCTTCACACCCAAGAGCATGAAAATAAAATGAGAAATATCTTTTGAAAAGTTGTAATTCAGATATACTTATTAACTTATTAACGCAAAATGAACTACAGTGACTGTGAAGAGTGCGTGAGAATAATTTTCAAGCACCCCAATGACATTTGTATGAAAGAGACTTTTTATAGAAAAATCCTGTATGTTCGCGTGATACTTGCATTTCTGTAAAATGTGTGATAGTACTTATAGGAATTTGTAAATGGATTAAAGATTATCAAGGTGGTAATGTTTACTATTTGTTAAAATTAATTTTTGTGTCTAACATGATTGTTCCTACTGTAATATTGTTGCTATGTTTGTGAATATTGATATGTGAATTAAAGATGATATTCCGCCGAAAACGCTGTCATGGGACTAACTGATAAAACTCATATACTTTTTCTCGAACTATTTGATACAAAATAATCCAAGTCAATATTGTTTTTATAACGTATTGATCGATTCAGTCATTAAATATATACAATGAAAAATAATTACTTTGTGAATAAATTGTATATATTGCTCAAAATCAAAAAATCAATATGATCGTCGTTTTTCACATAATAATCGTTATGGAATATATTTATTTATTTAAATTTATTTGACGAGTTTTATTTTATGTTATTTATATCGAATAATTATGTTGCGATACAAAAGTTCGACGATAACCAAGTGAGTCTAAGATTTGAATCGAGATGTTCTGCTACTATATCTATACCATGCTTCATCAATAGCCAACAATCAATTGTATTTTTTTATCCAAAAATAAAAAAGTTAATAAATTATACAACTAAATACATAGATATAATGCACACATTTATGTGTATATGGACATACGTATATTCACTAATTAAACACGACTGTGTGCTATTAAATATAATAATAAAATACACATTATAATTTGAAAACAGTGAACAGAGATACAGCGTAACTTATTTAAAATGGAATATCCTTAGAAAACTTATTTTTCCACCGATTGCAATAATTTTTTTTATTAGTTAGAGATTCAAAAATCCACTAGGGCACCAGTTCAATTTTCAGGGCCACCAATTTTTATTGTTCAATGCAAAAAATTCTAAAAAGTTACAAGCGATTTTTTCAGATGAAATTTGACATCACTGGAGTGACGACATTTAGAAATGGTATTATGTCAAAATTACGTTGAAATACGTCCCTCAAAATAAGTATAGAGGAATGAAATTTGAAAATGTGTCTTTCAATAAACCTCTTAAATTTTAGAACTTATATCAAACTTCTGATTACACCACTGGATCAAGGATGATTTGAAATATCACAGATCAGAGTTTCATCAGAATATTTTTATAAATAAACAAATTACGAGAGAAAACAATTTGAAAAACATGTTTTTAATGAAATTGTAGGAAAATTCCATTCGATTTTATATAGTGTTCTTATTTATGAAAAGTTTTCGACAGAATTCTGATCAGTGACATTTTGGGACATCCTGAATTCAGTGGAAATTGAAGTGGTTGATTAAACGACATGTCTTTAAAAAAATTTCCCCCCATGGTTTTATTATTAATGGACTATTCCAACTGAATGTTGACATACATCTTGAAATTTCATTAATTAATGTAGTAAATTAAAAGAAAAAATGCAATTTTTTTTTTCGATATTTGACATTGAAAAATAAGAATAGTGTTATCACCGAAAATGCAGATTCATTCATTGAATCTGGGTCCTAGTGGACTTTTCCGAAGTCTACCAATAATAAAAATTCATTCTAATCGACTGAAATTTTGTTAATAGTGGTGTTTTTATTTTAATGGTCATAATGAGCCCTTGCAGAAAGCTATAATGAGGGTCTTGGACTCGGATCTGTTTAAAAATGTTAGGTAAGTGATAAAAAAAGTGTATTTTATATGATTTTGTTATTGTGATCGAATATTCACTCATCCAACGTTTTTTCACTAACAATCTCCAGCAGTGGGTGTTGGTGATGATAACGATAGGTACCTTTCTTTTTCCCTCTCTTGGGTTCTATAGGCGTAGGAAAAGGGTACTACCGATTGTTATCGTTGCAAATAACAATTCATACTGCCGAATCTCATGGTGAACAGCTTTTATAGACAAAAACCGGAAAGGGGTGTTTGCCCAGAACTATGCTGACGATATCGTGAACGTAAGTACATGGGGGGCCACTTTGATAACCTCCAAAAAACTAAGGTTGTTCCTTTTATCAGAAAATTTGACTCGGAGACCAACAGAGCTCTCCAAATCGTTGTAAGTCCTACAGGGTTATGATAAAGTAATGCACAAAATTCATAAAACGATCACTTTTGAAAACAATGCAAAAACACGTGTTCTTTTTATTCCGCATCTTTTGACATAAGTTACAAAAATAACACGTCAAAGTTGTCAATGTTATGACGTTATCAACAAATTTTTTTAATAGGAAGCTAAGATTTTTATCACATTATGTGATAGAGCTTGTGTTTGTACACAAGGGAAAAATAGTTGCAGTAGGGCTCACATAAGAAAAAAAACGAGAAAATGAATAAAAAACGAAATAAACGTAAGTTTCATAATAACTTTTCAATTAACTAAACAGTCCATCAAACCAAAACTATTTCTTACAGGAATTGTTCAAACTGTGTCCCGTTTACTAACTGACATATGCCAAGACGATGGTAGACCGCATTTATAGAGTTTTCGATCATCTGCGGAGTTATACGAGTCATTTCGTGTCTAATTCTTTCCATTAAGTCTTCTAAATTGTCTGGCCGGTTAATGTAGACACGACTTTTCAAATGTCCCCACAGAAAAAATCAAGGGAGGTTAAATCAGGTGACCTAGGTGGTCACTCTATTGGTCCACGTCTTCCAATCCACCGTCCTTCAAACTGGTTATCCAGAAACCTTCGAACAGTATGACCATAATTTGGTGGTACGCCATCTTGTTGGAACCAAATACTGGGATCCAAGTTGTCCCCATTATTTAGATCCGGAAATGCCGCAAGTACGTCCGGAAGCACTGCCATACGAAGATGTTCCAAATATCGTTCAGCTGTTAAATTCCCGCGAAAGTAATAAGGACCAATAAATCTTCCCCGGACGATTCCTACCCAAACATTAATTTTTTGGGGACGCTGGGTGTGTTTTGTCTGCATCCAGTGGGGATTTTCCCGAGCCCAGTAGCGAGAATTGTGTCGATTTACAGAACCACTTAGACAAAACGTTGCCTCATCGGAAAATACTACATTATTAAGATAATTTGGATTTTCGTCACAATGACGCATGAAGATTTCACAAAATTCCAAACGTCTGTCCGGATCATCTTCTGAGAGTTCGTGAACAAGATGAACTTTGTATGGGTGTAGTTTTTCTTTTTTTAACATCTTTACTACAAAGGACTGACTAACATTTTCTTGTAAGGCAATTTCTGTTGTAGTTGCTTGAGGGTGTTCTTCTACTGACAGCAAAATATCTAACTTCACATCGTCGCTTATTCCTGGTCGTCCAGATTTTGGAGCATCCCTCACGCTTCCCGTTGCATCAAATTTTGCAACAATTCTGCTTACTGTGCTTCTAGCAATTGGAGGTCTTCCAAAATGTGTTGCGTTAAATAAAGCACATGCTTCTTCATGACTTCGAAGGCGATCGCCGTAACCTACCATCATTAGAATTTCTATCCTTTCTCTTTCTGTTAAACGAGCCATAATAATAAAACTGTGGTGATACTAATTGTACGACTGACACTGACAAACCGTTGTTTTAGTAAAACAATTGAAAAAATGTATAAGAACGCATGTTCTTACTAGATAAGTTTAAGTTTGACCTCTTTTTATAATTGGTTTTGTTATTTCGTTTTTTATCCCTTTTCTCGTTGTTTTTCTTATGTTAGCCCTACTGCAACTATTTTTCCCTTGTGTAAAAACACAAGCTCTATCACATAATGTAATAAAACTGTTAGCTTCCCATTAAAAAAATTTGTTGATGACGTCATAACTTTGACAACTTTGACGTGTTATTTTTGTAACTTATGTCAAAAGATGCGGAATAAAAAAAACAGTTTGACGTGTTTTTGCATTTTTTTCAAAAGTGATCGTTGTACGTTTTATGAATTTTGTGCATTACTTTATCATAACCCTGTATATATATTGATATATTTCGAACGTTAATACAGGTTCCTTTAATGCACGATGGAAAAGAAATAATTAGTTTCCAGAAACAGCAAGAGATGGCAGCTTCTTCATTCTTTTAAGCTTCTGCTGTTGATATGAAGTGCGAAGGGCTCATACTCCATTTTCACTTCTCAAAACAAAAGCCCTCTTTGTTAGACTCAGTGGTTGATCAAGCGTTGACTTGGAGTCGACGGACTTTGTTACGGAACTAAATGAGTCAGTGATGAACGCGCAAGCCATATGCAAACGACGTAGTCATCTGGCATTGGGATCATACAGGATCACATCCAACCTGGTGTCCGAGTGAAGAAATGCCTTGGAAAACCAGGCGAAACCAAGAATAGTCAGCTTCACATGGGTCCCAGGACCCTCAGGTGACCTCGGAAACGAGGAGGCGGACAGGCTGGCAAAGGAAGGGTCAGGGAAACCACCAAGTGGACCCGAACCCATCTAAGGAATCCCCAACAGCTCAGCTGTTGCTGCAACCGAAGAAAGTCACAGAAAAAGAGACAGAAGCATAAAAGCTTCATATCAGCAGAGCTTTACCGAGCGCTTTGAACACTAAGCACTCTTGGAAAGTGCTCCGATATCTCTAGCCCTAAGCATTTGTATTTATAGAATGCTCACGATTACTTAGCACTTTCAGAAAGTAATTCTAGTCAGGGAGCACTAAGCACTTTTCAAACTATTAGATACTCAAAGACCAATTCAGATACATGCTTGCCCACCCTGCATGAGAAAGAGATGCCTGTTGACGTTCATACCTGTGCAGGTCGGCGTGTGTAAAAACGCAGGGTGAGCGCGCACGTAATCAGGATATGATCTAGTTTGAACAATTGACAAAATTATTACAGAACCAAATGAACCTTGTCATAGAAACGCAAGAGAAAGGCATATATGTGAATTGTCAAGTAGTTTTCATGGAATCGCACATTCTTCAAAAACCCCCATGTATCTGAATTGGCTTGTGGTTAATGAAACGTAAGATTTCCACAAATACAGTGCAGCGAAACTTGTCACAATGTATTATGATTTGTAGTACTCACACTGGAGTGATCGCAAGCAGTTTTCGGTATTACTGAGCACTAAGCACTAATCCAGGAAAGTTCTCAGGAGCATAGTGCTTACCACCGCAAAAGTACTTCGAGTGCATTTACGAGTACTAAGCACTGCACTTTGGGACAGCTCTGCATATAAGTGTGCTTTCGATAATACTCAGAAGAGAAATAGATCTCAAGCTGATGACAGGGCTCCTAACAGCACTCAATCACCTGAGCAGAAGCATGGCCCTCATTGGGAGCGAAGATAATTACCTCTGTAGATGGTGCTCATCATAAGATGACGAGATCTCGTCACATCTCACAGAATGCCCTGCATTGTTAAATCAGATGAAGGCTGCGTTTGGGAACCCAGAGAACGTCAAAAAGATTCAGCTCACATGCCCAGCTGAATCCAGACATGTGGGGGCACAAAGTGTCTGAAATCTAAAAGGTCTTCATGCAAATTCGTTATGCTAGGCAGTAAAGTAAAGAAAGTAAGACTCAATCAACTTTCTTCACTACCTCGGTATATGGTTTCTAAGTCGTCCATTACAACTTTCCACTTTGAAGTTGACAAAAACTTTTCTTGAATGTGTTCTCTAGTGAGATGAGCACAGCCTTATTGGATTGAGCCCGAAAGTATTTGATCAATTCAAGTTTTCACTGCAGTAGGTCTATGCATTGCTGATGTGATCAGATCTGACCCCAGAGAACTGCAAGACTCAAATGAAACAAGCGACTGCCTAGAAAGCCCTAGGAGTTCTCTTTCTAAAAATCTCAAGCACCGTGTTTAGCCAATCCTTTAACTGGCTGCTGAAGTGGTATGGGCTTCATGCTCCTCGGGTTTTTCCTTCGGAAAGGAATGTTGAAGCGGATGTAAGATGAAGAAGAAGAAGGTGTGTCCGATACAACTTACTTTGGCAGAAACTGTTCTAGAACCGTTGCTCAATATGTTGGCCAAACAAGGTGCGAAAAGCTGAACGATTGGACCAGAACCTATAATAGGAGTTTCTACATCATGAAGCGTCTCAAACATGAAAGAAATCCTGGAAGTAAGATTCCAGGATACATGGAAAGAGGCTCCAGGCATGAGAATCAAAACTTGTAGGACCAAGATTTTGCTCTCAATGAGGAGAAAGGAAAACATGATAGTGGTAGGGCTTCTGACGGGTACTGCCATCTAAACAAGCACCTCAACACTATAGATATCACGGATATCACTGAATGCAGATGGTGCTAGAAGGATGAGGAGTAAGCCACCTACATCCTCATGGAATGCCAAGCAGTGGCAGCAATACGGGAAGCGAACTTCGGTAGCAACGTTCTAATCCCTGAGAGTTTGAGAAGGGTATCGGTTAGAAGGCTGGCTTCTTTCGCTCGCGAAGTGAACTACCTAAAAAATTGAATAACAGGCTCGAATGAGGGGCCTACATGATTATGGTTCTGTCCGCCCACAAGATATATTTTATCTATCTGTGTTGGAGCTAGACATATAGACAACAAGAACTAAAACATCCAATCAAACCAACTGTGATCATTTTTTGATTTCGACCCTTACATTAGCTGTATCTTCCTCAATGTGAACGTCACAAAGTGGTGATGTAAGTACATGATACTTCCACATACACCCACGAAATAAAATTCGGATCTGAAGATCTAACTGAGCAATGAATATACGACAGCTAGAAAAATGGTTATAAAGGGAAATACTCCCCATAAACTCTCATGACTAACCATTCACTATCAGTTCAGCAATCAGAATCATTGCGACCCTTCAAAACCACTTTGGCTTCAATAAAGCACACTCCAGCATGCAGCGTGCACTGAGTGAATTCATGAGTACCGCGTGAGATTGTACTATGGAATTCCTTAGAAAGAAAAAGTATCACGTGGGCTGAGTGAATGATAGTCAGGTTGATTTGGTCAATCACTAAACGTACTTGAACTCGTGGACAACCTTGATCTCTCTGAGTAGGTATGTGGGCTGCCTACGGTCTATGCAGCAGAGTGAATGACAGCTGGTCAATCGATCGACGAATGCAAGTGAATCGCTTGTTCTATGCCTGTGTAGGATGTGAAGTTTCGAAATGGTATTGGTATGATATGATGGAATATGCATGTAATCAGCTGAAGGAATCTCATGATCAATCAATCAATTGTATCCTCATGATGGGCATTGAAGAGATAAAGTATAACAAGATTACTATTCTTCGCTGTGAAAAAACGAAGTTCAGGATGAAGCAATCTAATTGTTTTCCTGATGGTATGATCGACAACTGACGAGTGGAAGCACTTCATTATTCATAATCATTCGAACAGAATACGCTGTGTGTCTTAAGAGGTGAACTGGTGACCAAAATGCTTACGTCTCACATAAACGGCAGCTATCTATAAAAAACAATGAAGAAACTCTGGCCTTGGCTTCCGACATCTCCAAGGCATTTGATAGCATTTGACTCTTCTCCAGCTTCCATCTCACGGGCAGATCTCTTCATGTGGTTAGTTCAATTCCTTTCTATGAACGCTAGGGTCCTGTAGAAATCCATTTTTGCATAATCAAAAGTTCTACTTCATGAGAAAGATTTGTTGGGAAAAAGCAGTGTGTCCACCATGTACACTTAAATTTTATCCCAACTTCAAACCAATATTACCACCTCGACAAGTGTTTCAGTTACCAAGTGACTCTGGGGGATTATTACACTAAAACTATTTAGTATGGTGTAGTATGGTAGTCCGATACCTAAAGTGAAGACATGAAATTTGCCTACATTTGTTAATGAACAAACTGTGAAGTGAGCTGTTGAGCACTAATCCACCATCGTTATTCGAAATCTGTTGTTCATAACAGAACATGTCCAGTACACAGCTTAGTTTGGCAGTACGCTCTATACCGTTTTCGAGAATGAGGATGATGGACTATGAAGGGGTTATGGAAGATGATGGAGGATCATGGAGGGTGATGGGAAAGGATGGGGTGGGTATGAAGGAGGGTGGAGGAGGTTAGAGGAGGATGTAGGAGGATGGAGGTGGATGTAGGATGAAAGATGGAGGGAACAGGAAATTGGAGATGAGAAGTTGTAATTTTGGAAAGAAATTGATGTTTTCTAACCTACTAAAATGTGAGCCAATTCTGACCCACTACAATTCGAGCCAATTCTAATTCGATTTTTGAGATCACTTCCAAATATTCAAAGTTCGGCTGTACTTCTCTGACGCCCCTACAATGACGTCTGATGATGATAAGCTGTAATTTGGACAGAAATAAATGTTTTCTGACCTACTACAATGCGAGCTAACCCTAATTCGATTTTTGAGATCACTACAAAATATTCAAAGTTCGGCTAAACTTCGCTGACGCCCCTATAATGACGTCTGATGATGAGAAGTTGTAATTTAGACAAAAACAGATGTTTTCTATCCTACTACAATTTGAGCCAAATCTAATTCGATTTTTGAGATCACTTCAAAATATTCAAAGTTCGGCTGTACTTCTCTGACGCCCCTACAATGACGTCTGATGATGATAAGCTGTAATTTGGACAGAAATAAATGTTTTCTGACCTACTACAATGCGAGCTAACCCTAATTCGATTTTTGAGATCACTACAAAATATTCAAAGTTCGGCTAAACTTCGCTGACGCCCCTATAATGACGTCTGATGATGAGAAGTTGTAATTTAGACAAAAACAGATGTTTTCTGTCCTACTACAATTTGAGCCAAATCTAATTCGATTTTTGAGATCACTTCAAAATATTCAAAGTTCGGCTGTACTTCTCTGACGCCCCTACAATGACGTCTGATGATGATAAGCTGTAATTTGGACAGAAATAAATGTTTTCTGACCTACTACAATGCGAGCTAACCCTAATTCGATTTTTGAGATCACTACAAAATATTCAAAGTTCGGCTAAACTTCGCTGACGCCCCTATAATGACGTCTGATGATGAGAAGTTGTAATTTAGACAAAAACAGATGTTTTCTGTCCTACTACAATTTGAGCCAAATCTAATTCGATTTTTGAGATCACTTCAAAATATTCAAAGTTCGGCTGTACTTCTCTGACGCCCCTACAATGACGTCTAATGATGAGAAGTTGTAATTTAGACAGAAATAAATGATTTCTGACCTACTACAATGCGAGCTATCCCTAATTCGATTTTTGAGATCACTACAAAATATTCAAAGTTCGGCTAAACTTCGCTGACGCCCCTATAATGACGTCTGATGATGAGAAGTTGTAATTTAGACAGGAACAGATGTTTTATGACATACTATAATTCGAGCCAACTCTAACTCGATTTTTGAGATCACTTCGAAATATTCAAAGTTCGGCTAAACTTCGCTGATGCCCCTACAATGACGTCTGATGATGGGAAGTTGTAATTTAGACAGAAACAGATGTTTTCTGACCTACTATAATTCGAGCCAACTATCATTCGATTTTTGAGATCACTTCAAAATATTCAAAGTTCGGCTGTACTTCTCTGACGCCCCTACAATGACGTCTGATGATGAGAAGTTGTAATTTAGACAGAAACAGATGTTTTCTGACCTACTATAATTCGAGCCAACTCTCATTCGATTTTTGAGATCACTTCAAAATATTCAAAGTTCGGCTGAACTCCTCTGACGCCCCTACAATGACGTCTGATGATGAGAAGTTGTAATTTAGACAAACACAGATGTTTTCTGTCCCACTACAATTTGAGCCAAATCTAATTCGATTTTTGAGATCACTTCAAAATATTCAAAGTTCGGCTGTAATTCTCTGACGCCCCTACAATGACGTCTGATGATAGGAAGTTGTAATTTAGACAGAAACAAATATTTTCCGGCCTACTACAATGCGAGCCAACTCTAATTCGAATTTTGAGATCACTTCAAAATATTCAAAGTTCGGCTGTACTTCTCTGACGCCCCTACAATGACGTCTAATGATGAGAAGTTGTAATTTAGACAGAAATAAATGTTTTCTGACCTACTACAATGCGAGCTAACCCTAATTCGATTTTTGAGATCAATACATAATATTCAAAGTTCGGCTAAACTTCGCTGACGCCCCTATAATGACGTCTGATGATGAGAAGTTGTAATTTAGACAGAAACAGATGTTTTCTGACCTACTATAATTTGAGCCAACTCTCATTCGATTTTTGAGATCACTTCAAAATATTCAAAGTTCGGCTGTACTTCTCTGACGCCCCTACAATGACGTCTGATGATGATAAGCTGTAATTTGGACAGAAACAAATGTTTTCTGACCTACTACAATGCGAGCCAACTCAAATTCGATTTTTGAGATCACTTCAAAATATTCAAAGTTCGGCTAAACTTTGCTGACGCTCCTAAAATGACGTCTGATGATGAGAAGTTGTAATTTAGACAGAAACAAATGTTTTCTGACCTACTACAATGCGAGCCACCTTGAATTCGATTTTCGAGATTACTTCAAAATATTCAAAGTTCGGCTGAACTCCTCTGACGCCCCTACAATGACGTCTGATGATGAGGAGTTGTAATTTAGACAGAAACAGATGTTTTCTGACCTACTATAATTCGAGCCAACTCTCATTCGATTTTAGAGATAACTTCAAAATATTCAAAGTTCGGCTGTACTTCTCTGACGCCCCTACAATGTCGTCTGATGATAGGAAGTTGTAATTTAGACAGAAACAAATATTTTTCGACCTACTAAAATGCGAGCCAACTCTAAGTCGGTTTTTGAGATCACTTCAAAATATTCAAAGTTCGGCTATACTACTCTGACGCCCCTACAATGACGTCTAATGATGAGAAGTTGTAATTTAGACAGAAATAAATGTTTTCTGACCTACTACAATGCGAGCCAACTCTAATTCGATTTTTGAGATCGCTTCAAAATATTCAAAGTTCGGCTGAACCCCTCTGACGCCCCTACAATGACGTCTGATGATGACAAGTTGTAATTTAGACAAAAACAGATGTTTTCTGACCTACTATAATTCGAGCCAACTCTCATTCGATTTTTGAGATCACTTCAAAAGATTCAAAGTTCGGCTGTACTTCTCTGACGCACCTACAATGACGTCTGATGATAAGTTGTAATTTAGACAGAAACAGATGTTTTCTGACCTACTATAATTCGAGCCAACTCTCATTCGATTTTTGAGATCACTACAAAATATTCAAAGTTCGGCTAAACTTCGCTGACGCCTCTATAATGACGTCTGATGATGAGAAGTTGTAATTTAGACAAAAACAGATGTTTTCTGACCTACTATAATTCGAGCCAACTCTCATTCGATTTTTGATATCACTTCCAAATATTCAAAGTTCGGCTAAACTTCGCTGATGCCCCTACAATGACGTCTAATGATGAGAAGTTGTAATTTAGATAGAAATAAATGTTTTCTGACCTACTACGATGCGAGCTGACCCTAATTCGATTTTTGAGATCACTTCAAAATATTCAAAGTTCGGCTGTACTTCTCTGACGCCCCTACAATGACGTCTAATGATGAGAAGTTGTAATTTAGATAGAAATAAATGTTTTCTGACCTACTACAATGCGAGCTGACCCTAATTCGATTTTTGAGATCACTACAAAATATTCAAAGTTCGGCTAAACTTCGCTGACGCCCCTATAATGACGTCTGATGATGAGAAGTTGTAATTTAGACAGATACAGATGTTTTCTGACCTACTATAATTCGAGCCAACTCTCATTCGATTTTTGAGATCACTTCAAAATATTCAAAGTTCGGCTGTACTTCTCTGACGCCCCTACAATGACGTCTAATGATGAGAAGTTGTAATTTAGATAGAAATAAATGTTTTCTGACCTACTACGATGCGAGCTGACCCTAATTCGATTTTTGAGATCACTTCAAAATATTCAAAGTTCGGCTGTACTTCTCTGACGCCCCTACAATGACGTCTGATGATGATAGGCTGTAATTTGGACAGAAACAAATGTTTTCTGATTTACTACAATGCGAGCCAACTCAAATTCGATTTTTGAGATCACTTCAAAATATTCAAAGTTCGGCTAAACTTTGCTGCCGCTCCTAAAATGACGTCTGATGATGAGAAGTTGTAATTTAGACAGAAACAAATGTTTTCTAACCTACTACAATGCGAGCCACCTTGAATTCGATTTTCGAGATTACTTCAAAATATTCAAAGTTCGGCTGAACTCCTCTGACGCCCCTACAATGACGTCTGATGATGAGGAGTTGTAATTTAGACAGAAACAGATGTTTTCTGACCTACTATAATTCGAGCCAACTCTCATTCGATTTTTAAGATCACTTCAAAATATTCAAAGTTCGGCTGTACTTCTCTGACGCCCCTACAATGTCGTCTGATGATAGGTAGTTGTAATTTAGACAGAAACAAATATTTTTCGACCTACTACAATGCGAGCCAACGCTAAGTCGGTTTTTGAGATCACTTCAAAATATTCAAAGTTCGGCTATACTACTCTGACGCCCCTACAATGACGTCTAATGATGAGAAGTTGTAATTTAGACAGAAATAAATGTTTTCTGACCTACTACAATGCGAGCCAACTCTCATTCGATTTTTGAGATCACTTCAAAATATTCAAAGTTCGGCTGAAGTCCTCTGACGCCCCTACAATGACGTCTGATGATGAGAAGTTGTAATTTAGACAAAAACAGATGTTTTCTGACCTACTACAGTTTGAGCCAAATCTAATTCGATTTTTGAGATCACTTCAAAATATTCAAAGTTCATCTGTACTTCTCTGACGCCCCTACAATGACGTCTGATGATGAGAAATTGTAATTTAGACAGAAACGAATGTTTTCTGACCTACTACAATGCGAGCCAACTCTAATTCGGTTTTTGGGATCACTTCAAAATATTCAAAGTTTGGCTGTACTTCTCTGACGCCCCTACAATGACGTCTAATGATGAGAAGTTGTAATTTAGACAGAAATAAATGTTTTCTGACCTACTACAATGCGAGCTAACTCTCATTCGATATTTGAGATCACTTCAAAATATTCAAAGTTCGGCTGTACTTCTCTGACGCCCCTTCAATGTCGTCTGATGATAGGAAGTTGTAATTTAGACAGAAACAAATATTTTTCGACCTACTACAATGCGAGCCAACTCTAAGTCGGTTTTTGAGATCACTTCAAAATATTCAAAGTTCGGCTATACTACTCTGACGCCCCTACAATGACGTCTAATGATGAGAAGTTATAATTTAGACAGACTTAAATGTTTTCTGACCTACTACAATGCGAGCTAACTCTTATTCGATTTTTGAGATCACTTCCAAATATTCAAAGTTCGGCTAAACTTCGCTGACGCCCCTACAATGAAGTCTAATGATGAGAAGTTGTAATTTAGACAGAAATAAATGTTTTTTGACCTACTACAATGCGAGCCAACTCTAATTCGATTTTTGAGATCACTTCAAAATATTCAAAGTTCGGCTGAACCCCTCTGACGCCCCTACAATGACGTCTGATGATGACAAGTTGTAATTTAGACAGAAACAGATGTTTACTGAACTACTATAATTCGAGCCAAGTCTCATTCGATTTTTGAGATCACTTCAAAATATTCAAAGTCCGGCTGAACTCCTCTGACGCCCCTACAATGACGTCTGATGATGAGAAGTTGTAATTTAGACAGAAACAGATGTTTTCTGACCTACTATAATTCTAGCCAACTCTCATTCGATTTTTGAGATCACTTCCAAATATTCAAAGTTCGGCTAAACTTCGCTGATGCCCCTACAATGACGTCTAATGATGAGAAGTTGTAATTTAGACAGAAACAGATGTTTTCTGACCTACTATAATTCGAGCCAACTCTCAGTCGATTTTTGAGATCACTTCAAAATATTCAAAGTTCGGCTGTACTTCTCTGACGCCCCTACAATGACGTCTGATGATGAGAAGTTGTAATTTAGACAGAAACAGATGTTTTCTGACCTACTATAATTCGAGCCAACTCTCATTCGATTTTTGAGATCACTTCAAAATATTCGAAGTTCGGCTGAACTCCTCTGACGCCCCTACAATGACGTCTGATGATGAGAAGTTGTAATTTAGACAAAAACAGATGTTTTCTGACCTACTATAATTCGAGCCAACTCTCATTCGATTTTTGAGATCACTTCAAAAGATTCAAAGTTCGGCTGTACTTCTCTGACGCCCCTACAATGACGTCTGATGATAAGTTGTAATTTAGACAGAAACAGATGTTTTCTGACCTACTATAATTCGAGCCAACTCTCATTCGATTTTTGAGATCACTACAAAATATTCAAAGTTCGGCTAAACTTCGCTGACGCCTCTATAATGACGTCTGATGATGAGAAGTTGTAATTTAGACAAAAACAGATGTTTTCTGACCTACTATAATTCGAGCCAACTCTCATTCGATTTTTGAGATCACTTCATAATATTCAAAGTTCGGCTGTACTTCCCTGAACTCCCTACAATGACGTCTGATGATGAGAAGTTGTAATTTAGACAGAAACAGATGTTTTCTGACCTACTATAATTCGAGCCAACTCTCATTCGATTTTTGAGATCACTTCAAAATATTCAAAGTTCGGCTGAACTCCTCTGACGCCCCTACAATGACGTCTGATGATGAGAAGTTGTAATTTAGACAAAAACAGATGTTTTTTGTCCTACTACAATTTGAGCCAAATCTAATTCGCTTTTTGAGATCACTTCAAAATATTCAAAGTTCGGCTGTAATTCTCTGACGCCCCTACAATGACGTCTGATGATAGGAAGTTGTAATTTAGACAGAAACAAATATTTTCCGGCCTACTACAATGCGAGCCAACTCTAATTCGGTTTTTGAGATCACTTGAAAATATTCAAAGTTCGGCTGTACTTCTCTGACGCCCCTACAATGACGTCTAATGATGAGAAGTTGTAATGTAGACAGAAATAAATGTTTTCTGACCTACTACAGTGCGAGCTAACCCTAATTCGATTTTTGAGATAACTACAAAATATTCAAAGTTCGGCTTAACTTCGCTGACGCCCCTATAATGACGTCTGATGATGAGAAGTTGTAATTAAGACAGAAACAGATGTTTTCTGACCTACTATGATTCGAGCCAACTCTCATTCGATTTTTGAGATCACTTCAAAATATTCAAAGTTCGGCTGTACTTTTCTGACGCCCCTACAATGACGTCTGATGATGATAAGCTGTAATTTGGACAGAAACAAATGTTTTCTGACCTACTACAATGCGAGCCAACTCAAATTCGATTTTTGAGATCACTTCAAAATATTCAAAGTTCGGCTAAACTTTGCTGACGCTCCTAAAATGACGTCTGATGATGAGACGTTGTAATTTAGACAGAAACAAATGTTTTCTGACCTACTACAATGCGAGCCACCTTGAATTCGATTTTCGAGATCACTTCAAAATATTCAAAGTTCGGCTGAACTCCTCTGACGCCCCTACAATGACGTCTGATGATGAGAAGTTGTAATTTAGACAGAAATAAATGTTTTCTGACCTACTACAATGCGAGCCAACTCTAATTCGATTTTTGAGATCACTTCAAAATATTCAAAGTTCGGCTGAACCCCTCTGACGCCCCTACAATGACGTCTGATGATGACAAGTTGTAATTTAGACGGAAGCAGATGTTTTCTGACCTACTATAATTCGAGCCAACTCTCATTCGATTTTTGAGATCACTTCAAAATATTCAAAGTTCGGCTGAACTCCTCTGACGCCCCTACAATGACGTCTGATGATGAGAAGTTGTAATTTAGACAGAAACAGATGTTTTCTGACCTACTATAATTCGAGCCAACTCTCATTAGATTTTTGAGATCACTTCCAAATATTCAAAGTTCGGCTAAACTTCGCTGATGCCCCTACAATGACGTCTAATGATGAGAAGTTGTAATTTAGACAGAAACAGATGTTTTCTGACCTACTATAATTCGAGCCAACTCTCATTCGATTTTTGAGATCACTTCAAAATATTCAAAGTTCGGCTGTACTTCTCTGACGCCCCTACAATGACGTCTGATGATGACAACTTGTAATTTAGACAGAAACAGATGTTTTCTGACCTACTATAATTCGAGCCAAGTCTCATTCGATTTTTGAGATCACTTCAAAATATTCAAAGTTCGGCTGAACTCCTCTGACGCCCCTACAATGACGTCTGATGATGAGAAGTTGGAATTTAGACAAAAACAGATGTTTTCTGTCCTACTACAATTTGAGCCAAATCTAATTCGATTTTTGAGATCACTTCAAAATATTCAAAGTTCGGCTGTAATTCTCTGACGCCCCTACAATGACGTCTGATGATAGGAAGTTGTAATTTAGACAGAAACAAATATTTTCCGGCCTACTACAATGCGAGCCAACTCTAATTCGGTTTTTGAGATCACTTCAAAATATTCAAAGTTCGGCTGTACTTCTCTGACGCCCCTACAATGACGTCTAATGATGAGAAGTTGTAATTTAGATAGAAATAAATTTTTTCTGACCTACTACAATGCGAGCTGACCCTAATTCGATTTTTGAGATCACTACAAAATATTCAAAGTTCGGCTAAACTTCGCTGACGCTCCTATAATGACGTCTGATGATGAGAAGTTGTAATTTAGACAGATACAGATGTTTTCTGACCTACTATAATTCGAGCCAACTCTCATTCGATTTTTGAGATCACTTCAAAATATTCAAAGTTCGGCTGTACTTCTCTGACGCCCCTACAATGACGTCTAATGATGAGAAGTTGTAATTTAGATGGAAATAAATGTTTTCTGACCTACTACGATGCGAGCTGACCCTAATTCGATTTTTGAGATCACTTCAAAATATTCAAAGTTCGGCTGTACTTCTCTGACGCCCCTACAATGACGTCTGATGATGATAAGCTGTAATTTGGACAGAAACAAATGTTTTCTGATCTACTACAATGCGAGCCAACTCAAATTCGATTTTTGAGATCACTTCAAAATATTCAAAGTTCGGCTAAACTTTGCTGACGCTCCTAAAATGACGTCTGATGATGAGAAGTTGTAATTTAGACAGAAACAAATGTTTTCTAACCTACTACAATGCGAGCCACCTTGAATTCGATTTTCGAGATTACTTCAAAATATTCAAAGTTCGGCTGAACTCCTCTGACGCCCCTACAATGACGTCTGATGATGAGGAGTTGTAATTTAGACAGAAACAGATGTTTTCTGACCTACTATAATTCGAGCCAACTCTCATTCGATTTTTGAGATCACTTCAAAATATTCAAAGTTCGGCTGTACTTCTCTGACGCCCCTACAATGTCGTCTGATGATAGGTAGTTGTAATTTAGACAGAAACAAATATTTTTCGACCTACTACAATGCGAGCCAACGCTAAGTCGGTTTTTGAGATCACTTCAAAATATTCAAAGTTCGGCTATACTACTCTGACGCCCCTACAATGACGTCTAATGATGAGAAGTTGTAATTTAGACAGAAATAAATGTTTTCTGACCTACTACAATGCGAGCCAACTCTCATTCGATTTTTGAGATCACTTCAAAATATTCAAAGTTCGGCTGAAGTCCTCTGACGCCCCTACAATGACGTCTGATGATGAGAAGTTGTAATTTAGACAAAAACAGATGTTTTCTGACCTACTACAGTTTGAGCCAAATCTAATTCGATTTTTGAGATCACTTCAAAATATTCAAAGTTCGGCTGTACTTCTCTGACGCCCCTACAATGACGTCTGATGATGAGAAATTGTAATTTAGACAGAAACGAATGTTTTCTGACCTACTACAATGCGAGCCAACTCTAATTCGGTTTTTGGGATCACTTCAAAATATTCAAAGTTTGGCTGTACTTCTCTGACGCCCCTACAATGACGTCTAATGATGAGAAGTTGTAATTTAGACAGAAATAAATGTTTTCTGACCTACTACAATGCGAGCTAACCCTAATTCGATTTTTGAGATCACTTCAAAATATTCAAAGTTCGGCTGTACTTCTCTGACGCCCCTACAATGACGTCTGATGATAGGAAGTTGTAATTTAGACAGAAACAAATATTTTTCGGCTTACTACAATACGAGCCAACTCTAATTCGGTTTTTGAGATCACTTCAAAATATTCAAAGTTCGGCTGTACTTCTCTGACGCCCCTACAATGACGTCTAATGATGAGAAGTTGTAATTTAGACAGAAATAAATGGTTTCTGACCTACTACAATGCGAGCTATCCCTAATTCGATTTTTGAGATCACTTCAAAATATTCAAAGTTCGGCTTAACCTTGCTGACGCCCCTAAAATGACGTCTGATGATGAGAAGTTGTAATTTAGACAGAAACAAATGTTTTTTGAGCTACTACAATGCGAGCCACCTTGAATTCGATTTTCGAGATTACTTCAAAATATTCAAAGTTCGGCTGAACTCCTCTGACGCGCCTACAATGACGTCTGATGATGAGGAGTTGTAATTTAGACAGAAACAGATGTTTTCTGACCCACTATAATTCGAGCCAACTCTCATTCGATTTTTGAGATCACTTCAAAATATTCAAAGTTCGGCTGTACTTTTCTGACGCCCCTACAATGACGTCTGATGATGAAAAGCTGTAATTTGGACAGAAACAAATGTTTTCTGACCTACCACAATGCGAGCCAACTCAAATTCGATTTTTGAGATCACTTCAAAATATTCAAAGTTCGGCTAAACTTTGCTGACGCTCCTAAAATGACGTCTGATGATGAGAAGTTGTAATTTAGATGGAAACAAATGTTTTCTGACCTACTACAATGCGAGCCACCTTGAATTCGATTTTCGAGATTACTTCAAAATATTCAAAGTTCGGCTGAACTCCTCTGACGCCCCTACAATGACGTCTAATGATGAGAAGTTGTAATTTAGACAGAAATAAATGTTTTCTGACCTACTACAATGCGAGCCAACTCTAATTCGATTTTTGAGATCACTTCAAAATATTCAAAGTTCGGCTGAACCCCTCTGACGCCCCTACAATGACGTCTGATGATGACAAGTTGTAATTTAGACGAAAGCAGATGTTTTCTGACCTACTATAATTCGAGCCAACTCTCATTCGATTTTTGAGATCACTTCAAAATATTCAAAGTTCGGCTGAACTTCTCTGACGCCCCTACAATGACGTCTGATGATGAGAAGTTGTAATTTAGACAGAAACAGATGTTTTCTGACCTACTATAATTCGAGCCAGCTCTCATTCGATTTTTGAGATCACTTCCAAATATTCAAAGTTCGGCTAAACTTCGCTGATGCCCCTACAATGACGTCTAATGATGAGAAGTTGTAATTTAGACAGAAACAGATGTTTTCTGACCTACCATAATTCGAGCCAACTCTCATTCGATTTTTGAGATCACTTCAAAATATTCAAAGTTCGGCTGTACTTCTCTGACGCCCCTACAATGACGTCTGATGATGACAAGTTGTAATTTAGACAGAAACAGATGTTTTCTGACCTACTATAATTCGAGCCAAGTCTCATTCGATTTCTGAGATCACTTCAAAATATTCAAAGTTCGGATGAACTTCTCTGACGCCCCTACAATGACGTCTGATGATGAGAAGTTGGAATTTAGACAAAAACAGATGTTTTCTGTCCTACTACAATTTGAGCCAAATCTAATTCGATTTTTGAGATCACTTCAAAATATTCTAAGTTCGGCTGTAATTCTCTGACGCCCCTACAATGACGTCTGATGATAGGAAGTTGTAATTTAGACAGAAACAAATATTTCTTGGCCTACTACAATGCGAGCCAACTCTAATTCGGTTTTTGAGATCACTTCAAAATATTCAAAGTTCGGCTGTACTTCTCTGACGCCCCTACAATGACGTCTAATGATTAGAAGTTGTAATTTAGATAGAAATAAATGTTTTCTGACCTACTACAATGCGAGCTGACCCTAATTCGATTTTTGAGATCACTACAAAATATTCAAAGTTCGGCTAAACTTCGCTGACGCCCCTATAATGACGTCTGATGATGAGAAGTTGTAATTTAGACAGATACAGATGTTTTCTGACCTACTATAATTCGAGCCAACTCTCATTCGATTTTTGAGATCACTTCAAAATATTCAAAGTTCGGCTGTACTTCTCTGACGCCCCTACAATGACGTCTAATGATGAGAAGTTGTAATTTAGATAGAAATAAATGTTTTCTGACCTACAACAATGCGAGCTGACCCTAATTCGATTTTTGAGATCACTACAAAATATTCAAAGTTCGGCTAAACTTCGCTGACGCCCCTATAATGACGTCTGATGATGAGAAGTTGTAATTTAGACAGATACAGATGTTTTCTGACCTACTATAATTCGAGCCAACTCTCATTCGATTTTTGAGATCACTTCAAAATATTCAAAGTTCGGCTGTACTTCTCTGACGCCCCTACAATGACGTCTAATGATGAGAAGTTGTAATTTAGACAGAAATAAATGGTTTCTGACCTACTAGAATGCGAGCTATCCCTAATTCGATTTTTGAGATCACTTCAAAATATTCAAAGTTCGGCTAAACTTTGCTGACGCCCCTAAAATGACGTCTGATGATGAGAAGTTGTAATTTAGACAGAAACAAATGATTTCTGAGCTACTACAATGCGAGCCACCTTGAATTCGATTTTCGAGATTACTTCAAAATATTCAAAGTTCGGCTGAACTCCTCTGACACGCCTACAATGACGTCTGATGATGAGGAGTTGTAATTTAGACAGAAACAGATGTTTTCTGACCCACTATAATTCGAGCCAACTCTCATTCGATTTTTGAGATCACTTCAAAATATTCAAAGTTCGGCTGTACTTTTCTGACGCCCCTACAATGACGTCTGATGATGAAAAGCTGTAATTTGGACAGAAACAAATGTTTTCTGACCTACTACAATGCGAGCCAACTCAAATTCGATTTTTGAGATCACTTCAAAATATTCAAAGTTCGGCTAAACTTTGCTGACGCTCCTAAAATGACGTCTGATGATGAGAAGTTGTAATTTAGATGGAAACAAATGTTTTCTGACCTACTACAATGCGAGCCACCTTGAATTCGATTTTCGAGATTACTTCAAAATATTCAAAGTTCGGCTGAACTCCTCTGACGCCCCTACAATGACGTCTAATGATGAGAAGTTTTAATTTAGACAGAAATAAATGTTTTCTGACCTACTACAATGCGAGCCAACTCTAATTCGATTTTTGAGATCACTTCAAAATATTCAAAGTTCGGCTGAACCCCTCTGACGCCCCTACAATGACGTCTGATGATGACAAGTTGTAATTTAGACGAAAGCAGATGTTTTCTGACCTACTATAATTCGAGCCAACTCTCATTCGATTTTTGAGATCACTTCAAAATATTCAAAGTTCGGCTGAACTCCTCTGACGCCCCTACAATGACGTCTGATGATGAGAAGTTGTAATTTAGACAGAAACAGATGTTTTCTGACCTACTATAATTCGAGCCAGCTCTCATTCGATTTTTGAGATCACATCCAAATATTCAAAGTTCGGCTAAACTTCGCTGATGCCCCTACAATGACGTCTAATGATGAGAAGTTGTAATTTAGACAGAAACAGATGTTTTCTGACCTACCATAATTCGAGCCAACTCTCATTCGATTTTTGAGATCACTTCAAAATATTCAAAGTTCGGCTGTACTTCTCTGACGCCCCTACAATGACGTCTGATGATGACAAGTTGTAATTTAGACAGAAACAGATGTTTTCTGACCTACTATAATTCGAGCCAAGTCTCATTCGATTTTTGAGATCACTTCAAAATATTCAAAGTTCGGCTGAACTTCTCTGACGCCCCTACAATGACGTCTGATGATGAGAAGTTGGAATTTAGACAAAAACAGATGTTTTCTGTCCTACTACAATTTGAGCCAAATCTAATTCGATTTTTGAGATCACTTCAAAATATTCTAAGTTCGGCTGTAATTCTCTGACGCCCCTACAATGACGTCTGATGATAGGAAGTTGTAATTTAGACAGAAACAAATATTTCTCGGCCTACTACAATGCGAGCCAACTCTAATTCGGTTTTTGAGATCACTTCAAAATATTCAAAGTTCGGCTGTACTTCTCTGACGCCCCTACAATGACGTCTAATGATGAGAAGTTGTAATTTAGATAGAAATAAATGTTTTCTGACCTACTACAATGCGAGCTGACCCTAATTCGATTTTTGAGATCAATACAAAATATTCAAAGTTCGGCTAAACTTCGCTGACGCCCCTATAATGACGTCTGATGATGAGAAGTTGTAATTTAGACAGATACAGATGTTTTCTGACCTACTATAATTCGAGCCAACTCTCATTCGATTTTTGAGATCACTTCAAAATATTCAAAGTTCGGCTGTACTTCTCTGACGCCCCTACAATGACGTCTAATGATGAGAAGTTGTAATTTAGATAGAAATAAATGTTTTCTGACCTACTACAATGCGAGCTAACCCTAATTCGATTTTTGAGATCACTTCAAAATATTCAAAGTTCGGCTGTACTTCTCTGACGCCCCTACAATGACGTCTGATGATAGGAAGTTGTAATTTAGATAGAAATAAATGTTTTCTGACCTACTACGATGCGAGCTGACCCTAATTCGATTTTTGAGATCACTTCAAAATATTCAAAGTTCGGCTGTACTTCTCTGACGCACCTACAATGACGTCTGATGATGATAAGCTGTAATTTGGACAGAAACAAATGTTTTCTGACCTGCTACAATGCGAGCCAACTCAAATTCGATTTTTGAGATCACTTCAAAATATTCAAAGTTCGGCTAAACTTTGCTGACGCTCCCTAAATGACGTCTGATGATGAGAAGTTGTAATTTAAACAGAAACAAATGTTTTCTGACCTACTACAATGCGAGCCACCTTGAATTCGATTTTTGAGATTACTTCAAAATATTCAAAGTTCGGCTGAACTCCTCTGACGCCCCTACAATGACGTCTGATGATGAGGAGTTGTAATATAGACAGAAACAGATGTTTTCTGACCTACTATAATTCGAGCCAACTCTCATTCGATTTTTGAGATCACTTCAAAATATTCAAAGTTCGGCTGTACTTCTCTGACGCCCCTACAATGTCGTCTGATGATAGGTAGTTGTAATTTAGACAGAAACAAATATTTTTCGACCTACTACAATGCGAGCCAACTCTAAGTCGGTTTTTGAGATCACTTCAAAATATTCAAAGTTCGGCTATACTACTCTGACGCCCCTACAATGACGTCTAATGATGAGAAGTTGTAATTTAGACAGAAATAAATGTTTTCTGACCTACTACAATGCGAGCCAACTCTCATTCGATTTTTGAGATCACTTCAAAATATTCAAAGTTCACCTGAAGTCCTCTGACGCCCCTACAATGACGTCTGATGATGAGAAGTTGTAATTTAGATGGAAACAAATGTTTTCTGACCTACTACAATGCGAGCCACCTTGAATTCGATTTTCGAGATTACTTCAAAATATTCAAAGTTCGGCTGAACTCCTCTGACGCCCCTACAATGACGTCTAATGATGAGAAGTTGTAATTTAGACAGAAATAAATGTTTTCTGACCTACTACAATGCGAGCCAACTCTAATTCGATTTTTGAGATCACTTCAAAATATTCAAAGTTCGGCTGAACCCCTCTGACGCCCCTACAATGACGTCTGATGATGACAAGTTGTAATTTAGACGAAAGCAGATGTTTTCTGACCTACTATAATTCGAGCCAACTCTCATTCGATTTTTGAGATCACTTCAAAATATTCAAAGTTCGGCTGAACTCCTCTGACGCCCCTACAATGACGTCTGATGATGAGAAGTTGTAATTTAGACAGAAACAGATGTTTTCTGACCTACTATAATTCGAGCCAGCTCTCATTCGATTTTTGAGATCACTTCCAAATATTCAAAGTTCGGCTAAACTTCGCTGATGCCCCTACAATGACGTCTAATGATGAGAAGTTGTAATTTAGACAGAAACAGATGTTTTCTGACCTACCATAATTCGAGCCAACTCTCATTCGATCTTTGAGATCACTTCAAAATATTCAAAGTTCGGCTGTACTTCTCTGACGCCCCTACAATGACGTCTGATGATGACAAGTTGTAATTTAGACAGAAACAGATGTTTTCTGACCTACTATAATTCGAGCCAAGTCTCATTCGATTTCTGAGATCACTTCAAAATATTCAAAGTTCGGCTGAACTTCTCTGACGCCCCTACAATGACGTCTGATGATGAGAAGTTGGAATTTAGACAAAAAAAGATGTTTTCTGTCCTACTACAATTTGAGCCAAATCTAATTCGATTTTTGAGATCACTTCAAAATATTCTAAGTTCGGCTGTAATTCTCTGACGCCCCTACAATGACGTCTGATGATAGGAAGTTGTAATTTAGACAGAAACAAATATTTCTTGGCCTACTACAATGCGAGCCAACTCTAATTCGGTTTTTGAGATCACTTCAAAATATTCAAAGTTCGGCTGTACTTCTCTGACGCCCCTACAATGACGTCTAATGATGAGAAGTTGTAATTTAGATAGAAATAAATGTTTTCTGACCTACTACAATGCGAGCTGACCCTAATTCGATTTTTGAGATCACTACAAAATATTCAAAGTTCGGCTAAACTTCGCTGACGCCCCTATAATGACGTCTGATGATGAGAAAATGTAATTTAGACAGATACAGATGTTTTCTGACCTACTATAATTCGAGCCAACTCTCATTCGATTTTTGAGATCACTTCAAAATATTCAAAGTTCGGCTGTACTTCTCTGACGCCCCTACAATGACGTCTAATGATGAGAAGTTGTAATTTAGATAGAAATAAATGTTTTCTGACCTACAACAATGCGAGCTGACCCTAATTCGATTTTTGAGATCACTACAAAATATTCAAAGTTCGGCTAAACTTCGCTGACGCCCCTATAATGACGTCTGATGATGAGAAGTTGTAATTTAGACAGATACAGATGTTTTCTGACCTACTATAATTCGAGCCAACTCTCATTCGATTTTTGAGATCACTTCAAAATATTCAAAGTTCGGCTGTACTTCTCTGACGCCCCTACAATGACGTCTAATGATGAGAAGTTGTAATTTAGACAGAAATAAATGGTTTCTGACCTACTACAATGCGAGCTATCCCTAATTCGATTTTTGAGATCACTTCAAAATATTCAAAGTTCGGCTAAACTTTGCTGACGCCCCTAAAATGACGTCTGATGATGAGAAGTTGTAATTTAGACAGAAACAAATGATTTCTGAGCTACTACAATGCGAGCCACCTTGAATTCGATTTTCGAGATTACTTCAAAATATTCAAAGTTCGGCTGAACTCCTCTGACACGCCTACAATGACGTCTGATGATGAGGAGTTGTAATTTAGACAGAAACAGATGTTTTCTGACCCACTATAATTCGAGCCAACTCTCATTCGATTTTTGAGATCACTTCAAAATATTCAAAGTTCGGCTGTACTTTTCTGACGCCCCTACAATGACGTCTGATGATGAAAAGCTGTAATTTGGACAGAAACAAATGTTTTCTGACCTACTACAATGCGAGCCAACTCAAATTCGATTTTTGAGATCACTTCAAAATATTCAAAGTTCGGCTAAACTTTGCTGACGCTCCTAAAATGACGTCTGATGATGAGAAGTTGTAATTTAGATGGAAACAAATGTTTTCTGACCTACTACAATGCGAGCCACCTTGAATTCGATTTTCGAGATTACTTCAAAATATTCAAAGTTCGGCTGAACTCCTCTGACGCCCCTACAATGACGTCTAATGATGAGATGTTGTAATTTAGACAGAAATAAATGTTTTCTGACCTACTACAATGCGAGCCAACTCTAATTCGATTTTTGAGATCACTTCAAAATATTCAAAGTTCGGCTGAACCCCTCTGACGCCCCTACAATGACGTCTGATGATGACAAGTTGTAATTTAGACGAAAGCAGATGTTTTCTGACCTACTATAATTCGAGCCAACTCTCATTCGATTTTTGATATCACTTCAAAATATTCAAAGTTCGGCTGAACTCCTCTGACGCCCCTACAATGACGTCTGATGATGAGAAGTTGTAATTTAGACAGAAACAGATGTTTTCTGACCTACTATAATTCGAGCCAGCTCTCATTCGATTTTTGAGATCACTTCCAAATATTCAAAGTTCGGCTAAACTTCGCTGATGCCCCTACAATGACGTCTAATGATGAGAAGTTGTAATTTAGACAGAAACAGATGTTTTCTGACCTACCATAATTCGAGCCAACTCTCATTCGATTTTTGAGATCACTTCAAAATATTCAAAGTTCGGCTGTACTTCTCTGACGCCCCTACAATGACGTCTGATGATGACAAGTTGTAATTTAGACAGAAACAGATGTTTTCTGACCTACTATAATTCGAGCCAAGTCTCATTCGATTTTTGAGATCACTTCAAAATATTCAAAGTTCGGCTGAACTTCTCTGACGCCCCTACAATGACGTCTGATGATGAGAAGTTGGAATTTAGACAAAAACAGATGTTTTCTGTCCTACTACAATTTGAGCCAAATCTAATTCGATTTTTGAGATCACTTCAAAATATTCTAAGTTCGGCTGTAATTCTCTGACGCCCCTACAATGACGTCTGATGATAGGAAGTTGTAATTTAGACAGAAACAAATATTTCTCGGCCTACTACAATGCGAGCCAACTCTAATTCGGTTTTTGAGATCACTTCAAAATATTCAAAGTTCGGCTGTACTTCTCTGACGCCCCTACAATGACGTCTAATGATGAGAAGTTGTAATTTAGATAGAAATAAATGTTTTCTGACCTACTACAATGCGAGCTGACCCTAATTCGATTTTTGAGATCAATACAAAATATTCAAAGTTCGGCTAAACTTCGCTGACGCCCCTATAATGACGTCTGATGATGAGAAGTTGTAATTTAGACAGATACAGATGTTTTCTGACCTACTATAATTCGAGCCAACTCTCATTCGATTTTTGAGATCACTTCAAAATATTCAAAGTTCGGCTGTACTTCTCTGACGCCCCTACAATGACGTCTAATGATGAGAAGTTGTAATTTAGATAGAAATAAATGTTTTCTGACCTACTACAATGCGAGCTAACCCTAATTCGATTTTTGAGATCACTTCAAAATATTCAAAGTTCGGCTGTACTTCTCTGACGCCCCTACAATGACGTCTGATGATAGGAAGTTGTAATTTAGATAGAAATAAATGTTTTCTGACCTACTACGATGCGAGCTGACCCTAATTCGATTTTTGAGATCACTTCAAAATATTCAAAGTTCGGCTGTACTTCTCTGACGCACCTACAATGACGTCTGATGATGATAAGCTGTAATTTGGACAGGAACAAATGTTTTCTGACCTACTACAATGCGAGCCACCTTGAATTCGATTTTTGAGATTACTTCAAAATATTCAAAGTTCGGCTGAACTCCTCTGACGCCCCTACAATGACGTCTGATGATGAGGAGTTGTAATATAGACAGAAACAGATGTTTTCTGACCTACTATAATTCGAGCCAACTCTCATTCGATTTTTGAGATCACTTCAAAATATTCAAAGTTCGGCTGTACTTCTCTGACGCCCCTACAATGTCGTCTGATGATAGGTAGTTGTAATTTAGACAGAAACAAATATTTTTCGACCTACTACAATGCGAGCCAACTCTAAGTCGGTTTTTGAGATCACTTCAAAATATTCAAAGTTCGGCTATACTACTCTGACGCCCCTACAATGACGTCTAATGATGAGAAGTTGTAATTTAGACAGAAATAAATGTTGTCTGACCTACTACAATGCGAGCCAACTCTCATTCGATTTTTGAGATCACTTCAAAATATTCAAAGTTCGGCTGAAGTCCTCTGACGCCCCTACAATGACGTCTGATGATGAGAAGTTGTAATTTAGACAAAAACAGATGTTTTCTGACCTACTACAATTTGAGCCAAATCTAATTCGATTTTTGAGATCACTTCAAAATATTCAAAGTTCGGCTGCACTTCTCTGACGCCCCTACAATGACGTCTGATGATAGGAAGTTGTAATTTAGACAGAAACAAATATTTTCCGGCCTACTACAATGCGAGCCAACTCTAATTCGGTTTTTGGGATCACTTCAAAATATTCAAAGTGTGGCTGTACTTCTCTGACGCCCCTACAATGACGTCTAATAATGAGAAGTTGTAATTTAGACAGAAATAAATGTTTTCTGACCTACTACAATGCGAGCTAACCCTAATTCGATTTTTGAGATCACTTCCAAATATTCAAAGTTTGGCTGTACTTCTCTGACGCCCCTACAATGACGTCTGATGATAGGAAGTTGTAATTTAGACAGAAACAAATATTTTCCGGCTTACTACAATACGAGCCAACTCTAATTCGGTTTTTGAGATCACTTCAAAATATTCAAAGTTCGGCTGTACTTCTCTGACGCCCCTACAATGACGTCTAAAGATGAGAAGTTGAAATTTAGACAGAAATAAATGTTTTCTGATGTACTACAATGCGAGCTATCCCTAATTCGATTTTTGAGATCACTTCAAAATATTCAAAGTTCGGCTAAACTTTGCTGACGCCCCTAAAATGACGTCTGATGATGAGAAGTTGTAATTTAGACAGAAACAAATGTTTTCTGAGCTACCACAATGCGAGCCACCTTGAATTCGATTTTCGAGATTACTTCAAAATATTCAAAGTTCGGCTGAACTCCTCTGACGCCACTACAATGACGTCTAATGATGAGAAGTTGTAAATTAGATAGAAATAAATGTTTTCTGACCTACTACGATGCGAGCTGACCCTAATTCGATTTTTGAGATCACTTCAAAATATTCAAAGTTCGGCTGTACTTCTCTGACGCCCCTACAATGACGTCTGATGATGATAAGCTGTAATTTGGACAGAAACAAATATTTTCCGGCCTACTACAATGCGAGCCAACTCTAATTCGGTTTTTGAGATCACTTCAAAATATTCAAAGTTCGGCTGTACTTCTCTGACGCCCCTACAATGACGTCTGATGATGAGAAGTTGTAATTTAGACAGATACAGATGTTTTCTGACCTACTATAATTCGAGCCAACTCTCATTCGATTTTTGAGATCACTTCAAAATATTCAAAGTTCGGCTGTACTTCTCTGACGCCCCTACAATGACGTCTAATGATGAGAAGTTGTAATTTAGATAGAAATAAATGTTTTCTGACCTACTACGATGCGAGCTGACCCTAATTCGATTTTTGAGATCACTTCAAAATATTCAAAGTTCGGCTGTACTTCTCTGACGCCCCTACAATGACGTCTGATGATGATAAGCTGTAATTTGGACAGAAACAGATGTTTTCTGACCTACTATAATTCGAGCCAACTCTCATTCGATTTTTGAGATCACTTCAAAATATTCAAAGTTCGGCTGTACTTCTCTGACGCCCCTACAATGTCGTCTGATGAAAGGTAGTTGTAATTTAGACAGAAACAAATATTTTTCGACCTACTACAATGCGAGCCAACTCTAAGTCGGTTTTTGAGATCACTTCAAAATATTCAAAGTTCGGCTATACTACTCTGACGCCCCTACAATGACGTCTAATGATGAGAAGTTGTAATTTAGACAGAAATAAGTGTTTTCTGACCTACTACAATGCGAGCCAACTCTCATTCGATTTTTGAGATCACTTCAAAATATTCAAAGTTCGGCTGAAGTCCTCTGACGCCCCTACAATGACGTCTGATGATGAGAAGTTGTAATTTAGACAAAAACAGATGTTTTCTGACCTACTACAATTTGAGCCAAATCTAATTCGATTTTTGAGATCACTTCAAAATATTCAAAGTTCGGCTGTACTTCTCTGACGCCCCTACAATGACGTCTGATGATAGGAAGTTGTAATTTAGACAGAAACAAATATTTTCCGGCCTACTACAATGCGAGCCAACTCTAATTCGATTTTTGAGATCACTACAAAATATTCAAAGTTCGGCTGTAATTCTCTGACACCCCTACAATGACGTCTAATGATGAGAAGTTGTAATTTAGACAAAAACAGATGTTTTCTGTCCTACTACAATGCGAGCTAACCCTAATTCGATTTTTGAGATCACTTCAAAATATTCAAAGTTCGGCTGTACTTCTCTGACGCCCCTACAATGACGTCTGATGATAGGAAGTTGTAATTTAGACAGAAACAAATATTTTCCGGCTTACTACAATACGAGCCAACTCTAATTCGGTTTTTGAGATCACTTCAAAATATTCAAAGTTCGGCTGTACTTCTCTGACGCCCCTACAATGACGTCTAATGATGAGAAGTTGTAATTTGGACAGAAATAAATTTTTTCTGACCTACTACAATGCGAGCTATCCCTAATTCGATTTTTGAGATCACTTCAAAATATTCAAAGTTCGGCTAAACTCTGCTGACGCCCCTAAAATGACGTCTGATGATGAGAAGTTGTAATTTAGACAGAAACAAATGTTTTCTGAGCTACTACAATGCGAGCCACCTTGAATTCGATTTTCGAGATTACTTCAAAATATTCAAAGTTCGGCTGAACTCCTCTGACGCGCCTACAATGACGTCTGATGATGAGGAGTTGTAATTTAGACAGAAACAGATGTTTTCTGACCTACTATAATTCCAACTCTCATTCGATTTTTGAGATCACTTCAAAATATTCAAAGTTCGGCTGTACTTCTCTGACGCCCCTACAATGTCGTCTGATAATAGGAAGTTGTAATTCAGACAGTAACAAATATTTTTCGACCTACTACAATGCGAGCCAACTCTAAGTCGGTTTTTGAGATCACTTCAAAATATTCAAAGTTCGGCTATACTTCTCTGACGCCCCTACAATGACGTCTAATGATGAGAAGTTGTAATTTAAACAGACATAAATGTTTTCTGACCTACTACAATGCGAGCTAACACTTATTCGATTTTTGAGATCACTTCCAAATATTCAAAGTTCGGCTATACTTCGCTGACGCCCCTATAATGACGTCTGATGATGAGAAGTTGTAATTTAGACAGAAACAGATGATTTCTGACCTACTACAATTTGAGCCAAATCTAATTCGATTTTTGAGATCACTTCAAAATATTCAAAGTTCGGCTGTACTTCTCTGACGCCCCTACAATGACGTCTAATGATGAGAAGTTGTAATTTAGACAGAAATAAATGTTTTCTGACCTACTACAATGCGAGCCAACTCTCATTCGATTTTTGAGATCACTTCAAAATATTCAAAGTTCGGCTGAAGTCCTCTGACGCCCCTACAATGACGTCTGATGATGAGAAGTTGTAATTTAGACAAAAACAGATGTTTTCTGACCTACTACAGTTTGAGCCAAATCTAATTCGATTTTTGAGATCACTTCAAAATATTCAAAGTTCGGCTGTACTTCTCTGACGCCCCTACAATGACGTCTAATGATGAGAAGTTGTAATTTAGACAGAAACAGATGTTTTCTGACCTACCATAATTCGAGCCAACTCTCATTCGATTTTTGAGATCACTTCAAAATATTCAAAGTTCGGCTGTACTTCTCTGACGCCCCTACAATGACGTCTGATGATGACAAGTTGTAATTTAGACAGAAACAGATGTTTTCTGACCTACTATAATTCGAGCCAAGTCTCATTCGATTTTTGAGATCACTTCAAAATATTCAAAGTTCGGCTGAACTTCTCTGACGCCCCTACAATGACGTCTGATGATGAGAAGTTGGAATTTAGACAAAAACAGATGTTTTCTGTCCTACTACAATTTGAGCCAAATCTAATTCGATTTTTGAGATCACTTCAAAATATTCTAAGTTCGGCTGTAATTCTCTGACGCCCCTACAATGACGTCTGATGATAGGAAGTTGTAATTCAGACAGAAACAAATATTTCTCGGCCTACTACAATGCGAGCCAACTCTAATTCGGTTTTTGAGATCACTTCAAAATATTCAAAGTTCGGCTGTACTTCTCTGACGCCCCTACAATGACGTCTAATGATGAGAAGTTGTAATTTAGATAGAAATAAATGTTTTCTGACCTACTACAATGCGAGCTGACCCTAATTCGATTTTTGAGATCACTACAAAATATTCAAAGTTCGGCTAAACTTCGCTGACGCCCCTATAATGACGTCTGATGATGAGAAGTTGTAATTTAGACAGATACAGATGTTTTCTGACCTACTATAATTCGAGCCAACTCTCATTCGATTTTTGAGATCACTTCAAAATATTCAAAGTTCGGCTGTACTTCTCTGACGCCCCTACAATGACGTCTAATGATGAGAAGTTGTAATTTAGATAGAAATAAATGTTTTCTGACTTACTACAATGCGAGCTAACCCTAATTCGATTTTTGAGATCACTTCAAAATATTCAAAGTTCGGCTGTACTTCTCTGACGCCCCTACAATGACGTCTGATGATAGGAAGTTGTAATTTAGATAGAAATAAATGTTTTCTGACCTACTACGATGCGAGCTGACCCTAATTCGATTTTTGAGATCACTTCAAAATATTCAAAGTTCGGCTGTACTTCTCTGACGCACCTACAATGACGTCTGATGATGATAAGCTGTAATTTGGACAGAAACAAATGTTTTCTGACCTACTACAATGCGAGCCAACTCAAATTCGATTTTTGAGATCACTTCAAAATATTCAAAGTTCGGCTAAACTTTGCTGACGCTCCTAAAATGACGTCTGATGATGAGAAGTTGTAATTTAGACAGAAACAAATGTTTTCTGACCTACTACAATGCGAGCCACCTTGAATTCGATTTTTGAGATTACTTCAAAATATTCAAAGTTCGGCTGAACTCCTCTGACGCCCCTACAATGACGTCTGATGATGAGGAGTTGTAATATAGACAGAAACAGATGTTTTCTGACCTACTATAATTCGAGCCAACTCTCATTCGATTTTTGAGATCACTTCAAAATATTCAAAGTTCGGCTGTTCTTCTCTGACGCCCCTACAATGTCGTCTGATGATAGGTAGTTGTAATTTAGACAGAAACAAATATTTTTCGACCTACTACAATGCGAGCCAACTCTAAGTCGGTTTTTGAGATCACTTCAAAATATTCAAAGTTCGGCTATACTACTCTGACGCCCCTACAATGACGTCTAATGATGAGAAGTTGTAATTTAGACAGAAATAAATGTTTTCTGACCTACTACAATGCGAGCCAACTCTCATTCGATTTTTGAGATCACTTCAAAATATTCAAAGTTCGGCTGAAGTCCTCTGACGCCCCTACAATGACGTCTGATGATGAGAAGTTGTAATTTAGACAAAAACAGATGTTTTCTGACCTACTACAATTTGAGCCAAATCTAATTCGATTTTTGAGATCACTTCAAAATATTCAAAGTTCGGCTGTACTTCTCTGACGCCCCTACAATGACGTCTGATGATAGGAAGTTGTAATTTAGACAGAAACAAATATTTTCCGGCCTACTACAATGCGAGCCAACTCTAATTCGGTTTTTGGGATCACTTCAAAATATTCAAAGTTTGGCTGTACTTCTCTGACGCCCCTACAATGACGTCTAATGATGAGAAGTTGTAATTTAGACAGAAATAAATGTTTTCTGACCTACTACAATGCGAGCTAACCCTAATTCGATTTTTGAGATCACTTCAAAATATTCAAAGTTTGGCTGTACTTCTCTGACGCCCCTACAATGACGTCTGATGATAGGAAGTTGTAATTTAGACAGAAACAAATATTTTCCGGCTTACTACAATACGAGCCAACTCTAATTCGGTTTTTGAGATCACTTCAAAATATTCAAAGTTCGGCTGTACTTCTCTGACGCCCCTACAATGACGTCTAATGATGAGAAGTTGTAATTTAGACAGAAATAAATGTTTTCTGATGTACTACAATGCGAGCTATCCCTAATTCGATTTTTGAGATCACTTCAAAATATTCAAAGTTCGGCTAAACTTTGCTGACGCCCCTAAAATGACGTCTGATGATGAGAAGTTGTAATTTAGACAGATACAGATGTTTTCTGACCTACTATAATTCGAACCAACTCTCATTCGATTTTTGAGATCACTTCAAAATATTCAAAGTTCGGCTGTACTTCTCTGACGCCCCTACAATGACGTCTAATGATGAGAAGTTGTAATTTAGATAGAAATAAATGTTTTCTGACCTACTACGATGCGAGCTGACCCTAATTCGATTTTTGAGATCACTTCAAAATATTCAAAGTTCGGCTGTACTTCTCTGACGCCCCTACAATGACGTCTGATGATGATAAGCTGTAATTTGGACAGAAACAAATATTTTCCGGCCTACTACAATGCGAGCCAACTCTAATTCGGTTTTTGAGATCACTTCAAAATATTCAAAGTTCGGCTGTACTTCTCTGACGCCCCTACAATGACGTCTAATGATGAGAAGTTGTAATTTAGATAGAAATAAATGTTTTCTGAATTACTACAATGCAAGCTGACCCTAATTCGATTTTTGAGATCACTACAAAATATTCAAAGTTCGGCTAAACTTCGCTGACGCCCCTATAATGACGTCTGATGATGAGAAGTTGTAATTTAGACAGATACAGATGTTTTCTGACCTACTATAATTCGAACCAACTCTCATTCGATTTTTGAGATCACTTCAAAATATTCAAAGTTCGGCTGTACTTCTCTGACGCCCCTACAATGACGTCTAATGATGAGAAGTTGTAATTTAGATAGAAATAAATGTTTTCTGACCTACTACGATGCGAGCTGACCCTAATTCGATTTTTGAGATCACTTCAAAATATTCAAAGTTCGGCTGTACTTCTCAGACGCCCCTACAATGACGTCTGATGATGATAAGCTGTAATTTGGACAGAAACAGATGTTTTCTGACCTACTATAATTCGAGCCAACTCTCATTCGATTTTTGAGATCACTTCAAAATATTCAAAGTTCGGCTGTACTTTTCTGACGCCCCTACAATGACGTCTAATGATGAGAAGTTGTAATTTAGACAGAAATAAATGTTTTCTGACCTACTACAATGCGAGCTATCCCTAATTCGATTTTTAAGATCACTTCAAAATATTCAAAGTTCGGCTAAACTTTGCTGACGCCCCTAAAATGACGTCTGATGATGAGAAGTTGTAATTTAGACAGAAACAAATGTTTTCTGAGTTACTACAATGCGAGCCACCTTGAATTCGATTTTCGAGATTACTTCAAAATATTCAAAGTTCGGCTGAACTCCTCTGACGCCCCTACAATGACGTCTGATGATGAGGAGTTGTAATTTAGACAGAAACAGATGTTTTCTGACCTTCTATAATTCGAGCCAACTCTCATTCGAATTTTGAGATCACTTCAAAATATTCAAAGTTCGGCTGTACTTCTCTGACGCCCCTACAATGTCGTCTGATGATAGGTAGTTGTAATTTAGACAGAAACAAATATTTTTCGACCTACTACAATGCGAGCCAACTCTAAGTCGGTTTTTGAGATCACTTCAAAATATTCAAAGTTCGGCTATACTACTCTGACGCCCCTACAATGACGTCTAATGATGAGAAGTTGTAATTTAGACAGAAATAAATGTTTTCTGACCTACTACAATGCGAGCCAACTCTCATTCGATTTTTGAGATCACTTCAAAATATTCAAAGTTCGGCTGAAGTCCTCTGACGCCCCTACAATGACGTCTGATGATGAGAAGTTGTAATTTAGACAAAAACAGATGTTTTCTGACCTACTACAATTTGAGCCAAATCTAATTCGATTTTTGAGATCACTTCAAAATATTCAAAGTTCGGCTGCACTTCTCTGACGCCCCTACAATGACGTCTGATGATAGGAAGTTGTAATTTAGACAGAAACAAATATTTTCCGGCCTACTACAATGCGAGCCAACTCTAATTCGGTTTTTGGGATCACTTCAAAATATTCAAAGTGTGGCTGTTCTTCTCTGACGCCCCTACAATGACGTCTAATGATGAGAAGTTGTAATTTAGACAGAAATAAATGTTTTCTGACCTACTACAATGCGAGCTAACCCTAATTCGATTTTTGAGATCACTTCAAAATATTCAAAGTTTGGCTGTACTTCTCTGACGCCCCTACAATGACGTCTGATGATAGGAAGTTGTAATTTAAACAGAAACAAATATTTTCCGGCTTACTACAATACGAGCCAACTCTAATTCGGTTTTTGAGATCACTTCAAAATATTCAAAGTTCGGCTGTACTTCTCTGACGCCCCTACAATGACGTCTAATGATGAGAAGTTGTAATTTAGACAGAAATAAATGTTTTCTGATGTACTACAATGCGAGCTATCCCTAATTCGATTTTTGAGATCACTTCAAAATATTCAAAGTTCGGCTAAACTTTGCTGACGCCCCTAAAATGACGTCTGATGATGAGAAGTTGTAATTTAGACAGAAACAAATGTTTTCTGAGCTACCACAATGCGAGCCACCTTGAATTCGATTTTCGAGATTACTTCAAAATATTCAAAGTTCAGCTGAACTCCTCTGACGCCACTACAATGACGTCTAATGATGAGAAGTTGTAAATTAGATAGAAATAAATGTTTTCTGACCTACTACGATGCGAGCTGACCCTAATTCGATTTTTGAGATCACTTCAAAATATTCAAAGTTCGGCTGTACTTCTCTGACGCCCCTACAATGACGTCTGATGATGATAAGCTGTAATTTGGACAGAAACAAATGTTTTCTGACCTACTACAATGCGAGCCAACTCAAATTCGATTTTTGAGATCACTTCAAAATATTCAAAGTTCGGCTAAACTTTGCTGACGCTCCTAAAATGACGTCTGATGATGAGAAGTTGTAATTTAGACAGGAACAAATGTTTTCTGACCTACTACAATGCGAGCCACCTTGAATTCGATTTTTGAGATTACTTCAAAATATTCAAAGGTCGGCTGAACTCCTCTGACGCCCCTACAATGACGTCTGATGATGAGGAGTTGTAATATAGACAGAAACAGATGTTTTCTGACCTACTATAATTCGAGCCAACTCTCATTCGATTTTTGAGATCACTTCAAAATATTCAAAGTTCGGCTGTTCTTCTCTGACGCCCCTACAATGTCGTCTGATGAAAGGTAGTTGTAATTTAGACAGAAACAAATATTTTTCGACCTACTACAATGCGAGCCAACTCTAAGTCGGTTTTTGAGATCACTTCAAAATATTCAAAGTTCGGCTATACTACTCTGACGCCCCTACAATGACGTCTAATGATGAGAAGTTGTAATTTAGACAGAAATAAATGTTTTCTGACCTACTACAATGCGAGCCAACTCTCATTCGATTTTTGAGATCACTTCAAAATATTCAAAGTTCGGCTGAAGTCCTCTGACGCCCCTACAATGACGTCTGATGATGAGAAGTTGTAATTTAGACAAAAACAGATGTTTTCTGACCTACTACAATTTGAGCCAAATCTAATTCGATTTTTGAGATCACTTCAAAATATTCAAAGTTCGGCTGTACTTCTCTGACGCCCCTACAATGACGTCTGATGATAGGAAGTTGTAATTTAGACAGAAACAAATATTTTCCGGCCTACTACAATGCGAGCCAACTCTAATTCGGTTTTTGGGATCACTTCAAAATATTCAAAGTTTGGCTGTACTTCTCTGACGCCCCTACAATGACGTCTAATGATGAGAAGTTGTAATTTAGACAGAAATAAATGTTTTCTGACCTACTACAATGCGAGCTAACCTTAATTCGATTTTTGAGATCACTTCAAAATATTCAAAGTTTGGCTGTACTTCTCTGACGCCCCTACAATGACGTCTGATGATAGGAAGTTGTAATTTAGACAGAAACAAATATTTTCCGGCTTACTACAATACGAGCCAACTCTAATTCGGTTTTTGAGATCACTTCAAAATATTCAAAGTTCGGCTGTACTTCTCTGACGCCCCTACAATGACGTCTAATGATGAGAAGTTGTAATTTAGACAGAAATAAATGTTTTCTGATGTACTACAATGCGAGCTATCCCTAATTCGATTTTTGAGATCACTTCAAAATATTCAAAGTTCGGCTAAACTTTGCTGACGCCCCTAAAATGACGTCTGATGATGAGAAGTTGTAATTTAGAGAGAAACAAATGTTTTCTGAGCTACTACAATGCGAGCCACCTTGAATTCGATTTTCGAGATTACTTCAAAATATTCAAAGTTCGGCTGAACTCCTCTGACGCCCCTACAATGACGTCTAATGATGAGAAGTTGTAATTTAGATAGAAATAAATGTTTTCTGACCTACTACGATGCGAGCTGACCCTAATTCGATTTTTGAGATCACTTCAAAATATTCAAAGTTCGGCTGTACTTCTCTGACGCCCCTACAATGACGTCTGATGATGATAAGCTGTAATTTGGACAGAAACAAATATTTTCCGGCCTACTACAATGCGAGCCAACTCTAATTCGGTTTTTGAGATCACTTCAAAATATTCAAAGTTCGGCTGTACTTCTCTGACGCCCCTACAATGACGTCTAATGATGAGAAGTTGTAATTTAGATAGAAATAAATGTTTTCTGAATTACTACAATGCGAGCTGACCCTAATTCGATTTTTGAGATCACTACAAAATATTCAAAGTTCGGCTAAACTTCGCTGACGCCCCTATAATGACGTCTGATGATGAGAAGTTGTAATTTAGACAGATACAGATGTTTTCTGACCTACTATAATTCGAGCCAACTCTCATTCGATTTTTGAGATCACTTCAAAATATTCAAAGTTCGGCTGTACTTCTCTGACGCCCCTACAATGACGTCTAATGATGAGAAGTTGTAATTTAGATAGAAATAAATGTTTTCTGACCTACTACGATGCGAGCTGACCCTAATTCGATTTTTGAGATCACTTCAAAATATTCAAAGTTCGGCTGTACTTCTCAGACGCCCCTACAATGACGTCTGATGATGATAAGCTGTAATTTGGACAGAAACAGATGTTTTCTGACCTACTATAATTCGAGCCAACTCTCATTCGATTTTTGAGATCACTTCAAAATATTCAAAGTTCGGCTGTACTTCTCTGACGCCCCTACAATGACGTCTAATGATGAGAAGTTGTAATTTAGACAGAAATAAATGTTTTCTGACCTACTACAATGCGAGCTATCCCTAATTCGATTTTTGAGATCGCTTCAAAATATTCAAAGTTCGGCTAAACTTTGCTGACGCCCCTAAAATGACGTCTGATGATGAGAAGTTGTAATTTAGACAGAAACAAATGTTTTCTGAGCTACTACAATGCGAGCCACCTTGAATTCGATTTTCGAGATTACTTCAAAATATTCAAAGTTCGGCTGAACTCCTCTGACGCCCCTACAATGACGTCTGATGATGAGAAGTTGTAATTTAGACAGAAACAGATGTTTTCTGACCTTCTATAATTCGAGCCAACTCTCATTCGAATTTTGAGATCACTTCAAAATATTCAAAGTTCGGCTGAACTTCTCTGACGCCCCTACAATGTCGTCTGATGATAGGTAGTTGTAATTTAGACAGAAACAAATATTTTTCGACCTACTACAATGCGAGCCAACTCTAAGTCGGTTTTTGAGATCACTTCAAAATATTCAAAGTTCGGCTATACTACTCTGACGCCCCTACAATGACGTCTAATGATGAGAAGTTGTAATTTAGACAGAAATAAATGTTTTCTGACCTACTACAATGCGAGCCAACTCTCATTCGATTTTTGAGATCACTTCAAAATATTCAAAGTTCGGCTGAAGTCCTCTGACGCCCCTACAATGACGTCTGATGATGAGAAGTTGTAATTTAGACAAAAACAGATGTTTTCTGACCTACTACAATTTGAGCCAAATCTAATTCGATTTTTGAGATCACTTCAAAATATTCAAAGTTCGGCTGTACTTCTCTGACGCCCCTACAATGACGTCTGATGATAGGAAGTTGTAATTTAGACAGAAACAAATATTTTCCGGCCTACTACAATGCGAGCCAACTCTAATTCGATTTTTGAGATCACTACAAAATATTCAAAGTTCGGCTGTAATTCTCTGACACCCCTACAATGACGTCTAATGATGAGGAGTTGTAATTTAGACAGAAACAGATGTTTTCTGACCTACTATAATTCCAACTCTCATTCGATTTTTGAGATCACTTCAAAATATTCAAAGTTCGGCTGTACTTCTCTGACGCCCCTACAATGTCGTCTGATAATAGGAAGTTGTAATTCAGACAGTAACAAATATTTTTCGACCTACTACAATGCGAGCCAACTCTAAGTCGGTTTTTGAGATCACTTCAAAATATTCAAAGTTCGGCTATACTTCTCTGACGCCCCTACAATGACGTCTAATGATGAGAAGTTGTAATTTAGACAGAAACAAATATTTTCCGGCTTACTACAATACGAGCTAACTCTTATTCGATTTTTGAGATCACTTCCAAATATTCAAAGTTCGGCTATACTTCGCTGACGCCCCTATAATGACGTCTGATGATGAGAAGTTGTAATTTAGACAGAAACAGATGATTTCTGACCTACTACAATTTGAGCCAAATCTAATTCGATTTTTGAGATCACTTCAAAATATTCAAAGTTCGGCTGTACTTCTCTGACGCCCCTACAATGACGTCTAATGATGAGAAGTTGTAATTTAGACAGAAATAAATGTTTTCTGACCTACTACAATGCGAGCCAACTCTCATTCGATTTTTGAGATCACTTCAAAATATTCAAAGTTCGGCTGAAGTCCTCTGACGCCCCTACAATGACGTCTGATGATGAGAAGTTGTAATTTAGACAAAAACAGATGTTTTCTGACCTACTACAGTTTGAGCCAAATCTAATTCGATTTTTGAGATCACTTCAAAATATTCAAAGTTCGGCTGTACTTCTCTGACGCCCCTACAATGACGTCTAATGATGAGAAGTTGTAATTTAGATAGAAATAAATGTTTTCTGACCTACTACAATGCGAGCTGACCCTAATTCGATTTTTGAGATCACTACAAAATATTCAAAGTTCGGCTAAACTTCGCTGACGCCCCTATAATGACGTCTGATGATGAGAAGTTGTAATTTAGACAGATACAGATGTTTTCTGACCTACTATAATTCGAGCCAACTCTCATTCGATTTTTGAGATCACTTCAAAATATTCAAAGTTCGGCTGTACTTCTCTGACGCCCCTACAATGACGTCTAATGATGAGAAGTTGTAATTTAGACAGAAATAAATGGTTTCTGACCTACTACAATGCGAGCTATCCCTAATTCGATTTTTGAGATCACTTCAAAATATTCAAAGTTCGGCTAAACTTTGCTGACGCCCCTAAAATGACGTCTGATGATGAGAAGTTGTAATTTAGACAGAAACAAATGATTTCTGAGCTACTACAATGCGAGCCACCTTGAATTCGATTTTCGAGATTACTTCAAAATATTCAAAGTTCGGCTGAACTCCTCTGACACGCCTACAATGACGTCTGATGATGAGGAGTTGTAATTTAGACAGAAACAGATGTTTTCTGACCCACTATAATTCGAGCCAACTCTCATTCGATTTTTGAGATCACTTCAAAATATTCAAAGTTCGGCTGTACTTTTCTGACGCCCCTACAATGACGTCTGATGATGAAAAGCTGTAATTTGGACAGAAACAAATGTTTTTTGACCTACTACAATGCGAGCCAACTCAAATTCGATTTTTGAGATCACTTCAAAATATTCAAAGTTCGGCTAAACTTTGCTGACGCTCCTAAAATGACGTCTGATGATGAGAAGTTGTAATTTAGATGGAAACAAATGTTTTCTGACCTACTACAATGCGAGCCACCTTGAATTCGATTTTCGAGATTACTTCATAATATTCAAAGTTCGGCTGAACTCCTCTGACGCCCCTACAATGACGTCTAATGATGAGAAGTTGTAATTTAGACAGAAATAAATGTTTTCTGACCTACTACAATGCGAGCCAACTCTAATTCGATTTTTGAGATCACTTCAAAATATTCAAAGTTCGGCTGAACCCCTCTGACGCCCCTACAATGACGTCTGATGATGACAAGTTGTAATTTAGACGAAAGCAGATGTTTTCTGACCTACTATAATTCGAGCCAACTCTCATTCGATTTTTGAGATCACTTCAAAATATTCAAAGTTCGGCTGAACTCCTCTGACGCCCCTACAATGACGTCTGATGATGAGAAGTTGTAATTTAGACAGAAACAGATGTTTTCTGACCTACTATAATTCGAGCCAGCTCTCATTCGATTTTTGAGATCACTTCCAAATATTCAAAGTTCGGCTAAACTTCGCTGATGCCCCTACAATGACGTCTAATGATGAGAAGTTGTAATTTAGACAGAAACAGATGTTTTCTGACCTACCATAATTCGAGCCAACTCTCATTCGATTTTTGAGATCACTTCAAAATATTCAAAGTTCGGCTGTACTTCTCTGACGCCCCTACAATGACGTCTGATGATGACAAGTTGTAATTTAGACAGAAACAGATGTTTTCTGACCTACTATAATTCGAGCCAAGTCTCATTCGATTTTTGAGATCACTTCAAAATATTCAAAGTTCGGCTGAACTTCTCTGACGCCCCTACAATGACGTCTGATGATGAGAAGTTGGAATTTAGACAAAAACAGATGTTTTCTGTCCTACTACAATTTGATCCAAATCTAATTCGATTTTTGAGATCACTTCAAAATATTCTAAGTTCGGCTGTAATTCTCTGACGCCCCTACAATGACGTCTGATGATAGGAAGTTGTAATTTAGACAGAAACAAATATTTCTCGGCCTACTACAATGCGAGCCAACTCTAATTCGGTTTTTGAGATCACTTCAAAATATTCAAAGTTCGGCTGTACTTCTCTGACGCCCCTACAATGACGTCTAATGATGAGAAGTTGTAATTTAGATAGAAATAAATGTTTTCTGACCTACTACAATGCGAGCTAACCCTAATTCGATTTTTGAGATCACTTCAAAATATTCAAAGTTCGGCTGTACTTCTCTGACGCCCCTACAATGACGTCTGATGATGGGAAGTTGTAATTTAGATAGAAATAAATGTTTTCTGACCTACTACGATGCGAGCTGACCCTAATTCGATTTTTGAGATCACTTCAAAATATTCAAAGTTCGGCTGTACTTCTCTGACGCACCTACAATGACGTCTGATGATGATAAGCTGTAATTTGGACAGAAACAAATGTTTTCTGACCTACTACAATGCGAGCCAACTCAAATTCGATTTTTGAGATCACTTCAAAATATTCAAAGTTCGGCTAAACTTTGCTGACGCTCCTAAAATGACGTCTGATGATGAGAAGTTGTAATTTAGACAGAAACAAATGTTTTCTGACCTACTACAATGCGAGCCACCTTGAATTCGATTTTTGAGATTACTTCAAAATATTCAAAGTTCGGCTGAACTCCTCTGACGCCCCTACAATGACGTCTGATGATGAGGAGTTGTAATATAGACAGAAACAGATGTTTTCTGACCTACTATAATTCGAGCCAACTCTCATTCGATTTTTGAGATCACTTCAAAATATTCAAAGTTCGGCTGTACTTCTCTGACGCCCCTACAATGTCGTCTGATGATAGGTAGTTGTAATTTAGACAGAAACAAATATTTTTCGACCTACTACAATGCGAGCCAACTCTAAGTCGGTTTTTGAGATCACTTCAAAATATTCAAAGTTCGGCTGAAGTCCTCTGACGCCCCTACAATGACGTCTGATGTTGAGAAGTTGTAATTTAGACAAAAACAGATGTTTTCTGACCTACTACAATTTGAGCCAAATCTAATTCGATTTTTGAGAACACTTCAAAATATTCAAAGTTCGGCTGTACTTCTCTGACGCCCCTACAATGACGTCTGATGATAGGAAGTTGTAATTTAGACAGAAACAAATATTTTCCGGCCTACTACAATGCGAGCCAACTCTAATTCGGTTTTTGGGATCACTTCAAAATATTCAAAGTTTGGCTGTACTTCTCTGACGCCCCTACAATGACGTCTAATGATGAGAAGTTGTAATTTAGACAGAAATAAATGTTTTCTGACCTACTACAATGCGAGCTAACCCTAATTCGATTTTTGAGATCACTTCAAAATATTCAAAGTTTGGCTGTACTTCTCTGACGCCCCTACAATGACGTCTGATGATAGGAAGTTGTAATTTAGACAGAAACAAATATTGTCCGGCTTACTACAATACGAGCCAACTCTAATTCGGTTTTTGAGATCACTTCAAAATATTCAAAGTTCGGCTGTACTTCTCTGACGCCCCTACAATGACGTCTAATGATGAGAAGTTGTAATTTAGACAGAAATAAATGTTTTCTGATGTACTACAATGCGAGCTATCCCTAATTCGATTTTTGAGATCACTTCAAAATATTCAAAGTTCGGCTAAACTTTGCTGACGCTCCTAAAATGACGTCTGATGATGAGAAGTTGTAATTTAGATGGAAACAAATGTTTTCTGACCTACTACAATGCGAGCCACCTTGAATTCGATTTTCGAGATTACTTCATAATATTCAAAGTTCGGCTGAACTCCTCTGACGCCCCTACAATGACGTCTAATGATGAGAAGTTGTAATTTAGACAGAAATAAATGTTTTCTGACCTACTACAATGCGAGCCAACTCTAATTCGATTTTTGAGATCACTTCAAAATATTCAAAGTTCGGCTGAACCCCTCTGACGCCCCTACAATGACGTCTGATGATGACAAGTTGTAATTTAGACGAAAGCAGATGTTTTCTGACCTACTATAATTCGAGCCAACTCTCATTCGATTTTTGAGATCACTTCAAAATATTCAAAGTTCGGCTGAACTCCTCTGACGCCCCTACAATGACGTCTGATGATGAGAAGTTGTAATTTAGACAGAAACAGATGTTTTCTGACCTACTATAATTCGAGCCAGCTCTCATTCGATTTTTGAGATCACTTCCAAATATTCAAAGTTCGGCTAAACTTCGCTGATGCCCCTACAATGACGTCTAATGATGAGAAGTTGTAATTTAGACAGAAACAGATGTTTTCTGACCTACCATAATTCGAGCCAACTCTCATTCGATTTTTGAGATCACTTCAAAATATTCAAAGTTCGGCTGTACTTCTCTGACGCCCCTACAATGACGTCTGATGATGACAAGTTGTAATTTAGACAGAAACAGATGTTTTCTGACCTACTATAATTCGAGCCAAGTCTCATTCGATTTTTGAGATCACTTCAAAATATTCAAAGTTCGGCTGAACTTCTCTGACGCCCCTACAATGACGTCTGATGATGAGAAGTTGGAATTTAGACAAAAACAGATGTTTTCTGTCCTACTACAATTTGATCCAAATCTAATTCGATTTTTGAGATCACTTCAAAATATTCTAAGTTCGGCTGTAATTCTCTGACGCCCCTACAATGACGTCTGATGATAGGAAGTTGTAATTTAGACAGAAACAAATATTTCTCGGCCTACTACAATGCGAGCCAACTCTAATTCGGTTTTTGAGATCACTTCAAAATATTCAAAGTTCGGCTGTACTTCTCTGACGCCCCTACAATGACGTCTAATGATGAGAAGTTGTAATTTAGATAGAAATAAATGTTTTCTGACCTACTACAATGCGAGCTAACCCTAATTCGATTTTTGAGATCACTTCAAAATATTCAAAGTTCGGCTGTACTTCTCTGACGCCCCTACAATGACGTCTGATGATAGGAAGTTGTAATTTAGATAGAAATAAATGTTTTCTGACCTACTACGATGCGAGCTGACCCTAATTCGATTTTTGAGATCACTTCAAAATATTCAAAGTTCGGCTGTACTTCTCTGACGCACCTACAATGACGTCTGATGATGATAAGCTGTAATTTGGACAGAAACAAATGTTTTCTGACCTACTACAATGCGAGCCAACTCAAATTCGATTTTTGAGATCACTTCAAAATATTCAAAGTTCGGCTAAACTTTGCTGACGCTCCTAAAATGACGTCTGATGATGAGAAGTTGTAATTTAGACAGAAACAAATGTTTTCTGACCTACTACAATGCGAGCCACCTTGAATTCGATTTTTGAGATTACTTCAAAATATTCAAAGTTCGGCTGAACTCCTCTGACGCCCCTACAATGACGTCTGATGATGAGGAGTTGTAATATAGACAGAAACAGATGTTTTCTGACCTACTATAATTCGAGCCAACTCTCATTCGATTTTTGAGATCACTTCAAAATATTCAAAGTTCGGCTGTACTTCTCTGACGCCCCTACAATGTCGTCTGATGATAGGTAGTTGTAATTTAGACAGAAACAAATATTTTTCGACCTACTACAATGCGAGCCAACTCTAAGTCGGTTTTTGAGATCACTTCAAAATATTCAAAGTTCGGCTATACTACTCTGACGCCCCTACAATGACGTCTAATGATGAGAAGTTGTAATTTAGACAGAAATAAATGTTTTCTGACCTACTACAATGCGAGCCAACTCTCATTCGATTTTTGAGATCACTTCAAAATATTCAAAGTTCGGCTGAAGTCCTCTGACGCCCCTACAATGACGTCTGATGTTGAGAAGTTGTAATTTAGACAAAAACAGATGTTTTCTGACCTACTACAATTTGAGCCAAATCTAATTCGATTTTTGAGAACACTTCAAAATATTCAAAGTTCGGCTGTACTTCTCTGACGCCCCTACAATGACGTCTGATGATAGGAAGTTGTAATTTAGACAGAAACAAATATTTTCCGGCCTACTACAATGCGAGCCAACTCTAATTCGGTTTTTGGGATCACTTCAAAATATTCAAAGTTTGGCTGTACTTCTCTGACGCCCCTACAATGACGTCTAATGATGAGAAGTTGTAATTTAGACAGAAATAAATGTTTTCTGACCTACTACAATGCGAGCTAACCCTAATTCGATTTTTGAGATCACTTCAAAATATTCAAAGTTTGGCTGTACTTCTCTGACGCCCCTACAATGACGTCTGATGATAGGAAGTTGTAATTTAGACAGAAACAAATATTGTCCGGCTTACTACAATACGAGCCAACTCTAATTCGGTTTTTGAGATCACTTCAAAATATTCAAAGTTCGGCTGTACTTCTCTGACGCCCCTACAATGACGTCTAATGATGAGAAGTTGTAATTTAGACAGAAATAAATGTTTTCTGATGTACTACAATGCGAGCTATCCCTAATTCGATTTTTGAGATCACTTCAAAATATTCAAAGTTCAGCAAAACTTTGCTGACGCCCCTAAAATGACGTCTGATGATGAGAAGTTGTAATTTAGAGAGAAACAAATGTTTTCTGAGCTACTACAATGCGAGCCACCTTGAATTCGATTTTTGAGATCACTTCAAAATATTCAAAGTTCGGCTGTACTTCTCTGACGCCCCTACAATGACGTCTGATGATGATAAGCTGTAATTTGGACAGAAACAAATATTTTCCGGCCTACTACAATGCGAGCCAACTCTAATTCGGTTTTTGAGATCACTTCAAAATATTCAAAGTTCGGCTGTACTTCTCTGACGCCCCTACAATGACGTCTAATGATGAGAAGTTGTAATTTAGATAGAAATAAATGTTTTTTGAATTACTACAATGCGAGCTGACCCTAATTGGATTTTTGAGATCACTACAAAATATTCAAAGTTCGGCTAAACTTCGCTGACGCCCCTATAATGACGTCTGATGATGAGAAGTTGTAATTTAGACAGATACAGATGTTTTCTGACCTACTATAATTCGAGCCAACTCTCATTCGATTTTTGAGATCACTTCAAAATATTCAAAGTTCGGCTGTACTTCTCTGACGCCCCTACAATGACGTCTAATGATGAGAAGTTGTAATTTAGATAGAAATAAATGTTTTCTGACCTACTACGATGCGAGCTGACCCTAATTCGATTTTTGAGATCACTTCAAAATATTCAAAGTTCGGCTGTACTTCTCAGACGCCCCTACAATGACGTCTGATGATGATAAGCTGTAATTTGGACAGAAACAGATGTTTTCTGACCTACTATAATTCGAGCCAACTCTCATTCGATTTTTGAGATCACTTCAAAATATTCAAAGTTCGGCTGTACTTCTCTGACGCCCCTACAATGACGTCTAATGATGAGAAGTTGTAATTTAGACAGAAATAAATGTTTTCTGACCTACTACAATGCGAGCTATCCCTAATTCGATTTTTGAGATCACTTCAAAATATTCAAAGTTCGGCTAAACTTTGCTGACGCCCCTAAAATGACGTCTGATGATGAGAAGTTGTAATTTAGACAGAAAAAAATGTTTTCTGAGCTACTACAATGCGAGCCACCTTGAATTCGATTTTCGAGATTACTTCAAAATATTCAAAGTTCGGCTGAACTCCTCTGACGCCCCTACAATGACGTCTGATGATGAGGAGTTGTAATTTAGACAGAAACAGATGTTTTCTGACCTTCTATAATTCGAGCCAACTCTCATTCGATTTTTGAGATCACTTCAAAATATTCAAAGTTCGGCTGTACTTCTCTGACGCCCCTACAATGTCGTCTGATAATAGGAAGTTGTAATTCAGACAGTAACAAATATTTTTCGACCTACTACAATGCGAGCCAACTCTAAGTCGGTTTTTGAGATCACTTCAAAATATTCAAAGTTCGGCTATACTTCTCTGACGCCCCTACAATGACGTCTAATGATGAGAAGTTGTAATTTAGACAGACATAAATGTTTTCTGACCTACTACAATGCGAGCTAACTCTTATTCGATTTTTGAGATCACTTCCAAATATTCAAAGTTCGGCTATACTTCTCTGACGCCCCTACAATGACGTCTAATGATGAGAAGTTGTAATTTAGACAGAAATAAATGTTTTCTGACCTACTACAATGCGAGCCAACTCTAATTCGATTTTTGAGATCACTTCAAAATATTCAAAGTTCGGCTGAACCCCTCTGACGCCCCTACAATGACGTCTGATGATGACAAGTTGTAATTTAGACAGAAACAAATGTTTTCTGACCTACTACAATGCGAGCCAACTCGGAATCGTTTTTTAAGATCACTTCAAAATATTTAAATTTCGTCTGAATCATTTCCACCTCCTCTTTATTAACAACGTCATAGTCCCTACGGTAAGTTTTTCTTCAGCTTCCGTGCAATGTACGTCCTGATTTTCCTGTTCCTGATGGAAATTAAGAGTCTAAGAAGAGAACATGCTGAACTTTTTTTCCAGCAGATATTATCGTTGTCTGCTCTCCTAGAGAGGTCATGCTTTTATCATCTACGATATCTAAGTAGCAAGAATAAATCCATTCCGGACACCCCATTGAAATAAACACGTAAAAAGCGATTCCGGTAAAGAAAAAACTACCCGAGGAATTTATCTTGAATATCACAAATCATAACTCTTGCTTTACATAGCTGCGTCGTGTTGAACACGGATTGTTTTACAGCAATAAATCGTTTCACCCAGAGAAGTGTTTTAAAATAACATAGTTTTTGATTTTATTGTCTTCCACCAATGCGATAAAGGGGTTGTTAGACGTAGAGGTAGAAAAATCGAAATTAATACATTACGGTGTACATGCCGGTGCTTAACTGTGAGTCAGTGGCGTTCGTAAACAGGCCAAAATGATACCATTGTATTTCAACCATTTCAAGAAGAATTAAAATATAGACAGAGGAATCCGCTCAGAAAAACGATTATATTCTATCTTCTCAGAGTACCAATACTATCAACCCGGAAAGAAAATCCTGTCAGACTGCGCTCCAAAGTGATTGAAAAATCACTCTCGAATAAAGAGATTGTACTCACAGCGTGGAAGGGGCGTTTGATAACACTTCATATGCATCTATCACTAAAGACCTTAGAGAAAAAAACGTTGCCCTAGTCCTAGTCTAGTGGATATCCGCCATAGCTCATCATGGCAGTAGGGTTATACAAGACTCCCTATTCGGGGAGGAGTACCATCCCCACTTTTTGGAACCTCGATGTAGACAGCCTGTGCATCTGCACATTATAGCGGAGGCAAGGATAGAGCCTCCAGACTAAAGTACATGGGCCAATGGACAGGCAACAACTTAGGCCATTCCAACATAATAGAGGTCATAAGAATCGATGCATCTGAAATTAAGGCCCTCACATCATACAAACTCATCTCGCTGATTATGGTTAACCTATTATGGGTCCCTGGGCAAACTGGAGTGCCCGTAAACGAACAGGCCGATTATTTGGCCAGACAAGGAGGGACAAAAAGCTCAACGATTGAACCAGAACCATTCTTGGAAGTTTCTAGATCATAGAGCATCTCAACCATGTAGGAAATCCTGGAAGCAAAATTTCAGGATGCATGGAAAGTGACCCCGAGCATGAGGTGATCGAAACTCCACATCGAAGGCCCTTATACTAGAAGGAATAAAGGGTGGTGCTTGAAAGATGGGGAGTCAGCCACCCACATCCTCACGGAATACTCAGCAGTGACAGTTATATGGAAAGCGCACCTCGGGAGCTTAAGAAAATAGAAGTTATGATAGAGACACCAATAAATATAAATGTCGATGGAAGAAAAGGCAAATGCGGCCAAAATTTTAATTTACTAGATATCCTAGAGTCAGCAACATATGGATTGAACAATCAGAAAATGTCTCCCAGATTTAACAATAATTTACAATAATAGTACCATAAAAACAAAACCACTTCATGCGATCCCTAGTTTCTTCAAGGCGATGTGGCTAATGGCCCATGTATCACAAAATATGTCACCAAAGGTCTTCAAAGATTTCATTAACGGTGTAACAACTCCGGTGAAAAACTGAACTGGATTATCTGCGGTGGAAAATTTGCAAAGCGAACCTATCACCAGGGACATGTCGCATAACATGTAGAAGATCATGGAACATGTCACCAAAACAAGTATGTTGGCTGTACGTACGACCAATCATCTGGGTTTGTATGGATATGTAGACTGGTAGAGAGAAGGCCAAGAAAAAACAGCCTACGCTGAACAAATTGAACTACAGAGACGAACGTTCCTGGCGAAAATGAAAGCAATTCGTTTCAGGACAACGGCAGCAATAGAAGCCCTCCTGAGACTACTTCTTTTCAATAGTGTGTGAGTTTGTCTGAAAAAGAGAGGGAGAAAGAGAGAGAGAAAGAGCGAGAGGCGAGCTGGACAACACACAGACTTCATCAAGCGGTCACCTCTAACGCAGGTAAGTGTCATGAGAAGCACCAGCATGCTGGCAGACCTAATACCTCATAGCACACGTTGAATGCCCTCAGGCATCATGTCAAAAATGACCCACTATCATATACAGTGTGTCCATAAAGTAACCCCCCCTGTTAACTTTTGAACGGATTGGAATTTTCGCATGAATTTTTTTTGGAGGAATGGCAGTTCATAAGCTACTTTCTGACGACAAATAAAAAGTCTATCTTTCAAAATGGCGGCACGACGCCATTTTGAAAGAATTTTTTAAATGGCATGGGGGGTTGAGTGATACCTCATTCGAAACGTCTTACAATTCTCTATACGTCTCCAAAATTTCAAACAAAAATATACATATCCAAAACAAAATGGCGGTACATAATGTTATGTACCGCTATTTTGTTTCGGACGAAATTTTTGTTTAAAATTTTGTTGTTGTGTAGAGAATTGAAATGCAATTCAAAAGATGTATCACTCGACCCCCATAGCCTTAAAAAAAAAAAAAAAATTATGTCCGACAGACGTCATTTAAATAAAAAAAAAAAATGTTGTCGAAAAGAAGCTTGTGAACCACCATTAAACCAAAAAAAATTCAAAACAGAATTCCAATCCGTTCAAAAGTTTACATGGATGGGGTTACTCTAAGAGAGTTCTTACATTATGTACCGCCATTTTGTTTTGGAAGTATATTTTTGTTTGAAATTCTGGGGACGTATAGAGCATTGTAAGACATTTCGAATGAGGTATCACTCGACCCCCATGCCATTTGAAAAATTCTTTCAAAATGGCGTCGGGCCGCTATTTTGATTAATATGAACTGCCATTCCTCCAAAAAAAAATTCATGCGAAAATTCCAATCCGTTCAAAAGTTAACAGGAGGGGGGGTTACTTTATGGACACACTGTATAACCTGCACTGTGTTTTTTCCTGAAGGAGAAGACTGGACTTGGACCAAATCTGGTCTATGTAGGGGAACTGACATTGGGTTTACCGGAAGTAGGAATATGCGGGGTAAACCCTCGAGCAAAAGCTCTCGGAAGTCATTCAGGCTCATAATGTTCATATGGACTCTAGATATAACTATGAACAAAATGATAGTCGGTGACCGGTGCTCAGCGATTTAGGTGTCGGCCGTTGAAATTTCAACTATCATTGGATGCTGGTTCAAACCATACAGAAAGAACATTTTTCTCAAATATACTGCCTCGTTAGGTTAGGTTCATATGTAGGTGGGCCTACATCAGGCTGTCCAGCGCAGACTATGATGTGTTGTGGTTTACCCTATATTTTTATTTCTCCCATTTTATCCAATCTTGTAGCGAAATTGATCAGTAGAATAATTTGCCAGATTTCCTGGAATCAATATTATCAGCAAATGCCTCAGACAATATACACTTTTCAATAGGTCTTTTGAACTATGGAACAAACTACCCGCACATGTGGTTGATTCTCCGTCAGTGAATGCATTCAAGAACGGTCTAGATTTATTTTATTCTATCAACCCTAGTATTGTTTCCGATAGGTTTGTACTAATGTAAATTGTTACTTATTACTTATTATAACCACCACACTCTGTACTTCTTCAAAAAAGAGTTTACAAGCTATGCTTCTACTCTTGTTTTGCAATAAATAAATATATATTGCCAACTATGGAAAATCTGTTTGCCTTTGTAGTCTGTTGAGTTTATCCTGGGGTTATTTTTTGTTCACCCCTCCTGCAATATACTAAATACTCTTGACCACTGGTCGTATGACACATAGATGAAACCTGAAGAACAAGTGTGATGTTAGTTGAAACCGACCGGAGCGCCAAAGCAATTGATAAAAATAGCCGTCCTCTACCCACGTAATCTATGCCTATGGGTACACTCTATGAGTATTGATGATCGTCTACGATTATGAATAAGCTTGTGAAGAAATATTTGCTGAGCGAATATTCTAGAAAAATCCACTGGTTCCAGAAGCTAATTCGAAGAATACTCTTTCAGAGGATTTTTATGATTTTTTTCAAAAGTTTCATAAACAGTCGCTGGACAGACCTCAGTTCAGAAATATGAACATTGTAATATACCTAAAAACAAAAACATTCCAGGTGAGATCTAACGTGAGCATTAATAAATGATAATTTAATGAGCATTACAGGATTGATGATTTAATAGGCAATGTGAAATTTGTTAAAAAATTAAGAATCTAAATGCCTCGATAGTCTTTCCTTGCATAATCTGAAAGTAAATCGAACCATATTTTAATATCCTCAATCGAAGCAATTCGACGTGGAGGCGTATCATTGAGATTCTAGTCACTTATGATGATACTTTGTTTCAGAAAATAACTTATAACAATAATTACATCAGTTAAGTCGAATTTCTATACAACAGGTGTTTATTTCACCTGAATCGGATTGATTACTTTCAGAATCTTCAATATTATTTTTTCTTTCACTGTAGAATTTAAAAGCATAAGTAAACAAGATCAGTGATATAGATACTAAAGAACAATGGCCCCGACACCGAACCTTAAGGTACTCCTGTGACAATAGATTTTAGCCATCATCTTCAGTAACTACCCATTTTCCATATTATGACTGTGGACTCTATCATCTACCCCCGTGCGAAACGGCATCACCTCCACCTCCCCACGTCGGCCCGTCCCTGACGGCACTCACAAATAACCTTATCTCAAAACCAATGAATTTATGTGAATAATTAAATTTGATTGAGACTGGATGTGTATTTCTGGAATACCATAATGAATTTCGGCCGCACCTTTTTCTGAACAAGCGGAAAATTAAGGGTTGCCGATGCAGCTAAGAGGATTTCTTCGTTTACACATTTTGTGACGCGCCGAACAATAGGGGTTGGTCATAAAATTTAACTACCTAAACAGCATCTTTATATATGCATTCTTCGGAACAATGACTTCATTTAAGATTCCCCACTGGAAAACACTGGGGCTGCTCAGCATGCGGATACACCAGTGCCGGACCGGCAGTTACAAGTCACCAATACAAAAAACGATGCCCGATTTCTACGATAGCCACATTCTCTATAGGGTGGCCCACGTGATTCGGTCCCATTGATGATTCTGATATGGAAAACCATTTAACTGACACAGTTGTATCAATTACGGTTGGAAAATTGATGCGAGAAACTAATTTTCAGACAGTATTGCCGTAAGTGTCTGGTGAGATTTATTCAAGAACCGCTCCTGATTCACTTCACAATGTTCCACAGGACGATAGGAAGAGAGATAATGAAGCGGCAGAACTGATAGGTGCATCTTCCCAAGTAAGGACATATTTTGTTGCAACTTTTCCTAAGATATGGCTTGGACCTCCTCGTTCTCCATATATAACGTTTTCTGGGACTATTCGAAGGGTTTGGGGTGGAGCTGTAGGTTTCCCGGGGTTTCCCACAGCTGAAAATATAAATTCGCCCAGAGCGTCACGACGAATAATAAAAATAGCCGTCCTCTACTCGCACAGGCTATGCCTTTGGTGACACTCTTTGAGTGTTTGTGAGGGTGTATTATTATTCTATACAACCTAGAAATTTTTCTGATCTTCACATCAGAACAGAGTACCAACCTGTTTAAGCAGAAATTATTGAACCAGCATCAGAAAACTTTTAACATCAAAGCAGCATTGCATTGATAGAAGTGAAGATCAATCTGAGTATCACCTTCAATGATTTCTGTACTCATTTTGTTTGGTTTTGCAATCATTTCTGAAATTGTTAGGCACGAAACATCTCCACAAAATCGTAATAATAAATGAGGTGCACCATTTAACAATATAAAATGAATTTTTCGTGATTGGAAATAAAGTAATTTCTTAGTAAAAACAATCAAGGCTCCCAACTGCCATGAATAATGAAATGTCCTAGCTGTAGTACAAAGTGACATCGAGATATCGACTGGCTGAAGTCATGTGGGCATGTATAGAGAAGCTGTATGATACAATGAAGATTACATTCAAAATTATTGCGAACGTTTTCCAATACTTCTGGAGTTAATCTGCCACACTCGTTTACAATTCTACTACGTAGATGCTCTAGTGACTCTGGTGGCTTAGCAAAAACTATGCTCTTGAGATGTCCCCATCAAAAATAATTCAATGGGTTGAGGTCTGGTGATCTAGCTGGCCACTTAATTGGAAACACAAACTGGAATTCGTTCTCAGACATTTTCTCACAAAACTGTTGACGTCTGTCAAAATCATCTTCGTTCAGTTCAGTTCAGGACGCAATTACAATTGCCTCCTGTCTGACGTAGGCGAGACGTGAGAAAAATCTGAAGATTTCTTTCGAGATGCATATAGGAAAGGTTATACACCACGTCATTCACTGCTCTGGCATTTAATAAAATTGCCAGTATCGATGAGGGACACGCTGCTTGAAACTAGCTGGCAGTTGCTCATCACGGCCCTTCTGCCAGAAAAACTCGTACGGGTTCAATCCGACCGCCTACCACTGAGCTAAAGTGGTTCGAAATCCATTTTTACGCAAGTTGTAGGCCCCGGATCTCCCTTGCTCGCACAAGCTCTGATTTGGAGGGGTTTTGTCCGAAAATCTAGGTGAATCGTAAAAAAACAGAAATAATATTTTTTTTGTTTCTCGATATGTACTGGTCTTGCTTTGTGGGTGACAATTTTGGGTGGGACATAACACCGTTGAGATATTTTTTCTGGCCTACCTAGCAAATCAGACTCAAATGCTTTTCGATCTTTCACAGAATGGTTTCATTTTGAGCTTTCAGGATACCGTCTCTTTAGATATCTTTTAAGAAATCGGACCCCAATGCGTATCCACGCTATTATTACATTATGAAATTTCCAGACTATCGAATGCATCGAGAAGTCTAATTAATAATTGTCTTATTTCAAATCTGTCGTGATCCAAAGCATATTGGGACACATTCAATCATTATGATCTCGAAACACGGACATGAGCTATTTGAACCGTACTTTTATGACCCGTTTAATTTGACCCACGTACTTCTCGCAGTCCTTACAGCTTAAATCAAATACGGCTATGAGCAATGTGTTTTTTGAACCGTACTTTCATGGCCCTTTTAGTTTGACCCACGTACTTCTAGCGGTCCTTACAGCTTATATTAATTCAGAGCGAGTACATTCCTAAAATAGAAAAACAATTGGAGTGGGTAGATGGTTCGATGAATAATAATTAGTTTGGTAAGTTATTAGCTCCTGAAGATGCTAACTTTGTTGGCAAAACGCATGTCGAGTGAAATTGACATAGATTTGGCGGTTAAAGAATATTTACTCACAAAACTAAAGGACTAAGGATGAAAACTCTTACACTGAATGGAATTCCATACTGGTCACTATAATTCGAAATATAGGAAGCATACTTCACATTGAAAAATAACTAGTTCTAATGGCCTCAAATCAGATCTGTTACAAATGTCTCTCGATATCAATTAAAAATATTTTATCGAGACAACATTTCATCAATTGCGCTCAGTCTCCTGTTCCTCGTAGACATCTGTAATAACACAACTCTCGCGTAACAAACCACAGTCGATTTCTAATGGCTGCATGAATTTCAAAAGAGACTTCTCCGTTATGATGATATGCTGAAACAATCGACATTCAGTCAATTTTATTTCTCTTTGTTCGAGGACGCAATACTCGAAACTATTACCTGCTCTCATGGACGCTGATTGGAACGAAGTTGCAACCAACTATAAAGTCCGCATTGTTAGTCGATGGAAAAAATCACTTCCTGGTCTTGTTTCCATTCCAGGTTCCAGTTCCATTCATATGCAGATCACCTCGGAATCTACATGAAAGCGAAATCATTCGCTTTTTCTTTTCGCTATATACATGAAACAAGAGCTTTGTCTACTTCGACGAATTCTCTCATGCCACAGAATGATTTGATGTTATGCGGATCTAGTTGAAGTTCGATAGACAAATCAAGACCTCTGCTGTCTCCATTCATCATCGAATGATCTTATGATGACCTTTCTGAATCTCAGTCCACACTAGCGGCATGGCATCACACATTAAAAGGTAAGAGCCTCGTCTCACCTAGCTCGCACAAGTCTATCGAAGACTTCTGAGGATTGACGTATAGAACAAATCAAGATTCGAAGAAAACATCTACATCTACTTCCTTGCCGTTGGTCCTCACGATATTTTTCTGAGAATTACGGATTGCATCTGACAGATATCTGTGCAAAGTTTCCCAGAGATCTTGAATTAGACCTGCGTTGGCCCAATCGCTCAAAATTATATCGAATATTGCTGTCAATAATCACGAAAATGGCACTCAACTTCTTATTTTTCTAATATTTATTAAATTGGTACACTACGTTACGTTACGTCGCACAGACGTCCCAGCGACTCACTTTTGTCACTCATGATGCATGCTGGTGACCTCTATGCGATGTAGTTCTGAGACGTCTTTGCGATGTAGTTCTGAGACGCCGCAAAGATTCCTCCTAATAACTTATCAGGGATGTAACAGAGCGACATAGCAGCGATTTCTTCACTGTTATATTCAAGAGATGTCAACGTCTATGCGATATTCTAACAGAAACAACCAATAGAAAAAGAAAATAGATTTTCAATATGAAAAAAATAAATATAACAAAAATTTTAATGAAAAAAATTCTTAAAAAAATTAACACATTCTGGCACAACATTAATAAAGTACAAAATTAAAAATCAACAAAGTAAAAAATTTAAATAAATTAATTAAAAAACTAAAAGTCAATTGCTTTGGTTCCTTTTCCTGTCGAGCCTGAGAATTGGAACAGGCTGCTTCCAAATTTTTTTCGTTCTCTCGGTAAGGCTCATCACCACATCTGGAAATCAATGAAACAATATGAGACCACTGAAAGCTACACTGCCAGATAGTAAAGAAAGAAATGATCGAATCTCACTTTGTTGATACTCGACAACGATACTCACTTTTCACTTTCAATTTATGGACACTAAAATTCGCAAATGTGATCAATCCAGTTGGAAATATCAAAACATGAACAGTATAGAAAGCATTCAACGCGACAAAGCTTTGATCTTCGATCAATGCATCGATGCAAAGAACAAAGGACTAGAACTAAATATGGTTATACGATACAGTAACAGCCGGTCACGCGGTCGCCTCCCGCTTTCAGGTTGGCCAACATTGAATACGATCTGTGTTGCCATCTTCTTGCCAACTTACCGCGTTACTTCAAAATAAACATCCAACACAAATTGACGATTCTCTTTTCGACCGTGGTGGAGGACAGATGGCGTCCTTGTCGTCGGTAGTCAAGTGAATGTGTGTCAAAGTCCTATTATCACCTGATCTGGAGATAACTCAATAAAAATATAGTAGCAGAGATATCTGAGTATAGATTTTGATGTCTAAATGATGTCGCAGTATGACGTATATGGCAAGTAACAATTTGATATCGCAGGGACATCTAAATCCAGCTATCACTAATTCAGATATCACAGGGATGTCGCAGTGTGATATCGCAGTAATGACAACAATATGACATCGCAGAGACATCTATATTCGGCTATTATTGATTTTGATATCTAAGGGATGTCGCGGTGTCATATCGCAGGAATGTCAACGATATTATATCACAAGGACATCAAAATCCCATTTTTGACGATACTGACATCCCTGAGATGTTTGCCCAGTCTTGACTGGGCTCCCACCACGTGGGTGTGCGAATGTTTTGATATGACTTCTATTTATTCACATGCCCATAAAGATGTGTGCTGTATTTTATCTATAGTGGGTATCAAAAATTTTTTCTGGGTTTGGTGAATGCTAGTGTCAGGGACGGCGCGTCGGAGAGGTCCGGGGGCCCCCCTCACTTTTTGAACAAAATGAAGGTGTTTCGTCACACTCTCTAGCCATCAATGTGAGAAAATAAATTCGACTATATTCTTTCTCCGCTTTTCTGACCCATGCGCCAGCCCTGGCCACTGTGGTAGTTTTCTGATGGTTCTGACTTTGAGTACCCATCCAGTTCGCTCAGGACACTCTGCTTTAGCGCCTGATTGACCCCAAAACCACTGGCCTTGTACGTCAATGTGCACAGGTCTAGTTTCACGCCACTTAGATATGTGGAACAGGCGTAAATTCAGCGATGCGAATGTAACACTATCCCATTCTCGATGAGCAGTCGTAAAACCGTATCTCTCATCAAGCAAGGCGCAGTCTACTCTACCCCGCCGATCGTATGTTTGTCCAACACCCGAACTATATCTGTTTTCATGCCATGACGGCGGTTCTAATGTATGTATGTATATATGTAAGTCAACCACCACCGAAGTGTTCTTTCACATTACACTGTCATCTATAAATCGCTTAGGTCGCTTTATCACGCCCTGTAATACGATATACATTGTACTTGAACGATGTTCTCCGGTCTATTAATATCGCCGCACTAAAAAACTACGATTTGTTATTTTGTTTGCCTAATTAATCGGAATCAGTCTCACGGACAAAAGATGGAACACGCCTACAATACGTATGTCAGCTAAGAACGAGTGCTGAAGATATGGTTATCATAGGGGTTGGGAAACCAGTTATGAGAATATTATCTCGGTATTCGAACGATGCCATTATTCAACTGCTTATACGACACATAAGTAGATTCATTATAGCAGTAGCAAAATCTATTTTTAATACATCCTCCAGTCAGATTCGCCTTGCTGGTCATATCACTTTTTCATCCAGGCTCACAGAAATTGAATGGAAGTGTTACGGCCCAATTTATATCTTAATATGAAAAAAAAACCTGTATATTCAGAAAATATTTGAAGCCGTGAAGGTCAGTACAAAAGGGAAAAACTATGGTGAGGTAGTTTTACCAAATAAAACCCAGCTCTCAATAAGGTGATTGTCCGATTGAAATATTTTCATGGGCTACCAAATATGTAAAAAAAATCACGTCGTCAAAAAATAAAAAACACCACAGGGAAGAACAAGTTGAAGAACCATTGAAACCTTTGTAATTTTTCGATGAATGCCCACCTGGGTAATAGGAAAAAGTTCAAATATTTTCTTGGATTATCAAATAAAGATAATTGAAATGTTTTCTTGGGCTATGAAATATGGATAAGAAGTCATGTTGAAAAACTAAAATCCACGAGAAAGAACAAGTTGAGGCACTTATAAAACCTTCGTAATTTTTTTTGATTGGACGTCAGGGAGATGGAATAAAATCAAATATGAATAAAAAATTGCGATACCAAAAAATAAAAATACCACAAGAAAGAAAAAGTTAAAGAACCTATGAAATCATCGTAATTTTTCTTTGGATAAAATAAGAAATACTATGCGAAAGAATGAGTTGAGGCCCCTATAGAACCATTTAATTTTTCTTTGAATGGAAGTCGAGATTATTTGAAAAACTCAAATGGCATTGCGCGCGTGATATCGATGTTATGTAAATTGTCATGCAGTTTTCAGGCTCAAGGATCAAAAATGCATATGCGTGTGAATCGCACGTACTTCAAAAACTCTGCATGGGTACAAATATATCTGAATCAGCCTTTATTTTTCATACCGTCCAGAATCATTGCATATATTCCTGCAAAAACAGAAATATTACACCATTCTTCATATCCTCCAATTCTGTTAATTTCACTCGGCAAGTGTATACGTTCTATTTATTTTTGACCCATATCTATAATTAAAATATATGGCTTATTAGTAGCATAACGCATATTGTTTTAAAATTTCAACACGAGAAATTGTATGGACTTTCCACGAAAGTTTTCTTTGTACATACAGGCCGTTTCTTTTATCATGTGGTAACATTGCTATATTCTAAACCGTAATAGATGCAAAGACGATTAAATGGGAAAAAATGTAACTATTGTGGTGAGCAGTACATTGGTCAGAGAAAATCTGCGGAGACTCTCGCCCTTCCCGACTTATACAGGTAAAACTAAAAATGCTGCTTTCGTTTTATTACGAGTAGAATGGTTATTTCAGAAAATATAAAAAAATGAAAGAGGAAAGTTTTATTGTATTCAGAATGTACTATGAATATTTGTGATGAAATAGACAGGTCCGTATTTAAAAAAAATAGTTGATGATGGCGGTGTTGACACGAAACGTTTGATTAAAAATTTATCGTTACGTAGTTCTAGTACATTTTGAATACAATAAAACTTTCCTTTTTCATTTTTTTATATTTTCTGAAAAAACCATTCTATTCGTAAAAAACCGCATTTTTAGTTTTCCCTGTATAAGTCGGGAAGGGCGAGAGTCCCCGTAGATTTTCTCTGACCAATGTACTGCTCACCACAATAGTTACATTTTTTCCCATTCAATCGTCTTTGTATCTATTATGGTTTAGAATATAGCAATGTTACCACATGATAAAAGAAACGGGCTGTATAACTAAAGTGTCTATAAAATATGTATGTTAATATTTTATTGTGAAAACCTATCTAGAGATGATTTCCTACCGTTAGTGAAGATCTAAACTCTCCGAACGGTCCAGTCACTCTATTAAAATCCTTCGATCTGGCCCATCTTTTGCTCATTGCCCACGCACTATCACATTTTCCATCCATCGCCGTTATCATCATTTTCACAGCGGCGGGAAAAAAACATTCCGTTGTTCATCACCCATTTTCTCCTTCATATGGAGTCGTCAGTCGTCCACGGACTGCCACCATAAATAATGAATAAACAATTCCTACACCCCAAATTGATGTGACTAATTTATTATTTCGCCCAAGTGACAAAACGCAGGCGAGAGGGTAGCATCGCCGGTCCCATCTCCGATATAATCTGACAAAACCGAAACAGGGTGATATATACTATTCCGAATGCTAATTTGACAAGCTAAAGAATTATTACAGGTCTTAAAGAAAGACAAATCATTTTGTGCCTGTGTTTTACGTGAGGGTGAAAGATAAAGTAGGGTGATCCGTGATTTATAGAAAATTCCGTTTAACCGACTGAGACGGCCATGTATCTCAACAAAGTTACAAGAAAACGGGAATTCACTAAACGTCCCGCTATATTTACTAGAGCTTCAATCAGATAGAGCATTAAGAAAAATTTATATCCATTACTCGCTTTGTCGTATATCATTTCGTTTCACGTCTAATGACTGACTGAATGACTGAAATATCCGATACGATAAAAACCCTCATTTATTTTTTCACTTTATTTATTCGGCTTTCATAGCGCCTAGACGTAAATTAACTGAATCGCCGCTAGAAGAATACACAATGGAATATCCTATCTTTATGAATGAAATTTATGTGATATTATGGTGTCTAGCATAAAGTTCAACTTAACGAAATATCCTGATATCGTACACATCGTCACACAATACAATTCGAACATTTTCGAATGATCGTTTTTTATACAACAGGCCGAAAAAAACGTTCGTTGATAAATCGCCGTCTCATAAACAATCCACGGCTATCGGAGTATTCATACAAATTCATAAAGTATCTTCAACAACAAAAAAGAAACAACTAAAAGGTTTGTTTGAATAAAAAACAAACTCCTTTTTAAAAATCCTGTAAAGATGTTGTTTTGAGTAGAACACAATAAACAGAAAGTAAAACATTTCCTGGTTAATACCTCGACGACTATTGAATTAAATCTGTTCAAACTCCTACAACCATATATATATATAACCATATGTCGTGTACATACGGAAGGATTCTTTAACTTTATGAATAAAAATTCATGTAGTACGGAAAAAAAAGTTTGTCAATTCAACCAAATTTAATTGATTACTTTTATTTGCTTGACCCAATTAAATGTAATTCATCTCAATGTAATCATGCCTGATGGCATGATTACATTGCGATGACAAAATGGATCTCAATGCATTGCTCATATTTCTTTGATTTTAATATACGGCTATCAATTGAAACAATTTGTTACTCGTACTGAATCAAAATATAATATTTGCTTGAATGGAACAATGGAAATTAATTAATTTCAATTATTCACATATTGAATGAAGCGTTTCCTAATTTGTGTCGACTTGACACATTGATACTATCAAATCAATTATAATAAATATTTCTGTTAAAGCAATCAGAGAATTTTGTAGATCTGATTATATTTTTTATTTGATTCAACAAGATAGTTACATGGTTCAAACAATATTTGTATTTGTAGATGCATTGTTAAATGCCCCCTCAATGGTGATAAATGTCGTCATGGCTATTTTTTATCGTTCAGGGATTTTGTAAGTAGCCTGTAAAAATCGTCCAGTGGCATATTTTCGTTCGTTGAGAAAATTTTATGATAAAATCACATCCCTTATGTATACCTATCAATTAGTCTTTCTAGCGTTTTGAGCCAGAATATCACTAGACTGATTGGACGGTATGACTGAGAAGCCATTTCATTTACTCTTGCCTCTTTGGGTATAACAAATTACTTTTCCTTTCTACCACTCGGTAGGTATATATTTTAAAGCTATATGAGCTTTGACTATTCTACACAAATAAGAAATTAGCGATTCCAGTCGTTTTTTAAACAGAAGGGGGTATATTCTATCATCTACAGGAGACTTGTGTGGCTGGAATTCACTTCTGTTTGGCCTCGTTTTCTTTGTAGCTAGTCCAAAGTAGGTTTCATTATTTTTCTTTAGGAAACGTACTTGATTTAAAATCCCCTCCTTCATTTGTTCCAGAACATGTGGGGGTATCTATCACCTTTTCATAGAACTTTTTCCACGATTACCTTTTTGCTTCTCTAATTTCTTCATTGTACATCGTTGTATTGGCTCAATTTCACTTTCCCTTCTACAGGTTTTCGAGTTTTTATTCCACCAGACTACATAAATTTTTCCTTGCCTTGTTTTTTGGGGACACTTTTCCTCGTAAGCAGCAAGTATTGCTTTGCATACTCGGTGTACTGCCCTCTCGTTGATCTCTAGACCGCTTATCACATAACCCAAGTATAATACTTCGCGGTAACCTACACATATGAAAACAAAATCGGTGTTAGAAGAACTTTATTTCGCGCTATTTTTGATTCAAGACTTTGTTGGCCCAACCAAAATTAAAATGTGCCAAGTGAATCTTTTTTTAAGCGTACAAAGAACGGGGTTCTCATCAGGAAGATGAATTTATATATTCCTCGTTAAACGGAGCTTCAATAGTCTGAAACTTTCCTTTGTGCGTAAAATTTAATGTTTATGGCAAATAAACACCTCTATTATAGGCGTTATAATTTTTCGTGAAAATAAACTACCGATATTTACGATCCTAATTTATACCAATTTTAGGTGTTTAGTCTGTGAATGCGGTGATCTAGCACTGGATATCTGTTAAATTTTTCAGTAGTAAAGTTTTATTCGACCGAATGAAGACAGTAGGCAGTCGCTGAACCTGAACATTCGCCATAAACAAAATAAAACGAATCTTATTGAATTGTATTTCGTCGACCTCAAAATTTGTAAACAATAAATATATGAACCGACGCAGAATTTCAAATTCGAACAACAATCTAAGATATATGCATTTGAATACAAAGAGATTTTTATCTCGAGAAGGTTCGTCTGCGGTATTTTCTAACACTGAGTTTTGCACGAAGCAGTGCGGTCGAATAGTTTTTTTTCAAGAAAAATCGAACCGACACAGTGGCAACCCTTTGAACTACTAGCGAAGCGAAAAAAACTGTTTTGACTGAAGAATTGTTGACTAAACTATGACTGTGTTTGTTGATTTCAATTCGACGAAATCTATAGATTGCATGTAATCTATCAGAACGGTAAAATTTAGAACTGCAACAGTCTATGATTTAAAAGTATCGAACCAACAAAGTTCAGTAAAAATAAACTGAAGAACTGAATTAGATAAGAAATAACTTTAATAAATGGAAAAGAATAAAAAAAATAAATATGTGAAACCAAAACAATACGATGACAAATTTTCACGAAAAAAATCACATCAGATTTTTTAAGAACCGAAATTCGTTGATGAACATTACAAGAAGTTAAACCTGTAATACCATAAAATCAGAATAAACGAAAATGTGAAGACAGATATTCTATCAAACTAGTAAATCACAATAACAAAACTTTATGAAACTTATAAATCATCGAATCAGAATATCTCTGGTCTGCAAAGCGTAATATTCGGAAGTCATAAGAATTAAAATCGTCAAACAATAATACATCACAAAACCTAAAATTGATATGTTGAAATTTATCAGAAGAATGAATGATAAAACCGAAATGTACAGAACCGAAAACTATCAGAAAGTGGATTGTGGGTTACTCTTCTATCTCAGAGATGGCGCAAGTAACGCCCACATTCAATTCATTAAAGACAAAATATGAATCTTCAAATGAAAGGAACGATTTGTCATAAATTCGTGCAACGTGATTCGATTTAACAACGGTAACAAGTAAGAGCCATCTAGGAGATAATAGAGCAAGTTTTATAACGAGTTGATGGTTTTCTACAAGACTGGTTCAATATTCTCTTATCCCCTCACATTTTCTGCTAGATCTCGATTCTGATCATTTTATATCCTAAACATCTCGGTTCCACGGCTTTAACGTTACTACTAAATAATGTTCCGATTGAATTTTGTTCAGAAGATTTTCAATTTGGCGGTTTTATGTTATGAACAGCTTATGATATCGAGATTTGCAATAACTGAGAGAACTCATATGAGTCACTTTCGTTTATCAACGAAATCAGATCTATCAAAACTAATTCTTACGTTTCTATATATTTCATTTTGTAATTTTTCAGTCTTATACAAAGTTGTTCGGATAACCAATTGATCCTTCCTTTTATTGGTTTCACATAAGAACGGTCTTCTCTTTTATCATTATTACTTAAGAAATCTTGCTATTCTATGGCCCACCAATCTATATTATAATAATAGAGAGTCGATTTTGATGAGTCTTCAACTTTTCAGCGGTGTTCCAGAGGAAAAGTGAGTTTGTGAGCGAGACATCATCGACGAGACAAAGTGCTCTTTCAGCGTGTTTTTATTGGAGTTCTGTGGCAAAGTACTATTTACGGAGTTGGAAAATGATAAGGGTAATGCAATTGGATGAATTGCTTCCCAAATACAACCATACCTCCTAATGCAGAAACTCCTAAAGCAGAAACTGCCTTCCATACAGACAGCTCAAAAACCGAAGTTGTATCACCCAGTACATTGGTTCCAACGAATCTCACGTTTTCATAATTACCTTTTGTGAATATCAACATGTAACTAACTAACACCACTGCGGTTCAGAATTCTGACTGAGATCGCTATGGGGCTATTTCATTACCTAGAATAAATTTGTAGATGCAAATTATTCTGACCGTCTATTAGGTCTGCTTGATTGCATACGTGTGAGCTCACTTTGAAACCCATTATTGAAAATGCAAATTTTTTCGTCTCACTGATGTGTTCAAAGGCCATCTCGTTTCAGAATATTGCTCCAATGTGATCCATTTCATCTACATGATTTGATTTATCATAACAGTAATAGGAAAAATTTTAAATTAATTCTCGAATCATCAAAGGATATTGAATAAAATTAAAATTGGGATTAACTAAAAATCATCCTTTGAATGATGGTACAATTGCTAGGATCATACATCTAATTGGTATATTACAAGGGAGCTCGGTAGCATGGCAGTCAGATGACGGCCTTTGAAACTTTCACTTGCATTTGGCCAGGTTCGAATCCTGGGAAACGAGAAATGTTTTCTCATTTTCATAGCAGTTGATAGGCAATGTAAATTGTCTAGATGCCAATCCAGATGTCTGGTGCTTGCTTGGGGGGAGTGCTTGTAGGTTTTCTGGCTTTTCCTACAGCTGAAAAGTGTATACACCACCAAAAACATCAGTAAGTCGCCCCGGAGTGCCACGGCACATAATAATAATAGCCGTCCACCCATACAGGCTATGCCTTTGGGTACACTCTAGACTGTTTATAAGGGAGTTATTATATATATATATATATATATATATATATATATATATATATATATATATATATATATATATATATATATATATATATTATTATTAATGGGACGATGGACGTCCGGAATGTAGACAAACAAGTTGATTGTCGTCTACAAACGTTAAAAAAAGTATGAATTATTCTGATGCTGAAGTGGAAATTATTCAGTAGTGAAATTCAAAGGGAGGGTGATGCGGGTCATGAATAATTTGGATCTTATCAAGCAGAAATCTAATACTGCTTGGAAGTAAATTTACAAATATAATGAGAAGCTTGGCATCGTGATTAGGTGTGAAAAACTAATAAAATTCGATAATTGGGAGTAACCCAAACATTTAGGGATTGATCTAAGCCGTTAGAAGAATGCCTACGTACTTGTATGTTATTCCACTTCGTAAAAAATTGCGAAAAATACTATTCTATATGAAATACTATTATGATCAAATCTTGGACCCCTTCTTTTTGTAAATTCGTTTATAATATACCCCAATATGTTACAAATGTTACAAAGGCTCTTGCTAATTACGAATTACACCACGAAAATTTATTTTGTTGACAACATTTCAGAAGATTTTCAAAAATCGAAAAAATGCACCTACCCACAAAATCTACTTTTTCTAAGTGAAGTAGCGTTCTAATTGAATAAAAATCTGAAGTTTTATAGGTTATTTTTAAATAAAGTTATGCAATATTCGATATTGAAAGAAACTGAATTTTCAAAACTTTTCTCATAAGATCGTCAGGTCCCCTCAAATATATTCTACCCTCTCAACTCGAGTCAATCGATATGAAACAATTTTTTTCCAAAAATCGAAAAAAATCCAAAGGGGTAGACCCCTAAAAATCATGAAAAATACAAAATCGCAGAAATTTCAAGCAGATTCTGAAAATATACGACTTGTTTATGCTCAGATTCAAGGTTTAGCATATAAAAGTCAAAAATGTCACGAATAGGACTGGAATAAAATATGGAGAGAAATGACTCCTTCCCACTTCAGAAATATTCTTCAACTCGGAAATGGTTAAAGATAGAGCAATTCTGCGAACGCCAATCGGTTCAGAATGGCCAAATTAGTATAATCTGTGGATTTTGAGTCAACCGATATGAACCAAAATTATTCGAAAAAAGCCCCTAAAAATCATGAAAAATACAAAATCGGCATATAAAAGGAATATAAAGTCAAAAATGTCACGAATAGGACTGGAAAAAAATATGGAGGGAAATTACTCCTTTCCACTTCAGAAATATTCTTCAACTCGGAAATGGTCAAGATAGAGCAATTCTGCGAACGCCAATCGATTCAGAATGGCCAAATTAGTATAATCTGTGGATTTTGAGTCAACCGATATGAACCAAAATTATTCGAAAAAAGCCCAAAGGGGTAGACCCCTAAAAATCATGAAAAATACAAAATCGGCATATAAAAGGAATATAAAGTCAAAAATGTCACGAATAGGACTGGAAAAAAATATGGAGAGAAATTACTCTTTTCCACTTCAGAAATATTCTTCAACTCGGAAATGGTTAAAGATAGAGCATTTCTGCGAACGCCAATCGGTTCAGAATGGCCAAATTAGTATAACCTGTAAATTTTAAGTCAATCGATATGAAACAAGATCATTCGAAAAATCGAAAAAAATCCAAAGGGGTAGACCCCTAAAAATCATGAAAAATACAAAATAGGTAGATTCACTTGCAATCCGCACTATGTACGCAAAATTTCAAGCAGATTCCGAAAATATATGATTTGTTTATGCTCAGATCTAAGGTTTGGCAAATAAAAGGAATACAAAGTCAAAAATGTCACTAATAGGACTGGGAAAAATATGGAGAAGATTGACTCCTTCCCACTCCAGATATATTCTTCAATTCGGGAACAGTTGAAGATAGAGCAATTCTGCGAATGTCAATCGATTCAGAAAAATCAAATTAGTATAATCTGTGGATTTTGAGTCAACCGATATGAACCAAAATTATTCGAAAGATCGAAAAAAGCCCAAAGGGGTAGACCCCTAAAAATCATGAAAATTACAAAATCCGCAGATTCACTTGCAATCCGCACTATGTACGCAAAATTTCAAGCAGATTACGAAAATATATGATTTGTTTATGCTCAGATCCAAGGTTTGGCAAATAAAAGGAATACAAAGTCAAAAATGTCACTAATAGGACTGGGAAAAATATGGAGAGGATTGACTCCTTCCCACTCCAGATATATTCTTCAATTCGGGAACAGTTGAAGATAGAGCAATTCTGCGAATGTTAATCGATTCAGAAAAATCAAATTAGTATAATCTGTGGATTTTGAGTCAACCGATATGAACCAAAATTATTCGAAAAATCGAAAAAAGCCCAAAGGGGTAGACCCCTAAAAATCATGAAAAATACAAAATCGGCATATAAAAGGAATATAAAGTCAAAAATGTCACGAATAGGACTGGAAAAAAATATGGAGAGAAATTACTCCTTTCCACTTCAGAAATATTCTTCAACTCGGAAATGGTTAAGATAGAGCAATTCTGCGAACGCCAATCGATTCAGAATGGCCAAATTAGTATAATCTGTGTATTTCAAGTTAATCGATATAAAACAAGATTATTCGAAAAATCGAAAAAAATCCAAAGGGGTAGACCTCTAAAAATCATGAAAAATACAAAATTGGCATATAAAAGGAATATAAAGTCAAAAATGTCACGAATAGGACTGGAAAAAAATATGGAGAGAAATTACTCCTTTCCACTTCAGAAATAATCTTCAACTCGGAAATGGTTAAAGATAGAGCAATTCTGCGAACGCCAATCGGTTCAGAATGGCCAAATTAGTATAATCTGTGGATTTTGAGTCAACCGATATGAACCAAAATTATTCGAAAAATCGAAAAAAGTCCCCTAAAAATCATGAAAAATACAAAATCTGCAGATTCACTTGCAATCCGCACTATGTAGGTAAGCAAAATTTTAAGCAGATTCCGAAAATATATGATTTGTTTATGCTCAGATCCAAGGTCTGGCAAATAAAAAGAATACAAAGTCAAAAATGTCACTAATAGGACTGGGAAAAATATGGAGAGGATTGACTCCTTCCCACTCCACATATATTCTTCAATTCGGGAACAGTTGAAGATAGAGCAATTCTGCGAATGTCAATCGATTCAGAAAAATCAAATTAGTATAATCTGTGGATTTTGAGTCAACCGATATGAACCAAAATTATTCGAAAGATCGAAAAAAGCCCAAAGGGGTAGACCCCTAAAAATCATGAAAATTACAAAATCCGCAGATTCACTTGCAATCCGCACTATGTACGCAAAATTTCAAGCAGATTACGAAAATATATGATTTGTTTATGCTCAGATCCAAGGTTTGGCAAATAAAAGGAATACAAAGTCAAAAATGTCACTAATAGGACTGGAAAAAAATATGGAGAGAAATTACTCCTTTCCACTTCAGAAATAATCTTCAACTCGGTAATGGTTAAAGATAGAGCAATTCTGCGAACGCCAATCGGTTCAGAATGGCCAAATTAGTATAACCTGTGAATTTTAAGTTAATCGATATAAAACAAGATTATTCGAAAAATCGAAAAAAATCCAAAGGGGTAGACCTCTAAAAATCATGAAAAATACAAAATAGGTAGATTCACTTGCAATCCGCACTATGTACGCAAAATTTCAAGCAGATTCCGAAAATATATGATTTGTTTATGCTCTGATTCAATGTTTGGCCTATAAAAGAGATACAACATTAAAAAAATATGCAGAGAAATGACTCCTTCCCACTCCAGATATATTCTTCAATTCGGGAACAGTTGAAGATAGAGCAATTCTGCGAATGTTAATCGATTCAGAAAAATCAAATTAGTATAATCTGTGGATTTTGAGTCAACCGATATGAACCAAAATTATTCGAAAAATCGAAAAAAGCCCAAAGGGGTAGACCCCTAAAAATCATGAAAAATACAAAATCGGCATATAAAAGGAATATAAAGTCAAAAATTTCACGAATAGGACTGGAAAAAAATATGGAGAGAAATTACTCCTTTCCACTTCAGAAATATTCTTCAACTCGGAAATGGTTAAGATAGAGCAATTCTGCGAACGCCAATCGATTCAGAATGGCCAAATTAGTATAATCTGTGAATTTCAAGTTAATCGATATAAAACAAGATTATTCGAAAAATCGAAAAAAATCCAAAGGGGTAGACCTCTAAAAATCATGAAAAATACAAAATAGGTAGATTCACTTGCAATCCGTACTATGTACGCAAAATTTCAAGCAGATTCCGAAAATATATGATTTGTTTATGCTCAGATCCAAGGTTTGGCAAATAAAAGGAATACAAAGTCAAAAATGTCACTAATAGGACTGGGAAAAATATGGAGAGGATTGACTCCTTCCCACTCCAGATATATTCTTCAATTCGGGAACAGTTGAAGATAGAGCAATTCTGCGAATGTTAATCGATTCAGAAAAATCAAATTAGTATAATCTGTGGATTTTGAGTCAACCGATATGAACCAAAATTATTCGAAAAATCGAAAAAAGCCCAAAGGGGTAGACCCCTAAAAATCATGAAAAATACAAAATCGGCATATAAAAGGAATATAAAGTCAAACATTTCACGAATAGGACTGGAAAAAAATATGGAGAGAAATTACTCCTTTCCACTTCAGAAATATTCTTCAACTCGGAAATGGTTAAGATAGAGCAATTCTGCGAATGTCAATCGATTCAGAAAAATCAAATTAGTATAATCTGTGGATTTTGAGTCAACCGATATGAACCAAAATTATTCGAAAAATCGAAAAAAGTCCAAAGGGGTACCCCTAAAAATCATGAAAAATACAAAATCGGCAGATTTACTTGAAATTCTCACTATGTACGCCAAATTTCATGCAAATTCCGAAAACATACGATGTGTATATGATCGAACACAAGTGTAGGCATAAAAAAAGGAATAAAACGTCAAAAATGTGGCTTTGCAGCAGAAAATTATCGACTTCCCTTGGCTCTATCAACATTTTGATTCGTAAAATTTGGTTCTATCGCAAATTTTGGCAGTCGATTTGGTGTTGCAGAAGGTTACTTCCCATAGTATCCAGATCGGATTTTTCAACATTTACATAATCAGTATCGATTGTATTAGGTGCACTGATGGTCTCGTAATTTTCGTAAATATGTGGCGTAAATTCGAATTATATATATAACCAAACTGAAAATAGGGTCTTCTGAAGTATATTGCTGCTGCTCCTACGATATGATATGATATTTATCGCATGTTACGGCGATATTTCATGTGATTAAAAAGCTTCCATAAATAGAAAAAGTATTCTATGTGTATTACCTTGTACTCTGTCATCTTAATGTGTTGTTTAATTTAGTTTTGATGTGACATACTGTTCGAGTGAAATATAGTTGGTTCAGAATAAGCATAACAGTTAGGCAAACGTAGTTAGTATGAGTGATTTGTGTAATGTGTGTTAGCATCAGTTGAAATGACTTCCTTCTCCATGATCGGAATGATCAATCGAAGTTTACCTCGAACCGTCGAAATTATTTGCTACATTGGTTGTCGAGTGAAACATTTTTGAAGAACTAATATTGTTAGCCAACATCAGAATATACAAATTCAATTTCATGTTGGGATCATTTAAATAAAACCTTTTCGATTCGATAACTACGAAGACTTTTTTCTATAACAGAATTTACCATTTACTTGTCAACAGTGTTTGAGTGCACAAAAGACATTTCGAAAAGAATCGCTAATATATATTTACTTCTTCAGAAAATTGAAATTGTGTAAAAATCTGAAGAAGTTGATGGAATTGAAGGCACAGATACAAAAAATTCTGATAAAATTCCCCTTCCCGCCCTTCCCCTCCCCTCTCCACCCCTTCCCCTCTCCCCTTCTCACCCCACCCCTGTTTTCTCGGATATCTCTGGATATACTCGGAATTTCAGAACTTTCTCAACGGCAAATTGTAAGTAGGTAACCATCTAGTTTCCGAGATCCCAAAGGTAAGGATCAAATTTGAAACACCCTGTATATTCGTCTGCTTTATCAAACTTCATCATAGTGTGTGTATTTGTTATCCCGTTGACTGGCCCATATCTTTGGCAGAGCCATCTCGGAAATTGAAGAATCTGAAAGAATGCGACCAGAAACCTTATCAGATCTGAAACAGCTATACAAAATATAAAACGCTTTCAGCTTCCACTCATTTTTCTTTCCCCCAATACGGCTTCTAGACCACCCCATAGAATCAAACTCTCCGGACAACAAAGTTTCAAATTGATAAAAAAGTTCAATTATTTGTTAATCTTATCATTCGATTAGTTTTTGTATTTCCTCTGTATTGGATGATCAGACATCGCGATAGGTAAGGGTAGGCCCGGTTTTTTATCAGCTACATGGTTTGTGAAGGATCGTGAAACAGCTTTATTCAGAATACTGAACAAACATAATAGACAGAAACATCGTAATGACAGACTGAGCGATGAGAAAATATCGCTTGATGATCGAATGGAATGATGGAAAATGTGATATAGTCCAGTTCAATGCGGTTGTAATTTTTTTAATTCGACTGACCGACCAGAGAAATTAAAAGAGTTGAACATTATCACAATTAATGTTAGAAAACAAGGAAAATTGTATTTTCACACCGTGAAGAGTAAACATATACACATATCAGTTGACGTATACCTAATAATCTTGTAAATTTGTACTTATAAAGGATCAAAAGACAATTAAATTGTAACAGTAAAATTTCCGAAGTTGAACAAAACAAAATTTCCTCAGTCATAATATAACTCGAAGCACTGGAAGAACCCTGCACATCCCCTGTGTTAAATGGCTTCCGTTTATTTGGATGAACTTTTTTAAATTCAGAAGTGGTGGTGCTATAATGCTACTCAAATCGAAAGTCAGAGCGATGACTGCCGTTGTCGACATATGCACGACTGTTAAAAGTCGTTCGACTTACCCGGTACTAATGAAATCCTTCGAAACTAGAATGAACGTTGTCATAACTCTCTGCCTATATCAGACTCTAATGTTTCCTCAAGGGTGATTGAGTTCTGAGCCAATCAGTGTCGAGGAAGTTTCTTTTTGTGCCAGTGTGTCTACCTGTTCATTACCTCTATTCCTTCGACAAAAAATGGACACTACGATCCAAACAATCGCTTTGGCTATACATAGCGATAGTTTGCAAAGACTGGCCCTGCTCGGAGTCACTGTTGCAATGTACAGCACATCGACGATTAGCCTGGAGGTGATCCTGAACCTCCCTCCTCTGCAGCTGCACATTATAGCGGAGGCGAGGATAGAAGCCCCAAACTAGGGTGCATTGGCCAATGGAGGGGCAACAACGGGCCATTCCAACATAATGGAGGTCATAAGAATCGACACATCTGAGATGCTGTCGGACAAAATGACCCCAATCTATGATGGAACATTCACCACCATCATCAACATGGGAAAGTCACATCAAGGGACCAACCAATGCTGTCAAGGGGGCCAATCTTGTACACAAATTGCTCTGAGACAAGCAATGGGGTAGGGGCTGGCATATATGGGCAGAGACTGAGGCATGACATCAGTCTAAGCCTCGGCACTCAATCTTCCGTATTCCTAGCCAAGGTAATAGCTATTTCTGTCTGCACAGGAGATATTCTAAGGAGGGATCCTGGAAACCAACCCATTGTCATTCTCTCAGACAGCCAGGCGGTCATAAAGGCTCTGCGATCATGCGGATTTACGTCCAGATTAGTTTGGGATACTCACAAAAACCTCAATGACCTAAGAGCACAGAACAGGGTAAAATTAGCTGGGTACCAGGTCACAAGGGCATCCAGGTAAATGAGAATGCAGATGCCCAAGCAAGAGCGGGGATAGCAATAACTCTCATTGGACCAAAACCACTTCAAATGAAACTTTCAAGTCGAGAACGGTATAAGAGCAATTCTACAAACGCGGATCGATTCAGAATGGCCAAATCATATATATGAGAAAGTGATCGAAGTTTCCAAGTTCAGCACAAACTTTCCCCAACAACCTACATCCTCTGGCGTCCCGGGGAAGTCCCTTAGATATTTGCTGGATACCAAAAGAGACCAATATAGTATGCCGCATGATAAATTTGGTACCGAGGACATCTCTGGGATGTCCCAAGAAAGTACTAGCTGCGGCATCCACTGGATATCATCTGCGGGACATCCCTGGAAAGTCCCAGAAAAGACGGTACACTTTGGGACGTACAGGGATGTCCCTGTGTCGTTAGGGTCAGGGTTGGTGGTGGTGAGTGGTTTCAATAGATTCGGCACATTTTCTTATCCACAACGGACTCGATATCCCCCGGAGCATGAGGCAACACCGATATCTCGTCAATACCGTGCGAGTGTCGTAGATGGTACTTCAACACTCGTAGCACCGCGTTATGGTTGTGGATATAGGCTGAGACCGTATCAGCTTGACAAGCTGACAGCAAATGCATTATGGTCCCATCTGCCCCACGACACGCTCTGCATCTAGTGTCAGGGACCTCTATACTCATCACGCGACTACGGTAGACGAGGATGTTGAAGACACCATCCTGGCAGGCCATTATAAATCCCTCCGTTTTTCTGGGGATTATCAGTTTTCGCCCCTAGATGAACCAATCCGGAATCTGCTGCTCTCATTCTAGCCATGAGTTGAAAACTCTTGGAAAATGTTGGTGGTTATATGAAAATTTTTCCGCTAATAGTTATTTAGCCCGTCTGGGCCTGAAGCAGCAGAGTTCTTGGAGCTTCTGAAGGCTCGTCGAACTTCTTCCGGATTTATCGGACTGCGCAGTTCATTGATGTCAGGCTGACGAAACCTCCTGCAGAATGCTTCGAACTGCACTAGGGCTGGAGTATCTACGTTGAGTGGTTGCAGAAATTTGTAGATGTTCTTCCAGAAGGTTTCCATCCGTTTAGCCGCCGGCGGGTTATCCACAACACGTCGAGGCTCTTGGAATAGGCGAGAAGGTTTATCACGGAACATGTTTTCCGCGATGCTTCTCGCCCGCCTCACTAGTGACTTTTTTGCAGCCACCAGCATCCGTATCCTATCAAGACAGTGCTGTTTGATGGTGAATAGCACGCCTTGATTTAGTGTGTGGTGAGCTCGTTCTAAATGTGCGGCAATTCGCCGAACTGCGGGCCTATTGGCCACCACGTAGTCCGCCACATACTGGATACGAGACGCATGTTATCCCGCCGACTTGATCTTAGCTTCCATCTTGTGAATGCGTCGCTTATGCCTTCCAATCAGAGGGGTGGTATCCCTCCTCTCCGCTTGGGACAGGGTCTGAGCAGCCTCATACACGGCATGGTTGATCTGCCAGATGCCAGCCTCTTTTGAAAGGACATCGTGAATTTCCGCATCCACCCGTGCCAGTTGTTGTGGCTTCAGGACTTTGGTGTTATGCAGCGCCCTGCAGGTTATGATGCCTTCAGTTGGTGGTATAATGCGGGCCTTCTCTACAGCCGGACCGACACGTGGCATATTTGTCACTTCTGCAACTTCGTTAACCGAATCTGACATAGCCTCGAACCCGAAGATGAGATACATAATCCTTAGATTTTGGGTGGAAAAGGCAGCAGGCTCTGGGTATATTTCACATTGTTATTATTATTATTTTATGTACACGTTCAACGGCCTATTGAATCCTCTACATTTCCTGCCTTCTGGAAAAAACCTCAACAATTTCGGCATCCGAACATTACCAATACTTAATATCTCATCGATAATTTTCGGTTCGTAAAAGTTTTAGTGGAGGCGCCACCAAATATTCCTATAAACACTAAAGTGTTCGCTTACATCAATTTCCTCGAAATATTTCGGCGGATAAATCGCACATTTTCGACAACAAAAATGATTTACGACGCGGCAATATCGGTCGAGTTTTTCTTTCACTTCCCAACCGTCAAACGACGGGATCCCATTCCAATGTCTCATAAATAAGTAGAAAATTGCTGTCGATTAAAATTAATTGAAGAAATGTCTGCTATCGGAGTGCTGTCATTAACGAACCCTTTCGCAAGATGTATCATTGAAAAGTTGCATGTTTATGCGGTGAAGAGACGACAAAATCAAAATAACAATATTTTCAACTGAATCATAAAACATTAAATTGGCCGTTTTTGGAGAGGCCAATAATGATATATCAAAAAGCTAAGGAGGGAGGATTTTCTCTTTGTTTATTTGTATTCAATTTCGTATGGGCCAAATTAGACGATTTTAATCGGAAAGTCCAGTTTTTAACCAGATAGATGAAATCTGATGGTTGTGTCTGAGAGTTGAATTTTATGACAAACTCAATGGTGAAAACATGTTTTTCGAAAAGTTGCTGTATCTTTTTTCCTGTCGAAAATTTCTTGTTTCTATGAAATCATACCCAGAGCACTTGTTAAGTAGAATTCAATAGTGTAAGTCACTTAATTTTTTTCAAATAAGATATCCATAGATATTGATGGAAAACTATTTTTTTCAACGGGACACCCTGTATATTCCTTCATATTTCAATAGAGCCTAAAATTACCTTTCCAAAAATGTAGCAAACTTGAGTCATCTTTGAAATACAGAGCTTTTACGTTTTTTTATGTAGACTCTGAAACGCACACTTTCAACAAGTAGGCTTTGAACGACGCGGCGACAAAACAGAAAGAAATTGTTCAGTAGTAGCTATCAAATGTTGAGAATGCTTTTCACAGCAGTAGTTCGAACTCATAGATTCAATAAAACTGATAACAATTTATACTATATTGACTACTATACAATTTATGTAATTGTCTGAAAGGATAATAAATATATCTATCTACTAATAAATGAAACTCCAGAAATAATAATAATAATGATGAAAGAACAAACAATGAAATACATTTCTTCAGAGAAGGTGTTCAAAATGTCTACCAGCTTCTCCTACACACAGGCGACACCTTTTCAGAACGTTTTTTGTCGAATTAATTAGTTCCATAGGAGTGAGAGAAGCAAAAAAACATCACTGCCGCTCCCAATTCGTATCTAGAATTATTCGGCAATTTGAAAATATGATCTTCCAACCTTCACCAGAGGTATAAGTCAATAGGCATTAGGTCCGGTAACATAGCCGGCCAACGGTGAATGAGGATTCTGTTGTGCCCGCGTATAAGAGTTGTGGCTGTTGAAAATGCCGGCACTGCTCACATAAGCACGAAAAATCACGCACTTGGTTACAATTTTTCAGGAACCAGTGGCAAAAATCTATGCGGCGTTCTCAATCTCCTGGAATGAGTTTATGAACTCTTCTGGTCCTGTATGGCTTGTATTTGTGCTTTATCAAAATCCGCCTAACGTTAGTTCTTCGCAGGCCTGTTGAGAGTTTCAAATTTCGCGTTGACGTTTTGGGATTATTTTCAACAGCTCCTGAAACGACTATATCATCCAACTCCTTATCCCTATTTGATTCATATAATTTTGGCCTTTTATTTTCAAATTGACCACCATAAATTAGGTTGTGTCGCAAAAGGTTGTCTTTTTTCTGGCAACCTTTCGTGATACAAATTGCTTGCTGCTTCTGCATTTTCTACGGTTTGTATCAAACAAACTGTCATTTTCCATTTTTCATAATTCGCATACTTAATTGCCAATGTGTTGAAAACAGTAACCACGAATTGAAGAGTCTTCACTGCTTGAATCAAAATTTGACAGCTACCAGTAAACATTTGCAATCTGTTTTATCGCCGCGACGTCCAAAGCCTACTTGTTCAAAGTGTGCGGTTCAAAGTCTACATGAAAAAACCTAAAAACTCTGTATTTCAAAGATCACTCTAGCTAAACATTTTTGAAAAGGGTTGAGTTGAGCAGGAATTGATTGGACTCGTCTAGTCATGACAAATAAAGACAAATTATTATTATTATTATTTTAAGCTCTATTGAAATATGCAGGAAAAAAATATTTTGTGCGCCTACACACATTTTCTGGAGATGATTACCTAGATGAAAGGTCCGGGTAGGTGGATTGGACGTCGTGGTCCAACAGAGTGGCCAGCTCGCTCACCGGACCTCACACCTCTTTATTACTTCTTTTGGGGAAATGCGAAATCCGTAGTTGTCAGGACGATTTGTGAGTTGTTAGATAAACTACGTCATCGAATTTCTGAAATGCATTATACTTGTTTTCAATTCAACGTAGAATCCAAAGATTACATACAGGGTGTCCTATAAAAAACTACTAGGACGCTGCGCTTTCTTGAGACAGCCGATATAAATAAAACTGGAGCCACTGAAGAGTTCGAATGAAATCCTTTAACTTTTGTCGTCAATATTTTTTTATAATACGTAAATTAGAGAAGTTACGGTGGGGCGGACTTCTGGTCCTCATTGTATATATTTCATTATTGTCGACTATGACTAGGCCACTGCTTATACTTCAGAGTTAACTCGAAACAAGTGATCTTATCGAGTACATTGTTTATTTACTCGTTTATTCTTATATTACTTGTTATCTATAATGATTGTGTGCAAAATAAGATTACTATTATTACTATCATCATCACAATTACAACCCAAATTCAATATATCCTTTGTTATCTCGAACCTGAAAAAAATTCAAAAAACTTATCAAGTAGGTATGTTATCGAATTCCCGTTTTATCATTGTTTACAGCATCAACCTGCTTTTATCGCGCAGTTCCAGTTCCTTGTCGTGAAAGTGAACACGACTGTGGTTCATCTTCTTTGAGAGAATTAGCTAGAATATTTCACATGATTGTTTATGTTCCTCTAAATTGGGTGACTCATTTTCCAAAACACTCGATTTTCATCATCGCCAGCATGACTAGTTCTAATCCCAATACGGAAAACCACTCGCCAATAAACATACGCCATGAAATAATCATTAGCAATTAGTTTTAGCTGACTTTCAGCACGTAGCCGAAATCTACATGCGTAAGAAAAATCATCACGTGTATAGCTAGCCACATCAACACCTGAACCAAAATTTAGATCGGCCCAATCACATGCTTTCCACGAAAGCCGAAACCAATCGGCATCTATTTATGGATTCGAGAAAATTGATAGCACTGAAGGATTAATACTATTTAGACAAATTTACGTCTATGTTATGAATGCAACTCAAAAATTGGGAACGATAGTGTACACCATGTTTCGAAAGTGCGACTTTCATCTAATTCAATTTTTAATGACATATTCGAAAACAGCTCGACAAAATATGTTTGAGAGCACTTTCCGATTTACTCGAAAACAAAAAATAATTTTTTTTTGAAAATTTGCTTCATCAGGCTATATAAAAAATACTGCCCTTCAATTTTTTCTTTTCAAATTCACGAAGTGTACTAATTTCGTCATTCTGGATCGATTCGCCTTTGCAGAATTGCTGTTATCGATTGAAAAGTTTATTTAGAGGGCTGTTATTATGATTCTTCTTTTTCGGTTAATCCTTAATCCAATTTAATTTTCAATGACATATTCTTTTCACCAAGATGGTGTTAATTTAGGAAAAACTCTTTTTTTACGACGAGGGTTGTACTACCACACTCGATCTCCTCCTTTAAATCCACCAGTATTGGCCTTAAGATCGTATCGAGCCTTCATCCTATCACTAGTTATCTTCAATATTTTTCTTGCAAATTCGTGTATCCCAGTCAAGATATCTCGCAGTTCGTCTGTATAATCCTGCACTTCTTTTTCTTCAGCACTTGGTGACCCGAACACCAAGTCATAGGGCAAACGAAGATCTCTCCCAAAGATAATGCTGGCTGGAGTGAGCTTTGTGAAATCGTGCACATATGCCCTGTAGGCCATCAAGAATAGTGGAAGATGTCGATCCCAGTTCTTTTGGTACTCCTCTACTACTTCGGAAAGATGTTCTTCCATAGTCCTGTTGAACCTTTGAACTATGCTATGAGACTGTGAGTGGAGGGTGGTCGTTCTGGTCTTGCTAATTCCCACCAATTCACAAACTTCCTTGAATAAGTTGGATTCAAAATTCCTCCCTTGATCGGAATGTGGCGCCATTGGCACTTCAAACCTTCAAGACATGTTATCAATCAGAGCTCTTGCAATTGTAGATGCTTCTTCATTAGGCAGGGCTTATGCTCCAGCTCCAGCTGAAGTAAACCATGGCAACGAGTATGTATTTGTTGCCGTCATTCGTCATCGGAAACGGTCCAGCTACATCGATGGCAGTTCGTTCAAAGAGAGCTCCTTATATTATTTCATCTCTCCTCTTGCTCTTGTCCTGGGGCCTTCGCTTTCTTCCCACTTCACCATCTTTCTACATCTTCACGACAATTGACCTAGTAAAACCTCTGCCGTATTTAATCCAAGGTCTTATTCACTCCAAAATGTCCATCTGATTTTCCGCCATGATTCTCCTACAAGACATCACTCAACCTAGACACAACGAATTGAGAAATTACTTTTCTGCCGTCGGTAGATTCCCAAGCTCTTTTCAGTAGACCATTCTCAACTATCAAGGAATCCTATTGTGCCCAAAATGCCTTGAAAGTTGGTGATCGAACAGAGATTTCTTTCCAGGTGAGTCTTTTCGCTCCGCTTTCTTTCCATCTTAGAATATCTGCAATGCTTGAATCACTTTCTTGATCTTGTCTCATTTTTGCTGTGGTCCAATGGTCGTCAATCATTAATCTCACTTGGTCGGATCCTTCGCGACGTTTAATTCGATCGCTCGCTTATTGCCAGCCGGCATGCGCCCCGATATGCTGGCTAATTCTAATTTGTCCTGCCGCCCATTTGAGGACTTGCTGGAAGACTTTGTCCTCACAGGAGAATGCGAACGTAGTGTCATTTTTACCCTGCAGTCATCTTTGTGCAAAGGGTTACTAAGGCAAAATTTTCCTAAAAATACCATTGCTATTTACTCTGACAGCTAAGGAGCTTTTGAAGCTTCATGCAAGTTAACTCAAAACTTGTTTGGGACTACTTGTTTGGGACTGTCTGGAGCCCTACAAGAGTTGAGCAGTCATAACTAACAGTCCATAGCCTATGTACCAGCAAATATAGGGTATATAAGGAGAAGACTGACTCATCAGCACGAGAAAAAGTACGAAGTGTTCCTATTGACCCAGAACCCGCATGTGGTTTGGTAAAAGCTCTGATAAAACTCACAAGAACACGTGGATATTGACTTAAACTCAAGAATCATCGCATTCTTTTACTGAGTACCAACTGAGTCAGAACAGAAGGACAACCAACATTATTGTGTCAGTGTGAAGGTCTGACAAGGCTAAGGTTTTCAATAATAAGAGAGGAAAATCACAATATCGCAAGCACATGAGAAAGCCGAGGTCTAATCTTTGGAGTCCAGTGACAAGGACGTGATTGGACAAAGAACTCTAAACAACATGAGGGCATATACAACATGAAAAAATACGGATAAAGGAAAATCCGCGTGCAGTAGTTTACGAAAAGAATTCAGTTTCAGTAGCTCAATGATGATCAATGAACTGAGGTATTATATGAACGTCGCTAGTGTCCATTTTTGTACTAGAGACTCCAACTGCTATTCCTGGATATAACTTTGAAACCATTGACTCAATCTTGAAATCAGAAATATCGTTTAGAACGTGTTATGACCAAGTGACCAGTGACCGTATGCCAGAATTCAAGTAGTGATACCAAATCTGACGAGCATACTGATTTCGTTTATTAAATATATTGTCATCTGATCGTCAATTCTGCCCAAGTCGCCATATTATAAACTAAACAATCGCTACCGATTCAGCATACATAATGTGGGATAAAAATCAATTTCACAACATCGGATTTTAGCAGTCGATTGTTAATCTGAGAAGGTAAGAATGCGGTTAAAGTTCCCGGCCGAATGGCATTCTGTGAATCTAATTTAAATCAAGATCCATCGATGTAAACAGATTCAGCAGATCTCAGTCACGTCCACCTACTGAAGAGCATGAAAAATTTGCCATAGTTGAGTAATCAACTATGAATCATACTGTTCAATTGTTTCAGGAAAGAGTCGTAATCATAGATTCGAATACTGAGAAATACTCTCATAACCAAAAGGACATAATTTACTTTACCGATCTTTCGATTATATACAGGGTGTACCAGCTAAAACTTGTCACTTCCATATCTGCGAAATCGTAGAAAAAATGAACTCTTCCACCAAATTCAAAGATGTTGATAGATATGAATTAATCTGATTTTCAAGGCCTACTATGCTCCGCTAAATGGGTCGAAATTTCGAGAAGAACCATCAGGCATTTTTCCAAATTCACACTTTTTTGACTGACCCTATATGAGAGTCTATGATTTTTACAGAAAAGATAAAGTAGCCATTCAATGAAAGAATACTTCGAATACTCATATACGAAGTAACATGGTTGTAATTGTTTCATGGAGCTATCTATTTCTAGTAAAACCAAAACCAACAAATCAAAAGTTGAAAACGTGTATTTAATATTTTAAGTACAATAACCAACGACAGGAAATAATGGAACAATTTCTTTAGATATTGGTGTTTTCAAAATATCTCCCTTCGCGCTCTATACATTTTTCACAAAGCGGTCTCAAATTTTGGAGCAAATTCACCTTGGCAGAAATACAGAATTTCAATCTTCGTTCCTCATCAACTCCTATTGAAGATTCTGAAGTAGGGGGTGTTGGGGATGAGGGGGTTGATTGCACAATGTTTAGTAACAAGTTACAGCTGGGACACACTGTATATTGAAATATATTTGAGTCTAGGTTTAGAATACTGGAAGATAAATCCATCGAATAAACGTAAAATTCAGGAAACTCACTGATTCGTTTGTGAATTCCATAAATTAATTTCAACAAACGCAGTGGCGCTTCTTTTTCCCTATTCCTCTTTTTTGTATCTCAGAATTCATCGTGAATATGCTAAAAAAGTGAGGAATTTACACCATAAGCGAGAAAATGCACCATTAACTGCTACAAAAAGATCGAAAATTAAACAGTTGAATCACATTATGCATATTGGAACCCAGCCTACTCTAGCGATCTGGTTGATAATGACAGTTTATTACATAGTAATTCAATTTTGTATCATTACAAGGAAATCCAAATCACCTCCAGTATCAATCGTGGTGTTTCAGGTGATATTAACATAAACTATCTCCGATTATAAACTCATCAAGATAAAGACTTGGAATATTGTTGTGGGATTTTCATCAAGGTGGTCGGAGAAGGCTTTGTGCCGGGAAAAGCCATGGCCTTCGAATATATTGAAAACGGTAAACGAATTAATTTCCCAATTAATTTGATTATCATTGTTACAGGGGATTTTTATTGAATGCAAGAGTGTTTTATGAAATAAAAAAACAGCTTGTAAGTTATTTTCGTTATTCAAATTCACGAACCTTGAATTGCCACTATATCAGATTCATTCATAGTGAGTGGTGTTGGAAGTATACTGTATTCGATGTGTTTGGAGAACTTTCCTCATGCCCTCCATTACACATGCTTCTCTGGTGTGGTGGCCCAAGACACAAAAAGAGGAGCCGCAACGAGACTAAGCAAGGTGCAAAGACTTGCTTGTCTTGGATTCACAGGAGCCATCAAATCATCACCAACTGGGACAGCCACCTCTCCACTTTATGGTTCAGTGCTTGGTGCCTTCAGACTGCAGATCGCACCCAACCTGAATGTTGGAACGGGACACACGAGAATCGTTAGAATTGTGATCTGGGACGCGCTAGGAACGAGAACGGTCGACATTCCGAAACGGTACTCCTTCAACAACCAATTAAGAGGGCTGGTGCCAAACAGAACTGAAAGGAACGGCTCACAGCTCAAGGACATTCTACAGGGAAAAATCTGGTACACAGATGTATCGAAATCTAAAAATAGAGCGGCAACAGGCCTACATAGAGCCTGAAGGTTTTAGAGAGAAACCTAAAGGTTTTGGAGAATCAGTGAGTCTTACAATATGTGTGAAGTTGTGAGGTCCATGTCAAAAGCCAAAAGTGCCAACCAAATTCTTCAAAGTACTGCGAAACTCATTGCCTAGGGAGTTTTATTTCATACCTGATCTTCACAAACAGTTTTAACACTCCTCCTGTATTCACCTTTCTGTTAGTCCAACTAAGGTATCTGATCACTAAGGAATATTCTTTCTGACTGAGCTCGAAGATGAAAAAACAGCCACTTAACAAATCGTGTACACCACTGAAGTTGAAATTAGCATATAATTTCAGAATTGATGTTTTTAAAAAACCCCGTCCTTGCACACCGATTTTCCTACCTGACTTTTTGCTTTTCAATAAATCTCGTCTACGCATTGCATCCCCCGAGGGTCGTTTATTACGGGTGTCTGGATTCATTACTCGAAAAATTTATTATTATTCGCGTACATGTTCTTCGCTAGACAGTGAAGACACAATGGGGTAAATATTCTGTAGATCGCGCCGTATAACAGATTTATCACACTTGTTTCCTATTATGGAGTCGGTGCCACTAGCACAGACTATTATTATCTTCTTTTAACTTTAATCTCGGTTATTTAGATTTGACGTATAGTGAATATTTTACTATTAGGTACGAAATTTAACGCCTAACCAACGCCAAATGATGACTAGTAATAAGCGTGTTACTTGTAGAAGATTGTAAATAATTTCGGACATGAAATTGAAAGTTATTACAATGGTGTACAGCGAAATGTCCGATCGGTCTACAAAAATTCGAAAATATTACGAGGTTTCATGAGCGCGTTTCGTGGAAGGGTCAGACTGCCCAAGAAGGACAATTGGCGAGACTTCCATGAATAAAATGAAGATGATAATATTGAATGCGAATTACCATAAAATTAAGATGAGCTCACCACACACAATGAGCTCTTTGGACTTTATTCGATTTTTCGAATAATTTTGTTTGATATCGCTTGACTCGAAATTCACAGATTATACTAATTTCATCATTCTGAATCGATTGGCGTTTGCAGAATTGCTCTATCTTTAACCGTTCCCGAGTTGATAATCACATATTTTCGGAATCTGCATGAAATTTTGCTTATATAGTGCGGATTGCAAGTATTATTGTGTATTATTTTTTCGATTATTTTAATGATTTTGTTTGACGTCGAATGACTCGAAATTCACAGAGTGTTCTAATTTCATCAATCTGAATCAATTGACTCTCGCAGAACTGCTCTACCTTTAACAGTTCTCGAAACTTCATCTGGAGGTACGAGGAGTCATTTTCCTCCAAATTGTTTCACTCCTTTACGTGGAAATTTTGACATTTCATTGATTTTATATGCCAAACAGAGCTGTCCCAAGCAATGACAGAAAAGAGCTGTGAAATCTTGAGCACTAATCTGATAAGGATGCGCATAAGCAAGAAAGCTACTCGCCCTAATCTCGCCCCTGAGTGTGTTGACGAAACACAGTAGTCCGTATCGGCACCAAAAGTGACAGACACATTCGGTTGGATGCCTTGCATGAGCTTGCTGGCGTCGACTCTATTCCTATAGTAGCGTATAGATTCAACAAAGGCTTTCTTCACGAATGTCCGCTGACTAGAGACCTAATCAGCATTAGGAAACATTATAATGAGCACCGCAAACACTGCGGACGCATGTATCAGGCATTGGACATCTATCAAGAGAGTAAGGAAAAACCGAATCCGAATCTTGTCGAACATAACAGTTATTTTTCGATTGTATTGCAAAGCTTTATGGGACTGAATCTAATACCTATAACATGCAATAACATTTCATTGTCATCACTCACACTAATAATTCTGTTCATTTTCACATCCATAAATCATTATCTCTCGTTTCATTGACAAAAATATTTAGTACAAGTATGCCTCTTAATGTATCAATTCAACTTTGAATCTCTATTGCCTAACTTCAAACTTCATAACTATGATTTATTGCGTTATTGACTATCACAAAACATAAATCTACTTTAGATCAATAAAGCATATTACTAAACCGACAAGAAATATCGTTTCATCTTCGTCTACACGAGGAATTTTGGCAAATTTATCTTTCAACGATTTGTTATTGTTGACTTTGTGGATAAAAATATCTGCTTTCATCATGATAAAACAAGAAACTTTTCTATGAAAATATTCAGGGTGTCCTGAAACTATGATGCCAAAGTGAAACACAATACTTTCCCCGAAATATAAATAGGTCTTTCCTAATACTTCCTTTCTTAAATGTTATTTTTTGCAGAACTGATTTTTTTTATTATCATCACCTACAGTTTTGAAAAAAAATCCATTGAATATGCACTGGCGGAATACCCTTTTCTCCACACATTCCTACAAAGTGGAAAATATGAGACAAACATCTAACAGAAAACAACTCTCCCTTACAGACATTGAATTACATCATGTCTGTCAATCAGCATTTGAGGAACGCTGCACGGTTTAATTCACAAAACAATTTTACTCAAACCGAATCATAGGCGACCAAATTCAAACAAATAGTTCAATCTTAGAATATATTGTGGTAAATTTTCCGAATTTAATTCCGTACAGTACACGGACTGGACTATCTTGGAGAAAACTATTTTTCCATTATCATCATCATTATCGAGTTGTATACGAATTTTACGAGCGGCTACGAAATGAAAACAATTATTCAACGGAGAAGCACCAAGAAACAACTCACAGATATCAATGTGAAAGCTGTGTGTCACAAATTAGCACTACAAATGCATTGAACCATGGAACGTAATCAATGAATAATTAAACAATCTCCGAATTGTATAATTGGGCTCATTCACGGCAAATACAGTGGCGGTCTGGCTGTTCGAAGCAGATGTTTGAATAAAAATTATTTTCGTTTAAGTATACTTTTTCATTTTCAAAGATCTCCCTGGTTTTTTGCAAAACCCCTTGTGGGTCCTTCTGAGAACTTGTGTCAGCAAGGAAGATCCGGGACCTACAGCTCAAGGATGGACGACGGGTTCGAACCGCTCCAGCATCCTGAACACAGTCCTCATGGAGGCAACCAGTGGGATAGCTGCCTTGGACGTGTCCAAATCCTTTAACGCTGATCCATATGAATGCCTTCTTGACGCCTGCCGAATGGCTGGTATTTCCGCATCCATAGGGATCCCAATGCGACAAGTGACGGATGACAAGCGGCAGGTAACAGATTGCAGGTGACAGGTGGTAGAGGTGGGGGTGTTACGTGATATGCTTGGCTCTCTCTGATTGCTTGTCGACAGATTGGGGTGGGATTAGAAGTAGGAGTAGGTGGTTTGAAACAACGCGATATGCCGACATTAGATACTGGTCTATTCATTAATATAAAAAATTGTAGTAATTTGAGAGGAGTTGATGATTTCTCGGGATGGAAATTGAATAATAATTGACACAGAACAGAGATTTTCAAGTGAATCCAGTAAAAGCTAAAATCTTCATCAAATTACATTCTCAATGAATATTTTTCGATTAGTTGTCCGCCATTGGAGCGCCCCCTCTTTCCTGAGAGGATTACGTAATACGTTTTCGGTAATTTGTTTAAGAATGAGACGTCAATTAAAACAGTTAAATCAAGAATTCTTCTTAACAGCTCCCGACGCATTCGAGTCGATTACTATCGAATCCAGGGCACTTTTTGTGACGACTAATTGCAATCATTGTGCGAAAATGGTCTAGCAGATCTTAGTCACGTCCACATTTTCAATTAAATAATCGCCAAGCACTTTGTCAGGGGCCGCGTTTTATTGTTCTACCAACTTGGGTCAGAATGATGCCATAAAAGTGATATTATCAATTGTCCTCTAGATCAAGATCTGAATTCAGTTCTGATATATTACCGCTTATATCTTGTTTCAAAAGTATGCGTTCCTAAGCTGAAATAAATGGTTTTCAATAGGCATAGTCCTCTGATTTCATGTCTATGCCCTTTTCAACTTGTCTTATCCCAATGATCGATTTGCGAAGCCACCGAATACCCTTAGCTCCCCCAAATTATTTAAATCTTTGTTTTATCTTGTCAATAGGTATTCTTTATGACGAATCATCCACTTTAACAGAGGAAATCCCCTCAGAAGCTCCTTTGAGCTTGTACGAGCAAAGAAGACCAGAGACCCTCGAATCTGATGGGATTCGAACCCACATCCTTTGTTCGAAGAAGGAACGCTCTATCAACACAGCCATCACAGTGGTCTAAAATCTACGGCCATCTACATTCACCTCTGTCCCTGTTACCATGTTATCAGTTACTCAATATCTCTTGCTCTCCAGCATCAAAAATCATCAGCTCCATGGTGTGTTTCCACATCCCCTCACCTCCAAGTTCAGTTTACTAGAACTAAAGCCAATCATTTCTTCTTTCCTTTTCTACTCATAAACCTTTATCAATTACTCAACTCATTGAACTTTGAAGTCCGTTGAGAAATGTCCAGGGAAAACTTTCAGGGAAAAAAAGTCATGGGTGAAAAGTTTGAGGAAAAAATCTGGAGTAAAACTTCGGAAAAAAGAGTCCGGTAAAAATAAGTACTGGTAAAAATAAGTCCACGGAAATAAGTACAGAGAAAAAATTCAGGGTAGAAACTTCTGTGGGAAAATGTCAGGGGAGAATGGTCAAGAGAAAAACCTTTGGAAAAGTCCAGAAAAAGAATCCGGGAAATCCAGTGAAAATATCTAATAAAAAATCACAGGGTGAAGAGTACGGAATAGCGGTCCGGGGAAAAAATTCAGTGGAAAAATCTAAGAAAAAAATACAGGGTGGAGAGTCCGGAATAGGAGTCCGATCAAAAAAGCCTGGAATGAGGGAAAACAAATCCGAAAAAGAGAGTAAGGACAGAAAGGTTCGGAGTAAAAGTCCGAGGGATAAATTTCGGGAGAAAAAATGCAAGGAAAAAAATACAGGTTGAAGAGTCCGGAGTAGGAGTCCGGTCAAAAAGTCCTGGGTAAAATTTCAGATGAAAAAATCCAGAAAAAAAATTCCTGGAAAAATGAGTCCGGAAAAAATGTGAGAAAACAAGTCTTGGGAAAAGAGTACGAGTAAAAAAGACTGGGAAAAAAGTTGAAAAAAGGTTAGGGGAAAAGCGGATGAAGAGTCCGAAGTAGTCCAGATAAAAAAGCTCAGGGAAAACATTCCGGAAAAAAGTCTGCGTATAAAAGATATGGAAAATTATCTAGTGGAAGAAATCCTGGAAAAAATGCGGGAAAACAAGTCTAAGGAAACGAGTACGGAGAGAAAGCTCTGGAGAAAAGAGCCCGGGGAATGTGATCCAGGAAAAAGTCAGGAAAAAAGAGACCGGTAGAAAGTCTGAAGAAAAAACTCGGAAAAAAAATTTTGCCGAAAAATTGTTCGAGAAAAATGTTCGTGTGGAAAGTCCTGAAGTAAATCTGGGGCAAAAATTCGGGAAAAGGGTTCGGAGTAAAAGTTCGGGGGAAAAAAGTCTATATTTCAACTATAAAAATGCTTCACTCCCCAAGTTGAATAATATTTTTCACTTTTCAAAAATATTTTTTAGGTTTATTTCATTTTGTACTTTTAGGTATTATACACCAGGCACCCAGAAGTTAGTACGTTAATAGCATCATTCCGATCCGATATTTTCCATTATTTTTACTGATCATTCCATTTTTTTTCCGAGAAGAATTTTTTTTTCGCTGTAGTCCGAACCCGTCGAAAAATTGTCCGAATTCCCACGCGTTATCTATCTAGAATTCAGGAGGTTGGAGCAGACGGAAGAAAATTTTATGTAATCAGCCTACTGTCATCGGTTCTTACTACGTGTGCAAAATCTCTGCACAACTGGATGCCGGCACAAATTTAGAACCGGAAAAACAGATACACGAACGAACCGAGTAACGAACATTCTCAACCCTTTATATTTTCGACCCTTTTATCAACTCCTATCCCCATGCCCAAATTCCCCAACTCGCTCATCCACGCCAACCGCAATTCCCTTCGCAACTGCCATCAGCACTCTTGATTCTCGCCCCATGCCAAACTCCTCAGCGGCGAACACAAACAACTCCGCCACCAAATTTAATGTTTGGCGACAAGGCTTTCGATTTTCCTTCGCCACAAATTGATATTTCTCAATTACATGCCAGTATTTCTGGTTTCGTTTCAGCGAGTCTTGCCGGTCACTCTCTCCTCGAACCGCGACACGCTGCTCTCAGCTCGGTGGTCGAGCACAAATTAATTTCAATACCCCTTGACGCATCTGACGCAATTTTCCAAACGATCGGCTCCAGGAAGTTTTTTGCTCTGAATAATTATTGCGATATTAGTGCGAAAATACTGGCGTTCTCGCAGATCCGCGTGACGTGATAGTTTTGAATAAAATAATAACCGTGGGTTTGGTGGGGCGGGGAGTATTTGTCGGTGCCCGCGGCGGTCCAAACCAGAAACCCATCGACACCGACGCCAGGACGCTCTGAAGGCGATGCCGATGCCGATGCCGATAGCGACGCCGTCAAAAGTTGAGAGCTGTTGAGAAAAGTCATAGGCCGGACTGCGGACTGCGCCAGTATCGTGAATCGGATTCTCATACGAGCGAGTGCATTGTCAGTATTAGTTCAGTAGTGTGTTCGCGGCGTTCGCACTAGTAGCACGCACCGCTGAGGTTGATCATGCCGACGTGTTTTGTGACGACGGCGCTGATGCTAAGGTGCCATGTGCATCGTAGCCGACTTGGCAGTGACAGACAGTGACAGTGAGCGACAGTGCGACACTATGTCCCAGTCATGGTGAAGACGCTGTTACTGGGACTGCTAGCTGCTACAATTTGTGGTTTCGTGAACGCATCGCCAATCGCCGCTGATCCTCGCAACCCCCAAAAACTACCCCCTCGTCAGGATCTGGAAGACGCCGATCCGGAATCTGAAGCACCACCGCTGGACGATCCGGCGGCGCGCAGCGAACGAAGCACCAATCTTTCTCACGTCACCGGTACTGCCCGGAAACTCAAAATGTTCATCAAGAATCGACACCTGCAAATACTGCCCGACGGTACCGTCAATGGTACCACCGACGACACGAGTGCCTACTGTGAGTCCAATTTTTTTTCCACATTATCAAACTATCTTCGGTTGAACCTCCTAGATTTGAAATAATTTTGGCGTATGACCACGACATCATTCATGAGAGCAAATGAAAAAAATTTATATTTTCAAGTGGACCCTTGAACTATTTTTCACTAAAAAATTAAAAACTCAACCTATCAAATGCAACTATTTGATGCGTACAATTTTCTCCTGCAGCTGAAACCTCAACATGGTCATGGCAGAAAAATACCGACTGTATCACGTCTATTTAGAAAAAAATATCGATTCGTCAACCGCTAGTATCCATAAAAACTATCCCCAGTTGAACCTTCTAGATTTACAATGATTATGGCGTATGACCACGGCATTATTTATGAGGGAAAATAAAAAAAAAGGTTTAAAATTAACCCTTTAATTATTTTTCACTCAACAATGAAAAACTCAAACCTATCCGTTCATTCAAATGCAACTATTTAATGCGTACAATTTTCTCCTGCAGCTGAAACATAAATATGGTCATGGCAGTAAAAACACCCACTGTATCATCTCTTCCTAGAAAAAATATTGTTTCGACAAGTATCCATAAAAACTATCTCCGGCTAAACCACCTACATTTAAAATAATTTTGGCGCATGACCACGGCATCATTCATGACAGTTAATGAAAAATAGATTTTCAAGTGGACCCTAGAATTATTTTTCACTCAAAAATTAAAAACTTAACTATTTTCACTAAAAAATTAAAAACTCAACCTAACAAATGCAATTATTTGATGCGTAAAATTTTCTCCTACAGCTGAACCTGAATATGGTCATGCAGTAAAAACACCCACTGTATCACCTCTTTCTAGAAAAAAAATATCGTTTCGTCAACCGCTAGTATCCATAAAAAAACGCAACCCAATGAATAGAAGTAAAGATACAAAATAAGTAGAATATCCGCAACCGAGTTGATTTTTTCCCCATAAATGGAAATACTAAATACCTCTCTACAGTTATTGGGGTACCACCGGCTAAGAGCAAAGAAAACTGGTAAAATTTGCCGAAAATATTTTTACCACGACCATGAAAGTAACAACACTCACTTTATCATCTCTGGCAGAGATAAATATTTCCTCTAGATATAAATTTGTATTAAAAAAACAATAAACCACTCACTGTATCATCTACATTTGGAAAATGTGTCAATTACCACGATATCATCAACATCTAATATATACACTGTATACGTATACGTGCTTGGGATCGCATATTGAAAGGTAAGACCCCTGTCTTCCATAGCCCAGTCATGTCTCCCGAAGACTTCTACACTTGCAATGCATAGGATCCTCAAGAGAATATTTCCCGACGATTTTTTCCGTCCTAATCATTCAAACAAAAAAAAAAACACCGATTTTTTCAAAATTTAAGTAAAAAATTTACAACATTGAATTATAGCACTTATTCCTTTATTAATTGATTAATTATTTTTTCCACGACCATCACAGAATTCGGAAATTAAATTCGAAAACAAAATGCTAATGTTATTATTATTATTCAATTTAAATGTATTCCATTATCTCGTAATATTAGAGTAATAATAACGTTAACCATGACTTTCATGGTAGTGACAAAATTTGATTTGAACAGTTAAAATTATCATCATTATCATTTGATAATTAAACATTTTTGAACGTGGAGGGAGAACATACAATCTGTTAACCAGAATGAAAATAATTTAGCCTTGCTACAGAACATTCTATTATAGAACAAGAACGAAACTAAAATAGTAAATTCGATCGAAACAAAAGAAAATATTTTTGCGCGAAATTATTTTACCCTTCTACAAATGGGGAAAATTTCCTAGGAAAATGCCTTCATTCCATCTGGTTCTAAATTTCCATTACCGTGAGTTATCCAAGGGGATATTAAATGTGTTGATAACAAGCGACAAACTACACCCAGGGGATTTTTAAGAATCCCAGCATCTGAATTCCTTGAATGTACTAGTTTTTTCTTAGATGCATGTACGGGGAATCAACAACAACTGTTCTCAAACAACGTACTTTTTTCAAAGTATGTGGAAAAATGCATTGAATTTTCCTTAGGGCCTGCGAGTATTGAAAAAAACTAAGGAACAATCGAATGGATCCAAAGCAAAGCACACCCTAGATGGATTTTGAAAATATAATTATGATGTGATGAAGTATGCGCTGTCCAAATGATAAATGTATCATCATCATATGATACAATCAAGCGCTGAGCCACAAAGAAAAGTCCTAAATGCAAAATTTCCCACCAATTTCCACGATAAAAATGTACACAGATGAACCCGAACTGATAGGTAAATTCATCTAAAACGTTTCATTGACATTTATCACGTATTCAATATCCTCCAAATTCATGCAATGATAAAAATACGGTGATTGACCAATTAAAAAAAATATCAAACCGAAATTATTATTATGAGATAAATATCAGATTACGAACGAGCATGACTAAGTAGTTCAATAGATACCTATTTCAATTCCGCTACAGATAATCAAACCCGATCTATAGGTAATGAGTGGACTGACGAAGACGTATATTTTCTAAAAAAAATTAACCGTTAAAAACATCGTGGAATTCTCCAGAGTGAAAGTACTGATCAAACATAACTTCAGATGGTCATTTACCTATATTTCTCTCTTGAAATGAGAATAGATGGTTAAATTTTTTCTCATTTGTGTTTGAAAAACAACTAACCATTTTCGAGAAATTCGCTAGTAAAAGAATTGGGAATATTGAAGTAACTAACTGAAATTCTTAGTGTGCTATGACTTTTTACTTGTTTCCCCTTTTAACAGCGCTTTGATTTACTTGTGAGTGTGACGTTTGTGTTTTTCGGTTCTTGCTGACATCCATTTTTTTATGGCCTGGCTAATGATAATTCAGTTGAAGCTCGAAGGTTGTACGGAATGAGATTTCCTAATCGACGTCCCCAGCGACCGACCTTTGCAAACATTAATCGTATTCTTTGCGAGTACGGTAACTTCCAGACTCGCAGAAACGATGCGGGCAGACCACGCGAAGTCCGTATCCCATTGATAGTGGAAAACATTTTAGACCGCATTGACGAAAATCCTGGATTAAGCACTAGGCAAATAGCCCAGGATTTATGTTTTTGTCATGTAACTGTCTGGCGGGTTTTGCACGAAAATAGTTTATACACATATCATGTTCAACGTGTTCAAGGACTGCTTCCTCAGGATTTCCCGTGACGCATGCAGTTTCCGAAAAAAGTACTTGAGAAGTGCGAAAGAAATCCGGATTTTTTATTCCACATCCTTTTTACTGACAAGGCTAAATTTAACCGCGATGGACTAGTAAATTGCCACAATATTAATGACTCCGTGCCTTTAATCATTCGTAAGCGTCTATGGTTCATGTACGATGGTGCTCCACCTCATTCCGAATCGGTGGAATGCAGAGCAGGTCCAATACCTTGGCCTCCCCGCTCACCAGATTGCAACCCGCTGGACTTTTTTTCCGGGGGTATTTTAAAGGGCCTAGTTTATGATGCAGGACAATTGCATCCCATTGAAGTACTTTGTCAACGTATCATTGATGGCTTTGACCACATAAGAAATACTCCTAGTTGTGGAACGCGTATGTCAGTCTATGCGGAGAAGGATGGCCCATTTGGTGTAAAAAGTGCATAATTTAAATAGTGCACGTTTGTTGAAAATTTAACGTTTTCTGAGCTTGATTATGACGTGATGATTATGACATACCGCTATGTTATTTGACATTAAAAAAACGTCAGCATCATTTTTTAGCAGAAACAAAATGAAAATAGCCCACTAAAATTATTTAGGTTGATAATTTAATAATACTTCCTTTTCATTCACCATAGACTTTCTCGAAAACGGTAGGCTGTTTCCAAAAAATGCAAGAGACCAAAATTTTAGGATTTTTCATGGCTAACTTGAGTGCGACGTTTAATTGTTTTGTTTTTGCAAAAATAAAAAATTTTGGCTATAAAAACTGTAGGCAACCCTCATTCACCTGTTTGAATCAGAGATACCAAATTTTTGAAGCAATACATGAATAGAGCATCTGAAAAACCAATGGCCTGTACATTTTCCGAACATTTTATGCATATTTGTAGCCACAATTCACAATTTACGATTTTTTTCTGGCAACTGGCTATGTCTGTAGCTTGGAAAGGCTGAATGTTAGAACAGATTTTTATGGGGAAAGAGAATATTTTTTTGACCCTAGAAATATTTGTATTGAATTAAGAAACACCGTGTATACTGCACCATCCCGAAAGTCAATACATTTTAAGCGCGTTCTTCCGTTTGGATGACTTCATATTTTACAGAATGATGATAATTTTTTTGCCTTGAATCAGATCCTGTCCACCAACAACATAGACCAATATAACAGTGTCTGAAATCGTACATATTTCCACATATGTTCATATATACACCGATATGTTTGCCTAATTCTTGTAATGACGTCACCATCCTTCATATTTTCTGTAAAAAGTTGAACCAGATCCTATTCTTAGCTCCACAAGAATGTAAGCAGCCAATTATTGCAGAAAATAAAGAGGTCAAACCATTACCATGAGAAACACAAAACGCAATATAACATAACGTTCAGTTCAATTGTTCCAGCATACTTGGCTATCATACACTAGAGAGTCAAAGGAAAATCAAATTTATTTTATAGCGCTGGTTGCATTATTTGGTATTGGCTTCTTTCGAAACTAAAAGCAGGACCAATGAAACTCGATGATGATATTGTTACTATCACATATTTCTTGCGTTAACGGATATTGCAAAATTAGGAATACCGCTACGAACAACTAGAACGAGAAGAACCGAAAGAAAATATCGATTCAATCCCAAGATCTCATCACGACCAGTTTGTTCATTTCAAATAAACTTTTATCGAAATTTCAAGGAATCATATATTGCTGCTTAAGTTCCACCGGTACTTGATGTTGATGATCTGATATTTCTTGGAGTTTTATAAAAAACAATAACAGTTGACTCCGAATTGTCTACTTCTCATTGCTGATCATTAAATTTGGACAGTTCCTAGTACTGTCTCCTGCATTTATTTTGTAATAAAATATACTAGAGTTGGAAGGCAACTCTGAGATGCCTTCCAAAGACAATTGTAAATCTATTGTGTGTTTCCTCTTGTTATGTTGTTCGTCTAGATCCGTCCTTATTTTACTAGTCCATAGGCCAGACCGCAGGTCCTCCATGTATTTATTGGGAGGGTTGTGGTTCCTCCTCTACAATCGTCAAAAACCTTGGCCTAGTCAGACCTTCGCGGCAGCATAGTATGTGTGCAGAGGTTTCCTTATCTTCTTGGAAGTGCCTGCTTATTCAGTTCGTTCAGTCTAGAGCGCCCTGCTAGGAGCCCAACCAAGATCCTGGTTGTACGCGTATTCTAGCTTAGTAGGCACTCCGTGAATTTTGGCGATGGTTCTTACATGAACTCTTTGGGCTAGTGAATCTGCCTCTTCATTGCCTTTGTAACCTGTGTGACCTGGTCCCCAGGCTTAGAACAGTCTGTTTTGGCTGCCCAACCTGTATTATGTAATATCCAGGAATAACTTCAGCCTCCCTTTTTTAGGTTCATTACCCATCGTCTTAACACGACTCAAACATCCTCAGGACCACTGTCTCACCCACACTAATCTATTTCAGATTCATTTTCAATCAGTACGCAAAACGTCGTTGATAAGATAAGGTACTACTTGAAATGAGTGTTGAAAAAGTGTTCGAACACGTTTCGTTCATCTCAAATCAACAATGAGTTAAACTAATCGCAAAACCAAAGTGTTGGATCGACTGGATTGAACTTCGTATACAGTGGATAGATTTTCTCAGTCTACCGCCAGTTCAAACACTGGCATCTACGTTGATTTGCGCAGAGTACTTTCATTTAGATAACCTCATAGCTGGAGAACCTCGGAATGTCATGGCAAATAGTAATAGCCATACACTACTCGAACAGGGTCTCACTAGTTATAGTAGTAGTAGTATTATTTGTCGGGAGGCTATTGCCACAGCCAAGCAAGTCCTTCAGAGTCTATAAGTGTGTAGAGTGTAAGTGCTTATCAAGGGAGCGAGTTTCTTCAATCTTCCTCCTCCTCAAGTCCTGGTAGGCCTGGTTCCCAGTCGGGCGGTACGGCGGCCACGGTTGATTCTTCACCAATTACCAGACCCGCAGTATCCGACCAAGGCCCCTCCTCGGCTCCCATTGAGGACAAGTTCTCCAGTCCTCGCTGTGATTTCCTTCCATCTACCTCCTCCTGAAAGTCCTGGTGGAGCTGGTTCTCAAAGCGGCGGCCGCGGTTGATTCACCACTAGCTACCAATCCTGCAGCAACCAATCCAAGGCTGTTACCTCTGCTTGGATTGACTACCGAGGCTCAGACTGATGTCATGCCTCAGTCTCTGCCTGTATATACCAGCTCCAACCCTAATACTTGTCTTAGAGTTATCTGTGTACCAAATTTTGCCCCTGACAAGGGCCCTTGTTGTGACTTCCCCATCTTAAATGATGGTGGTGAATGTTCCATCAAAAGAGTAGGTTGAGGTAATTTTGTCCGCTATCTCAGATGCGTCCCTTATGTTGAAATAGCTTAAGTTTTGCCCCTCCATTGGTCCATGCACTTCAGCCTGGAAGCTTCTATCCTCGCCTCCGCTATAATGTGCAAATGCAGAGGAGGGAGGTTCGGGATCACCTCCAAGCTAATCGTTGATGTGCTGGGTGATTTTCCAGGAAACTTCCTGATTCGTTAAATGAAAATAATGTCTTCTGGTCATCATGTGGAACATTGAAGTATTTTTTTGCTACTTTGACCAGCGGTTTTTGCGATATTGTGCTTGGAATATCTCATGGTAACTCCTTCGTGATGTCAAATAGCTTCCATGGCCTACTCAATTGTTTCAACTTCAAAAAGTTTACCGAACTGCTGCGAGAGTTATGTTTTGAAAGAGTACTCGAAACATCAGTAAGGCACCATCCAGCGCTACTGCAAAAATAATAATACTCTCTTCCACGGTTCCTCCCGAGCTCCACCTGTCATTTCGGCAATTCGATCTGTATCATCCTGTCAAGATTTATAGACGTCAACGCGTCCATTATCAGTGATCGAATAGACATATCTCACGGTCCTGCACCAGCAGCGTGTCCCACTTCCTGATACGGCACACGACGACGTTACGTCCACGACGCCACTTATCCTCTCCTAATCACCAGGTCTTCAGTTGCCAAAGTTCGACAACGGCGGCAGCACTTACGGTTACAACGCTCGAATTAGCCATTGCTCCGATGAAATTAGGCGTTTCGACGAAAACTATCTTGAATCGGAATATTTTCCGAATTACAAAAATCAGAGTGTGGATAACGATGTGAGGAGGATCAATGCACATGAATCAGTCATAAGTGTCTCATATTTTTGTCACTCGTCAGTCAACAACAAGCATTCGAACTCACGTTCAGATTGTGAATCTCAATATCTTCCAGGATCCATATTTGGTCTACACCATTGCACAGTTATGTCAGTTATAACACAAAATAGGATCACAAAAACTATACTCTGTTATTCGAATATCACTGAGTAACCATTTTCTGATTTCCTATTCAAAGATTGAAACTTTAACTTGTTATTGTATACACTTTCGAAGGTTTTGGTGGGTACCATAACCCCAAACAAGAATTCGTACTGATGGAAAGGGGCAGAGCTGAACTCCAGCAAAGGTTCAAATATTGTCATTCCCACAAGGAAAGAATAGAATGGAGAAACATCAAACGCACTTCCTGCCAACAGCAGAGTCGGTTACACAGACGCCTCCAAGGCATATCCAGAACAGGGATATAGGTAAGAGGACTAGGAAAAGAAATTCCTTCAGGTGAATATGTCTCAGTGTTTAAGGCTTAGCAATGTATTGGAAAACGCTCAAAGAACCCAATCTGAGAGGCATGCGTACAGTGATTTTAAACTCCACCACTTGTACTGGAAAGTAGGTGCAGAGTATGAAACAAGTAGTATTAAATTGGTTGGGTCTGACCTTGTAACTGGTGAGGTGCTTTTGAGAAATGGGCTGTAGCCCTAGGACCTCTGTTACGATTCTATCGCTATGGGGTGGTGCTGTAGGTTTTCCGGATTTTCTTACAGCAGAAAAGTGGATACGCCACCAAAAATAATTAAGTCGTCCCGGAGCGCCATGGCAAATAATAATAATAGCCGACCTCTACCAGCACAGTCTATGCCTTTGGGTACACTCTATAAGTATTTATGAGGGAGTATTATTTTTTTCCCGTCAGTGATTTACCAGTCAGGCCCTGTCTCCGTTCCTCGATACATCCGAAGGGCGCGTTGGTGTGTCATTAACCGCAGTAAACACTCCCCACGTCCGTGGAGTGAGTGATTACTGGATCCGTAAATCATGTGCCCTGAGTAGGCAGAGTGAACCAAGAATTACGGCCTTCATCATTCCACCCCTATTATCAGAACCACCATTTTAACAGAATGGTTTGGGTAAAGCCTGCGGAGTTCAAAGAGTAGGTCCTTTCTCCTCTTTTCGGGCGTTTGTTTCAACAGGAGCCGAAAACTCTATGAGAAAAATAGGCTTGCTTTGATGGACGAGAAGGACAACATCAGGCTTGCATTTGCCTGAGGGTGGAGAATGAGTAGTTTCAATGATTCAGCACTTCTCATTCTCCACAACGAACTAAAGGTCCCCCGAAGCATAAGGCAATAGTGGGGTCCCATCAATACCGTACGATGGCAGTACAATACTCGTAGCGTTATGCCTGTGGATATAGTCTGAGATCGCATAAGCTGAACAGGCTCTACATCTACTGTCAGGGACCTCTATACCCATCACGCAACTACGGACCCATCACGCAACTACGGACCCATCACGCAACTACGGTAGACGAGGGTGTTGAAGACACCATCTTGGCAGGATATAATGAATTCCTTGATTTCCAAATTCAGATTTCTTGATGAGCCAAGGTCTTCAATGTTCTTCAAGAAGATCCCATGAATTGGCTTTTCCATATGTAGCTGTAGGAGCCTCTCACTTTCCGCAGCTTTGACGTGGGCTTTTTGCTGAACGGGTTCCAACTCGGTAACAGAGTTTGGGTTCGTCCGTTCAGTGTCGTATAAGAGACCGAGTTCATCGGCTGCACGGGTTGCTGCTTTGAGAAGAAATCCTGCTTTTTCATGATCGCATACCAAACAGAGAAGGGAATCTGAAGTCCTGATGACTTTACAGGCTCCATCCAGTACCATTCTGCTATGTTGACATTCCAAACTGAAAAGTCCACAGCCTCCCCGTTGTCTGGGGATGTATAACCATGACGATTTAGAATGCAAGGCTGCTATGAAGATTCGAGTCGAGTTGTCGCAGCTCTTCCTAAGTCCATTTCATCACTCCAAACAAGTAAAGTAGATTCGAAACAGCAAGCATATTTGATGCAGACACTCTGTTCTTCCCCGACAGTTCTGATTACCAGATCTGTCAGAGTTTATGCTGATGCTTGCCGCGGGGGGAGTTTTTAATAGTGGTTACCTCTTGGGGGTGTGGCGTTGTTCCACCCATACCTCTCTCCGGCATCCAGATGATGTTTCGTCTACGAGCTGAACGCCCTCTCCGTATTCCTCGCATCGTCCTCTTATTACTATTGTAATTTCCTCTCTTCAATGTGTCATTTTATTGTGTATTCTATTCATTCATGTCATGGTACATTTTTCTTTGTTTGGCCTCCTTCTTGTTTTTATGAAAACTCGTTTCAGCCATCTAGTATATTCCAGCCTCAGAGTAATGGATTTAAAATACGTACACACTTCAGATACCTTTATCTCACATACATCCCCTTTATATAATACTTCCCACCATTTCAACCTCATGTCATTATTCCTCAACCATTTTCGGAGAAACATGGTTCAGTAGGAATGCAGGAATAGAAGGGTTCCCAAGTTCCTGAAGCCTGAACAGTGTTCTCGTTTCGCTGAGGGTCCACCATGTGACCTCTGCCAGAGGCGCTGGAGATTTCCACAGCAACCTCGTTAAAAGCCGACAAGCACAGTACCTTACCACGAACAGTCACCCATAGGTATGCAATAATGTACGAAAATACCGCAGATAGCGACCCTTCAATTAGAGTCGAAAGAATCCGACTAACAAGGGCACCTGATGAGGAAAGGTTTCATGCTGGGTAGTGGGAGAAAATAGTACAGGATAGCGGTAGAAGCTATCAGGGTCTAGGTTCCATGAGCGAAAAGCTAGGAGAACCTGGTGGTCTCGAATTAGTAACACTAATTCTGCTGGCATTGACACTGCTGGTTCAGTGGTATGCAAAAGCATATGACCTCATTATTGGTGGAAATTTGAAATGGTGGCTAGGTGCATGCTGTCTGACCTCCCATATAAATTGTGAACTGTGAACGAAGTACCCGAAAGCTTTTGGTGGAACCACTAGCCATTGCGATTGTTTGAACCGTAATCAGACACATTAGTTAGTAGTGTTAAGGATATTTGCAGTCCTGTTTCTTCATGGTGTTTAAAATCTGTCGAGGAAGGATCGTACCGCACTTTGTTGCTTATAAAATCTACTGCACACCCTCCTGTTACTTCACGGGATCTTATGGATTTACTAGGACTCATCAACTAGTATGGTGAACGTGATGGTAGAGCGCTCGCCTTACAATCATAAAGTCGTGGATTCAAATCCCGCACAAGTTCCTAGGAGCTTCTGAGGGTTTTCTCTCTTTGGAAACCTGGAAGATTCGTTAAAAAAAATCATCAACAGATCTGAAGAATCTGATCAATTGCTGGTGATATTAGACATATACAGAGGAAAAATACAGATGTATCGACACTTTCGTCGATTATTCGTCAACTTTTCCTGGAGCATTTGCCATTTTCTGGCATCGTTCTGTCGTCAGACTCGAATCGCTCTTCTCGGCAACATTCAGGTGCTAAAATAAACTCAACCTATGGGGACAGTATAATAATATGTATGCTGTGTCTACAAACAATATACCTTCTATCTCTAGCAGCCAAGCACGCTGTACAAATTACAGAGCATTAACGAGGATCAACTTTCTTCTGTTTCATCACGGTATAAACTCGATAATAAATGGTGTATTTACCAACGGCAGATTGTCATGCGAATGAAATGAATTTCAAATATTTACCCAATTTCACAGGAACCCTTTCTCGACCCTTTACTACATTGTGTGCTTTAGTTTGGAATTACCGAGTGTTACCAGTGATAGAATTCAACAAACAAATAAATAATTTATCCGGACAGTTTTTTATTTCCATGACGCATTGACAAAATTCCAGATAATTCTCAATCTAAATTCAAAAATACAAGCTGATTCTTTTTTTAGGAGATTCACAAATCACAGACGATTAAAGTCAAGTAATGCAATAACTGATATTGAATGAAACTGAATTTTCAAGAATTATTTATTATTCTTCAAAAAATTCTCCTCAAACGTAGTTCGAGTAATAAGAAAAAATTGGAAGAAAATTACCCCTTCCAACACCAGATAAACTTTTCAACTCGTCAACGGTTGAAGATAGAGCAATTGTTTGAACGCCAATCGACTCATAATGATGGAATTATAACACTCTGTGTAGTTTAAGTCGAAGGGCGGGAAAAAACTCGAAAAAATTACAACATTTTCAAACTGGTAGACCCCTAAAAATCATGGAGAATACAAAATCATTAAATTCACTTGAAATTCGTAGTATATCTACTACACTATGTACATGCTCAGATAAAAAGTTTAGAATAAAAAAAATACAACGTCAAAACTTCCGTTGCAAAATTTTTATTCAAAATTTTGACGGGAAATTACCTCTCCCAACTCCAAATGAACAACTCGCGAACGGTTGATGATTCTTCTGCGAATTTCGAGTCGATAGCGAAAAAAAAAATCTCTAAAAAAGTACAAAAAGTTCAAAAGTTCAATTATTCAACGGGATGGAACGTCAAAAACTCCTTTGCTAATTTATTTTTGAAATTTTGGCGGGAAATTACCTCTCCCAACTCCAAATGAACAACTCGCGAACGGTTGATGATTCTTCTGCGAATTTCGAGTCGATAGCGAAAAAAAATCTCTAAAAAAGTACAAAAAGTTCAAAAGTTCAATTATTCAACGGGATGGAACGTCAAAAACTCCTTTGCTAATTTAATTTTGAAATTTTGGCGGGAAATTACTTCTCTCAACTCACATGAACTTTTCAACTCGCGATCGGTTGAAGATAGAGCAATTCTGCGAACGCCAATCGATTCAGAATGCTGGAATTGGTACATTCCATAAATTTGAAGTTGACTAGCTGAAGAAAAAAATGCTTTAAAAAAATTCAAAATCATAAAAAATCACACTATAGGTATACGCAAAATTTCCGAAAATATATATTATGTATATGATCAGATTCGAGATTGGGCAAAGAGACGGAATTGAATGTCAACAACTCCTTTGCTAGTTTATTTTTGTAATTTTGGCGTAAATTTACGTCTCTTAACTTCACATGAAATTCTCAAGTCACGAACGGTTGAAGATACAGTAATTCTGCGAACACTAATCGATTCAGAATGATGAAGTCAGTATATTCAGTGGGTTTGAAATGAAAATATCGACAGATAAATTATTTGAATGCACATATAGCAAATTTTCAAAAAATTTCAACTCGACATTGTAGAGGTTCCGTTAAAAGCCAATGAAACCTATAATTGAATCGGAATCGATTCCATATTCAGTGGGCATATTAAAAGAATGTTGAGTTTTTTCTGACATGAATAAAAAAATTATGAAAAATTAATTTTTTGCGGGAAATTACCTCTCTAAACTTCACATGAACTTTTCAACTCACGAACGGTTAAAGATAGAATAATTCTGCGATTGCAAATCGATTCAGAATGATGTAATTGGTATACTCAAGTCGATCGGCGAAAGGAAAAAATACTCTAAAAAAGTACAAAAAGTTCAAAGGATCAAGAAAATACAACATCGTCAGATTCACTTGGAATTCGCACTATATACACAAAATTTCATGCTGATTCCGAAAATATATGATTTGTATATGCTCAGAACAAGTTTTAGCCTAAAAAACGTCATATAACGTCAAAAATTCTTTCCCCACATAAAATTTTCGAACATTTATATTTTCCATTTTTCAAAAAATCGCAATCGTTCCTCAAATATTAATCGACGAGCTGAATATAGATATATCATAACAAGAAAATTAATTTCGATAACGAATTGACAAAATTTCTGTAAATTTTTATCCGAAAAAATGAACCTATCCACAAGAATCAACATTTTCTAAGTGAAATGGCGCTATAATTAAAAAATACAAGGAGTTTTTTCTGAGTTGATGCCGATTTACAAAAAAAATTGTGGAAAATTACCTCTTTCAACTCTAGACGAACTTTTCAACTCGCGAACGGTTGAAGATAGAGCAATTTTGCAAACGCCAATCGATCCAGAAAATAAAGTAAATTATTTAGATGATATCTTGATTAAGGAGAGTATATTTCTCAATTTTGCAGAAAAAATATATATATCGTGAGATGTTTTCCATATTTCGAAATGGTTTGAAGATGTATGGCGGTTTACAAATATAGTTGTCGTTTGAGGATAACCTTGGAGAGATAACAGATATGTAGCAGAGAGAGATAATAGTGGAGAGATTGCCGCCACCTAAATTTCCACCCAAAAAAGCTTCATTTTATTTCGCCAGGTCATTGAAATCTTCAAAATTTCCCACACTCGTCTCGACGTAATTTTTTTGTTACCTCAAAGCTTGCAGCACTGTTTGATTATCGATGATTAATAACTAACACATTGCTGATTCATGTAAATATCCTCCTGGAATGCTAATCACTGTTCTAAGCTACTCTGAAGGTGAAATAATTAATATTCTATCACTAATTCTGAAAATATATCTTTTCCAAGAATTTTTCATTCTTGAAATTATTTTATTTTATTTTCTATACGTTCACCTTCAGAGTTGTTTGTACGAAAGTCATTATGTTCTGCTTCATGGGCATCGTAATTCTTTATAGCACTTGTAATTCAGATGTCACTGAGTATGCAGTATTTCCAGTGTTTACTATGAAATCCAATTATTTTGAAATATTTCAATAAAACTTGTAAAACGTTGGCTAATACTTTCGTAGATGAAAACCAAACCAAATTGAATGAAGAACTGTTACTATCTAACTCGATTTCATATCTAGGACATCGACGTGAGTATTTAAAGCAAAGCAAGGTATACAAATAAACTCGGTAGGATGAAAAATGTTAGAAATAAGCTGAAGCCAGTTTACAGAACTGTAAATAACTCACGAAATGCTCAATCAACGAGAATCTGGCGTGTTTTTTAGTCGAGTTTGAATTGATAGACTTTTCGACGCCTCTGAAAATCGTGGAAGGCTTTCAGCATCATTGCTTCAGATTGTTTCAAGCAATTCACTTAGCATTCGATATTTGAGAGGCTCTCACGGAATGTGAAATCTTTTGAAATGCTCTCAAATTTTTATTTTCTCCAGAGAAGTGCATTTTGTCATTATTTTTTGTGGCATTCGAGGAATTTTGTCCGTTCATAACATGCCAAAACATTGAGATAATGTGAAAAAGTCATATGTTGACTAGTAACCACAAAAAACTCTTTGTCCGATTTCCAGCTCTCTTTGAATTAAAACGTATACGCATAGTTTCTGGTTTGAATTATGAATAATACTGTAAACCTCAATGACATCCTTCATAAAACTAAGTATCACATAAAAACTGATATCCTGGGTTTACATTATTCCGCTTCTGTCAACAATTCAGTGTTCATTTACTTCCTGATGTTCATTTTGAATTGTAAAACTAGGATTATTTTGGAAACAAATCCAAATATTTTCCAGACGATTGGAGATGAAAGCGTTAAATTCTCGCCAATTTTTTAACATTTTTCTAATAATTATCGTATAACTCAACCTTTTTGATTATACATGCACTCTGAATTATGAATCGATGTCAATTCAATTATAGATATTAGAAATTAAAAATTTTTCGAAAATTTGCGATGTGTTCATTCAAATAACCTACTGTAGACATTTATATTTCAAATTCACATAACATACTAATTCCATCTTTCTGAATCGATTGGCGCTCGCAGAATTGCTATATCTTCAACCGGTCTAGAGTTGAGAAGATCATCTGGAATTGAGAGCGTTCCCGCCAGAAATTTTAAAACACATCCCTAAAGGGTTGAAGCGACAAAGACCAAACTAATACTGATAGTTCCCACTACCGAAACAAACTTTAAGGATTCCGAGCTATTTCAAAAATAATTACGTAAAAATTCTCAATCTCAATAAACTGTTTTCTGTGGGCCACACTGTATAAGGCCTATTCTTATTTTTCTGAATGAATACATGAATACATTTCAAGGCGGTACAGAAATTTTATTTCTATGTTACATAACTGTCACAAAGTGAGAGTGATATACTACCAGGGAAACGTTTTGGTTGAGATTTCATGGAACGATAGCACGTATATGAAATATGTGATAAGTTCCAAAAATTCATATCCGCTGTAAGAGTTCCACTTAGAACTGAAAACTTTACCTCATAATCTGCAATTTTTTGTAACTAAAGTTGTCAGGCCTTCAGGATAGTGTTATCAGAAAAAAGCATTTTATCTTGAATTATTTTCAAAACTATACACCGTCTCATTCGTACTCAAAACAAGAGCTTTAGCAACAGAATAATCGTGTCAGAATGACAATTCCATAATTGACTATTTTGATTTATATCTACGAGAAAATGGGACAGAAAATATTTTCTGAAAGAAAACCTTGTTGACCAAGAGCTGGTAACAGGTGACGTTCTCCTATTTTACACAGCATGGCTTTTTAAGGCTTGATAATCATCCTTAAATTATGAAAAATAGACGGGTTCCTGGCCACCGCACGTGTGCACTTCATAAGTAAAAGCGCTTTTCTTTTTGTGGAGAATTTTCGTGTTCTTCCGCGATTTTATACTGCCTGTCGTTGTAATATACGGAAGTTCAAACAAATTGAAACGCTACTGATTGATGGTATGCAATCCGCAGCGGCCGAAAGGGCTCAAAGGGTGACGAAAAACTAAAAAAAAAATAAAGGGAAATTCCATCATTTCAAATTGCATGCCGATGTAGAGAATTGAAGATTCAGTAATGAAAGCACTCTGGAAAAATTGGCATGCACCTCTCGTCTTACCAACGGTGGAAAATTGCGGGAAAACTATGAAAAAATTTAATACAGGTTTTACGTGATTCCAAACTGCATGCCATTAGAAAGATACGTCATTTGTATAATTAATTAATAGTAGGTAATTTGGCATGCACATCAGGATTTCGCAAAATAGAAGCATGCATGACGAAAGTTGCAAAAAACACTGAAAATTTATGTCAATTTGTTTAGCGAAATCCTAGTGTGCATGCCAAATTACCTACTAATAATTAATTATACAAATGACATATCTTTCTAATGGCATGCAGTTTGGAATCACGTAAAACATGTTTTAAATTTTTACAGAGTTTTCCCGCAATTTTCCACCGTTGGTCTGACGAGGGGCACATGCCAATTTTTCCAGTATGTTTTTATTACTGAAACTTGAATTATTTACATCGGCATGCAATTTGAAAATACGGAAGTTCCCTTTATTTTTTTCTGTTTTTCGTAACCCTTTGAGCCCTTTCGGCCGCTGCGGATTGCATGCCATCAATTAGTAGCGTTTCAATTTGTTTGAACTTCCGTATATTACAACGGCAGGCAGTATAATATTGCGGAAGAACACAAAAATTCTCCTCGAAAAGAAAAGCGCTTTTCCTTATGAAGTGCATACGTGGGGCAGCCAGGAACCCGTCTATTTTTCATATTCTAGGGTTAATTATCAAGCCTTAAGAAGGCATGCAGTGTAAAATGGGAGAACATCACCTGTCACCAGCTCCAGGTTTATTGGGTTGTTCGATTACTCATCGAAAATCAGTACGTTACATGCACGTTCTGAAATAGTACATCAAACCTTCGAATTTATCTATACCGTGCAATAGTAAACAGCATTATTCAATACGATTTGCGGGTGTAAATAGATGTCTAAAAATAAAACAAGTTATGTTAACGGTTTTCATAATAGATTCCTGAAAAAATATGCAGCACAAAAATAAACCTAATAGGTTTGTAGTGAAACGAATCGCAAATAAAAAGAAAGTCCCCGACTCCTATAATTAGGCCCATACCTGTCTCATGTCCAACAAATACATAAAGCCAGATTGTTTCTCATTTTTCGGGTTCCTTTATTTTTCAGAAGAACAACGGAAATAGTTATGATTGACAGCATATAGGTCTGAAATAAACCGAATACTGACATCACTTAAGTCTATAGTGTGTGTCCCTTGCTTGTTATTTTGTATGCAAGTTCGAGTTGCACATATGATTCTGTTTCTTGATTTTTTATTCTGAATGAAGTAATATATACACTGTATATTATTAAATTTTTAGATTCTACTGAAAATTCTAATAATGATATAGATAAAAACAATTGAAAGTCCATTTGAAACTCCTTCTGTTTCATAATCTTAATCGATGAATTTTGTTATCAACACATAAAAAGGTTTTCTCAATTCAAGAAAAAACAATTATTTAGTCTAGAAGTAAATACTTTTCCATTCATTTGAAAGAAAACTTTTCAAAGTGAAACAACCATATTCTCAAGTACAGTAATAAATTTCATAACATAAAATATTTTCTATGAATAAGAAAATATTGATTTCATAATAGAATGAAAATAGTTTTCATTCTAACTATTATCTTGGTTGACAGAAAATATTCAATTTACATCAAGAAAGTCAATTACTCAACCCTACATCATCTTAATGTAGAAATAAGAAGATGCTGATTTCAAATTAACCACAGCAAGGTTTTTATTCAAGCCAAGTGTCCTCTTATTCTGTGAGTATCATATAATTGGGTCAAATATTCCATTTATTTACAATGTGGTATTCATACTTGAATTAAAACATCTTCCCTTACTTCAAGAATATCATTACCTCAATCTGAGGAAATAATTCTGACAATATCGATTTCTTGTGATGAGACAATATTTATTTTAGTATACATAAATGAACCATTTTCTTGGATTAAAGCATACTTTTTTGATTCAAACATTATTTTTCATGAGTGTATGACTGCATTCAACAGTTTTCGAAATATTGCCGAATTGACAGCTCTCTGTTTCAGAAAATCACGTGTTCGTTAGTTTAGTTATTCTCAGTTGGCCATGGCAATCCTAGTTTCGTCAGAAACAATCAGCTGCCATGAAAATGTTATAATGATTCTTGATATGTCTTTTTTCGTAAAGAATCAGAACTGGCATTCTTTCGAGGTATTCAATCGAGTCTCATATACTTGATAATGGCAATTACCATTTTTCCACCATACAAAACCAACAAATGATATAAAATCATATGAGAGTTGGAACGTTATGACGATCAACCAGTGTCAGATACGATATCTGACACTTTTTCCATGCTTAGATTAAGATTAACATTGGTAAACATTATCTATTGGCTACTCCACTTCTGTCAATCATCATTTTGTTTTGATGTTCTTTGTTACTATTTAATTGACATACGACAGCCGATTCTTTTGAAAAGTTCGCTCCTTTGAGATAATTACAATGATTGACATATGGAGTTGATAGGGGAAAATGATCAACGCATTATGGGTTATAGTGACAATTTGGATTCGATATAGACACAAACATTGAACAGTGATTGATGTAAGCAGCTTTGAATTGGCCTTTGAATCTATCGGTAAGTGTTTGGAACGTGTTCAAAAAGCCTACAAAAAAGTCGTATATATTTAGTATGCCAATGAAAAAGTATTCTTTGAATTGAAATTGTGGCCAAGCGTGAAAAATTGATTCACTTATCAATTATTCTTGTTGAGTTTATTACAGAAATTTGTTCTGGTTCTACCGAACAAATTTTGCAGTTACTCCTCCGTTCTGAATTCGTTTTGCCATCGAATCACATAAATTCTCAGTTTAGTGGTGAAATATTCAAAGATTAAAATGAACGTAATCTATAAATATTTCGCTGGCACTCAAGTTAATTTCATTCATTCAAACATAATTCGACAATTTCGCGATATCAGTTGCTCCCATGATTGAAAATAAAGCACACATTAATTTTTGCTGACGATATCAACAACATCATGATGTTTCTGGCTTCATGTTGAAGTCGACACGTAGTCGGAGTGCATTTTAAACTGGAACCCAGAGATGGCGCTGAATTCATACCTCAGTGTTTGTCTCAGGGATTTCCAATTAGGATGAAAGGATTTTTCGATTCAATTGGGTCGAACTAGCCTTCGCTGATGATTGGCAATGACCATGAAACCGGTACGGAGGTGTTCCCCCAATTAAATCGAAAAATAATTTCAGCTTTGATATTTGAAATGCATTGCAAAGTGGTTCTTGCAGAAAACTTTGCCAAGTATTAAACAAATATAATTCAATGGTCGTAGGGGGCAGTAGTTGTTTTTTGTTGAATACTTGCCGACGACTTTACCTATTGTATAGGTTTTATTGCGGAAGATTGGATTACGTAATCCACCATATTTCATTATTAGTGATATCAACAAGTATTCATATCGTTTAACTTAAAAAATAATAACTGGGACGAACTATTATTGCACATACTCACAACTGGATAATGGGAAACAGTAATGGACTTTTTTAATAACAATTAATCGAGATATGAATACTCTCCGAAACGAGAGCAAGTGCTTACCAAATGTGTCAATGCGAAAGTGGGTCCCCGGAAGGCAAACAGCTGTCCCTGAACCGAAACATCGGGGAACGATTTTCGGTATGATATATGAGTATGGATTGAAGAAAACGACAACCACGCGGTATACAGATATGTCAGGGAATTATTATTCAAGTTAATTCATGACGAAATCAATCAAGAATGTATCTACATTTATTTTTTCCCCGAGTATTTTCATGTGCTTTATGATTTATAGTTCCCTTTTTTTATAAAAATGCCATCTTATGTTTCGCCTCAAGTCGCCTAGGAGCGCCACGGCAAATAATAATAAAAACCGCCATTCATTCTTACAGGTTATGCCCGTGGGTACATTCAATGGGTATGTTTAAAAGAAAGTATTTTTTTCCCATAAGAAGTTCCCAGTCAGGCCCTGTCTCCAGCTCGTACTTCCGGAGGGTGCGCTGGATCATTTGACCCTATAACTACCCCTCACCCGGTGGGGTGAGTGACTATTGGGTCCGAGATTCATGTGCTCTGAGCTGGTGGAGTGAACCAAGGATGACGGCCTTCTGCATGCGTCCGGCTAAGATTTCTGCCATATCGCGGCAAGCCGGTATGATTTTTAGAATCGATAGCAGTGTGTCCCTCATTCCACCAAGGACCCCTATTATCAGAACCACCATTTCAACAGAATGGTTTGGGTAAAGTCTGCGGAGATCAAAGAGTGGATGTCAAAAGTGAAAAATAATTACCAGACTGAATATTGTCGAAACTCATTGAAATCATCCATTATCAAATATTGAATCCACTCGTACATGTAATAAACCTGTGTTACAAAAACGGAAATAGTGGAAAGATTCAAGGGTAACTCCTGTATATATAATTTGAATTCACATAAACCCAGTTGCACAAAACAGTTATACTGTAATTGTCCTATATAATTGAAAAAACGACATCCATTAAATATTTGGGAATAGTTATCGATCAGTACTTGAGGTGGGATGAACAAGTGGCTCATGGCATAAAAAGAATGGGACTTCTCATGCCCAAGTTTTACATCATCCGAGACATCCTCTCAAGAAAAAACTTGTGAACAGTCTACAACTCCTTAGCAGATATTGTATTATAGTATGGGGTGGTACTTTGAACAATACACTGCATCGCTTGCAAACCGCACAGAACTCACTGCTGAAAATAATAATACAAAAAAATGCGTTTCTCAACGGAAAAACTCTGCTAAGAAACAAAAGTATTAAATGTAAGATATCTTTACAGCTACCAGTGTTCAATATGAATATTTTCAAACATTAACAGATAAAGAACTAACACACGCAAGCCTTCGACATTTACTGAAAACTCAAGTATCCAATTACCAACTCACAGAACAAATCTAACGCAGAGATTCATTTCTTTCTTTGGTGCGAAACTATACAACATGCTTCCAATGAACCAGAAGCATAACAATAATATCAATAAATTTAAAACTACCCTCAAACAACATCTAATCGAGAATCTAGTATTCATTAACATATTTTAAACACTGCTATTTCTTCCCGACATCCCGTCTTCTTCATATTCATTAATATTTAATCATTATTTCATGTATACATTTTTCAAATTTTTTTTCGAATTATTGTTGTTGTTAAAATTGTTTTTTCCGTTAACCAGCTGTCGTCCCCCTACAAACGGCAGCCCTCAGAAGTCGAAACTTGTGCGAGCCAAGGATTAACGAGGTCTTCCCTTTTAACGTGCGATTCCTAGCACAAGACCAGTGACCATGCTGGGAATCGAACCCATGTCCCTCTAATTGATAGACTAGTGCTCTACCATCCTGACCACTGCGGCCCATAATAAATATTACACCTTGAAATTGAATAAAATTAAAATTGAAATTGAAAAATTGTGTGCAGAGTGAGCGCTGCATAGGTGTAAAAGTCGACAAGTATGCATTTCTCATGCAGGGTGGGCACGCATGTACCTGAATCGGCCTTCATACAGTCCCTTTCCGTTGAACAATTCTCGAATGACCCAAGCATGACAAGCCACGTTTCGTAAAAAACTCATAGAAGTGATAAATTACAAAATGCAGCAGAGTGAAATTCGAAAGAGATTGCGCACTTCAATTCATCGGCCATAATAAATAAGGGCCCGTATATGCGGGAAAAAAATAAAAATTAATTTCACTGCTAAGTGGGAACTGATGGCTTCGGGCAACGCCTATACTAATATGGAAATTTCTAATGGTGATATGGGATATCCGGCAAGAATTTTTGTTAATCGCATTGAAATATTCATTGATTTGCTAGTGCCGGTGTCAACTATCTGGTTGTGGTAATCTTCTACATTACGAGCGTTACTAAATAACTATAACTATGCCGTAGGTAGCGGCTCGATAATTAAACAGTAATGCCAGGGTTTACGATCACTAGTTTTTGAGCCCCTTTACATTATAATAGCACTTGGACGCATATATAACATAATGACACCTGAATACGTGCGACAACTTGGAGAATCTCACCACCATAACTTCAATATACTCAATTAATGTAATCACAGAGTAAAAAACTCTAAGGATAGTCCAGGCAATGAGAACTGTTTCACATGAAGCATTTCGTGCAAGGCACCACACGTTTAAAGGTGGGGCCTACGTCTTTTCTAGCTTGCACAAGTCTCTGACTCCTGAGGTTTGCTCGTAAGGGTGCAGCCGGTTGACGGATATAACAATTTTAACAAAAACAATAACAATTCAATAGCAGAAAAGTAGTTCAGAGTTGTACAAAAAACTGTGTGGTTGAGAATTAACTCATCAAAAACCAGTGGTACCATTCACTAGAAGAACAATGTTTCAGCACTTAAGGGCTGTTCGCTTCGACGGAGCAGACCTAGAATGGAAGCAAGAGATGAAGTACCTAGGGCTTACCCTAGATTCAAAACTACTCACTGATGGTGTGGGAAATGTGGGACTGAAACCCATCAATACTGCGATGGATGTACACCATAATAGTGAGACCTATGATCACCTACGGAGCAGTAGTGTGGCGCGGCAGAACCGAACTCGCCATAACAAAGAAAATCCTGGAGAAAGTGCAGAGACTAGCATGTCTTTGTATAACAGGAGCAATGAGGTCGACTCCAACAGCAGCAATAGAGGTAATTCTGGACCTCACTCCTCTCCATATCATGGTAAGGAGAACTGTTTGGGGAGCAAACCTCAGGATGGCTAAAGTCGTACTCAAAGGGACAGCACACAACGTAAGGGGCTCAACCCCCACCGAAAGTGCACACCTCGCCGATCTCCCAACTGACGAAATTATCAGGAAATTTAGTTTCGAGATTTTTTTTCGAACGGAATTGAATACCAAGAGTGGATGGAGCATAGAATCCATTCGAGAACTGGGAAAGAATACCATAACATAGTACACGGACGAGTTCAAAACACCCGACGGAACTGGATCTTTGGACCTCGCACCAAATACTCCGAACCCATGGGCCAGTTCCCCAGTATTTTTCAAGCGGAAATTCACGCCATAGAGGAGTGCATTCAATTCAACCTCGACAGGAAATACCGGAACAAGAAAATCGCAATCCTCTCCGATAGTCAAGCAGCCATCAAAGCGTTGAGCTCATATAACATCAACTCAAAGATGGTTTGGGAATGCCTAGACAAACTTAATGATCTAGGCAGGAACAACAAGGTGATCCTCCTCTGGGTGCCGGGGCACGTCGAAGTGGAGGACAATGAACAAGCACAGACCCTGGCACGAAAAGGGGCATCAACGCCATTGATCGGGCCAGAACCATTCTGCGGAGTTGGAAAATCTTACTTCCAAGAAGAACTCAATAAAACTGAAGAAGCAATGAGAGCAACATACTGGCAAAGACGCCCAGGGCTAAGGCAGGCCAAAGATCTCCTCGGCAACTTCAACCGAGCAAAATCGAAGACACTGATTAACCTCAGCAAAACTAGTCTAAAGACAATCACGGGATTTCTGATGGGTCACTGCAGACTCAAAGAACACCTAAGGAAGCTGGGCTTAGAGGAGGACAGCACCTGCAGATTATGTGGAGAACATCCAGAAACACCTCAAGAGATTGAATATACTGGAATCACTCCAGCTGACTGTGGGAGAAATACCACGAATAGACCCCCTCAAGATCCTTAAATTCCTCAAGGAATTGGGGCTTGAGGGGCTGCTGTAAACGAGAACACCTTGAAATAGCAGAAGAAGATGGAGCACAATAGACCTAATTAGGTCGCAGCGCATCAGTCACCATCCATACTCACCAATACCAATACCAATGTACAATGTGATATATTTGTAGGTGGTGAAAACTCTTTTGTCTGGTGAAAGGACTTGTAGGACCATACGTCTATCCGGCATCAAGATGATCCGTCCTTTGAGATGAACCGTGGCACATTTGTCAATCCTGTATCCCACGTTCCATATAATTTTTTCCATTTCATTCTGTTGTTCAATATGAAAATCCTTACGAACAGAAGACTGTATTTAGAAATTTCCCTTTGAACCCATTTTCCTCCAACATTTTACATATCATGATGTGAATCAGAGTTGGCTGGAAAAGCCTTTCTATTTAACTCCCTTGGAAAAACTTGAAAAAACTTCATATTGTCTTTCCTTGTTCACTTCGATTTTGATTGATAATTCGACAAGTACTGATGATGGAGGTGAAGTTATTTATTCGCTCAAAACTGTATAATGTTAGGTTTGAATTGAGCGGGTCTGCTCGGCCCTCCATTGCGACTCGGAAGGGTATTTTGTGGCTCATACCAATTCATATTTCACCAAATAAACCCAGCTTCTTGACCAAGCCGATCAGATTATTTGGTGTGTGATCTTTCAGGTCTGAGGGAGAGAGTGAAACTCTGCCAAACATCGAAAACCTGATTCGGTCCGCGGCGGGGCAGGCACAAAGTATGTGTTCTGCTATTTCATAATCTTCAAGAGAGAATCGACATGTCGGGTCGGGACAGTTTTAGTCTTGTCATGTGATGATTCAAACGACAGTCGCCTGTGAGTAGGCCTGTTAGACATCGCAGATCATCCCTGTATGAGGCAGGTCAACATTTACTGTTGGAGGCATTATTTCAGAGGTCATTACCAGAATGTTAGGACTTCCAGGTCAATCAGCAGTCTGCTACGTTCTGTATAAGTCTGTGCTTGTGATTGGCAATATGCATGATTCTGTAGTTTGTCCACCTAGCATCTCTCTCCAGGAAGATGTGGAGAGGAGTTAGGTCCAGATGGATTTCCATAGCTGCTGACGGTGTGGTGCTGATGGCACCAGTGATCGCCAGACAAGCTTGTCTCTGTAAACTCAAAAGCTTCACATGGGTCGTTCGCTGTGAAGTTTTCGGCCACCAGGCAAGGCGTATGTGGTCATTGGTCTAACAACAATCACATATATCCGGTGGATTTGTTTGGGACCCAGGCCCCAAGAATATCCCAATGAGCGATCCATGTGAGTTTTTCATCAAGGGTGACCCCTAGATTACGTCATTTCTGCTGCAAATGGAATGACCTTGTCATTGAATTGTATGAGACTTACGATTCAATATTTTTTATAATGAAACTGTGTAGGGTAGAGTTAGAAATTACTCCAGAAGTTTTGTATCGTAGAGCAAATTATTGTAGAATGTCAGTATTCATGGCGGAAAATATTATGAGTACTCCTTCAATAGTGTTTCGAAAGCCATCAGAGTTTTCCAAAAACTGTGTCTGATTTCTCTGTATGGTTTCGAGTCCAGCTATCTTTCGTAACGTTCCATTTACTCTGGGACCCTATTGAATATTTTGCCGAAAATATTACGAAATAATTCACGTTTGATGCTTCAAAAGCCAAAATAAAATATCTTCCAAAACAAAAATACTTCACTGCACATTTATATAAACATTTTCTGTAATATTCCTGTCTGCAATAAATTCAAACTCTTCTGGGATGTGAACTACATGTCTCTCTGAATGACCTTAACGTAGAAGAAACTGAATGGGAAGGAAGACTATATTGAAGCAACATTTTCTTCATCTGTCTCATTCTTCAGGAAAAATGTCCAAATATTTGAAATTGCACCAGTTGTTTCGGGACTGTAATGAAATTATAATTTTTCTTGATTCAAGAATTTAGCACCAACACTAAACATATTTTATCAATAATTATCACCATTAACATTTTTAACACATCAATAAAAACGCCTAGAAGCATATGAGAAATCAATTATGCTGTAACTGAAGTCAGCTACTTGTTCGCGGCACGTGACTTGCCTGTGTGACTCCACTAAAAAATACGATCTCAAAATATAAAAGAAAAATTGAAAAAAGTGATTGATTAACCAAATCTGGTTCCTCGCATACGAATTCCTCCTAGACGTGTCTTCTCAGGCCATTCCAGAGTATTATTGATCATACTTCACTTGATCCCGAACCAACGTTGAAGAAAAATGCAATGTGAAAGGCATTATTTTTTCAAAGAAGGATTAAACATCTGAAAAATATATGATATAATACAACAGCTGAATTATGATAAAAAAATCTTCAACCATTTCATCCTCAATTTGTTCCATTATCGTCTGTTGTTCATGTTTATTTTTTTCTAATTAATTGCTCTGGTGTCTCTGGATATATATTAACGGCACGAAATTAGACCCAGTGATAGCATCATTTCAATAAAGATCAACCTAATTATCAAGTATGCCAAATTTCCTAGCATCCGAGGTCTTTTTTTGAATCAAAATAATAATTTCAACAAAAGTGTAAAAAGGCCTCCAATTCACCAAACTGATAAATCTCGACCTAGCTCTGTTGTGCTAATAAACACGGAATCTCAGTCTCCACTGCTTGAGTGCGGAATCATCTGGCACCAAAGAGTTGTTTTATTTTCCCAGCCGCTACTAGTTGATTTGGCAGAGTTCATCGTAACAAAATATTTTTCTCTTAAATCATCGATATTTACTGAACAAACTAATAACTAACTTCAAGAGACTCTCTACTTAGACTAAACATACTAAAGGAGCTTGTGTTCGGTCAGTTCCGGCCTCAAAACATACTTTATGATCGTGGACTAGTATTTTGAGAACAATCCAAATAAATGCAAGCATTAAATCAAACTTCGGGCAAAGGGAATTGTTTATTTCCCGGAGACTTTGAAGTTATTATGGTTTGAATGGTCCTTTTGTAGTCAAATTATTAATTTTGCGAATATCAGACCTCTGTAATCACGAACAGGCCTTCAGCCATCTCATTTCTCTGGTATAAAATGTAGCGGCAAAGACCAGTAGTTTCAATGCAATGAGTAATATCATATTTGACATCAAAATAATTGAAAAGGCTGAGTTTACGATGGCAATTCCTTCAGAGAGTTTCAGAATCTGCAATTTGAATCACTCCTGAGCCGCGTATCGATTTTGCATGGCAGCCTCGCGCGGCGGCCTCGCGAGGCATGCTTCGCGAGGCTGCATCAACGGGTGATTTTGAACGGAAATGAGGCAAGCACGCGTGACTCACCTTGAGGCTGCCCCAGGGTGAGGCAGCTTCAGGTGCGAGGCAGGTATCGATTTTGCGAAGCATGCCTCGCGGCTTTACGCGGCTTTACATAGTTAGTAAAAATAAAATATTTCATATCATACACCTGATTGAAGTCTTGTCAACTGACCTAAAACAATATTTGAAGATCGCACAATAAGTAATTTCAAATGTTGTTGATAGTCAATGCCAAGAGGAGGATATTTCATATCAGCAATAATAATAATCCACTCATGAAGACGTTTCAATTCTAAATCTACGGTCAATGAACGCGGGAGTAAAGAGTTTTAATATTACTATTATTCTCTCTCTGAAGTGTGAAATTCGATGCCTGTTTTTGAAAAGAAATTCAGCTGAAAGAAAATTCGACAAATGGAAAACGACCAGGTACACCAGCAATATTAGCTGCACCCAATTGCTGGAAACGTTTTAAAAAATTGAAGGGGAGGCAGGTCCTCTGCTTCCCCCCTACCCCACTGGATACACCTCTGAGCTCATGTCCTTTGTCGATGTTGAATGCGCAGTGACAAAAGACATATGACTCAGATATATGACCCAGAGTAGAATTTCGAATGTTGGCAAAGATATTGGCTTTTCCTGGCATGATCCCATATAAAAAACATCAATGTGAATTTGCGGTGCCTATTAAAGCTAATAATGTTACGGTAGGTCACTCAGGTCTACGGATATAAAAAGCACCAGTTCTGGATAATTGAGCCCTTAGAGCATACCACACGTATCAACCTCAGCTCTAGCCCTAAAACTGTCACTGTTGAAGGCTACTGAGTTGACAATGCCTGAAGTGCAAGCTGCTAACTTTCGTCACCACTGGAAAAAGCTAGTGAATAGCAGAAAATGTTGATGACGACAAAGAAATATGCAAACGTGTGCCAGTATTTCTATTCAAAAGTGACTGCTAAATTCACTTTATTGACGTAACAGAATTACAAAATCATTTTCAGGCTTTTCAAGAAATAATTACTATGCAGCCTGGCAACAGCGCTACGTACAAAGTGCGTTTCATGCGTTTCCTACCGTTTTGTCTGAAGACGCATGATATTGGATTCTACAGTTTGATCGATTCTCGGTCTACAGAATCCAGTCTGATGAAATCCGGATTTGATCAATTTCTTATCTGCGTAAATTCACATCTGCTGTATTTCGTTTCTGTTAATTAACAGTTTGGATGAAATAACTTTTTGATAATTTATTTAATATTGTTAATATACATGGACATTCGATGCATAGTTTGACAATAAAATTGCCGAAATGTATTCAGTGGCTTCGCAAAAAACGCTGGAAATCCGTTTTTATTCACGATTTCAAAGTAACAGAATTGTTTGTGAGGAAACTTGAGACAATCGAATGGTGAAATAATCAGGAGTTTTACGAGCTCAAACAACACTTGTGAATTGTTACGCGAAACTGGTTAGCAGTGGCAGTGTGCACAAATGTTGTTTCTTCGTAAAACAAACTGAAACAGTGAAACAGTGCAACTGATACTTTCCCAAATGGAACATATCATTATGTGTTTTCACCAGATAAATTATCTTTATTTGCTCGGTAGCCGTTGCGGACTTTAATTTCTTCTGTAAATAATGCATTGCTATTCGAGTGGAACACACAAAACGTTTGCTAACGGCTGCCAAGGTCTCAAACAGCTGAAACTGACAAGATCGACCTGGATACGGAATTGATATCTAGAATTTTGAATATTTCTACGACACAGGACAGTGACTGTACCAGATTGTCACAAATTGTTAATCTAATCTAGTACAGTTCAGAAATTCAAGTGTTGTACCAAGAAGTGAACCAACCAACCGGAAGACAAATTGCGTACACTGGAATTCAATTTTGTCAAAAAATCCACAAAATTCCATGGAATTCCCAAGAAAATCATCGGAATTTTAAGGAAATCCACGGAATTCCGAAGAAATCCACGGAATTTCAAGGAAATACACGGAATTCCAAGGAAATCCACGGAATTTCAGAGAAATTCACGGAATTTCAAGAAAATCCAAGGAGTTTCAGAGAAAACCACGGAATTTCAAGGAAATTCACGGAGTTACAGGGAAATCCACGGAATTCCAGAGAAATCCACGGCCTTCTAAGGAAATCCACGGAATCCCAAGGGAATCCACGGCAATCCACGGAATTCCAAGAAATTCAAGGAGAACCTATTGAAATATTGAAGTTTTTGTACTTTTTTCTCGTAATTTTTTTTCCGCCGATCGATTCGAAATTCACAGAGTCTACTTATATCGTCATTCTGAATCGATTGGCATTCGCAGAATTGCTCTATCTTTAACGGTTTGCGAGTTGAAAAGTTCATTTGAAGTTGAGAGGGGAATTTTTGAAGTTTTATACCGTTTTTATGGCAAACCTTGTGTATATGAGCTTATATAAATCATATATTTTCAGAATCAACATAAAATTTTGCGTATATATTGTGAATTTCAAGTAAATCTGATGAATTTGTATTTTTCATGATTTTTAGGGGTCTACCCCTTTGAACTTTTTGTACATTTTTCGAGTAATTTTTTTTCCGCCGATCGATTCGAAATTCACAGAGTCTACTTATTTCATCTTTATGAATCGATTGGCATTAGCAGAATTGCTCTATCTTTAACGGTTTGCGAGTTGAGAAGTTCATTTGAAGATGAGAGGGCAATTTTTTGATGTTTCATTCCGTTTTTACGGCAAACCTTGTATCTAAGCCTATACAAATCATATATTTTCGGAATCAGCATGAAATTTTGCGTATATAGTGTGGATTTCAAGGGAATCTGATGAATTTGTATTTTTCATGATTTTTAGGGGTGAACTTTTTGTATTTATTTCGAGTAAATTTTTTTCCGACAATCGACTCGAAATTCACAGAGTCTACTTATTTCATCATTATGAATCGATTGGCATTAGCAGAATTGCTCTATCTTTAACGGTTTGCGAGTTGATAAGTTCATTTGAAGATGAGAGGGCAATTTTTTGATGTTTTATTCCGTTTTTACGGCAAACCTTGTATCTAAGCCTATACAAATCATATATTTTCGGAATCAGCATGAAATTTTGCGTATATGGTGTGGATTTCAAGGGAATCTGATGAATTTGTATTTTTCATGATTTTTAGGAGTGAACTTTTTGTATTTATTTCGAGTAAATTTTTTTCCGACAATCGACTCGAAATTCACAGAGTCTACTTATTTCATCATTATGAATCGATTGGCATTAACAGAATTGCTCTATCTTTAACGGTTTGCGAGTTGAGAAGTTCATTTGAAGTTGAGAGGGCAATTTTTGATGTTTTATTCCGTTTTTACGGCATACCTTGTATCTAAGCCTATACAAATCATATATTTTCGGAATCAGCATGAAATTTTGCGTATATATTGTGGATTTCAAGGGAATCTGATGAATTTGTTTTTTTCATGATTTTTTGAACTTTTTGTACTTTTTTCGAGTAATTTTTTTTCCGCCGATCGATTCGAAATTCACAGAGTCTACTTATATCATCATTCTGAATAGATTGGCATTCGCAGAATTGCTCTATCTTTAACGGTTTGCGAGTTGATAAGTTCATTTGAGAGGGGAATTTTTGAAGTTTTATACCGTTTTTATGGCAAACCTTGTGTATATGAGCTTATATAAATCATATATTTTCAGAATCAACATAAAATTTTGCGTATATATTGTGAATTTCAAGTGAATCTGATGAATTTGTATTTTTCATGATTTTTAGGGGTCTACCCCTTTGAACTTTTTGTACTTTTTTCTCGTAATTTTTTTTCCGCCGATCGATTCGAAATTCACAGAGTCTACTTATATCATCATTTTGAATCGATTGGCATTCGCAAGTTGAGAGTGGAATTTTTGACGTTTTATTCCGTTTTTACGGCAAACCTTGTATCTAAGCATATACAAATCATATATTTTCGGAATCAGCATGAAATTTTGCGTATGTAGTGTGGATTTCAAGGGAATCTGATGAATTTGTATTTTTCATGATTTTTAGGGGTGAACTTTTTATATTTATTTCGAGTAAATTTTTTTCCTACAATCGACTCGAAATTCACAGAGTCTACTTATTTCATCATTATGAATCGATTGGCATTAGCAGAATTGCTCTATCTTAAACGGTTTGCGAGTTGAGAAGTTCATTTGAAGATGAGAGGGCAATTTTTTGATGTTTTATTCCGTTTTTACGGCAAACCTTGTATCTAAGCCTATACAAATCATATATTTTCGGAATCAGCATGAAATTTTGCGTATGTAGTGTGGATTTCAAGGGAATCTGATGTATTTGTATTTTTCATGATTTTTAGGGGTGAACTTTTTATATTTATTTCGAGTAAATTTTTTTCCGACAATCGACTCGAAATTCACAGAGTCTACTTATTTCATCATTATGAATCGATTGGCATTAGCAGAATTGCTCTATCTTTAACGGTTTGCGAGTTGATAAGTTCATTTGAAGATGAGAGGGCAATTTTTTGATGTTTTATTCCGTTTTTACGGCAAACCTTGTATCTAAGCCTATACAAATCATATATTTTCGGAATCAGCATGAAATTTTGCGTATATAGTGTGGATTTCAAGGGAATCTGATGAATTTGTATTTTTCATGATTTTTAGGGGTGAACTTTTTGTATTTATTTCGAGTAAATTTTTTTCCGACAATCTACTCGAAATCCACAGAGTCTACTTATTAAATCATTATGAATCGATTGGCATTAGCAGAATTGCTCTATCTTTAACGGTTTGCGAGTTGATAAGTTCATTTGAAGATGAGAGGGCAATTTTTTGATGTTTTATTCCGTTTTTACGGCAAACCTTGTATCTAAGCCTATACAAATCATATATTTTCGGAATCAGCATGAAATTTTGCGTATATAGTGTGGATTTCAAAGGAATCTGATGAATTTGTATTTTTCATGATTTTTAGGGGTGAACTTTTTGTATTTATTTCGAGTAAATTTTTTTCCGACAATCGACTCGAAATTCACAGAGTCTACTTATTTCATCATTATGAATCGATTGGCATTAGCAGAATTGCTCTATCTTTAACGGTTTGCGAGTTGAGAAGTTCATTTGAAGTTGAGAGGGCAATTTTTGATGTTTTATTCCGTTTTTACGGCATACCTTGAATCTAAGCCTATACAAATCATATATTTTCGGAATCAGCATGAAATTTTGCGTATATATTGTGGATTTCAAGGGAATCTGATGAATTTGTATTTTTCATGATTTTTAGGGGTCTACCCCTTTGACCTTTTTGTACATTTTTCTCGTAATTTTTTTTCCGCCGATCGATTCGAAATTCACAGAGTCTACTTATATCATCATTTTGAATCGATTGGCATTCGCAGAATTGCTCTATCTTTAACGGTTTGCGAGTTGAAAAGTTCATTTGAAGTTGAGAGGGCAATTTTTGATGTTTTATTTCGTTTTTACGGCATACCTTGTATCTAAGCCTATACAAATCATATATTTTCGGAATCAGCATGAAATTTTGCGTATATAGTGTGGATTTCAAGGGAATCTGATGAATTTGTATTTTTCATGATTTTTAGGGGTCTACCCCTTTGAACTTTTTGTACTTTTTTCTCGTAATTTTTTTTCCGCCGATCGATTCGAAATTCACAGAGTCTACTTATATCACCATTTTGAATCGATTGGCATTCGCAGAAATGCTCTATCTTTAACGGTTTGCGAGTTGAAAAGTTCATATGAAGTTGAGAGTGGAATTTTTGACGTTTTATTCCGTTTTTATGGCAAACCTTGTATCTGAGCTTATATAAATCATATATTTTCAGAATCAACATAAAATTTTGCGTATATAGTGTGAATTTCAAGTGAATCTGATGAATTTGTATTTTTCATGATTTTTAGGGGTGAACTTTTTATATTTATTTCGAGTAAATTTTTTTCCGACAATCGACTCGAAATTCACAGAGTCTACTTATTTCATCATTATGAATCGATTGGCATTAGCAGAATTGCTCTATCTTTAACGGTTTGCGAGTTGATAAGTTCATTTGAAGATGAGAGGGCAATTTTTTGATGTTTTATTCCGTTTTTACGGCAAACCTTGTATCTAAGCCTATACAAATCATATATTTTCGGAATCAGCATGAAATTTTGCGTATATAGTGTGGATTTCAAGGGAATCTGATGAATTTGTATTTTTCATGATTTTTAGGGGTGAACTTTTTGTATTTATTTCGAGTAAATTTTTTTCCGACAATCTACTCGAAATCCACAGAGTCTACTTATTAAATCATTATGAATCGATTGGCATTAGCAGAATTGCTCTATCTTTAACGGTTTGCGAGTTGATAAGTTCATTTGAAGATGAGAGGGCAATTTTTTGATGTTTTATTCCGTTTTTACGGCAAACCTTGTATCTAAGCCTATACAAATCATATATTTTCGGAATCAGCATGAAATTTTGCGTATATAGTGTGGATTTCAAAGGAATCTGATGAATTTGTATTTTTCATGATTTTTAGGGGTGAACTTTTTGTATTTATTTCGAGTAAATTTTTTTCCGACAATCGACTCGAAATTCACAGAGTCTACTTATTTCATCATTATGAATCGATTGGCATTAGCAGAATTGCTCTATCTTTAACGGTTTGCGAGTTGAGAAGTTCATTTGAAGTTGAGAGGGCAATTTTTGATGTTTTATTCCGTTTTTACGGCATACCTTGTATCTAAGCCTATACAAATCATATATTTTCGGAATCAGCATGAAATTTTGCGTATATATTGTGGATTTCAAGGGAATCTGATGAATTTGTATTTTTCATGATTTTTAGGGGTCTACCCCTTTGAACTTTTTGTACTTTTTTCTCGTAATTTTTTTTCCGCCGATCGATTCGAAATTCACAGAGTCTACTTATATCACCATTTTGAATCGATTGGCATTCGCAGAAATGCTCTATCTTTAACGGTTTGCGAGTTGAAAAGTTCATATGAAGTTGAGAGTGGAATTTTTGACGTTTTATTCCGTTTTTATGGCAAACCTTGTATCTGAGCTTATATAAATCATATATTTTCAGAATCAACATAAAATTTTGCGTATATAGTGTGAATTTCAAGTGAATCTGATGAATTTGTATTTTTCATGATTTTTAGGGGTGAACTTTTTATATTTATTTCGAGTAAATTTTTTTCCGACAATCGACTCGAAATTCACAGAGTCTACTTATTTCATCATTATGAATCGATTGGCATTAGCAGAATTGCTCTATCTTTAACGGTTTGCGAGTTGATAAGTTCATTTGAAGATGAGAGGGCAATTTTTTGATGTTTTATTCCGTTTTTACGGCAAACCTTGTATCTAAGCCTATACAAATCATATATTTTCGGAATCAGCATGAAATTTTGCGTATATAGTGTGGATTTCAAGGGAATCTGATGAATTTGTATTTTTCATGATTTTTAGGGGTGAACTTTTTGTATTTATTTCGAGTAAATTTTTTTCCGACAATCTACTCGAAATCCACAGAGTCTACTTATTAAATCATTATGAATCGATTGGCATTAGCAGAATTGCTCTATCTTTAACGGTTTGCGAGTTGATAAGTTCATTTGAAGATGAGAGGGCAATTTTTTGATGTTTTATTCCGTTTTTACGGCAAACCTTGTATCTAAGCCTATACAAATCATATATTTTCGGAATCAGCATGAAATTTTGCGTATATAGTGTGGATTTCAAAGGAATCTGATGAATTTGTATTTTTCATGATTTTTAGGGGTGAACTTTTTGTATTTATTTCGAGTAAATTTTTTTCCGACAATCGACTCGAAATTCACAGAGTCTACTTATTTCATCATTATGAATCGATTGGCATTAGCAGAATTGCTCTATCTTTAACGGTTTGCGAGTTGAGAAGTTCATTTGAAGTTGAGAGGGCAATTTTTGATGTTTTATTCCGTTTTTACGGCATACCTTGTATCTAAGCCTATACAAATCATATATTTTCGGAATCAGCATGAAATTTTGCGTATATATTGTGGATTTCAAGGGAATCTGATGAATTTGTATTTTTCATGATTTTTAGGGGTCTACCCCTTTGACCTTTTTGTACATTTTTCTCGTAATTTTTTTTCCGCCGATCGATTCGAAATTCACAGAGTCTACTTATATCATCATTTTGAATCGATTGGCATTCGCAGAATTGCTCTATCTTTAACGGTTTGCGAGTTGAAAAGTTCATTTGAAGTTGAGAGGGCAATTTTTGATGTTTTATTTCGTTTTTACGGCATACCTTGTATCTAAGCCTATACAAATCATATATTTTCGGAATCAGCATGAAATTTTGCGTATATATTGTGGATTTCAAGGGAATCTGATGAATTTGTATTTTTCATGATTTTTAGGGGTCTACCCCTTTGAACTTTTTGTACTTTTTTCGAGTAATTTTTTTTCCGCCGATCGATTCAAAATTCACAGAGTCTACTTATTTCATCATTTTGAATCGATTGGCATTCGCAGAATTGCTCTATCTTTAACGGTTTGCGAGTTGAAAAGTTCATTTGAAGTTGAGAGGGGAATTTTTGAAGTTTTATACCGTTTTTATGGCAAACCTTGTATCTGAGCTTATATAAATCATATATTTTCAGAATCAATATAAAATTTTGCGTATATAGTGTGAATTTCAAGGGAATCTGATGAATTTGTTTTTTCATGATTTTTAGGGGTCTACCCCTTTGAACTTTTTGTACATTTTTCTAGTAATTTTTTTTCCGCCGATCGACTCGAAATTCACAGAGTCTACTTATTTCATCATTATGAATCGATTGGCATTAGCAGAATTGCTCTATCTTTAACGGTTTGCGAGTTGAGAAGTTCATTTGAAGTTGAGAGGGCAATTTTTGATGTTTTATTCCGTTTTTACGGCATACCTTGTATCTAAGCGTATACAAATCATATATTTTCGGAATCAGCATGAAATTTTGCGTATATAGTGTGGATTTCAAGGGAATCTGATGAATTTGTATTTTTCATGATTTTTAGGGGTCTACCCCTTTGAACTTTTTGTACTCTTTTCGAGTAATTTTTTTCCGCCGATCGATTCGAAATTCACAGAGTCTACTTATTTCATCATTCTGAATCAATGCTCTATCTTCAACGGTTTGCGAGTTGAGAAGTTCATTTGAAGAGGGCAATTTTTGATGTTTTATTTCAATTGAATCTGATGAACTTTTTGTACCTTTTTCGAGTAATATTTTGCGCCTATTGAATAAAAATTCACTCTACTAATCTCATCATTCTGTATCGATTGGCATTTCCAGAATTGCTCTATCTTTTATGGTTTGCGAGTTAACAGGTTCATCTGGAGATGAGAGGGGTAATTTCCGGCAATTTCTTTTTATAACGCGGAATCAGCTCGTCGCGATACGTTTGACGGGACTCAGCAATCTCATGGAATATGAAAAAAAAAACTTTCAGTGTTAATTTTTTCAAGATACCCAATTGTTTGTTTATTGCAGTAAGAGTAGCTACATCCAGAACTAGCTCTGATGGCTGGGAAAATTTCTATGAAACAAAAATTGGCAGCATCAACTGTATTAACAATGGTTCAAGAAGAAGAACAGTACTGTTTTCAGTTGTTGCGGAAATTAGCCTGTTGTGTGTGGTTTTAGTATGACATATCCTACAACCTGAATGATGTTTTCACCTTCTTCAAAGTAGCTTTCTTCTACAGGTTCGGGCTCCATTCAAGATAGCTTCAATCCCATATCATCCTGTCCAAACAACAGCTTCTTTCACTGAACAAAAACTTATTGATTGCTGGTCAATTTCAAGATTCCTTCAAATTCCAAACGGCTCCCATCTGAAATTTGATATGAAATGTTTTTTATGGTGTTCCAAAGTCATCCTCATAACTTGGCAACACCACAGCTCAGAACATCAAGTGGCGCTCGTATTCTTATCAGATCTGAAGATGGTATCTAGTTATGCAGAAAGAACACCAAGCTTCTCAGTTGAATGGACTAGTGTCAAACCGTTCCTACGTAAATAACGGTATGTCTAGTATTTACCTCGTCAAACAGTACACTAATCCTGTTACGGTTAACTTCGTTTATATCAACAGTTTTGCGAATATTTCTGAAGCGTGAGTATTATTTGGTGTTTGGACATTTTAGTTCCGCAGCTCAAACACTTGAAACAAACTGGGTATGTTTCTGAAGCAAACTGTGTCTTACTTTTTTGCTGGACGATATAGTCTCATTGAATTCATCTTATTCATGCCTCAGTACCTACATCAAAGTGGCTGTGTTTTTTTCAGTTGCTGTAGGCTTTCAAAACACTCTTAGACTAGTTAGGAAGTGTTGTTAAATCTTGGGAAAATCAAACTGGTGACCTGGTTGAGTTTCAATTCTGCCTGAAATCTTACTCAAATGTGAAAGGGTGGTTAATATGAAATCCAGTCATTCTAAACGGGCCAGACTCCTCCAAAAAGTAAATATTATGCTGCCTTTTGGTCAATTTTTGACCATCACACAAGTACTGAATAAATGACGATTGATCTGACCAGCGTTATATATGTTTAAGCAATAAAACACTGCTGCCATGGAAAGTTATGTGTAAGTCCAAGTTCTAAATTGTTCTTAATTGGAACTTGCATCTGGAAAAGACTATCCGGAAGGCTAGCCTATCATTATGGACATGCCGCAGAATATGTGGCAAAACATGGGGCATGTAACCAAAACAAGTGTACTGGCTGTACGTGACCGTCATACGACCAATAATCACGTATGGCTCTGTAGTCTGGTGGAGCAAGGGCCAACAAAAAATGGCCCAGGCTAAACTTAACGGACTACAGAGACAAGCGTTTCTGGCGATTACTGGGGCCATTCGCTCCACGCCAACAGCAGCAATGGAAGCCCTTCTCGGATTACCTCCTCTTCACATAGGTTTGGAGAGAAAGGCAAGATGGGCAACATACAGACTCTACCAAGCGGCCATTAGTCTACCGCAGGCAGTAGTCATGAGAAGCAGCAGCATGCTGGAGGGCATATCAGCTCACAACATTCTGGGAATGCCCTCAGACATCATGCCTAAAACTATCAACCTTCACACGTTCTACACTGTGGTCTTCCCCGAAAGAAAAGACTGGGTTCGGAATGAAACTGACCCAGTAGTGAAACGCTCATTCAGTTTGGGTAAATTAGCTACGGTATTCCAGGCAGAGGTATATGCCATTGAAATGTGTGCAAGGGAGCTGGAAAATCGACGCCACACACGAAAAACAATGAAAATATTTTCAGACAGTCAAGCGGCACTGAAAGCGCTTGAATCCAATTGCTTTAAATCCAGAGCAGTATGGAACTGCAGAGAAACCTTAAACCGACTGGCACAACGCAACAACGTTAACCTAGTCTGGATACCAGGTCACACGGGCCTAGAAGGAAACGAAATAGCGGACGCCCTAGCAAAAAGGGGGGCCGAAACAACGTTCACTGGGCCAGAACCGGTAATCGGTATAGCACATAGTACTGCCAAGAATGTCATAACATCCAGGGCTGACAACAAAAGACTCGAGTACTGGCGTAGTCTACCGGGCCTAGCCCATTCCAAAGCATTTATTGCTTGCACAAGGAAAAAACAGGATTCTGACAAGCTGCTAGAACTCAGTAGAGCACATCTCAGAGTTATAGTAGGTTTGCTCACTGGCCACTGCAAACTCAAACACCACATGCATAAAATCGGACTTGCACAAGATGCAGAGTGCCGCCTATTCATGGAGGAGGATGAAACGGCTAAGCACATTTTATGTACATGCCCCGCAGCGGCCAGAACCAGATTCTCAACATTTGGCAATACAACAGTAAGGCCAGAGAACCTGGTAAATTGTTCTCCCAACGTACTCGCCAATTTCGTTAAGAGATTGGATATACTGGGAGAAATATAACCATAGGGTGAGCCACAATAGGCCATTGGCCGCAGTGGAGGGCCTGATATGAGCCCACTCACGTTCAAACCTAACCTAACCTAACCTAACCTAACCTAACCTAACCTAAGTCCAAGATTCCCAGTAGTCACGATTTTTTACGAAAATAAATAATTCTGACCATAATTGAATAATAATAGTGTTTAATAAGCAAGATAGACGCAGTGCTAAAGCGTTTGCCTTTCACACAGACAATCTGGTTTCAATACTTGACTCTAGCGACGAAGATAATAATAATTTGGAATCAATTCACACAGAAGAAGAAGGTACTGGATTTTCCAGATTTTTCTGGAAACCTAGGACAGAAATTCCGAGAAAATGTTTGATTGAGATTCTATGAAGAACATATGATTCCAGATTTCTCAGTCTAAATAGAATAAACAATGATTATTTTCCCAAGGTATACCAGTTCATTTGCAATTTCACGTTTCAACATAAGAATGATTTGCATTTCTTTAGAAAATTTGAGTAATACAAGAACTGTCATAGAAGAAAATAATGTTATTCTGACAGCAATAGACACAATAAGTATCATATTATCATCACCCATCAGTCAATAATCATCAATTATAAAATAATACAAGTTGTGTAGCATTATAATTGTGAAAAATCCCTTCCCTATCTGAAATTACTCATCTAGGCCTGATATAGAAATCACATACTCATTTGTCCTGGAATATTTCATTTACCTTATGTATATTTTATAAGACTTTTGACACATTATTAAAACATATTGGGCATTGTTCTCGGTTCTGGGGCTAGACAGATTTCGGAGACAGCACATTATTTTCATAACTGATAAAAAACAATAGATAATTATCTGAGAGTTTCCGACCACAATCCTTGGGCGATTACAGGAGAGGTCGAATTCAATGATCAAGAGAACTGAGAGATAAATTCTGAATCGTATTTCAAAATATTCCAAAATATAATTTCCACAGTGAACTTTGGTTAGCAAGTTATAATGTTTGTTTATTCGTTTTATTCACAGTTAATCCCGAAAACATGAAGATTTTCTTGTATTTTTGATAACATACTCAGTGGAAATTTGTCAAAAAATTTTTAATGAAAATCTATATTATCTTGCCATTCGGAATTTAAAATATTGTGTATTTAAAATAAAAAAACGGAACAGAACAACGTCCAGATAAGATTTTTAGCTGTTTTTTGACACATATATCATTCTCACATTACAAGAAAAACTTTCTGATAATTTTCACAAAAACTACTAATTTTTTCCGAGCATTATCACTGCTGTTTATTAGATATAATCAAGTATTTCCAGATAACAAGACATGTCCATTTAGAAGAAAGTTATAAATAATAAATTAATTCGATTTGTTAATTTCTCTCCATCAAAGTAATGATCATTTGCATCACTGCTGCATGTGAACAACCACTGAAAAAACTAATTTCTATGCATGTGTTGAAACCGGCCTATTAGATATTTTTTGGTATCACGTCAGACTATTTATTGACAATTTAATAAAAGCGATGAATATTAATAATAACTGAAACTATATTTGTGAAGTGAGTGGAGATTACGATCTCGGTGGGAATATATTTCGAAATGGATGCCTGCAGATGATGTTCTGTGAAAAAAAAAAAAGCAAAGCGAAGAATGGTCACAAAAAAAACTAATCCAGCAAAAACCTCTAATGAAGTGAAACAAAATTTGTCCGCTAATACTGGAGTTATTTCATATCTAATTTTCTTTTTTTTTCAGTCAAAGAGATTATGCAAGACTGAGAAATAAATAACTTCAGATACAGTTGTCTCAGTTATGAATTATCTGAAAAAGTGAACAATTTCTGCATCATTTCGGCGTATGTCTGTCATTGGTGTAGCAAAAATCTGAAACCATCATCTTCGTTTTTCTATTCATTCGTTCTGTGCAACATGTTTGAATTTCAAAAACGATCACACCACATCAAAACCTCCTTCTATATACAGTGTGTCCCGCTTTTCATGAATACACCCTTATATCTCAGTTATTAATAATGCGATTTTCTTGAAATTTTGGTGGTGATTATATGTTAGGCAAATGAAGTATTTTGGCATAGTGAACATTTTCATCGACCATAGGCGTGCGGTGTGGGGGGTTAAAAAAAGATGTTTTTTGGGAAAAGGATATTAGGGCTCATTTTAGATAACTTTTTCTATTAGAATTAGAATCAGCATCCCCAAAAACCCCCCAATCCATATTTTCGAAATCTCAAGAGCTGATTTGAGGAGAAAAAAAAATAAATTCACTTTTTTCGTCAATGCACCCGAATATCTGTTATTAGCGATTTTCTTGAGATTTTGGTGGTGATTTTATGTTAGAAAAATGAAGCATTTGGCATAGTGATCATATTCATTCACCATTGGCGTGCGAAGTTGGGGAGAGAAAAAAGGCATTTTTTTGAGAAATGAATATTAATGCTTATTTAAGACAACTTTTCTTATCAGATTCGGAATCAGCATCCCCAAACACCCTTTAATTCAAATTTTCAACATCTCAAGAGCTGATTTGAACAAAAAAAAAAGTTTAAGTCTTTTTTTTTAATAAGTTCTTTATTTGTAACAGTGGTAACAAAATTACGAATTACTTTATTTAAGATTCTTGTGTTTTCAACATAACTACCTTCAGAAACAATACACTTTTCAACAATTCTTCTCAAACGTACATTCACTTTTCTTAAAGTTTGGGGAGTTATTTCCTGACACGCTTGCCTAATTGCAAAGCAAAGTTCCTCTCTATTACGCGGCCGAGTAGCATACACTTTATTCTTCAAATGCCCCCACAGAAAAAAGTCACAAGGGGTAATATTTGGTGATCTAGGGGGCCATGGTTCCAAAGGAGAATTTCTACCTATCCACTTCATAGGGAAAATTGCATTTAAAAAGTTCTGAACTATCCCAGAATTGTGTGCGGGGGCCCCATCTAATTGAAAGATTAAGTTTTGTCTTTGTGCTGAGGGCAATTCCATGTGAAAATTTTGTAAAAAATTTAGAAAATTTTGTCCGGTCAGGTTATCCAGGAAATAAAGGCCAACAATCCGTTCGTTGAATATGCCACACCACACGTTAACTTTTTCACTGTATTGGTTTTTACAATGAATTACCCAATTCGGATTTTCAGCTGCCCAAAACCTACAATTTTGACTAGACACCACACCGTTTGTTGTAAACGTTGCCTCGTCAGTAAACATCATGTTCTTCAGAAAAAGTCTGTCGTTAAGATAGTTACCCTGCAACCATAAGCAAAATTCAAACCGTCGTTCAAAATCACCATTTAACAGAGTATGTAGAAATTTTGGTTTAAATGCCCTAATCCTGTTGCGTTTCAAACATCTCCATACTTTGTTTTTCGTTAAATTCATTGTCCTTGCAACTGCCCTTACAGTACCATTTGGGTTGATTCGAAATTCTGCTAAGATACGTTCGTCGTCTGGATAGTGTCTTTGATTTAAATTGTACCTCCCTGGTCTTATTTTGAAAACCGCTCCAGTCCTTGCGAACAATCTGTTGATTTTGGCAACGGTATCGTGAGAAATTGGTTCTCGATCATGATGCCTTCCATTGAATATTCCAGCAACTTGACGCGTAGATCTTTCATTATTACCAAATGAGCGTATAATCTCTACTTTTTCTCCAATTGTAAGAACTACTCTTCGGTTGTGTGCCATCTTATTAACAGTTAAGTAACACTGCTTGACTTATTGACATTTCGTACTGATTACCGATGTCAAACAAAAACTTTTGTTTCAAAGCACTCCTTCATTAATTTGCATGAAAACTCAAATCGGCAAGCCAACGGTAACAAAGTATGCGTATCTTCGGAAATACCTAAATTGTAGTATAAGGGCAGTTGCAAACGATACAGAATATAAGGAAACGAAGGTGTTTGAAATTTAATATAGGATTAGGGCATTTGAAATAAAAAGTTAGAAATAAGCAATCTATTAAAAAAAAGTGAATTTAATTTTGTTTTCTAATCAAATCAGCTCTCGAGATTTCGAAAATATGAATTGAGGGGTTTTTGCGATCGCTGATTCCAAATCTGATAAAAAAAAATTGTCTAAAATGAGCCCCTTATATCCTTGGAGAAGAAGTGGAGATTATCCGATTATTTGGTAATAATGAAAGATCTACGCGTCAGGTCGCTGGAATATTCAATGGAAGGCATCATGATCGAGAACCAATTTCTCACGCCAAAATCAACAGATTGTTCGCAAAGACTAGAGCGGTTTTCAAGACAAGACCAGGGAGGTACAATTTAAATCAAAGACACTATCCGGACGACGAACATTTCGAATTTCGAAACCACCCAATTGGTACTGTAAGGGCAGTTGCGAGGACAATGAATTCAACGAAAAACAAAGTATAGAGATGTTTGAAACGCAACAGGATTAGGGCATTTAAACCAAAATTTCCACATACCGTGTTAAATGGTTATTTTGAAAGACGGTTTGAATTTTGCTTACAAGGACTTATTGAAAAAAGAGTTGAATAATTTTTTATTCAAATCAGCTCTTGAGATGTTGAAAATATGAATTAAAGGGTTTTTGGGGATACTGATTCCGAGACGAAAAAAGTGAATTTATTTTTTTTTTCTCCTCAAATCAGCTCTTGAGATTTCGAAAATATGGATTGGGGGGTTTATGGGGATGCTGATTCTAATTCTGATAAAAAAGTTATCTAAAATGAGCCCTAATATCCTTTTCCCAAAAAACAGCTTTTTTTTACCCCCCCACTCCGCACGCCTATGGTCGATGAAAATGTTCACTATGCCAAAATACTTCATTTACCTAACATATAATCACCACCAAAATTTCAAGAAAATCGCATTATTAATAACTGAGATATTTGGGTGTATTCATGAAAAGCGGGACACACTGTATATATATCGAGCCTGCAATCCTTTCTGAACATTTCTAACATGTAAAAACCGTATTTATGCTTACAATTATGTCAAATTTATTTCAATGGAACTCGGGGCTTTATTCAGATAAACGCATAAGATAGTTCAGTTGCTGTTGTGTCTTCATAAATTTCAATTCAATTTATACGGCTGTAAATAGTTCAATTTGCGAAAAACATATGATGTTTACGATTTTAGTGACCGTGAACTTCAAGCAATATCTCAGGAAATTCAACGCTGTAAATCAAAGAAATAATTTCACTATAAATGACACACTAAGAGTTGTTCATATGAATTATTTTCACGGCGTTTTCACCATCTGGCAAAAAACATCCATTCATTATTAAAATGCCCTCCTGTATGCGGTTGCAGAGCTCGAGCTCAAATAGGTTTCTCCACGTGATGGTTGATGGGGTTTATCTCAACATTCTACCTATAAGTGTCAAACTGACCAATCGAGGTTAGTCTTTACACCCCTTCGTTGTCACTTTGAAGACATGGCCTCTTCCAGGGCTAGTTTTCCCAACAAACGGAAAAGGTGCCTCGGAAGGTATTCCCTGAGGCATACCATTTGATGTTTCATCAAGTAGAGTAGCTCCACACTTGGCACTGCATGTTAGAGAGTAATTGAAAAGATTGTGCCCTGAACAATGAATTGGATGAAGAGGAGCTTTGGATCGACCGGCCAGTTATCCAGATTCGACTCCTCTCAAATTTTTTCTATTAGGCTATTCGAAATGAGAAAAATACCGTCAAATAACTAACTAGAAGGCGTTTCAATTCGTCCAATTTATTGTATTTTCCACTTCATCTTGTATTATTTGAAATAGAACCTGTTCTGAATTCGTGCGTGCTCACCCTGCGCTATTCACACACGCCAACAATGTTCATTCCGTAACTTGTAATGGAATGAAAATACATGCAAAACACACTTAATGAATGTAAATGGCTTCATATTACGTGAAAATTAATCTTTTTCATCAACTTCAACACTTATTTGCAATAAGATTACTCACGAATTAATTATGGAAAAGATGTTCTTTTTGCATTTTAAACGATATTTTTCCATAAGAACAATATATTTTTTTCAAACCATCTTGAAATAGTTCAAAAATTGAAAATTACTCGTTTGAGAATTGGTCTTTTTCTTAAATTTAAATTTATTCACAAGTAAAATAAAAAGTTTGCTTCGAAAAAATCACAGCCCGTTTAATTCGCTACTGGATCAGCTACAGGAAGTAGAATTAAAATAATTGAAGCAACAATATACAGGGTGGCCCAACAAAAGTTTTCTGGTAGCACTCAGTGTTTTTCATAAAACACAAGTGTTTTTCATAAAACACAAGTGTTTTTTAAAAAATGAAATGACACATCAGCATCAGTTTTGAGGTTGAAATCTCTCGACTCGCTAATTGCCTCACCCCTAATTTTTTTCCAATCCTATTAAGATATGTTCAAAATTGTCTCATTCAAATAATGGAAAGTTCGGAGTGAATTTTTCGCAGAAAAATAATGGAAGATGAAGTGAAACATCGGTATAATTCATTCATTTATCAAGCGCTCAAATGTCTGCCGTCATTTTCCTTAATCCATGCAAAATACAAATTTTGTCAGAAGTGCCTTCTAGAGTTTGGGGAGTTACTGATGGTGGTTTTTTGCATTTCTGATCTTCTAACCGAAAAAAGTCGAGAAGAGTCAAATGTGGACAACTGGCTCATCGTCCAGTTCATTGTATTTTTCACTTTATCTTGTATTATTTGAACTAGAACCTGTCCTAATTCCGTTCGTGCTCACCCTGCGTTTTTGACGCACGCCGACAACAATTTTTACCAATACAAAAATATTAATTTTGTCAGAAACGCTTTTTAGAGTTTCTGGAGTCATTGACGGTATTTTTGATAGCCTAACCGAAAAAAAGTCGGGAAGAGTCAAATCTGGACAACTGGCTGGTCAATCCAGAGCTCCTTTTCGTCCAGTTCATTGTATTTTTCACTTTATCTTGTATTATCTGAACTAGAACCTGTCCTAATTCCGTGCATGCTCACCATGCGTTTTTCACGCACGCACGGGTATTTAAAATCGGTGTGGCCCTGGTCTATACAATGAATAGACTAGAGTTCATGGGATAAAGAAGAGATGAATGTTCAACAAACACAACAAAACGAAAAGATTTCAGGTCAAATTGACCGAACAACTACAACTAACAGTGTTCTACGACGCGAAAAATCCATCGCCAGAAGGACCTTAAAATGCAACAACAATTCAATTATCCAGCATCATCTGTAACATACAAAACAAACGAGGAAATTGGAACCTCTCATGTGGAACTGCTTCATAGACTTGCAGATAGTTTGTTGGGGTAGTTGCGATAAATTACAGAGGTAAACAGATCGGTTGGTTTAACAAACGCTTCAGCACTGTAATTGAGAATGCACTTTCAGCAACTCCTGCTACTGACTGCCAACCTCCTGCGACTGTAATATATGGCCTGCACAGTGGAACCCTGCTGACTGGAATTTCACGGAAACTAATTCGACCGATAAGATATATTACTTGTTGAATTCTTTATGGTGCGCCGAGGAAAATTGTTAAGTGCAGGAGCACCTGCAAGCAATATCGTGTCGTAACTTCCGGAGAGGGTTTCGTCAACCGGAATGCGAACAACCTTGTTCTTTTTCAATGAGCTAATGTCTGCATTCGGGGTTGTAAATATTTATGTACTAAATGAATGGATATATTATCTGATATATTACTGACAAGACATCGTTAACGTTTTTACTCCTTCTACGCCACTTTCCGGGATGAGGGCAAAAGTCAAAAATCGATCTAACCGGTAATAAAATCGATTTCTACGCCAGTTTACTTCCATTTTGTTTCCTTCAAATTTATTGCAAGAGAATGAGAAGTGCCGAATCTATTGGAACTATCCATCCCCCAACTTCATGCAAATACAAGCTAATAAGCCTGAGAATATTTGTCAACAAAATTACACGTTTAGAGTGGTTTGCACTTCAGGCATGCAACATTAGGACGACATTGTAAGTCCACCTTTATGTCTGTTTGTCAGTTAAACTAACCTTTTCAGTATTTTGCCTTCGCCTGTCTGTATGCTAACAATAATAAGCCTGATGGAGTCCTCCTCGACCATCAAAGCAGGACGATTTTCGTTATACAGTTTTCGGCTCCTGGAGAAACGAACATCGTCTGAAAAAAGGAGGAAAAAGGACTTAATATCGAGATCTACTCTTCGAACTCAGCAGGCTTTACCCAAACCATTCTGTTAAAATGGTGAAATGATAGACACACTGTTCTCAAACTCTAAAATAATACCAGCTTGCCGTAATATGGCAAAAATCTCAGCCGGACGAATGCAGAAGACCGTAACTCTTCGCCTACTCAGGACACATGATTTTCGGACCCAGTAATCACTCACCCCACGGACTTGGGGAGTGTTTACTGGCGTTAATGACACAGCAGCGTGCCCTCTGGATGTAACGGGGCTCCGGAGACACTTTTCACTTCTTTATTAACAGTCAAAGGTATTAAAAAATGAAGAATGTAAATAAAGCAACCAGGAATTTTTGTTTTCAATTATTGTAATTATTTTGTTTTTCATTACTGAAAGCGATATACCTATCTATAACGTTTTTTTTTATTTTTATTTTTCATTATTAAAATAATTATTATAAACTAATACATTGTTAATAAGACTTTTAATTTCTTTTTATCTGATCCTTGATGAGGATGATTTTTGAGAAAAATCGTTTCTAAACATTTTTTTATTGACAAAAAATTCACTTAATAAGGAACCATTTTTAAATCATTATTCAACACGTTCATAACTTTTTATTTTATTATCGAACAAACAATTTGTTATAAACAAATTAATTTTTTCTCAATATTTTTTTTAATACTAAAAAATATTATAGAAAAAACTATACTTTTTTATGTGAAAACATTTTTTTCTATCTTTTATATAATTTTAAAACAAATTGTACTCTTGGACTTGTTGCTTTATTTGTTTTTCATTTTTATTGAAATAAACTATTTACAATACGACAAGAACACTTCAAATCTTTCTCATTCATGTACGCCCCTATCGCGAAAATATCCAATTCCAACCAGCGAACCCTTTTCGGCCAGACAGACGGTCCCAATTGAAAATCCGCCACCAGTTCTTCAAACCCCAACTTGTTGATCTTCTCGTCCCTGCCGCTTATGAAATCGCTGACGACAGCTCTGATGCGAGCTTTAAATTTTATGGTTATTGCCAGAAGCTCTGCTTTAAGCACCCACTTAGATACCTACTTAATGCCGATTACTTATACACTTAGGAGTTGTCAAATACACCTCGTTTATAAACTATTCCGGATACGGATGAATGGTCGCCATTCCATTACGGTGTTTGTAGATTTGCGCCGTAAATGAATCTCAATCAGCGAAATTCACAAGATAGTTCCATGTCGGAAGTTCCCATTAAGGATTTTTCCATAGTCCGGGAGCCAGTAGATGATTCCGGAATAAAACGTGATTAGATTTTTTGCTCACCCAAAGTTCAGTATCAGCAATAAGAATTCACATGGTCTGCCTTAAGGGTCTGTTCTAGGGCCAGTACTGAGTAATTATTCAGTATCATTATGGGCCGCAGTGGTCATAATGGTAGAGCGCTAGCCTATCAATCAGAGGGACGTGGAACTGGAAAAATGGCAACAAATTGGCCCCAGGGCATAAGGAAAAACAAGTAAATAAAAAGACTAATGTACTAGCAAATGATGGATATACAGAAAGGAAGGAGTTCAAAGTCCACTCAAAGAAGGCAACAAATTCGACGAGTCAAAGAGTGATAAGCAGGCATCTTGGTTCATAAATGAATATACCCACTACTAATCAAGGAATCTCTATTGATTTGCGAGTTCTGTACATACGTAAACAACGATATGATAATAGGAAAGTTTGCATTGACACTTCCATAACAGTCAACTATAGTATAATATTGAAGTTTTATACCAGTTAAAAATGTTTCTTTCAACACCATTGTCACTGGCCTTTACACTTAATAATTATAATTCAATAATTTTTCAATTTGTGGCACAATCTTATCATGACGGTCCACTAACCTCATACCAGGAAGAATAATTAACAAGTTACTCGCTGTTAGATTTTCTCAAGTATATTGAATGAATGCTTGTTAACGAGCTTCAATAAAACGACTTACAGCGATATCTGCGAGTTCGAGGCAATGTAATTCAAAAGAATTTCCATAATTCAACAATTAAAAAGTGAAATTGAATCAAGTAGATTGATTATCAACGTTTGAAAAGTCCATTCCTTAGTAGAACAGTGAAAATTAACTGCTTGTGTCGATCCTCCAATGTCTGCGAAAGAAACTGAGGAAATGGCTAGTTGATCGATTGGTTTCTAGAGGGATAAAGAGCCCTTCCAATATTCGAAGTCCTGTTAGTTAATTCAATTCGATTTCCCTTCTTGTTCACTGTTTATACTAACTCAAAAAGTTCTCTTTCAAATTTCTCCAAAGGCAAATCATCGCTGCTGTGTGAATCTCCAAAAAAACATGGCAGGCGGGCGAAGAACTCGATTATTAGGTCCAATTAACTGAAAAGCCTCTTGACCATCGTGTTGGGAATTCCATATTTCTCTATCAGACATCCCATAATGCGGTCACACATTCTCGAAATCGACAAACATATCAATAGTCATATCTTGAGTGTTGAAATATTTCATAGTGAAATGTAAATAAAACACCTGTCTCCACCGTGCAGTAAGAACAATCACTGGAGTGATTAATCTTTCGATGACCTCGACGGAATCTTATTTATCGAGAAGTTTTCGATACGAGTCTCGTTATAGAGCCCTGAGGCAAATATAAAATGCAGTTTTTGAGCGCTTTCATCACCGCCTCTCATTCCACTCCGCTAATCAATTATGACGAACAGTTTGGTGAGGATCTTTTAATTGATTTTCGTTGATCCTCCTGCCGATGGAAAACACAAATGTGTGTGTGATCGGTAGGGGAGAGCAGCGAAAGTTCCACAAAGATAACTTTCGTTGAATCTTGCATACTGCTTTCTTCTCGTCCTGCTTGAAATGGGTCCTTAATCGAATAGAAACACTTTGTGATTTCCTGGGGAATTCTGAATCATGATTCAAATTACCAATGAACCCAAATGACGTCAGAGAGCTTGAAAAATATACAGAGTGAGCACTCGTGGTTTTTTGTTTCATATGCCAAACGAATCATCGGACAGTTGCGAGTACACTGGTGTCATGCAAGCTTCAGTCGATGCCGTTGACAGGATTATTTATGATTCCATACCAGATGATCCGATGTGTCTGACCAATAGGATACATACATGTATGTCACGCCTGATTCGAAAATATTTGGGTATCGAAAGTCATTAGATAATTTAAAATTTCAATAATTGATTATAAATGACTTATGGATGAGTTTATAAGCTGTTGTATGCTAATGGCCTAAATATTCGTGATGATGTGTTACCAGTTTTGTTCTTATTGGAATGTTTTACAGAATATATAGGATATTTCGAAATTTAATACTGATCCTAAAGGGACATAAACTATGGGTAATTTTAAGAAAAATTCTTCATATAAACGTACATCCTCAATCGCTTCATTTCTGAGACACTGAATGTCAAAATTTTCCAAAAACAAATCAGTTTTTCTCGAATATGTCTAAAAGCGCTTTGCATTTTCAATATAATTTTGGTAAATGCGAAGTACACGCAAAAAAAAATTTTAGGCTCGTTAACGGTTTATGAATCAATAAATGTATGAACAATTCAATGACAACAGTGTGGAAATTTCCTGTCAAGAAATATTTTTCGATTAGAATATTTGAGCTGGCTGATGCGAACAGCCCTTATAAAGGGGTTGAAATATATTCCTGTTATCATTAACTACTAGTTGAGATTATTGAAATTTATATACCATTGATCAGAAGGGGTGGAAAGTTGGCCAATAAGTCTTACATTTAAAATTCAAGTTTATTGGCTCTTGAAGAAACTCCATGCAAAAATTGGGAGCTTAAGAATGAACGCAAGTGCAGTTTTCAATTTTTCAACTTGGCCGCTTCCGCGGAAGGAATGGTAATGGTAAAAATGGATGGTGACTGATGCGCTGCGACCTGATTAGATCTATTGTGCCCCATCTTCTTCTGCTATTTCAAGGTGTTCTCGTTTACAGCAGCCCCTCAACCCCAATTCTTTGAGGAATTTAAGGATTTTGAGGGGATCTATTCGTGGTATTTCTCCCACAGTCAGCTGGTGTGATCCCAGTATATTCAATCTTTCGTGATGTACAGAATAACACTCCATCAATATATGGTGTGGTGTTTCTGGATGTTTCCCACAGAATCTGCAGGTGCTGTCTTCCTCTAAGCTTAGCTTCCTTGGGTGTACTTTCAGTCTGCAGTGTTCCGTAAGAAATCCCGTGATTGTCTTTAGACTAGTTTTGCTGAGGTTAATCAGTGTTTTCTATCTTGCGCGGTTGAAGTTGCCGAGGAGATCTTTGGCCTGCCTTAGCCCTGGAAGTCTTTGCCAGTATGTTACTCTCATTGCTTCTTCAGTTTTATTGAGTTCATCTTGGAAGTAAGATTTTTCAAGTCCGCAAAATGGTTCTGGCCCGATCAGTGGCGTTGATGTCCCTTTTCGTGCCAGGATATCTGCTTGTTCATTGCCCTCCACTCCGACGTGCCCCGGTACCCAGAGGAGGATTACGTTGTTGTTCCTGCTTAGATCATTATGTTTGTCTAAGCATTCCCAAACCATCTTTGAGTTGATGTTATATGAGCTCAACGCTTTGATGGCTGCTTGACTATCGGAGAGGATTGCGATTTCCTTGTTCCGGTATTTCCTGTCGACCCTGGGGGAATCAGTAGATCCGCTCCTCGCTGTAATGAGACTGGTTGGATCTCATCCGGCCTTTCTGATTTGAATGGACTACAAGTTTCTATAGCCCATTAACTATCTTGTAGGTGATGGTTTTTACGCCATATCCCAGTTTTTTTGTGAGCCTGTACTCTCGGAACACGACTGGGTCGTTTGTTTGAGTAGTGCGCTCCAACCAAATCGTCTTCCGTCAGATATTATTGGTCACATTCTTATCATAATGGAAGACATACAGAAATCGTCGAAAAAGTCGATAGACATTTTCCCTTCGTACTGAAGTGGGCCATGTTCAATCTCAGAAATATTTGGAATTTGGGGTTTCCGAAGGATGGACTTCCATCTCACCAAACGGAAGAAGTATGTGGATCATCGCGTTCCAGAACCTGCTGCTCTCTTACCATTCCGTTATGTTGTGTAGTGAAAATGAAAATAAAACAATTGTTCTTAAGCAAAGTAATAGAGTAGAGTAGTGATTCTAGGTAAATACCAATCCAAAGATAAATAAACTTCGGAATAGTTGTTACAATCACTTCATGCCATTTTCTACGTGCTCATTTGTAATTGAAACTGTACCTACCGAATAAAAACGTATTCAAACGGTTATCACTTCAATCAATGTCGAATATTTGGCAAGTTTACGAGACAAGATTGATAGTTAATTACATGCAATTAAGAAGATGAATGCTTCTGGCAAAATAGGAACAAACTTGTTTCATTGTTCAATATTTTGTTCGGTTCTTGAGATGAATCACGAGAGAAATATTCTTTGAAAATCAATAAAAATATGATTTTATTCACGAAAAACTATTGCATCACGTGTTTTCATTTTGATTGAAATCAAATACCCTCGTTTTTATGAAAGTTTTTACTGAACTACCTCACAAAGTCTGTAGAGGCAGTTAACTTCCTCAAGCAGCCAAAAAATGATTTGCATGACATATCAAAAACGAATTTATTATCTCGCAGAAAGAACCATGACCACAAATTCATACAGAAAGACTCGACACAGTCAAAAAGAGATATTTACATTATTTATAACCCCACATTCTCCTGGCAAGTTATATAAGGACGACAACGATTGTTTTAATTACCCATAAAGTCCTTATAGAGAGGCATTCATCAGTTGATGTAATAAAAAAGCTGTTCTATGTGTAACGATATTTTAATGTAACAAGGAAAAACATGTAATGCATTTGAATGATACCTTGACAATAATATTGCGTTCAGTTCTAAATACTATTCGTAATTGAAACTAAGTACTTTTTTATAGTCGGAAGCTGCACCCAACTCTTTTTTCAATACTGAATCGTATCAGAGTAACCGAAAGATGAATTTATTTGTAAGTAAAAGGCGCTAACTTCAGTCCGAGCCCTAAAATGGTGGAAATGAACAGAGATAAATTTCCCAATGGGCCACGGTACTTCCGCCTCTCTCACCAAGAAATTCTGAACACAACACAAACCTCAAATACTAGTTAAAAACTGACACTCTAGTAATTCAAAAGGCCTTCCTTGAATAAGCTTCAAGATACAAGAGTTATTATAACCATATTCACACAGACGCGTCGAAAACCGATTAGTGAGTAGTCTGCCAAAATTATCAAAACCGCTAAATTCGTTTATATTGATGATGGCATTTCTTGAGGCTCAATTTTACTACGAAGCTTCTCAGTAGCTATAACACCTCTTTCAAGTTTTTAACGTAGTCCTCAAATGATCTGCCAACCACAACTATATCGTCGAGAAACACCAGACATGTCTTCCATGGCAGTCCTTTCAAAACCGTCTCCATCAATCTTTCGAACGTGGCATTGCAGAGCCCAAATGGCATAACTTTTGAACTGCCACAATCTCGGTCTTCCTGCGCCAGTTCTTCCTGGCAGTATCCACTCTTCAATTCTAGGGTCGAGAGAATCATAGAACCAGCCAGCGTGTCTAGCGTGTCGCCGACTATTTTGTCAGCCTCTTCCTTCTTAGCAAGAGGAAGTCTTCTAGATGATTGCCAAATTGGTCGGGCATTTCCAGTGTTGATCTTATACTGAACCACCTTTGTTCTACCACCTCTGCCTACTCCGGTGTCGAAGATGTGCTGTTATTTCCTGACTAATTCTCTCAGTTCAGGCTGTTGTGCTGGTCCCATGTTCTTGGACGAGATGGCAACCAACCTGACCAGGTAATGATTGACATTCATTATTCTCACCGGCACAAATTCATCTACACGCAACGAGGTCTCCCCTAGTGCAATTCCTCGTCCAATTTTCCCATCATGAAGCTTGGTCTCGAACATTACCACATTTCCATTGCTTGCACCCCCATCCAGGCAAGCCTCCAAAATGGGTTCAGCCCTTTCAGGTACACTCACATCTTCAGCCAACAGGTCACGAATCATCTCTGCCCTTCTTCCATGAAGCACCAACTCTTATCCATTGGCACGTACCACGCCATCTCTGAAATTCAACTCAATCCCTCTGGAATTCATGACGTCCATTACAATGATTGCTTCATCCTCGATGTCTGCTACTAGATAATGAAATATGGTGGATTACGTAATCCAATCTTCCGCAATAAAACCTATACAGTAGGTAAAGTCGTCGGCAAGTATTCAACAAAAAACAACTGCTACTAGAGCCTAGTGTTTCACTTCAGTGCTGCCTGAAATCAGTTCAATTGGTATCTCGCCATATACTGCAACTGGCTGTCCCGTTGCTATGCCTACTTTCCAGGCTGAATGTTCAGTTTTTGCTGTTATAGCAAAAGCAGGCCCAAGGATTGTCCTAGTCGAACCTGTGTCTAGCAGCATGGTGCAAAGCTCGTTGATGAGACCGTCTACGAAGACACCTTTGTTTTGTCGTTGAAAAATTCCATCATATGCATTGTTGTTAACCGAGGCTCACTGGATACAGGCTGACGACTGCCCCTCGTCGACCTCCTTTAGATTTCCTGCATCAGTCTCGATTCTTTGACTTTTGGATATTTGCTACGCATATGCCCAATTTCCCACTATTCCAGCACCTTATCTGTTTTTTTCAGGCTGCACTTCCTTTGTTACTTTTTTTCATGACAGCCTCGATAATACCATGCACTTGCGGATCTTCCTCCAGCATTCTGACTTTACTCTGGCTTTTGCAAGATTGTTTCGCGGTCTCAAATTCTAGAGCACGTGCCAAGGCATCTAACAGATGTGTGGGACGAGCTACTGTCAATGCTTGCCTTGTTTCTTTCACTGAATTTTACTTTTATTTTTGTCTCAAAATCATCTTTAATTTTTTTTTACTTTCATTTGTCTCGACGGTTTCCATTCTTTCTTCCAACCAATTCGCTACAGCACAAACTTCTTCTTTCAAGCTCTTCGAATTTTCTTCAGACCATTCAAATTTTCCAGAAGCTCTTCTCTCAAATTTTTCGAGTTTTCTAGAAGTTTATCTTTCAGACTCTTTGAGTTTTGTTGGCGTTCTTCTTTCAGAGTATCCGAATATTCTAGAAGTTGGTCTTCCAAGGATTCAGTAGTTTCGTCGAGTTTATTCATTACAGAGCTCAAAGTAATTCCAGAAACTCCAGAAAGAGGTTTCAGGATCTCTTCCTTCTTCAACCAGTCCTTCTGCGAGTCTCTCTCTGAAGTACGGCCTTCTATCCGGTTCTTTCTAACTCACCCTCCTCCAACTCTTGCTTCAATTCACTGACCTTCAGATCAACCAGACGAACTTTCATCGAAAATATTTTTGCTTTTATTGTTTTAACTGAGATATCAATCTATTTATTACACACAAAAAGTTTTCAGTGTATTGTACCATAATGCGCAAAACTGTCTACTCTGCGAACACTTAGTCACTAGGTATAGTCTATTTCGTACGATGAAGGTCTATCAGTTGTTTATTTACGTTCCATCTTGGATGTGACGAGTCATGGATGTATCGTTGAGGAGCAGAGATGAGGTCATTCGGGCGGGCTAAGCGTGAATATCCAAACAGACGCGGTCAGGTCCGGCTTCAGGATTGTTACAATATTTTGCCAGCGTTTTCACAGGAGAGGTATATTTCACCCTCAAAAGCATTAATGTACGGTGATAGATGTAGAGATAAAAAAATGAGTAATAATATTGCTGCACTTGCTCTTAATAAAGTGCAATTACAACGGCATACCACACAGATGAATAGTTACAGGGCAACGACAATTCCGACCATTCAATAAACACACAAAAAACTTCATGCACTACCGCGGGCTGACCGTAAAACAAACGGATAGTTAAATATAAGTGCTTGCGCAACATTGCGCTTGGGAGGGCCATAATGGAAGTTCACAAACTTTCGGAGAAATCAAAGCGCACAACGCCAACTCGGTATAACGAGATCGACTGAACGAAAGGCGCGAAGCAAACAAATAAAAACCACTCATCACCTCCTCACACTCATTGAAGCATATTATTCATCGTGTTAATCTTCAATCACAGTTATTATGTCAATGACTTATTACATAAATCAAAGTGTTTATTCAAGGTCGAGATATAATAGTCGTCTCATTATTATGCAAATAATTATCCTACCACTTTCATTGATAGTTTTTTGTTGAATTCAAATGCTTTTCCCCGTGAGAAATTGAATGGAGATGCGATTAGTGATTCATTTATTCGTTTTATTAAAGTTGTTGTTGATACAGAAACATGACAGAGGTCGATGATCCCTCGTCATCAATTGGCTCGTGTCGAAGATATGTTACAGTGCAGGCAATTCCCCCTAAGCTTTGCAGATCTAGTAGGCCTATGGCCTGATTCACTACGTACAGACTAGCGAACGAATCTCCGTTAAAACTGATCATATGCCAACATACAGTTTTGCTAATATGAATAAAGAATTAATCAGTGTTGCTTCATATATCTGTTTATGTTCTTGGTTCCTAGTCTTCGTGATTCATCCTGGAAGAGTAAAGAAATCTGACTCAGATCGACATCAAGCCACCTACTGATTTAACTACAAAGCATAGAAAATACTCTGTAGCATTCTGAAGAGATGCCACCTTAGAAAACAATACCCATTAGTCTCTGTACCTATCCCGGTCATCACCATCATTATCATCACCAGCCTCTTCTATGGACTGATGCGCTGCGACCTAATTAGATCTATTGTGCCCCAATCTTCTGCTAATTCAAGGTGTTCTCGTTTACAGCAGCCCCTCAAGCCCCAATTCCTTGAGGAATTCAAGGATTTTGAGGGGGTCTATTCGTGGTATTTCTCCCACAGTCAGCTGGTGTGATCTCAGTATATTTAATCTCTTGTGATGTACAGCATAACACTTCATCAATATATGGTGTGGTGTTTCTGGATGTTCACACAGAATCTGCAGGTGCTGTCCTCCTCTAAGCCTAGCTTCCTTAGGTGTTCTTTGAGTCTGCAGTGCCCCGTCAGAAATCCCGTGATTGTCTTTAGACTAGTTTTGCTGAGGTTAATCAGTGTTTTCAATCTTGCTCGGTTAAAGTTGCCGAGGAGATCTTTGGCCTGCCTTAGCCCTGGAAGTCTTTGCCAGTATATTGCTCTCATTGTTTCTTCAGTTTCATTAAGTTCGTCTTGGAAGTAAGATTTTCCAAGTTCGCAAAATGGTTCTGGCCCGATCAGTGGCGTTGATGCCCCTTTTCGTGCCAGGGTATCTGCTTGTTCATTGCCCTCCATTTCAACGTGCCCCGGCACGCAGATGAGGATCACCTTGTTGTTCCTGCCTGGATCATTAAGTTTGTCTAGGCATTCCCAGACCATCTTTGGGATGATGTTATATAAGCTCAACGCATTGATAGCTGCTTGACTATCGGAGAGGATTGTGATTTCCTTGTTCCGGTATTTCCTGTCGAGGTTGAATTGAATGCACCTTTCTATGGTGTGAATTTCCACTTGAAAATTAGTGGGGAACTGGCCCATGGGTTCGGAGATCGGCAAGATGTGCACTTTCGGTGGGGGTTGAGCCCCTTACGTTGTGTGCTGTCCTTTTTAGTCCGACTTTATTCAACCTGAGGTTTTCTCCCCAAACATGGTGAGTTCGGTTCTGCCGTGCCACACTACCGCTCCGTAGGTGATCATAAGTCTCACTATCATGGTGTAATCCATCGCAGTATTGATGGGTTACAGCCCCACGTTTTTCCTGCAATGTTCCTGCACACCATCAATGATGATTTTGCCTTGTTAGCGATCTTTTCTATGTGTCTATTCCAGAGTAGTTTTGAGTCTAGGGTAAGCCCTAGGTACTTCACCTCTTGCTTTCATTCTAAGTCTGCTCCGTCGAGGCGAACAGTCCTTAGGTGCTGAAACTTTGTTCTTCTAGCTTGTTCTACCATTGTGGTTTTTGATGAGTTAATTCTCAACCCCACAGAAAGGCACCATCTTCTGGTAGTCTCTAGCTCCCTTTCTATGAGATCGCAGAGGGTTCTTTCGAATTTGCCTTTGGCCATAATGGTCTGCCATGTTCTTATCAACTATTTTTGTAGCAGTCATTTCATTTCAGCAACAAGTCTGTTGGAATTCCTAGAATTTGTTCTGTCCCAATTGCTGGTTTCCTTGGTCTCTTCTTGGTTAGTCTGCCTGCACAACTGAGTGTCCTAGGTGCATGGCATCACACGTATAAAAGGTAAGGGCTACGTCTTCCCCTAGCTCGCACAAGTCTCTGACTTTTGAGGGTTGCACGTAGGGGTGCAACCGGTTGACGGATATAACAATTTTAACAACAATTTTTTTAACCATATGAGACTTTTTTTTGCTTTGTCAGGTTTTCCAGATCTTTTCTACACACACACAACAGCTTGGATGTGATCTTGTTTGATTCAAGTGCCAGTATTGCTGCTTTACTGTCTGAGCAGTTGGCCATATCTCTCAGACAATATCTTGTTGAGATTTACATGAACGCAGCTTTGTATATACTTCATCTCTCCCCATAAGTATATGGGGAGTCTTAAGGAATTTCCATAGCTGCAGACGGTGTGGTGCTGATAGCTGCAGACGGTGTGGTGCTGATAGCTGCAGTGGCCACCATACAGGCTTGTCTCTGTACACTAGACTGTAGACTATACCTGGACCGTTCGTTATGAAGCTTTCGAGAACCAAGCGATAGCTCCCCAGAGATCATTAGTATAAATCATCACATATATCCAGTGCATTTGTTTATAGCCTATGATAATACCTAGAGATTTTGCTTCCGCTGCCAATGGTATGACCCCACCATTGAGAAAAGTGGAGCTAAGACTTCCAGATTCCTCTTGTCGGCAGAGGGTACTATAACAGTCTTGCTGGGATTAACAGACAGCTGTTTCTTCTGGTACCAACTATGTTATTCAACGCTTTTGGAGGAATATAACAAACTACATTTCCTGGCGTTGTCCTGGCCAAAATGACAAGGTCATCAGCATATGCTTGAAGCTCAATACCTCCTCTTTCAAAAACATAGATCGCCCATCAGGAGTAACCACAGAAGAGGGGGGATGATACCATGCCTTGTGGGCAGCAATGGCCTCGTCTTGTAGAGATGGAATACCTGTTCTGTTAAGAGCATGACATAGATGCAGTCGGTAATAGTTGGGCAAAGTCATTTAAACACACGTACAACAGCTTGGATGTGATCTTATTTGTTTTCTGTACCAGTATTGCTGCTCTACTGTCCGAGCAGGTGGTAATATCTCTCAGACATTCATTGTCGATATTTTCATGAACTTGTGTATATCTTGGGGAACGTTGATTGAAAATATTTTGTGACTTATAGGTCAGATGTTAATACATGTCGACTCCAATTCAAACTGTAAATGGCTGAACAATAGAATCAATTATTTTCAGACCTACTTCGTATATTCCAAAAATTGCAATGAAATCTACATAAAAAACACTCCCATCGGAACATGAATATTTATCAAAGCAGCTCTGGAAACAAACAATCGAACGTGTTATAGAATGTTTTCGCATAAAACGCCAAATTTCACAATACCAAATTTTAATGACTCTCCTTTGACAAAAAGCCGGTACCCGCATATGTGAATCAATTTGGGTTCTTTATGTCAACTGCTCCTTCCTTTTCTATAACATCGAAACGATTCGACTCGAGTCTCTTTAAAAAAGTTTTTGCTCGAACTGACACTCCCCTATCAATAAACTTTACCAAATTCGGCATTCATCAATATTGTACTGAGAAGTGAGTATTTGAGGAAGATTCGGTAAGTATAATATTCTCCGAAAGTATCTTAATTTGTGCCAAACCCGATAGGTATGCATTGAATATCACTTGATTGAAATCAACATCGGGAAAGACTCTTCATTTTGGTTCAGTACACCGTTTCAAGATTGCATGATTAAAGAGCCCGTTATAGTATGGACTTGACACGTTTTTAATCACACCCAAGCGGTGTCCTCAGCTTAATTACAAATGCACAACCTATTTGGTCACTAGTCTGATTCATAGTCCAATTTGGTACACCTATAAAACGTCTCTGTCGTTCAGACTTCGACATTTTTCGGTGAAAACCAGTTAACGTAATTACCTACGAGAAGAAATTTCGAGCTACTTTTTTATCACACATCAGTAGCCAAATATAGCAATTATTTCATGCCGAGATTACCTGACGATAATTACCCGTTTAGGGTTACCTTAATAATGATACAGCAGAACCGCCCTATATTTATTTTTCTGACGAAAATTGGACTTGACAAATTGTTAATCACCGGAGACATGGTTATTCGAATTCGAGTGGAGGTCGAAGTTTTGAGAAACCTGAATAACTACAATGTGGATCTGGATGAATTCAGTATCCAGTAAATTTGTAAAAAATCCGGTAACAAGCTCCAAGTTACCTCAATTCGAACGAATTTGACTTCCATATTATGCGAAATAAGCAAATGGAAATAAAATGAGACTCGAATAGAAAATTACCCCAGAAAATCAGCAAACTGTCAATTTTTCTTTTCCTCAGGATTCTATTCCAGATCCTACATCGTTTCTGTGTGATACCCACGCTAACAGATCTAGGCCAGTGTCTGTTTCATTAGATGAAACTACTCATGATATCTAGGCAGCTCCCAGATGAATGATATTCCATGATATGCTGGTTTTTTGCTTCCATGCCTTACCCCAAAGCTTACAGATTTATTTACAAACGAACAATTCGAGGCGTCGGCCTTACCTCGCGCAAAAACTCGCTTATTTCCGTAAGAAACTTCACGAAAGTTGGAAATATATCAATCTCTCAGAGCTGTTTTAAGGGCTAACATCAACCATTCCACCATAAGATGAAACTTCATAGCAGAGCACACTGAGAGTACAAGCCATAAAACGGAAGTCACCAACAAAGTTGCTCTGAGGTGACTTGACGAGATATCTAATATCAACGCGATAGGTTTGGAGAATTTGGCATTTTTTATGAATTCATTGTACTCCCCCAAGGGATAAAAATATATAAGAATCATATAAGAGTGCAAATGAATTTCAAATAACTGGTGTCAAATTCATCAATTTTGCTGGTCCCAAGCATACGAGAACATAATTTAGATCTGACAATCTTCGTTCAACTTTTATAGCTCGACCAAGCTGATGCACCCAACATATGCTGTTCTTTCAATTTGGTGTACATTCAGGGTTTTTATCATTATTATTCGGCGGTGCTGATCAAAGGCCAAAGGGCAGGTACTCATAGAACCGTTCTGCTCCCTGCTGAAAGGTCAATCTTGTGAGGACTACGTATCTTCTGATTCACCCCTGTAGATTTCTCACGAGGTCCTGTTCGAGGGTATCCCTTGAACCATAGTGTCCTGAGTTATCCATCCACATGCAAACCAGGGCTTCACATTCAAACAGTATGTTGGAGATCACAGAATCTGCAGAGACAGTACCCTCTCTCACGTTGGTTAATAGGTCCCTTTTTCTGGTTTCTGCATTTGTTTCGGGAGACCCCATCAAGCCCTGCTGATAAGTAGGAAACTACGAAACAGCTGTCCACGGATGATGAGCTTTCGGAATTGAATAGAAAATACTCTATTCACGTCAATCAAATACCCTACGGAAAAAATCTTTTCCGTAGTTTCGTTGTGAAAATCTGAAGGAGAATCCAGAAGGATTCCAAACATTATACATGAAGGGCACATTTATAGAAGGCTCTATATAATCCGACGCATACCCTCACTCTTCCCTGCATAATAACTCAGACAATCAATCGCTCCAGAGACGAAAAAAGTTGAAAGGGGCACCAGGAGAATTGGAGAAGTCGCTGTTCCCATTTGCATTGCACTAGTTTCGATGATTTGAATATCAAAAGAATGAAACGGTATGTTAAATTACGCAACATCGCGATGTTCCGCCGAAATGGAACGGAAGTTTAGCATGAATGATCAGTTTTCAACGCGATATGGAACTTGGAAAAGAAAAAGAAGTAGTGATGGCGGCACTGATTGATTCCAGTGAGATTAGAAATTTTACGATGCGGTTCCAAAATTTACTATTGCATTGTTCGAGTATATTCAATAGATACGCAATTTCATTTTATCGCCGATAAATTATCAGTTTCTCCTGAATGGGCTCTGATGCGACTGCGTTTAGAATAGAAGAAAATTTGACTGAATTCATGCAATGAAGCTTTCACCAATAGAAACGGTAGATACAATAAGATCAAGGTATCACATAAGTTGAAGATCCTCCATCAGCCTCAAAAATGCAAAGATCTCATCTTTTATAGAACACATTTCCTTGAATCAACATTTCGTTCATTGTCAGTCGGTAGAAGTTCAAAATATTCAAAATTTGTTCGCACCTTCACTAATTATCTTTGTCGATAATATCTCCAGCTACTTCAAGGAATTCTTCACCACAATGAGCTTCAGTTTCTTTGGATTTGTTTGCTTTGTGTTGGCAATAAACACCTATTGCTTATAAAAACTTCATTTGACCCTAACTATCTTGGGTGAAAGTCGTTAAAACTGACAGTCACAATAAGGGTATATCTGTTAGTATTTGGTAAACAACTTGAGTACTCTGGAAGTGACTGAGTGAAATAAAAAATACGGTGTTTTACATTTCGTACGAGTCCACAGTACAAAGAGAAACAACTAGCTGATAACTACCCAAAACGATGACTTTCCAGACCAGATTGTGCAGATAAGCTTTGGACCAACACCACATATTCTTGCTGTGATTATATTAAAGCGAACGATCTAGATTTCTGGTTCTGACATTTCCAAAAAAGAACCAGTTCAGGTTCCAATCTTGAAACGATTTGTTTCACAAAATCTTCCAAATCAGCTTCATGAAGAATAATCTACGGTATTGATCAGAAAGATTTGAAAAAACTACTTTTTAGCCAATTTTCTATTGTTGGCTTGTTACCCTATTGCCAAACATTTGACGAAGCTCAAAACTTGTCGACGATTTCCTCATGGCTTCCTCCTGACTCGATTTTAGCAGCATCAATTCAGCTTTGGCGATGGACCGCGTGCATGTTTCGTTATTGCATAGCACTTTTGAGGTGTTATAATTAGAATTCACGGCCTTCAACAGGTTTCATCATCACAAAGGAGGTTGGAAAGATTCGAAATGAATGTCAAGAATTCGATGGTGTCTCTATAATTATTTCCAACAAGAATATCATCAATCACGGGTGCTAATGAAGATTGATTCTTTTTTCGCATCATGAAGAAAAGTGGGCACCCATTAAATTATTGTGAAATTCTTTCGGCAGTTCCCCAAATTGAATTTTTTTCGAAACAAAATGTCGTACGGCCACAGAAGTCAGCTCTTGGAATGTTCATTCAGAATATCATCGCATCGAAAATGATTCATTTGAGAGGTGAACAATAGATGCTGAACTGAAACGAAAGAACCAAAAAATTGGTGGTATTGTCAAAATTTCGTAACGACTTCGATACGTGTGGTCTATGTATCAAACTATTATAACTGTCGAAAATGGGGTATTGGATGCTTGTGGTGTCACTCAAAGAGACCAAAAGAAGTTTTCTCCTTCACCACACTAGTAATTTAATTCCTAGATGCGCCAAATGAACTACATCAGTAGGATTACTAAACTGAGTCTTATAACTGATGATACGGAGTACCTTTTGCATTCTGTTCAACCTTGTGGGTTGGGTTTTGTTCAGGCTGCATAACACAGGACATGCGTGTACCATTGCTGGTCTGCTAATTTACTTATATACCAGGTATTTGTTTTCCAGATTCATGTGAGATGATCTGGCTATAAGAGGATAGGCCATGACTATGATACTAATGTGTTGCTGCATGCAGAAGTATCCCCAGGTATTTCACCGAGATCGATTTCTCTATTGGCTCGCCCTTGACCACCTACTTCCTCAGGATCTCCACATCATCTTTACGATTTTTCTTCCAGAAGTTAATGACCTTGGTCTTGTTCGCATTGACCACTATCCACTCTCTAGATACGGCATCACCCACCTATCCAAGTGATTTTGTATTTATTATAGTACCAAATCGAAAGGGATACCCAGCAGGTTGTAATTTTGTATACTGTTTAAGTGTGACGAGTCTGACAAGATGTCGCAGAGAGAAAACCTTGAAAGTGATAAGTTTTCCTTTGTCGCCAAATCGACATCTTTGGAGCATCGGACTGCTGAAGATCCTTATTAAGTTTTTGTATTCTCCTAGAAAAATCAGACAAAATATTCGGTACTTCTAGGTTGTCCCCCACTCTAAACGTGTCGATATCACTACTTAGGTTGGCGACAGGCAGCAATCTGATTTTTCTAGGAAAATACAAAAATTTTATGAGAATTTCAATGGCATCGTTGTCCGACAAAATTAATAAGGATCTTCGGCAGTCCGACGCTCCAAAGATGTCGATTTGACGACAAACTTACCACTTTCAAGGTTACCTCTCTGCGATATCTTGTCAGATTTGGCACACTTAAACAGTATACAAAGTTACAACTTGCTGCTTATCACTTCAGATTTTGTACGATGGCTTGCGTACTTACCTCTCACCAGGGCTCTTTACTTGGTCATTGACTGTGTGCTCAGCACATTTGACAGGCAAATTGAATCCACACTTGGAGGAGAACGTATTTTTTGGCCGGCATTTGCGGACAATCTAGTCCTATGCTTCCAGTTGGTCTTCAAAGCAATCTGAATCCGACAAAATATATTGCTCTCTCCGTGATATCGTCTGGCCGTGACAAGACGGTTGAGATAGTGGTTCGGCCTCAGTTCTTCCTCAGCAGGCAAGCCATTCGCCAATGTGAGGTTTGGAATATTTGGAGCTACCTCGGAGTCGAGTTCATTGGTGCGAAGGTAGATGTGGTGAAAATGTAGGTTGCAGGTGAACTAGAGCGTGTGACCAAGGCACCGCCGAAACCTCAGCTGCGCCTTAATCTACTTCAAACATACCTTATTCTGAGATACTTCCAGGCATGGGAACTCGGGAAGTTTACGTTCGGGTATTTAAGACTTAAATTTTAAGAGTAGCAGTCAAGATGACGGGATAGAAAAATTGCATCTGTTCGCTATTTAACAACAATGCAGTTTCTAGAAATCACTCAACAATTTTCATCGGAAAGCACTAGTCGCATAGCAACTCGATGAACCGAAGCCAACAGAATATTAATTCAACATTAAAATGTGCACCTTATACGAGGAACATTCTGAAAATACTGATGAAAATCAAAAACCAACTGCAAAAATAACAGATAAGACACCGAATTGATTTTCTCAAATGTTGGTTTCGTTATCTCGAGTTGTTATAGACAATATCGATGCAGAGGACGATATTATATGGAAATAAATTTCGAATTTATCCATTCTCAGTTCTATTTAACAATTCCTTATTGGATAATTAACGTAATCATCATCTAAAAACGTTTCAAAGCTTGAAACGTATCCACTGCCACTAATTTCTTTTTGGTCAAAGTTTCTCCATGGGGATAAAAACTCTTAAAAGAATCTTGTCTAAATTCACTGCATTTCCCAAAATATTCCTTAAAACATTACAGGTATAAGCTTATTGCCTAGGTTGGATATATAACGAAGCTTTGATGATGATATGATAATAAGTTGTACAATGTTCTCTTTATTATTGTTGTTATTATTAAGTCTTCAATTACCAGGTATAATCACAGAATATACATTTATAAATATAAAATTGTAGGAAATGTCAAATACTTTTATTATCAGTCAAATTCCTCACAAAAAATATCGTACATTATAAGTACAAAAAAGATTTCACCACATATGGAATAAATATGAATAAATCAATGAATAAGTAGTTATATAGTAATTGAACTAAATAGTAAACAAAGGGAATAAAGTGTTTTCGATTCAATTCCGAAAGCTCATCATCCGTGTTTCGTAGTTAACACGGCTTTATGAAGTCTCACGAAATTGAAACTGAGGCACTCTGATTTAGTATCCTAAGGCAAAGACAGTATAAATCTACGACATTGACAGGTAGCCAACAATCCGTTGTTCTGAACAACCCAAGACTCAATCAGGTTTCTCGTGCGCTAAGAGGAACGCAAACAGAATCTCAAGTGAATAGAGTATTTTCGATTCAATTCCGCGAGTTCAAAAAGAAAAGAGAAACTTGATTGAGTCTTGCGTAGGTCAGAACAACGAGTTGTTGGCTACCTGTCAATGTCGTAGATAATTATCTACCTTTGGATTACATTGCTCATTTCAAATTAAGTTTTGAATTAGCGACTGTAGATGTCACAAGTTGGTAATGGTAGATATGGATGGTAACTGATGCACTGCGACCTAATTAGATCTATTGTGCCCCATCTTCTTCTGCTATTTCAAGGTGTTCTCGTTTACAGCAGTCCCTCAAGCCCCAATTTCTTGAGAAATTCAAGGATTTTGAGGGGGTCTATTCGTGGTATTTCCTCCCACAGTCAGCTGGTGTGATCCCAGTATATTCAATCTTTCGTGATGTACAGAATATCACTCCATCAATATATGGTGTGGTGTTTCTGGATGTTCCCCACAAAATCTGCAGGTGCTGTCCTCCTCTAAGCCTAGCTTCCTTAGGTGTTCTTTGAGTCTGCAGTGCCCCGTCAGAAATCCCGTGATTGTCTTTAGACTAGTTGCTGAGGTTGAAGTTGCCAAGGAGATCTTTGACCTGCCTTAGCCCAGGAAGTCTTTGCCAGTATGTTGCTCTCATTGCTCGTTCAGTTTTATTGAGTTCTTAAAGTAAGATTTTCCAAGTGCGCAGAATGGTTCTGGCCCGATCAGTGGCGTTGATGCCCCTTTTCGTGCCACGGTATCTGCTTGTTCATTGCCCTCCACTCCGACGTGCCCCGGCACCCAGATGAAGATCACAAGTTGATTTTCATTCAAATAGTAAATATTTTAATATATCAGTGACTATCACGGTTTCTTGCTATACGATTTTCGCCGGACTTACTTTCCGCAGCTACCTCGTATGTCTTCCGATAAAAAGAAATTCGGGCTGAGCGATTGTCGAACCGTGAAGCCGTTGCTAATTTTGATGAACAAAACATTGACCGCATGCCCAGTATTATAGGTTCGGAGGCCGTTAAAAACCGGACACGCATACTTTTACCTTGCAATGCCCTAACATGAAATTCGACTAAAAATTGCTTTGAAACTCTTTTTTCGCTGTCTATATTCATACTAAACGGACCTGCTCACCCACTGCGTGATTCAATTGAAGAACAGCTAACGATGGACGTGTTTGAGCGGAATATTTTCTATGAAAACTTGCCACTGAAAGATGCGATATGATATGATATGAAAAAGACATTGTAAATTATATAAATATGACTTTTGAGATCGTTATCAGAAGCACGGGTATAATTATAGCGAATAGAATAATGCATCATCTAGGCACAACAAACGACTATGTTGTCCAATTTTGGGGTTAGTTCTTGTGACAAGTGAATATCCAAATAATATTTTTTGTTCTGCACAGATGTGATGGCGAATTTTATTAATAAAAAAAAAATCAAACAAATATAAGAATATTTCATTCAAAAAAATGCACCTATCCACAAAATCAACATTTTCCAAGTGAAATGGTGGTCTCATTCAAAAATACGAGCACATTTTCAAAAGATTCATAGACGATTTAAGTCAAGTAACTGAATTTTCGAAAGTTTTCTATTTATTTTTTTTTGAGGAAAATTACTCAGCTCCAGATGATCTTTTCAACTCGCAAACGGTTGAAGATAGATCAATTCTGCGACCGCCAGTCGATTCAGAATGATGGAATTAGTATACTCCTTGAGTTTCAAGTCGATCGGCGGAAGGAAAAAATACTCGGAAAAAGTACAAAAAGTTCAAATCAACAAAATTACAACATCGTCAGATCCACTTGAAATTCGCACTATATACGTTAAATTTTATGCTGATGGCGAAAATATTTCATTTGTATATGCTCGGATACAAGGTTTGGCATAAAAATTGAATAAAACGTCAAAAATTGCCTCGCGTTATCTTATTTCCGAAACTTTTCATTTTCCTTTTTTCAAAAAATCGCGAACGTTCCTCAAATGTATCTCAACAAGCTGATTCCAAATCATACCACGAAAACAAATTTCGATGGAGAATTGACAACATTTTAGAAGATTTTTAGCGGGTTGAAGATAGATCAATTCTGCGAACGCCACTGGTCAAAATGATAAAATTAGTGTAGGTGCTCTGTGGAATAGCCAAAATGAGACTTATTCAAAAAAAGTCATGGATAATACAAAACAGTCAAGTTCAGTTGAAATTTGCACCACATGTACAAAATTTCAGGCTGATTGTTGTTGATTTTGAAGAGTTGTTTATGTGGTGAGAAAATGGAAAAAACTGTAGAGGATAATACGTCAGTTCTTTTTTGATGAACTTTCCAAGATCACTAGATCATGATGAACAATGTAGGAGAGAAGCAAAAAAACAAGAATACGTCCTCAAGAGACTGACTTGATTCACAGATATCACAAAATAATGAGTATTCAAATTTAATGTGGAACAACTTCTCGTACTGCTACTGGTGTCATCAGAGATTCGGTATTCCCTGGAAATTCACTCTGGATGCCACGACTTTCTTGCTGAAGAACAGTTCTTTGTTCTATCTCTCAACCGTCTGCCCTCTTTCGAGCAACTCTCAGAAGTCTTCGAGAAACATGTGCGGGCTAGGGAAGACGAGACCCTCACCTTCAAACGTGTGATTCAATCAAAGTCTATCACGTGAATTATTATTTTCTACCATGCATATTTGGCGAATTGAAAATACATTTCGTACCGTCGATTCCCGAATTGTCAAGATGCAATTATTGTGGACCCGATACGCTATAATGAAAACCACACTACATCGAGATTCATAACGCTTGCAATCAACCTATCATTAAAGCATTCCTTCGAATCCAACAACAATTCTTGTTCATTTACATCAGCCAATAAATAAGTCAACAAAATAACGCCCACGAATAATTTTCGGATTTCATTTGTTATTCCTTCTCATTTATGTATAGTCACAATCCGTATTAATATTAATGTGTTATCACAGTATTTTAACAATACTTTTTTATGTAAACCAGACATGTATGGCAGATAACAGCTCAATATAAATGAAGAAACGTTCCTGGACATAGAATCGTAAACAACAATAACTATTACTTTTTGTATAAACAGGGGTCAAAGTTCCTCGATGTACATTTAAAATGATTCACAATTCCATCGATTCAATTACTTCCACCGCTCTATTCACAGCATGAATTATTATCGAACAACTTATCCACATTCAAGAGTTGCGCTCGGAAGATAACAATTACAGATTATTTCGCAGGTAATGAGAGGTGTCTTGATACTGGTGTTACAATATAAACCGCCTATACCAAAGTGCCATGAAGCAAAGCCATTTATAATACTCGCGCACATTTCAACTGTTTTGAACAATTGAATAACAATTGAATGCATTACCATCTCCAAACTACATGCACACATCGTATGCTGCTTCAGTTCGTACTGACCCAGTCAAAGAATAGTCCAGTCATTCAAGAACATAGCATTAAAATGCTCTGGCATAGGAATACAATAACTCAACTGCATTTTCGACTTCCATTACCACCAAAGACAAGCAATCGTATAACCTAGTCCTAAAGTGGTCTCCATATCTTCCAGACCTTGCTCCACGTTAACCTTATATTTTCCAGACCTTGTCCCATGTTCACCTCATATTTCCTAGACGTAACTCAACATTTACCTATTGATTCATTTACTCGCCGACAAAATAAACTAGCTGATAAGCTAAAAAATTATGCGTTGGATGATATGCACCATCCGATTTCCCTACTGAGTATGGTCGCCAAGTTGGTGGATCAAAGCCTCCTCAAAAGATTTGTTGCCTTTGAATATGAGCTCGAACTCATTCCGACAAAACAATCCGGCTTCCGAAGAGGACACTTTACGTCCTTCTAGGTGGCCAGAATGGTCCACCAAGTGAGGGGGGCTTCCAGCAAGACTTAAACACATTTATGATACTGTGGGACATTAACAAAGCGTTCGACTCTGCCTGATCAGAGGGCTTTATCATGAGGATGTTGAGAGCAGGCATGCCGCCTCACATGGTCATAGTAAAGCTGATGGAATCGTAACTGGTACCTCTAGAAGATGAGTAAAACTTGTGAGAATGCACACAATTCCGTTTTATCGCTGTTTTTTCGTGAACTACTCAAACTCTACCCGAGGAAACTCTGATGGCCTGATACCTAACAAGCAATAGTCCTACATAACTTGGAGGAGGCAGGGATAACCGTCTAGAAAGTTGTTAAAGTCGAATTTCAGTAGGATGGTTAAGTTACGGGGCAGGTCTATTTAATGAATTCTATTTTTTCTAACCGGTTCGTATTTAATTTCATTAGCAACGATATCAAAATCATGTGATCCTGAACGAACTAGCAAACAATTCCGTTTGTACATTTTTTATGATTGCTCGTTAGAAAACAGTTTATTCTATTCAGAGGGAATGTCAATATATCGCAACCCAAACGGTCTATTTTGTCTCCTTCTGCTGCCCAGTAGTTTGAGGTGTCTCAACGACTAGAGGAGCAGTTCCTCCAGTTCAAAGCCTTTCAGAAACTTCAGGATGTCGGATGGCTTCCAGTTTGGTAGATCTTCCTCTTCTACTTGATGTTCTCCGAGGTATCTCACCCCCGGAATTTACAGGGTAATGCTTTCTGAGACGATGTGATAAAGGTGTCGTCGTCTTCTTCGCAGAATCTGCATTCTTCTTCCTCTACTAATTCGAGTTTCCGAAAGATCCTCTCAACCGGTGAGAATTCCCATTATTATTCTGATTTTGTTTTTACTCTAACTGGTGTAGTCATTTGATCTCTTCTGGTTGTAGTTTCCTAGTAGTATCTTGGCCTGCCTCATTAATCGTGATTCTATACAGTGTTGAGATCTCTTGTGGAATTCATCAAGTATTGTGCTGGTAGGTATTCCGCAGAAGGTTTCAGGTTCCCGAAAAGGTGTTTCAGCACCTTTTTTGCAAGTACGTCTGCAGTTTCATTTCCCTCCACTCCAGTGTGTTCCAGAACAGTGTTATTCTTGCCCAGCTCATTTAGTATACCTAGGCACTCCCAGCCCATCTTAAAGACTTACATGGGAGTTTATAGCGTTGATGTCTGCTTGGCTGTCTAACTAGCGAGCAATATTGAAAAATATCGTATCACTTTCAACAATCCACTTGAATGTAACAAGCAAAAAATATTGTCAAACTTCCAATAGCGCAACAGCAATGGGGCTGTGCCTTACGAGACACCTGGTATGGAGCCAAGCGTCCGACAGAATTCCAAATGCATCATTCACTCATATTAAGGAAGACGGGTTCGCAAGACTTGAAAGATTACTGCCGGACCACCCAATTACTATTGTGTGAGTACCTATACACGTATCCTCTATCAGAAGAACTTTTCTTTATGACCATATGACTACGCATTTTTCAATGATATTTATTATAGTGACCGTACAATAGATCAAAATAAAACAAACCAACGTTATCGGAGATTTTGACTTAATTATGCCTCTGTCATCAATTGTCCGTCACCTTTGACGATAAGTCGAAAAGAATTTGATTAGTACTTATTCAGCTTTCTTCCATTGGCGCGCGGAAATCGAAAAATCGACTGAGTCTTTCTTCAACTGATTCAGAAGTATGCTCAACCGAGTGCTTGCATGAAGTTGATTTTTGTGCAACACGGAAATTTTAAAAATACTAGTTTAAAGACTTTTTATGTGTTGAACCCAAACAGAAGTATTAGATATAAATATACAGAATAATCAATTGGTATATAATTACAACAGGCCATGAAAGTGAAAATAATGAATACATAAAAACAGTAAAATAACTACTTAAATGAAATGAAGAAATTCTTAAAATCTTTAAGTGATAAGAACACTGTATAAAATAAATAGTAATGAATTACAATAGTCTCTATGGTCACAATTTGCTGTAAAATGTGGTTTGTGAAGTTGGCCAAGATAAGAACTTTATATAACTAGTAAGTTTTGAATGAATGGAATATCAGTTTTTCAATTTATTGTGGAATTAGCCAGATTTCAGTCAAGTATATTTCAGGAATAGATTCCCTTGCACATGGGTCAATTCTTCTTTTAACAATCTCAAACATAAATTTTATAATCTCGTGGCATAGTACAAATATTCATTGAAAATTAACACTGAATGCGTTTAAATCTATTTTAAGCAGCAACTAAGAAAAAACGGTTTCACAGCAGATTGACTAGTTGCTTATTCATGAAATATCCGATATAAGATGAAGTCATAAAATACTGAACTTCAATTTGTCTTAGTCAAGATGACTTCTTCTTTTGCAACTGTCGGACGATTTAAACTAGTTTGTGTGGAATAATTCACTCTTGATCTTGATCTTGAAATACCTCATCTAGGATGTGCATCATATTATCTTTTGAAGCAAATGTAACTTTTCGAAACATGTACGAGGGGAGAAATATCTAAAAAATACTTCTGCACTAATCACTAGTCACTATTTGAAAATTGGTCATTGACAGGTAGACAACATTCTGTTGTTTTGACCAACACAAGACTCAAAATCAAGTTTCTCTGGTATTTAGAGGAACGCAAACAGAATCTAAAGTGAAAAGAGTGTTAAATTTTGTTTGCGTTCCTGTTAACGTACGAGAAACTTGATTTCAAGCCTTGGGTTGGTCACAACAACAAGATATTGTCTACCTGTCAATGTGTGGATAATCATCTAACTTTGGATTCCATGACTGTAGATGTCACAGCTCTTGGAAAGGATGTTGCGACATTTTTGGTGAATGTCCCAAAGTCGTTTGACAATCTTGAAGACATCTGCGCCATCAAGATTTTCACAAACGTGTTTTCAGAAATGCAGTTTGGTCTGAAATCCTCTGGTAAACACTGAATGTGAACGTACCAAACTCGATGAAAAGATGATTAATGCAATTCCCTAACAGAATAATTACTTCAATTATTAGCAGCTTAAATTAATCGATTAGCTTCAGTGAAAACATGCTTCCTTGACGTTTTATAGATACCTAACATACTACTGAGTAAACTCAATGCAAATACCGCATCATTAGTAACAAACTAACGCTTGTATACCGCTGTTCTTGTCATTAATCTCTGAATAATTTCCTCTACTCGAAATGATTGATTGTATTTGCATTGTTTCAAAACGGATGAATTCCAATTTTTCCACTCTATCACCAAATAAGTAATGAATAAATTGATTGATTCAGCTAAGGTCTACCGATGATGACCCCTCCTATAACAACAATGTGAAGTATTTTAAGCATTCATAGAATTGTTTTGTTTTCCTGCGCTGTATCGACTTGATTTTACAATGCATACCAGAAGTGATACAATTTTAGTCGGTTGAGATATACCAGTGCCCTATTTTATATAAAAACGCATTTTTGCACATTCAAACACCCTGTTTTCCATTTGAACATCATCAATATACATTTTGACCGAAATTACTTTATATAAAAAGCCTTGGTGACGCTTATGCTTCATTAGGGCCAGCATATACTTCTGACTGACCAGAGCTGAGTAACAGGACTCCCGTGTAGATCTCGACAATCGCTCAAATTATATCAAGTCCATCATTCTCCGACATTAAATATAAATATAGGACGGATAAATGTAAATTGTGTGTCTCCGCCTGGGTGGGAGTCCATTACCGTGTGTGGGTTAAGGAGTTATCAATCTAATAAAATTTAAGTAGCTGTCAGGAAGCTACAGGTAATTCATTTCCTATTATCTCTGACACTGTGCATTCCTCCCTTCCACGTAACGATTACACTACCATGTGATGCGAACAACACCATTAACTTACTGAATAATCACAAAATAACAGGATAAGAGATGTATGCTTCCAGATACAGGAAGGAAAGGACTTATATTCATACAAAACAATCAATGGTATCTCCACTAACTAACAGGGCCTCCGGATTCGTAAAGTATAATTGGTATTGTTGGAAAAAAAATTCACACCCAAGTTATATCATAAAAAAGTCAGTGATCCTTTTGATACCCTGGACCACGCCATACTTTGTCTGAAGCTTAGTTACTTTGGTCTCTCAAACGGAGCTGTGGAACTCATATGCAATTACCTATCCAATCGTACCCAGCAGGTCGTATTGGATGGTAATAAATCAGACTCTTTACCAGTTGATTATGGTGTCCCTCAGGGATCCATCTTGGGACCTCTTCTTTTTTCAGTATATATCTCGGACTTTCATGAGACCATAAAATATGCTAAAATTCATCACTACGCTGATGATACTCAGCTCTACATTTCTTTCAATTGCCTCCACCTTGATGTAGCTATAGGAAGTATGAACAGAGACTTGAACAATCTTTACGAGTTTTCGACTGCTCATAACTTACGACTCAATTCAAAAAAGTCACAGGTTATGTTATTCGGTTCAAAAAAAACCTGCAGGATGTTCGCGAGAGCCTAACAATAAAGATAGGGTAAAATGCACTTCCATTAGTGAATGAAAGCAAAAACTTAGGTCTGTGGTTTGATTCTGAGCTGAGATTCACCAAACACGTCAATCATCTTTGTCAAACATCCTTCAACGTTCTTAGACAACTCTTTCCGAACAGACACATGATGTCTAAGCATCTGAAGCTGCTGACTTTATGTGAAACATTAATAACTTCCAAGCTGTCTTACTGCGACGTCATTTATGGCCCAGCTCTGCTGAAAACTGACCAGATTCGACTTCAGAGAATACAAAATTCCTGCATTCGTTTCTCTTACGGCATCCGAAAATTCGAACACTTGAGTGCAGAATTTCAAGACTCTGGTTGGCTGAGGTTGAGCGATCTTCAAAATCTGCATATACTATCCATAGTACATAAAGTTCTGAAGACGACTACACCAAAATATCTCTTTGAAAAATTGAAGACGTTCTCCAGTCTGAATGATCTAAGAACACGCAACAGAAACGTTCTAGTGATTCCCCCTCATTCCTCTGCAATGTTCTCTAGAAGCTTTTCATATAATGCTGCGAAATACTATAACCAGTTACCAAGTGAGTTCAGGCTGTATACATTGAGCAATTTCAAAAAAAGACTGAAACAATTAATAAAAAATACCCCATCTTCTCTCAAACGTTGACGACATATCCAGGTTTGGCATATTATTAATTAGAAGTTTCTGAAAGCAAATGTATACGTAGGTATGTACTAGTTATATTATATAAAATTCTTCATTATATTGGTAGTATACTTTCTGTTTCTATATTCTATATGAAATTATTTACGATTCCTTTATTTGTAATGTTTTTTTTTATTCTCATTTTCTTATTTCTTCAACATGGTCAAGTTGAAAAACAGCTTTAGCTGACACTTCGCCAATTCATCAATCTGTTTCACTCTTAGCATCTAGAATGTTCTGTGTTCTCTTTAATATGTGAAGATACTGACGATGAATAAAGCCGCTTTATTATTATTATTATTATTATATTGACTATGGTGATTGCACTTACCATTGAGATGTTTCAATTATGTCTTTGGTATTTGCTGTCACCATCACCATAACTTTCAAAGTTTCTTAATGTTTCTGCCACCTATTTTCTGCTTCTTTATGTTGTTGGCAATGGCATCTGAGCTTATTTGCAGATATTCCTTCTCCTTATCTTCTTCAAGAATCCCCAACTTTTACTTGAACTGGTCCACTGCCAACTCCCTTCATTGCACCTCTCCATAAACTTCACAGCATCAACTTTTCCTCGAAATCTCCTTTCAAGAATACTATAACAGCGGCATCCTTTAGATTATTCGAAGCTCAAACTGTGTCTTCTGTGTAAAACAGATGCTTTGAAAAACTTCATCAGGTTTTTTTTTACCTTTTATTGCAATTTTTCCTTGATCCTTACATATTCTTCTTCATTTCTCTCCTGATCTGCGACATGAACTATCTGAAATATCCTCAGAAGCTCCACATCTCCACATTTCATGCTTCAAGTTTCAAGTCAAGTGTCATCTTTAAAAATAGTTGAACATGCTTCTTCGAACATTCAGAATCTTCTAGTTTTGTAATCGCATGAATCGAGGTCATGGATCTCCTGAAAACTGATATATCACCCAGATATTCATGTTTTCAGACTTTTAATACCTCAATATATTTTGGAAGGCGGAGGATAAATTGATCTTGGCGAGACATGGTGTTCAAACTACCTGATACTCAATATCTGCTGATATCAGGTATTTACTCTATCATTAATAATAATAATAGATCCCCTTATTCGACACTGAACGGACGAACCCAAACTATGTCACCGAGTTGGAACCTGTTCAGAAAACAGCCCAGGTCAAAGCTACGGAGTGTGAGTGGCTCCTACAGCTGCATGAGGATGAGACAATGCATGAGGTCTTCCTCAAAAACATTGAAGATCTTGGCTTGTCCAGAAACCTTACCTTCGCTTTTCTCAGGTCAAGTGGGGCTGAAGTCGGAAACCAAGGGATTCATAATGGCCTGCCAAGATGGCGTCGTCAACACCCTCGTCTACCATAGTCGCGTGATGGGTATAGAGGTCCCTGACAGTAGATACAGAGCGTTTCCTAGGGCAACTGAGACCGTAATGCATTTGCTGTCAGCCTGTCCAGCTTATGCGATCTCAGCCTATATCCACAGGCATAACGCGGCGCTACGAGTGTTGTACTACCACCTACGACATTCGTACGGTATTGACGAGACACCGGTGTTGCTTTATGTTAGGGGGGATATTGAGTCCGTTGTGGAGAATGAGAAGTGAATGATGTTTAATATTCAATGAAAATTCACCAGAGAAGTGAGATGTGTTGCCTATCTATAAAGCGCAAAATCCGATGTTCTCAATTTATGTATGAGAAAAGGTTACAATAGCTTGAGTTGTCCATGTGTGAACGCTGGTTTTTGAACGTGACGAAGTTTTCAAGTATATCGGTGAGAGAAAAGGGCCCTTTCGAGTTTCCAGCTATCACGGAGCCGACGTGGGATTTACTACGGGTGAGTAGCCTTTTCTCAGAATTTTTCTGCGGTGTTTTCCGCTGTTCGTTATTAACGATCGATTTTTAGCACACATAAAAAATGTATTTAAATACAGTCCATTCTCTGTGAATTATCGAGCAACCCCCCTTTAGGGTTGAACAAATGAGAATATTGATGCTGAGTAATTTCACGTGTTCGGTACTCATCTGATGATCATATCTGAAAGCATGTTCCTGACTGATTTCCAAAGGCGCCCTATGCTCATCGAGCCTTGCCCGCACGGTCCACCTTGTCTGCCCAACATCTCCACATCTGAACTTGAAGATTCCACTTTTATTTAACTTTTTTGTCTTATCTTTTGGATTATACAGTAATTTTTAGGTTTCGAAAGACCTGAAAACTATCATCCAGCCTGGTTCTTTATGATTGCAAGATAATCCGTCCAGGTACTAGCCAGGAAAATAGTGGTTGCATCAGATATTCACATCGTATTCCGCTTCTGAAGAATAGTTGAAGAGAAGGGCACATCTGCAATCAATACAGGGCCTTAATTTTCAAGTACCTGTAGAGTAAAGGAATTATGTTTCGGTTTTGCCACACCTTGGAGAATCCGGTCTAGAATGGTCACACTCAAGGACGTGGCACCGGTCCTGACTAATACACTTTCTATTTGTTTAAATTATCGATAATAAACATATAAGCATTCGAAAGAACGACCTGAAAACATTCACTAAAGATAGCGTTAATTACAGGAAAATATTGTTGCACTAATAAAATTTTGATGTGTTATGAACGATCGATCGTTTCGTTACAGCATAAAGATTATCATCTCATAGTCTAGTGAAATTAGGCAACTTATTGAAGATGTCCCTGCATCGGTCAAATTCAAATTCCATCACATATTTTTAATCGAAGTACTATTTTAATGTAATTTGTATGAAATGTTTCTATATTAATTCTCAACTGTTTTCGAGTTGTTACGATTTTTGTTAAACATTTTGAGTTTGCACCAGTATCTTCACAAAAATCGTAATAAGGAATACAAAATCATTAAAAAATTACGGAATTACAACAAATTTAAATTTAGACTCAGTAGCACTATCAATATCTCATTCAAACTTCGTGAAAATTGCTGAAAACGAAGTGCAAAACAATCGAAAAATCATTTTAGCTTCATTTGGTGTTCCACTGGGATCAACTCTGGGACCGCTTTCATCCATCTTCATAAATGGCATATGTCTGACATTGCAGTCTTACGGTATTTGCTAAAGATTGTGAATTATATAGGACTGTCAACTGCTTTCAGACGACTGTACACTACTTTAAGAGATCATCGAAATATTCTGTGGCTGGTGTAATGCAAACTTGACATAAAAAAGGATGAATAAATGTATTTTACGCGAAAGAAATATATAATGAATATGCCTCCATTATCCCTACTAATTTACTAGATATACGTTCAGTTCAGGGACTCTTGAGGGCTCTGAAACTCTTTTCCAGAAAAAAATCGCTCTGTCTTTGAGGAAGTCCTCCAGAAGTGTTTCATGCGTAAATCTGAACATCGCATGTTTCTTCTAGAACGCACCGTACATATTGATGAAATGATATCATCTTGTAACATAGAAAATCTCCGTGCATGTGCTCCTACCTTGATCGAATCAAACTTTTTTCTTACCAGTCCACAATCTGATTTTCACCAGATAAAAAGTAAACAACTTCAGCTCGTTATTGACCATAAATCAAGTTAACTGCTCGTGATAATTCATTGAAGAACTATAACACTCGACAAAAGTAGGACGTTGGCGTTAGTGTTGTTTTAAGATGAACTCTCAGAAATAAATGTGTGTGCACTAAGATAACGTTATACGAAATGATTGCATTTCATAATTTTTGGTAAAAGAAAGATGCATGTGCAAGTGTCGTACGCTAACATGCACCTTTCTTCATCGAAGGAAGTCAGTAAATCAATGACAGCGTGCGTTGATAACGAATAAACGTGTATACACCAGAAAAAGCGTTAAAATCAGTTACTTCCTCATTAGATGTCATTTGATGTTTTACTTTCGGGTATATTTGTAAATAAACGAAATTTGGCGATTTGGTTTCGATTTTTTTCTGAAGTTGATTGAAGAGTTTTGAAAACACCAAAGGCACTTTCTCTATACCACTTTTTCACCTCTACAAAAGTACACCCTGTAGCATTTTATATTGCGTCTGCAACGACGTACGGGAAAATATGTTTTCCTATATTTCTTTTCGAAAAAATGCGTATTAATAGTTTATCAACATAATCTGATATCAAACTAACAGAAACTAAAATAATAAGAACCAGACAAGAATCATTGTTAAACATTGTAAATAGTGAGTGATTTAGCAAATATGCAAACAGATTACTGTCAGTTTGTAGACACAAGTACGCCTGCTCGCTGTGGAATCTGAAACTTTACTCAACATTTCAGAAGTATTTCTCTTAAATGCTAATCGTACTAAGCGAAGTAAGTGTTACCACAGAAAAAGTCCAAAGCTGTTAGGTCTAGTGACCTTGCTGGCCAGGGTGTATCCCTATGAGTACCAATCTTTTTTCTTGTAAACAGGTATTGGCGAACAGCTATATCATTATGAGCTGGAACAAGCATCTTGTTAAAACAATCTTGCACAGAGTCCAATAGAAAAATATCCAATGCATCTTCCAGATCTTGTCGTAAAAGACATAGGTTTTTCTTAGGCATTTCACAGAGTCGTTACCAAACATGGAATGGAAAAGTTACAACAATTTCTGGAAAAAATTAACTGGAATACGTTTCCAGCAGTAATGATGTCAATTGCTTCTCAGCTAGTGGGAATCTACAATAAGCCTGTCCAAAATTAATTACCTGAAGGCAATATGGAACACTTTATGCAGTATTGAGTTGATTTCAGATGGCCCTAGCGATCCTATATGTTTTGCGGCATAAAATAAATAAGATATCCATATCACATGATAATTACATAATTTATGAAAGCTGAAGCTTGCTGGAAATCTACAAATTTCGAAAGTAATAATGAAAGGGAATTTTTTTTTGTAGTATAATACCACAAGTTTTTAATGTTTCCTCTATTTTTGTTATGAAAAACGTTATAAGATCGCTTCTTCACATACCTGATACCGACAAACTAAATTGTGATCCTTTTTTTTAGCTAACGCATCATAATATCTCATAGTCTCCCTTCCCACATTTTTAACATTCTTGCAGCTTCTATATGGTTTGATAGCCAAATATTAATTATTGTCCTTTTCAATATTTTAACGTCTACTAGCCTCGTATACACTTTGTGAGTTAAAATGTCTATTATCAAAGCAAAAATACAGACTATATTAACGTATGTGAAAATTTCTTGTGAAGGTTCTCTTTTGAAAAAAATGAGCCCCTAGACTCACAGTACGGCCAAATGACTTTCAGCTGACAGGCTAGGAATTATATAAATAATTATACAAATTGATGACATCTGGGTGTGTTCCAGATTCTAAAACTGTTTGACGAATCCACACAAACAATAGCTCAATTGTTACAACTGCATAAAATGCATATCAACTCATTAGTTCCTGTACATTGAACTACAATAACTGTCGATTTAACCGATTGCTTGAAATCCCATAACATTTGCTAAGGTAGTTCGATTATGCCGAAACTGAAAATTAGCTTTAACTATGTTTAGCTACATCCCATCATGAAATTCCTCAGTGAAAAGTTCATCAATGTCACACAGTAACCATTCGTTGATAGAGAATAAAAAAATCTCCAGAAAATGGATCAGTAGTTCAAAGACCCAAAAATACAACTCGCCTCCGAATCCCATCCATCAGTAAATGAACATCTCGGCCCGAAATCTAAGACTATACCTATGCATTAATATATTCAAATCAGAACTGGTCCTTTAAATTACTCTATCAGTAATGGTCATAAACAGTACCTAATTAGGATTTTGAACAATTGATGTCGGCGATAGTAATGTTATTGATGTGTTCTGAAAAAGATGATTCCGTTTGGAATGGCAGTGAATGAGAGTCTGAGTGCACGGTGATTTACTCCGAATAATGATAACATATACAAAAACGAGCTCGCATATTTTTATCAAGCAACGTGAACCTCGAAGGTTGGTATAAAACACTCCATGTTTTAGATCTCTCGATATTTAGAAGAGGACCTTTCTTATAATGAAAGCAATTGAATCAACCAAGAAGAACTTCTCACACTGTTGTTTTTCAAGTCTTCGCAGCCAATTGCAATATTATCTTAATAAATCGCTGAAAAAATAGTTGCCTTAACTAGTCTCCCTATAATTTGTTGCTTACATCCACCTCATTTAAATCACTTGCACGTGTTTTGAATGAGAAGGCTATAATTTCAATTGATAATTACATTCATTCATCAGTTTCATGCCACTCGATAATTTCAAGCAAAGCTGCAGGAGCAATTTGTCTACCATTTATACATGATAATCTTTCGAAATTGCCTAGCATTATTCAAAGTGGCTGTGCTATCTTCTCCTAGCGAAAAACATAGTAAAAACAAAGATATGCTTGCCATTGCCATTGTCGATTTTTTGAATATCCTGAGATCACACAAAACCTCTTTACCAGACATGCGTGTAGCAGATTGACAGCTTTGGTAGGGCCCTCGATGTGTCTTTCCCATCTAGTATGGTGCTAGTATATGCCCCATCAAAGAAGTATATTGAAATCATTTCGTCTGATGGTATCTAGTGACATGGTGATGTTTTTGTGGTTAGAAATACTTGTCCGATGTACACATTTGTCAGTGTCTTCCTCTTTACCTCTTTCGCTGCCACGAATAGCTGTCGGATGTTGAACACAAACTAATTTTCGCTAACTTGACCTCAGGCTATATCTTTCAATAAATTTGAAAAAATTAATGAGTATCCATCCAGGCATGCATAATCAAAACTAGTGAATCGATCAAGTCATTGTCAATTTGGCGCAAACCACGAGAACCTCTAGTAATACAACATGCCTCACATCCTTGCTCACGAATTATCGACAATTAAACCCAGTAAACAACATTCGATCGCACTAATAAATCGTTTGTTCCCACTTAGATATGTATCGTCGTTGAATGTTTGTTGAATTTGTTTTGAATACTAATATAACGAGACCAGTTCGACCAACACCGACTAATCTGGATTTTTGAAGCGGCCCTTTAATGTTTATTCATAATTAACTATTTTCCATGAGATATAGATATATTCTCACTCATTTACATCCATTAAAAACTGATCATAAGTCAGCATCGTTTGAGCTAGTATAAAGACCGAATATGGAATGAATAGAAAGCTAAAAGCGTACTTTTTTCGGGCAGTATCTAGAAATGTCAATCTGTTAGAATATTCCATTCTCAGGAAGTAGAACACAATGTGGGATATATGTATTATAGGAGCGCAGATATTACATGGTAAGCAAAGTTCTTCAGACCCATTAGTTCAGTAGTAGCAGTAATTGTAGAGAGGCCCCAGCCAGGCAAGAGGACCCTCATATACCTTTTTCGACATCCCCTGTTCTCTACATGCCTACAATTTTACTCCCAATTCTTTATTTCGTACCTAGTAACTCCGTGCTCTCCAAGTCAAATAATACCTCTCGTTCGATTTTTTTATCTTCAAAGACTTATCTTAACCACATGCCTCGCACTTGCCGAGAAAGTGAGATGAAGACGTCTTGTCGTCGTCTTGTCGTCTTGTCGTCTTGTCGTCTTGTCGTCTTGTCGTCTTGTCGTCTTGTGGTCTTGTGGTCTTGTGGTCTTGTCGTCTTGTCTTCTTGACGTCTGTCGTCGTCATCTGGTCGTCGTCTTGTCGTCGTCTTGTCCTTTTGCCGTCTTGTCGTTTTGTCGTCTTGTCGTCTTGTCGTCTTGTCGTCTTGTCGTCTTGTCGTCTTGTCGTCTTGTCGTCTTGTCGACTTGTCGTCTTGTCTTCTTGTTGTCGTCTTGTTGTCGTCTTGTCGTCGTCTGGTCGTCGTCTTGTCGTCGTCTTGTCCTCTTGTCGTCTTTTCGTTTTTTTTCGCTTTTTTTTTTCCTTTTTTCTTTTTTTTTCGTCTTTTTTCCAAATTTTTTCTTATTTGTTTCGTATTTTATTCGTCTTTTTTTATAATTTCGTCTTCTTTCGCATTTTTTTCGTCTTTATTCGTATTATTTTCGACTTTTTTCGTATTTTTTTGTCTTTTTTTCGTTTTTTTTTCATCTTTTCGTTTTCGTCATCGTCTTCGTTGATGGTATAAATCATTCTGTCTCTAGAGCGGCATCAGCTGTTCAGAGCATCTCACTATTTGATCGGGTACCGCAAGACCCCCTTCTTTGACTATATTTGTCCAATCAAATAGAGGCTCGTTTTTTCCAGAAGCTTGATAAAATCAGACTATTGAATAAGACCAATGACATTTCGTTTAGAAAAACGGAAATTCTAAGAGTTACAATTCCACTGAAATTCACACTAAGAATTACTTCGACAATTAAATGTAGTTTTAGCAGTTAACAGACAGGGTTATAAATTTCTTTAAAATATGCATTTGCCTATGTCATTAGATGACTATCTCCACTGATTCATTCCTACAACTTCTTGTTAATTCAGGAAAAAAATCCTGACACGTTTGAAAAATGTGTCTAGCCAAGTGCCTCGGGAAAAATCTGCCACTAATCAATACTCGTATATCAAAATTGAAATAGTAACCAACGTTTTGGTTGTACGGAATGATATTATTCTTCAACAAAATAACTATGAATACTGCGTTCTTTCATATCAAACCCGATAAAATATTGAATCACTGTTATTAATTTGCTGTTATAAATCCCAAGTTGTCCTATTTGAAAACCAAGAATGCCAGTTTCTCAACATTTGTAAAGAATGATTCACTATGTTCTTATGCAGGTATTCTGTTTGCTAAAACTAGACGTTAAAAACTAACATTTTTCGTGTTTATTGTGTTATTCTATGTATAACTGGGACATTCGCCGTGCTGCCAAATTGGTTAATAAATAAATAGAAAAACAAACAGCACCTACTCGTATATCATTCCTCCGAGAAATGTATCACACAATATAAATTCTCGAATAATTCCATTCGCTGGAGTTTCACAGGTGACACGTGTAGTAAAGTATATTTTTTCAGGAATGTCATAATAAACTGAATTTCATTGAAACTTCAAAAGGTCAATAACACCCGAACATTTCTGATGCATCTCGTGACATGTGCATGTTGTTTTTACCGCGAGGCAATTTTATCTGGAGAAAACGGATCTCGCACAACGACTACCGAATGATACAAAAAGTCGGAAATACAAGTTTCAATGAATTCCTAGAAACCACATGCGCGATTTTTTTTATTTTCACGTTAGAGTTGACTGAAAAATCCCATACATTCACGCCAAATTTCGATTTGGCGTTGAGAAAAACCGGCCTAAAATGTAGAGAACTGCCACCAATGTTTGAACTACCCATGCGAGTTTTCCAATTAGACCAGGAGCTGGTGACAGGTGAGGTCCTCCCATTTTACACTGCATGCCTTTTTAAGGCTTGATAAGCAACCCTAAATTATGAAAAATAGACGGGTTCCTGGCCGCCGCACGTGTGCACTTCATAAGGAGAAGCGCCTTTCTTTTTGTGGAGAATTTTCGTATTTTTCCGCGATATTATACTGCCTGCCGTTGTAATATACGGAAGTTCAAACAAATTGAAACGCTACTAATTGATGGCATGCAATTCGCAGTGGCCGAAAGTGCTCAAAGGGTTACGAAAAACTGAAAAAAATTTAAGGGAGCTTCCGTGTTTTCAAATTGCATGCCGATGTGAATAATTGAAGTTTTAGTAACGAGAACACTCTGGAAAAATTGGCATGCGCCCCTCGTCTGACCAACGGTGGAAAATTGCGGGAAAACTCTGTAAAAATTTAATACAAGTTTTACGTGATTCCAAACTGCATGCCATTAGAAAGATACGTTATTTGTATAATTAATTGATAGTAGGTAACTTGGCATGCACACCAGGATTTCGCAAAATAGAAGCATGACGAAAGATGCAAAAAACACTGTGAAAATGTATGTGACTATGTTTTGCGAAATCCTGGTGTGCATGCAGAATAACTTACTATTAATAAATTATACAAATGACGTATCTTTCTAAAACCTGTATTAAATTTTTATAGAGTTTTCCCGCAATTTTTCACCGTTGGTCCGACGGAGGCGCATGCCAATTTTTCCAGAGTGTTTTTATTACTGATACTTCAATTCTTTACATCGGCATGCAATTTGAAAACACGGAAGTTTCCTTTAATTTTTTCCAGTTTTTCGTTAACCTTTGAGCCCTTTCGGCCGCTGCGAATTGCATGCCATTAATTAGTAGCGTTTCGGTTTGTTAGAACTTCCGTATATCACAACAGCAGGCAGTATAATATCGCGAAAAAACACAAAGATTCCCCACAAAAAGAAAAGCGCGTTTCCTTATGAAGTGCACACGTGGGGCGGCCAGGAACCCGTCTATTTTTCATATTTTAGGGTTAATTATCAAGCATTAAAAAGGCATGCAGTGTGGAGAACGTCACCTGTCACCAGCTCCTGGTCTAAATGCAGTATTCAGCAATTGGGTCTTACGGATTTGATGGAATCATCGGACACAATTCTAGAAACAACAAAACCAAACTGCCTCTGGGCTTTGTTAGGAGCACAAGTAACTTTGAACAAAACAAATTCAACCTACTGTGATGATCTGCGCATGTTTTGCTCAGCATTTTCCATGGGAAAAAGTGTAATTCTGTTATGAATGGAACGAGAACATAAAATATACGAGCGACCGCAACTTTGAGAAAATCAGTCTGGCAGAAAAAAACAATTCCCTTAAAAAAATGGTGAAAGTACAACAATACATAAATTCACATGAATCAAATAATATATGATTATCAACTAGCCACTGAAACGTAGGTATGATCATACTTGTGTAATGAAACACGGTTACAGGCAGTTCGTGCATTCCTGCAAAGTTATTATTTTGTTATTTTGTTGTTTACGGTGTCATTACTACATAAATATGCTCCTTAATAGTCGATAAACTCTATACGGGTGATTTCAAATTTGAATGCCATCATAAATCACACAAAATGTCGAAATTATGGTTAATGAAGATTAGAGCTGAATTTATGAAGATAAGTGGGTACATCCCATTACAGATGTACCCAATATCTTTCATCAATGAAATACGATCAACTTTGATTCCGGCTGGCTTTAATGAAATTAGCTGGAGAATAAATAATACTGTCAGTTATGAAATATTTCAAGTGCAGAACCTCGTTAGCAAGGTGCAAAGTGGATCGCGTCTCACGCCCTCTAAATTATTCTGCGTTGCGTAATTGAGGTTATAATTCAGGTAAGAAGTACAGGAGCATTTCACACGAATTATTCGATTCAGATTGGTTTGAGTGTATGACTATTTATTACGCTCAAGCGAGTCCAGTACTCACGATATCAACAGACAGTACTTCTCTTTTACCTCGTATTCTCAGTTTGACTGTACATAGTCTCACAGTTTGCTACTGTGCAAAGCTACAGTTCCGAATTCGCTCCAGTGTTCAACTAGACTGTGCATTTCAGGTTTAGAATTAGTATTTAGCTCTACACCAAAGCTTTAGTGTCATGTATTATGTTCCTTTAGTGTCAAACCTAAATATGAGTAACTACAGTCTTGAAATAAACTGAGTGTAGGCTATGTGGGGCTTCAGCTCTGTTCCAGACTGTGTGTACCTTGTACTGAACGATGGAAACGTTGGTAGTACTGGTGTTTAAGGGCCGGTTTTTCAATGTACTTTAATTTCGAGCTAAATTTAACTCATGGTTAGAATGTGAGTAGATTCCTTCATTTATCAAATGTCATATTCATTCTAACCACGAGTCAAATTAAACCAGGAGTCAAAGTACGCTAACACGACATTGATAAACTGGCCCTAAGTAGAACGTAGGTGGCTTCAGATGTTTCACCTGGGTGTAATATCAGAGTTGATAAGGACTATGTATAACTGCGGTCGGATTTTAAATATTTTGAAATGATCTCAAGAATAGGATTTGAGTTGGCGCAATCTGTGGTGGTTCAGAATACATTTAATTTGTCCAAATAACAACTATTTATCATCAAAGAACATAGAATTCGAGTTGGCACGGTCTGTAGTGGATCAGAATACTTTAATTTTTGTCCAAATAACAACTTTTTATCATCAAAGGTCATTGTCGGGTCGTAAGAGAAGTGCGGTCGGATTTTAAATATTCTGAAGCGATATCAAAATTAGGATTCGAATTTGTGCGATCTGTAGTGGGTCAGAATACATTAATTTTTGTCCAAATAACAACTTTCCATCATCGGAGGTCATTGTTGGGTCGTCAGAAGAGTGCGGTCGGATTTCAAATATTTTGAAGTGATCTCAAAAATAGGATTCGAGTTGGCGCGGTCTGTGGTGGTTCAGAATACATTTATTTTTGTCCAAATAACAACTTTTCATCATCAAAGGTCATTGTCGGGTCGTAAGAGAAGTGCGGTCGGATTTTAAATATTCTGAAGCGATCTCAAAATTAGGATTCGAATTTGTGCGATCTGTAGTGGGTCAGAATACATTAATTTTTGTCCAAATAACAACTTTCTATCATCGAAGGTCATTGTTGGGTCGTCAGAAGAGTGCGGTCGGATTTTAAATATTTTGAAGTGATCTCAAAAATAGGATTCGAGTTGGCGCGGTCTGTGGTGGGTCAGTATACATTAATTTTTGCCAAATAACAACTTTTCATCCTCAAAGGTCATTGTCGGGTCGTCAGAAGAGTGCGGTCAGATTTTAAATATTTTGAAGTGATCTCAAAAATAGGATTCGAGTTGGCGCGGTCTGTTGTGGGTCAGTATACATTCATTTTTGTCCAAATAACATCTTTTCATTATCAAAGGTAATTGTCGGGTCGTAAGAGAAGTGCGGTCGGATTTTATATATTTTGAAGTGATCTCAAAAATAAGATTCGAGTTGGTGCGGTCTGTGGTGGGTCAGTATACATTAATTTTTGTCCAAATAACAACTTTTCATCATCGGAAGTTATTGTTGGGTCGTCAGAGGAGTGCGGTCGAATTTGATATATTTTGAAGTGATCTCAAAAATAGGATTCGAGTTGGCGCGGTCTGTGATGGATCAGAATACATTTAATTTGTCCAAATAACAACTATTTATCATCAAAGAACATAGAATTCGAGTTGGCACGGTCTGTAGTGGATCAGAATACATTAATTTTTGTCCAAATAACAACTTTTCATCATCAAAGGTCATTGTCGGGTCGTCAGAAGAGTGCGGTCGGATTTTAAATATTTTGAAGTGATCTCAAAAATAGGATTCGAATTTGTGCGATCTGTAGTGGGTCAGAATACATTAATTTTTGTCCAAATAACAACTTTCCATCATCGGAGGTCATTGTTGGGTCGTCAGAAGAGTGTGGTCGGATTTTAAATATTTTGAAGTGATCTCAAAAATAGGATTCGAGTTGGCGCGGTCTGTGGTGGGTCAGTATACATTTATTTTTATCCAATTAACAACTTTTCATCATTGGAGTTTATTGTTGGGTCGTCAGAAGAGTGCGGTCGAATTTTATATATTTTGAAGTGATCTCAAAAATAGGATTCGAGTTGGCGCGGTCTGTGGTGGGTCAGAATACAGTAATTTTTGTCCAATTAACAACTTTTCATCATTGGAGTTTATTGTTGGGTCGTCAGAAGAGTGCGGTCGAATTTTATATATTTTGAAGTGATCTCAAAAATAGGATTCGAGTTGGCGCGGTCTGTAGTGGGTCAGTATACAGTAATTTTTGTCCAATTAACAACTTTCCATCATTGGAGTTTATTGTTGGGTCGTCAGAAGAGTGCGGTCGAATTTTATATATTTTGAAGTGATCTCAAAAATAGGATTCGAGTTGGCGCGGTCTGTGGTGGGTCAGAATACATTTATTTTTATCCAAATAACAACTTTTCACCATTAAAAGTCATTGTCGGGTCGTAAGAGAAGTGCGGTCGGATTTTTAATATTTTGAAGAGATCTCAAAAATAGGATTCGAGTTGGCGTGGTCTGTGGTGAGTCAGTATACATTCATTTTTGTCAATATAACAACTTTCCATCTTCGGAGGATAATATTGGGCCGTCAGAGGAGTGCGGTCGGATTTTAAATATTTTGAAGTGAGTACAAAAATAGGAATTGAGTTGGCGCGATCTGTATTGGGTCATAATACATTCATTCGCGTCGAAATATCAACTTTTCATCATCAAAGGTCATTGTCGGGTCGCAAGAGGAATGCGGTCGGATTTTATATATTTTGAAGTGATCTCAAATATAGGATTCGAGTTGGCGCGATCTGTATTGGGTAAGAATACATTCAATACCGTCCACATAACGACTTTCCAACATCAAAGGTGATTGTCGAGTCGTCAGAGGACTGCGGTCGGATTATAAAAATTTTGAAGTGACCCCAAATATAGGATTCGAGTTGACGCGGTCTATGGTGGGTCAGAATACATTCATTTTGGTCCAAATAACAACTTTTCATCATCAAATGTCATTGTCGGGTCATCAGAGGATTGTAGTCGAATTTTAAATATTTTGAAGTGATCTCAAAAATAGGAATCGAGTTAGCACGATCTGTATTGGGTCAGAATACATTCATTCGCGTCCAAATAACAATTTTTCATCATCAAAGGTCATTGCCGAGTCGTCAGAGGGGTACGGTCGGATTTTGAAGTGATCTCAAAAATAGGATTCCAGTTGGCGCGGTCTGTGGTGGATCAGAATACATTAATTTTTGTCCAAATAATAAGTTTCCATCATCAAAGGTCATTGTCGGGTCGTCAGAGGATTGCGATCGGATTTTGAAGTGATCTCAATAATAGGATTCCAGTTGGCGCGGTCTGTGGTGGGTCAGAATACATTAATTTTTGTCCAAATAATAAGTTTCCATCATCAAAGGTCATTGTCGGGTCGTCAGAGGATTGCGATCGGATTTTAAATATTTTGAAGTGATCTCAAAAATAGTAATCGAATTGGCGCGGTCTGTGGTAGGTCAGAATACATTCATTTTTGTCCAAATAACAACTTTTCATCATCGAAGGTCATTGTCGGGTGGTCAGAGGATTGCGGTCGTATTTTGAAGTGATCTCAATAATAGGATTCTAGTTGGCGCGGTCTGTGATTGGTCAGATTACCTTCATTTTTGACCAAATAACCATTTTCCATTTCGCAGCGAGGCAGGCACACAGTATGTGCTCTGCTGTTTCATCATCTTCAAGACAGAGACGACATGTCGGGTTCTTTTACAGTCTTAGTCTTGTCATGTGGTAATTCAAACGACAGTGGACTGTGAGTAGGCCTGTGAGACATCGCAGGTTATTCCTGTTGGAGTCTAACAGTGTTTTGATCAAATTCTTCGAGGAATGTATGAATGCCTTAGAATGAACCAATCCTGGTAGGTTTTGCCAGAAGTTTGATACTTTCCTTGATGTCCAGGTGTTCAATGGCAGGTTTTGGTCCAATGAACGTACTTTTGGCACCTTCTTGCAAGAAGGTCCACCGTTTCATTGCCCTCCATACCAGAGTGGCCAGGAATCCAGACCAGAGACAGACTTAAGTCTTCCTATTGGGGAGAGTCTTCACTATTCTTGACTATTCGAAAAAAATTTGATTGATCTTTGTGTGAGGTTGGTTCCTTTCAATCACTCTTCACATATATCGATGGCGTAAATTTCCGCCTGGAATACTGTCGCATATAATCCTAGACAGGTTGATATTCGTAAGGTATACGACTGTATATACCCGCACCAGAACCTGATGGGATTTTTTAACCATCTGTGAACCACCAGTAATCTGCTCTCAGCAGTTCCTCTCCTTGGAGGACTCGGTCGGCTCTTGTCGAAATTAGAACGATATAAGGCAGCTCAAGTAATACTGTTGAAGGCATTATATCAAATTCCCAGAATGCTGTGACTTTCAATATCAATCAGCAGTCTGCTACGCTCTGTATAAGTCTGTTGCATGAAATTGGCAATATACATGATTCTGTAGGTTGCGACTTACTTCTGTATTGAACCGCTCTGTTTAGTTTCAGTTCTAGATCAGCCTACATCTAGCTCAAGGTTTGAACCAAAATATGTGCGTATGCATACTGTGCACACCAGAATCTGCTACAATTATTGAAAACTGACACTTTAAAAAATGTTAGTTGTGGAATATGATACGAACCTTTGGTTCGTATCATATTCCACAACTAACATTTTCAAACAAAACGTTCGTTCGAATAATTTTTGTGGTTGAGAATTCTGTAAATTTGTCATAAGTTGTCTAAAAATAATTTTTAGTTCGATGATATATGTCACGAGCAACTGTTTCTGACTGAAAATATCACAAAGGTCTTGTTTCAGGACTTCGCCGCGTGAATACTTAGAATACTAACTTTTTATACAAAATGTAACAATCAAGGAAAAAATATATATAATAAAAAATGAACGCGATGTTGATACTATTTCATACAACTTACTATTCGCATTGTATGTCACTTCCTTCTACACCTCAATCTCCCAACGGGAAAGCCAATTCATCCACGTATCATATAAGTAACTTTTATCTATTCATATTAACTCGCAATAAACATTATATTGCTTATACAAATATCCTACTTAGACACGCATCAACGCTTTCAAATGAATACACTTCTTGCTATGCTTGAAGACATGAAGGATGCTTATAATTCCATAAGCGAAAACGATTTCAGAGTAGAAAAATACGCAAGAACAAACAATCAAGTTTCAGATCTGTAACAACGACACACTCGTTTATGAAAATTATTATCCTATTAGGTAAAAGAAAATGAAAAAAAATGTGTTCAATGTTCATGCATTTAACTATTTCATCTTGCAAAATCACGATATATGTATGTACAGCCAAAACATAACTTTCAGCCGCTTGAATATCATTTAGCACTGAGTAATAATTCGTTAAATAACGTCATCCAGACAAAAATTAAAACCAAGAAGACCTTCTAGATCTCCAGATTTGACCACCCCTTAATATATTTTCTTATGAGGTCATCTGATATCCGCAGTTCATAAAACTTCAGCTTCAATTGAAAAACTTAAGGTCACATCAGTCGAGAATGCCAAAATTTCTTTCACGAAATTTTGGCGAAGGTCAGACACGAACTGAAAATACATGCACTATCGTTGTTTGAGGGATAAAGGAGATCATTCTGAGCATTTACTTTGAATCAGAAAAATCGATTTTGGAATACTCTAGGGAAAAATTATCATCAGATATGCCTACTATACCAGGAAACATGTTTGAATAATTTTTTGTTTTTCAAAAGCATTTTTCAATGGAAAGTGTACAAGAAGAATACCAAAATGGCTTGGACGCTGGACCAACAGGTGTGTTACTCTGACTTAATCAACGGAGAGATTGTATTAGATGGAACGGCTGAACTTATCAATACTTCAATCCAACATGATTCCAACTCTAGAGGAAATATCTGATATATTGGACGATGTTACATTACATGCCCTATCATCGACTTTCTTCTAATTTTTATCTGTTCATTAACAAAGATATACACCTATAACAATTCGCAATCTCGTATTCAAATTATTTTGTCAAATACATCACCTCCCCACATACTTATGTTCTATTCATTGATACACCACGGTGTCGAGTATTACACAGATTTATAGAAATCGTATATGAGCAAATATTTAACCGGTGAGAGTTTTATCAAATATTTGTATATTTTCAGACACTGGTTGGTGTGTGGCAATCTCTCAATGCAAACCACCGTAATAGAATAAATAATAAAGCGGCCATTCATCGACAGATTTAAAGTTAGTCCGGATTTGAGGAGGTCTGAAAAAATTTCAAGAATTCCTATCAGGTGTTCAGGAATTACTAAGAGAACAGCAACTATAGTCATTATGGGGTCATGGACATACTGTAATCAGATCATTCATATGATGAATTATTTTTTATGCAAATATATCATCAAATATTCCCATGAATACTCTGATACAGTGTGGGATGAATAACAAAACATAAAGATGTAGCTACAAAACAAAGTTTCGTCACAAGATTATTTCTATCCTTTTAAAGTACGATCCCTACAAAAAGGAAGTTTCAAGTTCTCGTTCTCCTGGAACAAGGCTTCAAACCAATTCTCTTGGTATACTGTCAAAACACAGGTGAAATGAAACGGCTCTGGGATTGTATGACAGTAAGACATTTCAGATCTACTGAGTTAGCTGTAAAGTAACAGGTCACTTATACTCTGCTGGTATATTTCGGGTTTTGACACAGTTAATCAATTTTCTCGAGACGACTTGTCTGATCATTTTTCTATCAAAGACTTCTGTCATGAACATCCAGCATTTTGTTGTCAGTGGCAAAACGTATCAGGTCAATAGCATTCATGGTATTTCGAGAACACAAAGCATTTGTTATATTGTCAATGCCTACTCATTCAGTTAACCACAAACCCTTTTCTCGGTTGTCAGTTAACTATTACCGGTTTTCCACAATATCGGCGAATGATGAACTTTTGGCTGGATTCCAAGACAACATCGTTGTAATTAATATAGCATAGTGAAGAAGGTCGTCCGCCTTGAAATTTCCGAATGAACGTGACAAATTGAGTTATTCGAAGAAAATCGTTACGTTGACTATTTGACTATTCCAAAAATTTTCACCGATTTATTATACAATCAAAATGCCACTCAAATCGAATGGAACGATATTTTGTTTCTCTTTGACATGGATGATAAATTCTGCCATGCTGCATTTTTCAAATGATAGTGGTCGCCATAGACATGGCTTTTTGGCAACTGTGAGTGTATGATCGCCATGACGTGTCTATGTTGTGGTATCACCAAATGGCCCAGTTCTGTTACAGATACGTCCAGTAACGGACATCTTGTGTACGTCAAGCTCTGGGAGAATTTTAATATTAATTATTAACGAAAGTATTTCATTATTTTGCCGTATGGCCTGAAACATTTTCCCAGGAAAATTGATGATGTTCCGAACCCATTCCTTCGTATGCTGCCTACTATTCCCAAACAAAATTCTACAGGCCAGTTCCTGTCCGATGAGACTTGCTGCTGCCGCTCTTGCTAGAACATCCAGTCTCTCATTCTCCTGTGACCTAATACCCAGATCAGTTTCACCCTGTTCTGTGTGATCTGTTCCTGTTTCATGGTTGACCTTGAGGTTCTCCCCTATGCACCATGTATGTACAGAGTGGGCCAAATTGGTTAATTTTTGAAGAGAAAGTCCTGTTTTCAAACTGGATAGATGAAAACTGATGGATGTGTCTGAGGGTCAAATTTTATGACAAACTTAACGGTAAAAACCGCATACCGATATCTGTCATCATTTCAGAGTTACAGTTTCTTCAAAAAAGGTGTTCAAAATATCTACCAGCTTCTCCTACAAACAGGCGACACCATTTCTGAACGTTTTTTGCTGAACTAATTACTTCAATAGGAGTGAGAGAAGCAAAACATTGCATCACTGCCGCTCCCAATCGTATCTAGAATTGGTCGGCAATTCAAAAATTAGATCTTTCAACCTTCCCCAGAGGTAAAAGTCTATAGGCGTTAGGTCCGGTGACCTGGCCGGACAACGGTTTGGTCCATGATTGGCTATCCAATTATTACTAAAATTTGCAGCCAAAAAGTTGGTGACAATTGCAGTGTTATGAGGCGGAGCCCCGTCTTGTTGAAAATGTACTTTTCTGAGCTCCATTAATGGCAATTCATCAAAAAGGGGTTCGATATTTAGCCTTGAAGTTTCTACATACCTCTGAGATGTCAAAGTGCCATTATAAATGAACGGGCCAATGATTCTACCCCTGAAAACACCTGCCCACACACTAAATCCACATCTTCCTTGACCTGTCTGCTTCAAAATAGAATGAGGATTTTGTTGTGCCCACGCCCTTGGTTACAATTTTCCAGGAACCACTGGCAAAAATCTATGCGGCGTTCAAAATCTCCTGGTCTGAGTTTATGAACTCTTCTGGTTCTGTAAGGCTTGTATTTATGCTTTCTCAAAATCCGCCTAACGTTAGTTCTTGGTAGGCCTGTTGATATTTTCAAATTCCGCGTTGGCGTTTTGGGATTATTTTCAACAGCTCCTAAAACGACTATTTCTTCCAACTCCTCATCCCTATTTGATTCATATCATTTTGGCCTTTTTTTAAATTGACCACCTAAAAGGTTAACTCTCATACTTCATGGCAAATATGTTTGAAAATTTAACAGAAACCACGAATTAAAGAGCGTCTTTACTGCTTAAATCAAAATTTGACAGCCACCAGTAAACATTTGCATTCTACTTGTTCAAAGTGTGCGTTTGAAAGTCCACATGAAAAAACCTAAAAGCTCTGTATTTCACAAATGACTTTAGCAAAACATCAAGTGTGCTACATTTTTGAAAAGGTAATTAAGCTGTATTGAAATATGCAGGAATATACAGAGTGTACATTTAAAAAACATATCTTTCCATCAATAACTATGGATATCTTTTTTGCAAAAAATTAGTTATTTGCATCATTGAATTCTACGTAAAAAAGTGCTCTGAAAATGTTTTAATGGAAACAAAAAATTTTTGAGAGGAAAAAAGTTACAGCAATTTTTCGAAAATGCACATTTTCAAAAAACATGCTGTAACTCAGGTACGAAGATAGAGATCGATATGCAGTTTTCACAAGTAAGTTTGTCATAAAATTTTACGAAGAGGGAAACAAAATAACTTTGTGGAAGAAATCGGATAGCCTGTATGAGTAAATAATACCAGAACCCAAAAACTCTGACAGTATCTTTCAAAAATTGTTTTAAATACATTTTTATGATAAGCTGTATTTTCGACTTCATTACTTTATTCCGAATGTGTACTCGTTCCTCGTTCCTAGATGTTATAACTCGAGAACAATTTGTGTTATGAAAGCGAATTTCTATCAGAAACCTCAATGATCTTCTACGTTTGTGTTGACAGTATTGCCGATTCTCAGAATTTGTCTGAAATATTCAAAAATAATGGCATGTTATCAAAATTAATAATGTTATAGCTTTGTTGCCAATGAATATTTTCAAATTTCAGGATTCACCTAAATGAAGAATGCTGAATCCAGTGGCTGAGTCGAAATTTCACGAAAAAATTCGCTAATGAAATTTAGCAATTAGAACATAAAAAAAATCGTATTATACCCTGAAAATTAGAATAATATTTTGCGAATTTTTTGTTCAAACGTAGAGTTTTTGTCACTCTGTCTGCTAAAAAAAAATTGAGTCGGTTGGAAATTGTGAAAATATGTTAATGGAATTTTTTTTTTATTTGTCAACAGATTTCGATGAAATTACAGTCAGTAATATTTCGAGACTCCCTGAATCCAGTGGTGTAGTCAAAGTTCTGATAAAAGTTTTGAAATTGAATTGGTGGGTTGATTAAACGACATATTTTTCAAATTTGATCCCCTCATAACTTTTTCAATGATTGACGAATTTCAACGTTATTTACATAAGGACCATATGAAAGTGTCGCGAATCCAGTGGTGTAGTTAGAATTTTTCTAAAAAAATCGCTAGTAATTTTTTTGGATTTTTGTCCTTGAAAAATTAGATTAATTGGCCCTGGAAATGGAGATTCATTCATGAAATTTGGTGTCCTAGTAGACTTTTAGAATGTCTACCTAATGAAAAAAAAATCATTCGAATCGGTTGAAAAATGTTGATTTTATAGGGGTGCTCCGGTCTTAAGTGGGTCACACTGTATATAGTTCGAAGACAGGACTTTCCCTTAAAAAGTGTCCAATTTGGCCCACTCTGTACACTTCTTCGTTTATCCGTCTCACACATTTTATTGCTTTGAAATAGCCAACAAAATACGAATAGGGTATACTTACTTGCTGTCTTCGTACAAAAATCCTGTAGTAGGTAGCTAGAAATTCTTACCGTCACGAAATTCAATTGACCCGAAGATGTCATTCAGTCCCCCGCGGCTTGGCTCACCAAGTTTTTGAATAAACTCGAACATATATGAATGAAGTGACGCTACAATAAATTATCCTCGTCGAAGTCCCATAGAAATAAATATTTTCATCATTACAAGTCTTTCACTTAGGAAGACAATGCGACAAGTTCCCCACCTCCTTGTAGAACATCCACCAAAGGTACGTGTACGAACGTCAAATCTAAATCAAGCCAGATGATGATAATAAAGTTACAAGGAGATAATAGGCCGCTAGTATTAGTACCAAGTCCATAATAGGAAACCAGTGTGATTAATCTGTGAGGCGCGAACTACGGAATTCTTGCCCTATTGTCTCTTCACTGTCTAGTGAAGTACGTGTAGCAAAACGATCTTCAATCACTATAAATTGGTTTTCGATGAATAAATCTCGACTGTCGTGTTGTTTTGTTATGCCTTTGGGGGATTGAAATTGAGGTAAAAATCAAAGTCGGGAAAGGACGTTATAGCGCAAGGTCACATTTGATTATTTTAATTATATTGCGGTGCCCGCATTAACTTCGGTTAACAAAAACAAAGATTTTGCAGAAAAAACAGTCGTGTGAATAAGAAACAAAGGTGGGACATTCGTCGATATACACAGGGTTTATTCAAAAAGTCATATAATCAATCATAACGTCAAATAATAAAAATGTATATTAACGGCAACGTTGCCTAGCTTCTTAAACTGTAAACCAGAAAACATAATACCGTATAAAAGTGACAGAAGACACTATTCCCAATGTCAAACGACGATGGCGAATTTGAAAGGTGAGAAAACCACCGTGAAAACCACCGTGAAAACATTGGATCTGTTATAAAACATTATGTTTGAGTATAAACAACGAACTGGATAGTTTTAATATTGTGAATTATTGTGGTCCGTTAAAATTATGTTCGAGAGAGAAAGCTATAGTCATTTATTTTTGTTTTGCCTCAAAGGTATTTCAGAGTTTGCATACTTTTTTCCCGTTTATAGGTACTAGTTAAGTGAATGACTATAAACCATAAACCTGGTTATTTACGGTTCCTGGTAAAAAGTCACCATTATGTCATTAGAATCACAGAACGACAATCATCGGCAGTTTGCTAACACGTTCGGTTAACTTTGGTAAAAGTGAATTCTCTACCGCTAAATCGTGTCACTTCTAGAAGACAGTAAGTAACTATGTGATATGTCACCTCGTCTTATTCTGAGTTTGGCAACTTTCTACCCAAAGTAAAAGAGGCATCATTATATTCATAATTCATTTGTTTTTGTTTGTGTTTTTTGTTTTGAAATTTTTGGTGTGATATATTGTGACTGTGAGATTATTTGTAAATCGAAAGTGTTATCCTGAAAACCACTTTGCCTGGGTTTTCAGATCACTAGGAATAGAATTAAACACTTTATTGCTATTTTCACTATTGTTCAAACACTTGGATCCAAAACAAACTTTAAGAGATTCTAAAAACTCTAATACAAAAAAAAGCGATTTCTTAATACAAGATAAACAACCACAGAATAAATATAACTCAAACTGAAGAAAAACAAAAAAAGGACCACCCCTTTCCTACGATAACAATTTGAGCTTGATTACTGCATTACTTGTCCGTGACCACAGATCTCAAAATTTCTTCGTCTCAACATTTGTGTTTTGTGGACATAACATAAGTATGGCAACGTTGCTAAATTAATTGACGCTGTAAACAGTGGGTTTGGTTGCTCGGGGTAGTACATTACAATGGTGCTAAAAGGAAGCCATTTGAATTTATGAACTTTAAATATTTTCAGACAACTCGCAAAAAAACAAGAACATTGTCAACAGAGTATTCATACGCCATAGAACACATATTTTGAAAATTTTGTGTCCTCGCCTATTGTTATACGGCAACACCGGTGACTCGTCTACACCGTAGGAGTGTCGTAGATGGAAGTATAACACTCGTAGGGTCGCGTTAAGCCTGTGGAAATAGGCTGAGACCGCATAAACCGCACAAGCTGACAGCAAATGCATTATGGTCTCAGCTGCCCCACGACACGCTCTGCATCCAGTGTCAGGGACCTCTGTACCCATCACGCGACTACGATAGACGAGGGTGTTAAGACACCATCCTGGCGGGCCATTATGAATCCCTTGGTTTCCAAGTTCAGCCCACTTGACCTGAGAAATGCGAATGACAGGTTTCTGGATAAGCCAAGGTCTTCAATGTTCTTGAAGAAGACCCCATGCATTGGCTTATCCTTATGTAGCTGCAGAAGACTCTCACTCTCCGCAGCTTTAACGTGGGCTTTTTGCTGAACGGGTTCCAACTCCATATTATTATTTTTTATTCCGTAAGGAATATCCCAGTCAGGCCCTGTCTCCGATACAACCGGAGGGCGCGCTGGTGTGTCATCAACTCCAGTAAACACTCCCCACGTCCGTGGGGTGAGTGATTACTGGGTCCGAGAATCATGTGCCCTGAGTAAACGGAGTGAACCAAGAATTACGGCCTTCTGCATTCTTCCGGCTAGGTTTTCTGCCGCATTACGGCAAGCCGGTATGATTTTCAGATTCGAGAGCAGCGCTTGTTCATCTCACATGTTTCATTGAAATCTGTAATATACATGCATACATGAAACACAAAATGAGAATATTATGTTGATTGACATCATTGAGTTCATTAGGAGGGAGGAAGGAGTCATTTCCCTCCATATTTTTTCTGCCTCTATTTGTAAAATTTTTGACATTGTATTTCTTTCCTAAGTGAATCTGCCGATTTTGTATTTTTCATAATTTTCAGGAAATGGTAGACCCTGGACTTCTTTCGATTTTTCGAATAATTTTGTTTAACATCGATTGATTCGAAATTCTGACTATACTAATTTGATCATTCTGAATGGATTGGCGTTCGCAGAATTGCTCTATCTCTAACCGTTCCCGAATTAAGTTCATCTGGAGTGGGAAGGGGTCATTTCCCTTCATATTTTTTTTCCAGTCCTATTCGTGACATTTTTGACGTGCCATTCCTTTTCTTAAGCTGAATCTTTTATCTAAACTTACACAAATCATATATTTTCGGAATCTGCATGAAATTTTGCGTATGTAGTACAGAATTGAAATAAATCTTTTTTCAATTTTTCTTAAATTCACATATCATACTAATTTGATCATTCTGAATCGATTGGCGTTCGCAGAATTGCTTTATCTCTAACCGTTCCCAAGTTCATCTGGAGTGGGAAGGAGTCATTTCAATCCATATTTTTTTCCTGTCCTATTCATGAAATTTTCGACGTTTCATTAATTTTTTTTCAGCTGAATATTTTATCTGAACATACACAAATCCTATAGTTTTGGAATCTGCATGAAATTTCGCGTATGTAATGTGGATTGTAAGTGAATCTGCCGATTTTGTATTTTTCGAATAATTTTGTTCACATCGATTGATTTCAAATTTCAAAATCAATAGCGATACTTCAACATGAATATCTGATAATTGTATGGAATAGACATCGAGTCATCTATGAATTGGCCAGAAAAAATTATTTCATCGGACGATTCAGAAATTTGATCTAAATTCTGATATATAGTGTGTTGCCACACGATATGAAATTTTTTTATGATTCTCACACAATAGTAGAATGCTGAATAATGCAGTTTCCGACCCGTGTAAGTCCCAATACACGTAAAGCTTGTCAAAAAAGGAAATAAAGTTCGATTGATTGATTGATGTTACAGTTATTCGCCAAATATTCACGAATTTTTTCTACTGAATTATATATCTGAATAAATCACTTTTCTAAATCGATTGCAGCAACAATAATAAATCTAGCAAGATAACACTCCATCTAACATAAGAATTGTATGTGAATGTATGTCTTTTTCTGTAATTCTAACATTTCTTTCGTCAGCTATAATCTGTGATATATTTTTGACATGGCCACAGATTTATCAATTTTCCACAATTTTCAGGTATATCCAAGGACAGCAGTTTCTCCTAAGATAATCATTACGTCGTATCAATAAAATAATATCATTGTTGATTATGTCGAAACACTGTTTGCAATTTTTGTTCCATTATATGCATATCGTAACAGCTTTCTCATATTTTTTGTCACCACAATTGTGGATATTCTATAAAGTAATTGAGTTGCGTAATAATAACACAATTAATTCATCGTAATTCAAACGACTTGCTTTCAGTTAGATCGCTGTACGATTTTATGAAAAACCAGCATGACCTGTGAAGAAACTGCGGTGCAAACAAGTTTATATTACTAACCAACGTTTTTCTCACACATGGACTGAACACGGTAATCTTCAGCAGACTGATCCTTATCTCCATTAGTTAATGAATTTGAGATAGATATCAGGGCCGTTATTTCGCCAAAGGTAACTGAACGAAGCACATGAATATACTAATTCAAACATAGTTAGTGAGCGATGGTTACAAAATATTCACACTACCGGTAAAATTCAATATTATCATCAGTACTTTCATTGACATCGTCTACTTCTTCGACAACTCAGTACCTGTTCAAAAATCGTACAATAAAATCACAATATAAGGGATTCCTTCCATTCAGCTTTTATAGCTGTAAAAAACGTTATACACTATTATTTAGATCAATATGGCCCATACTTTTTGAAACTTTTATTAGTTAGTTGGTATAATATTTATGTGCTAGTTCTAAATCTACGTATTTGGTATTCTTCAACCCACAAAGCCAAGTTGCTCATGACGGACCTGTACCAACCAGAGCTTAACGATACTGGATATAGTTCTGATCTTCTTGTGTTGATATGGAATTAATTTTATGCATAATAAACCTGTAACATAGCCATATGACATAGTAGGCTGGTTTGCATTTCGTGCGGACAGTTTTATATAATGACCAATTTATCTCTCGGACATTTTAACCTCGATGAACTACATACCGTTGCAATTTCTTCATACGATGCAGATTTCATCACATTGAAATATCAATGAAAAAATAACGGACTAGGTACCTTCATTTTCGCACGTATTCACCGACCTTATCGAAACGTAAATGTAGACGAAATCATTCGCGTCGTTGGCAAATATCGAAATAGTTTTTGTTGCCGAAGGAATTCCGAGAATTTTCTAATCTTTTAAAACTATTTGAAGATTATTCCGATTGTTCGTTTCCATTCAATAGTTTGATATTTTCATTCCAGACTATGATTACCATTTTCTTGATTAAATCAATACTAACAATTGAATGAAACGAGTAATTTCAAGATCATATGTCAGTGTAATGTCTCCAAAAATTTCGAAATCACTGATGACAAATGAAGTAATAAATTTCAACAATGTATGTAGTTCGGAGGGTGTGAAGTTACCCACATCCACACTGAGAAAAATGTATAAAATTCATAGAATGCACAAATGGCTCGGTACACATTTCTGCTCGAAATATGTTATGGAAAATTATCCTTTCCTCATCTCTGATACCATGGAAGAGTTTTCCAGGCCGTCCGAGAGAGAGCAATAGGGGTGAGTTTCCGAAACAGAAATGGCTTTATAAACATTTCTGCTTGGGATATGTTATGGAAAATGCTCTTTCCTTCATCATCGATACCACGAAAGAGTTTGCCAAACTGTCCGAGGGGTTGCAATAGGGGTGAGTTTTTTGGAAAAATATTTCGTGAAAGGCAGAAATGGCTTTGTACACGTTTCTGCTTGGGATATGTTATGGAAAATGCTCTTTCCTTCATCATCGATACCACGAAAGAGTTTGCCAAACTGTCCGAGGGGTTGCAATAGGGGTGAGTTTTTTGGAAAAATATTTCGTGAAAGGCAGAAATGGCTTTGTACACGTTTCTGCTTGGGATATGTTATGGAAAATGCTCATTCCTTCATCATCGATACCACGAAAGAGTTTGCCAAACTGTCCGAGGGGTTGCAATAGGGGTGAGTTTTTTGGAAAAATATTTCGTGAAAGGCAGAAATGGCTTTGTACACGTTTCTGCTTGGGATATGATATGGAAAATGCTCTTTCCTTCATTACTGATACCACGAAAGAGTTTGCCAAACTGTCCGAGGGGTTGCAATAGGGGTGAGTTTCCAGAAAAAAAGCGAAGATGACACGTTTCTGCTCGTAATATGTTATGGCTCGACAAAGTCCTATGCGGTATCAGAAATGAAGAAAGGGGCATTTTCCATAATATTTTCCGAGCAGAATCTTTTACGAAGCCATTTGTGCCTCCTAAGAATCTTTTTTAGGAAATTCACCCCTATTGCACCGCCCCGGATGACTTGGCAGATTTTTACGCGGTATCAGAGATGAAGGAAATGACATTTTCCAAGACATATTCCACGCAGAAACTTGTACAACGCCATTTGTGCCTTCTTTGATTTTTTTTGGAAACTCACCCTCATTGCACCCCCTCGGATGGCTTGGCAAATTCTTACGTGTTATCAGGGATGAAGAAGAAAGCATTTTCCATAACATATCCGGTGCGGAAACTTTTACAGAGCCATTTGAGCATTCTACAGTTTCTGTATATTTTTCTCAGTGTACATTTTTTAAGTTGGATAACTCCACACCCGTTGTAGTTAGTCGATCTTTGGTAGGCCATAGGTCCTACTAATTGTTATACCGCGTTCATCATCGTGAATATCTGAAATTTACTGGTGCAAAAACGTATAATTGGGAACAAAAATGCTCCGTCACTTTTGACAAACGACGACAACGAACTGATCCGCCTATGAGAGTAGGATCTTATCTGCGAAATACTTTTTGTCAAAATAAGATTCCGAGGAATGCTATTGTTTTTCGTCTATATTTATTGCATGACCATGTAGGTCGGTGGAGCGCGATTCAATAGGTGGTGAATACAGATGAGGCGATTTCGTATTTGAGACGTTTCATAGATGTAATAAATACAAAAACGAAACGCTATAAATCACCGAGAATTAAATATGTCGAACGCAACATATAAATGATATAAAACCGCACACGAGCCTCGGCTTACCGAACACGTTCGAAAAAATTATTTCATGTCCTCGGATTTCATTGAATTTCATGAATTGTATCGGTAACCTACTGAAGAATGAATGAATGAAGTAAGCGGTTCATTTTAAAAATCAATACACTTCTGCATTCGCCCTGTATGTATTCTTGCTGAATGTAGGAGAGAATTATCTTAGAATTTGCTCTCCATGGTTCAAAAAACATTAGTTCACGAAAATATCCCCCTAGAAATGTGAATATATTTATGCATTTTATTAATATTATCATCAGTTCTGATGGACGTCCTCAATCGAACATAATGTAGACTAGTTTTTTTCTGTTTCTCAAAACAAATGTGCTGTGTCACCCTGTATGTTCAATAACACATCAAAAAACATTTTATTCTTTCAAATAGTTTGTAAGTAACAGGCTAGAAAAAGGAACTAGGAAAATATTTCGAAAATCCATAATAATTTCCTAGCATCAAAAATGCCATCAAAACCCATTTCAGCTAACATGATTTTTTACAAATCTTTTTTGTATGCATTACTTTACACTCGAGCTCTTTTTCAACTGTTCTCGTATACAATATCCTTCAAAAAGTTGGCATTAAGTTTTGCGTTTAAAAAGACGAAAACTCTACCTGACGAAAATTACATTTTTTCGAATCAATCGTCTGAAATTTCCATTCTTACAAGTCTTCAAATTTGGTTGGACACGCAAAATAGTTCGATGATTTTTTTAAATAACGACTTTGACATCATTTTAGTACTGACCAAAGCGATTTGAATAAATTTTATTCCAAAATACTTGACGATACATCAACTCAACATTAAACTTTCTGAAGAAATACATTTATTTTTCTAAATTCAGTGACTTGAAGTCAGTAGCATGACTAGTGGTATGATATCTTTTTTCACAATTTTTTTCAATACCTGAGAAAAGTTCAAATTAGAGATATACTTATACATGTGTAAATTGGGATACAAACAACTTTTCTCTTCGATTTTTTTTAATGAAATAAGACTTTCGATTATTTTGTAAAAATATTTTTTAAAACAGAACTTATCCAATGCGAATTTCAACCTGTTGAAGAGCGCTGTAAAAATGAGAGAAACTTCTTCTTTCGTATCCAAATTATGTCACTGTAAAAATCTGGACCTTCCTCCAAAAAATATAGAAATTCAAAGACATAGATGAAAAAGCTATAAACTCACTTTGATCCTGATGATTCGACCAGAAAACAGCAACTACCAAACAGAAAACTCTTCTAAATGAAAATTTTAGTCCTAGAAAAAGGGTTGTTATTATAGTGATATTACCAGCCACAACGAGAGTAAGGAAAGAGAGAACGTAAATTGTTCAGTTCTATTTCGATAAAACGTTTCATTTTTATAAAATCTTCGAGGTGGCACAAATTGTTGCTTATCGTACCTGACCTGTCTTGTTAATTTGTATTGATACTGAAATATACATAAATGTGCCAAGAAAATGTTAAATATTTCTCATGTCACTTCTGAAACAGTGAACTTGCCAAAGAAATAAAACCAAATCATCAATAATTCATAGATTCAAATTTCATGTTAGTCTGCAATCATCACTGAAATTGACTCGACGCAGAAAGAATATTGGGATTAACGACTATACCCAACATTTTATTTGGATTGTGAAAGAAAAGTACATTAACTGATAATCTCACCTCGAAATAAGGAATATGTTTCGCTTGGGGCATAACACTTAACACTTCACTACCAAATTCCGAACAGATTTACATATTATCATGATTAATCGCAATTTTCAAAATGACGCTTAATTCTGTCAAAGCTGCGTCCACAAACAAAACACGCCAATCCGAATTTCACAGCATTCTTCGTGAATATTTTTACTAGAAGTTGTGTCATATCGGGCTCGTTTTGCTTCTAAGCTAGAGCAGTCCGGGAACCGTTCAAGAGTAGTAGCACAGTTGAAGTCTGATAAGTTTTGGGTGTGTAAAATTCTAAGATTTGAATGTGTGATCGCTCAAGCTGATTCAGAACCGTTATTGAATGCAATCAAAACAAACCAATTATCTCAAGAATTTACAAATTTGCAAGATCTACCGAATATAAATCGGCGGTTAGAAATATTACAGGGAAATTTATGAATAATGAATAACGAACTTGACAGTGAGGAACGTCAACAGGTCCTAATTTGTAGATGGTATATAAATTCCTGAAATAAGTCGACGATAGTTTTTAACTGTCTACAATGCCCGCTGATTTTGCCGTAGGAATTGATTTCTCAAGGCCGATTCAGATGCATGCATGCCCATGCAGGGTTTTTGAATCACGTGCGATTTACACGCATATGCATTTTTGACTTTTATGTATGAAAACCGGTAGATCTTGCAAAGTTGATAATTTTGAGATTATTGGTTAGTTTTCGTTGCTTTCAATAACGGTTTTGAACGCTGAACGCTGAGTGGTCTAAGAATTCTGCACACACAAAACTTGTCAGACCTCAACTTTGCTATAACTGTGAACGGTTCTAGGACTGCTTTAGCTGAGAACCAAAACGAGCCTGATATGACAGCATCTAGTAAAAATATTCACTCAAGTCGAAAATTGCTGTGAACGGTTTATCTTAATTGGCGTGTGCCGTGTGCTGTATTTGTAGACACAGGTTTGACTGAAGTTAACGTCATTTTGAAAATTCCGGTTGAAAATGATCGATATAAAACTATTCGGATTCTGGAGGTGAAGTGTTGTGTTGTGAATGGAGCGAACATATTCCTCATTTCAAGGTGAGATCTCATCAGAGTTAATTGTTTGAACCTTTCTTTCACAATCCAATAATCCCAAAATTTTTCTGCGTTGAGTCAATTTCAGTGATGATTGCAGACTAACACGAAATTTGAGTGTATGAATTGATGATTGGATTTCTTTTCTATGGCAATTTCACTGTTTCAGAAGTGACGAGAAATATTCATCATTTCCTTGTCACAGTTATATAAATTTCAGTATCAATACAAATTAACAAAACAGATCAGGTACGATAAGCAACAATTTGTGATCTCTCGAAGATTTTATAAAAATGAAACGTTTTATCGAAATAGAACTTAACAGTTTACGTTTTCCTTACTCTCATTGTAGCTTATAATATCACTTACAACCACCCTTTCTCTAGGATTCGAATTTCCATTCAGAAGTATTTTCTTTTCGGTACTTTCGGTAGTCGAATTATCAAGAACAAAGTGAGTTTATAACTTTCTCATCCATGTTTTTTCATTCCTATATTTTTTGAAGGAAGATCCAAATTTTTACAGTTACTGACAGAATTTGAAAGAGTGTCCTTTAAAATTTTTCGTATAAATTGACTATATTTTTTCGAACGTGAAAAGCATCATTGACGTATAATTTCGTTGACTAATAGCCGCATGCTATAAAAACAATTGTTTTGGAACCTGCGTAGTTTGGTCTCCTGATCAAAAAATCCAAATAAAATTTTTGGTGTTCTCAAGTAATTTTCGGAAATGTGGGTCCAATTTTGAATGATGACTGACATTTTCTAGCACACATTCCTACCGCGAAAAACAGTAAAAACACTCAAAATTCTCCCTTCTTGTCACTGGCAAAATGTAAACTGTAATACTGGAGTAACGCCATTTGAGTTTATCAAAAAATTCTGACGTATTTTTCACTGTATCTTTTGTTATTCAAGCCAGATAATGTCCTTATTCCGTGCATGTTCACCCTGCGTTTTTCACGCATGCCGACAGAAATGCATTTCTCATGCAGGGTTGAATATACAGGGTGGGCACGCATATATCTGAATCGGCCTTCAGTTGACAAAGTCGTTTTTCAATTGCCATAAGGAGTAGCGCCCAATGAAGCTTGTTACCCCTGAACTAAACGGTACCAGACTTTATAATTGGAGTTTAATTGGAACATGATTTTTCGTGGTGTACCAAATTACTTCAGGAGTTTCCCGGAGTTACTCGGAGCTACTCCTCGTGACAATTGGAAAGCAGCTAAGGAACTGAATAACAACCAGGGGCGTATTCAGGATGAATTTTTATCGGTTTTCAAGAGAATGGTCCGGAAACCTAATCAGTCACATGCTATACAGGGTGACATAAGAGACATGCTAAAAACTTTCTTCGCATAATCTGATAAATCTGATGATCAGAACTGTCACGAAAGATAAGAGAAAGGATCGTTGTTGCAAAATAACAAGGGCCACCTAGTTAAACGTCATGTGGTATCGATACATGCAAGGAGAAGTTCAATAGTCTTGGTCAGTCCAACTAGGCACAACCTTCCGAATTACTGAATAGCGTTCTATTATCCTCATATAATTTTATTATCTAACTGGAATAAGTGAGATGATTGTGCAAACAGTATTCAAGAACCAACAACAGACATCGTATCAGTGTGAAACAAAGAGAGTAATATTAGGCTAGGTCAGGTTTTTCAAATATAGCGAGCGATTAGATAATATTATTGCTACTCATGTAACTTATTGAATATCATTCATTCGATAGTCTTAACGTGAAAACTATCAGTCATTTTTAAATGAACAATCGCTAGAATGTAATGTCGTACAATAAATAAAATTATTTATCGAGGCACGATTTTGTCTTAATCTTTCCCCACCAGCAGTGCATGGATAGGTCCATTTCAGATTATCATTCATGCATATGGTAAGAAGTTGACAAAGACAGCTTTGCCAAAGATACGCCAAGCTAAGAAGCGACAGTAACTGTAGGACAAATATCGACCACCATCCGAAAGAAAGTAAGAAGGAAAGATTTAGTCTTGTAATCCTTCAATATTTTGAGGCAGGGCTAGATTGGTTGACCTGTACTACCTGAAATGAATACGGGGTACCCTTCTCTCTAAGCGTTTCCACCAAGTGGGAAAATAAAGGCAAACATCTGTCAGAAAACTACTTCCCTGGCTAATACCGCGACGGACATTGAACTACATCTGGCAGATATTTGTGCAACGTTCTTCCGAGAAGACCTAATTGCAAGTGCTTGTCTTGTGGTTAAACAGAAGATTATCCTTCATTTGGCTGGTAATGACCACCTGCAGACATGCATGTTTCGAGGTTTATTGTCTCTCATCAGTGACAGGGTGGGTCAGATAACATTATAATTGGCCTGTCCCTGCCAAATGAATAATAATCAACCGTTTAACTAATGTTTCCTCACGCATGACACTACGACCCACAACAAAGTTGATTATTATTCATGTGGCAGGGACAGGACGATTATAATGTTGTCCGACCTACCCTGTAACTGATGAGAGGCAATACACCTTGAAACATGCATGTCTACAGGTGGTAATTCCCAGCCAAATGAAGGATAATCTTCTGTTTGATTACAAAACAAGCATTTGCAATTGGGTCTTCTTGGAAGAAAGTTGCACACATATCTGTCAGATGTATTTCAATGTCCGTCGTGGTATCAGCCAGGGAAGTAGTTGTTTTCTGACAGACGTTTGCCATTATTTTCCATTTGGTGGAAACGCTTAGAGAAAAGGGTACCCCGTTTTCATTTCACATCGTTGATACCTCTCTGGCACAATATTTTACACAATATTACTGTACTACCTGAAATATTCAGCCTGAATGATCTTTTTCATGTATCTCCATAGATCAATCCAAAGCTTTTGACACTGTTGGTCACGATTTTTTCTTGGATTGGAAGGAATTGGTGTGAAAGGCAAGTGCGTACAATTACTCAAAAGCTCTCTGAATGAAAGAATGAATGTTGTTAGAGTTGATGGAGTATTTAATGGAAAAGAAGCAATATATTATGGTGTACCACAAAGCACAACACTTGGACCAATAATTTTTGGTCGTGTACATCAATGAAAACATTTCATTGTAGAGCTGTGAGAAAACCATTGAATTTGCTGATGATACGGCCATCTTTTATGAAGCCGACACTTGGCAAACTTTTAGATGAAAAGTCCGACTTCTGTAAAAATGAAAAATTACAAGAGTTCAAATAGCCAACCTAGAAAAAACGAACAACTTTTTTTCTGTTGCAACTGTATTGGTCTCCCATATTTCCGTTTATTGAATGTAATACTTGGCACTGATACATTTTCAAAAGCAAATTTAGTGACGACGTGTCATCTTTATCGATGTGCCTGCTGTACATACGTATTGGTGACAATGTAGTGGGTTTGACATGCAGAATTCACAGAAGAGGTCAGACTTGACAGTCTTTGACATATATACCACCCTGATCGGCTTTCAGATCCTTAATTCTGATCCCCTTGAGTAAGTTTTTCAAGTCACTCTGCCAACCATTTCAAGATTCCCAAACTCCGTGTTCCTTGATCAGCCAGTGTTCACGTAAAAGTTGAAGGTTAGGAATTTTCTATTCGCGATCTGTCTTCGTGAACGTCCTTGGTTCTGTTCCACAGCTGATGGTTGGTTCCGTCCTCATTGGTTCCTATTCAAATAGGTCTGTATCTTGATACATATTTGCTCATGTTCTGAAAGAAACATTTGTGATTCAGTGTCTAATACTGAAGTAGAGTTCTCTATCTAGCCCTATCTTCGTTACGAGACTGCTTAGGCTTGTTTCCAGAACTCCCACGTATCTGGGAGCTCTTGGTTTTTCTTCTCCCAAGTCCTTGCAGTAGCATAGATGTGTACTGATGTTTCCTCTTCTTCCTGACGAAACCTGCATAGCATTTCTCCTGCCAAACTGATTGTACTTACTCATATGTTTGTTGAGCATAAAATGCCATGTGAGAAGTGTTGAAGTTCAATGATAAATATAGTATAGCACTCCATGATTTTGTTATTGTAGTTATGTATGTTTCCATGATGAAATAGAAAAGTTTTGTAGTTGTTTAATAAATATCGAAAGAAAACGTTCCAGAAATTATTCTACTATTTTATTCTTCACTCAATCCCATATTATTCAAAAAGAAGTCCTACTAATATTCTAGTAGTGCTTCTCTTCTGGCACAGTAGATATTCTGTGAGTGATCTAGAGGACCTATCAAAAATGAGCGGACCCATCAGGTTACCAAAATCAGTTGAATGAAACATTTTGAAGGCATACATTTTTGGATTATTTCGTATTTCATTAAAGGGGAATAAAACTGGCAATCGAACTCCATCAGCAATAACAGAATACAGCTGCCCGCACTGATTTCCATTAAAATTTTGATATACTCGTATCAAAAAATCGTATCGAATGACATAACCAGCCTTGTTGAGTCAGGGTGAATGGACGATAATGTGGAAGATAACGAACTTTTTTTGTAAATAATCTGCTGCAATATCGTTTCGTATCTCACTCTTACCTAATTAAAGTTATATAATGATGGTAAATCTCAGCGGGGTTAGGAATAGAGTAATCTCTGTTGGTAGCCACGCTTTGGTCTCGAAAATGATTGGAATCATAAGAAATTGTTTCTACGGATGACCTTGCAGATAGCGAAGACGAGAAAGAAACGGGGAAGTTACTTTTCGTTGTTCTTAAGAGATAACATTGAGCTGTTGCTATTTCCTTCAGCAAATAAAGCATTCCAATCCAATTATTTTGTTTCGTTGCAATGAGTATAACCAACCAGGAATAACTGAGTAGATACTACTAGTTTCTAATCCGATTTCATGAATGTATATTTCGTTGTTCGTTTTCTCAACTCACTTTCAATTAAAAAAACAAGTTCACATACACATACAAGTTCACAAACTGAGTTGGCACCATTGCCAACTTCGTTATTATTGATGCTACGAATTCGGGCTAACTAGTGGTATTTTTAATGTTCTCGATGCTGAAGACAAAACAGAATTGACAGTCGCGTTGTTGACATATTTTATAGAATAGAATAGAGTATCTCTACTCCAATAGTGAAAATTCTTTCTATTATACATCCCACGATTTGAATAAAAAATCAACCTCGTCGCTCCATTTAATATTTCTGTATTCATCTATAAATCACTGACAAAACCACTTATAATTTCACAAGCAGTCTCCTGCCCCCTTCACAAACACTATAATGTTGAAAGACTCGATGTGTACATGCTGAACAATAAGGGACCCAAACTAGATCCTCGTAGTATACCTGATTTCAGAGTTTATCAGAATTGAACAAGGTACAACTTCCTGATAGTTTGAGGCAAGCAAAATATTTTCAGGCATATTATGATGTATCGTATCATATGCAGGACCGAAGTAAAAAAGAATCAATGCTGTACATAGCCTTGCACTGCATTATTTTGAAACATCGGTGTAAGAATGATACACTTTTGAGTTTTAGCCCAACACTAAAGCACAATTTCCAAACCTTTTGGAGCAAGATTGAACTAAATTCATTTACAGAATTTGCCTTATTAATAATCACTTGTGACGAATGTGTCTTCATTTTTGTTGAACCCTCAACTATCAAATTCGAAAAAAATTCGTACCGAGCGCATAGAGACATCAAAGTTGACCAACTTTTCAGATAGCGGCGATAAACGATCATTATCTCAATCGTTCGTAGTAATCATAAACGTTGTTTTTGATTTATAACCATATTTAAACGTTGGAACTTGTTAGATATTAGATGTTAAGTGCCCAAATGCTTCAAACAGTTGCCACTGATTTATTCCACATCAATTCATAGCATGCGGTTCTTATAGTGATCCACTCTCGCCTTGTTTTGAAAAGAACCACCATAACATAAATATAACCTTAAAAATAAATTCTTCCAGTTGTGAGAGGAAATATCTTCTAAACGCCAACCTTTTAAAATGTTTCGTGAGGAAAATGAATTGAATGAAAGGCGGGCTAGAGCTTTTTGGCCGGTATACCATAAGACAGTGTTCTGGGGCTGGAACAATCCCTTTAATTTCCTGATACCACAATTCAGATAGTTCGGCAAATTGGTGCTGAACAGATTTTCACTGAATAAACATATAGAATGAAATTCAATGAAGAAACTTGTATGACCCACAAAATTCTGTCAGAAATTCGACAGATTTTTAGTCTCGATTCAATTTTGCTATATCTTTGGACTATACCCTGGGCACGTTTCATATTTGCGATCGATCCATGGCATATTTAGCGATTCTAATAACAGGAAGTCTGTTTATGTAATAGAAATATAATATATTTGACATTTGAACTTCGATTTCAGTTCAGAGCAGACTTGATTTATGGAATTATTATTGAACATCCATTATCACATTCATACGGCTTTATCAGTTCGTAACTATAATTATATTTCAACAAGTCATTTCACACACAACGGTTGCTATTCATCACCGTATAGAGGGAGCCACGCGAACGTAGAGTCGATGAATACGATTGAAAGACGCATTGGCCTATCCATTCATCACATCTTCAATCCTTTTCAATTCCAATATATTTCCTGAAACACAATTCAAAAAAAATAATAATAGAGGTAGTTTTTATGGGTCAGGATATTTGTTTTAAAACTAGAATTGAAGCTTTGATAGCTTTTGAACCATCCAAAATCGATATGAAGCTTTACGGATTTTAGGTTGATTGAATTTTTGCAAAATGCCTTCCAAACTTGTCAGAATTACTAAAATATTTCAAGGAACTTACAGAAAAAATATAAACTTCTTTTGGACTTCTAATCATCAAAAAGAAATAGATTTACTCAAGTCAGTATTTTCTGAACCCCACTTCTGACACCATGTTATATTCCTGGATTCTTGTTATGCCATTAAACACTTTTGAGATGCTGAATCTTCAGAACAACATTTATAAAGATCATTGAGCTGAATGACATGTCTGTCCCGCCGGTACCCAGGCCGAATTTATGGGAAACGGGGGCTTGATTGTGTAATTATCAGCCCCCTTGATCTCTATGCCATATCCAGGCCGGAAGACAACGGATTTTTCGAAAAAATAGGGTTTTATTGAGATACATTGCGTTATAACGTGTATAGTAAAGATTTTTATTCAATATGAACTCTTAATTATTGTGAAAGTATAGAGAGTTGAATTTGTTATGAAGTGTGAAGAGATTGCTTCGAGCTAGACCCCCTTTCTACCCTTGACGAAGCTTCCACTATATAGTCGTAAGAGTGCTGGAAAATTGCGCCGTGAGGAAGCTGATAATTTTTCCATCCTTGTTGCCAGGGGCGCGCTCTGTGATTGGTTACCATAATGGCGGGGAGTTTGAATGACATGACAGCTATAGTTGAAAATGACATTTATACTCCCTATCCTTATAGCAACCAATCACATTGTAAATTCTCTGGCAACAAGAATGGAAAAATTAAGAACTTTCGTCTCTTTTTATTAGGGTGTCCAAAGCCATTAGAAATCTCTATTATAGGCCAATTCAGATACATTCGTGCAAACGCAGGGTTTTTGAAGTACGCTCAATGTAAATGCATGTGCATTTTTTGACCCTCGTGTCTGAACACTGATTGACCGCTCATATTTGTGCCTTTTTCTTGCGAGTCATGTTATATTTGGTTTTGTATTAATTTTCAGAAATCGATATTAAATGATTCTTTCCTGAAACATTTCTAAGTATCAAAACTGCCCTGTAGATAATCTAATCTGACGCATTTCTTGCATTGTCAACGCAGTTGAACATGTCATTGTTTTCCTTCAACAAGAGAATCGCTTGTATAGATTTCAGAACTGTAATACAGTGTGCCCAAGATAAGAATGAACAGCATGGGGATATCGGAAACGGTAAGTGATACGGGGTCGATTAAATTAGAGAAAAGTAGCGCATTTATGTGCCTAATAATATGCCATTTAGAAAGTTTTAATATTCCGAGTAGTTTCGGAGATATCCGAGAAAAACCGAAATTTGAGAATTTCGTTTTTATTTTCTCCTAGCTTTATTTTCAAAGGAAATGTAAAACAAATAGCACTTTGCCATGGCCACTTTTTGAGGACTACACGATAACGTAAGCAGAATTTTTCTGCGACGTTTCGTCTTTTAGAAAACATCATCAACTTTGTATTTTTATATGGGCCGAAACTAAAGTATACCCTGTATACGACTCCATATTTCATTGTGAATACAGCAACGTATCAAACAATATGATTTCGGAACAATTTCTCGCGCAAAATGTAATTTAGTGATTACTTAATATGTTTTTCTTCAATTTTAGATAGTAGGCGCTGGAAAAAATGACATATTTTGGTACATGAAATAAATTGATTAGTCCTATTTATACTAAATTTAAACTTACCACTTTCCAGAATTTTTGCGTTGTTGAATACAAAGATGAGTCGCCAAATCAAAAGTTTACTTTATAAATGTAATTGTAATGTAATAACAAGGAGCTGATATGTATTACAGGAAACAAACAGAAACTTATAACAAGTGTTCAAATAACCCGCCGTTATTTTCTAAGCACAAGTACGCTCGTCTCACAGACGAATTTAAAACTTGAGTTAACATATTCGGACAAATATTGTTAAAGGAAGCAGTTACCAATCTTAGCAAATCTTCTTCATTTTGAAAATTATGATTAGAGTACACTTGATTCTTGATATGTCCCCAAAGGAAAAAGTCTGGTGGGGTTAGGTCGGGGGCCCTTGCAGGCCAGGGTGTATCACTATGAGTACCTATCCACTGTCCTGGGAAGCGACGGTTCAAATAATCACGAACAATTATAGCGTTATGTGCTGGAGCACCATCTTGTTGAAACCAGCAGCTGTGAGTAACCGCTAAAGGCAAATTATCTAGAGCATCTTCCAAATCATTTACTAACAAATTTATGTACCGCTCTTTTATTAAATTGTTTCGGTAGATAAAAGGCCCAATTACATTCGTACCGAGAATCCCAACCCACATGTTAAAACCGAAACGATGTTGGTGTCTGGACACTTTGTGTACCCGCGGATTTTGTTGTGACCAATAATGAACATTCCGCCTGTTAAAAATGCCATTGTTGGTGATCATACTTTCATCAGACCAAATTATTTTGAAAGGGAAATTTTCATCGTCTTGGCATTTTCTAGTGTACCATTCACAAAAGGTTCTTCGCCTTGCATCATCACCTGGCCTGAGTCCATGACAAATCCTAAATTTATAAGGATGATATTTATTTTTTTTTAAAATGAAGTGAGCGGTGGATTTGGCAACTCCGGTATTATCTTCAATGGTGCGAGTAGATATCTCAGGATTTTCAACAACGGCCTGTAACACATCACGCTGACTTTCTTCATTAGATTGCTTTTGTCGGGAAACCACAGGTTTTTTAAATGATCCGTATTCTTTTAAATTAAAAACTAACCGTCTAAATATTGATTTACCAGGTTGTCGCCTCTCTGGATACTTATTAGAGTACGCACGTTCAGCATCAACACAATTTCTTTGGCACACAATGTAACATGACAACATATCAAATTTTTCAGTATTCGAAAAGCTGCCGTTTTCCATTTTTAACACAAATTAGGTAGGTAGCGAGATGTAAAAGTAGGAACGAAAATGTGTCAAAAATTCTACCAAACTACAGTATTATTATGACAACGGAACAATATGTGTCATTTTTTCCAGCGCCTACTATCTAAAATTGAAGAAAAACATATTAAGTAATCACTAAATTACATTTTGCGCGAGAAATTGTTCCGAAATCATATTGTTTGATACGTTGCTGTATTCACAATGAAATATGGAGTCGTATACAGGGTATACTTTAGTTTCGGCCCATATAAAAATACAAAGTTGATGATGTTTTCTAAAAGACGAAACGTCGCAGAAAAATTCTGCTTACGTTATCGTGTAGTCCTCAAAAAGTGGCCATGGCAAAGTGCTATTTGTTTTACATTTCCTTTGAAAATAAAGCTAGGAGAAAATAAAAACGAAATTCTCAAATTTCGGTTTTTCTCGGATATCTCCGAAACTACTCGGAATATTAAAACTTTCTAAATGGCATATTATTAGGCACATAAATGCGCTACTTTTCTCTAATTTAATCGACCCCGTATCACTTACCGTTTCCGATATCCCCATGCTGTTCATTCTTATCTTGGGCACACTGTATAATATTGCTGTCCCAGTTTGATAAGGCGTCATGAAAAGAACAGTTCCATTCATGATATTGTTTCCAATATATCATAGACGAGTTTGTTTTTACTCACATTCATAGTAAAAAAATGCTTATATTTCAGTCAGTGTCGGGGTAGAGCCAGATCAAGGTTCTTGTCGTACGATTAATCAAAAATAGTCCACAAAATTAATATCGACGAATAATTTCGGTTTACTTTCAAATTCACCATGTTTGTTATGAAGTATTGTGAAGTTTCTGTGTAGTTAAAGTATGTTTATCGTCTTGAACAGTCGTGAACGTCACAATTCTTCAAGAGATCAGTTTTATTGTTACAGATATAGGTAAGGAGTAACAAAGGTATTACCTATAAGTACGTTTTCCATCGGCCTGGAACCCGTTTGTGGTTCAGCAAAATCTCTGATGAAAACTCACAAGAACACCTGGATGAAGATTGAATCTCCAGAATGGTGGAACAAAGGTGACAGAAATGAGACAGGCAAATATGTTCGTTAAAGACCCATTCGTTTACTGAGTACTTACTGAGTCAGAACAGAACGACACCAGGATTATGGTTGAACTTCAAACAGGGCACTGTAGGCTCAATGAACATATGAACAACATTGGATTAGCAGAAACAATCATATGTAGATTTTTCCAAAGAGATAAGGAAAATGCTACTATTTTCTACGCTGCTTTCAGGAGAAATAGATACGGTGCATGTTCAGAAATCATATTTTTATCCATATGAATTGAAGAACCCTATGCTTTTGCTGCAGAACAATATTTTCAACTATAGTATCGACATTAAAGCACAGCTTCAAAAAATATAGTAACGCCTAGACCGAACATGTTTCTCTGTCTCGTTTCACCAGTGAATGGGACTGAATTCACGAAAGGTCGTTACACTGGAAAGGCAGGAAAAGAAAATAGAAATATAAATAGAAATCAGCAGATTTATTGGTTGACCTTGTTCAAAATAGTTGGGACGAAGGTTGCGTGGAAATTTTGTTTATTTTTATAACAACCTGTTTAAACTTAATAGCTGACAATCAGAGGTATGAACCACTTAAAGGTGCCACTTTTCAAAGAAAATGCGCTCTGTAATTTGTGATGGATCGAGCTTTCACATTCGAAGGTGATCCGTTTGGTGTTCAAAAATTATCGGCGTTTACCTTGTGCCATCTGTATCAAGTCGAATCTGAGGCAGAGGCGTGCCGACAATTATTCATCTTCAATAACGGAAATAAGGGCAATATGTACCTAGTATCACATCATACAATGTTTGTGAAATTCAGGCAATGTGACAATAACAACTAGGTGTTCTAAATTTACCTAATCAGCTACGAAAATGAGCAACATTTCATGTGACTGTTTTTTATTCGGAACTAAAAATAAAGTCACGTATGAGAATATCTATTTCTGAATACAGTCCAAATATTTAACGGCACATGAAAATTATTCAAAAGCCCGAGATTATGCAATGTGTTTTGATAGATGACATTCGCACAGTTGCCAAATCGGCGTCCCACTGGGTCTAACTAGCATTACCTATTAACAATATTTGTTTTTTTTTGACATTCAAAAGTATTCACACGTTTCACAGCCAGAATTTAAAACCAGTATTGAACTGAACAGGGCGAATTCACCAAATATTGAAGGTGATCGGATAGCGGGCTTATTTTTTATGTATCTTCCAATGAGATTTCAGTGGGAAAATATTAGACTTGGGTGTTTTGTCACCTACTCTCTCCACTTTTGGGAGATATATGATAAAAGTTACATCGTAGGTATATGTCGTAATGCTATGCAAACTTCAAATATTACAAGCATACCTTAAATATATGAAATGAAATTGAAAAGAGAATAACAAGGAAAAAAAGAAACATTGAATGAACAGCAGCAAACGGAAAAGAAATAGATAAGAAAAAACTGAACAGAAAATTTTACGAGAGCGATTCTGACCATCAAGATGAACTCGTCTAGATGACTTTTCATAGATCTGTCGATCAAGTAGGGACTGAATGCGTGTTTTGTAATGAGCTTCATTATGAAGATTCGAAAAGATGAGCATCTTGATTGCGATGTCCCTTATGCTTCCGTTGGATTTTTAAAGACTGCTCATAGTGACAAAAAAAATCATTACATTTGTGATTTCTATTCAGATAAATAGTTTCTCCATAACCATTCCCTCGTTCCAAAATTTTGCGTTCATTCATTGATAAATTTTCTAACTTGATTTCAATTGTCGAATATATCTAACGTATCAAACCGGCTTTTCTTATTTTTTTTCATAAATCTTCGAGAAAAAAAATTGTTTAAAGGGGTTTTTCATCAAAATACAGACTTTTGCAAAAAGCTACAAGAAATATAAACACTTTTTTCTATAACTACTCAAATTTAACATTTTTTGGCATCGTCCGTAGGATACAGTCAACGTCAATACGTATTCGTTATAGTCCAGGCAGCAACACTCCTAGTACGTCACACTAGCTATTCTGAATTAAAAAAAATAATCCACTCCGTACGTAATTGGCCTGTCTCCTTCATTTCTAGCGGTCTCTCGCCGGCGAACGAATTCTAGCCTAAAAATCACCATCTCGCATTCGACGTCATCACCAAATGAGAGAGTGGAACAAACTCGACAGATAAGCGTATGAATTATCGCGAAGTGAAGGAATTCCGCGAGCAAAGTTCAAGGCGCGGAAGGCAAACACAAACACATGATACGCTTGTTAATGATTCAGGAGTTCTGAATTAGAAAATTGGCATTACTACGTGAGGACTGTCTCGTTTTGCATAGTCTAACGTCAGATAGCACTTACTTCATCAAAATCGGAACAAGTTACATAAGTTGATTCGGTAGTGACTACTGGCACTATCGTACCATACCGTACAGTCGTGAGGATCACGTTTACAAGCGATGCCTCTTAAATTTAGGTCTATGTATTCACAATGAGTTCTTTTCACATCGGTTTCTATATATTTCTTGTCTCCTTTCTCAGCCTAAGCGTTCCCAAAGATATTTCATTATTATTATTATTATTATGCGGCGAAGCTGGACATGGGTCGAAATTCAGGTAAAGAAAGAACCTTTCTACTCCCTGCTGTCAGGTTCGTTTCGTGAGTGATCCGGAACTTCTGATGAATTCCTGGACATTTCTCACAGAGTTTTTCCATGGAATGATATCTTCTGCACCATGGTGTCCGAAGGTATCCATCCTTGGAATACGGAGGCTTGAGTACCGAGGCTCAGTCTGATGTCATACATCGGTTTCTGCCCGTATATACTAGCCCATACCCCATTGCTTGTCTTAGAGCCGCCTATGTACCAGATTTGCCCTTTTGACAGCACTGACCCTTGACGTGACTTCGCCATCTTGAATGATGGTGGTGAATGTTCCATCAAAGGAGTAGGTTGGGTCATTTTATCCGACGGTATCCTTGTGACCTCCATTATGTTGAATGTGGGAAACCACGAAACAACTGGCGACGGATGATGGAGCTCTCGGAATTGAATCGAAAATATTCTCTTCTCTTTGGATTCTGTTCGCGTTCATCTCAACGCACTAGAAACTTGATTGAGCCTTCGGGTTCGTCATCAATGAGTAGATAATCATCTAACTTTGGATTCCATGACTCGTTTCAAATTAATTTTTAACTAGTAACTGTAGATGTCATGAGTTATTTTTCATTTATACTGTGTTTTCCGTAGAGAACTAAATCAAAGTACATTCGTTTTGATTTTGAAAGATCTCATAAAGCCCACCTGTTGAGTGAAAAACCACGAAACAGCTAGCGACCGATGATGGAGCTCTCGGAATTGAATCGAAAATATTCTCTTCTCTTTGGATTCTGTTCGCGTTCATCTCAACGCACTAGAAACTTGATTGAGCCTTCGGGTTCGTCATCAATGAGTAGATAATCATCTAACTTTGGATTCCATGACTCGTTTCAAATTAATTTTTAACTAGTAACTGTAGATGTCATGAGTTATTTTTCATTTATACTGTGTGTTCCGTAGAGAACTAAATCAAAGTACATTCGTTTTGATTTTGAAAGATCTCATAAAGCCCACCTGTTGAGTGAAAAACCACGAAACAGCTAGCGACCGATGATGGAGCTCTCGGAATTGAATCGAAAACACTCTCTTCACTTTGGATTCTGTTTGTGTTTATCTTAACGCACTTAAATCTTGATAAAGCCTTCGGGTTGGTCAGAACAACGAAATTGTTATCTGATTGTCAATAATAGTAATAATAATAATAATACTTCCTCATAAACACTCGTAGAGTGTACCAAAAGGCATAGCCTGTGCGGGCAGAGGACGGCTATTATTATTATTTGCCGTGGCGCTCCGGGGCGACTAACTGATATTTTCGGTGGTGTATTCACTTCTCAGCTGTAGGAAAACCCGGAAAACCTACAGCAAAACCTAATCATCGAAATCAAGTTTCAACTAGTAACTGTAGATGTCACGAGTGACTTTTCATGTATATATTTATTATTTTGCATAGGACGGTTTTGACTTAGTCCATGAATAATATTATTATAGACAATATTCAAGTCATCAGATCTGCTAGACGTGAAAATATACACTCCCAAGCAATTAAATAGCTATTGCAAAATTTCGCGAGATAGATCATGACTAAAAGGTGTCTCCGTCACTAATTTGCGTACTCCTTTCACGGTTATAAATAAATAACCATTCATTTTTAATTATGGCATGCAGTTCACCGGCTTTGGAGTTCAAGATCGTTTTTACTGTTACACTCGGTTTGCACGTACGCACTTTTGATGACCTTGTCTCTTTATTTATTCAAATGTTATTGTTGAAGGCCTTTTACGACTCCAATGATCTCCTGGTCACGATCTTTGATCGTTTTATAACTTGTTAGATCTATATTTCGAAGAATGGCTCATTGATCATTTCACCGCTACGACATGGCGTTTTCGTCGAATTGGTTGAGACAGGAACCAGAGAAAAACCATTCTACCTAATCGTAAAATGATCTCTACCTGTAGTTCCAAGGTTAAGTGACAGCGGTAGTGACTGGTACGGAATTGAAGATCGACAGATCAAGGATCATGCACAAAAGATCTGATCTTATCAACTTCCCAATAACTATTATAATGATATCGTCAGCGGAGCCCTGGACAAACACCCTTACGCCATGTAGGATCGTAAGAAGGCTACCAACCACGAGGTTCCACATGCACTTGGGAATAGTACTCCTCACTTAGGGTAGCCTCTCAAAACGTCGAGGTGACCTCGAAAAAATATTCATTACTCCCTTAGCTACACTCCGATCGACGAGATCGTCACATTTTTAGGATTCAGCGGACCCTTTTACGTAAGAAAAAATTATATTATATGGAGGGCTGTTTGTCGATTCTGTTTTTGATACATGTCAAAGTCGGCGCATGCACCATCTATGATTTCTCTAGCTGTCATTACGGTTTTTCACAAATCACGGTCAATATGTAGGAGTGAGCTACCATATATGCAATTGTTTCGAAATCTACTCGAGATTTTCAACATTTTCAAGTATTTTTTTTGTATTCTATCAACTTGAATATACTAACTCCATCGCTCTGAGTCGATTGGCGTTCGCAGAATTTCTCTATCTCTAACCTTGCTCGAGGTAAAAAAGAATTGATAAGTATTTATTTAACGTGAAATAATACGACACAATCACGATGAATGATATTTTCAAGACTGGTCGTTTTACATTCATGCCAACGAGATGTTGGGAACGGCATACAAAAAACCCTCGATAGCGAGGTCGGATATCGGTTCGTAAAAACCACCAAAACAATGAAAATATGAACCTCTCGTATAGAACAAGAATTATTCCGGAAAATCCCGGGAATTCGCGGAAAAAAAGTTGTATTATAGGTTGGTTTTTTCCTGGCCCTGCTAATTCAAATAGACTGAATGGAAAGAGGATTTCATTACTTTCTGTGGGCTTTGTTAAAAGAGAACAGCAGCTTCTTTGGAGTAAGATGACTATGGATGGTGCCCTGAATACTGATTGCTGCCTTGTCATTTCTCTCGGCCCTCCTTTTGGAGAATTATACTGACAAGGTTAGTCGATAAGAAGCTTCTGTATAATTATCTCCTGGTTGGTTTTTCTCAGGTTTCTGAAGATGGTCAAACCAATGTTGCTTCAATTTACCTCCTGACGTAGCACTTGGATTGCTATAAAACGGGAATGTGGAAGTTAAGAACGATGCTGACGAATTAAGCGTTACCATTCAGGTGATACATACTTGAACTAATCTGAAAGCAGATGGAAATAGCAAATGATAAGATGATAACCAGAAATAATTGCAAGGAAAATGCTGCCAAGTTCGTCGAAGTAATGAATAGTGGTTACTCAATCAACGAAGGAAGAAAGTGAGAACAACAATAAAGAGAAATAAATTCCAACTATCAAGATCTCGGATTCTCACTTCGTTGTATCAATAAATTGATGGATCACCACAGTTGGACGTGACTGTTGGTACTAGGAATTCCAGCACCCCAGTAATATAGTAATGAACAGAATTCATTCAATAAATCGCAGATACGTAAACAAAAACAGCAAAGTGTAATAACGAAAAGAGCACGAATGATGCATATAGGCATACGAGCGCCAGTAAAACACTCTTTCAACTCCAGTCAGCCGCAATTTTCATGTAACCATACCTGTGACTTGAAAAATATTTGGCAGGCATACAACTCTGACTCAAACCATGCGAGTTGGTTTATTTTTTCTCCAATTCATTACAGCGAGCAATGATTTTGCGTAATATAGAGGGGTAATGCCCTCTTTAATGTGTTTAATTGTTTCCTTTTTACTGTCACATTTTAAGAATAATTATCTCCCGCGTTAATGGCAATGTGATACTGTAACACTAGGTTATTACATGACTAATTGATGTTTAATGCTTCTCACACTCACTGCCTGGTGGTCTTCGTTTGATTTTAATTGACAAGAAGAAAAAATTCAATTATCAATTGCCGCTTGCAACGAGTACCGCGAAACCATTCGAAGGAATTCGGTTTGTAGAGAAAGCAGCTGGTGAACCCATTAAAATACCTATACCAACAAATTCAATAAAGTTTTGTTAATTAAGATCGAGTAATAGTCATAATCAATGAAGAGAGTGGCAGCGCTTGTGTATATTGAAATTTTGTGGTGAAACCATATTATGTGTATTTCAATTCATTGATAATATATTGAATAATAACTGTATCACTGGATTGTACTTGAAAAGTGTCTGTCAATACTCATAGACGACAAAATTGAAGAAGCTCAAGCACCCATAACAACTGAAAAACATATACCCCATATGCTCTGCTCTGTGCTCTGTGCTCTGTGGTCTGTGCTCTGTGCTCTGTGCTCTGTGCTCTCTGCTCTGATATGCTCTGCTCTGCTCTGCCCTGCCCTGCCCTGCCCTGCCCTGCCCTGCCCTGCCCTGCCCTGCCCTGCCCTGCCCTGCCCTGCCCTGCCCTGCCCTGCCCTGCCCTGCCCTGCCCTGCCCTGCCCTGCCCTGCCCTGCCCTGCCCTGCCCTGCCCTGCCCTGCCCTGCCCTGCCCTGCCCTGCCCTGCCCTGCCCTGCCCTGCCCTGCCCTGCCCTGCCCTGCCCTGCCCTGCCCTGCCCTGCCCTGCCCTGCCCTGCCCTGCCCTGCCCTGCCCTGCCCTGCCCTGCCCTGCCCTGCCCTGCCCTGCCCTGCCCTGCCCTGCCCTGCCCTGCCCTGCCCTGCCCTGCCCTGCCCTGCCCTGCCCTGCCCTGCCCTGCCCTGCCCTGCCCTGCCCTGCCCTGCCCTGCCCTGCCCTGCCCTGCCCTGCCCTGCCCTGCCCTGCCCTGCCCTGCCCTGCCCTGCCCTGCCCTGCCCTGCCCTGCCCTGCCCTGCCCTGCCCTGCCCTGCCCTGCCCTGCCCTGCCCTGCCCTGCCCTGCCCTGCCCTGCCCTGCCCTGCCCTGCCCTGCCCTGCCCTGCCCTGCCCTGCCCTGCCCTGCCCTGCCCTGCCCTGCCCTGCCCTGCCCTGCCCTGCCCTGCCCTGCCCTGCCCTGCCCTGCCCTGCCCTGCCCTGCCCTGCCCTGCCCTGCCCTGCCCTGCCCTGCCCTGCTCTGCTCTGACAGATTCGCAGTCTCAAATGAGTCAATATTTCGGAGGAGAAACAAGCCGTGGCTTTCCCTCATTTGGAACAAGTCACAGGAGAGCTGTTCCATCCTACTGGCTCAACAATAGATAGAAGCCATTGATCGAAGACCTATGGAAATTTTCTGACAGTGAACCGGCAATACTGGTATTATATGGGTCCTAGCACCCTTTGGTATCCTCGGAAACGAGAAGGCATACAGATTAGCCAAGATGGGTTCAGGAATTTCACCGATTGAGCCAGAACCCATCTCAGGAATACCCAACAGCCTGGATGTTGCTGCAATGGAAGCACTGCTCCAAAAAAAGATTTTGGTAGACAATATCTCAAGCTAATGACAGGGCTTCTACATGGGACACAATAACATCAACAGACTCCTTACCTTCATTGCATCCAGATGGATATGCCAAATGCTGGCTACAAGATCTTCTGATACGATAGTGGGCGATATCTGCTTTCGGATCAGCATAATCAGGGGATGCCCACAAGGAGGGGTACTATCACCTCTGATGTGGAGTCTCGCAGTAGACGAACTACTCGAAACACTAACCGGGAACGGAGTCACTTGCCTTGGATATGCTAACGACATAGTCATTATGGCCAAAGGCAAATTCGATCTTTCTCTGCGATCTCATAGAAAGGGAGCTAGGACTACCAGAAGATGGTGCCTTTCTGTGGGGATGAGAATTAACTCATCAAAAACTACTGTGGTACCATTCGCCAGACGAACAAAGTTTCAGCACCTAAGGGCTGTTCGCCTCGACGGCGCAGACTAAGAATGGAAGCAAGAGGTGAAGTACCTAGGGCTTACCCTAGACTCGAAACTACTCTGGAACAGACACGTAGAAAAGATCGTTAACAAGGCAAAATCATCACTGATGGATGGCAGGAACATTGCAGGAAAAATGTGAGGATGTAACCCATCAATACTGCGATGGATGTACACCATGATAGTGAGACCTATGTTCACCTACGGAGCAGTAGTGTGGCACGGCAGAACCGAACTTGCCATAACAAAGAAAATCCTGGAGAAAGTGCAAAGACTAGCATGTCTTTGTATTACAGGAGCAAAGAGGTCGACTCCAACAGCAGCAATAGAGGTAATTCTGGACCTCACTCCTCTCCATATCATGGTGGGGAGAACTGCATGGGGAGCAAACCTCAGGTTGTCTAAAGTCGGACTCAAAGGGACAACACACAACGTAAGGGGCTCAACCCCCACCGAAAGTGCGCACCTTGCCGATCTCCCAACTGAAGAAATTAACAGGAAATTTAATTTCGAGAAATATTTCGATGGAACTTAAATACCAAGAGCACTGGGAAAGAATACCATAACATGGTACACGGACGGGTCCAAAACTCTCGACGGAACTGGAGCAGGAGTCTTTGGGCCTCGCACCAAATATTCCGAGCCCATGGGACAGGAAATTCCGGAACAAGGAAATCGCAATTCTCTCCGATAGTAAGCAGCCATCAAAGCTCATATAACAAAGATGGTCTGGGAATGCCTAGACCAACTCAATGATCTAGGCAGGAAAAAAAAAAGGTGATTCTCCTCTGGGTGCCGGAGCACGTCTGAGTGGAGGGCAATGAACAAGAAGATACCCTGGCATGAAAAAGGGCATCAACGCCATTGATCGGGCCAGAACCATTCTGCGGACTTGGTAAATCTTACTTCCAAGAAGAACTCAATAAAACTGAAGAAGCAATGAGAGCAACATACTGGCAAAGACTTCCAGGGCTAAGGCAGGCCAAAGATCTCCTCGTCAACTTCAACCGAGCAAGATCGAAGACACTGATTAACCTCAGCAAAACTAGTCTAAAGACAATCACGGGATTTTTGACGGGGCACTGCAGACTTAAAGAACACCTAAGAAAGCTAGGCTCAGAGGAGGACAGCACCTGCAAATTCTGTGGGGAACATCCAGAAACACCACACCATATATTGATGGAGTGTTATGCTGAACATCACAAGAGATTGAATATACTGGGATCACACCAGCTGACTGTGGGAGAAATACCACGAATAGACCCCCTCAAAATCCTTAAATTCCTCAAGGAATTGGGGCTTGAGGGGCTGCTGTAAACACCTTGAAATAGTAGAAGAAGATGGGGCACAATAGATCTGATTAGGTCGCAGCGCATCAGTCACCACCCATACCTACCAATACCAATACCTTCATTGGGATCGTAGATCTGTAGATGGTGCCTGGAAGATGATGAGACACAGAATGTCCTGCATTGGTGCCGTAGAGCGAACCGCGCTTGGAAACACTACAGAACGTTGAGGAGATTCAGGTAAGGAAACTGCCGAATTGGGCAAGGAAAGCTAGTATGCCCAGCTGATCCACAACATGTGGCTGTACTAAAGGCCTAAGCTGAGAGAATCCCGCCTACCTGTGACAGGTGGTAGATAAGTAGGTAAGGTTCAAGGAGCTTCAACAGATGTCCGAAACCATTCAATGCTATCAAGGAATACTGCTCCAACAGTTCCGTGTAGGTAATTTGAAGACGCGCAGTAACTGGTTGTTGGAGAACTAAAATAGTCGTATATATGCGTTACTGCGGATCCTACAAGTTTGAAGTTTGATCATGTAGGTGAACTGCAAATCGAGAATATACTGTCCAATCTGTTAGCCACGGAGATATGTCACCGTCTTTCCCGTTTTCCCCTCGCGAAATGAAAGTTCACTTCCGCATCCCACGTGGGACGGTGATAGATACAATACGAAATTGGTAGAAACGACCTTTTGTAATGGCCGGTAACAGTTATTCACTTGTTCGCATCAGACACAACACAGACACTCTTCCACGCGACTTCCAGTTGCTAAAATTAAAACGTTCTGCATAAATAATGACATAACACTATTTATAGAATATTCAAACGGAGCTTCTCGTTTTTTTTTTCCTCGGTTATCTAACGCTCGATTGTAGCCAAAAGGAATATGTGGGATATTCTAATTATGAACTGTCGGTTGGAAAAGGAGAATAGGAGGAGGAATGGGAGGAAAAGATGCTGTGTGGGGATGAAGATTGAAATGACGTTGAAGACAGTATAAAATGAAACTAACTGGCTTCTGATGTACCAGCAGTATAGAAATAATGACGTATGGAAAGGAACGGAGGAAAGGGCTAGGCAAAATGCAGGGTTCATTTAGAATACCGCTAGGCCATTTCTTCCTTTGGGTTTTCGTAGAAAATATCGGAAACTCGCGGAAAAAATTTTTTCTGGGAATTTCTTTCCAAAATAGATTTTTAAATTTTTTCTGTATGAGTAGCCAGAGTTGCACACCAATATCCTTGCCTCTGATTTTCGTTACAATTTTTAGAGTGACGTCTGCACGGTAGCAGCATGATAGGACTTTGGAGTTTCAGAAGAATGAAGGACAACATCCCTCTGAAACATTTCCTCGCATTGAAACATCCGAAAATTCCAAAAAAATATCACTCTTGTAGATTGGAGCGCAGCTGAGGAAGCTTTGATGTCACAAAGTCCCGAAACGTCGAGGTAACCTTAAAAAAATATTCAGTACTCTCTCAGCTGCACTCCGATCGACGAGATCGTTACTTTTTTGGATTCAGCGAACCTTTTTACGTAAGGAATAGTAATTTTCTGGAGGACTGATCGTCGATTTTGTTTTTGACGCATGTCAAAGTCGGCGCATGCACCATTTATGACTTCTGCTGTTATTTCGGTTTTTCATGATTCACGGTCAATCTGTATGATTGAGCTACCACATATGCCATATTTTCGAAATATGCACAAAATTTTCAACATTTTGTTGAAAACCGGAAATTGATACGATCACTTTGGATTTTCGTCGATTTTTATGGACTTGGGACTTTTGGACTTTTTTCGAGTATTTTTTCTTTCATTCAATTGATCTAAAATTCACAGAATATACTAATTTCATCGTGCTGAATCGATTCGCGTTCGCAAAATTGATCTATCTCCAACCGTTCTCGAAATAAAAAAGAAATTTTCCGTAAAATAATAGCAACTCGCGGAAAAAAAGTTTTTTGTAAATTTCTTCCCAAAATCGCTTTTTTTAGTCTTCTCTGTATGAGTAGCCAGACTTTCAGACTGATATCCGTGTCTCTGATTTTTATACAAATTTTCGAAGTCAAGTCTGCACGGTAGCAGCATAATAGACTTTAAAGTTAAAAAAATATAGGAAAACATCCCTTTTAAACATTTCCTTACGTTGAAGAATCCGGAAATTCCTAAAAAATATCGCTCTTGTCGATTGGAGCGCAGCTAAGGGAGCTTTGATGTCACAAAGTCTCGAAACGTCGAAGTACCCTAAAAAAATATTCGGTACTCTCTTAGCTGAACTCGATTAAATCGTTTCATTTTTGGATTCATCGAACCTTTTTACGTAAGGAAAAGTTATTTTCCGGAGGAATTTTCGTCGATTTTGTTTTTGACGCATGTCAAAGTCGGCGCATGCACCATTTATGATCTGCTGTTATCACGGTTTTTCATGATTTACGGTCAATGTGTAGGATTGAGCCACCACATATGCTATAATTGAAAACTGGAAATTGAAACGACCACTTTGAATTTTCGTCGACTTTTAGGGGTCTACCCCTTTGAACTTTTGGACTTTTTTCGAGCATTTTTTTTCATTCAATTGATCTGAAATTCACAGCATGAAATAATTTCGTCGTGCTGAATCGATTGGCGTTCGCAGAATTGCTTTATCTTCAACTGTTCTCGAGATAAAAAAGAATTTTTCCGTAAAATGGCGGCAGCTCGCGGAAAAAAAGTTTTCCAAGATTTTTTTTTCGAAAATCGCTTTTTTCAATCTTCTCTGTATGATTAGCCAGTCTTTCAGAATGATATCCGTGTCTCTGATTTTTATGCGAATTTTCAAAGTCAATTCTGCACGGTAGCAGCATGATAGACTTTGAAGTTTCAAAAAAATATAGGAAATATCATTCTCAAACATTTCCCCACGTTAAAAAATCCGAAAAACCTTAAAAAATAACGGTCTTGTCGATTGGAGCGCAGTCTCGAAACGTCGAGGTAACCTCAAAACAAAATTCAGTACTCTCTTAGCTGCACTCCGATCGATTGAATCGTCATTTTTTTAGATTCAGCGGACGTTTTTACGTAAGGAAAAGTTATTTTCCGGAGAACTGTTCGTCGATTTTGTTTTTGACGCATGTCAAAGTCGGCGCATGCACCATTTCTTCTGCTGTTATCTCGGTTTTTCATAATTCGCGGTCAATCTGTAGGATTGAGCTACCACATATGCTTTATTTTCGAAATCTGCACAAAATTTCCAACGTTTTGTTGAAAACCGGAAATTGATACGATCACTTTGGATTTTCGTCGATTTTTAGGGGTCTACCCCTTTGGACTTTTGGACTTTTTTAGAGTATTTTTTCTTTCATTCAGTTGATCTAAAATTCACAGAATATACTAATTTCATCGTGCTGAATCAATTCGCATTCGCAAAATTGATCTATCTCCAACCGTTCTCGAAATAAAAAAGAAATTTTCCTTAAAATAATAGCAACTCGCGGAAAAAAAGTTTTTTTGGAAATTTCTTCCCAAAATCGCTTTTTTTAATCTTCTCTGTATGAGTAGCCAGAGATCCAGACCGATATCCGTGCCTCAAATTTTTTTTACGAATTTTCGGAGTGAAGTCTGCACGATAGTAGCAAGATAGACTCTACAGTTTAAAAAATATATTGGAAAACATCCCTCTGAAACATTTCCTCACTCTAAAAAAAACGAAAATTCCAAAAAAAATAACGCTCTTGTCGATTGGAGCGCAGTTAAGGAAACTAGGATGTCTCAAAGTCTCGTAAAAAGTGTTTATTATTTTTAATCGATTTCATTTGTTTCGTTTCACTTGACGTCTACAATTGCAACTCCACCATGCTACAACCAGCCTTCTGATTGGAAATGTAACTATTTGAAATGATTTACTTTCCTGTCTTCTGCGGAACAGACCAGGATAAATATTTACAAATGGTGCGAGTCAGTCGATGACTTAATAAATAAAAGTATAGTTGTAATGGATACACCTATTCGGGCATTCCAAACAAACATTCGTCGCTAAATGTATACAGCTCAAAAATCAGTAACTACCAATTTTCTTTCCAGTTACGATGTTTGATAACTTGATAGCGAAGAGAAAAATCTACCAAATTAGGTTGTTTTTTTCGAAACCTTCATTGATCGTTAGAAAAAGAAAAGGAATAAGTGACGTGAAATATACTTTCAACATGTCGTCAAAGCTGGCTTCATAATTTTCATCGATAAATACTGTACAGATTGACGGTTCTGGATGATATACTGCGAACTGATGATTACAAAAAGGCTTTGGATACTCTATCAATGATGATCTAGGATAATAAAATATTGTTATTCCAGGGACAAAAGTTTACAGCTACCCAAATTATCACGAAGGATGACAAGAACACCTATTTCAAACCTCAAGAAATTTTTGATGCCATAATGAGTGTATATATCTTTTCGAATATATCGAATATATCGATCACATCAAGAAATAGATGTTATTTATGCCACTTAGAAACTGAAAAAATTATTATTTATCAAGCCAGATCACATACTCTGACTTTCATCCATACTTTCAAGCGTTCGGAGTAACTTTCAGTTACATTTTCACCACGTTTTCCACCTCCCAGGTGAAAATTGAAAATATACAAAATCGTAGATTTTAATCTCCGCTTCCAGATACCTTCTACAGAATTAGAGTAAGACGATTTTTCTTAAAACCCTCCCGATCTCTCAGAGACGAACTCAATCATTCATTCACGTCGTAACATCCATTACACCGAAATTTATAGTAATATCTTGAAGTAGTTCTACATTCCCTGAATATTTTCTATTCCCGTAGAAATTTATTCCGAATTTGAATAAATTCAATAGGGTCGTATATAAGCTTTTATTTGTGGACAAGTCCCAGTAATAAATTGAGAAGCATTCGAAGTTTGATTCATAAATAAAAGCCCATATAAAGCGCAGCTGGTGACAAACACTGAGTGTCTTAAAATTTCACTGAATAATTGAGACATTGAAAAACTCAACTTTATGCATTGATTCGGGAGGCCTGCTGCGTCGAAATGTGTTTAAAGAAGTATATGGTGTTGGTGAATTGCTTTTTCGTCCAGTTTCTCATCAAGAACGTGCCCATACGGTGAGATTTGAATGAAAAATGAGGATGTGGATTGTAAATGATAATACGTAATGTAAAAATTCGTATCAATGAACCAAAACTGATAGTTGAAAAACCGAAACCAAGAAAGCAAAGGGTGGATGGACATGAATTGTGATCCGTGTGTAGATACCTGCAAGATTCTCCATCTCTTGTAAGGCTCTTCTAGACACTTCATAGGACAGTTTATCTCGAGAATGCTTCTTGGTAACCAGATAGTAGATGCTTCTCGGACCCTTCTTCAATTGCACCACCCAACTTCTTGGTTCTGGTTCTCTCCAGTCGTACTGGTGGAGCAGAAAGATGGATCAATGCGATTTTGAGTAGATTATCGTCAACTGAACAATGTGACGAAGAAGGACAGTTACCCTCTACCAAGAATAGGTGGCACGCTGACTGTTTCTATGATTTTCTTGCCCTAGATTTGAAGAGTGGATACTGGCAGGTAGAACTGATGGACACGGTTCTGAAGAAACTCTCGTGGAAGACGTGTCTGGTGTATCTTGACGACATAATTGTGGTTGACAAGTCGTACAATAACCACGTGAAAAATTTGGAGGAGGTATTCCAGCTACAAGAAACTTCTGATTGTATCTGAGCCATAAGAAAGGCTATCTGTTCCAGAAGGAAGTACGATATCTTGGCCATGTTGTCTCTGGGAAAGGAGTAGCAGTAGATGAGTAGAACATCAAAACTGTTGAGGAACGGCCCATTCCAAAAGCCCATTCCTAAGCTCCGAAGTTTTCTTGGTTTGTGCACCTATTATCGTGCTGGGATTTGCTAACATCGAAGGGTGAACAAAAGTCCAGTGGTCTGAAGAATGCCAAAATTCGTTCAAGAAACTGAAAGGAGTATTGACCAACGTACCATATCTGAGCTATCCCCTTCCGAACGAAAAATTCACTTTGGATACGGACGCAAGCAATGTAGGACTTGGAATTGTCCTGTTGTTAAAGGAGTAGAGCACTTCTACAAATACATGTATGACAGAAGAATTCTGTTGAGAACTGACCATGTAGCTCTCGAATGGCTTCTTCAATTCAGAAATCCTGAGGATCAGGTAGCTTGCTGGATTGAGAGACTCCAGGAAATTTGACTTTGAGAAAATACAGATGCTCCATTGCGTAGAACATGTCCAGATGCGTCAGTACAACGTAGGCTGCCCATTTGAAAGGATCGCCATTGACATCGCTGGTCCATTTCTACAATCTGACCACGGAAACAGGTACATCCTTGTGGCGATGAACTACTTCAGCTAAGTGGGCCTATGCCCTGCCTAGCCAGGAAGCCCTCACCGTTGTCGACGTCTTGGTAAAAGAGTATCTGGTTACCAAGAAGCATTCTCGAGATCAACCGTCCTATGAAGATGTCTGGAAGAGCCTTAGCATATCGAGAGACACGATGCTGGACCAGAATCTTGTGGACCTGGCATTCCCAAAATTGTCCTGTGGGGTTGGTGGGCTGGACTAGAGAGTTATAAAGAGCACGTTGGAGACGATATTCAGATCCAGCAGTGTCAAGATTTTGGTGTGCTGTAACCATCTTCCTCGACCCAACATGAAGACTGTGGAGTGTAAGGATAACGTTACGGGACGAACGTCTTTAAGAATATGTTTGGATACTTGTCTGACCTAATCTCTACTCGATAATGATATATCCATGACTCATCACATCCAAGAAGGAACGAAAACCAGGTTAGAAAGATCTGAATGACGACGACGTTTCGAAAATGTTCGAACAGAAGCCTTTCTTATATGAATAAAGGAATCTCTCGCAGGAACGATCAGTTGCTAGTTCCAGAGTTTGTAAATAGAGAGCGACAGTGAAATAAATGTTTGAAATAAAATAATATTATTGTTTATAGTTAAAATGAATTAGTGAATTATAATTAAGTTTATTTTTACTACATTATGCTATGTTTTTCACTGGTCCTTCGTTAAATCCACCTCAAACTGTGCCGAATTCGAACAGATTCAACTTGATATATTATACTTTGAACTCAAGCAGTAATATGTTTAGTGCAAGTAGTTTTCAATCATCGATTTGAAAATAAATAAACTCGAACTGCCTTCATCTGTTGTTTTGTTTTTCATAGCACTAGAATTTGTTTATTATTTTCCATTAGATATTTCTGATGACGGAATCAAAGCACATGGCGGGCAAATATTTCATACCTATATGTGGATCAAACCGATTGAACTCATATGAAGACGTTCACTATATCTGACGAGTTGTAAGCTATCCTCACAGCTCAATGCATGTCAAATTAGGTCTGGCACGATACGTGATATATCTTTATTGTATTCTGTCACAACATGGGTAATCGAGTAGGTGGAAAAACCGTACAATATTCTGCATTGTCGTCAATGTTTATTTGTTTTTGTGCCTGCTATCAAATCATTTGCTTTATTGGCTCTTTTATTATCGTGATGTTTATTAATTCTGATCATCTTATTACGGCAATCAATACCATGTTTTTCTAAGGAGGTGATAAATCAATTTGGGTAGTCTTGAATTGAAAAAAAATAATGAAGGGATCCAATATTGCCAGAAAACGAGAAAGGAAAGTTGTAAAAAGCGTATAAATGAATAAATATGTCAAAAATAAACACTTTTTTGGTGTTCTACGAATATCTTTGAAAATATTCAAGGAATCGTTCCACTGTCGATGGAACTTCTGTAGAGAATTAAAAAATCTACAAAATGGTTATTTGTGCTACCGAATCTTTGCTTTTTCCACCGAGAAAATCCGGAAAATCCTCTAAAAATAGATAATTTTTCAAAAATTCACAATTTTTACAAATTTAAAGCTGGACAGATATCACCTTGCGCACAGTTGAACTACATGTTATTATCTATTATTTTTCTCAGAATTATGAATTCTTCCAAAATGGTCTATTTTCAGAGATTTTTCCCCATTTCCTTGGTGGAAAATATTCGAACCCTAGTTGATTAACTACCATCAGTTTGGAATCCAAAGCCAGAGCTTTAAAATCAACAGTCAAGAGAACTTTCACAAAATCGCACGTGATTCCTACTACTCATTGTTAATGAAAGACGCACTTATCTTCAGATAGTGATTTCTTCACTGCATAACTGTTGTAGTCTGTGGACTAATCAGTAATCAGAGCACTGGATAGACTAGCATTCTTGATTTATATCGATCAAATTCGAATTAAACGAAAATATTCCAGCCCGAGGGTATTCTGAATGTGGGTAATTATTATCCAACAGATCCTCTACTATTTACTATGAAATTGCATGCAAAATAGGGTTTAATAATACCAAAAATGAGCAATCGACTATAATTACTTCAATGGGTGGTCCACATACAACTAGATTCTTTCTTGCAGATTGTTTTAGCTATAAAATTGGGCTGATGGAAGTTGAATACGAACATCTCAGAAAAAAGGCTTGGTTTTTTTACCAGAATTCACAGCAATCGAAACATCAAACAATAATTCTATCAACTCGGTTTTATTGAATATTTGACTATGTTTACACAAAATTACCAGAATACGTTAAGTAGATTTTGTATCGTTCACTCTGGTATCAGCCTAATCAAAGATTCCTATCTTATTCACTTTTATCATCATTAGCATGATGGAATTCTAAATTCACTGTATAATGGTGCAGGAGCAAGTTTTCTTCCATAAAGATCAAAAAAACGCAATAATGGATATTTAATCTAAATATATTGAATATATAACTTGATACGTAACGAAAGTCTAGGAAACATTATAGTTTCGTAGAAAATCGCAGTGGTAGGTCCCTGAAGTAAAAATGGAAGATATATTAATTTCACCGCTCTCAACTAAGAATTAAAGTTTGCATTGTTTCATTTCTCTTATTCACGGTGATATCATGGAAACCTTCACCAAGAATTCAAATTTAACGTGTGTGTTTCTCTGTCTTCATCGTCGCTCTCTCTTTCTCCAATCTGACGATGCTCTGAAGAAATAGGGGAACCATCAATCGTATCACCTAGTATGACTAATCCTAGAGCATTTTTCCACTGTGTGCACTGTGTAGTTTCTTGCAGACTTTAGGTACTCAGTATTTAGAAAGTTCTCTCTCTCTCTGTATTTTTTAACCTTGCTTCCAATTGACGTACTTGTCCAGCTCGCCCCCACTTTGTAGGAATCCGTTCCACTCCAGCCTGATTAGTGGCGTAAATAATGGGAGCTTCGTCGAGGGATGGGGGTAGCTTGCTCAAGGCATTTCTCCATTCTTAAACCATCTGCCAGTATATTCATACTTTTAGTCACCTCATAGTCTGACAGGCAGTATTAACCATGGAGTTATCTATTTCTACATCGTACAGATCTGCTACAAAGTGTACCTACATGGAAACCTACAATTCTTTGAGTTGCTTGGCTCGTTGATATGTTGGCAAAACTTCCGCCACCAGTGATGTCACAACATGATAATGTCATAATACCAGTAGTCGTAATTCGATAAAGATACTTCAAAGAGCAGTAAGGAAGTAATACGCAATAAAGAAAAGAAACCCTGCTGCGTCATTGCCTGCAATAAGCAACAACAAAACGATCGTCAGACAAGCAGATTATAACTGAACTGAACATTATCCAAGAACGAATTTATTGGCGGTGGTGAGAGATGAATTAACTTACTGCACTCACTCAATGCGAACCGCATACAAACGGGTTTATTGTTGATAAAATACTGACAAGACAAAGTAATCACATGATGACACTACAAAAACCGCGAACATGTTGGACTCCAGTGGCAGAAGACGACAGCGTTCTCTTTGAAATAGCCACGTGTCTAAGGGATGTGAATGAGATGGTATCTATACAAACAGGCCATTCTCTTTCCATAATTCATGACTTAAAGTTTCTCATTTTCTGTTACCCCGTTATGTCCTGGCAGCAAGTCCTGTTTGACTTATTTCAGTTCTCTTCTTCTCAATTCTTTAGCCTTCGCTTCCTGGTGAATTTGGCCAATTCATTCGTTCCCGAGGAAATACTTCGAGATGTTTTGCAGATATAATGAGGTTTCAAACATCAAAACAAGCTAGTTTTTCTTAATGAGAGCTAAAAAGATTTGTAATTTCATGTTTTGTGTTCCATCCTTTGAAAATAATTTGTTGATGCCGATTCAGATACATGCGTGCCCATGCAGGGTTTTCGAAGCACGTGAGATTTACATATGCATTTTTGTGCCTCAAAGATGCCCTTGTGTCTCAAAACTACAACAGATACAAGTGTCACGAACACATAGGAAGTTTTATTTGTCATTTTTCTTTCGTTCATCATATTTTGTGCAGTATCCATGATACAGAGTACAGAGAACCATCAAAACAAAGTGGATCTTGTCCAGACAAATGGATTTAGAGGAGGAACTCGGGTATTGGCAATGGAGTCATATCTATCATTTTCAGTGATATCCAAGAGAAAGATATCAATAATCCCCACCAAAAGTATCTAAGAATGTTTCAAAACTATATTGAATCATATTAGAACGTTGATGCATCCGCTGTTTGACATCATAGTTTCATGGTTTGACAATGCCATTTGACAGCTAGTCACGGACCCAATGTTTTCGGGGTTGTCTTCTTCTCTAATATCTGGCCTTTGCTTTATGGTGCATTTTGTCAAAGTTTTCTAGTTATTCACTGACGTAGAAGTCTTGGAGAACAGGGATAGTTAAAGTTACAGAAAAGGGAAAAGCTGAGTTGTTTGAAACTATGAACTGGGATATAAATGATCAATAGTACTTTAGTCGAAACTTGCTTTAATCCCAAAAACCCAAAAAAGGTCGTGGGACTTGATGTATGGCGATATAAAAAACCGTTTTTATACAGGACTCAACAAATGCTTGAAATTGAAAAAGTTTCAGTAATTTGAGATCATTATGAAATTTTGCATTTTCAGAATAATCATCAAACCTGTATTTCATGCACATTTCAAATGTCCTGTAAAAATTATCGTTAAGTTCGAAGTTTCATTACAGTCTTTCGTTTGATAAATTATCACGGTGTACGTTGCTTTCGCGATATTTTTCAATTATCTTCTAGTTAAATTTATCGAATCAAAATCCCATAACCGCGATTGAGCCGAATTAAAATTTCATCGGAATGCAAGACCCTAAACAAATATCGTAATTCCCCGAATAAATATTGGGTCAAATAATCAGTAGCATAAGGTTCGCAGATCCATATATCAATTTATCCGACATCACAGATTCACTTGCGATGTCGAATTGAATAAATACACTATTAAAATGACCATCTGTGCTCAATCAAACGAGCGGCCGATCTTTCTGATGGAGGCTGCATGACAGAATGCGGACCACAAACCGAAAAAACTAGCTTGTCGTGCCTCGAGCGATTTTGATTGTGAATCAATGAATTTGTGGTTAAAACAGGCTGTAAATTTCGGAACTGCCAAAGCTCAGATTTGCAGACAAGCGATACTCCCTCTGACGGGCGTTGACAGAACCTACTTGAGGTTCGGTCAAGGTCGTCGTCTGAAATTGAATGTCATGTCGGATTGACGTTTCGAAAATATTTGGTAAATTTTGCATCTCAGGGTTCATGTCGTAGGAAAAAGTCTGTGAACCAAGGAAGTTCGGAATTGGTCGAGAAATGGTATTATTTTCTTATTTATAATTGTTATTTTCAGGAAATACCCCTCAAGGCAAATCGTAAAATTTTCCGTCTCTACAAAAAGTTAAATGCGAGGTAAATCATAGGTTTGTCTTCTTTTAATTCCTGTCTAATTTCTAGGTTAGTTCTTATTCTGTATTCTTCCTCTGAGATCTTTTTTGGTCCTAATATTGCTCTCATTATTTTTCTTTCAAATTTCCTCAAGTCTTCTTCGTCTTTTTTTGTCATTGCCATCGTCTTCGCTCCGTATAACATGATTGGTGTAATTATGGTATTGTAAATATTTATTTTAGTATTCTTTGTTAATATTTTACTTTTCAATAATGTTTTATTGGCGAAGTATGCTCTGTTTGCGTTCAATATTTTTTCTTGTATTTCTGGTCTTCTCTCTCCCGTTTTACTTATCGGTACTTTTAGATATTTGAACTCTTCTTCAAACTGTCTCGCTCCTATTTTGATCTCTCCCTGTATTGGTTCCGTTCCTAATCTCAATATTTTCGTTTTTTCTTCTATAATTTCTTCAAGCATATCTTTCATTAGTCTTCTGGTCTTGGTAATAATAGCTATCAGCGTAAGATTCCTTTTGTTAATTCTCCTCACCACCTATTCTAAAGTTTGTTGAATAACGCCATTGATTGATTGATTGTTTTACCCCTTTGTTGATTGTGAATTCCTCTGTTTCTCCTTTTTGTGTTCTTATTGTGATCTTAGTTGTTCTCAACGTCATCAATATCAGCTTTCTTAGTTTTTGTGGAATTTTCAACTCTTTCAGTGCTATCATCAAATTATTTTACGTTTCGCGATACTTGAAGTGTAAATTTGTCAGACTGTATTAAATACTTCTGACTTTGAATATTCCTAAAGGAAACAGTCAATTGGGATAAGATCTGGGAAACGAAAAGGCAAAAGGCATTGTTAGCCTTCTGTCCAGCTGTACAACTGGGTACCACAAGGAGTCAAACTCGTCAATCAGATTTCCCAGAACCCTAGATCCCCCGAAGATCTCCACATTCGTTCGTTCCTTTGTGAAATTCATTCGTTCTGTTTTGTCAGGATTCAGCACTATTTTACTGTTTTTTATTCTGAGATTCAGTACCTCTTCATTAAAGTGTGAACATTCGTCTCAAAGAACGGTTATGGGGAGGCAATAGGACTTCCAGCTGTCTCACTTTCGAAAAGTTAATGAATACATTACACTACACATTAATTTCATTGCCTCTTCCTAATTAATGAGCCGCATCATTTGATTTGTTTCGACTAGATTAATATGCCCCAACATGTTCATGGCTCCAAATATATTTTGTTCTGATAGTAAATTTCGTTTTGACAATGCTTGATTTACCTCTGATGTTGATTTCGTTTCTAGGATTACACAATAACATTTGTAGATTGTTCTGTTGCTGTGTATGTATCATTCAGGAGAATAAATCAGCATATTACGAAATCGACTGTCAACATTTTGATATATTTTTCTGAAGCCGCAAAGGAGATGAATGATAAACTGTGATGCTCATGGTTATTTCTATGAATGGAAAGGTAATTCATTTTCGGATTCTACTTTCTGTAGCTGGAACAATTTTTTCTTCAGATAATTTGGCGATAAATACCAATCAAGCGTCAAACCAAGATCAGATTCTAACCTGGTGAGCTTCTATATTGGCGGTACGTAATTAGACTACCTTACAACATCAACAAAGATTTATTAGAAGAAGTAATACAGATTCAGTTACAGTTCATTAAATTGTACCAAGCAAGAAAAAATATTGATAAATTTACACAAATTTCTCTTGAGAGGTGACATCGTCTAAATGACCTGAAGGAAATGAAAAATTACCCTTATTTCTCGAATGTTTCTCGGAAGCCCTGTATATCGATTCATTAATATTTACAACCTTCCATTACTCATGAGTGAATCATAATCCTCTTTCCCATGTTCACCATAACAGAATTTATCTAATCACGCAGACTCATAACTATCCTCGTAGATCTAATTAAGAACTGATATCTGAAGTGTCAACACGGTTCCATTTCTTTTAAGTTGCTGATAAAAGTGATATGTTTTCAGTAGCATATGAACCGTGACGTGGTTTCACTCCCAATTTTTGATGAAGTGCTGACATCAAACTGATAACAAGGAAATTATGAATTTACGATTATTTGGCTGTGGTTTTTTTCTTGAAATTATTGGTAGATTTCTGAGAGTCTGATTACGAGAAATAATCAATGGAGGGTAACTTATATATTGAATGATTGGGCTGGTTTTGATATATCTACGACCACATACGTTTACACGTTGTTGGTTTCTGTTGACACGTGATTTTGGTTTCAATTTTATATAGGTATACCTATGTCATGACCATAATTTTATATTTAAGATCCCTGAGGATGGCGACATATATCGCAGAAACGTTGGCCTGTTGAAAAATAAAATTGTTTTTCTTTAAGACGACCTTACCCCAACAACCTGTAACAACTATAAACATATGGAGTCGAAACTTCCTCACTACGAGAGCTATTTGTGTATCAAAAGCGCAAAGTAAAAAATATTTCTGCCAATACTTCTTTCCTCTTTAGTGGTAAAAAACCAGGCGAATTATCACTCGGTATTAAATGTCTTTGTTTGATAACATATATGTAATATTTGAAGCGATTTTATTCATACTTCTTTTGGGAATATTGATATGTTTGGTCGACATTTGTAGTAGACTCCTCTAAATGTTGTTGAACAAACCATTTTTTGACAGATTTTGGTCGCATTTGTCAATTGGCGCAATTAAGTGTATTAAACTGGAATGGCGAGTTATATAAATGCTCCATACAGGGAGTGCCACGGTCTCAGCAGAATAGGACACTTCTTCCCAAGTTCACAAATATAGGTTCACATCATATTCTTTAGCTTTTCTTTGTTAGTTTCTGAACTAGAAATATATTGTAAAGTTCCTCTTCAATTAATAAATTGTTTTTAAATAATCATTTTCCGAAATCATACTTACTTTTGGCGCAGTCGGTAGGATTTCGTCTAACGGTTTGACGACAAAAATCGCGTTGTGCCGGCCTGTTTCAACAGTTTATGGACGAAACGAACTTTTCGTGAAAGTGGCCATTTGGAGCAATTGAAAAAAAGTCATTTTTCGAAATTATACTTATTTTTGTCGTACTTGGACATAACGCGATTCTTTACAATCATATAAGTTATACTTTTCAAATCTTTCCGTTATCAGATAACTATTACAATCAATTCATTCAACACAAATTGCTGTTTCAAATAATTTTTGTACGTCAAAAAATCATCTGTTTATTTTTCTTGACAGCAGCGTCAAGCATGGCCTCCTGTCATGTCCAAACATAAAACTCGCCTGTGCTATGCGAAAGCTTTAAAAATTTGTTTGAATCAGAAGAAAATAAGAAATAATATCCAACAATCAATTTTTGAACTGTTTTTCGTAACTAAAATTGGTAGTTTTGTATTTTATTTAACGTGTTAATTTGGGTATCAATGTAATTTATAGAAAATGTGAGTTTATAATCATACCAACCATTTTTTAATTACTTTCTATGACTAAAGTTTGTAATTTTTTTTATTTATCGTCATATGCATAGTTTTATGGTGTTGGATCTAAAATTCAATTACTTATGAAAAAGTACATTTCACTAGAAGGAAACTCCCTCAGAACGATTTGTTAGACTTTCCGAACATGAACTTTTGATATTTTGTATAAATAGAGTTGTTAATTTTTATTTTAACACTATCGAACGTTCAATGGAATATGCAAAGTGTAGGTGAAGTAGTTAATGGAAAGAGATTTAACAAAACCGTGGTTGATAATACCAGCTCATTTTATTACAAAAGTTATTATGTATGTACATTTAGATCTCAAATTCAGACAGATTAGAAGATATTCAAATGACACATATAACATAATAACACAATTAGACCAGGAGCTGGTGACAGGTGACGTTCTCCCGTTTTACACTGCATGCCTTTTTAAGGCTTGATCATCCCTAAATTATGAAAACTGGACGGGTTCCTGGACGCCGTAGGTATGCACTTCATAAGGAAAAGCGCTTTTCTTTTTGTGAAGAATTTTCGTGTTCTTCTGCGATATTATACTACCTGCCGTTGTAATATACGGAATTTCAAACAAATTGAAACGCTACTAATTGATGGCATGCAATTCGCAGTGGCCGAAACAAATTAAAGGGGACTTCCGTGTTTTCAAATTGCATGCCTATGTGAATAATTGAAGTTTTAGTAACGAAAACACTCTGGAAAAATTGGCATGCGCCCCTTGTCTGGCCAACGGTGGAAAATTGTGGGAAAACTCTGTAAAAATTTAATACAGGTTTTAGGTGATTCTAAACTGCATGTCATTAGAAAGATAAATCATTTGTATAATTAATTAATAGTTGGTAATTTGGCATGCCCTCCAGGATTTCGCATAATAGAAGCATGCATGACGAAAGTTGCAAAAAACACTGTGAACATGTTTGTGACTTTGTTTTGCGAAGTCCTGGTGTGCATGCCAAATAACCTACTATCAATTAATTATACAAATTACGTATCTTTATAATGGCATGCAGTTTGGAATCTCGTAAAACCTGTATTAAATTTTTACAGAGTTTTCCCGCAATTTTCCACCGTTGGTCAGACGAGGAGCGCATGCTAACTTTTCCAGAGTGTTTTTATTACTAAAACTTCAATTCTTTACATTTGAAAACACGGAAGTTCCCTTTAATTTTTTTCAGTTTTTTGTAACCCTTTGATCCCTTTCGGCCGCTGCGGATTGCATACCATTAATTGTAGCGTTTCAATTTGTTTGAACATCCGTATATTACAACGGCAGGCAGTCTAATATCGAGAAAAAACACGAAAATTCTCCACAAAAAGAAAAGCGCGTTTCCTTATGAAGTGCACACGTGGGGCGGCCAGGAACTCGTCTATTTTTCATATTTTAGGGTTAATTATCAAACCTTAAAAAGGTATGCAGTGTAAAATGGGAGAACGTCACCTGTCATACCAGCTTCTGGTCTAAATATATCATAATAACATATAATTGTTCTTTAAATACAATTATCACCCATAATATTTCTTATTATATACAATATCAAAGATAAATGTGCAATTTTCACAATTTTGATGATAATTTCAGATGAAGTTTCTGGTGGTGACTGAACCGGGATATTTTCTGAGCTTTTTGCTTGACATAGAAATTTTGTTATTAAGACCTAACCTAACCGAACCTTCTGCTATGTTAGTACTCTTTCATCCGTGGTAGCTCAGCGAGCGTTTTGGTTACTTTGCCGTTCGGCAAAGAGTAAAAAAACGCTCGCTTTTCGGAAAAGTGCAGCTTTGCGCTTTATTTTTGAAGCGCAAACATGGTACTTTTCGCTCGGTTGTAGAAAAAGTATATTCGTACTGAATTTCCAAATTCGTGGGGGGCATTTGCTTTGTTTCTTTCGCTAGTGTGATCTTGAGGAATCCAGCTGATCTGAATATGATAATTATGCTGCATGGGTTCTGGACCACCCGGACAAACGGCGTAAACTGAGCTGCTAGTATTTTGATTAGGATGCCCTAGTGAGGGTTAAAAATAGACGCCGCCAGTTCTGAAAGAAACAACAATTTATTGCCCTTTTCTACTGCGTTACAGCGCGAGCCGCCGAAGTAAGTCTCCTAACGTCAATATATTAGAATAGATTATTTTTTGTTCAGGCCTAATGGTCGTAAATTAAGTTCATTGGTGAAATGGTTCCGTACATAAACAACTTCTAGTGATAAGTGATAAGAGAAAGTAATAGTGGAGGTAAATCTCAGTAATGGCAACTTTTTATTGGTCTGCCTGTCGCTTTGAGTTCTTGCCGGTGAACTTTGGCGCAAAGGGCATCGGAAGACTTGTTAGGCGCGCTCCGGGTCCATTACATCTTGCAGTCCACTTAACATGACAGTTACACACCTTTTTCACTGAAGAGCGAATCAACTTCAACGTATACGGCCCACATGCCCACATTGTACTCGGGATTAGATCTACGAAGCGTCGTCTATTTTATTCTGGTTCACCGTTCCCGCATTCTAATTGTAAAATGGGCCGTATTGTATTCATACGCGGATGTAAACAGTGCCTTCATTCTTAGATACTTATACGCCCCTTATCCCAGTTAATTGGCTGAAAATGTATTCAAAAATATTCATGGATGACGATACAGACACTAATCACCTAGGAGATTTTTCGTGATGTTGATTTCATCTTACTTTTATGTCAACTAGAAGTTTTGTTGCTCATGAACTACAATAAATGTTCAGAGTGGGCCAAATTGGACACTTCTGAAGGGAAATTCCTGTTTTCAAACTAATGTTGGAAACCGCATACCGAAATCTATCATCGTTTTTGAGTTACAGCATGTTTTTCGAAAATGTGCATTTCCGAAAAGTTGCTGTGATTTCTTTCTCGTCAAAAAGTTCTTGTTTCTATGAGAACCTTTCCAGAGCCCTTTTTTACGTAAACTTCAATGGTGTAAGTAATTTTGTAACATATCCGTAAGTTATTGATGGAAAGATATGTTTCTGGAATGAGACGCCCTGTATATTCCCGCATATTTCAATAGAGCTCAAAATCTCCTTTCCAAAAATGTAGCACACAGTGCCGGCTCTAGGGTACTAAGCGCCCTCATGCAAGATTTTATTTGCGCCCTTGTTACTCATTATATACAATGATCATAATAATTATCACGTTTATGAACAGAAAGTATATGAGATGATGCACTTTCAAGTAAATATGTTATCCTCGGATATTTTTTTTTATATAATTTTATACATTATCTGAAAATGAAGCAGCTTAACTTGATGACTTTTATTAACATAAATATTCACTTAGTTTTCAATAAATAAAACAATATTCTCAAAATAAAAAATGACTACCATTGGTCTCATAGATTAGAAGAACCAAGTGTTTATCACAGAAAAATAACATACATTCTAAAAATATTGAACAAAACAACAGAATCACAATATCCAGAAAAAATTTTGCTCATGCCCAATGGGACTTTACGAGCCTTGATTGACTCTAGCGAATTCTGGAATCAAATCTTCTAAGCGAAGAGTTTGACACATATCATTTTCGATAGATATCATGGCAAATCCATTCAGTCTGTCCTGAGAAATTGTAGATCGTAAATAATTTATTATTAATTTCCTCACTGGCAACGGTCACTGGTGCTACCAATAAATTCGGAAAAGAACACTGGAGATCTCTGGATACCAAAAAACTTAACACTTTTTTCTATGGACTTTTACCTCTGGGGATGGTTGAAAGATATTACTTTTAAATTGCCGACCAATTCTAGATACGAATTGGAAGCGGCAGTGATGCAAATTTTTGCTTCTCTCACTCCTATTGAACTAATTAATTTGGCAAAAAACGTCCAGAAAAGGTGTCGCCTGTTTCTAGGAGAAGCTAGAAGCTCTGTATTTCAAAGATGACTTTAGCAGAACATCAAGTGTACTACATTTTTGGAAAGGTAATTTTAAGTTCTATTGAAACATGCAGGAATATACTCTCATTCAAAAAACATATTTTTCCATCAGTAACTATGGATATCTCATTTGAGAAAATAATTTACTTACGCCATTGAATTCTGCGTGAAAAAGGATAATTTTTTTTATTTTTGGGGGGAAATAACAATCGAAATAACACTTCTCAACTCCAGATGGACTTTCCAACTCACGAACGGTAAAAGATAGAGCGATTCTGCGAACGCCAATCGATTCAGAATAGTTCAATTAGTGTACTCTGTGAATTTAAAGTCGATTGGCGAAAAAAACTTATGATCGAAAAAAGTTCCAAGGGGTGGGCCCCTAAAAATCATGAATAATACAGAATAAACAGATTCACTTGAAATTCGCACTATATGCGTAAAATATATGATTTGTATATGCTCAAGTACAAGATTTGGAATTAAAAATGAATAAAACATTAAAAATTCCCTCGCACGATCGAATTTTCGAAAGTATTTTCTTTCCATTTTTTCAAAAAATCGCAGACTTCCTCTAATGTATCTCGACGAGCTAATTCAGAATCATACTACAAATATAAATTTCGGTGACAAAGTGACAAAATTTCAGAAGATTTTTGGTCGAAACAATGCACCTATCCACAAAATCCTCATTTTCTAATCGAAATGGTATTCTAATTCAAGAATACGAACTGATTTCGCATTTTTAAGATATTCACAGGCGATCAAAGTCAAGTAACGCAATATTCGATATCGAAGGAAACGGTAAAAACTCTCTCACATGGAAGATTTTTCGAAGTTTTCACTTTCCAATTTTAGAAAAATCGTAGATATCCCTCAAATGTATTTCGACGAGCTAATAGAATATTTAAAAAACTGAGTATACTCCACTTTCCAATTATCCCCATGAATATTGATCAATAGGAGTCAAATCTGGCGATCTGGCTGGCCGCTCAGTCGGTTTTCTTCCCCCTATCTATCAAATCAACAGATAGGTGCTGCATACTAAAAAACAACACTACTTTGCTTGCAAAAAATGTCATTTCCCGATAGACTGGGTTCCTCTGGATCTGGAAACAAAGCTGTTAGTGCAAGAATTCGGTCATTTCGGGGAAAATACAAACATCTTGCATATGCACAAGGAGTGAAATTATTTGCATGCATCTTTCGAAACTGTCAAAGATGCCTTTTGGAAATTAGCCAAATGGTTGAGTTGTGGGTAATGCTTTTGTTGCACCACCAACGAAACATTAATTTTATTCACGGAATTTACACCCGCAAAACCATTTCCCTTCGCTACATATAAAACAAAACGAAGGCTTATAGCATTAACCACGTTATGAAAATCATACAGAAATATTCTCGAGCGCGGTAAGTATAATAATAATATTATTTCGATTTCCTAATAACAATCTGATTCATAGACGCTTCAAGTGCCTACGAGCATTCTATCAATAAGGTGATAAGTACGGCCGTTCCATATATTTTTTAATATCGTATAAATTCGATATTATCTGGACGTCCGTGAGGCAAACCCCTACCATAAATAAGGCCCGAATGTCGACACCGAATGGCTTTTTTTATCGATGTATTTATTTTATTATTGTCCCACCTTTGTGTAGTCATGAGTGGTTCTGCACTTGAAATTGTAGCGGTCAACTTAACACCTCTATTATCAAAGCATTTTATAGCTTCGACAATAATAGGTACAACACCAAACTAGCTGATACTGTGTCTCCAAAATGAATACAAGAAACCGAATGTAACTGGTTTTTGGAGTGTCAAAAATGCACCCCTGATACGTCCGTTCTCAATGAAATCAAATGGAACCCTAGACTTATTCTTGGAAACCATAATTTTGACGTTTCAATCATGACCAGAACCACTGTGGAACTCATTAGAAACCGATGAGTTTGACGATACAGGTAATTAACTAAATGATGTTAGGTAGATAAGAATTGATTTCCATTGTTAAAATTGTTTCATTGACTTTGTTCTTTCGTGAAATGACCTCGGTTATATATTCAATCACAGCTTTTGATAAACCGTCTATTCTGAACTAACAATGCAGAGGAATTATACCCAGCAGATACGACTAATTAGATCAGAAAGTCCAAACTTACCAGAGAATTCGGCAATTAACTAAATGATCAATTAGATAAAAGTTGATATCTGTTGTTAAAAATAAATTATTCTGTCGTGAGATGACTTTGGTACAGAGGGGGCCAAATTGGACTATGTTATAGGGAAAGTCTTGTTTTCAAGTTGGATGGATGAAAACTGATGGCTGTGTCTGAAGTTCAAATTTTATTATAGACTTAATGGTGAAAACCGCATATCGATATCTATCATATTTTCTGAGTTACAGCATGTTTTTTGAAAATATGCATTTTCGAAAAGTGGGTGTAACTTTTTTCCTGATTAGGGCACTTTTAGGTAGAATTCAATAGTTTGAGTAACTCATTTTTTCAAATAAGATATCCATAGTTATTGATGGAAAAATATATTTTTTAAATGAGACACCCTGTATATTTCTGCATATTTCAATGGAGCTTAAAATCACCATTCCAAAAATGTAGCATAATTGATGTTTTGCTAGAGTCATCTTTGAAGTACGAAGCTTTTAGGTTTTTTCATGTAGACTTCGAAACGCACACTTTGAACAAGTAGGCCTTGGACGACGTGGCCATAAAACATTGCAAATGTTAACTGGTAGCTGTCATATTTTGATTCAAGCAATAAAGACGCTCTTTAATTCGTGGTTTCTGATCAATTTTCAAACACATTCGCAGTAAAGTATGAGAATTATGAAACACTAAGTTTTAATTACTGCTGTAAAAAGCTTTCTCAACATTTTGATAGCTATTACTGAACAATTTCGTTTTGTTCAACAAGAAACAAGAAATTTTCTACAGGAAAAAAGTTACAGCAACTTTTCGAAAATGCACATTAACAAAATCTTTGTTGTGATTTCAGCCGTCAACAGAAGCTTTACCCCGATAAGTTATATTTTGCTATTTACGTATCGTGTTATGAATTGGCCAATCGAAAGTTTAGTGCACACTCGGTACGTGAAATTATTCAAACACCTAGCACGGTACGAATAAATCATCTCTGAAATATAAATTATCTCCGTGTAAGGATGTTTTTTGAAGTTAAAAAGCGATAATTACATCCTTAGCGTTACAACAGTGTCTAACAACAAGCTAGTACTTAATTCTCTTGCCACCTTCAGTTTAGATGTGACAGAAAACAAGGAGTATTTTGTGCTAACTGATTTATCGGCAATACATCTTTCTTTTGCTCATTAACACGCATGGAACTCCATACCGAGCAACTTGTAATGTGGCAAACAGTCACTGGAAACCTTGTGAGAAGTCTATTCAAAAGGCGCTTTTAATATAGCTGGAGTGTCATATACACAAATGCCAGTGTTCACGAAAATTCCTTTTGGGGAATAATATTTCGGGAGGAATTCAGTTGAGATACGTAATAAAGTGACTGTATCATTTATACAGATTTATGCGAATGCCAGTAATATTTCGAACATGCTCGAAAATATTGTGCTGGAGAAGTATCAACAAAGTGAAATTAATACAGAGTACCCTTCTCTCCAAGCGTTTCCACCAATTGGAAAAATAGCACAGCAGGCTTGCCTTATTCTCTCAAAAATTCTTGGCGATTTTGTAGCCTAGCCTTGTAAATCTTATTCTTGACAGTTGCTCAAAAGTAAAAATCCATTGGTGTTATGTCAGGAGAGCGAGGAGGCCATTGTTCATATGCGTTATTCCTACCAATCCGACGAAATGGAAATTTTTCGTTGAAATTCGGTATGTAGGGTCAAAACTTTCGATATTTCCAACGCGAAACAAAATATGGAAAATTTACCCTTTTCGCAGGATCGCAGTAGGCTGGCTTCAAGGCTGTTACTCAGGCAAAGTATTGCGAAAAGTGCGGCCCATACAGAGGTGTATTCATCTTAATTGTATAAGGCACACTCCAGGACGGCACAGGAGACCTACCAGAGAAGTCAAAGCAGTGGCCAGACACATTTTCAGCAGTCAACGGACAGGATGAACCATCAACATCTTCCAACCATTAAAATCAGCAGGAGTTGATGTATTCCCTACCCTGCTCCAGCAAAAAGAAATTCTACCACACATAGTGAGAGTGACTTATATATCCCTAAAAAAGGGAAATGAGGTACAACTCATCCAGGATGCACTGGACAGTGAAGAAACTGGTGTATGTGCCTTTCCAGGCATAGAAGGGGCTTTTAACAACACACCACACCAAGCTGTCAAAAGAGCACCAGAAGGCATAGTAGACAACATGACAACTAGATGTATGTCGCAATTACTATCCACCAGAATAGCGGAGACTAAAATAGACACTATTTTCATCTGCACAAGCAGAGACTGCCTACAAGGGGGAGTAGCCTCCCCACATAACAATTGATAGACTTCTTTACGGTTTGATCGAGATCCGTACATCGTGAGACAGCCCTAATCGCGAGAGGTAAATCCGATAGTGTTATTTGTGAAATAGTTCGAAGAGGTCTGGACTACACTTGAGAATAGTGTTAATCGATGGGACTTGTCGTCAACCCATCAAGACTACCCTAGTCGACTTTTCAAGGAAAAAAAATTCAACCTCAAATCCATGGAATTAGCACGAAAAGGAACATAGCTACGAAAACCCTTATGGTGTGCAAACATTTTGCAGGAGAGAATTGGGGATGTAACCCAAAGACCCTGCAGTTGATATACACGTCAATAGCGAATGAAGTAAGATGACTATCAGTAGTTATAACACTGTTTACCTCCTGTAGGTTCAAAGACGCTCTGGAGTGAAAGATAAGTGAACGTACTTCCAAAATAAGAGGCTTAGACACCATTTCTTTGACCTGAACCATTCTGCAAAATACCTTCCAGCACAATACTTCATGAACTTGGAAAAGGGGTGTGTAACAAAAGATCCCAATTCCTTAAGACCTTACTCAGGATAGTAGAGGAAGAATAATGCAGTATGTGCGAGGAAGACGACAAAATCTGCCAAATCCGAGGGTACTACACATCGGAGAACATCACATAGAAGAGAAAGAAAGATCTACCTTGAAGGCAACAAACATCCTGAACTTTTTAAAAGCCATAGGACTGGAGGAACTGCTCTTCTCGTTGACATCCTGAACGACTTATCAGTAGAAGGGGACACGATATACCCCTTAGGTCACAGTTTATTGACACCCCCTCTAAATAAAATAGAATAATGAATCCAAGAACGAGTTTTTTCGTTACAAGGGAATAATCGAAGCTTACATCGTCAGCTAGTTCAAAAGCCCTTGGATATCGGTATCCTTATGAGCTCTATGATTTCATCTTCAGTCAATACCATAAGCAAAATCGAAATAGAAGTTATGTCCATTCAGCATGCCTTATCTCAGTCCCACATCTACTTCACTTGAACCAAAGTGTATCACTGCCACAACTAGGACTTTTTTCATAAAAAGGCATTGTTTTATGAAAAGGCATTGTTATAAATGTGACGTAGTCCTTCAAGTATTTTCCATTCTACGTTTCTTTTGGACCCGTTATAATAACCACGAATTCATTATCATTATCTATATTTACATTAGCATCATCTCGAAATAAAGAAGCGTGAAGTTAGGTGCATCTCTCCCAATCGAATTATCGAATTACATTTACCCGAAGGATATTCTTCAGAGAGATTTATGCAGCAATAAGATTCGTCTTAAGTGAGATATTAACACAGAGATTCGTGTCGAAATATTTTTGAGCTAGATATTTTGTTTCGTGGACTGTAATTTCGAATATTAAAACAAGTATTTCGGCGTTTTAAATTCCCAGAGATCCGAACGTAGATCTCCCTGTATACCACGAATAAGTTATCAGGAGACTCATTTCTATCGTATAATTTTCCTATGATGTCTTCATCAGATAGTGTTATAAGGAGTAATGCGGCACACAGTCGTGTTTAAAAGAATGCTGTATATCATGTCATCTCAATAATATACGAGCTTTTTTAAGATGATTGTGTTTATAAACGAAATACTTCATTATATAATTTACATGATCTAGGGTTAGAGACTTATTTTAGGTGATGACAATCGGTTCATCACACAATGACATTTCATTCGTTCAAAACATCGGCCATTTGATACACGGCCAAGCCGGAAATCATCTTATTGTGTCGATAAATACAATTATTTCGAGGTACGTCTAGCTGAAAAATTCAGACCTACATTCTGATTTAGAGGCACCTGCATCGAAATACTTTTTAGCTATTCTAGTAATTGGTTGAAAAAAGCAAAGCTCAGACCAACAGGAATAGTTTCTTCGTTTATGTGACTGGAGACGAAATCAATGGGAAGTAACATACCAGGTGAGGTCAGATATCCAGTAGCTTCCCTCATCTGTTTTGATCTTCAGGTTCATAAAAAAAACGAAAAACTTGACGCAAGAACGCAAAAGGTTGAGAAGACTGAAATAGCGGGGCAATCTCGCTGAAAAGATCGACGGTATTTTCAAAAGTTTCGGAAATGAAAATACCTTTGAAGGTTAGTTGAAAGAAACCACTCGTTTAACTCATAATTGTGTCCAAACCAGAGCTATCTCTGCCTCTTGATAGGTGAGAAGGATGCTATAATTTCACCCTACTTTCCTTTTTTTAACCTATCGTTGGAGTCCTGTCTCCGGTGTCCTGATTCAGCCGCAGGGTGCAATGGTGTGTCATTTACCCCAGTAAACACTCTTCACGTCCTTGAGTTGAGTGATTTCTGGGCCGGGAATGTGCCCTGAGTAGCCGGAGTGAACCAAGAATTACGGCCATCTGCATTCTTCTGGCTAAGATTTCTGCCGCATCATGGCAAGTCGTTATAATTTTTAGATTTGAGAGCAGAGTGTCCTTCATTCCACCAAGTATCTCTACGATCAGAACCACCATTTCAACAGAATGGTTTGGGTAAAGCCTGCGGAGTTCAAGTCTAGGTATTTAGTCAATTCTTCCTCTTCTTCTCGGACAATGTTCGTTTCGCCAGAAGCATAAAACTCTTTGACGAAAATCGTCCTGCTTGGTTGAGGACGACATCGTGCTTATTGGCTTATATTTGCCTGATGGTGGGGAATGAGTAGTTTCGATAGATTCGGCACATGTCATTCTCTACAACAGACTCCCCCAGAGCATAAGACAACACCGGTGTCTCGTCTATACTGTCCGAGTGTCGTAGGTGGTAGTACAACACTCGCTATGCTATGCTTGTGGATATAGACTGAGACTGGTCTCAAGAACCATCTAGTTTCCCATCATTGTAGACCAAGGTGTTGAAGACAACGTCCTGGCAGGCCATTATGAATCCTTCGTTCTGCGACTTCAGCCCACTTGACCTAGAAAGCAAAGGTAACATTTTTGGATAAGCCGACGTCAAGAAGACCCCATGCATTGCCTTATATTTGTATTTTGCTCGGTAACAGAGTTTGGGTCACCTCGTTCAGTATTAAATGCGAGACCAAGTTCATCCACTACACAGGCTACTGCTTCAAAAAGAAATACTCTGGTTTCTGCTTCTGCAGACTGAGCAGAGAGGGAGATATGAACCCCTGATGACTTCACAGCCTCCATCCAGTAACATTCCAAACTCAACAGTCCAAAGCCTCTGTCTGTATACCCAAGAGGGTTGTATGGGTCCGGGTTTCCATATCTGACCATCATTGGTGATGTTCTCGTCCTTGTTATCAACTCCTCCGTATGTTTGTTCCTGGTAAGTTTGAACTGTAGGTTTAACTCCAAGAATTTTGATTCTCTTGGCATATTTAGGCTTCCAACCAAAAATTTTAAGAGCTGTTGGTCTGTAGGTTTCTTCTTCTGGTGTAAAGAGCTCTCGTGTTTTTTTGGGGAGTTGACCTTGATGTTCTTCCTTATGCATCACGTCTATTCGTCCATGAGGGCTCATTGCTCCAGATCCGAACATACTCCCATGTACTTTTCATCAACCATTAGGACGATATCGTGAGCGTAGCTCTGGGCAAACATCCCCTCTGGTTCCGGTCTATATGGAGACTGTCTACGACGAGGTTACACAAATAGTTCTTCCCTATAAGGGCAGCCTCTCCTGGCTTTCATCTCCAATGTGTGTCTTTTCATTCCAGAGGGATTTCTCAATACAAGTTATCCATTCTGACAATTAATAATAATAATAATAATAATAATAATAATACTCCCTCATAAACACTCGTTGAGTGTACCCAAAGGCATAGCCTGTGCGGGTAGAGGACGGCTATTATTATTATTTGCCGTGGCGCTCCGGGGCGACTTACTGATGTATCAGGTGATGTATTCACTTTTCAGCTGTAGGAAAACCCGGAAAACCTACAGCACCACCTCGGGTGGTCGGTGTGCACTCCAAGCTAGCACTACTAGACGAGATTGGCATCTAGACAACTCACAATACACTTGCTTTTCAACAAGGCATGCGGTCGCCTATCGATCCGATATAAAGTAGTTGAGAAAAATTCTCTTACCTACATCGGACTCGAACCGACTATCGCTATGCTGGAGTTTCGAACGGCCTGTACATTAGACCGCTGAGCCACCGACCACCAACTGAACAAAAATGGATGATTTGCTTTTCAAAAATTGAAAATTCGCAATTATATATATGATATTGATTGAACTTCATTTACATTAGACTGTAGAGTACTAACACACTGGTGAAAATGCCACTTTGCACTACATATCAAATAGACTGGTCAGTAACCAACTACCTCAGTCTAGGAATTCGTGAGGAAATAAACAGACTTAAGTTCATTTATCTGATTTTTGAAACAGTGCCAACAACGCTTTTTCCATGTTCTGGTCTTGCCTAGTTTAATTTATTCTGTTTTCAGGTGCCTTACCGCGGAAATCAGAGGCTCAGCAGACGATTACAGTTTCAACAAACATAATGAATTATTTGTCTTCCCATCCACAAATACCACCTACAGATTCAGTGTATTATAGAGGGTGATAGTCTCAATGTACTTGCCGGGAGCATGGTGATTGTATATTGTTTGAAACGCAGTCATCCCACTTTGCAGGACTAGAAGAAAAAAATGCTATCAATATTGATTTTATCAACAACAAGCATAATTCATAATAATATTTTTAAATTCAATACTTAGCATGAAGGTGGTGTATCAGAAGGCACAGTCCAAAATTCTGTTCGTAAACAGATTATGTTTTCACTCAACCATGTAGAACTTAATTTGATGTCAGTCAGTGAATATCAAACAATATAAATATCTTAATAAATATTCGCTTTCAACAAGAGAAATTAAAGCTAAAGATACAAATTTCTTCCCATACAAATCTAGATTGGTCTGGAGGTCTACGTGTCAGCCGCTTTTATGACATTAAGGTTGAGGCTCAAAAAGGGGCACACCAATCATTGAAAATGCCTGGACGCCCCCCTCCTCGTCCATTCCACCACCACCACTCTCAGAATAGATACAATTTGAAATCTAACCATGAAATGGAGTGCTCCGCTATTACTTACCCGAAACTCCCTTATTGTTAAAATTGTTATATCCGTCAACCGGCTGCACCCCTACGTGCAACCATCAGAAGTCAGAGACTTGTGCGAGCTAGGGGAAGTAGGCTTTACCTTTTAATACGTGTGATGCCATGCACGAGACTCGAACTATGCTCCAACGAATGTTTGGCTTATGGAGCGAGCACTTAACCCGCATGCCACCACGGCCCATTATATCTGATATGAGTTCATTTTTATATCGACGACTTTACTGTGCATAGTGCCCCCCTGAAACTGGTTGAGAGTCTTGTTCACCAGGCTGATCCCTTATTATAACAGTTGACTTTCTCAGCATCCTGATGAGTGCAATTCTGCTACTTCCTTCTTTGAGTAGGATCACTCCTTGGAAGTCGAGTTTGGTGATTCAAATCTCTTCCGAACTCCGCTGCATGGCGTTGCAGATAGTCTAATTCAGCTCGAGAACCACGTTTTCGAGTTGCTGTGTCGTGTCGATCCTGGGGTTGTTGATGTGGTAATAGACGGTCTGTTGGTACCTGAACCAGTCCACAATACTCTTGGTCATAGAGGCTACATCCTCCACCTCTCCTCCTATGGTTAGTAGGTTGAGGTTGTGATTTGAGAAGCCTTCATCTGACACAAATATTTTCATCATGGTTGGGATGCTCTGTACCAGTGCTTTGTCCTGTATATCAGGTTGTTGATTTGGGTTTCTAATGGTTTCTCCTTCTGGTTCGCCGTTTGGAGTTTCCATTGGGAGTACCATTGGAGAGGTTGAATCCCAGGTTGGGGCTGGGGACTGCTCCTGCGGGTGTCGGTATTCTCCTAGAGGAAAGCAAGAGTTTTTCTGGCAGTTTGGAGTTGAGATCTGCCCGTAACCCTACGTTTAGGGAAACTTGGGCACCCCCTGTAATTTGCGGGGTGTATGCCTCCGCAATTTGCGCACTTTACTGCTCTTCTTGTTTTTTCTCACACTACTGTGTGGGATGGAAGCGAGCGCACTTTACACATCTTGGTGTTGAGTCATAGCATTTCTAAACGTGGCGAAACCACTAGCATTTGTTGTATTAGGACACTTGTCCTCGCTGGGGTCTCTGTTCCTTGATTTTCGGGTACACGCAGGTAATTATCTTGAAGATTCCCCTATTTGTTCTCGGAACATTCACCAGGAACAGTGGGAGAACTGTCCTGGTACGTGGTGATGTCATTCTGCGACATTCTAGGATCTCGAAGTTTTGTTCTTCGAGATCTCTCGCCCGTGGGGATGAACTCTGGCATTCCTCTGGTTACCACATGTAGTGGAATTTCTTTCAACGGGCATGTGAAGAAGTCAGTGTTTTGGGCATCCGAAAGGTGTAAGATCTATGCCATCGCTCTTTGCTTACGCTTCGTAGAAGCTTATCTTTCTATTTTTTAGGGCAGTCAAGATCTGCTGCCATTTTTGTTTCTCCCTGATTATAACTGGGGAAGGTTGTTTCTCGTCACCAGACGTTGCCGCCCTGGTGACCTTGGTCTTGTCTGGGTGGCTCTTGTATCTGGCGGGAATCCACCGTTTGAGTCGGAGATGATTTTTCTCGAAGCCCTCTCTCCTCCAGGTCTCCTGAAGAATCAAGGTGTTGCATTTTCTTACTAAATATCTCGTATGGGTCACCGTTTGTGTCCATGTCCTCTTGTCCCTCAGGTATGTGGGGGCTGTTTGTTGGACTGAGAGTGCTGTTGACCTCGGAGGTGCCTTGCATCCTACTGTTTACCGCTTCCTGGTCATATGCGCTACCAGCGTTGACAGCTGTGGGGTTATCGGGGAATTTTCTATGCTGCTGGGGAAACTGCTATTTGATTTACTACCTGTGCGGATTGCAGTGGACTTGGGGCTGGGGTGATAACTCTCTACTCGGATCAGCTATGATTTCCTTCAGATAGATGACTACTTGTCCTCTTGTGGATTGCCTAGATGTGGCTTACCTATACAGAGGCTAATCGTTTGAAACGCGCACGGATAACCCCTAATGAACTCAACACAATAGTTTGATTGCTTTTTCTGAAACAGAGTTTTCTTCACTACTTATCCTAGAAAATGCACAACAAAATCTGGAAGCATTGATTTAATTGTGTTGGACTAGCCTTCGCAGATGATTAACCAAAATTATGAAACTGGTTCGTGTTTTCCATGATATTTAAAAAGTGTTGCAAAGTAGTTCTTGTATTAAACAGAGATAATTCAATAGACGTGGGAAGCAGTAGTTGTGTTCTGATGACTGCTGCACGATATGTTCATCAACACTTACAAATACGTATTCGCGAGACAGCAATTCCGAATGTAAACGAGTTATAATGAAGTTGTTGAATTCTTATACAGAGAGTTAACACTTAGGAGGATCCATGGTAGATTTGCGGATATATTAACGCTATTATATATTCTGCGAGTTCAAAAATAAATCGATAAAATCACAATCGCAAATATTTAATGATTTTTCTTCTTTTCAGCTATACTGCAGAGGACCACAGTTGGAATTGGCCAAATGAAAATTCAGGGAGTTGCTACCTGTCAGTATTTGTGCATGGCTCGGTGTGGATTGCTCTATGGATCGGTAGGTGGATTATATTTTTAATTATTAATCGTAACTAACCAATGATATTCTTCTTTGGCGAATGGAAAAATTAATTCTCGAACCATAATCATGATTTAATCGCAATATATCGAATGATGACCTTGTTTTTGCGAAAGAAATGGAAAATTACCCAGTAACAATTGAAAATCGATCCCAAGTTAATCTCAATAATGATTATAAAATGAATTTTGATGTAAACGCTATTGATTTCATCGCAACAAGTCATTTGAGATTGTGTATAGACTTTATATTTCCCAAAAACTTTAGAGTGCATAAGGATTTTAGGATCTGTTCTCTAGTTGTCACTGAAGGCTAAGAATTCTCCTTCCTGAAAGCCAGGGGCTCACTTTCAAGGAGAAAGTTGAATTATACTCATTGCACATTTTAAATATCGTCAGCTAATCCACTGTTTCATCGAGACTGACCCGTCGATTTAGGCCTCACACCCCTTTGTCGTCACTTTAGGGACATGCTGGACTTCCCAGGGCTTGTTTATTCAATGAACTACCACCATCGATTGCCATATACTGCTACAAGTTCTGTTCAAAATGGTACCTCGCATTTTTTAGCAATTCTGGTGTTATCGACAGTATTCTTCACTAATTCGATGACACAGGTCTTGCAGCCATTCAGGTTTCTTTGCATAGATCTAGTTTTTCAAGTGACCCCCAAGTGGGGTCAAATCTGGAGATTTGGCTGGCCACTCTGTAGGACTTCTTCCTTCAATCCAATTTCCCAGAAACACTCTATCCAAAAAAATACTGTGAAGGTCTGATTGGAAAGTCAAGTGACCTTCTTGGTAACGATTTTGATTCTCAATGATATCTACTAATTGTGGATAAACGAACTCATCTTGTAATTCCAAATGAGTTTCTACTCTCACTTTCGGAAACCAATCCACAGAATCAATTTTTTTTTGCTTGATCTTTTCGAGACCAACACCTCCAAAATGAGGTATCACTTGCTATATGTTTCTCTAATTTTTTTTTTCTTCCCCTCAAATATGTAGTTGATGTCTATGAGTGTTTTTTACAGTTCTGTCAACCTACAGATCCGCTTTTTCGTTTTCAAATACCCAATGTGTAGGACGAAATTCAGGGTAATCAAATCTGTTTTCCTATTACGACCCCCTACATTTTTCAAAGCGAATATACCTTCGCAGTAAAATTTCTAGCGAAGCTTTAATGACTATATCCTCAACAGTGTTCGACATACCAACAAACAATGTGTGTATTTCAACCTGTTTGCATTAACATGGATGTATAAATATATTTTTTCTTAGCTTCAACGTAAATAATACTACTCAGTCATGGGACGTTGTGAGCCGTTGTAACTAACCGAAATTCAAAGTTATATGAAAGGTAAGGATGAAATATGAGGCATAAAAAGGGCCACCCGCCTTTCTTTTCTACTGAAACTGAAACTATTAATGGTATTTAGGGAGAATGTAATGAATGCTCCGGTCGGTGTGATATATTTCTCGTCAACGAAAGTACCAGCCACGAATATGTATCCAATTTTTTTTTCATGGATGGTTATAGATATGTAATACATTTGTAGACTTTTGATGAATTGACATTTTTTAAAATTGCTCCAGAAAATACTGATTCGTTCATTTACAACTTAACGACGAACAATAAAATCCATAGTTCAACCTACAACTCAAATAAACGTAACCAGTAATTTCATATCGATTCGTCCGTTTTGCCAAATCGCTTTCTGAGTCATAGATCCTATATCCTATGTCATCCAGAATGCCTAGAAATATCCAGTTTCTGATTCACTGGCGAGTACCAAAGCGCCCACATTTCTAGATTCATGAGTATGATGTAGCCGATTGTTTACATCGACTGAATCTAAGAACTGTATCGTCGCTTCACAACGGTTGTCCTTGCCGGTTTGATTGCCATGTTTTGGGTTATGGTATTTCGTAGCAGTATAATTCAACGTACCCTTGCTTAAACTCACAAGGAATGCAGTTAAAATATTTCAGTCATTTCAAACAAGTATCTGCTTTTTCCAAGGTTTTTTTTGATATTCTGTTTCTCAAAAATTAGTCAGAACCACGAATGTTGGTAAGAAACTGTGTTTTTCTTGAATATATGAATGCTGGTTAAAAAGGAGTTTCATTCGTTTAAAGAACGAATCCTGAGAAATCAATCAGAACCCCATCTCTTCACAAAGTATTATCCGGGAATGTCTTACTTGAATTGTCTTCTGACTGGAGGATTGTTCTGTACTTCACTTGTTCTCCTAACCTCCACCCTGCATTTATTTGTGCTCTCTATCTTTCTCTTTCTTGTCTCTCTCTCTTGTCTCTCTCGTATCTCTCGTCGCTCTCGTCTTTCTTGTCCCTCTCTTATCTTTCGTCTCTCTCGTCTTGTCTATATCATCAGTTTCTTGACCGTTGTTCACGACGTTAGCTTTCCAGCCTCCTCCCAGATTTGTTGTTGTGCTTGTGCTAGAAGCTCTGTTGGTGCTGTACTTACGACAGCTCAGGCTACCTTCATCTCCAGTGCCATTTTCTTCAACACTTATACTTTGGCTCGAAAGCATAATGTCAGCCTACAGCCTCATCGACTACTTCTACTCCGTGGCAATGCACATGCTGCTTCTCCTACCTACCTATTACTGCGAAGTTCCACCATCTCAATGGTCGTATTAAAAAAGGTTCTGATGTCCAATGTGATGAATGTTAAGGTCTGTACACCATGGCGACTTTGAAAGCGCTGCTATTGAGAGGTCCTGTTGTACTTTCTACAGTAGTAAACAGACCCATTGGGTCGTATGAATAAACCTTGAGCAAATACTTTTACTCACGATTCTTGAAACAGACCTAGGTACTCATTCTGTTAACTTACGAAAGAGAGAAACCAATAGTACGAGCATTTGCTAGCTTTTATTCATACGACACAATATATACAGTCGTTCGTTGAAAGATGTCTGCTGATGAGTTCAATAACTCTGACGTCGCCTTATGCTTCTTAATGTATATTAAGAACACATAAGCTGGCTATGCTGAGAGCAAATGTAGAGCTGTGTTTGATTGAGATCGTTCTTCGGGTCTTGCTCTACAGCAGTACAACGGAAAGTCATCAGACGTGAAGCCGTTTGTAGCTCGTGGCTCCACCTTACGATGGATGCAGGAACCACAGCTCAATATCAAAGACTCTAGGAAGGGTAAAAGGGCCTCTGATCGTATCTGGTAGCAGCAAGTACTCCACGAAAAATCAGCAAGTCACCTTGATTCGCTAGAGCGAATAAAATTATTAATCGCCACCTCTCAATACTTTTTACTGTTTATAAAAAAATTAAATCAGCAGAAATGTGGGAGAATACGGGGTTTATATAGAATTAAACACACAAAGGACTCGTGGGGCAATTGAAATCAATACACATTCCTTGTAACTGCAGACAAGAAGAGAAAGTAAAATAAATGAAGAGATCTAATAAATAAGGTGTCGACATCTTGTTATTAGTGTAACAATAAACAGAAAATGTAAATGAATGCAAGCATCGCTTCAAAACGGGAATTGTCTATATTTAGCAAATCCAGAAACTAAGAATATCTGAACGTCCATGGCTGCCTGATAGTTTCATATAAAATCGACAGACATTAGGAATTTCACGTTTTATGTTTCTTAATTGTAAGTATGTAATTACTATAGAGTTTACGGTCTGTAGAACATACACGAAATCAATTTTTTTACTAGTAACATGGTATCTGTCGTGATCATCTACTTATCGGTTTAAACTCTTTTCAAGTTACATCGTCTACAACCTTCAAACATGGTATATTATTTAGGGAAAACCATTTTTTCCGCAGTTGTACCAAAAGTATAAGTTTAAAGCACTCAAGAACGAATCATCGTCATACCTTGAAACTGGTCCACCTTTTTTTAGACCTACATTTCCAGGTTCCTTGCATACTTCAAACTCTGCTAGCGTTCAACACCGCACTCTCTGTACTTCGAGGCATATCCTACGACAAAAATAAAACTCATCGAATCGCCAGCCAATATCGAGAATTTGCATAGCCCAACTTCAATACCGCCTTTCATCTATGCTCATTAAAACTAATTATATCATGCTTTGATCCAAGTCATTCGTTTCATTGTTCATTTCACCAAGTGCCGGGAATTCAGGTAAGTTTAGGATCGTTTTAGTGGTAATGCTCAAGAGTATTGACCTGCATTGTTTACCGAATACTAGAGGAACAATTTCGTTGTCAGAGCGTTTACTTCAACACATTTTTTAATAATTCAGAGCCAAATTATCAAAAGCAGTCTATCTACGTCGAAAGAATTATCTGTTCAAGAAGATCAACGGGTTCATATAGTCACCATATGGGTCTGATTCACAAACTTTGTGCTCACCAGACTCAGAACCATATAAAAATGGTGTGAGAGGAAGGAAAGCCCCTCAAAATGGTCATAGTACCGTTCACCACGAACAGATGGAATGTTCGGTGTAACAAATCATTCCTCTTAAACATAGATTGATCCACAGTAGGCCACGGGCTGCGCTGGGGGACCTGATGTAGGCCCACTCACATTTATACTTTACTTGACTCTTGGAACTCAACAAAACAGTAGCAGGTTGCCACTCAAATTCGGTGAATATCGAATCACTTGTTCGATTCTAATTTCTCGTTTGATTCTTTACTGAGGACTGGAAGTCACAGAAACTGGGGTACCCAGGAAAAGTGAAACACAGGATTTGAAGGTAGGTACGCCCAAAATACAAGGTAACAGGGGACCTTCCCAAGGTATTTCCAAAACCACCTACAAGGGAAATCGAAACAAGAACCTCTGGAACCCAGTCGAAGGGAGACGAGCCAAACGTCTCAAGGGCACCCAGTAGAGGAATCCCATGGGTGCCTCTGAGGTGCAACTTTAGGTGCAGAGGCAGGCACCCGGGAAAAAGGAAGCAAAGAAACTGGAGGTACGCCCAAAACACAAGTAAGCAGGGTAACTTCCCAAGGGACCCCCAAAACTACGGCTAGAGGAACATTCACAGGTGCTACAATAAATTCTAAAAATTTAATAATATTGAATACAGCACACACTTTTACGGACATATAAATAAATGAAAGACATATTGGAACACTCGCTACATCCACAGAGTAGGGGTAGGTTCGGATTTCAACCGCTTTTAGGGTGAGAGACTAAATCCTGTCCTCATGTTTCAAGGGGGGGCAGAGTCACACCACATCTGTCCTGAGACAGACCCCACGTCGTTTAATGGGCCATATGCACGTAAGTGGTTTGATCTCAGCTTATAATGTGGATTAGCTGGTCCAGGGATAACCTTGGAAAGTTCTTGAGGAGAACTGCGTTTATTTTGTCCATACGCGGTGCTTTGTTCCTGGGAAGTCTCTTTATCGTATATGTCACCTCCTCGAAGCTGGTAATTAACTCCGCGTAGGTGCACTTGTCCAAGTTGACATTGAAGGCGTGTCTAAACTCCGAGACTTTCCTGGTGACTCCGGTGTTCTTCTGTTTCATCTGACCGGCCCGGAAGGCGCTCTGGAATCATTCTCGGAACATTTAGGCCATCCTCTGTTCCGTCGTTGCTTGCGTTCGACCATTCCCTATGGTTTTCTCCACAGGAAATTGTCTCCCACCTTGAGACTTTCGAGTTTTCTTTTCAAGGCTTCATCTCTATGACGTTTGATCAGATCTGCGATTTCCCTTCCAGGAGACAGCATTTGTTCTCTGTGTCGGATGTTTCTGCTGTCCTTCCATTTCTTCCGCTATCAATAATTAAGTTTTATCAAATCTAAGATGAAATCTGGAAGTAAGTCCTCTCTCACGGATTTCATCCTGATACTGGTGTTCCTGGCTGCCTGTGTATTCCCAATCAGCTTCAGAGTCTCTCTCTTGATCGATTTGTTCCTCCAGGATGTTTGTATTTATCATAGTTATGTGATTTAAAACTCTCCTGCACCCTTCCCAATTCGCGGTGGAGTAGTCGTACATGACCCTCATCCTCTTGGGGTTGCTCCCATCCTGAAGAGTGAAGAACACAGGCTCGTGATCTGAGATGAGTTCTGAGACCGTTCGGGGCTCTCAGGTGGATAGTCGTGGGCGACGTACCGTCCCATTGAAAGTGTGTTGGAGAGTCAATTGCCACATTGCAGTTCGTTGAATATTCTCAGAGCGTCCTTCCGTTCGTTTTGGGGTAGTAGGCGCAGTTCCACCCAGGCTGTCTTGCATTGAGATCTACCAGCAGCACTTTATGCCCGCTTCTACAGATGTTGTCCAGGTCTATTCGTGTCATCCCATTTCATCAGGAAGCCATCCTCTAGCTAGATACCGGCGTGTTAGATTGAGCTTTGCCTTGGCGGCAACGGTGTATGCGGTATACTTGCCCTTATCATGATGGCTACACCGCCCCCTCCCATAGCGTTGAGCCTGTCAACCCTTATGGTGGTGAATCGCCTGAATCTCAGTCTATGGTCCTGTCGGAGCTTCGTCTCTGACAGAAGCAACCAACGGGATTTTTTTGTTGATACCGTTCACGTTTAGTATACACACATTGAGAGGCATCTTCGACCTTTCAGAAGACCAGGAATTTTTCTGTGTCATTCCGGGCCTTCACCAGGACCTCGATGACTTTATCCATAGCCCGCATTAGACCTTCTATGTTCACCAGTCCTGCGATAAACTGATGCTTCTAAATAAAACCACTTAGTGCATTGGCTGGGCCTTGGTGGCTCCTCTCTCTGCGTCCCTGGTTTTGGGGATGGGGTTGTGGATAGGGATGTGGGGATGATATTACCCTGTGATTGTCAGCTTCGGCTCCAATCATTGAAGCAAAGCATGTGGGTGTACAAAGTTTCCGAACTGAGGGATCCACGTGAAGGGGCTTCAAAATCAAAAAAGAAAAAGAAGAAGAAGACCTATGGAATCTACTTGTACTGATACTGAAGGAATGTGGACTAGAATGAAAATTGAAAATATTCCAGAGATTTCAACTTGGTACAACAGATCAGAATATACTCAAAACAAAATAGGTTTGGTGTACTGATGTAGAACCATTCCTTTTTTTTAATCTTAGCAATGACATACTGAACATTGCTCTGAACACAGGATTTCGCTACTTCAACCAACATTATAGGTGGGTTATTCAGTTTTTGATTATTCACTGGCGACAAAATAATGTCTGTTTCCGTTGCAGGTTATGCCTAAATGTACAGAGAAACGCCGATAGAGCTCTTGCTTTTTCTGAAGTGCGAGGACCTTGCTAAAACTTGTTATCATATTCTGGGGTCTGATCCAACATTTTTTCAAGGTATGCCTTCGATTCGTACTTGAATAACTTATACTTTGTTTTTTTTCCAGGCCAAATATCTGCCGTTGAGAAAATGATTTTCCCCTACACGAGCAATTCGATGTTATTGAGGACCTATGGAAAGGACACTCCAACAAAAACTTCGAATAGCATACTTTGTTTAATACTTAATTTACTAATAAAAAAATTGAAATTGGTGAGTACATTTCCTTCAGTAACAGTTATGTGTGCCACAACGTACGATCTCTAACAGTCAGATCAATGTGCTCCTGAAAAAACAAACATAGTCCGAATGGGGCGCATCGTTCCTATCCACTATATTTACCTTGTTCGGATTTGTAACTCTGTTAATTCTCTACCCAGTTTCACAAGTAATCATGGATTACAATTATTATAAACAGATTGTGAATAATCTAGACTTCGGGGTCTACCAATATCATCGGCAAGTCTTCAACAGAAAACAACTGCTGTTCCCTACGACAGTTGAAATAGGTCTGTTCGATTTTTCGCAAAGCTCCTGCAAGAACTAATTTGCGGTGCTTCATCCGAGCCAAACTCATTGGGATTACGATTCAAACTATGAGCACATACATACCGCCAATCATCAGGGTAGGCATACTCATCTTATAAAGTATAATTCTACGAAATAGTCCATTATCTTCCATCAGGCAATGTTGAACCCCTGTTCGGGCGTAAATAGCTCCTCCTATTTCAACTACTTTAGAAATCGTACATAGCAGCTTCATTCTGATTCTGAAGGATGATTGTTCTGATTCTGGGACGTCCGGATTATGCGCAGTTGAATGAAAGTGAACGAATTTGAACCTTAAGTGCATTCTTCTGATCAATTGCGCATGATCCTGGCGCCCCAGAACCACTATTTCTCAGAACCAGAACAAAAGCTAATATTTCACCTCTGAGGGAAGGTAAACAAAGTATCTTCCAATCACCAAAGAAGTCCCACAAGGCTCTATACTTGGACCTCTATTATTCACGGCTTATGTCTCTGATTTTTATTCTCATCTAGCTAACTGTCTAATGCATCTATATGCAGACGTTACACGTGTGTATTTCAGTTTCTATCATGAAATGAGAGTCCATAAACCTAATGAACGAAGACCTTGACTTGAATTTTCCATGTATTTACGGTACATGGATTAAAGTTGAATCCAGAAAAATCTAAAGCTATAATATTCGGTCCTAAAGCAAAGAGAGATGAAACACAATCGATTAGTAATTTCTAATAACAAGGCACGCCAATTCCCACTGTGAACGAATGTAAAATGTTAGGTATATTATTGGACTAAGAGATGAGATTTGAAAAACACATTAAGTGACTATTGGGTCCGAGGATCATGTGCCCTGAGCAGGCGAAGTGAACTGAGGATAACGGCCTTCAAAGAGTAGATTTCGGTATTTAGTCCGTTTTTCCTCCTCTTTCCGGACGATTTTTATTTCGCCAGGAGCTGAAAATCGTCTTAGTCTATTGATCAAGGAGGACTACATCAGGCTTATTGGCTTGTATTTGCCTGAGGGTGGGGAATGAGTAGTTCCAATAGATTCGGTACTTCTCTTTCTCGCTGAGATCAGGCTGAGAGCGCATAAGCTTGACAGACTGAGAGGAAATGCATTATGATCTCAGCTGCCTCCACATGACGCTCTTTATCTAGTGTCAGGGACCTCTATACCTTTCAGGCGATTACGGTAGTACAGGTTTTACGTGATTCCAAAGTGCATGTCATTAGCAAGATACGTCATTTGTATAATTAATCAAAGGTAGGTAATGCACACCAGGATTTTGCAAAACAAAGTCACAAAAATTTTCGCAGTCTTTTTGCAACTTTCGTCATGCATGCCTCTATTTTGCGAAATCTTGGTGTGCATGCCAAATTACCTACTATTAATCAATTATACAAATGACGTATCTTTCTAATGGCATGCAGTTTGGAATCACGTAAAACATGTATTGAATTTTTACAGAGTTTTTCCGCAATTTTCCACCGTTGGTCAGACGAGGGGCGCATGCCAATTTTTCCAGAGTGTTTTCGTTACTAAAACTTCAATTATTCACATCGGCATGCAATTTGAAAACACAGAAGTTCCCTTTCATTTTTTCCAGTTTTTCGTAACCCTTTGAGCCCTTTCGGCCGCTGCAAATTGCATGCCATCAATTAGTAGCGTTTCAATTTGTTTCAACTTCCGTATATTACCACGGCAGGCAATATAATATCGCGGAAAAATACAAAAATTCTCCACAAAAAAAGCGCTTTCCTTATGAAATGCACACGTGCGGCGGCCAGGAACCCGTCTATTTTTCATAATTTAGGATTGATTATCAAGCATGCAGTGTAAAATGGGAGAATGTCACCAGCTCTTCGTCTAAAATGCATGATGAGCTCATGTGAAGTTGTATCAAATGTCTAATATTGTCATTATTATATTTTTTGAACGGTTCAATATATTCCAACCAAATCAGCACACGTTGTGACGTCGTTCGCACCAGAGTGACGTCATTTTAGGAAAAAAGGTTGAATAGGGGGGTAGGTCATGTGACATCTCGTTTGGAAGGTATTTAAAATATATATGCAGTGGAGGACATATTTTCAATGTTTGTCTCCCGTTAGGGGAGATAGGGGCATTTATCTTTCGAAATTATTATGTACTCATATCAAACTGAAAATGAACGTATTATTCAATGCTCCCAGCACTTACAACATATTGAATACTGCCGAATGAAAAAAACACATGTAATTATTATTTTTGGATGAACATTTTCAATAATAGAATAACACCAGAAGCGAAATACCAATATCAATAATCAGTTTCTATTATTCGCTGATTATTATGTACTCACTATCATCCTAATAAGTGTTATAAATGTTCTTCCTGACAATAAAGAAATATATTTTACATCTCTCGACCGATTTTTTAGTCCATCGTTTGTCAAAGACTTATAGTGTCATATAATTTTGCCTTTAGATATCCCCAAAGGAAATAGTCCATTGGCGTAAGATCTGGGGAATGTGGTGGCCATTTGTCACCCATCGTCTACCAATCCACCTACGAGTATACATTTCAGTCAGATATACAAACACCTCTGAAAAGTTCCAAGTGGAACCCATCCTGTAGGAATATTTTTTCAAAGTAAATTTCAATGGATTCGCTTTGCCTTCTGTGGGTTCCTATCTTAAGCCAAAGATATTTTAGCCCTCACTGATGATTGACAGTAACTATGGAATTGTTATGTATTAATTCCAGTGTTGTGAATCGAAACATTAGTTTGTGAGCTTTGTGGAGCACCACAGAGCAGTTTTAGTAGAAGCTCTGCCGATAATCTAACAGATGTAGTTTATCAGTTGTATGGAGTAATAGCTGTTTTCTTGTCGACATTGCCGATGAAATTATATAGGGAATAGGTTTATGCAGATGTTATTCCATAAGTAATGTCAAACAACTTCATATTGGGTACAAATAATGCTGGGGATGATATACCAACCAATAAACAATAAATTACACTGAAGTGCAGGTTTCTCCGAGAATTGATACCCTGAATGAACTCAAATACACCGCCCAAGCTTACCTGATGTAAGTGCCTCAAAGTCTTTCAACGTCTATTCAACCATATTACTCTGAATTTAATCCTCTTACACTGTAACGATCTTCAGAGCTTTTACTAATCAGAATTATCTCTTAAGTTATATATATAGTGCATAGGGAAAAATGTAGATGTTATTATTTCTCGATTGACTCCACAGATTTCGTTAACATATATTTCAGTAAGTTCTTATGAGGCAAGAGATAATCTTCTTAGAGTAATGAACAATTCTCGAGATATCGTTCCTGTGTGGAGTATGCATACCTAGTGTTCAAAAAATGTCAAGAAAGCGGACGAAAAATTTGCTGAAATTTCTCAATGTCCCAGAGAAGTCTAAAGAAGGTCGGGAATGCCTCAGAGCCTTGATGACCTGGCAAAACACAACTAAGTCACACCTGTGTGGGTGCTAGGCCACAGGGGAATAAAAGGCAATGAAAAAGCAGACCAACTAGCGAGAGAAGCATCTGTTTCGTCATTCACAGGCCCAAAACTAGTGTTTTGCCTACCTCGAGATGCTTCGATGATGACGTAGTTCGATAGATCGCCAGAGTTGCAGTTTTTGCATTGATTGCGTTCGAGCTACTCGAGTGCAAGCGGTTATGCAGTGGCGTAGAGCATTTCGCAACAGTACATATTGGCAGAGTGTGAAACATTAAATTGTGCTTGTCAAATTGGGATTATATCGGTCTTTTCGAAACAGTTTATTACGGTCCACTTCCCCATTCCAGGAAACTAATGGCTTTTCGAAGAAACAAGGCAGCCATCGACCCCTAATGAGAGATATTGGTCTTTAGTATTTCAATCATTCAGGTCACCTGATGTGACATACACCAGAGCAATTATAGCCAGCTTCGAGTGTGTTGGCACAATTCCTGAACTAAATATACGAGTTATTATATGCTTCGGAGACAAAATGAAGTAGTTTTGTTTTATTTTATGGAAAGTATGGTGGCCATTTCTCTGGAGCGATTCGTTTTTCGAAACGAGGGTTCCGTAAATCACTCTTTCAATCATCACGTCGTTAGAAATATGCTTTGAGCGATTTTTTTGTCGTTTTCTGTTGAGGATGAGTATGCTTTCCGGAAGCAAGGCGTATCCAGGATTACTTTTCGGGAATGGGATATCTGTTTTCAAATTTTATTTAGGGTACTATTATTGGGAAAGTTTAAAATTTGTTCCCTTATTTGCAACTGGAAAATATATTTATGTATTTCCAGACATTATAAAAGTCTGTTCTTTTTCAGACTCTAAATACACCAACTTTGGTTATCTGCCTTTGAATACGAGATATGGAAAAAAATTAGGAAAGAAATTTTTCCAAAATCATGAATATTATTCCAACTCATATCCTCTTGTAACGATATTTTTCGACGGTTTATACATTTTTAGCATCGCAACATGAAAAGATATGCCCATACCAGTGCATACATTCGATTACTGAACTGATTTATTTACGTTCTGTTTATTTCGTAGTGTCGAAATCAAAACATTCGGATTCAAACCTAATGCTCATATGCTGTTTGACATCTTGAGTGCGTGTATAATACAGCTGTAGAAAATCTCACAATGTAAAACAATAACGAAATGCCCAAGGCTATAAAATACGAAGAAAAATCGGTCGTAATGGATTCTGGTATAAAAATGTTTTCCTACGATCTACGGCCAATAATAAAAATGTCTAGGCCTGGTTACAATACCCTTCGAGCTCAAATGGGGTAATAAAAAAGGTTGGTACATGGGTCAAAACAGCAGAATCACGCGATACATTCTATTAAAGCCACGATTATATTACTTTTACGGATTTTCAAATGCACGGGTTCCCGAATAAGAGAAAACTTCTTCGAAAACCTGCCAGGGAAATTGCAAATATTTTACGACCTCCTTGATAATATTCTGGTAATATTTGAATAACAAATGCCTATTTTGTAAAATAATGAAAATTAATTTTGACTTTCAGAAATTTTTGGTTTGCAAAACCACACAAGTTGTTTCGCAATACAATCCTCTTTGTGTTGCCCAATAAGAAGAGTTCAGTGGGGGTTTAAATTTTTTTTGCATCAGAAATTTTGAGCCAGATTGTTTTGCATTTTTGACACTTCCTGTTGTTTCAAACTTACGAAAAAACTCCCCCAAATAAGTCATCGATATATAGAACGATCAGGGGAACTATTGAACCGATCTTCTTGAGCCAGTTCTACCTGCCAGTAGTGCCAGTATCCCCTCTGCAAATCTAGGATCGAGAAAATCGTAAAACCGGCCCCTTGTTGAATCAGTCCTTCTGAGAATCTTTCCAAGAATGTGAGCTCCTTACCAGTTGTTTCGAGTTCTCTTTTCTCCAATTCTTGTTTCAACTCCGCGTCTTTCAAATCCAGCAGGTGCACTTTTCTCAGAACACTTTGTACTTTGATGTCATTCAGTGTCTTTGATCACTTAGTTTAACGGGTCCACTAATCTATTTTGCGCAAAAAGGGTCTGCCAATTTTTTGTTCCGCAACACGGAGACTGTAATATTCAGTTTATATTCACCAACTATGATTATAATTTATATCACATGGATACTGTTATGTAACTAGTCTTGCTTCTGTATTCACGGTTAGTTTGCTGAGTGTCCATCTCGCTGGACAAAGGCATAGACGTGTAGTGTCAGGTCCGGCCCCAGCTCATTACAATATGTATCTATCCAACGTTTTTCTGGTATTGGGACACATCAAACCCAATTTTGGGGCTAGTTGAGTTGTTTATACCGGGTGTATAACAGGATCATGGTACACTCCCCGTATCTCCGTTAGTTTTAAAGGTACTTTTTGACCTAGAAATAAGTATCACTACCGGCGAAACGAGAATTGAAAATAAAATAATTTGAGGTCAAAAAGTGCCGCTTATTATGTATATGGGATATCTCAAATTGCAATTAATAAATATCCTTCAAAACTAAGGGAGATACGGGGGGTGTACCATGATCCTGTCACACCCGGTATGTGTTTTCTCTGAATTATTGTGTAATAGCGGTTTGTACACCTTTTTTTTTGTTCCAGAGAGAATTCGGCGACGAGTGCGTCTTCAACGAAACCATCGGGCAATCACACTACAATAGGTATTCGTCTAGTAAATACTCAAACGCGAACCGAACCTTCTACCTGGCCCTTAACCAGCGCGGACAATCGAGAAGGGTCGTCCTGCGTGCCGGGAAGCAGCTAGGAAAGCTCGCCTCGTACATCCTCGTGCTGACTCGGCCCGTGGCGGCCGAGCTCCAGCAACACCCCATGCGACACCACGCACACGCATGCCCACTCCCGGCGGCGCACCAGGCCCCGAAGAACCACCCCCACCAGCAGCTCTGTCCGAAGAAGAGGAAGCGCAAGAAGAAGAGGCGGAAATGCACCGGTGACGAAAACGAATCCGAATCATGTCAAAAAAGACTAAATGTTCCGAAGCACAAGGCGCAAAACCGAAATAATCATAAGTGCGATGACGATAAAACCAGTGAAATGTGCCAAAGAGACCTAAATAATAGAAAGAAACAAAAATTTAACAATAGTGACAAATTATTAGTGAGTGATCCGAAAAAGAAGAGAAAAAACAAAAAGAGCGTCAAAAAAAGACTGAACCAGTTCGAATCAGAGACGACCACCACGACAACGGCCCCCACGTCCACCACGTTGGAATACTCGACTCCCGACGAGGACTACGGCGTGGACATGTCCACGCACGCAGATTGGGAGGATTCTACCGCCCTCCCCGACGTTCAAATGGCCGTTTCTGATGCTATGCATACGGTCCCCCCCCTCATAGATTCTGACTGACTCTCATTTTTTCTTTTTATTTATTCTCTTATTTATTGTATGTAAATGTAAATAATTATCTGAAAGGCAATATACCTCACCACTTATAGAGAGTTCCTTATTTCTGCGCCTGAAATATGCATAAAGATTTAGTAATTTTCAATGGCATTTTTTTTTCTTCCCAAACAATTACAACTTGCACGTCCATCTCGTCCAATGCCAGTTGCAGATCCATGATTTCAGCAAGCAGAAGAGCACACTAATTATATGTGCAATTAAAATCAGTGATGGGTATAAGAGAAAGACAAATGCTTCGTTCAGGGCAAAAAAATATAAAGGTGCCTGAGTTCAGTAACTAGGCAGCTAGGGACTAAATCAGACAAAAATAAAAACATAGAGGTCTTTGGTTAAAATCCCGGCTCTGCTTCTTTTTAGACCTGATTTTTTCAATAATGTCAGTTTGAACAGTAATTCATTGAAATGCGAAAAATGTTAAATTTTAACATAGGCAGGTACAAGTCGTATCAAATGATGTGCAATACCTACATACAAAAACGAATTCCACGTTTATCCAGGCAATGGCATCAATAGCATCTACACCAAATTCGGTTGATCTGGGAAGAAATTTATTTTCTGGTCGATTTAAAATCCAAGGTTAACAACCCCTTTGGAAATTTTCAAGCTGAAATTTGCGCTCTGGAGAGGATAATGACGAGCTGAATCAAGAAACGCAATCACTTTCCTTCTAGCTCTTATGGTTTTCGAAATATTTGAATTTTTGTGTTGAAAGATATTTTTAAGCATTGCTCTGCCATCTCTTGGACGGGAGCCGAAGCTGACTTCCACGGTGTGTCGATATTTACAGAGCACATTTTTGTTTAAAAGTATCGATAACCGTGTAAGTCAACTTCGGTTACCGTCCAAGAGATGGCTGGAAAGTGTCTGAAAATATGTTTGCCATACAAAAATTCAAATTTCTCCAAGAATGTAAGAGATGTACGAAAACTGTTTGTATATCTGGATCTTGCGCACAGGGATAAATTTTGGCGAATAGAGTTCAAAAACGCAATGAGTTTTCTTCTACATCCTATGGTTTTCGAGATATTTGAATTTTGCTGGAAATTACACTAACAGGAAGATCTCGACGTGCAGAGTCCAGAAATACAATCGGTTTTCTAATATCTTCCTTAGTTTCACAGATATTTCGAATTTAGTGAGTAAAAAAAAAAGTTTTCAAATCTCCACCAGATTCTATTCCGCAGTAGACAATGGCCTCAAGAGCATCCACACCAAATTTGGTGGCTCTAGGAAGAACTTCATTTTTTGGTCATTTAAAAATCTAAGGTCGGAAATTTTTCGTCCAAAAATGAGGAAAAAATTTTGCTGGAAATTACACCAACAGGAAGATCTCGACGTGCAGAGTTTAGAAATACAACTGCTTTCCTAATATCTTCCTTAGTTTCAGAGATATTTCGAATTTAGTCGGTAAAAAAAAGGTTTTAAAATCTCCACCAGATTCTATTCCGCAGTAGATGATGGCCTCAAGAGCATCCATATCAAATTTGGTGGATCTAGAAAGAACTTAATTTTTTGGTCATTTCAAAATCTAAGGTTAACCCCTTTGGAAATTTTTCGTCCAAAAATGAGGAAAAAATTTTGCTGGAAATTACACCAACAGGAAGATCTCGACGTGCAGAGTTTAGAAATACAACTGCTTTCCTAATATCTTCCTTAGTTTCAGAGATATTTCGAATTTAGTCGGTAAAAAAAAGGTTTTAAAATCTCCACCAGATTCTATTCCGCAGTAGATGATGGCCTCAAGAGCATCCATATCAAATTTGGTGGATCTAGAAAGAACTTAATTTTTTGGTCATTTCAAAATCTAAGGTTAACCCCTTTGGAAATTTTTCGTCCAAAAATGAGGAAAAAATTTTGCTGGAAATTACACCAACAGGAAGATCTCGACGTGCAGAGTTTAGAAATACAACTGCTTTCCTAATATCTTCCTTAGTTTCAGAGATATTTCGAATTTAGTGAGTAAAAAAAAAGTTTTCAAATCTCCACCAGATTCTATTCCGCAGTAGACAATGGCCTCAAGAGCATCCACACCAAATTTGGTGGCTCTAGGAAGAACTTCATTTTTTGGTCATTTAAAAATCTAAGGTCGGAAATTTTTCGTCCAAAAATGAGGAAAAAATTTTGCTGGAAATTACACCAACAGGAAGATCTCGACGTGCAGAGTTTAGAAATACAACTGCTTTCCTAATATCTTCCTTAGTTTCAGAGATATTTCGAATTTAGTCGGTAAAAAAAAGGTTTTAAAATCTCCACCAGATTCTATTCCGCAGTAGATGATGGCCTCAAGAGCATCCATATCAAATTTGGTGGATCTAGAAAGAACTTAATTTTTTGGTCATTTCAAAATCTAAGGTTAACCCCTTTGGAAATTTTTCGTCCAAAAATGAGGAAAAATTTTTGCTGGAAATTACACCAACAGGAAGATCTCGACGTGCAGAGTTTAGAAATACAACTGCTTTCCTAATATCTTCCTTAGTTTCAGAGATATTTCGAATTTAGTGAGTAAAAAAAAAGTTTTCAAATCTCCACCAGATTCTATTCCGCAGTAGACAATGGCCTCAAGAGCATCCACACCAAATTTGGTGGCTCTAGGAAGAACTTCATTTTTTGGTCATTTAAAAATCTAAGGTCGGAAATTTTTCGTCCAAAAATGAGGAAAAAATTTTGCTGGAAATTACACCAACAGGAAGATCTCGACGTGCAGAGTTTAGAAATACAACTGCTTTCCTAATATCTTCCTTAGTTTCAGAGATATTTCGAATTTAGTGGGTAAAAATAAGTTTTAAAATCTCCACCAGATTCTATTCCGCAGTAGATAATGGCCTCAAGAGCATCCATATCAAATTTGGTGGATCTAGGAAGAACTTAATTTTTTGGTCATTTCAAAATCTAAAAATAAATATAAAAATGAGGAAAAAATTTTGCTGGAAATTACACCAACAGGAAGATCTCGACGTGCAGAGTTTAGAAATACAACTGGTTTCCTAATATCTTCCTTAGTTTCAGAGATATTTCGAATTTAGTGAGTAAAAAAAAAGTTTTCAAATCTCCACCAGATTCTATTCCGCAGTAGACAATGGCCTCAAGAGCATCCACACCAAATTTGGTGGCTCTAGGAAGAACTTCATTTTTTGGTCATTTAAAAATCTAAGGTCGGAAATTTTTCGTCCAAAAATGAGGAAAAAATTTTGCTGGAAATTACACCAACAGGAAGATCTCGACGTGCAGAGTTTAGAAATACAACTGGTTTCCTAATATCTTCCTTAGTTTCAGAGATATTTCGAATTTAGTGAGTAAAAAAAAAGTTTTCAAATCTCCACCAGATTCTATTCCGCAGTAGACAATGGCCTCAAGAGCATCCACACCAAATTTGGTGGCTCTAGGAAGAACTTCATTTTTTGGTCATTTCAAAATCTTAAAATAAATATAAAAATGAGGAAAAAATTTTGCTGGAAATTACACCAACAGGAAGATCTCGACGTGCAGAGTTTAGAAATACAACTGGTTTCCTAATATCTTCCTTAGTTTCAGAGATATTTCGAATTTAGTGAGTAAAAAAAAAGTTTTTAAATCTCCACCAGATTCTATTCCGCAGTAGACAATGGCCTCAAGAGCATCCACACCAAATTTGGTGGCTCTAGGAAGAACTTCATTTTTTGGTCATTTAAAAATCTAAGGTTAACCCCCTTCGGAAATTTTTCGTCCAAAAATGAGGAAAAAATTTTGCTGGAAATTACACTGACAGGAAGATCTCGACGTGCAGAGTCCAGAAATACAATCGGTTTCCTAATATCTTCCTTAGTTTCAGAGATATTTCGAATTTAGTGAGTAAAAAAAAAAATTCAAATCTCCACCAGGTTCTATTCCGCAGTAGACAATGGCCTCAAGAGCATCCACACCAAATTTGGTGGCTCTAGGAAGAACTTCATTTTTTGGTCATTTCAAAATCTAAGGTTAACCCTTTGGAAATTTTTCGTCCAAAAATGAGGAAAAAATTTTGCTGGATATTACACCAAGAGGAAGATCTCGACGTGCAGAGTCCAGAAATACAATCGGTTTCCTTATATCTTCCTTAGTTTCAGAGATATTTCGAGATATCCAGAGCTTCCACACCACATTTGGTGGCTCTAGGAAGAAATTAATTATTTGGTCATTTCAAAATCTGAATTGGAAATTTTTCGTCCACAAATGAGGAAAAAATTTTACTGGAATTTACACCAACAGGAAGATCTCGACGTGCAGAGTCCAGAAATACAATCGGTTTCCTTATATCTTCCTTAGTTTTAGAGATATTTAGAATTGAATAATTGGAATGAATTCGCTTCAAAATTCGCTCAGGGGAGGATAATGACGAGCTGAATCTAGAAAGGCAGTCAGTTTTCCTCTAGCTCTAATGGTTTTCGAAATATTTTAATTTTCGTGTTGTAAAGATATTATTAAGCATTGTTCCGCCATCTCTTGGACGGGAGCCGAAGTTGACTTCCACGGTGAATCGATATTTACAGAGCACATTTTTGTTTGGAAGTATTGACTAACCGTGGAAGTCAACTTCGGTTAACGTACAAGAGATGGCTGGACAGTGCCTGGAAATATGTTTTTTTTAAACTCGACCATAATTTGCAGTTTTCTTGTAACTTATTTCACTTTTATTTCCTCCTTAATTGGTTACTGGTGTTAAGTCATAATGGTCGAATGTTTACTGTTCACACTCACAGTATCCGGCGATATGATAATACGAAAGTGTTACTATTGGTTGATTATTTAAAATTATTTGAAATTAACCAATAGGAACCAGGAGGTAACATTATTGGATTTTGGATTATAATATCATCCGATATCGTGAGTGTGAACAATAAGCTTTGAGTCTAGTTCATACCCTCGCGAATTTCGCGATTTTTCTGCGAATAAAATGGCTTCCTGTCATGCCGGACCAATCGTTGATGCAGAACCATGACGGCAGCCATTTTATTCCCAGAAAAATTGCGAAATTCGCGAGGGTATGAACTAGACTTTAATCGCACGAAATAGTCGTTGGTATAAGTACACTCCATAAAATATCGAATAAACTTCTGTGTCACCAATCGTAGCAGCTTATACCTACAATATAGGATTCTATGACCGATACTAATATAGACGATGCACAAATTCATTCAAAGGATCAGAATGTATCCAAAATGATAAGGCAGAACTTTGGTCGTAGTCTTCGCTATTTGTATTACGATTATTACGATTACGTTACTCGTCCTGTTGGCAAGACTTCCTCTTGAATTCATCGGTCATCGAGTGACAAAACAATATCGTATAGCCGCTTTCCATTTGAGAATTTCAAGTACCGGGGCTTCTTATTTCTAGCTCAATCATTAGCTAGAAAATGACATCTGTCAAAATCCACCAATAGCAAGCATGGAGCCCCGGAAAGTCTCAAGTAGAAAGCGGCTATTCTGTGTTACTCTTGTTACTGTTCTGTGATTGTATGAATTATGAATTGTACTGATTCTTGTGTGATTGTACAGTGTGCACCAGATTACTAATAGAAGATATCATTGTTAAAGTTACCGACAATCAACAATGAACAGAAGTATTTTTATTGTGTTAGGATAATAAACTATATCTAATATAGGAATTTAAAAATTTTCCCGATTTGTACTTATTTGGTGAAAATATGAACGGTTTAAGTTTTAGTGAATTGTGCTGCCTGTTTTGTTGTCCACCTTTCCCCAGCAGGATAGCAGCAAAATTAGCTTTTTTGCCACCAGACCCAACATACGAACTTGTGTCTGATGAAAATGGAAAATGCAGTTTTGTGTTGACGGAACGAGCGGAATGGCAATTTCCGGAAAGAGAAAAAGAAAACGTGGAAGTTTTTTTCACGCGAACAAATAGAGGAAACCGAATCGCCTGTTTATTTGTTAGGTGTAGTAGTACTGCCAGATTTACCATTTTGTTTTCACATGGAAATGCAGTGGATTTGGGACAAATAAGTAGTTTTTATTTAGGACTGGGTTCTCGTATCAATTGTAATATATTCAGTTACGATTATTCGGGTTATGGTGTGAGTGCTGGAAAACCATCAGAAAAAAACTTGTATGCTGACATCGATGCTGCCTGGCAGGCACTGCGGACTAGATATGGAATCAGCCCTGAAAACATTATACTCTATGGACAAAGTATTGGCACTGTACCAACCGTTGACTTAGCAGCCAGGTATGAAGTGGGGGCTGTGATACTACATTCTCCTCTTATGTCTGGAATGAGAGTAGCCTTCAACACCAAGAGGACATGGTTCTTCGATGCCTTTCCCAGGTTAGTAGCTAGTATCCATTATAGACAATATTTTTATAGTAGAACTTTTTTGGACAGGTGCATCTTTAATCAAAACTTATATATAGTCATAGTGTACCTGTATAAAATGCTCCAAGAAATGTAATCATGTCCAAACCAATACAAACCCTACTAGTTACTGTATCCATCATGGTTGTTCTATAATCAAACGAAACAATAGTTTGCTGCTATGGTATTTTCCTTTGTTATACAGGTAATAATAATATTTTCATTGTGTGCACATTATATTAGAAGAAGCAATTTTCAATTGGGTCCTTTAGAAAACAATTTAATCAACAGCTTAAAAATAAATTGTTTGTTGTGGTACAAAAGTTAGATAAAACCTTTTATCTGGTTCCTAAAATTACATGGATGGAGATAAATATAGCCTCACTTTCACTTATCAGGAACACTAAATTTATCATTGTTGCAAGTTTTCTGTCAATACATTTCAGTTAGAGATAACCATAACAGGTGTAGCTCCATTTTACACCTGAGTCTGTGTCATGACTGTGAACATAGCATGATTTATCACATTCAATATTGTTATTCTTCATTTGCAAAATCTAAAATATTTCACAATCATTGTTTTCGAATGGTGTGTGAATCATTACCTTGAATTTCAGTTTGGATATTATTCATTGATTGATTCACGGTAGTGGTACTTATGTATCATTGAAAATGGAAATATCTAAGATTCTCAATGGAATCTAGATATGTATGTACCTAGTAACACACTTTTGCACTGTCCCTTCGAATATGTTGCAGTATTAATAATAAAATCATAACCACCTGTTAGTTGGGACCATACTAACATTTTGAAATCATCCAGAAATATTTTTTCTCTTTCATAAAAAAGTTATTTCAATAATTCTTTTTGTGAATCAATGGAAGCTAGGAACATTTCAAAATTCGTATTTAGTTCAATTCTGTTACTTAATTGGCATTGCATAATCATAGAGATGATCTTCTCAACAGCTGTAGAAGACACTTACTGAATTGTTGCATTAAATCCTACCCCAAACATGATAAATACCATACTGGTGCCATAAAATCTTCAAATTGATAACGATAATCTGTGCCAAAATGCCAAATATTAGAACCTTATTAATTATTGATTATACACTGTGATTTCACTTTTTACTAAGTATACAATTTTTTATATAATTTTACATATATTATTGATTCAGTACTTTTTTACTTGACTTCCTTGTTTTTATTTTTTTTTGTCATTTTACTTCACTTTTATTAATGTTACTGTGACAACTTATTAAATTACAATAAGACTCTGTGATCCTGTGTGATAATCCAAAATATGCAAACATATTTTAAAAATTATTAATATTAATTCATACAACTAGCTCATGACATTGTGTTTGTTAACAAGAGATACCAAACGCATAAGATGGTCAAACTCTGAGACATTTCGTCCCATGTTCAGCAAACTGTGGTCGTCGGTTTCCTCAAAATGGCCATGTCAGCTTAACTTAGTCCAGCTTCTCGGTCGTTCACTCACATGTAGTGAAAGTGAAATGTGCAACAACTCTAATCTTTGAGGTTTGACTCACGAAATTAATTCAAATTCAAAACAAAACGATCAACATAACCTAGAGCAATGTGAACATCGCGCGTTTAAAAAAGTCTGAATGTCTTCTTCCTAAATGTTGTAATATGAAATGCAGTCATTAAAAAATTAGAGGAGATATCTTTGTTAACAAAGTTTGTTGAACTGGTTTTAAAACTAATGTGTTTGGTGCACATTACAAAACCGTGGCAAACGAAGAAAGTACGCTGCTGGAGAATTTTATGAAAAGTCTTGTGTTGCTCTGTACGTCTATGTCAAAATGGTTCTGACGTTAGAATCGTGTGGGCGGAACTGAACAGACCTTTACCTCCCGCGGATTGTGATTGTGTACGTACTTTTAATATGGCTGTCATTGTTGACAGCAGTGTACGGAAGTTTTTATTTTTTTTAGTGTTAGGATAATAAACTTTCAATATATTTAGATATTCTATTGATTTAGCCTAAAGTTTTAATTTAATGAAAGATGAACGGTTTAAGTTTTAGTGAACTGTGTTGTTTGTTTTGTTGTCCGCCTTTCCCCAGCAGAATTGCAGCAAAATTGGCATTCGTACCACCGGAACCAACCTACGAAATTGTGTGTGATGAAAATGGAAAATGCACCTTTGCGTTGACTGAACGAGCGGAGTGGCAATTTCCCGAAAGAGAAAAAGAAAACGTAGAAGTTTTTTTCACGCGGACAAATAGAGGAAATCGAATAGCTTGTTTATTTGTTAGGTGTTGTAGTACTGCCAGATTTACTATTTTGTTTTCACACGGGAATGCAGTGGATTTGGGACAAATAAGTAGTTTTTACTTAGGACTGGGTTCACGTATCAATTGTAATATATTTAGTTACGATTATTCGGGTTATGGAGTTAGTGCTGGGAAACCATCCGAAAAAAACTTGTATTCAGACATTGATGCTGCCTGGCAGGCACTGCGGACTAGATATGGAATTAGTCCTGAAAATATTATTCTTTATGGACAAAGTATTGGCACAGTACCAACTGTTGATTTAGCTGCCAGATATGAAGTGGGAGCTGTTATTTTACATTCACCTCTCATGTCAGGAATGAGAGTTGCCTTTCCTAAAACTAAGAGGACATGGTTCTTCGATGCCTTTCCAAGGTCAGTACCAGTAAAAGTGACTTTTGCACAAAATCAGAGGGAATCAAAACATTATTATAACTAGTAACTTACAAATTGTATATGTAGGCATTTAAACAAAAGCATAGATTTTCGTTATACGACTTGTCATCAGTAATAGGATAGCAAATCTGTTTTGCCTTGTTATAAGAATGTCCATAAATATTAGAAAGACTGATCAGATAGAAGGAAGATAGTGGGTAGTGTAATTAATAACGAAAAAATTTAACCTGAGACAAATTATGGGTAACATAAATCCAACCTACACCTACATAGAAAAGCAGCAAATTCAAATTAGGAAATATCCTTGAGGATAGCTAAACTTCACTATACCACATCTCCTTGGAAAAATGTAACCACAGTATGCCAACACTATGTTTTATTGATTTTATCATTCTGCAAAAGAAAACTAAGTTGTAGGTATAACTATCACTGCTACCAAAACAAAATTACTGTCAGATTCGTCAGAAGATACAATTTTCATACCTATTTCAAAGTTTTTTAGGTCAATCAAAAATATTGAATTGATTCCACAGATTGATATCAATATCGACGATGTTTCATATATACTTTGCTTTTACAAATTATTTTTATGTGAATAGTAATACCTATTAATGAACAAACAATGGAAGCATGCCTTATCAGTTTCAAATATTAATATTCATTGTTTATGTTAATTAACTTGGCAATGCACGTGTATTTGTTTGATGTAACTGTTTGAAGCAAATCAAAAGATTTCATGCAAGATTTTTAATAGGATTCAAATTGCATATGCTTTTTTTATTATGTTAAATATACTTTCATTCTGCAATAGGATTTAATGTAAATCGATTTATATCAGTAATTAAATGATGCCACCCTAATATAAAGTTAGCAAATCTACCCCACATTTTTTTTTTTCGTTTATAAAAAATTCTGGACAATTATTAAATGATTATTAAAATGGGTTTCATCTATTTTCTGGCCACTGGCTTTCCCTGATTTACAGACATCAGTTACTGGCTTATTTTAATGGAAACTGAGATTGTTGTAACAGCGGTTATTTGCTCGAGAAAACTCAAATGACGCTTTACATACACAAAAATACACTGAAAAGATTGTTACTTTTCATTGAGATTTTACATCACCAGTCTGTCTTTTTGACAGTATCAATTATACCTACCAACTTGATTTCATATAAAAAATGGGAAGTAAATACCTAAAGCCTGACCAGCGTTCATAATTCTTGACAAAGTAACACTTATAGTCCAATAAACGACCAACTTACTTCGGAAACATTCCCGGAATGTTGGATTTTGGTACAAATTAGTATTCTAAACCTGAAGTCCTCATTGATCCAAATGCCGCTAAAATTGAGTACTGGGTCAAAGTTCTTCGATATTTTTGTTGAATATAATTTAACACATAATTCATTTTCTCTAAATGGAAACAGAATTGTATTGGCAGGTTTTTATGCGCTCTGTAATGCGGATTTGCCGTGTAGGCTAAATAATTTTAGTGCATGAGTACCTGTTTCAGTACTCAAGTACCTTGTTCAGTGTTGAATGAAGTACCTTGCTTTGTATTCAAATACATTTGAGTCATTCAAGTACTTGGTTCGGAGTTCAGAACTTATTTTGGTATATTTCTATCTAATAGAAGAATATTGTTTTTTGGTAGAGCTGACGAGGGCCTTACATTTCAAAATTCGATCCCAAGAAGCTAACCTAGCTCAATCCAAATTTTGAAAAATCGTTGATATCCAATATAGAATAAATTGATACATGAAGAATTTCATTTCTTTTTCATATAAATTTGATAAATTCTATATTACACCACATATATTTTTTGGAGATTTCCCTGTTACCTAAATTCCCAACATACGATATCGGTACATAAAGCCGAATCCAGATCTCCGTTTGGTCAAAACAATCCGAAAATAGACGAGAAAGTTTACAAGAAATAGGATATGCTCGAGCTCACATTTTCTGCCTTTTACCGATACGATGTTGTTTGTTTCTAGATAATAAAATTCTCTTCCTCGAAGTTATTTCTGTAAAAAAATGTTAAAAGTTTGGCACTGCCGGGTGCTCTCTCGGTATATAAAGAATGTTTCTCTTATTTTAAATTTATTCGGTGCGAACTAATAATAAACTCGCAGTCGATACCTCGGAGCTAAATTGTTTAAATTGCGAGTGCAACGACCAATTTACATAATATTGGAGAAGTCCAAATACGTAGTTTTTATATTAATATTGCGTTCGAATATTTTCAACCAAGGCTGCTCGGTGCCATGAACTTAATAGGATATCAAAAAAATTAGCATTGCTTTTTCATATGTACGATTTTTCAAATCTCTAAATTAATCAAATAATTAAATGCTGTTCGTTGAGAACTGCCGAACCGATTTGGTTAAATTATTTTAAGCTAATAATACTCATACTCATAAACACGCATAGAGTGTACCCAAAGGCCTAGCCTGAGCGGGTAGGGGACGGCTATTATCATTATTTGCCGTTGCGCTCCGGGGCGACGTACTGATTTTTGGTGGCTTATTCACTTTTCAGTTGTGAAAAAAATGGGAATCTGGAGAAAATTGAGAAAATTTAGAAAAACGCCTAAATTGAAATATAATTCCGTATTTTCTTACTTTAGTGTTGTTTTGCGATCTGTCGAACAAATGTCGTTATTTTATTTCTATAATAATTTATTTCACTACATGTGCGAACGCGGTCGTTTGACAGCTGATTGTCAAATTGCGATTCGAGCCATTAGTAACCGACTCAGTTGTTTATTTTCAGTTGAATTGTGATAATGTTGCGAGTTCATCGCAATCAATCATGAAATATATGTTTCAATTGTTTACTTGTATATAGAAATGTTAATAGAACACCTTGAAATTAATTGTGATGTAAAATATAATGAAAAAAAATTTAAAAGTTCCCATTGACGTAATTCTGAACATAGGTACACCTCAAATTAAACATTCATGGCCACAGATATAGATACTGATTACTCAGAAATCCAGGTACAGAGTTTCAAACAATGTTTCTGATTTCTTTATATTAGAAAAATCATTTTTATGTTTAGTTGAGCAGTTGATCATTATTCATCTGGCAGGGAGAGGACGTTAATAATGTTGTCCGACGTACCCTGGCACTGATGAGAGGCAAAATCTCGAAACATGCATGTCTGCAGGTGGTCATTCCGATCCAAATAAAGGATAATCTACTGTTTAACACGTTGACAGCCATGCCGGTCTCTAAGACCGACTCACTGCCTCGGTCTCATAGACCGAGATTTGGGCTGATACGCCAGGCTAACTCGGTCTGTGAGACCCAGTCAATTGAACTGCTCTTGAAGCCGTCGGTCTACATTAATGTTAATTATATCGCAGTCAGACCGAGATGGATATACCCGCATACAAGAGCGCCGACTCGGTCTATGAGGCCGAGTTGAAAAAATTATAATTTTAGGTTACAGAGTGCCAAATTTTCGAAAATTTCAATGATTTACCAATTTCTGCAGTCATTGTTTACGCATAGTGTCTAATGGTTTTGGGGACAAAATTTTTGATTTTGTTTCAGCTGTGATACTAAAAGTAAAATTATGGGCACGGCAGTCAACGTGTTAATTATATGATAGCACTTAAAATTGGGTCTTCTTGGAAGAACGTTGCACCAATATCTGACAGATGTTTGCCTCATTTTTCCACTTGGTGGAAATGTGTGGAGAGAAAGGGAACTTCAACTTGGTCAGGTTTATTCGTTTCATTATTTCAAAATTTTTATATTTTGAATCGCCAAGATAAAAACGGATTGATTTTGCCGTAACGAGCAACCGTAACATTTTTCCATTGTACAAAATATGAAATATATTGACTTTTCCTTCTTGTTTCAGTATTGATAAAGTATCAAAAGTGATGTCGCCTACATTGATAATTCACGGAACTGAAGATGAGGTAATAGACTTTTCTCATGGACTCACCATCTTTGAAAAGTGCCCAAAAGCAGTGGAACCGCTTTGGGTCGAGGTAAGTGCCATTATCAATTTCAATCATGTGGATTTATGATAAGTGCATCTGAACTTCCAGGTAACACACACAACATCGTTTCAAAAATGTTCAATCCTCAACCACAGGTGGTAAAATAAAATTAGTGTACAGAAATATTCGCTGTTGAATATGTTGTATCTGTTGTTATATTTTAGTTGATAATGGATATTTGGAAGTCGTAATAAGTATTAAATGTTTTTTGGAATCAACATACTTTTTAAGAAATAGAAATTACCCAAAACTACGTCAATTTCACTAGACGCGGGTTTCGCCTTCAAAGCTGTCATCTTGAGGAGCCCAAAGCTTTGAATTTTGGATAGTTTATTTTTTTGAATTGTACCCACATCAAAGATTCCAAATATTAGACTTACATATTTCTCCACTCAATGTTCCCTACCTGCTATTGTTGATGACAACATATAAAATCTGTACAAATGACCACTGCTTGAGTAGTTTTCTGCGAATTTCTTAACGTACCTAGATTACAGGTCAAAAAAGGTCCCTCATTCCTTAAACCCAAGTTATTCCAGCAAGTGTTTAGGGTCTCGATTTAGCACCTGCTACCTGATATTCAATAGCTTATTATTTAGAACTTACCTGTTGTTGGCCCTACCTATAGAAAACGTCAAACTTAATATCAGTTGTCTGTCCATTTTTTCATCTTTAGCTATGATGTCATCCGATATTGAAAAAATTATCGGATATCGTCACAGCACAAACTTCGAAAAGTGTCAAGGGATCGATAACTTGACATTGGATTTTCCTTCAAAATGTTTATTAACATTGAATTTGTCCATTACTCCAGATACATTTTGGTAAATATGCATTTATTGTACTGCACGTACTTTATAAAAACACCTAATAAATATTCATGACGAACGTCAAGGTCATATGCTGATCATCGTAGATAGCTAATGTTTTGTTTTTTACACGCCAAAATGAAGAACAATGCAGTAGGAAAGAATACCAAAATGAATTTTCACTCTCAAAATGCGATGTGATGTACTTGCTTGTTTGAACATCATAAGCTTATGAAAAATATCCGAAATGAGTTCTTATAGTTTACTATAAATAGGTCAATAATTATTAGTGTTCGATTTACGTTGGTAGCTCAGGTTGAACGCAAAAAAAAATAGTTTGGTTTCCGTTATAGCGTTAGATCGGCGGCCCCAAACTACGCCAAAACCTTTGCATCGTATTGATCCCTCGGTGTCTCCACGATTAGTATTAGTAAGGCGTTTCATTGAAACTAGGTGAAGTTTAAGGCGTCAGTCACTTTGATGAATCAAAAGCCGCTTATTTTTCGAGGAAATTCGCCCTTCATATTATCAAATCTTCGGTATGCGTGGATTTGTTAGAGTGTATAATTCGGAAAAAAAATTGGTGTTATATCCAAACTCAGTTGAATATGATTTCATAATTCTCGATTTAAAGAAAACGGTTGACTAGATTGAGTATTTTATACGTGTAACCGTTCGTCTCCTGGAAACCAATCAATAATGCCTGTTGGTCGGCAGTCTGGCCTTATTTATGAAAAGAAGAACAGTAGCGTACCGTGTTACACTTCCTGTTGAAACAAGTGAAGTGAGTTTTGCAAACCTTTTTTTGTAAAATCTCTAGTGGTTAGTGTTTTTTTTACTTTAATATTTGTTTATTTAAATTTTGAATTGTTGTAGACGATACTAAATGAAAATCCATTTTAACGTTTATACTGGGTAAAACTGTAATGTTGATTTTGACACTTTTAGTTTACAAAACCGTGACATATGTTTCGCCAATACAATGGCTTCTTCAAGCAGAAGTATACAGAGTTACTATTACAATGTCCTTCTTTTATATTCCAAAAACGTTCATTAAGGGAACTCACAGAAAATCACACTTTTGAACACAATTTTGAAACTACATGTCGAAGGAAAAGGGTTGAAATTGAACCTGCTTGAAAGTTTGGAAATTATTAAAGAGAAGAATTCTCAGAACTTAATGAATGATCTACTTAATTTGTTTTGTTGTTATACTAGGTGAATGTAATTAATTATCGACAAACAATATTTGTTATCATAGAGTTATCCGAAATCAGGTATAAAACTGTTCCCAAATTAATTTCTGCTCGAAGAATCAATCCATTGTATTGGCAAAACATATGTCGCGGTTTTTTAAACTAAAAGTGTAAAGATGGTTTTGTAACGAACGCGTTGCAGTCATCAGCAAAACAAATAAAAAAATGGTTCAATGAATAATTATTACCAAATATACCACCAAATTCTCGCGTCAAAAGATAATAATACCGACGAAAGCAACAAAATAAGGAGACATTTTGCAATGTATGGCTTATAAAGATTGAGTATTCCCCAAAAATAAATATTTTCTTATTTTTTTTTTAACGATTTGTTTTTGGTGTCAGATAACTTGTCAATGAGTTACGAGCAACGTCCCGTACCCATACACATGCAGCCCTTGAATTCTATTCATTATAAAAACAAGAAACATTATATTCGCATATTTCTTCGTTTTCGGTTTGAGCTGATCTATGACGGAATATTTATACAGCAATACGCATTGTACACAAGTAAGAGAAAATATCTCCGCCTATGGTCGGTAAGTACGTTCAAAGAGGTGAACTCGTAGTGGTGATTTATGCAACAGGCAACTGATTGGTTTCCAGGCTGTGAACGGTTACACGTATAATATACTCAATCTGGTCTACTGTTTTCTTTATATAGGGAATTATGAAGTCATAGTCAATTCAGTTTGGATACACTATACGACAATGGAATAGAGATTTTCCTAGAGCATATATTTCACCTCACGGATTTGGAGGTGCTGTATGAATATGGATCGGGTTTTGATATTTGTCAGTTAGTTCTTGTTCAGGGTGTCAAACTGCATATCCACAACTTTGTTTAAACTTGTGGTGGTGCAATGAATGCATTTTTATCCATATTTCACATGAATAACCACAACTAGGCCGTTCTCAAACGTGTATTTTTTATTTTTGCAGGGTGCTGGACACAATGACGTGGAACTGTACTCAGTGTACCTCGAGAGGCTTAGGCAATTCGTAATGGTGGAGTTGGACAACTGACAAATACTGGCCGGGGATGATGTCACTTTCAGCTCAGGGACATCGAGTTCTGTTGGAGAGAAACTTCTCTAGCAGGCCTCTGCAGGAGTGGCCCCCGTCGATGAGACGCCATCCACGGAGCTGACCTCCTGCGCTACAATCACTACCAAGCTACCATTGATAACAACAACCTGTCGAAGTGTGCCGCCGGTGTGTCTCACAGCCTGTCACTGTATACTTCTTGAGACCACTTGCTAGCTCTCGTTCGGCATTTTTTATTGTAAATATTGTTAACTGTGACTTTTTATAAAACGTGAATGAATATCTGAAGACAATCTGTAAAGTGATGCAATATTATCAGAACCTGAAAACTCCGTTTTCATACTTCGTGTTTCTTTCATTTATTGTTTTATTTATTTATTTATTGAAGTGCAAATATTGAAGATTATTTATCTTCAGTAAAATGATTCAGTGATTTGAATGATTTATTTAGGATTTACTTACTTTTATATTTACCAGTAGTAGAGTTTAGGTATTGTTTTTATCCTGTCAAATTCATTGAATTTTCATGAAATTTTTATTATGTCTTTTTCAAGAAATATATTCATCTACTTAATTCTAAACACCAACATTTGTTTATTTCTGCCGTTCAAATGCGTGTCTTATATGAAATAACCACCTCACTAATCCTGCTTTGATACGAAAATAAGTTGGAAAGCGAGCTAGAAATGATGATTTTCGAATAGTCACCAAAGTGCCGATAAAGGGATGTGAAATAAAAACTCGTTGGATCAATCTTGATGAAATTGTCAACAACGCTTTCAATTAAGACAGAAAATATCAATTGAGGAAAGACAGGTCAACTTTTCGGCAATATTCCAAAGAAGTAAACGAATTTGTGAGCAAGGCATCACCGACGAAACTTTTTATAATCTAAAAGCTTTAGTTTCTTCGTATCAAGTATTAACCTAGTGTCTTGTAAAAAAGTAAGTTCAAAATATCGTGGGGCGTCATCGGTCATGCCAAAAGCAAATGCTCAATGAGATTATCAGATTTTCTCAAAACTAGCCTAATCTTGGGTTGTCGAATAAAGAAATAAGCTAATAAAAGAATGAATAAGTAATGCTGTCATTGTCAACTGTCAAAGTATTAATCTGTTCGAGGTTGGTAAGTACATGTAGAAGTTATCAATTTCGTTTTACGACCAAAACGTTGATACTCCCGCAAGATTTTTACACGGCGATTACTAAGTGAGATGTATGTCCCAAAAAATTCAAGATGCACAGTAAAATGAACATCTAGTGGTAGAAATCGAAACCATTATTTGAGAAAAATACGATTTATAGGTACATAAGATATAATGAACTAGTCACTGTTGAATGACGGAAAGCTGGCCAACAAAAAGAACTGACACATTCCTTTGGCGCTGTACAAAAATTATAACACTGATAATTCCAAGGATCAATTCTCGAGTTTTTTTCCCAAAGGAAACTAATTACATAAAAAATGACAAGCGAAAAAACTCTGTTCCTCACCAGGAGAATTTGTTCCCGCTAAAGTATAAAGGTTAGCTTCTCAATTCCAAAAGAGACTACATAGTGTTTTATTTTATTCTCCTTCAAATTCAGAATACATTGGTAAAGATGTTGAAAGTTGATATAAACTTTATCAGACATTTTCTCCTACGCATGTATTGCCACTTGCATAACTCTTTCTTTTTGATTGGGAAATAATGAGAAAAAACAAATACGCCAAGTAATGCAATATTTGACTTCTGCCGCCATTTGTACAAAAATCTATTAACAATGTGAAAACAGTTGATAGATACATTACCGCTTATGGCAAGAGGGATCTGATATCTTGATCTTTCTTCCAACTCGCTCCAATAAATGACTTACTTGATTTAGAGCCACAGGGATGAAGCTAGAAAACCTCGATGTCAGAGACAACTCTCTATGGCAGGAATTCAGACGCCTCCGAAAGAGGCATAAGGACATTCCTGCTGTGGGGAATGGTTAAAGACCTCATTACCCCTAAGAGCGTTGAAACCCAAACCTTACCCGCCCCTGTGGCTGTATGGGAGAGTTTTAATCTGTATTTTATCATTTCTGCTATGACTAGATTTCAAACGTCAAAATTTTTGATAATTTAATTTTTAGTTTTCCATTTAAGTGTGCCATGATGGTTTCGATTTATTCAAATTGACCCGTCTAATGCTAGAAAAATCGAAATCCCGTCAAAAATACTACACTGGTAATAAAATGTGCGGTAAATACAATCTAAATTACAGCTAAAAGAAAATACGAAATACAATTATTTTCTAATTTAATGTTGAGAAGTTACTAAAGTGGCTTTGAAATACAAAAAATTAACGCAAAACATTACAACAATTGTTCGAAATGCTCTCAATAAACGTCAATGCACTTCTGAACTCGCGCATAGCTGTTTCTTGAAGAACGTTCGCTAATTGCTGGGCCGTTATACTATTAATTGCGCGTCTTACCCGCAACTCCAGGTCTTCGCGGGTTGTAACGGCGATTGCATAGACAAACGGCCCCAAACAAAGAAATCAAAAGGTGTCAAATCATCTGACCATGTTGGCCATCGCACAGGATCATTCGTCGAAATCACGTTTTCTTCGAATGCCTGTTGAAGGTAATCAATTATGGGGAGGAGCTTCATCTTGTTGGATATACATTTCCTGTCGTAAATAGACAGATAATTCAGTTAACCTGTCCTCACAAGTATCTAGCTCCAGTCAAGGGTCTTTCAAATATTATTGGCCGAGTATTCTAAGCCAAACGTTGAAACCGAATCGCACTTGAAACTTAGCCTCCCGCAATAAATTGTGATTTTCTTGTGACCAATACCTTGTAGTATGTAGGTTAAATAATCCCATATTTGTAAACCTAGACTCGTTCGAAAATAATATCCTTCCCAAAAAGCATTGCTGGGCTTCACATTATTCTGCAAGATACAATTGCAATATTCCATCCTACGTTCATAACATTTTCGTACAGGTACTGGTGCAATCGATATTTGAAAGATATATAATTATTTTTGTGCAAGATTCGGCTTACCGTTTGGTGACTAATTTCCAATTTAAACCCAATTTGCCTTAAAGAAACAGTTTTATCAACTTCTATTCGAGCTAAAACATTAATTTCCGTTCCTTCGTCAATGATACCGTTTTCTTCGGGATCATGGCCTCTTCGTAATTGATTTTCAAGACAAAAAAATTTCTCGCTGGACATTGTCAATCAAGATATCGGACGGAATGAAGGTTTCTAGCCGCAACATGTCCACTTTTTCATTCCTTTTTTAAAGGTGCGGCATTTTGAACAAAAATAACAACAAATGTAAAGACTTTTTCCAATACACAATAAAAACGCCGATACACCAACAAATATTTATTTTACAATCTGAAAGAATAATTTCATTGTTTTCAAAGCCTCCTTACTCTCCTTAGTAACTTCTTAAATTCTTTATTAATAGTACCAATAAATGGTACCACGATACCAATATCGTTCCATTTGGAAAAATTGAGTGTTACCCCAAAATCGATTACGATAAGTTTTATTTGCTCATAAAGAACGCAATTTAGTATTTTTGACGGGATTTCGATTTTTCTAGAATTAGACGGATCAATTGGGATACATCGGAACCATCATAATGGCACACTTGAATGGAAAACTAAAAATTGAATCATCAACAATTTTCACGTTTGAAATGTCATTTATGTGGTATCAATGGATTCAGATAATTATGCAGATTCCAGGAATGTAATAATACACAGGGAGTTCAATTTAAAAATCGAAAGTTGGTATAAAAAAAAATCATTTGTAGGTCAAAAAGTGCCACTTATTATGTATATGGGATATCCCAAGGTTCAATAAATTACCTTTGAAACTAACGGAGATACGGGGGGAGTACCATGATCCTGTTACACCCGGTATATTGATTGACTCGTTTCTCTAACGAAATTTCAAGGAAATCTACAGTTTGGTAAAGCTGTGAGAGGAAATTATGTTGGAATGTTTTAAAACGGTCGCGGCTGCCAACTCCGGTTGCCAGTTTCAAGTTCATGGTTTCTCATATTTCAGAAAGTTTTTGACAATCGAATGGGCCGAAGACAATAATGAAACACAGGCTTACAAAAAATAAACTTTAGTAAAACTTGCATGTCAGTCACCATCGCTAATGCAGGGATATATAATAATATATAAAAATCACCAAATTTCCACCCATTCAAGGTCAACTTGGAATGAATCATAATACAATTTTCACATAATTTAAGTACAGCACATAAATACTGGAATAATACTCGATTTCTCGCTAAAAAACAATTTAAAATACCTAAAATCCACAGCAGGTGGTTACGGAAGATGTGCTAACCGGATTCCCTCGACTGAATATCCTGAGCAATTGGCACCGTACTCTGAAAACAAATTTTTGATTATAACCATCGAATCAGTCATTTATATTTGAAACATTTCACCTACTTTGCACGAATATTCGTTTGTTGCTGAACCTCTCCATCGCAATTCCACTTGCTCTCGTCTTGATCGGCTCGGAAGCAAAATTCGCGGGCCGTAAGGGTCTCCACGAATGGCAAGTCTTCGACATTTGAAGTGGCGCTTGACAGCCTCAACAGCAGCCTGAAATTATTCAATATGCTTGTATGTTTAACTAACACCAAATGAACCATGCCGTCGCCTACGTGGCTATAGGGGGCCATTCCTTTCGGACTGCGACTGCAGGCACAACTAATGTTTGCGCCGCTGATCATGAAAAATTTACCGGAAATTGTCCTCCATTTGCATGGCGGTTGTTCGAGTTTATCACTTTGGGTTGATTCGCATTTCTCGCAGTTTTCTTGGCATACTATTTCGTCGACGCCTTCCGTTTCTGAATAGACGGCTATCTCTCCTTGATAACCTTTGTTGCCGACTAGTTTTTTGAATCCTGAAACACGCAAGTTAAATTTATATTTGTCAAACTATGGACAGTAAATCAAATCATTTGCGTTTTGAGTGGATGAATTACTAAAAATTGTATATGACTTCAAAATAGTTATTGAACTATACACATCGGCGGATAAAGGGGACAGAGAGAGCGCCCCACTCCCTTGGGACATACAACCAAATCAAAAAAATATATTTTTAATTGAATAAAAATGCTAACTATCACTAAGCCACAAAGGGGGTAGGAGGGAGTTATATTGCATTTAGCGGCGAGGGGTTGACTCCTGCCCTGCTGAGCAGTCAGAGGGCGTGTAAAACCAGCTCACACCTGCTCTAGGGCAGGCCCCTACGATGTTATGTAGGCAGTTGAATGCTGTAGGTGCCAGGTCTCAAAGTTGTTAGACTCTTCCGCCTCCTTTATGTTGGGGGTATTGTTTCCTTATACACATTCGGCAAAAGTTTACCGACATATACGATTTTCAATGCATTTCGTTCAAACTTCCTGTAGGCACTCGACCAGTACAAAATATAACAAATACACGCAATGGAGATTCAAGTATTCAACTGCATCACTGTTCCCCTTCCTATTGAAGTCTATCCATCGCAGAATTCGCAGTCACAATTTAGTAAGCCCATAACGATCGAAAGTAAAAGACGTTCATGCGAATTCTTACAATGCTCAGGTTCACAAAGGAAGAAAAGACAAATTGTAAAGTGGTATTTTGGGGATCACTCGATTCAAGATAGAATAAATTTATTTATTGCTGCATTTGAAAATAGGCCGATTACATCACAGTCCACCATTGTTCAAATTATTAAAAAGTTTGAGAAAAAATACCCCTATATGTGATAACTATGGCCAGTACACAAAAAGTAAGTAAAGTATCTGTCACTGTTTGCGACGATACGGAGTTCTTTGTTTTGCATCCTTTTCAGTCTCCCGATATGGGTTTTGGAGAGGCTGCAAAACACTGGGAAGGCGTAGGTCATCGTTGGTCTGATGACCTGCTTGTAGATTTACACCTTATTCTCCATGGACAGCTTGGAATTCCTGACTACTAACGGGCATGTTCTTCTTACTGCTGCCGCAGCTTGCTAAATTGCCAAGTTGACATGCTTACCAAGTGTTAATTTTTGTCCAGTTGTACTCCGAGTACAGCGAGAACAACATTGGCGACAGTCTCGATCTTTGCGATACACCTGCTCCGGCCTTCTTCATCGTGGAGCTAGTGTCATTTATCCTAACCTTGAAAGTCCTGTCGACCAGGTATAAGTCCATAATTCTCAACATATGATCTTCATCTGATGACCAGCTTCTAAGAGGTACAGGAAAGAGACTCCCTAGAGACAAGGCACCAGGAGTTGACAAGATTGATGCATTCCTAGTCAGGAATCTGTCAGAAAGTCTCTCGTACAGCTAGTATATATAGACAACATCATAATATGGCAGCACTACCCTCAAACAATGCTTGAAGCTATATATCTATAACATACGACATTTGGAAAATTATGTTAGCTCAATAGCTACATATTCCCCGATATTTTATGATACAAGTATATTTTGTGCATCACACTCAAATTCTGGTGACAGTTAACTTCATTATCACACAAGGCCTGCTTCAAAGCATTTGCCATATTCTAGTATTTCTAGTGTAAACGTCTAGGCAGTGTGAGGGTTCATGACCAGGTCTCTTGCTCATATTACATCGATTCTGAGTATTTCAATTGACATTTCCAGGCGAAGCTAGTTTTGATAGGACTTTTTAAAATTTTCGAATGTCACTCTCATAATTGAAGTGTTTCAAGCAGAAAAATCGTATCAAAGTGATCAGGAATGAGGATTTGACAACAACTTACCGGAGAAGTCGTACCGACGAGGTCCCATCCAACGGTACTGATCGCTATGATACGCTACATCGCCCAAATAGCCATAACTCAAGACACTAGCGTATAAACGTAGAAGGGTATGTTCGTCGTATACAGACACCAAATCTAAACCAAGAGTATCGCCGAATATAATATGTAAAACAGCAGTTGTGACGTCGGTTGTTCCGTTGATGCAGTACGCTATGGTGTCGGTACTGCCACCTATAAATTATTATGAGTGAGATATCGAGATGATGAAATAGGAAATGCTTCAGTCTCCAGTACGTTTCTCAAAATAGATTGGGTAAAGTTATTTGTTATTATTGGTATCTTGGTAACAAAACCCAGAGCGTTGGATAGCTAATAATAATCTTTATTCACACGCAAATCACAAAAATTACAAATATATAAATCTCACAATAAAAATTATCAATCTGATCGTCTACAATTTTCTAGTACTGAATTAAGTCAGGATTATAGTTTATTTGGTTTTTCTCTATAAACTATTACATAATTCCATAAATAGAAAAATTTTATATACCAGTTTCCCAAAACAGATCACACGATGTGTTTATGACTCTGAATAAATGAATTTATCTTTATTCTTATATCCCGTAGGTGCAGATGAGTTCGACATATTTTGATGTAGTTTACACCCAACTGTTGGAGATAACCTGTTCACCATTAGATGTGTAAAAAACATTAAACCATTAAAATATCTAAAACCAAATTCACAACAAAAAAGTGTATCATTCATTGATTTATTTCAATAATCTCATAAAGAATCCAAATTCATCATTCAGTATGCTGTCCTTCCCGTGCTATACAAATTATAGTCCTTTCAATCACAGACTTTGAGTGGCATTTTGAATAAATAGGGGATTTATGTCAGCACCACTACCGTGTGGTATTCCCTAAATGTTCTTTGTTTGCAAATGGTCTGTGCTTATGCACTTTTTGTTTCAGATATCCCATCGAAAAAAGTCCATTGAAGATCCCCGGTATTTTTACTAATACTCCTATTATTATTGTTGTTGTTCTTTTTCATTATACCTTATTGGATTATGTGGTTTCTTGAAACGACTGTCCAATTAGCCAGTTTCTTTGAATGTTTTCAATATCCTTCCCACGGTACTAGTGAATATTTATTCCTGGATGCCGGTGATTCAAAATACAAGCAAAGTCTCGATGTGTCACATTCTCACCACATGAAATTACGATTTCCACTTTGTCTTGTGTGGATAATATCGTACATAAAACTCATTTGTGAATTATAAATGTCCGAAAATCTGTACACAAAACAACTCGATTTATTAAATGTTACATTAACCAAATCTAAAAACTTGTTTCAGCCTACTATATAAGGAAAAAAATTTTTTTTCGATTCTATCAATTGTACTATTTTCTTACCGAGATGTTGCGTTAGCCTGGTATTGTTTAAAATCGAAAAAGAAACTATATCATTATGAGTACAAATCGCTAACGAAAGTCTTTTGAATAGTTATGAAACTGTAGGTCATTGTTTAGTTTACAATAATGTATGTATGATATTTTGGGTTTGTTTGTAACTGAATTAGTGGTCAGAAAAATAATAAAACTGGATAAAAATCTGTTAAAAAAAGACGAAAGTAATAAGAATGAAGATAAATTCGTTTATTCGATTACTGACATATTAACGTCCACGCATTGAAAATCCGCATCAGTTTCACAATGAAATGAAAAAACTAGATGAACTTTGCAGCAACGAAGACGAATTTCTGGAAGTGCATTTATTTCTGATATCAGACCCCGAAACGAAAAAAAATATCTGGCGGAAAAGACCGCTCTCAACTTCAGATGAACTTTTCAACTTGAGAACGGCAAGAGATAGAGCAATTCTACGAATTCCAATCAATTCAGAATGATGAAATTTGTATACTCTGTGAATTTGAAATAAAAATATCAACAGACTAATTTTTTAATGGAATCATTGGCAAATTTTCTACTTGAAATTGCAAAAATAGGAAAAAAATATCTGGTGGTAAAGACCGCTTTCAACTTCAGATGAACTTTTCAACTTGAGAACGGTAAGAGATAGAGCAATTCTGCTGATGCCAATCGATTCAGAATGATAGAATTAGAATAATCAGTAAATTTCGGAGAAAAAGAAAAATCGAAAAAAGTACTAAGGGGTAGACCCCTAAAAATCATTAGATTTCAGATGAACTTTTCAACTTGAGAACTGTTTGAGATAGAGCGATTCTGCGAACGCCAATCGAGTCAGAATGATGAAATTCGTATAGTCTGTGAATTTGAAATAAAAATATCATCAGACTGATTTTTGAATGGACTCATTCGCAAATTTTCCACTCGAAATTGCAGAGGTTCCGTAAAAAGTCTATGAAATATTGAATTGACTCGGAATCGATTTCATATTTGGTGAGCGTATACAAAACAGGTTGAATTTTACGAAAATGGATAGAAAAATTACGAATAAAAAATCTGGCGGAATATAACCACTCTCAACTTCAGATGAACTTTTCAACTTGAGAACCGTTTGAGATAGAGCGATTCTGTGAACGCCAATTGATTCAGAATGATGAAATTAGCATACTCTGTGAATTTGAAATGAAAATATCATCTGACTGATTTTTGAATGGACTCATCCGCAAATTTTCCACTCGAAATTGCAGAGGTTCTGTAAAAAGCCCATGAAATCTTGAATTGACTCGGAATCAACTTCAAATTTGGTGAGCTTATACAAAAAAGGTTGAGTTTTACTGAAAAAAAAATTAAAAAATAGGAAAAAAATATCTGGCGGTAAAGACCGCTTTCAACTTCAGATGAACTTTTCAACTTGAGAACGGTAAGAGATAGAGCAATTCTGCTGATGCCAATCGATTCAGAATGATAGAATTAGAATAATCAGTAAATTTTGGAGAAAAAAGAAAAATCGAAAAAAGTCCTAAGGGGTAGACCCCTAAAAATCATTAGATTTCAGATGAACTTTTCAACTTGAGAACCGTTTGAGATAGAGCGATTCTGCGAACGCCAATCGAGTCAGAATGATGAAATTCGTATACTCTGTGAATTTGAAATAAAAATATCATCAGACTGATTTTTGAATGGACTCATTTGCAAATTTTCCACTCGGAATTGCAGAGGTTCCGTAAAAAGTCTATGAAATATTGAATTGACTCGGAATCGATTTCATATTTGGTGAGCGTATACAAAACAGGTTGAATTTCACGAAAATGGATAGAAAATTTAAGAATAGAAAATTTAAGAATAAAAAATTCGGCGGGAAATGGCCACTCTCAAATTCAGATGAACTTTTCAACTTGAGAACCGTTTGAGATAGAGCGATTCTGTAAACGCCAATCGATTCAGAATGATGAAATTCGTATACTCTGTGAATTTGAAATAAAAATATCATCAGACTGATTTTTGAATGGACTCATCCGCAAATTTTCCACTCGAAATTGCAGAGGTTCCGTAAAAAGTCTATGAAATATTGAATTGACTCGGAATCGATTTCATATTTGGTGAGCGTATACAAAACAGGTTGAATTTCACGAAAATGGATAGAAAATTTAAGAATAAAAAATTCGGCGGGATATAGCCACTCTCAAATTCAGATGAACTTTTCAACTTGAGAACCGTTTGAGATAGAGCGATTCTGTGAACGTCAATCGATTCAGAATGATGAAATTCGTATACTCTGTGAATTTGAAATAAAAATATCATCAGACTGATTTTTGAATGGACTCATCCGCAAATTTTCCACTCGAAATTGCAGAGGTTCCGTAAAAAGTCTATGAAATATTGAATTGACTCGGAATCGATTTCATATTTGGTGAGCGTATACAAAACAGGTTGAATTTCACGAAAATGGATAGAAAATTTAAGAATAAAAAATTCGGCGGGATATAGCCACTCTCAAATTCAGATGAACTTTTCAACTTGAGAACCGTTTGAGATAGAGCGATTCTGTGAACGTCAATCGATTCAGAATGATGAAATTCGTATACTCTGTGAATTTGAAATAAAAATATCATCAGACTGATTTTTGAATGGACTCATTTGCAAATTTTCCACTCGAAATTGCAGAGGTTCCGTAAAAAGTCTATGAAATATTGAATTGACTCGGAATCGATTTCATATTTGGTGAGCGTATACAAAACAGGTTGAATTTCACGAAAATGGATAGAAAATTTAAGAATAAAAAATTCGGCGGGATATAGCCACTCTCAAATTCAGATGAACTTTTCAACTTGAGAACCGTTTGAGATAGAGCGATTCTGTGAACGTCAATCGATTCAGAATGATGAAATTCGTATACTCTGTGAATTTGAAATAAAAATATCATCAGACTGATTTTTGAATGGACTCATCCGCAATTTTCCACTCGAAATTGCAGAGGTTCCGTAAAAAGTCTATGAAATATTGAATTGACTTGGAATCGATTTCAAATTTGGTGAGCTTATACAAATAATTGACATGCACCAAATTCTCACTGAGATTCAATGAACATATACATTTATAGAGTGACTATTACCTGGTATAATACCCACGGGCACCCTCGGTTTGGGCAAGCATTGGTTTATGTCATTGGAATCGATTCCGCTGATTCTGCATTCTCTCAGAACCAAACCGTTGAAGAGTTCCGATACTGTTCCATCGCCTCCTACGCAAGCAACAGAATCGAAAATGTCCAGGCTGTGATTGATGACATAATCTCTGATCTGGTCCTTCCTTTGCGAAACGTTCACCGTCACTTCGATTCCGGCAGTTTGGAACAATCGCTTGGCGAATTTTTCGTAGATTTGCATGGCATTCCGTTTGCCACCGAACGGATTCACGAAGAGAAGCAAGTGTTTCGGCCTTTTTTTCAATCCTACAAATATAAAAAAATATGTGAAAAATCGTCGAAGTACCTACCATATATATACAACAGAATTTATAAGAATTTCAGTTTATAACCAAAGCTGTTTGTAAAAGCGAAGATGAATCATTTTGTAGCCATTCACCAAACAGCTTTCATGCCGATTTTCTGTTTTTTTTTTTCAAGAAACAGGAGGGGATTTGTTATGTAATAAAAGCACCTTAATAATCATTTGAGAATTCAACATAAATTTAAGTTACACCAATAAATAATACGTACACTATGAAAATGAAACAATTATTTATTGAGATTTTCAACTGGTTCAGAAACCTACGAGAGTTACACAAAACTTATCAACCTTCACTGATTATATAATCATTAATGATAAAGTAAATACTCTCCCTAGCGTAGCAGACCATCAAAATATACCCGTAACATTGTGTGAAAACAAAATAAATGCTGATTTTGATAGTGAAAACGTTCTAATCACAAAAAAACATCTGAATCCCAGTCAGGCCCTGTCTTTGAAGCAGTGATACAACCGGAGGGCACGCTGTTGTGTCATTAACCACAGTAAACACTCCCCACATCCGTGGGGTGAGTGATTACTGGGCCCGAGAATCATGTGCCCTGAGTAGGCAGAGTGAACCAACAATTACAGCCTTCTGCATTCTTCCGGCTAAGTTTTCTGCCGCATCACGGCAAGCCGGGATGAATTTCAAGTTTGAGAGAAGTATGTGAATCATTTCACCAAAGACCCGTGTTATCAGAACCACCATCTTGACAGAATGGTTTGGGTAAAGCTTGCGGAGTTCAAAGAGTAGATCTCGTTATTTAGTCCGTTTTTTCTCCTCTTTTCGGACGATGTTTGTTTCGCCAGGAGCTGAAAACTCAATGACGAAAATCGTTATACTTTGATGGTCGAAGAGGACTACATCAGGCTTGTTGGCTTGTATTTACCTCAGGGTGGGGAATGAGTAGTTTCAATAGATTCGGCACTTCTCATTCTCCAAAACGGACTCAATATACCCCGGAGCATAAGGCAACACCGGTGTCTTGTCTATACCGTAGGAGTGTCTTATATGGTAGCACCGCGTTATGCCTGTGGATATAGGCTGAGACCGCATAAGCTGACAGCAAATGCATTATTGACCAAATAATTATTATTATCAACTTCCGAGAGTGAAATATCAGACGCTTTCAATTAATTTCTTATTAGCAGCATACGCCAAATTGTTGAAAGTATTAGTCCAGTAAACGAATTTGATAATATAATAAGTAAGATTCCAGCGAGTCGAAATAAATTTCTATTATTCAAAAATATCACCAGGCATGAACTGAAGAATATTGATTCATCGTTGAAAAAGAACTCGTGTGACCAGAATGGCATCAATTGTAAGGGCGTTTGAAACTATAAATATCGACCTAAAACTCTTGAAAAAACTAAGCAAGTATGGAATTGGAGGGAAAGTTTTCGATTGGTTTCAGAGCTACTTACAAGATAGAGAACAACACGTCAAATATAATAACGTTTATTCGAATATAGAAAATGTCCAAGTATGGAGTACCTCAAGGTATTGAGACCAATATTATTTATTTTATTCCTGGAAATAGCGTTCTGAACGTAGAAAAGTAAACATGAGATTTCCCGGTAAATGGATTGGCAGAAGGGCTGCAGTTGAATGGCCTCCGAGATCTCCGGATTTAACTCACTTAGATACATATTAAACTGTTTTTTATAAAACACATCCTGCTGATATTGAAGAACTTAAAAGACGAAGTGTTAGAGAAGAGTTCGAAAACAAACTTTATTACTGTTTAGAGCAAAATGGAGAATATTTTCAACAGTTTATAAGATAGGCGTAAGTAGATCCCATGTTTGAAATTGGTTTCCCGCAAATTAATTTTTTTTTTTGTAAAAGGTAAATAACCAACAAATAAAAAATCATACGTGTTGAGTAGATTTATTCCTGTTAATCAAGGGTTGAAACGGTGCCATTCTTTTAATAATTTCTATTAAAAAGAGAGTCAATGCAATAATACAACTCATTGCAGGCAAGTTCTTATTACTTCTTTAAGTTTAGAACGGCATTTTATGGAAACTACTCATCAAAAAATATCAAGTCAGGGTACATTCGAAATAGAATTAAACGCCCTCTAAAATAATGTGCCACGGGCCCCTTCTTACCATTCAAGTTTCAAGGGTAACATCTACTCCTTCTAGGAGATTGAACCACGAGGATTAAAAATATCGAAAAATATTCATTAAAAGTGTCCCCTTTGAAAATTAAATCGATGTGTTTTTTCGATTGTTTAAATTATTTACTGAAAAGACGATATTGAGGGCGGAAACTGACACCCTGAATGTATCTCCTTGGAAGAGAGAGCTGTCAGGTGTAAGGTTCTACAATTAATCATAATTCATGAACATTTTTTTTTATGTTCGAAGTTATCGAACTGTGACCCGCAACTACCTCTGATATAGTTTCACATATTCACATATTCACGTTTCAGTTCAAGGTAAAATGGCACGTACAGCGCGAGACGAAACTATAGAACATATCATTATTTCGAAATCGGTTGAGGTCGTATGGAAATATAAAATTTCTAATATTTTATTATTTCAGAAAAAAATTGATTTTTAGATTCCAGATTTAATTTTTTCTGATGTTACTGCCAGAACTGGAACAAGGTTGAGTAGAAGAACACGTTTTGTGGCGAATTTTCTCCACAAAAATAAAACTACTAGTTTCCAGTATACTTTATCATATATGTGTTTTTATTTGCTACAATTTTGAAAATAATAAAGCCGTATTATCAACATCATCGTATCATCAAAGTAAGTATTCACCTGAAGATTGCGGATACAAGCAATTGAAACGTTGTGAAAAAGTGAAAGGAGTCAAACATCTTTTAACCCATTAAACAATGGACGTCTGAAACCCAAGTCATCACATCAAACAAAACTGTCAATATTGATCCAAGTAACATTTTATCAGTTTGAACCGATACTCATCGAAACTATAAATACTACTCTCCACTAAGATACATTTTATTCGTGTCATTAAAATACATATTATGAAATCATTGACAGAGATTAAATTGCGTATTGTTCCACTTCGTTGTGATATCACCAATACAATGATATCGCTTCCGAGATAACACCTAATCCGTTTTTGTTGTAAGTAAACATTAGCACGTTTTCTCAAAATATTTGGGCTTCTGTTCAGTTTATACGTGATTCGTGCCCACAACCCAATCCTTCAAGTCTTTGGATTAGAAGCGACAACTAAGCCAAATTCCAACTATACAAATCCCCTGGAGGAAATGGAGAGTATTCCATCCATTCCAGTTCAATTGAATTGCCCAGACTCTGGTTATTATCTACCGATGATATTTTTTCGGGTATCAGCTAATAAAGAAAAATGCTCGCCCAGAATTTCTGAGGGAAATGTTTAAAAGACTGGAGAAAATACATGAATTCATTCATCAGGCGATGTCTTCTTTTATTTCCATCGCTAAAATGGAGAATACATTTAATGCGAATCGGCTGAAATTGCAAGCCCAGATTGTTCAGCTACAAATATCTAAGATTTACAGCTAGTGAATAAATATTTATATACAATTTTTGATAGAAAATATTAGGAATTTGTTCAAAAATAAATAATTGCCAATGTAAACAATGAATGATGACGCAAACATGCTTCTAGTTTGCAGTATGTTTTGCTTATTTTTATACGCTGGCCGAGATATCACCGTCTGCGTCTATTTGAATGGAAATCGAAGATGTATACCTTAATCGGGCCATAAAGAATCGAGTTACAAAAACAAATACGGCTCATCATAATGGCTAAAAAAACTGTCGTTTGATATGGTTGACTCACATGTCTCAGAACTAGGATGAAATTTAACTTACACATGAAGGACGTCTATGATTATTTCTTAAGTCTATTAAATATCAGTCATCAACCAATCATACGTTTGTTTCCTATTTGACAGGACCAATCAACACGCTCTATTAGCGACTATTTGCATGGAACACATAGTCACCGACTATTCAGCATGATACCTATATATCAAGGAACCTGTGCATCTGACAGTAGTACTCTTAATAAAAACATCTTAAACGTCACATAGAATCAATCGTGTTGAAGCTGTATGAGTATTTGAAAATGAATCGGTTGGAAAAACCAAAAACGAAGAGATAGATAGGGTAATCGCGGCTACAATCCCTGACAATACAGTGTCATTCATATGACTGATATAAAGAATTGGATTCAAGAAATAATATTCATAAAATATAACACGACCTTGACTATTTTATTGCTGCTAAATTTCTCTTGTATTTATTAATTTTACTCGACATTATTTTGACATTAATAATCAGGGATGGAAGCCCTCAAGCTTCGCTCTCGGGTTTTCATCAGATTATTAATGCCAAAATAATGTCTCATTAAATTGTCATAAAATACAGTCGAAATTTAGATGCAATAAAAATAGTCGACTATTTATCAAGGTCTTGTTACTGATTTCGAATTTATGCCTTGGACACAGCTGTCAGATTTGCTAAAACCGTATCGTTTCTAGAGATATTCCCACTTAATCGATTTTTTGTCAAAATTGACACGTCTATTCCCACTTTGGAAAAAAGTCCAAACTAATATTGTATTTTGCTCGAGCTGTCATAGGTTTCAATATAATGCCAATGCTTCCATTTGACTTTGACGTCTTTTTGATGAAAATATGGCTGATAGGACTGAAGATCGAGAAACAAGATAGCAGACTAGCAGATAAAGGGGCTGAAATGACACTAACAGGGGCCCGAATTCTTCTGCGTGATCACAGATACTGTTGAGGCACTACATTTTTTATTTCCGAAAAGGTTTGTTACTTGTCTCAGTATATGCCTCAGAAGCTCTTACTAATATTCCTTGAAAGTGCCCCCCTTGAAAATAAAGTTGACCTGTTTTTTAGATTCCTCATATTGTTGACACCCTGTATATTAATTATGAGGCAATCAAGCTGTATCATTTCTAGGAAAAAATAATAGCCATTCGTATGGTTTCCTCTTCCGAAGAAAATGTCGCAAATGAATCCGATTTCGGGTATTTGAATTGTCGAACGAAACTTCCTTCATTGAATCATTGTTTATATTGTAATTAAGAGAGTGACAGGAAGCTTTTCATTATCTAACGTCGATAATGAACTCATTTCTTCCGTTCAAATAACACATCTGTATCTTGAAAATAATTAGAAAATTAATACGTTTTGATAAATGCGCGACTACCTTTCAAAGCCACGAAGAAATAATACGCTACTCCACTTTCCAATTGAATCTATATACGGGCATGCCTGCCATTATGGCATGTTTCTGGGCTTGGTTTTTCACCAAGTAATAATAATAATAATAATAAGTTTATACAGTAGGAATTTTCTAGACATGCCCTGTCTCCGGAGCCCCGATACTCCCGGGCGGGGGATCATTTATCCCAATAACCACTTCCCACGCCGTGGGGTAAGTGAATATTGGGTCCGAGAATCATGTGCCCTGAGCAGGCGGAGTGAACCAAGAATTACGGCCTTCTGCATTCGTCCGGCTAAGATTTCTGCCATATCACGGCAAGCCGGTATGATTTTCAAGTTTGAGAGCAGTATGTGAATCATTTCACCAAAGACCCGTGTTATCAGAACCACCATCTTGACAGAATGGTTTGGGAAAAGCCTGCGGAGTTCAAAGAGTAGATCTCGATATTTAGTCCGTTTTTCCTCCTCTTTTCGGACGATGTTCGTTTCGCCAGGAGCTGAAAACTCAATGACGAAAATCGTCCTACTTTGATGGTCGAGGAGGACAACATCAGGCTTATTGGCTTGTATTTGCCTGAGGGTGGGGAATGAGTAGTTTCAATAGATTCGGCACTTCTCATTGTCCACAACGGACTCAATATCCCCCCGGAGCATAAGGCAACACCGGTGTCTCGTCTACACCGTACGAGTGTCGTAGATGGTAGTACAACACTCGTAGGGCCGCGTTATGCCTGTTATGAAAATATAAAAAACCCACAAAAGGAAAACCTTGAGCGTGGGTATATCAGTGGAGTAAAAATTATGTTTTTCATTGATATTTCAATTTGAATATCACAACTGCAAAACATGTTCATGAAAAAAAAACAAAATAGTTAAAATTCACTCAGCATAAATTAAGTCATTTTATAAGTGAATAAATCAATTTGTATGAATGAGTACTTGAAAAAAAGAGATGATTCTTGGTTAATAGTGCTGGAGAGTTTGCTACTTTTTCAGAATATTCACGTAAGTTATTGGTTTAAATCGGGTACGTTTTGGAGTCTATATATAAACTTCCCCATGAAATTAACGCACCACCAAAAATTAGGCAAAAGTTTACGATACATTTTCGTCAAAAATACTTGTCCGATTTGGACGTTTTTTTCGATTGCTATTTTATTTTCTTCTGAACGATGGTGTGTAAACTGTATGCGCATAGAAACCTCTATTTTTAAATACCGGGTGTAGCAATGATAGCGTGTTTTTTTCATAAAATTTGTACACTCTGTAAAGTGTAACAGTTACATTATCAAGTTAGAATTAAACTTATACTTTAGCCTTATCTTTTCTCAACATCTTTCATTTTAATTCACTTCATTTTCTTTTCCATTACTCGAGAAACATCATTTAAATAGCATGACATGATTTTATTGAATTTAATTAGCATTATCAGCACGTGAATAGCAGGGTGTATCTAGACATCTCAGTAACAGGCTATGGAAAAACAAAGAGTACCAGTGATTTTCGAATACAAATGCATAATGTTAGTGTTGGTCCTTTCGTATTTTTTTGCAAATTCTTTTATTAACGAATATGCAACGAAAAACACGACCTTGGGCTTATCAAGAAACTTGACATTCTCATTCCTCAGAGATTCATAATGGCCTACCAGCATGGTCTTCAACACCCTGGTATACCGAAGCCGATAGCATTCGTCTTTAGGAGGGAAGTGGAAGTCCCTCCTAAAGACTGATGAGATAAGTTCTATCCCGTTTAAAGTAATTCCTGTAAAATAAATGGGCGAACTTATGCCTCCGGGAAACATTAGTTCCTAACTAGTGTATCGCACTTGTCGAAACGTGCTTTTTCGATGGACTTTTCATTATCTAGTCAACCTCTAACAACCTATCTCTTCTATTTTCTATATGATGTCCGTCAGACAAAAATTAAAACAACGAAATTGTGCATTCTTGAACGAACCGACTTATCGCTATAGTTTATACGTCCTCGTCTATCCTGTACAATAATGAAAGCCATCAAATAACCATAATAACGCGATTAGCATGGTTGCTGGGCACAAAGCGATTCATGTTTCTCGTAGAATTATAAATAAATTTCCACATAGCACTTGGTATTTCACAAGGACTTCAAATGACGATTCGTGGTTATTATTTCAGTAATTTCTATAACCACTCTAGATACCTATACAGGCTGTCAATTTGAAAATCGCATACCCTTAATATCTTCCTTTCAGAAAACAATATGAAACATCTAGAAGACACGTAAACTTTATTACTAAATCCGGTGATCCCAGAGGCCATTCAACTGCTCCTCTTCTCAGAATCTATCCACGCATTTTCCGAGACTATTTTCATGTGGATGCTTATTCCTTGCCCAGTGGTGCATTCCTGGTAATTGAAGTACGAGCCTTTAGGAAGTGGTATGATGTTAGAGCGTTTGTCTCTCACCCAGGCGTCCTGGGTTCGATTCCCACCTCCTATTACGGAAGTAAAGTGGTTGTACGTGACCTGAAGGTCTCAGATCTCTCTTCATCGCACAAGTCTTTTGAGGGAATTTTTCCGAAAATCTGGGAGATTCTTAAAATTGTTTATTTGTTCATTACAAAAAGTTTGAACAAAAAAACATCCGGACAAGTCAGAGTCCAAATAGAGCAGGTTATCTTTAGAAGGGCGTGTTTCAGGGAGACCAAAGAGGTAATCACAATTAAAAACTATCCCCGCGGCAAGTATCAGCATAAACTCCGACAGATCTGGTCACCAGAACTGTCTTTGAACTTTGCAGGCTTCACCCAAACCATTCTGTTAAATTGGTGGTTCTGATAATAAGGGTCCTTGGTGGAAAGATGAACACACTACTCTCAAACTTAAAAATCATACCGGCTTGCCGTGTAATATGGCAGAAATCTTAGCTGAAAGAATGCAGAAGGCCATAAATGTTGGTTCACTCCGCCTACTCAGAGCACATGATTCTCGGACCCAGTAATAACTCACGGATGTGGGTAGTGTTTACTGGGGTTAATGACATACCAGCGCGCCCTCCAGATGTACCGAGGATCCGGAGACAGGGCCTGACCTGTAAACTCCTGACGAAAAAAAAAATAATAACCATATAGATTGTTCTCAAAAGCATAGCCTGTGTGGGTACAGGACGGCTATTATTACTATTATTTTTTGGAGATTTTCATAATATTCCTTGCATTTTCAAACTTCCTGTAACAAAGTTCTGGGTCATCAAAAGTTTGTTTTTGAATGGATGCTCAATCTTTTTGTTGATGAATTTGTCAAAGCCATATGGGAGCCTAGCTCTGGGGTTATCACAACAGACTTTTATCAAAGTTAGGTATAAGTATGTGGTCACATCAGGAAAAAAATCAATTTTAACTTAATATGACAAAACCACATTTTTCTTCTGAATGTCATGTACATATATGCAAATATGGGCTTCTGAAATAAACAAACTTTAAGGTCAACTAGTAAATAAACTTGGTAGGATGACCTTTGCTCAGTTAATGAGGATAATAATGTAAATTAGGAAAAAGCTGATTCAAAATTGGGAGAATGGTTTTCGAAACAATATGTGTACTCACTTTGTAAATGGTTCTGTAAAGTTTTCACCCAGGAAGTCACTTGCAATGGATCAGTGTGTTTCGGAGATATCTTTTTATATGCCCATTTGGGCCCATTTTCTCTTTCAGCATAATGAATTGTGAACGAATAAGGATCTATTTCTTTGGTTTCGGTTGGATGGTTGTTCCTCTTATAATTATAGTCGACAGAAATTATATTCTCAATTGGCAAGGTTTTCTGAGCTGAAAAACAATAGATGTTACAAAAACATATCATTGAACAACTGATTTGAATTAAATACCTGAAGGTGGCTTTTCGTTGTCCCACACGATGTTTCCTTGATGTAAAATCATTTTAATTCTCTTTTTTCCATTATGAAAGGAAGTTAAAAGTACCGACTTTTGTACGTCACTAGCCATTTCGAATATTCGAGCTGCGACCTCCAAATCAAAACCTTGTGAAATGCCACAACATTTAAAAACAAGATTCAATCAGAGATGGTGCCGAACTTACAACCACAATCATCCCATTACTTTGACAACACACTGACAGTACTGACACTACTGTCACCAACACAACACGTTGGTTATGGTATGATTGTGGGTATGAACAATTTTTTCATTGACATCACATCACCTTTGTTCAATAGCTTCTTAATTTGATTTGATAGACAACGTTTCCGACAATCTATCCGTTCATTCGCTCGCATTCTGATGAAACAAATATTTTGACGTAGGTCGTAGATTAGATTCCGTAAACACTCATGTCATACCCCACCAGTATTACAGAATCCTTCTTCTAACAAGTTTGAAGATTTTATTTTGATTAATTCAAAGTAGTCAAACAGATGACGCTGGTATGAAATTTTTGTTGAAGCATTGTTTAAATATTATATTTAAACAATGGTTGAAGTATAAACATTGTCTTTAAACAATGGTATAGATAATTATTCAAGTGTTGTATTATTGTTTGGATCATTGCAATGTTTCCTGAAAAAAAAAAAAACTGTTTTTTCACAAGTCTGCTGTCACATTATAAAGGTCGTGAAATAGAGTACAAGGGCGCCACCTACACAATTCTACAAGCACGAGAGATTCATCATCTGATGGTTCCGATAACCGTCGAAAGATGGCGCTTGCATAAGAAATTGGGACATTTCGATACGTTTCACCACTTTCAACTAGGTATGTCTAAAGAGAATAAAATATCATGTCATGTGGAAAATTCAGCTGTGGTTGGATTAAGATTAAGAAACCAAAATAACCATTCTTTCTCTTTGAAATGCCTGTCTGATTGACATGTTTACCTTATTCTATAGAGACGGTTTTGTCCACTCTGAAATCTTTTGAGTCTGTTGCTGTTGTGAAACAGTAACAGTTACTGAAGAAATGACTCATCAAATGTACCAATAACATTATCTAATAAATGAGAGGATTGTGTCAACAAAGGTATAATTCAATAGTCAAAACCACAAATAAAATGTACAACAAAAAGATTGCCTAGTAGGACTTACTATTACTACTAACTAGGATATATAAAAGGCAGTTTATTGAAAGATTAAAGTGGTGAATTACTATTTATACATGATATCGTCTTTTTCTCATGACCAGATGAAAATTAATTTACCATTTGTAATAATAATACAAAGGTAATTTGATATTTGAAGATGATTCATGGAATTGTTATGGCTGGCATAACTCCTGTAGTTCATAAAAAAGGATGTCTTGACTAATTTGCTACTTTCAGAAGCCCAAATCTCACTAATGCCCAGCCAGGCTGAGAATGTAACCAGCTGAGGATCCTAATTAAACCCACTATCATGACTTCACTACAATATTTTTCAATTCATTCTGCTGTGCAACTGCTTTATTACCATCTTTCAGTTGTGTATCTTCTTGAGATGTTAATTGAAGTTTGGATTCAGCCAACTGCTCTGTTTCGGCTTGTTCTAGTTGTTGTTTCTCAGCATCAGCTACTCGTTTATTCACTATTTCTGTTTGTGCACTAACGAAATTCTGCATAAGCTTATTATTGAACTTTACAAACTTGGACGAGCAATCTTCCACACAGTCTATTTCATTATCACTCAAGTGTCTGGTATTCATGTTGTCCACACATCTGTAAAAGCACATTTCCGTCATTCTATTGTAAAGTTGGAGGAAGTCTTTGAACTGAAAGAACAAGATTAAATAATATTTGACATTGTTTCCTTACATTGAATACTGACATTTCGTAAAGCACCTGGATCCATTTTTCTTATCACTTATCAATTATTTGTGGCTCTAGTGGGCTTTGAGAACACATATAAGTTAAAATTGAAATGAAATAAGGTTCAAATTTGTGAAATTACTGTGTTATCCACGGTAGTAATGAAATGAAAATATAGAGGTTAAATTTCGGAAGACAACAGACAATTGACAGGTGACAGCTAGAGATTGGTGGAGGTTCTTCTTAATTCGATGGCCTCGACTGCAATGATCATCATCCACATTCTATTATTTTCTCATCTATTTCTACAGATTGTGGCAATTTGTTTCAGTTTTCCGGGTATGCATCCTCCATCAGGTCTTTAACCTTTAACTAGCGTAAAGATAACTTGGATACGTGTAGAGGTTGAATAAGTGGGGTTAAGTATGTATGATTCGATTTCTTAATCAGAATTAAGTGCATGTCTAAAGTGTCAAATTGATTCTTGAATTACCGCAATGCATCTAATCAAACGAGCGTATCTTTTTCCTCCCAAGAAAATATGTCGAAAGTTCTGATAAATTCTTCAGACATTTCAATCTACGAAGACAGTTTGTTTATTATAGGGAAATAATAATAAGAAATTTTGTCTGTTGTACCATTGATAATGCATTCAGCATTGGAACACTGATCGTATACGCCTAGTAATAGAACTTTTCACTTCTGCTGCCATTTCAAGTTAACTTATTATGCAACTGTGAACACTGGACAATATTATCAAACTCAATTTTTTGTCTAAAAATCGATTAATAATGCGTAAACTATTGAAGAAGATGCACTACCGCTTTAGGCACGAAAGACCTGATCTACTTAATACGAGTTCAACCAAGTAATTGAAGATGTCGCACCATCCGCGCAGAAGTCGAAATATTTGATGAATTTTTGTTGTTGCTTTTATAGTTCAGCTGGTAAATGAGAGATGTCGCAATGTATCCTGTGCAGGTAGGATCCCATTAGGAAGTATTAATGTGATTATTCTTGATATGAATCTTTTAATTTTTGTTTAGATACTGCATTGTTTTTCGACGAAATGACGTTGGGCATTGTGAGATCGTTTTTGTAGTTTTCTCTGCATTGCATTTCACGTTACTGATTTTTCACTCGTACTTATATTTATTTATCGTCGTTCATTTCTCGTTTTGCGAGTTGTTTTGGTCTGTAATAGGTATTGAAAAACACAAATAGTATACCGAAGTGATATCATTCAATATATTTATATAACGAGTTATTACATCTAAAGGCTATACATACATTGTGTCATCCTTGGATAATCTCATATTCATCTTGTGAGCTCGACGAACAAAATAACATACCCAATAGCACCTCATATACAGTGTGTATCAGTGAAAACTTTTATTTTGAATACTTTCCCAACGGTTTGCAATGGAAAAAACAGATGCCCGGGAGGAAGGAAGCTAAATTTTGACGAAATGCCACCCCACCAAATCTACTAAACATTCGTTATTAAGATTTTATTCGAATATTTCTCTCTTTCTCCCTACTACAGGGTGATAAATGACAATACCGCAGGTTTACAACGATTAATTCAATGATTAAGTACCGGATTCTATGACTAAAAAATTCCGCTGAAAATTAACAGAGCCAAAAAAAATTGCAATCATAAAACATGTGTGGGCTAATTACGTCCATACGGTAATGAAAGTCAATTTAGAAGTCTTTTCTTTCTCATTCAAGGAATTTTAGGAGCCATTTTGGAACTTTCAAGCCTTGGTCAAGTTCTGTACGACCAGCGGCTTGGATTTTGTGGACCATAGGTGTCCCCAGAGTAAGAACCCATTGGCGTTAGGTCTGGTGGCCTAGCTGGTCATTTTATATGGAAATATCTTCCTTGAGAGGTTCGCCTGGCCTCCTCTGGTACTTCCCAGGACCGTTTAGCCATCAGTCACTTAACATCATTGAAGCTACAGAATGTAAACTCTTGAAAAATGTTGGGCCCAATTTTTAAATTCCATTAATATGCACTTCGACTTTTTTGGGAACAAACCCCTGCTTGAGGGTTAAAGAGGCGCAGTTGATGATACCGGACACAAGTGTGACAGATCCAAGCATTCTTCCAGAATATTATCGCAGTTTATGATATGCTGTATTGTTTTCGTCCCTCCACCCTGTATAGTATGTAAGCAGAGATTTTTCCCCGGGCCACCAGAATGCAAATCAACCTCGATTTTTTAACCGAGGGCAATTATGGGCGGTACAATTACTTTTCTGCAAGAGAGAAATTAGGATTAGGATCTAGGCGGTCGATTGTAGAATCGAACAAAGTAATTGCATAATTCAGCCTTGAAGTCCTTGCTGGTAATTTGGTATTCACCGAGAGCATAGCTATACCACGCTCCATGATCGCCTTCTAAGCCATATATCTTTTACATATAATTAATAAAAAAAAGAAACAAAGCGGATATTGTTGAAATAATGGTTTCACTCTGGAAAAAGATCAAGTATTTCATTCTGAAGGTTAGGTTGTGTCTTTGTGATGTTGATATGACTTCCAAATTAATCAAAGCAACAGTTTAAGAAATAATAGAGCAATATTAACAGGGTGTGTCAGCAAGGTCATGATCCAATGTTTCCAATTTGCTCTCGATTCTTACCTGCGATATTTCGAACGAGATAGTCTGACAGTAAATCTGATAAGCTCGACCAAATTCAAACACGTAATTGGAATTTGAAATCCAGCAGGCGATGTGATATAATTCGAATTTCGGAATCTCGGAGCAATCAAAACAATCAACATTTATTGTTCTCGGTTATATCAGAAGTCAACGAGAAAATATTTCAGTAATTCAGAAATTACATTATATAACCGTAATACAGCAGTTTTTCGGTCATTATGATTATCTGCTTGCAAAATTAAGACTTATTGCTTGGCAGGTGTAGTTGTAAAATATATGATTTTTGTCATTCTCGATGTTGGAAATCTGCAGTTAGGTAATGTTCTGATTTACACGAAATATATCATTCGGTACCCCCAGTCAATACTAATTTGAACATTCTGAATCGATTGCATGGCGTTCGCATCAGAATTGCCCTATCTTTAACCGTTCCCGAGCTGAAGAATAATATTCCTCATATTTTTTTCTACTTCTGTTCGTGACATTTTTGACGTTGTATTCCTTTTATATGCCAAGCCCTGTATCTGAGCATGAAAAAATCATATATTTTCGGAATTTGCATGAAATTTTGCGTACATAGTGCGGATTGCAAGGGAATCTGCTGATTTTATATTCGTGACTTTTAGGGGCCTACGTCTAATAACTCAAAATTCCCTACCCCCTCTGTCCGCACTAGGCACAGAATTTAGAACTGAAAATATCAATTTTATTCTATGATACGGAGTACTCCGTAGTTCGTATTGAGATAATTCTGAAGGTTAGCTTCGTGTGTGACGAGTGTCAATATCAATAGTATAATCATTTGTCATACTGAAAATGACTATGGCTTGGTTTTTAGGACCTCTCCTTAGAATCTCTATCGATCCCGAGGCTTAGATTAAAGTCCTGCTCCAGTCTCTCCCTGTAAATCCCAGCACCTACCTCATTGCTTCTCTCAGAGCCATCTATTGACTAAATTTGCCCCCTTGACAGCGTTGGTAGGGTCCTTGATGTATTTTCCCATCTTGTATGATGGTGTAGTGTTTATTCCATCAAAGATTCAAATAGCTCTGTACGTTTATAGGTATCTTGTTCTGGTGAAAGGAGCAATTCTGGTTTTATGAGGGTTAGTCTAGAGGTTCTCCCTCATGCACCACGTCTGTATGTCTGTGAGAGTTGATTGCGTCATATCCACACAGACCTCCACCACTCCTATTCGACCTCTCGTCACATAATGATTTTGCCATAGTCCAACAAAAAAATGATGGCGACAAGTCTCTGGAATTCAATTAATTTCCTATCAGTAACAAATCACCCGAGAAGAATATAACTTTCCTACTTTTTCTTTTTTTTTACAATAATCTCGCACGAGAGTTGTTATGTCACAGTTACGCAGTGATTATGTTATATCCGTTTGAACCTAACGCCAAAAATGAATCTGAATACCAAATCGATGCTATAATGGGTGTGTATTTGTTCGAATGGTATAATAGTTTTAAACGAAACCACGTCGAATCAATCATTACCTCATCTGCTCATCTTCATAGTGGGCGTGGAAAATATTGTTATCGGCTGCGTTATAATAAAAATGAGAGTTTGTTGAAAAATTTGGTGAAAGCTGATTGAGAATGTTTGTTGTTTTGTACAGTGTGTCGCTGTTGAAGTATTCTGAACTTCTTGAGGACACACTAGTCGATTTCCTTTTTTCGCAAAAACGAAAAACTGCATAGTCTAGTAAAGACAGCAGAATTTGAGTTCTCATGATTCATTCTTTATTTTCTGATTTCATCTTCGAACCCAAATGTGATATTGTCTAGAACATAACAAAATATTAGTTTTCTACCGATCAGTATTGCAAAATGATAATTTTTTATAGAAGTAAACCTTTCAAGGCCAGTGGTATAATAACATGACATGCAGAATGTCGTCTGATAATTTCTTGGATTTTTGGAATATTGGCTAGCTCCTTCAGTGCGTCTAGCCAAATGTATACCTGTCACTGTTAGTGGCGATACGGAGCAATTTGTTCTGCATCGTTCCCAGGCGCAACATAGTTTATTTTGGAACGCTGCAGAACACTGGACATGCATACGTCATTGCTGGCCTGATGACCTGCCTGTAGATCAACAGTTTGGTCTCCATTGCCAACTTGGAGTCTCTCGCTATTAGCGGGTATGTTATAACATGTCTACCAAAAACTAAAGGTTGATCCTCTGTCCAGCTGTACCCCCAGGTACCGCACAGACTCGGCCTGACTAATCTCGGCGTTCAGAGCCCTGAGTCCATCCAAAAATTACACGTGTTTTCGCTTCAGCATAAATTGCCGTGTCGTCAGCATAAATTTCCGTGTCGTCAGCATAAATTGCCGTGTCGTCAGCATAAATTACCGTGTCGTCAGAATAAATTACCATGTCGTCAGCACAAATTGCCGTTGGCGTGTTCTCATACATTGGGAAATCGTGCGTATATAGCGAGTACAACAGTGGTGACAGGCTTGAGCCCTGCGGCACTCCTGCTCCGGTTTTCCTCAATGGTGGAGCTGGTTCCATTCACTCTGACCTTGACCGTCCTGTCGACTAGGAATAAATCCATCAATCTCAATCATGTGGCTAGGCATACCTGCCCGTAACATCTTTATGACGAGGCCTTCGTAAAGCCGAACTGCTCCGCTGGGATGAGTTTCAGCTCTTCATCGAGGGCAGCACTAAATCTCTTCAGTCTACCGCCTTGGCCACCGTACTGAGCAGCGAAATTTGGCGGTAGCTTTCAATCCTCGAGTCCTGTTTCCCCGATTCGAGAATACGGATGATATTATTATTATTATACTGTTAACTGTTCAAGGGACTTCCTTGCGGGAGGTTCCTCAGTAGAGCGGCGTCGATCCTGTCCGCGCCCGGTGCCTTGTGCCTCTTGATGGACCTTGAACCTCCCCAAAGTTGATTATCAACCTCTAGAAGGTTCCGCTGCCCAGTTCAACCTTAGGTGATTCTCTGAAATCCAATTGACCGTAATGGCGAGCCGGGTTTTAAAAGGTAAGGGTTGCTCGTAAGAGTGCAGCCGGTTGACGGATATAACAATTTCAACAGAGTGGCTCTCGTAGTAACTCTCCTGAGTTCTTGGGTGGCATCGGCGCTTGCTTGCTTGGAACGCACTCTGGAAATATTGTCTGAACATTTCCGCCTTCCCTTGTTCGGTCATCACCTGCCTCTAGACGTTCCCCACCACCGGTATACCGTTGTGCCCTCTGAGAAGGCGCTTGGACTTCCGCCATAGGGAACCGTCGTTGGCGTTAAGGCTTTCGAGCTTACTTTTTCAAGTTTCATTCCTGTCTCAGTGGTATCATGTTGTCACGATGGACTAGGTTACGAGAAGTTTGCCACTTTTTTATCTATAATTGAGTTTAATAAGTTCTAAGATGAAAGCTGCCCTCCCTCACAACCCTCTTCCTGGTGGTGGCCCCCCTTGCCCGTTGTATGTTTTCCATCCATCTCTGAGCGTCCCGGTCTAGGTCCACCTCCGCTATTTGCGGTGTGACCACCGTTCTTTCACGCAGAATCCTCCTGTATTCCTTCCAGTCAGCGGTGGAGTATAAGTGGTTCTATTTCCTCTCGGGTTCTGCCCCCCGCTGACTGAAAAAACTAGAGGATCTGAGATGAACTCAGAGGCGCTGCGGAGTTCAGCGATATTAATTCCTTTTTTTTCACCACCAGTTCGATGGTTGAAATAGTGAAACCGTTCCAAAGGTAGTGGTTGGGGGTGGAGATGTCCGGGTAGTCCACGGCAACGTTGTTCAACGAATTCATCCAGACTGTATTACCGAACTCTTGGTGCCCGCTGCTGCAGAGGGCATCCACATCCATATCGGTGAATACGTTTTTGGGGGGTTGTATATCGCTTACACCCTTACCCCAGTTCCAGCTTGATTCCTAAATGCTCTATGGAGCTTGCTTTCTACGGTAGATCCATGGCCCGTAATAGGCCTTCTGTATTGACGAGCTCCTAGATAGCTTTGTGTCTTTCTATGAACCCACTCACAGCGTCTATCGTGCTGGGCTGGCTCATAGTCTGAGGGTTTCGGGATAGGGGTTGGGAATGGGGTGGGAATCTGCGGCTTACCCCCTCTGCTTGTCTATCTTTCTCCTTTTTTCTCTCCCCTGTGTATTTCGGATGCTTTGGCTACGGCTTCTGCTTCCTCAGCTACTCTTGGCTGATGTGTCTCCTGTATGCCTCGCATTCCGCGTTACAGGATGTACGTGCCCTCCCCCGTAGTTGCAACAAAGGGCTGGGGTAGTTATCGGCTTGGGGCATGCCCTTGTCCAGTGCGCTCCTGCGCATTTCATGCATTTGATTATTCTGTCGGGATTGGATTGGGCATGCTCCCATGAAGGCTTGGCATCTGTAACACATGATGCCTTCCCTGACATCCAAACTGGATTGATTGCAATAAACAGTTGTACGGTAATATAGACGAGATACCGTTGCTGCCTCGAGCTCCGGAGGATATTGAGTCCGTTGTGGTGGATGAGAAGTGTTGAATTTATTGGAACTGCTCCTTTCCCACCCTCAGGCATAAACAAGCCAATAATCCCGATATAGTCCTCCTCAACCATCAAAGTAAGGCGATTTTCATCACAGAGTTTTCATCTCCTGGCGTAACGAACATCGTCCGAGAGAAATAGCTGAATACTCTCGACTTTTGATCTGCGCAGGCTTCATACAAATCATTCTGATGAAATTGTATAAAATTTTCTAACCGAATCTCCCGCGAGCATGAATTAATTCGCACTTCGAGAAAATTTCCGGAAATAATTCATGCTCTAGGGAGATTATAAGTGATCATTTTTTATTTTCCACGAAAACTCTTTGGCAAAAATATGAAAAGAAACTTCTTCCATTTTTCTTAGATTTTTCGGACGATGTTCTAATCGCCAGGAGCCGAAGATCCTATGACGAAAATCATCGTACTTTGGTGGTCGCTAGCTACATCATGCTTATTAGCTTGTCTACGTTATTTTCGTAAAGAAATGGTACATCTGCCGTATCAACTGCATAAAAATGTACTGATGAGTATTTCAAAGTTTTGCGGAACTGGAGAGTATATATTTTGAATAGTAGTGGGCCTAAGATAGACCCTTGAGATACACTATTGTCGTTGTGAGAAAAATCATAATAATGTAAGACAGCCAAGAGTAGTTTATGGCTGATTCTGTCGAAGGCTTTAAAATAATCCAATAACGCCAAAATTGTGATATTTTATCATCAGTTGCGGTGTGAATATCCACAGTTTCTTTCAAGAGAGCTGTTATACAACTGTGACCTCTTTGGTCTTTTTTTGAGTAATTTTTTTCCGCTGATAAGCTTGAAATTTACTGAGTAGACTAATTCTCTCATTCTGAATTGATTCGTGTTCGCAGAATTGCTCTATCTCTTACCGTTCTTGATAGATGTAATTACCCGCCAATTTTTGTTTGAAATTTGGTGTTTTTCAATATCGAATATTTCATTATTTGACTTTAAATACCTGTGAATCTCATAAAAATGCGAAATCAGCTGGTATTTTTGAATTAGAACGCCATTTCACTTAGAAAATATAGATTTTCTAGATAGGCGAATTTTATCTTCTGAAAGTCTTCTAAAATTCTGTTAATTCGTCTTAAAAATTTTTTTTTGACACATTTAGAGTACTTTTGCGATTTTTTGCAAAATGGAAAATAAAAATATGATCGTGCGAGGGAATCTTTGACGTTTTATTACTTTTTTATGCTAAACCTTAAATCTGATCTTATACAAATCACATATTTTCGTAAGCATGAAATTTTGCGTATATAGGTAGTGCGAATTTCAAGTGAATCTGATGATTTTGTATTCTTCATGATTTTTAGGGCTCAACACCACGACCACTTCCTAATATTTCTGTATAAAATCACGAGTCCTTTAGGACGAGTGATTTTATCTAAATTCGGCTCGTTTGAATGTTTTTGCCAAATAAACTCTTGGATCATGTTGATTCCAATATTCTGCAGGTCTCTATGTGAGTATGCGATGAATTTTTTATTAAAATTTATCTACTAACATCCCGTGGACAGTGATTCTATCCACCATGTAACAGTTTTAATCTTAGGTTTACCAAACTCCGGCAAAGATTATGGCAAATCTCGGACTATACACTACAGGGCGATAATTGCCTATTAATTATAAATAACATAAAATTATATTAATTGGAATCTCATCAAGGTCATTTTATGAGTGTAATAACCGTGTCAAAACTTTCGTGATGAAATTTCGTAATAATATCTCATTGTTCAAGACCTCACCTAGAACTTACTATCCTTCGCAGTAGAAGATCGAATTTACCGATATTTCAGTCAAAACATTTTTATACAATTATCGTGGCAGTATATTTTTCCACTAAAAATATCAGTACCGAAGCCTTTTCCATTATTCAGGCGAAAAAAAAGTGTGATTGCGTGTAACACTCACAATTTATACGGAAAATGTGGCATCGTCAAAAAAATTGTTCAATAAAAATCCACCAGTCTGTCATCTAGTCTGTTTTGTTGTAAGGAAATCAATAATGTAGAGAAGAATACATGATCCAATATTTCTCAAAAAACCTATACAATATTAATTCCCGCCCGTAAGTATCCAACATATAAAACAACTACTGCCCCCAACCACCACTGAATTAAATCTGTTTGATACTTGGCAAAGTATTCTACAAGAAATACTTTAGATTGCCCTTTGAATATCTTAACTGAATATCCAGATGTAATATTCCGAACGAGTGATTTTCCCCAATTGCTCTCAAAGGTCATTTGGACGGATGAGCGCACTTTCACTAATTGTGGTATGTTTGATAGAAATAATGAGCACATCTGGAGTCAGAACAATTCCAGATTAATTTGAGAAGTGTTATTTGATGAAATCGAATGTAACTAAAACAATTTTTTAATGTTATGCAAAGTTCTCACTGAAAGAGTTAAAGGACGTTATCCTCCGAATGGAACACTCTGTATATGATATAAGTACACCAAAAAGCACTTGAGGTCATCCAGGACCCAAACTTGTTGAAATACAGGTTCTCATTCAAAATGCATTCAGGTTCATTTTTTGTTTGACAAAAAGGTTCTGTTTGTTCGGTAGGTCTGGTTTGGCGAGTTCAAATGATGCAACTGATGATGTTTGAGGTCCGTAATGCCGTTCGATTACCGATTATATTGTGTCATCGTTTCATAATAATTCTGCGTGAGCCTGTCGGCAATTTTTGTCTACCCATATTGCTTTCACGCAAATCGAAAGGAAGGTTATATGTCATTTTCAGAACTGAACAAAACATTAATATACCTGCAATAATTGTATTCATATGTTGTGAAAGTCGTCTAGTTGAAGCGGTGTCTATAATAATATTAATAATCAGATCCGGTTGTTGTAATTACTTGGAGAATAAACGGCTTAGGTGGCACAGGGCCGTTTCTCGAATGGTTCTGTTAGGGCGGGGGTGTGTGAATCGGAGCTAGTGGTGCCTGGGAAAGATCCGGGCGAAACCCACAATATACTGGAGTTCAAGGCTGCGAGTGTTGATGTCAAATGAAATATTAATGGAAACAGTCGAAAACAACGAAAACTAGACACAGAAAAATTCTGTATTTCTCACAAAAGTTCATATGATATATCCTCTGTTAAATGAGAGGAAATCAAGGAAAATTAACCGATCCGTTTTCTTCAAATAGGGTATTTTTTCTCAATATTAGTCTCGTGTATAATTGAGTCACATTGTATAATATTTGTGATTTACGTTCTGTCAATCACGTATGTAATTATATAACAGAGACACGTATACTTTCAATCTCCTCTGTATATGAAAAAATACATATTTCTCGAATTCAGCCGATTTTATCGGCTATATCCACAGAACCTTCAATTTTCGTACGATCCGACTTATGACGTTGATGATTCATTCTGAACTTATTTTAATTTTCCGTAACTCAGAAAAAAGTCATGATTTACCCTGTATATTGTGTAAAGAATGCTTGGAAAACATAATTTTGCACTGGCCAAGTGTAATACTGTGGTGTACATCAAAAACCCACTAATATAATTTTGTGATATTACTTCAACTTCAACACTCCGTATTTTGTAAACTATGCATAGAATTTTTGTGTGCCAACTTTTGTTCAGAAGCCCGAGTTCAACAACATATAGAAATTTTGGACAATTTGACCGAAAGACTTTTTGCATACAAATTGTGCGTGGTCCTTTGACTCTTTTTCAAAAATCCTCAAAAAGTCCAAGTAACGGTAGAGAGTAAAAAGTTGAAGGAAAGGTACAAAATTGGAAATTGAGCAACTTTTTCCTTAGACATTTTTCTGAAATTCCAAAAAAATCTGATTTTTTAAGGATTTTGAACAACATAATTTCAAATTTGACAGGTTCAGAATAGCACATGACAGAACTGAAGATGCCGGTTTTCACACATTTTTCAAGCATAAACTATCTGCGAAGTAAAATTTTCATTATTTCTATTGATAAAAAGAACTTCCATATGTTGCGAAATTTATCTGTGACACTATAGTCCATTTTCATTATTAGCATAATGGGTCACCCTGTATTCAATATACCTACCAAGGGAACCTATCAGTAATATATTATTATACAAGTTGTAGCAATTTGACTAACCTATTCATGTTATATTCTCTCAAAACTAATGTTACGTTCAATATATGATACAGTCATATAGTAACAATTAAGTAAGGCGATATTATACAATTTTATCATTACATTTCATACCTGCAGTAGGTATGCTGTGAGTTGTGACCAACATACTCAAACTTTCAGAATTGTTTTTCATTGATTTCGTTCACAACGTTGGCTGTTTTGGATTTGGATACTTTTTGAGATCAATTACTGATTTACTGATATTTTGTTCAAATACGAACGTCAACCAAGACTATCGATTGAACCAGAAGACATGTTTTGGTTATGAACTCGAACGGTTCCAGAACAGTTCAAACAAGTAGGTAGCTTAGTTGACATCTGACAAAGTTTGGATAATTAGGAATCCTAAACGTGAATGCGACTGCGACTGCTCAGAACTAGTTCAGAACCATCTATGAAAGGAACCAAAACAAACCTAGAGATTTTGCAAAGCTGAATTGAGGTTATGATTAGGATGTCCACATGAATATTCTAAATAAAACATGGGAATCGAAAACACAAAGTTAATGAGTTTCTTACCACCACTGATTCTTATCTTCGGACCTTCACTCCAGTTTTCACAAGGTATTTCATACACAATCCATCATAAAACACTCACGTTGACATTACCTACATATAATTATTATATATTAGTAGTTTGCCGGTTTGTTTGGTTTGAATGCTATGCAAAAATTTTAAGAATTTTATGGGTACCTACAAAAAACTGTGCATTATGATGAGTTGTATTGTAAGAAAAACAGTTACGATATTCCTCACTAAACAAATAAAAACATTAAGATAATTATGCGACGTATAAATCATGGAAATTGAGCATTGCAAATTGAAGTGCGGTAATCAGTTTGATTGGGATCAGAAAGTTTGGGTGGGTCATTTCTAAATTTATGGTTTAAATTGAACGAATTAAAGATTTTTATGAATGTCTTGATGAATAATTCTATTGTGATTATGTTAACAGTAGAAATGTGTGAATGTCGTGACTTTTTTTGAAATTGTGAAATAATATGCGTTGCCGGTCCACTTACTCCTTTTGCGCTGTTACAAGCCCGGGGTGGTCGTTCTATAAATGGTGCTAACATTTAATTTTTCACGCACGAGATAGTTTCATCCACTTCATTGCAATATATTGTACATTCCATAAAGAGACAGCTTTAGGAACGTTCCCAGATATTACCTTATACAGAGTGGGCCATTGAAAACGAAACAGCGGTTCTGTAGGTAGCATTTCCGGTGTTATTTGACGGCATTCTTCAATAATTCTACTTCGTTAATCTTCCAGAGATTCTGGTTCAGTAACATAGATTTTATTTTTCAAGTGACCCTACCGGAAAAAGTCGAGTGAGGTTAAATCTGGAGATCTGGCTGGCTACAGAGCCTCTTCTTTCAATCCAACTTCTAGGAAACATTCTATCCAAAAACGCCCTAACATTACGTGCATAATTGTTGAAATATCAGGTGGTCTTCATAATTTTCAATAATGTCTACTAATTTTGGATAAACAAATCGATTCAATAATTCCAAATCAGTTTCTCCTGTCAGGTTACCATCGAGAAAAAGTGTTCCAATCAAACGGCCCCCAAAAATACCAGCATAGACATATAGTTTTTGGGTACTTTGAGTAAAGACTTTGTGGAAAATATGTGGATTGACATCTGACCAATGACAACAATTATGACGATTCACAGTCGAATTCAAAAAGGATGTAGACTCATCAGAAAAGCAGAGGTTGAAAAGGAAATTCTCATTAGCATATATTATCGTAGTCATAATTTCACAAAATTCCTGTCGCCTAACATAATCATCTTCATTCAATTGGTGTACCAAATGTATTTTGAAGGGAAGGAAATTATGATGTTTCAGGATTCGGCGGATACAGAGTCGCTGTGTTGTTTTCAATGGCCCGCTCTCTAGATATGATTTACTCCCGAAAATAAATTTTTCATCATTAATCAGTTGGGATAGGATCAGTGTTTCGTAGAAAAACTATTCTCTTGCCAACGATTTAAATTCTTTATCAGGGCTCTGTAACAAGTTTTGAAATTGACAAGTCAAATTTTCATTTGCTACAGTGTACCTATTTAATATACCTACCTTTTTATTATGATTCGTTCGGGGAAGAGTGAAAACAAAGGAAAATTGATCAAAAATCATTGTCTGCCATGGAAGTGTATTTATTATGTCTCTCGTTGTAAACAATGTTTTAAAATCAATTCTAACGCGGAAAAGCAAATTTTTGGGTCAGACTTTTCCTTTCCTTTAAAGTTTTCACTATTCTTCAACCAGATTAGGTATAATAGGTACTATACATTGTGACAGGTAAAAATTTGACTTCTGAACCCCTTATTACAGATCCCCGATATATAGGTATGTAATTTAATACAATTCGAAATGTTGGCAACAAATGAATAGTTTTTCAATGAAACACTAATGCTATCCCAATGAATTCACGATAAATTATTACATTAATAGTTTGTTACTTTACTAGTGTCAACATATTTAACTGCTTCTGTCTTTTCTATCCCGCCTTTTTCCATAAAACATGTGAGTACCTATATCCATTGTTTCAAAGAAATGAAACCTAATTATATTGCTCAATCAGGCTAGGTTGCTGTTGTTTTATATCTATCAGTTACCTATCTGATTTATATCCCACTCTATTAATATATTACAGAGAGAAGCGCATTATTGGCTACCATTTCGTGACATTTGTTTACTTTAGGGAAAATTTTCAGAGTGGTATTCCTAATCAGGATCCTTTGATCGCGGGAGGTTTTGAATGCAATTGTCGTGGCCGCTATCTACTGTTTCCAATCATATTAAGATCCGTATGCGGATTCTGTGTTTCAGCAAGGTTGTCAATTTCGTCAGTATGCGGACCGATTGTGATTTCTTGTCTAGCCAATTCGAGGGCAGCGAACAAGGTCTTCAGCATTCGCGAAGTGAATGGTTCTTACAACGGCAGTAAAGGGAAATTGTAAAACTCCTAGAGTGGGGTTTGGGTTTTCTATTATTCTCCCACTGATTGCTTCGACTTAGGTGAAACTTTTGTACAGCAATCGTATCGCTATTCAGTTGTTCGGTTGCGCGATCTTGCTGTCACATTTGAGGAGAATTCTCGTTTTCCGAAAAATATTATGCGGAAGTGCTTTTAGCTCCTGCGTGTGACATTAGTGCCTACTAGATTAGTTGAAGTGAATTTAAATTGTCGATAATGGAACAAGTGAGAATGGTGTCGATTCTTAGGGCAGCTGTGTTGATGTTTCTTTGTTTTGGTGAGTCTAGATACCTATTAGAGATGCTGTAATAGGTATCCGAAGCTCTAATTGCCGCAATGTGTGTGTAAATGATTCATTAGTTGTGCACGCGTACATTATGGCAAATGAGTTGAATTTGATGACAATTGATGAGTTGATACGGAAACACGCTCGATGAATATTTTAAAATCGGAAAATTGTAGGTAACTAGTTTTTGATTGGAAACCAAGTGGAATCTAGTTAGGTTGGGGAGATTCCTAAAGTACCTATAGATCTTTTTTAAATTTGTAACACATTAATAATGTTCGATTGATTATTTGTAGTCAAAATTAACAGAAAGCCGCAGATGCGTTTTGTTTTCTATCATACAAGCATTTGTCATACATTCTGCATGGATTACTTCGATAATTTTCAGTGAAATAGGTATGAATTATTCCAAAGCTCCTTTGGAGACGAGTTGCAACTTTTTTTTTTCATCGAGAATGTCAATTAAATTGATATTTCAAAAAATTATAACTTATTTACAGTCTGAATGAAGTCAGTTGAGACACTTTGCCATTTCAAAATGTAACGAGGCATATTTAATTCACATAATAGTGAAATGGGCATAACTGAGATAATTAAATAGGAAACATAACATTTCTATTGCCATCCGTGTTTCATGAAGGATTTTCTGTTTATAGTGTCTCAATTGACTTCATAGGTATAACCACGAATTATATTTAGGGCTACAATTATAGGAATCTACATTTTTCCTTGCTTAACAACCAATCAGTGCACCTTAAATTTTGAATTTCGCCAATAGAAACGATACCACGATGAAAATACAGCTTGTCACTTTATTTTGAAGGTGGCAAAGCTGCTTTGTTATTGTTTCGCTATACCTGTCAGATGAAAATAATAATTGAAATTATGAACGTTAAATTCGTGTATTTTGATTAGTTTCCGTCATTTTTCAACATGAACGGTTGTAATGGACGAATGTGCGTTGAAAATAGGGGTTATGTTATCAAATCGGTGAAATACGAAGAAGCAATAACTTTACCGGGATTTATTTCAACTGCGCTTGTAAATGATACATAAAACTGACGAAATATTGATGATTGTATCAGGATTCATCCAAGGTAAGAGATAGTACCTATCTAATTGTTTCAGATTCTTTTATCTGACGCACGTTCAAATTTTTTTTGAAAATTGTTCTAGTTTCAAAAGGATATGCCAAAAAATAGCTAGATGAAAGTGAGGAAAAGATTTTGAGTACTTTTTAAGAGGGCACATTATGAATGAAAGAAAATTGATTGTTTCACGATTTATCCAAGGTGAGAAGATAGTACCTACCTAATTGTTGCAGGTGACACGTCCAAAAGTTTTTTGAAAATTATAGTTTCAAAAGGATAAGCCAAAAAATGGCTGGATGAAAGAAAGGAAAAGATTTTTGAGTACTTTAAAAGAAGGCACATACCTATCAATGAACGCTAAAACTGTGATGAATCATCTGAGAGTTTGAAATCTTGTAAGATGTTTTCGATTTCTTTAGTTTTTTTGTAGGTTGAAGGTATTCAAAAGGGATGTTTTTATCACTTCGATACCCCCAACGAACAAAGCCGTAACTAAAGTTATAGCTATTTTCAGTTATAGGTGTAGGCGTATTCAGCTTCAAAAACTGATGCTAACGATAAAAAAACCGTATCTCTAGACCAAGTAGTTACGAAGAAATCTACTTGAAAAAAGTTGCATTTCGATTTAAATATTGAAGAAAAATTTCATTATTTTGGCTCTCCTGAAATATGATTAAAAATGAGTTACGTCTTTGTTCGTTGGGAGTGTCGACTTAATCAGCTTCTCTGTGTATCGATTTTATGGCATTTCAGTAGATCCCATTTAGGGTAATTTTCCAAAGAAGTAATTTGAATTTATAATTCCAAAAGTTTGAATATGTATGTAATATTTTATTATCTTGTTTTCATTGAACATTTCTCAGGGGGATTTTGCTCAGAAAACCGAAACACAAATGGTGAATCTGGCTTTGAGCGAAAAATCAATCAGAATTCGACTATTTTAGTTGTCTAAATTAATGAAAAAATACCTAAGCCGAAATAATTGAAAAAAATTAAAATTGTGTCAATAAGACAGTACTAATTTGCAGCCACTTGTAGGTACTGAAAATTCAAAATGTTGTGTTTCAAAGTCGTTCTTGGATGAAATTCTCCTATTAAATACTACTGTACTGAGTGAGCCAAAAATTAGGGCACATTTTTTTGAATATTTCGAAGAGAAAACTATTTACATCATTATTAACGATTTTGCATTGTTCTGATATCCCTTTCCGTCAAATCTAGGCAGTTTCACAGGTATAGAAATATAAGGGTTTATCAGATAAACAATACAAACCTCAATTTTTATGTTACCTTACTGTTTATTACCATATTACTAGTACTGGGTGCAATAAAAATTCACATATTAATAGTACAACCAAAAGCTTACTTTTCCTACAACTTTGGAGTTAGTGAAAGAAAACAATTGTAACATAAATATTACCTACTGCAATCAAATATCTCATCGATCTGAAGAAAATCTATAGACTACAATAAATTATAATGTTTTTCATTAAGTAATTCATCAGGGTACAATATCCAGTGGGAATCATCTAGCTTGTGATGGGAAACCTATTTCCCGCGATTTCCTTTCGAACAGTTGCACTTTCTTTTGTTCTGGTAAGCATTTTGTGATCCTGGTATAAGTTCTGGACCTAAAAATGAAGTAGCAAGTCCTTGTACAATACTCAGCTGTTGAGAGAAGCTGAAGCATTCTCTGTGAATTTTGTTTTATCTTTTATCCTTCGTGTAATTGAATGACAATTCAATTTTTGTAATTTATTATTAAAAAATTGTTTATCTTGCTAAATATGACCTCGTATCACGGATTTAGTAAGTAGGTACGATAAAATGTTGAGTTTGAGTATCAGAATATGACAAATTCTAGGAACCTTAGTATTCGACAAAAGTAATTTTGGTTAGTTAGCATCTATGATTCATTGGGTAATGTGTGTTAACATCAGCAAATATGTGGTAACGAAGATGTGTTGGAATTACCATAAGTCTCGTATTTCTAAATCATCGTCAATGTCAAATTAATTCAATTAACACAAATTGGCATTTTTTCATCTTCTCGTTCCGATAGCAAGGAAAAAACCAAGTTTTGAAGGCATTTTTGGCAGTGAATAAGATCTTTCGAGCTTCCCCAGAGGTAAAAGTCCATAGGCATTAGGTCCGCTTCGCCTGTCCAAATACAATTTAACGAAAATCACGCTGTTAGTTACAATTTTCCGGGAATCACTGGCAAAAATCCATGCGGCGTTCAAAATCTCCTGGTCTGAGTTTATGAACTCTTCTGGCCCTGTATGGCTTGTATTTGTGCTTTCTCAAAATCCGGCTAACGTTAGTTCTTGGTAGGCCTGTTGACATTTTCAAGTTTTGCGTTGACGTTTTGGGATTATTTCCAACAGCTCCTAAAACGACTATTTTTTTCAACTCCTTATCCCTATTTGATTTATATAATGTTGGAATTTTCTTTTCAAATTGACCACCATAAATTAGGTTGTGTCGCAATCTCGCAAAAATGTATCTAAAGGGTTGTCTTCTTTCTGGAATCCTCATACAAATTGCTTGCTGCTTCTGCATTTTTCCGGTTTGCATAAAACAAACTATCATATCCGATTTTTTATAATTCTCATACTTCATTTCGAATATGTTTGAAAATTGAACAGAAACCACGAATAAAAGAGCGTCTTTACTGCTCAAATCCAAATTTGACAGCTACCATTAAACATTGACATTCTGTTTTATCGCCGCGTCGTCCAAAGCCTACTTGGTCAAAGTGTGCGTTTCAAAGTCTGCATTAAAAACCTAAAAGCTCTGTATTTCAAAGATGACTGTAACAAAACATGAAGTGTGCTACATTTTTGGAAAGGTAATTTCAAGCTCTATTGACGTATGCTGGAATATACGTAAAAAACTACTCTGGAAATGTTTTCATAGAAACAACGATGATAGATATCGATATGCGGTTTTCACCATTAAGTTTGTCATAAATTTTACCCTCAGACATAGCCATCAGTTTTCATCTATCTAGTTTAGAAACAGGACTTTCCCTTTAAAAGTGTCCAATTCGGCCCACTCTGTACAACTGGAAATTTTGAGTCAATTTTCAGTCCTTAAATCTTTCAGTCTTTTAGTTATTGGCTAAGTCTTTCAGTCTTAGGGTTGATTAGGTCTTTGAGTCACTTGAATTTGATTTTGAGCCTTTTGAGTCCCAATCTTGAGTCTCAAGTGTTTTGAATATTTTGAGTTTTGTACACATTCAAAATAGATGTTTTCCCCTCGATAGCTCCCGATGATGAGAACTTTAGCGAAACGACATAAATTGAAGTTTACGTAGTTTTAGTTTTTGGGTAATTTTCCTTGATTCTGAACACAGTGATGATTGAATAAAGTTGTATAATAGAAAACTTTTGAAACTCAATAACAGTTATTTTACCCTCCAAAACACTTACTCCATCTGATCCGCATAGTAAGCAGTGATATTGCATTTCTCATGGTAATTAGATGAATAATTGAAATTGGGTTAGATACGGATTAGGTTTTATTTCATGCAACTCGTGTGTCAATATCCATTACAAGGTCAAGTTTTATATACTTACTACTTTTACGCATTCTATTGTTACTGTGCATGAATATTTATGAAATACTCAGTAGGTTAGGTCTTCCCTGATTTTGTTCTCTTCGACTGCATTCAAGCACGTAGATGGCTTTTGTTTATAATTTCCCCTTCCTTGACTATTTCATTGACATATTTTTTAAAACCACGAGCTTGGTATTGTTTGCAAGAAATATAATCCCAAGTCGGTTTAGGTATAGTCCTTTGCAAACAGTAATGGTAATGGTAGGTATGGATGGTGACTGATTAGATGTATTGTGCCCCATCTTCTTCTGCTATTTCAAGGTGTTCTCCTTTACAGCAGCCTCTCAAGCCCTAATTCCTTGAGGAATTTCAAGGATTTTGAGTGCGTCTATTGGTGGTATTTTTCCCACAGTCAGCTGGTGTGATCCCCGTATATTCAATCTTCTGTGATGTACAGCATAACACTCCCCATCAATATATGGTGTGGTGTTTCTGGATGTTCTCCACAGAAACTGCAGGTGCTGTCCTCCTCTAAGCCTAGCTTCCTTAGGTGTTCTCTGAGTCTGCAGTGCCCCGTCAGAAATCCCGTGATTGTCTTTAGACTAGTTTTGCTGAGGTTGAAGATGCCGAGGAGATCTTTGGCCTGCCTTAGCCCTGGAAGTCTTTGCCAGTTTGTTTCTCTCATTGCTTCTTCAGTTTTATTGAGTTCTTCTTGGAAGTAAGATTTACCAAGTCCGCAGAATGGTTCTGGCCCGATCAGTGGCGTTGATGCCCCTTTTCGTGCCAGGGTATCTGCTTGTTCATTGCCCTCCACTCCGACGCGCCCCGGCACCCAGAGGAGGATTACCTTGTTGTTCCTGCCTAGATAATTAAGTTTGTCTAGACATTCCCAGACCATCTTTGAGTTGATGTTATATGAGCTCAACGTTTTGATGGCTTCTTGACTATCGGAGAGGATTGCGAATTTAATTCCGTTCGAAAAAATTTCTAGAAACTAAATTTCCTGGAAATTTCGTCCGTTGGGAGATCGGCAAGGTGTGCACTTTCGGTGGGGGTTGAGTAAAATTGAATCTAGTGTTGAATGAATATGTTTTTTACGATGCTACGGATAGTTGCTGCTAATTTAATTTTCTCTCTCTTGAGTAATCATGGAAATGAAGCATAGTTTATAGACTGCTGAATGAAGACGTGCTCAGAGATCTTAATCTGTTTATAACGCATGAGTACGAGTAGATGCTACTGGAAGTGTTAAACAGTTCAGTAGGTCTTGAATATACAGGGTGATATTTTAAAAGCTTACACTCGGCTATATCTTTGAAAGGATAGGAACCTAAATTTAAGTGTGCAACATATGTGATTTTTTTTTTAATAATTGCACAATCAAAAAACAAATATTGCCATAAGTTGGTGCACTTGGAATGGTTGTAAGTCGAGCAGTATATAGGGTTGGTCAAAAAATATAAAAATTATGCGAGAGTTTATTACCGTTATTTCAGAAGATTTAGTAAAATGTTGTTTAAAAAAGTTGCTTACAATCAAAAGGTTAGTCCTGAATACTAAATCAAGGCCTTCTGAGGAAAGTTTTTTGTCAGCATCAATCATTCCTCAACTTTTTAATTTTTTATATTCATTCTAAACACTTTCATAAATTAATCAAAAAAATATATATTTATCTGTAAACAAAATAATCGGTGCTCCTCTGAATGTTCACCTTCTCGTTCAATGCATTTGATTGTTCGATCATAAAATTTACTAAGAGTAGATCGCAATAATACACTTGCTGGAATATTTCTGCAACGAAGTCTTATCGAATTTTGAAGCTCCTCAACATCATTGAATGGTCGATCCTTGTCAGCGTTCTGCTTGAAATATCCCCATAAAAAATCTCATGGGGTGAGATCTGGCGAACGAGGAGGCCACCGTAGATCGATATTTCGTTCTAACTATTTTTCACCAAATCCTCCTTTAACCATTCAGTAACAATTATAGCAAAATGAGCAAGACATCTATCATGTATACAAACCAAAATTTATGTCGTCAAAGTTTCGTTTGATATCGGTGCATCAAACATGAAGTTTGTGACTCCATAAAAAAATTAAAATCCAAGTTAATTTCACAAATAGAACAAAGTTATCCGCAATTAATTTGATGGTGATTAATTCATGAAAGTGTTTAGGGTAAAAATAAAAAAATTGGAAAATTCTGAGAGGTTTTTCCTGATTTTCTCAGTGTAGGTTTTTTTAATTCTCTACAAAAGTTCCAATGAATGTGAAACGATTACTTCAATCATTTTGAAGATATTTGTAAAAAAAAACAAAAATTGGTAATTTTTAACAATATTTACTGTTAAAAAAATTCCACAAAGCCATTTTGCTGAGTATTCATCTAAATTACTTACAACAAATCTGACTTTATAAACGATGGATCGTGAATCTGTTACTTAATCCAGTTTTTGATCAAAAAAGTTATGATTGCAAGAAGTTGTCTCAAGTCTGGACAATTATTTAACACTTCTTTTAAAGCTGACAAATGAATAACTATAAAATAATGTGGCCCAAATATCAAAAACACTACAACTAAGTAAATGATCGTCAATTATAAATTGAGTCATATTTAGTTCAAGTGCCATGAGTGCGTAATAGTTAAATGATATGCAAACTTATTTAAAATACATTACGTGATCGATACGACAAAACCACTTTCAATTCAAATAGTTTTTCCATTATCTATGGACTAGTTATCGATTTCATTTGTTTCCGACCATCGCCATAGTTGACCAACCAGTTTTCGACTCAAATCGTAGGTGCCAGACCAATTTCGTAATAGACAATTGGGTAATTCGGATAATGCTGAATTCGATTTAGTTTTTCACATCCATATTCTATACGATTCGTGAGTGAATTTCGAATTATCCATTACTTCTCACCTGCTTATTTGTGTAATACTTTTTACCAACCGTGACCGCATTGAGTCGATTCCGTGGAAAATACTCGAATTTTAATTGAGCTCAACGCCTCGCCTGAGGCGTAGCGACAACTTTTCTCCACCACTCAAGCGTTTTACTTTTCGCATTCTGGCATGATCTGTATGGAACGCTACGTAGGACCAGCATCTGTAGTTACCGTAGAAGCAGTCGTCACAAGAATTCGTCATTATTTTACTTGGGAGTCCTTCAGGGGTCTCTCTTGGGCCCACTCGTACTTTGGATTCACGCTCTTGATCTAATTCAGTCCTTGGAATACAAGTTCCACTCATATGTCACTTATATACGGACGTCACGTCTAAAATTATAATGAGGAAATGGTTAACATGATTAATTTATCTTCTGAAGAATGCCCATTGGTATATTTCATTAAATTAGAGTATCGGCAGGTACTAGCTGATAGTTTTATTATGTCGTTTAACCATTACATTTGATTCTGGATGGAAGGCCAGTGTTGGAGTTTTCTTCATGCCAAAAATGTTCATAATCTTATTCCATAACTCAAATTTTGACAATTGACCTCACCCAACAGCTAGTCTGTTGATGGCCCGACCAATCACAATTATAGCAGTGCTTTTTTTTTTAATACTGATATGAAGTCTCATAGGTTATTTATTTTGGTGTTTTTGGATAGGCCAAACTAATGAGTTCCTCTATACCAAATACCACGGCAGAGTTTCGTTTGATATGTCTGCCCATATCTCCGATATGTAAAGCTTCAAAGAGTCTGGAATATTTTTTCTGATATTCTCGCAGATATTTTGCAGCAACAATGTGTAAAACTATTCTATTTATGATCAAGTCTACTGAACAAGTAATGCTTATAATAATCCATTAACCAATTTGTTAAGAACAAATCGAGTGTTGAAAATAATCGGGTTTTGACATTGCAACACTTTATCGGTCACAGCAAGTATGCCCTACTTTCTCCAACGAAATGATCGATTGTTATTGGAACGTGTCAAATTTTGCAAAAATGTGTTCGTTGCTCACATTGTTGATATTTCGTCTGTGAGAGATTCCCACTGTCTGGCTTTTTTTTAAGTTTTACTCCATCAAAAGTCATGGGAACCGCCTTGGAGTGAATGCGTTCTAGGGAAGTGTGAATTTACATAATCTGAAAATACCATGGGAGAGGATTAATCAAAGGAAGCCGTGCTCATTCCACCATTTTTGGTTGATCTGGAAGTGATGTGGAATCAGCATTCACCTACGATTGCGGTATATCCGAGGAAGTGACCAACAATTGATACAAAGTGGGCAATTGAAAACGAAGGACCGACTCTGTAGGTCGAAATCACCGACTGGTTGACATTTGAAACATATTAAAGCCGTCCTGACGAATAGGAAACTACGAAACAGCTGTAGACGGATGTTGAGCTCTCGGAATTGCATCGAAAACACTTTATTCTCTTGATATATGTAGTGTTAAGTATTCGTGACTGGCGGTAATATATTTATATGATTAACACCTGAAGGAATGTGAAATGGAAAGTAGAAAAAAAAAGCGGTGGCGTTTGCAAAACAGAAACAATTGTCCTAATTTTGAAAATATGGAAACTTCGAATTTCACACAAAAACACCTGCAATATAACATACAATTCCATGTTTAGTAATAAAACAAATTTACGACTCCAAATTACAGCGTATCTTTATTGCTCATCTGATAATTCAGACGAGGACATTGCGCAGGTCACCCTGGCTAATGAATCATAATGAATCTCGAATAGTTTCTGGCCATCTACCATTTTAATTGCACCATTCAAATTTACGATGATGCAAAACTGTAGAAGATTAATAAATTATTCTTCTCGCGTATTGCGATAGTTCTAGCCGCATTTTCACAGCTATTGTTTCAGAGGAGAAAGCAGGACCGGCATCGAAATACACTCGAAGGTTCCTTACATCCTAAAAAGGCATTGTATCATTTCGCGAATTCACGTTCACATGTATTTGTTCGCTCGAATGATTTTCAACAATTGTCTTTCTACAACATGGTTGATATTGAAGCTTGGCAGTCTCTGTCACTTCAACCTCGATTCAAGGTTATTATAGTTTTAATTTTTGACATTTTGGCACAAAAGTATGTGGCACGCCAATTTTACAAATGACGACAAATGGATTATAAACAGACAACAACGACTGTCTCAGACAACTGTTGAAATATATCTGTTAAATTATTGGAATCTGTTATACTATAATCAAGAGTGGCCCCAAAACCGAGCTTTGGGGCACCCCATGCTTGAAGAATACTATCAGAATTTGTATTATATGCCCGAACATGTTGTCCTCTGTTATCCAGGTACGATTTTATTGGTAGTAGTTGGGTTTTTCATTCAATAGCGTAAATCGAAGATTACATTGAGTGACATATGTGTAATCACCCTGTTCCAGGACCTCGATTAAGTCGTTCAATAACTTTTGAACCTCCTGCATGTTCTGCAGATACTGCAGAGACTGCACTGCGGTTTTGAATTTTTTCTCTCTTTCTAATCCAGACCTTCATAAGTACAACGGCCTTCAACAATGAATTTCCCAAACAGTTCAATTTTGCTATAATTAATTTTTAAATTAATACTGTAGAAAGTTTCTATACCAATGATTCGTAATAGTAATGGAACCATATGTGAATCTAATGCTGCAGCTCAAGCATCGAAATTCTTCTTCTGAGTGGCTCTGGGGAGTCCACAGAAGGGTTCTGGTCCGGGAAATGGTGTGTTTGCCTCTTCTTTGGCAAGACAATCTGCTTCTTCGTTGCCTTTGATTCCTCTGTGATCTGGCACTCACATCAGGGTGACCTGATTGTTTACTTTTACTGCCAGTTGTCTTAGGGATTGTTTACAGTCCCAAACTCAAGTTAGACTCACAGTTGTATGACCTCAGAGCTTTTAGTGCTGCTTGACTATCTGACAGTATACATATAGATTTCTGCCCTTCGAGTTTTGAGAGCCTGAAATTTGGTCCTGTAACGCCCACTCCAACCCTTTCGTCCATCTTAGATCCATCTGTGAGGTCCGTTCTCTGTGCAAGTTTGGTGGCTGTATATGACCACTTCAAACTGCATTTCGAAGTTTTACCTACTTACTGATGTTTTAGGTGATGTATTCACTTTTCAGCTGTAGGAAAACCCGGAAAACCTACAGCACCACCTCCACCACCATGGGTTCAATGATTGTTTGGTATGACCAGTGAATAATTTTTTGTTTCAGACCCCATGCCTTACCAAATACCATAGCTATAGATTTGGAAAGAATGTGGTTGATTTGGCTGTTCCAAGTCAGTTTTTGGTTAATCATAACTCTCAAATATTTCACCTCTTTGGAAAATGTTAGCTGGATTCCATTCAGAGTTGGGGCTTTAAGTTCGTACTCTCGCCTCTTGGTGAATAGAACCAGCACTGTTTTGCTAGGATTGCCGTTGAATCCATCCTTAGCGCACCAGATTCTGATTGTGTTAAGGGCTAATTGCATGCGTTCGTAGATTACTCCGTCATGTTTGCCATTGAGGCGTTAATATTCCTTTCTTCCAATGATCTGGTTATAGAAACATGTGAGGTGTTGTCGATGAAGGCGCAAAGAGCCATTTCTTCTGCCATATACCTCTTACCGTTTTTGTTTGGAAACGATGTGATCCCCCTACTCTACACGGCTTCATTCCTGGAATATCAGCAACAACGAACTTACTCTATTACCTGGATAAATGAGCCAGATTCCTCTACTTCTCGTCACCCGTTGACATACTTAATATATCTCGATTTTTCCAAGGTGTTTGACAAGGTTTCTCGAATTAAGCTAATCCACAAACTTGAACACTTCGGAAATAGAGGTCAGCTGATCAACTGGATTGAAGCATTCCTTTCTGGCAGAGTTTTCAAAGTGAGGCTTGGTTACAGTCATTTTGATCTACATCAAGTCATCTCGGGAGTTCCACAAGATCCAGTTCTGGGACGTACTCTTTCCTTAGCATATGTCTCAGATCTGTCCACTCTGAACTTCACTCAGACCTTGATTTTTTCGCAGATGACAGCAAGTTCTTTGGAAATCCCCTAACTAGTCATGCTGATCTTCAGTCTGATAAAAGACTAATACTTTATAAATCATATATTCGCCCCCACCTGAAATATGCAGGAATCCTTTCGAACAACTTGCTGTACTTCAAAAATTCTTTTCAAACAGTATATTCACGAATGACTCTACAAACAGCAAACATGTGATATAGTTTTTTAATTTTCATTTTTCATTTTGTTTGCTTCCTTTCATATTATGATAATTAATACATTTGTAAACTCTTGAAATTATATTTTACTGGGCACAATAGGCCATGCCTCTGCCCTTGTTCTCAAATAAATAAATAAGTTATAGGAACATTGCAAATATATTTGAAATAATCAGTTTTTAATAATTTACCATGGCAATAGACAACAAATTCCATCATAATGATGACAGCATTTCCTGACTGGTTATTACCAGAGCGGAAATGTCACTTCAAGGGTCATTTGATATCTGTTGAAGATCTCAATCAAGTTTCGATTTCCTCCAATGGAGAACGGTTAAAAAATAACCAATTCTTTTTCGTAGCCGGCAGTGAACAACTTTCATTCCTTTCATTTTCATTCGACAATAAAGCATTGTTTATTTATGAAAAGGTTTGTTTATGGTCTAGGAGATTCTGTGATTCCAGCGAGTACATACCAAAGGTACCGTTGAAATCAGATAACCAGAAAACAATCACTAACGCCGTCAGAACGCCATAACAACCGCAAAGTGATTTTTTGATTGCTTGCGGTCAATATCCTGAAGCCTTACTTATATAGGAAGAAACAACAAAAGATATATCAAAAGTAAGATGAACTGATATCTACTACTGCGATTTTAAAAATTTTGAAGTCAGCAGTATAAATGTACGAGATGACAAAATATTCTCATCCAACAAAGTTGGTGAGTATGATAATAATATGATGATTTTGGAAGTGATTAGTCATCGGTTGAGCACAAACAATATCTTTTAATTCAAGCAGGAAATTTTTTGTTCGATAACTACGAGCAGATTTTTTAGATTATGAACGATTCATTTGCACCTTTTTAAATATCTACAAGACGGTATTCATAAATACAGTTGATAGAGGCAGATCGCAGGAATCAGCAATAAGGAATAAGGGAAACCAGGGTGTTGTTATTGCAGCGGCCTTGGACATAATACATTCAACTGTTTGTAGAACAGGATTGAACAATAAGAACTATAAACAGTCCTCGTATCACCTCTCGCACTCAAAGGTAATGATTCTCTCTCAGTCCAGAAATGTCTTACACATTTCCTGGTGTGTTTTACATAATGATCGTGCCTTCATTCGAATATTGTTCTGGGCTGCGAAACCTTCGAATACGAGTTATTGTGTACTCAGCTTAACGCCCAGCCTGGGTGAAAGCTTGAAAAAATTATCGTAAATCAGAATCGGATACACCCACCTATTATGTAATTGAATCTTTTGTAATTCGAGTCATTGCGAAAAACATCTCTCGGATACTTGACAGTACTCCAATGAATAATCGATCAAGATTGGGTCAAGGCGTCGAGATATCATTCACCGAAGAATCATGAGAACTAGGGGTATATCAAACCGTCGAAAATGGACAACGACTTAATTGGGAGTTATTATCTGTGTGATAATCTTGGTGATTACATGACCCTAACGATTACATATTTATAATATAATGAGAATCCCTGATGATAATAATTGAATAGTTCATTAATGGAGATAAAAGTGTTTTGTTTCAAAACTTTGTTACCTGCTTGATTTTCTCATGCTTCCTCGGGTGTCTTGTTGAAATCAGCCGTGGATTCAATTGGAGATCTATTCTGCAATTAAATAATGGTTGATAGCATTATAATTATTATAATGATATATTTTCTACGATAGAACATCACCGGAGAGAGTGACGATAGAAGGTTAACTATCTTCAGTGTTTGGAGGTTTTTGTTGCTGTAAATGTGTGCCTTTGTGACATTGGATCCCAAAAATTCACCGTTTGTTGAAAATATACCTCTTATAGACTGAAGATCGTTGAACCTCGTGCTCGCTGACAGAAAATAATCAAATAAATCTGTGGCGTTTGTCTAAAAAACGTCGCTTCAGGTGGTATGATGGATGAAATTTCTGAGGACTTTCAAACACGCTTTTTATTCTGCATATTTGGAAACCAAGAGTGGCGATCGAAAGGAGATAAGGAGTTACATCGATTACGCTCCTTGCTTTGTTAACCTTTGCCAAATGATAATGAACACGACAACGTACGTTTTGAGTGCACGAATGATCTGAAGACCGATCTTCTGTATTTGCAAAGAGACCAGTGAGCAAACCCCAATCTCTGACCAGTTGGATGGTTCCATGCTATACTGGCTCAGGTCATGGAAGAGAAGCAGGAAATCTGAAGTTCTGCGACTAACTTCTCAATTATTTCATAAGCCTCCAGGTGGCTGGTGATCGGGTGAAAACAGTCTGACAAGAAAATCTATGAGTATCTACAACCGTTCAATTCAGACACTAAGACCTAACATGGTTCAAAGCAGAAGCATGAGGCTTCGCAGCCTGAGAACAATGATCTGCGCATCCTATCCGGAGGAAGTTTGACGTGCTCTTGCATGGTGAGGAGCTTTAGTGCTCCAGGCCCTGATGGGCTGGATAACTCTTGGTGGATATAATTTACCAGCACCCACATTATATGGCTAGAGTTTTCATCTCATGGCGGAGTCCGGATCGGTTTATTGAGAGGCAAACCGTATCATATCCACAAAATGGAACAATTGTTAAAATTGTTAAAAATTGTTAAAAAAAATTGTTTTTGTTAAAAATTGTTATTGTTATTACCATCATAACTATCAAATAAAAGATCCAATTGACATATTCGATTAGAATTCTTGCAATATCCACATTTATACCGTCCACATTCTTTTTTTGTCCATTTCTGGTATCACAATCTGATAGTGGAGCTTTAGGGAAGGCAGTAGTATGGGAAGTTTCGTCATATGCAAAAATGTGTACTGGGAATCTCTTGGTGGAAGGTGATTTCAGGCATATGGTTGTCAGAAGTGAACAGAATTAGTAATTGCAAATAGATCGATATTTTGAAGTGGAAACAACGTGAGAACTATAGAAGAACCTTGAGGGCATGTATATTCATTTGATGCTACATCAAAACTGTGCATAACTCATAGTATATGTGCTTTAGGTTTACTCTTCATTCGTCATCCCATCCCTGGATTATTAATTCAACCAAGGTCGAGGTGACTAGTGCCTAAATGACCTCACACTAACAGGTTCACATTCAACAATTTCCCACGCTACTGTTACACATCGACTTCCATTTGAAGATATATCTCCTACTTTTGTTGTCCATTTCTGTCATTCATCGATATGCTAGTTTTTGAATGGGATCGATCAGCTGAGCAGAATTCAGTTATTTATGTTCGACAACACTGCTGACTGAATGTTTGAGTGGCATTTACAAGGCACTGACTTTCCCTCTTTTTTTCTTCGTGCCATGATTTATGAACGTTTGCATGTTCTAGATATTACCCTGTGTTTACGGATAAACAGAAGTGGGGCAGCGTAATACTTGATATATTCAAACTCACGCTAAATCCTTGACATATAGCAATAATAGTTCATATCGTTTCTACAGGCGACCTTGCTTTCTAGTGCATAGAAGAATATCGCCGGAAAAATTACTGATATATCGATTTGAATTGAAACAAACCAGAGTAATTAGTGGTACAGGGAAGGTTGGCAATCTTACGGAAATCATGTTGCACAGCAGTTTTCCTGCTGCTGAGTAGTTCTTGTTTCAGTTCTCTTTCGGGTTTTGCCGTGGTCGTCATTTTCGACTGCAACTGCGACAGTCATCTTCAGTGGCGACCAAGGCACTGGTTGTGGTATGTTGATGACACATTCGTTGTTTGGAGCCACGGAAGAGAAGAACTTCAGAACTTCCTAAACCATCTGAATAATTTTCAACCAGAAGTACAGTTTACAATGGAATTGGAAGAAAACCGACAAATTCAATTTCTGGATGTATAAGTCACCAAAGAAGGTTATGTTAGGTTAGGTTTGGATGTGAGTGGGCCCATATCAGGCCCTTCACTGCAGCCAATGGCCCATTGTGGCTCACCCTATGGTTATATTTCTCCCAGTATATACAATCCCTTAACGAAATTAAGGAGTGCGTTGGGAGAACAATTTACCAGGTTCTCTGGCCTTTCTCTTGTATTGCCAAATGTTGAAAATCTGGTTCTGGCCGTTGCGGGGCATGTACATAAAATATTTTTAGCCGTTTCATCCTCTTCCATGCATAGACGGCACTTTGCATCTTGTGCAAGTCCGACTTTACGCATGTGGTGTTTGAGTTTGCAGTGGCCAGGGAGCAAACCTACTATAGCTCTGACATATGCTCTACTGAGTTCTAGCAGTTTGTCGGAGCCCTGTTTTTTCCTTGTGCAAGCAATACATGCTTTGGAAAGGGCTAGGCCCGGTAGACTACGCCAATACTCGAGTCTTTTATTGTCTGCCCAGGATGTTAAAACATTCTTGGCAGAGCTATGTGCTATACCGATTACCGGTTCTGGCCCAGTAAACGTTATCTCGGCCCCCTTTTGCTAGGGCGTCCGCTATTTCGTTTGATTCTAGGCCCGTGTGACCAGACTAGGTTAACGTTGTTGCGTTGTGCCAAAAATATTTTTATTATTTTTCGTGTGTGGTGTCTATTTTCCAGCTCCCTTGCATATACCTCTGCTTGGAATACCGTAGCTAATTTACCCATACTGAATGAGCGTTTTACTACTGGATTCATCCGGTATATTCCGGCTCCGACGCCTTCCAAAGTTTTGAACCATCGGTAAACCAACGTTCATTTGCCCAACAAGGTCGGTTTCATTCCGAACCCAGTCTTCTCTTTCAGGGAGGACCACAGTGTAGGACGTGTGAAGGTTGATAGTTTTGGGCATGATGTCTTAGGGCATTCCTAGAATGTTGTGAGTGATTATGCCCTCCAGCATGCTGCTGCTTCTCATGAGCACTGCCTGCGGTAGACTAATGGCCGCTTGGTGGAGTCTGTATGTTGCTCCTCTTGCCTCTCTCTCCAGAACTATGTGAAGAGGAAGTAATCCGAGGATGAGTTCCATTGCTGCCGTTGGCATGGAGCGAATGGCCTCAGTAATCGCCAGACATGCTTGTCTCTGTAGTCTGTTAAGTTAAGCCTGGACCATTTTTTTGTTGGCCCTTGCTCCACCAGACTACAGAGTATACTACCAAAGAAGGTAATCAACTAGACCATAAAGTGTACAGGAAGAAAACACACACACAGATCGATATCTACATAATGGATCCAACCATCGTCCAAAACAGAAACGTTTTGTCATCAACACTCTAGTGAATAGAACATTGAGAAATTCTGAAAAAAGATAAAGTAAACACCATCTTCCAACCAAAGAAGATATCGGAGTATTTGAGATCAGCAAAAGATAGCAGAAATCCACTCAAATCAGCAAGAGTTCACAGGATTCCATGTAATCGTGGTAAGGTTAACATGGGCCCAATTTCATGTTGGCGCAAAAATTCCATGAATTCAAATTTTACTTGGTTTATTCTGTTAGTTCCTGAGGCAGCTTCTTTCATATCGGTCTTCCATCGCATTTCTACCAAAGTTCAAATTTTCCTGGACTATTTGTTTTCAAATCAAAGCTATCTGGAGTATTATGAACAGATATTCCAGTGAATCTCATCACTCACTTTCGCTTACTATTCACCGTTGTGATGTGGTGATGCTCTCTGAAGAAATCTTTTACTTCGAGTTTTTTTTATAGACGTGGCCTTCATTTTGAATCGAATCGGTTTCTGAAGATGCATTATATTCTCGATAAAAAGTAACCAACTTAATGATTCAACGTCGTCACAAGTTCGCATTGACATTGAGCACGCACACAAGGCAAAGAGAAAGAAAGTAACTTGAGTGTTTTTAGGGCAACGATTTGCGTCGGTATCGAATGCGTTTTGTTGAACATTAACGAAGAGCTTCTTCACGAAATGCCCAAAAAACAACCATTACCAGTCTTGCTTTAATGTTGTTTTCTGCCTTTCGTTCTACAGTTGTAATTTCCATGATAATAATTAATAATGTATCATGAATACCACTGCATGCCATGGTACCTAATCTCTGGCAGTGTTATTGAATATTTGTTCTCATGTGATATTCAAGAGAGGCTGTAACGCAAAAACCCGATATAATACCAACACCTTTTCTTTTCTACTTGACAAGGAAATTATGAGAAATGAATTATAAATCTATTCATTTCCAACATTCTCTACAATAATTGGATGATCATCGTCAAGCATACAACATAAAGCAAGTACTGCCCGCTACAACCAAATAATTATAACCCTCCGATCCTTCCACGATGGTTCTACAAAAGAACAACTCTGCAACTGTTTTTGTGACGAGAATCGTGAATTTTTCATTCGGAACGGCTAAAAGAGGCATGCATTCAATCATGTTCAAATCTCAAATTACTTTTTTTCATTTGAGTAATGAGCCACTGAGCCAGAACGTTGATTAAGTAATTTTGCCAACGTGATGTTATTGTCCAAGAAATACGAACTACCGAAAACACCAAAACAACGTCAATTTTTTGTCGAAAAAATGCACCTATCCACAAAATCAACATTTTCCAAATGAAATGGCGTTCTAATTGAAAAATACAAGTTGATTTCGCATTTTTAAGAAATTTACACACGATCAGAGTCAAGAATTAACCGAATTTTCGAAAACTTTCATTTTTGATTTTTCAAAAAATTGCAATCCTCTTTCTAATGTATCTCAACGAGCTGATTCGGAATTATAGACAAAATGCGGGAAATTACCCCTCTCAACTCCAGAAAAAAATTTCAACTCGCGAACGGTTGAAGATAGAGAAATTCTGCGAACGCCAATCGATTCAGAATGATAAAATTAGTCTACTCTGTGAATTTGAATTATATCGGCACAAAAAAAAATTATCGAAAAGTTCAAATCATAAAAAATACAAATAAATTAGATTCACTTGAGAATTGCACGATATACTCAAAATCTTATGCTGATTCCAAAAATATATGATTTGTATATGCTCAGATACAAGGTTTAGCGTAAAAATGATATAAAACGTCAAAAACTCCTTCGCACGATCGAATTTTCGAAACTTTTTATTTTTCATTTTTGAAAAAATCGCAAATCACCCTCAAACGTATTTTGTCGAGCTGATCACGAATATGTCACTAAAAGTTTAATTGTATGAAAAAAAAGAGCAATAATTTTGTCAAAATCGCAAAAACGGTGGCAATTTTGTTATTTCTTGGCGAAAATCAACTTTTGATGAGTAATTCAAAATCAGCTCGTCGAAATACGTAAGAGGGCGGTTTGCAATTTTTTGAAAAATTAATCATAAAAATTTTCGAAATAAAGTTCAACTCGAATTTGCAGAGGTTCCGTAAAAAGCCTACTCAATCTTTATTTGACTTGGAATCGAATTCAAATTTGGTGAGCACATACAAATGAGATTGAATTTTACGAATATAAGAATAATAAAATTTATAAAAATATTTGGCTGAAAATAACATATCTCGACTCCAGATGAACTTTTCAAATCGAGAACGGTTGGAGATAGAGAAATTCTGCGAACACCAATCGATTCAAAATGATGATATTATTGTAATCTGTAAATTTCAAGTCGATAGGCAAAAATTAAATTATCACTCAAAAGATTTAATTGAAAGTCGCACTACATACTCAAAATTTCTTGCTTCCGAAAATATGTACAAGTTTCAGCATAAAATAGGAATAAAACGTCTAAAATTCCTTAGCACGATAGAATTTTCGAAATATATTATTCAACATTTTTTTTAATTCGCAGACGTCCTTCAAATGTATCTCGACAAGCTAATTCCGAATCATATAAAACAAAATTTCGATGACGAAAGTTTTCAAAAAATTTTTAGTCGAAAAAATGCACCTATCCCCAAAATCAACATTTTACATTTTTAGATTTTGTGATGTTTCATTCATGTGTGCGTAGATGACGGCTATTATTGAATTTTGCCGTGGCGCTCCGGGGCGACTTACTGACTTTTGGTGGCGTATTCACTTTTCAGCTGTGGGAAAACCCGGAAAACCTACAGCACCACCCCAGGTGGTCGGTAATGCTTTTGAATAATGTACTTAATGAAGTTTATTTCAATTTTCTGCATGAAATCTGATTCCCATATTATTAAATTCGTTTACAGGAGTATTATTTTGAATAAACTGACTTATGCTACTAATGAAGAATTAATTGAAAGCGTTTCAAATGAGGTCATAATAATATGCACTATTCATTGCTCGAACAGAAGTTTTTTGCAGTTTCCTACATCTTGCCTTCACCAAAGTCAAGATTACTCAGTTTTTTCACCGTAAAAACTCGAGGTTGAATAAATTACCGATGTCAACAACGATACACATAAAAAAAACTAATTGTGACTAGAAGGCCAATTAAAAACCCGCCACTTTGAGGAATTTAGGAAGTAGCCGAATCAACAACTGCCACTGAGCGTCCGAATGTCCTTCGAATTAGCATGTACAACCAAGTAAAACTTCTTGTTACCAACAAATATTTGATATGTGAATTGCTTGGAGGCTAACTTGTTCTTAGACAACAAGATTGTTTTAAGGCGTGCATTTTTTTCATGAGCAAATTCACGACACACCCCATACGGCTTGGTTTTATTAGAACGTGCCTTTGAAAGCTGAAATATATCAACTGCATAAAGCAGTGGCGTAGCAGATACGCCTGGAATATTTTTGTTTCGATGGTAGGTATACAATAACGCCATAAATATTAGAAACGAACTGTAGAAAATGTATGAAGTAATGTTGCGCTAATAACCGATATGGTGTTTTTTGACGAAAAAAATTGCAGATACAGGAGGATAGATCTATTTATGTATTGATATCTAGTTGGCCTAGACCGATTCCGTGGATGAAAATAAATTGCGTTACCATAGCAACGGTCAATAAATTTTTGGAAGTGTACAGTAGTGTCATGTCAAAAAAAGGAAACCAGTCTTGCGCAATGAAATTTTAAACAAGGATGTCGACCAAAGGCGTTAAGAGGATAGCAGATTCACGAAGATATGCTTAGTGCCTTTGGCGATCAATGCCCTCCGTGTGCGGCCGAGAAAAATTTGATTTTAAGCTTCAATTTATATTAAATTTTCCAGTGAAGATGAAGAGCGATCAGGAAAAAGGCCCTCTTACTCACCAGATCTGGCTCCGCCTGACTATCATCTCTTTCCTAAACTGAGAATTATCGTACACTTTTTTTCCAACAGAGAGGTTGAAGAGGCTTGATTTGTAGAGCTTGTTCTTTATAAACTCTGCAAAACCGATTGATAACTCCAGATTTCCTGGTTTGATAAATGGACTGTAATGATAATAATAATAGGGCAACAGTACGCGAATGAATTAAATTAATTTGGATAACGAGCAGTAACAAACTAATCTTTTATCCCGATTACTGTTCCCACGGCTACTTGGCGTAAGTGTAAATTTCTTGTTCTTCGTCTATATCTACAGTGAGGACCAAAAGTCCGTCGCCCCCCCTGTAACTTCTTTTTTCTACATATTACAAAAAAATGTTAAATATATAAGTTGTAGGGTTTCATACGATCTCTTTAATGGTTTAAGTTTCATTCATACAGAGTGTCTCAAAAAAGCACGGTGACTTAGAAGTTAATTTTTTTTAAATGGAACATCCTGTATTTCATTGCATTATTACATTCTACTTTGAATTCTGAACAAGTTTGATGAATGGTTTTCTATCAAAAAAGTTAATAGTTTTGGACTTATGAACACTTGTAAATAATTATTTCGACTACTTTTGCACCAGTTCACGAATAAATTAATGAGGTAGGCTATGCACGCTAGGCGCATTTATTTTATCCATGACAACGAAAAAAAACTCTGTTTTTGCCAAATGTCATTGACATTTTGTAGGTTTTCAAAACTTTGTTTCAAACGGTTTTCAATTTCTCTTGTTGATTAATATGGCTCGTTCAGTAGCAGACAAAGTTGAAGCCGTTATCATATTTGGTGAAGCTAACCGAAATTACCACGCTGCTATTCGCATTTTCAATGAACGGTTTCCAGAACGTCCGATGTGTCGAAAATATCTGCAGAAATTGGTGGCAAAATTTAACCAAACTGGCACCGTGAAAGATGCTCCGAGATCTGGGAGGCCGAAAATAATTACGGAAGATGTTGAAATTCAAGTACTAGCCGAAATGGTAAATAACCCACAACAATCAACTAAGCAAGTAGCTGAGACATGTGATGTTTCTAAAACATCAGTAAAGAGGGTTTTAAAACAAAATAAATTCAATCCTTACAAAATAAAAATTTTGCACCAATTGGTTGAAGATGATCCAGACCGGCGACTTGAATTTTGCGAGACCATGGCAGAAAGAATTGTTGCAAATCGACTTTATTTGCAACACATCTGCTTTAGTGATGAAAGCACTTTTTACCTAAATGGAAATGTGAATACCCAGAATTGTAGATATTGGAGTGATGAGAATCCCCATGAATTCCGCGAGGGGCATACTCAATTTCCCCAGAAAATTAATGTTTGTGCTGGTATTTTAGGTAACCATATTGTAGGTCCCATATTCTTGGAAGAAAATTTAAATGGTCCCAGATACCTCCAAATGCTGCAAGACACAATAAGTCCCAGTATCGATGAGATCGTTGCGCAAAACCCACATGAATTTTATTTGGATGTAACATTTCAGCAAGATGGAGCGCCACCACACTATTTTCGGGAGGTGAGAAATTACTTAGATGAAAGGTATCCAGGTAGGTGGATTGGACGTTGAGGTACAACAGAGTGGCCAGCTCGCTCACCGGACCTCTCACCGCTTTATTTCTTTCTCTGGGGCTATGTGAAATCCGTAGTTTTTAAGACAGTTTGTGGGTCGTTAGATGAACTGCGCCGTCGAATTATTGAAGTGTGTTCAGAAATAACACCTCAAACCTTGATTAATGTTAGGGAAGAGTTTACAACCCGACTATTTATGTGTCAAGAAATGCATGGTGGACATGTCGAACATCTTTTGAAATAGATGAAAAATCACCGTTTTTAGTTATAAATTAAAATATCTCTTCAGTTTTTAATGATTCTTGATCTGTATTTATGGACTACCTTATTTGTTAATAAAATGTTTCAACTTCATTTGTACTAGTTTTTCGTGAGATTCAACAACTCTAACAATTGTAAAATGGTACGATGAGGTAAGTTACACATGGTGCCATCAGCAGTTTGCAACATTGGATAGCTTTCAAAAAGTTAGGATAGGAAAGTGGAATACATTGTGATCCATTTGTTACGATTTTCTCATTGAACTGGCGCAAAAGTAGTCGAAATAATTATTTACAAGTGTTCATAAGTCCAAAACTATTAAATTTTTTGATAGAAAACCATTCATCAAACTTGTTCAGAATTCAACGTAGAATGTAATAATGCAATGAAATACAGGGTGTCCCATTTAAAAAAATTAACTTCTAAGTCACCGTGCTTTTTTGAGACACTCTGTATGAATGAAACTTAAACCATTAAAGAGATCGTATGAAACCCTACAACTTATGTATTTAACATTTTTTTGTAATATGGAAAATGAAGAAGTTACGGGGGGGGCGACGGACTTTTGGTCCTCACTGTATATCTATATCTATATCGATGCAGTACTTGTTATGGAACGCCAGACTTCTGTCGGTACTGTCATTCGAGTAGTCTCGTCCGGAAACTCGTGATTTTTGTTGACTAATTTCAACGCTAAATATAATACGGGGTGTGAGAATATTATACTATAACGGTACAGGCATCAAGACCGAACTATTTTTTTGAAAGGTCTAGAGGCGTTACCGCGTTATAGATTCCTTGTAATAAATACCTCGTTACTTCCTTATGATTTACAAACTAAATGGAATAGTCATCTTGAGTACAATTAAATTATGTTTTTGATTTTGTGAAAATCAAACTCATTGGAGCAATTTTTTTACAGGTCTAACCTCTTCCGAAAGAAAATTCAACAGGAATGTGAGAGTAGCAACAGAAGTGAAAACTAGGGTCAATTTCGACTGCCCAGAAGAATTTGGATATTATCCTCATCCGAACGACTGCACACAGTACTATGTCTGTGTCTTTGGAGGAGCTCTGCTGGAATCATGTACAGGGGGCCTGATGTATAGGTGAGTTGAACATTATTTTTTGTATGCAGCAAATGAAAATTAAAATCTGGAAGTTGAATAAACTCGATAAAGATTCAAATTAATTTGTAATAGGACAACTGACAGGTTTCAGTGTCGCAAGCTCTAGAGATTTTAATTGTTACCATGGGAAACGAGCGGTAAAAACTGGTTTGATATTATGAAGAAAAGCGCCAATTTGAAATTCATATGAGGCAATTTACCGTTCTACTTTGTATAATTTCTAATCACTCTTATGAAAACACAGGAATTCATTGGTAGATTTATATAAAGGAACATTCGTAACAAGGCTTCGGCTATCCAAGGATATTTTGACTCGTGAATTCCGCAAACGTCAGAGTGTGCAATGTCTTTTTCCGTCAGTAGAATTCACAGAACAGAAAACTTGTCAAATGACGGACGATTCTACTTGTCTTTCTTCTAATTAGCTTGAGCCTCTAGTGCTATCCAGCCGTACTTCTAACTATAAATGTCTAGAAACTAGAACACCATTCGCAATGTCTAGTGTCGATGGCGGATTTTTGTAATAACATTGTGTGTGTCATTGTCGATTTAACAGTGCACATAAACAATGAACTGGATAGTTTTGGTATCGTTGTGGTTAATTAAAACGATTTCTGATAGAGAGAATGCCAATCATTTCTTCTAACTTATCAGTTGACCACAGATCTCAAAATTTCTTTGTATCAGCATTTTAGTTCTGTGGAAATAACATTCCACAAAACAAATATATGTTCTTCTTCTTAACTTTATGGCCCTTGCTCCCTCTTGGTCCATTCAGCCATACGAATATATGTTGATATTTGTCTAAAATTGTTCTAACCGTCATCTTTCGCATTTTTATTGCATCAGGTAGGATTTAATCTTTCAACAAAATTCTAGCTCGTTTTGTTGTTATGGACAAGTCATACCCACCACTGATCTTATGAAGAGATTAAAATCTTGGGAGTTATTAGTGGGTGGTGAGCGAAGAAGTAATCAGGAATGGTATCAATTGCATGAACATCGATGGAAATATTACGTGGGTGTGCTAAGTATATATGAGACGCGAGTATATGGAGATAATCTTGTATTTTTTGCGTTCCTCTCAATATGGTATCCGATATATTTTCAAAGCGGTCGTTTGACTTTACACCTCCACGATTTTGCAAATCCAGACGCTCCATAAATAGGATTTTATATCCTGCGTTCAAGTCGAGCATTTAATATTAAGAATAATAATAATCTACCGCTTTCTGGAGCGGTTGGAACCCGTTAAAAATGTTCGATTTTTCCAGAAACTTCTTTTAAGCTGAGATAGTTTTGTTGAAGCTTTTCCTCCAGACTCTTTGAATTTTGAAGAAATTTATCTTCCAGACTCAACAAATTTTGTTGAAGTTCTTCTTTTAGAGACTTCAAGTTTATTCTCCTTCATTCAGTCATTCTGAAAGTCTTTTTTGGAGTACGGCCTTCTTTCCAGTTGTTTCCAACTCACGCTTTTCTAATTCTTGCTTCAATTCACTAACTTTTAGGTCGACCAGGCGAACTCTCCTCGGAAACGTTTTATCTTTTATTGTCTTTAACCGAGTTATCAGTCTATTTATTTCACACAAAAAGTTTTCAGTTTATTGTCCCGCGATGCGCAAAACTGTCCACTTCGCAAACAATTAAATGTTCAACGGGTCACTAGTCTATTAGACGCGATAAAGGTCTATCAGTTTTTTTTAACACGGTGAACACTTATTCATTTTAAACATCCCATTTCTGACACCAATTTAGTGAAACTAATTTCGCTAATCAATTCAAAACTCTTCTAAAAAATAACTAAATTTATTTGAAACATTTATATCACAGTCATAATGACCTGCCAGGATGGTGTCTTCCGTAGTACAGTTTTTACTAATTTGGGAGTTCTTCAAATTCTTCTCATATCCGATCACAGGATCACCTACAACGTTTTTCGAACTATGATATATTTTAGAGTTTCATTTGACGACTTATGTGTATATTTGTGTGTATTTATGTGTATTTATGTGTACACGTATACGCGTCTGTTATTTACTGGAAGCCACATTTTTTTTATTATTGCAACTCCGGAGGCATTGCACCCGAAAACACTACTTGTCCTCCATCTGATAACAATCACAAATATACATAATACCTTCCGTTGCCATGGATATACCACTCGAAAAAACGTTGAATAATAAAAATGCAAGTTTTTCTCTCACCTTGAGGAACCAGAAAGCTCACCTGTTGTTTCTGCTGCCTAATTAATATTAAAATATGATTACGCAGGCTGATCTGCGGAAATTAGCATGAAATTGTCATTTCAAGTTTGTCGAACTCTCAATTCGTGGTGATTGATGAGGAATTTTGGCGAATAAAAATCCGTCAGTGACATAGACGATCAACGTCACAGCTAAAGTTAATTGGAGTGTAATTGTGGGTGTCGCTTCAGTTATGGCAGCTTACGAACTTTTCTGAAAGCTGTAAACAGCATATCGATCGGTAATCGATAGGTAATCGATAATAGCTGTATCATTTTTGGCGCAAAACTTGAATTTGCTGGCGGTGGGATCGTTTTCGCGGTGATGATTTCGTCAGAAATCAATTACAGCGCTCATTTCATGGATCAGCGTCAAACTGCTTGAAGTAAATGGTATATGAATGAAGTGAAGCAACATATTTTAATTTTTTTGGTATTGTTAATGACACTGTACATGTTCGAAACGGTTTCTCATCAAATGCAGTGGGTGTTTGGGGTCGAATTGCGGCTCTAGAATCAAAATCTGGGATGTAGGCACTTCAGAATTCAAGGTTGGTGGGATTGGTTGTCAGTTGACGTAATCCTGTACAGTCACTGACATTTTTGTCTGCGGAGATTTACTATTGGTGGTCTATAGTGCCCCACCTTCTATGGTTCCTCATACTAGCCCCTCAAGACTTGATTCCCCAAGGAATTTGAGCATTTAAATGAGCTGTATTTGTGAAATTTCTTCTACTGTCAGCTTGTATGATCCCAAAGAGTCCATAAAAGAACCATCGCCACAATTCACAGAGTACCTACTAAGCCATAACAGGCGAACAGCCAGGATCTTGATTGTTCACCAAACAGGGCATTGTAGACCCAAGAACATGATCGGATTGGCAGATACAACAACATGTAGGTTTTGCCAAGAAGATGAGGGAACCTCACACATACTTTGCTACTGCGAAAGTCTGACTAGGCTAAGGTTTTCGACGATTGGGAAGGAAAAACTACATCCTTCCCAATATATGGAGGACCTGAGTTCTGACCTATGAATTTTCGTAGTAAGGACGGGTCTTGACAAGGAACTCTGACATAGCATGAGGGCACACAATAGATCTGTAAAGGTCGCAGGGTAGAGACTTTCAGAAGCACATAAGCCCTGTATTAATCTTAATTTTAGCTAGTTCTGATTTTCATTTTACTGCCCTCCGTGGAGTTAGGGCACGTTGAGCACTTTTAATCAAAAATATGCGTGACTGCTTGGTAGGAATTTGCAGATCAATGCTCTGAAGGATTTAGAGCGAGAGTTCACATTGTTGTCTAATCTGTATGAACCCAAAAGAGGGTTGTGAGAGTGGCGGTCTCCCATTATGATGTAAGGGCGTGGTAGTTGGACAATTAAGTCTGTACGGTTCAGTTCATGTTAGGTGGTAGGTGGGATGTTACATGTTATTTTCATAGGTTGATTTATTGTGAATGCTCTGGCTTGGAGTTCTGTCTGGTAGGTCAGTAGGGACATATGGTGAGTTTTCTCGAATAAGTATCACAACACCTCTTGAAGCTCTTCAGCATGGAATGACATTTTTATGAAAATTTCGGAAACTTCTGAGAGAAATTGTTTTATCAGATTTCAGAGGTGTTCCTTGTAGGCATAGAATAGAAGGAGAATATTTGCTGTTATAGATTTGAGACCCCAAACACGAGGTTTGCATCTTTTGCAGCGTATGATAAAATCTATGATAATATAAAAGGTTGAGTAATGATGGTATTAGTTTTCCTCTCCCTCTTCCATGCACTGAATTGATTTTTGGTGTCCTGCGTTCTTTAAGCGTTTTTTTCCAGTTCGTTGATCTTGTATCTTCATCATCTTTCGTTTTATTTTGTCTGTGGCTGTGGGGAATTTGGATGGTTCAGAAGTCGATTATTATGGAGAAAGTATTACAGGATCGATCGTATTACTCGATATTACATTACTCATATGAAATTACGAGAAAAGACCTGTACATACAATCTACTTCAATGGCCTTTGTTTTAACTGCCAATGGATTTGAACGCTTTCGATAGATAATTTTGCCATGAATTCTCACTTCGGTATCACTTTCCATTGACAGTGTCGCATAACTTCCCTTGCCGCCGATATGACACAACGAAATCGACTTCCCTAAGAGGCGACACTTAGTATTAGTACTGAATTGAAACAGAAAGTGAAAGTAGTGAAATTCAAACAGATCGTGCTCCGCTTAGAGCGCATTTTTTCGAATCGTTTACAGGTTACCTTAATAACACGGCTGACGTAATATGGTTCATATTTCGATTTCAGTGTGGTTCGTTCAAAAGGTACGTGAATGAATTACGTTCGCTTTTGTTTGGTGAAAGTTTCCGCAATCATGATTAACCAACGAAAAATACACGATTGAAATGGGCACCCAGTGTGGAGTGTGGCGAAATGATTAAATACTTGAAAAGGTTAACAGTTTGAAAGTTCAAATGCCATTGATCCCTTCGGCATTTTAATACAAATCATCAAGAGATTAGTGAAGTATTATGAAACATGTTTCGCTAGATATTTGACGATATTAATATTCTTGGCTACACAATGAAAGGTCTGACATCTTGACCTGGATAGATTGCAGAACTCTCACACTCTAGATTTCCCCTTCTATCCCTGAAACACGAAGAGCTCCTGATGATGCTAGCTTTGTTGGAAAACGCGTATCAAGTGATTTTTTTTCACAAACCCACAGGTTTTTGGAGGAAACCCCTCAGCAGCAGAGCTGATGCGAGCAAACGAGATGGACAGTCAGAACAGACTGACCTCAGCCTGGGTACCAGCAGATAAGGTTATAAGGGAAATAAAGAGGCTGATTCACTAGCTCGAGAGGGAGCAAGTAAGGCTCTGAATGAACCAAAACCCTTTCAAGTATCGCAGCTGCACTAAAAAAATCTCAAGAATGGTGGGTCAGAAAAGAAGTACAACTAGAATGTTAGTTGGACTCCCCATGGGGACGACAATGACTTTCAATCATGGAAAATCGTGAATTGAACTGAAATAAATGTTTTCTTACCCACCACCAATCGCGCCGACTCACAACCTATTTTTGAGACCATTTCAAAAAATACAAAATCGGCAGAGCCCCTCTAACGACCCGACAATGACTTTCAATCATGAAAACTTGTGAATTGGACTGAAATTAATGTTTCCTGACCCACCACCAATCGCGCCAACTCATATCCTATTTTTGAGACCCCTTAAAAAAATAAAAAAATCGGCTGAGCCAATCTGACGACTCGACAATGACTTTCAATCATGAAAACTCATAAATTGGACTGCAATGAATGTTTTCTGACCCATCACCAATCGCGCCAACTCATATCATATTTTTAAGACCACGTCAAAAAATAAAAAAATTGGCCGAGCCACTCTGACGACCCGACAATGACTTTCAATCATGAAAACTTATAAATTGGACTGTAATGAATGTTTTCTGACCCATCACCAATCGCGCCAACTCATATCGTATTTTTGAGACCACTTCAAAAAATTAAAAAATCGGCTGAGCCCCTCTGACGACCCGACAATTTCTTTCAATTATGAAAAGTTGTGAATTGGACTTGAATGAATGTTTTATGAAACACCACCAATCGCGCCAACTCATATTCTAATTTTGAGACCACATCAAAAAATAAAAAAATTCGCGCCAACTCATATCCTATTTTTGAGACCACTTCAAAAAATAAAAATATCGGCCGAACCCCTCTGACGACCCGACAATGACTTTCAATAATGAAAAACTGTTGATTGGACTGAAATAAATGTTTTCTGACCCACCACCAATCTCGTCAACTCATATCGTATTTTTCAAACCACTTCATAAACTTAAAAAAATCGTCCGAGCCCCTCTGACGACCCGACAATTACTTTCAATTATGAAAAGTTGTGAATTGGACTGGAATAAATGTTTTCTAAACCACCACCTATGGCGCCAACTCATGTCCTATTTTTGAGAGCACTTCAAAAAATAAAAAAATCGGCCGAGCCCCTCTGACGACCCGACAATGACTTTCAATAATGAAAAACTGTTAATTGGACTAAAATGAATGTTTTCTGACCCACCACCAATCTCGTCAACTCATATCGTATTTTTGAGACCACTTCAAAAAATAAAAAATCGGCCGAGCCCCTCTGACGACCCGACAATTACTTTCAATTATAAAAAGTTATCAATTGGACTGGAATGAATGTTTTCTGAACCACCACCAATCGCGCTAAGTCATATCCTATTTTTGAGACCACTTCAAAAAATTAAAAAAATCGGCCGAACCCCTCTGACGACTCGACAATGACTTTCAATCATTAAAAGTTGTAAATTGGACTGAAATGAATGTTTTCTGACCCACCACCAATCATGCCAACTCAAATCCTATTTTTGAGACCACTTCAAAAAATAAAAAAATCGGCCGAACCCCTCTGACGACTCGACAATGACTTTCAATCATGAATAGTTGTAAATTGGACTGAAATGAATGTTTTCTGAACCACCACCAATCGCGCCAACTCATATCCTATTTTTTAGACCACTTCAAAAAATAAATATATCGGCCGAACCCCTCTGACGACCCGACAATTAGTTTCAATTATAAAAAGTTGTGAATTGGACTGGAATGAATGTTTTCTGAACCACCACCAATCGCGTCAACTCATATCCTATTTTTGAGACCACTTCAAAAAATAAAAAAATCGGCCGAGCTCCTCTAACGACCCGACAATGACTTTCAATCATGAAAACTTGTAAAGTGGACTGAAAGTAATGTTTCCTGACCCACCACCAATCTCGCCAACTCATATCGTATTTTTGAGACCACTTCAAAAAATAAAAAAATCGGCCGAGCCCCTCTGACGACCCGACAATGACTTTCAATCATGAAAACTTATAAATTGGACTGTAATGAATGTTTCCTGACCCATCACCAATCGCGCCAACTCATATCCTATTTTTGAGACCACTTCAAAAAATAAAAATATCGGCCGAACCCCTCTGACGACCCGACAATGACTTTCAATAATGAAAAACTGTTGATTGGACTGAAATAAATGTTTTCTGACCCACCACCAATCTCGTCAACTCATATCGTATTTTTCAAACCACTTCAAAAAATTAAAAAAATCGTCCGAGCCCCTCTGACGACCCGACAATTACTTTCGATTATGAAAAGTTGTGAATTGGACTGGAATAAATGTTTTCTAAACCACCACCAATGGCGCCAACTCATGTCCTATTTTTGAGAGCACTTCAAAAAATAAAAAAATCGGCCGAGCCCCTCTGACGACCCGACAATGACTTTCAATAATGAAAAACTGTTGATTGGACTGAAATAAATGTTTTCTGACCCACCACCAATCTCGTCAACTCATATCGTATTTTTCAAACCACTTCAAAAAATTAAAAAAATCGTCCGAGCACCTCTGACGACCCGACAATTACTTTCGATTATGAAAAGTTGTGAATTGGACTGGAATAAATGTTTTCTAAACCACCACCAATGGCGCCAACTCAAATCCTATTTCTGAGGCCACTTCAAAAAATAAAAAAATCGGCCGAACCCCTCTGACGACTCGACAATGACTTTCAATCATGAATAGTTGTAAATTGGACTGAAATGAATGTTTTCTGACCAACCTCCAATCGCGCCAACTCATATCCTATTTTTTAGACTACTTCAAAAAATAAAAAAATCGGCCGAGCCCCTCTGACGACCCGACAATTACTTTCAATTATAAAAAGTTGTGAATTGGACTGGAATGAATGTTTTCTGAACCACCACCAATCGCGCCAACTCATATCCTATTTTTTAGACCACTTCAAAAAATAAATATATCGGCCGAACCCCTCTGACGACCCGACAATTAGTTTCAATTATAAAAAGTTGTGAATTGGACTGGAATGAATGTTTTCTGAACCACCACCAATCGCGTCAACTCATATCCTATTTTTGAGACCACTTCAAAAAATAAAAAAATCGGCCGAGCCCCTCTGACGACCCGACAATGACTTTCAATCATGAAAACTTATAAATTGGACTGTAATGAATGTTTCCTGACCCATCACCAATCGCGCCAACTCATATCCTATTTTTGAGACCACTTCAAAAAATAAAAATATCGGCCGAACCCCTCTGACGACCCGACAATGACTTTCAATAATGAAAAACTGTTGATTGGACTGAAATAAATGTTTTCTGACCCACCACCAATCTCGTCAACTCATATCGTATTTTTCAAACCACTTCAAAAAATTAAAAAAATCGTCCGAGCCCCTCTGACGACCCGACAATTACTTTCGATTATGAAAAGTTGTGAATTGGACTGGAATAAATGTTTTCTAAACCACCACCAATGGCGCCAACTCATGTCCTATTTTTGAGAGCACTTCAAAAAATAAAAAAATCGGCCGAGCCCCTCTGACGACCCGACAATGACTTTCAATAATGAAAAACTGTTGATTGGACTGAAATAAATGTTTTCTGACCCACCACCAATCTCGTCAACTCATATCGTATTTTTCAAACCACTTCAAAAAATTAAAAAAATCGTCCGAGCCCCTCTGACGACCCGACAATTACTTTCGATTATGAAAAGTTGTGAATTGGACTGGAATAAATGTTTTCTAAACCACCACCAATGGCGCTAAGTCATATCCTATTTTTGAGACCCCTTCAAAAAATTAAAAAAATCGGCCGAACCCCTCTGACGACTCGACAATGACTTTCAATCATTAAAAGTTGTAAATTGGACTGAAATGAATGTTTTCTGACCCACCACCAATCATGCCAACTCAAATCCTATTTCTGAGACCACTTCAAAAAATAAAAAAATCGGCCGAGCCCCTCTGACGACCCGACAATGACTTTCAATCATGAAAACTTATAAATTGGACTGGAATGAATGTTTTCTGAACCACCACCAATCGCGCTAAGTCATATCCTATTTTTGAGACCACTTCAAAAAATTAAAAAAATCGGCCGAACCCCTCTGACGACTCGACAATGACTTTCAATCATTAAAAGTTGTAAATTGGACTGAAATGAATGTTTTCTGACCCACCACCAATCATGCCAACTCAAATCCTATTTCTGAGGCCACTTCAAAAAATAAAAAAATCGGCCGAACCCCTCTGACGACTCGACAATGACTTTCAATCATGAATAGTTGTAAATTGGACTGAAATGAATGTTTTCTGACCAACCTCCAATCGCGCCAACTCATATCCTATTTTTTAGACACTTCAAAAAATAAAAAAATCGGCCGAGCCCCTCTGACGACCCGACAATTACTTTCAATTATAAAAAGTTGTGAATTGGACTGAAATGAATGTTTTCTGAACCACCACCAATCGCGCCAACTTATATCCTATTTTTTAGACCACTTCAAAAAATAAATATATCGGCCGAACCCCTCTGACGACCCGACAATTACTTTCAATTATAAAAAGTTGTGAATTGGACTGAAATGAATGTTTTCTGAACCACCACCAATCGCGCCAACTCATATCCTATTTTTTAGACCACTTCAAAAAATAAATATATCGGCCGAACCCCTCTGACGACCCGACAATTAGTTTCAATTATAAAAAGTTGTGAATTGGACTGGAATGAATGTTTTCTGAACCACCACCAATCGCGTCAACTCATATCGTATTTTTGAGACCACTTCAAAAAATAAAAAAATCGGCCGAGCCCCTCTGACGACCCGACAATGACTTTCAATCATGAAAACTTATAAATTGGACTGTAATGAATGTTTCCTGACCCATCACCAATCGCGCCAACTCATATCCTATTTTTGAGACCACTTCAAAAAATAAAAATATCGGCCGAACCCCTCTGACGACCCGACAATGACTTTCAATAATGAAAAACTGTTGATTGGACTGAAATAAATGTTTTCTGACCCACCACCAATCTCGTCAACTCATATCGTATTTTTCAAACCACTTCAAAAAATTAAAAAAATCGTCCGAGCCCCTCTGACGACCCGACAATTACTTTCGATTATGAAAAGTTGTGAATTGGACTGGAATAAATGTTTTCTAAACCACCACCAATGGCGCCAACTCAAATCCTATTTCTGAGGCCACTTCAAAAAATAAAAAAATCGGCCGAACCCCTCTGACGACTCGACAATGACTTTCAATCATGAATAGTTGTAAATTGGACTGAAATGAATGTTTTCTGACCAACCTCCAATCGCGCCAACTCATATCCTATTTTTTAGACACTTCAAAAAATAAAAAAATCGGCCGAGCCCCTCTGACGACCCGACAATTACTTTCAATTATAAAAAGTTGTGAATTGGACTGGAATGAATGTTTTCTGAACCACCACCAATCGCGCCAACTCATATCCTATTTTTTAGACCACTTCAAAAAATAAATATATCGGCCGAACCCCTCTGACGACCCGACAATTAGTTTCTATTATAAAAAGTTGTGAATTGGACTGGAATGAATGTTTTCTGAACCACCACCAATCGCGTCAACTCATATCCTATTTTTGAGACCACTTCAAAAAATAAAAAAATCGGCTGAGCTCCTCTAACGACCCGACAATGACTTTCAATCATGAAAACTTGTAAAGTGGACTGAAACTAATGTTTCCTGACCCACCACCAATCTCGCCAACTCATATCGTATTTTTGAGACCACTTCAAAAAATAAAAAAATCGGCCGAGCCCCTCTGACGACCCGACAATGACTTTCAATCATGAAAACTTATAAATTGGACTGTAATGAATGTTTCCTGACCCATCACCAATCGCGCCAACTCATATCCTATTTTTGAGACCACTTCAAAAAATAAAAATATCGGCCGAACCCCTCTGACGACCCGACAATGACTTTCAATAATGAAAAACTGTTGATTGGACTGAAATAAATGTTTTCTGACCCACCACCAATCTCGTCAACTCATATCGTATTTTTCAAACCACTTCAAAAAATTAAAAAAATCGTCCGAGCCCCTCTGACGACCCGACAATTACTTTCGATTATGAAAAGTTGTGAATTGGACTGGAATAAATGTTTTCTAAACCACCACCAATGGCGCCAACTCAAATCCTATTTCTGAGGCCACTTCAAAAAATAAAAAAATCGGCCGAACCCCTCTGACGACTCGACAATGACTTTCAATCCTGAATAGTTGTAAATTGGACTGAAATGAATGTTTTCTGACCAACCTCCAATCGCGCCAACTCATATCCTATTTTTTAGACACTTCAAAAAATAAAAAAATCGGCCGAGCCCCTCTGACGACCCGACAATTACTTTCAATTATAAAAAGTTGTGAATTGGACTGGAATGAATGTTTTCTGAACCACCACCAATCGCGCCAACTCATATCCTATTTTTTAGACCACTTCAAAAAATAAATATATCGGCCGAACCCCTCTGACGACCCGACAATTAGTTTCAATTATAAAAAGTTGTGAATTGGACTGGAATAAATGTTTTCTAAACCACCACCAATGGCGCTAAGTCATATCCTATTTTTGAGACCACTTCAAAAAATTAAAAAAATCGGCCGAACCCCTCTGACGACTCGACAATGACTTTCAATCATTAAAAGTTGTAAATTGGACTGAAATGAATGTTTTCTGACCCACCACCAATCATGCCAACTCAAATCCTATTTCTGAGACCACTTCAAAAAATAAAAAAATCGGCCGAGCCCCTCTGACGACCCGACAATGACTTTCAATCATGAAAACTTATAAATTGGACTGGAATGAATGTTTTCTGAACCACCACCAATCGCGCTAAGTCATATCCTATTTTTGAGACCACTTCAAAAAATTAAAAAAATCGGCCGAACCCCTCTGACGACTCGACAATGACTTTCAATCATTAAAAGTTGTAAATTGGACTGAAATGAATGTTTTCTGACCCACCACCAATCATGCCAACTCGAATCCTATTTCTGAGGCCACTTCAAAAAATAAAAAAATCGGCCGAACCCCTCTGACGACTCGACAATGACTTTCAATCATGAATAGTTGTAAATTGGACTGAAATGAATGTTTTCTGACCAACCTCCAATCGCGCCAACTCATATCCTATTTTTTAGACACTTCAAAAAATAAAAAAATCGGCCGAGCCCCTCTGACGACCCGACAATTACTTTCAATTATAAAAAGTTGTGAATTGGACTGAAATGAATGTTTTCTGAACCACCACCAATCGCGCCAACTCATATCCTATTTTTTAGACCACTTCAAAAAATAAATATATCGGCCGAACCCCTCTGACGACCCGACAATTAGTTTCAATTATAAAAAGTTGTGAATTGGACTGGAATGAATGTTTTCTGAACCACCACCAATCGCGTCAACTCATATCCTATTTTTGAGACCACTTCAAAAAATAAAAAAATCGGCTGAGCTCCTCTAACGACCCGACAATGACTTTCAATCATGAAAACTTGTAAAGTGGACTGAAGGTAATGTTTCCTGACCCACCACCAATCTCGCCAACTCATATCGTATTTTTGAGACCACTTCAAAAAATAAAAAAATCGGCCGAGCCCCTCTGACGACCCGACAATGACTTTCAATCATGAAAACTTATAAATTGGACTGTAATGAATGTTTCCTGACCCATCACCAATCGCGCCAACTCATATCCTATTTTTGAGACCACTTCAAAAAATAAAAATATCGGCCGAACCCCTCTGACGACCCGACAATGACTTTCAATAATGAAAAACTGTTGATTGGACTGAAATAAATGTTTTCTGACCCACCACCAATCTCGTCAACTCATATCGTATTTTTCAAACCACTTCAAAAAATTAAAAAAATCGTCCGAGCCCCTCTGACGACCCGACAATTACTTTCGATTATGAAAAGTTGTGAATTGGACTGGAATAAATGTTTTCTAAACCACCACCAATGGCGCCAACTCAAATCCTATTTCTGAGGCCACTTCAAAAAATAAAAAAATCGGCCGAACCCCTCTGACGACTCGACAATGACTTTCAATCATGAATAGTTGTAAATTGGACTGAAATGAATGTTTTCTGACCAACCTCCAATCGCGCCAACTCATATCCTATTTTTTAGACACTTCAAAAAATAAAAAAATCGGCCGAGCCCCTCTGACGACCCGACAATTACTTTCAATTATAAAAAGTTGTGAATTGGACTGGAATGAATGTTTTCTGAACCACCACCAATCGCGCCAACTCATATCCTATTTTTTAGACCACTTCAAAAAATAAATATATCGGCCGAACCCCTCTGACGACCCGACAATTAGTTTCAATTATAAAAAGTTGTGAATTGGACTGGAATGAATGTTTTCTGAACCACCACCAATCGCGTCAACTCATATCCTATTTTTGAGACCACTTCAAAAAATAAAAAAATCGGCTGAGCTCCTCTAACGACCCGACAATGACTTTCAATCATGAAAACTTGTAAAGTGGACTGAAACTAATGTTTCCTGACCCACCACCAATCTCGCCAACTCATATCGTATTTTTGAGACCACTTCAAAAAATAAAAAAATCGGCCGAGCCCCTCTGACGACCCGACAATGACTTTCAATCATGAAAACTTATAAATTGGACTGTAATGAATGTTTCCTGACCCATCACCAATCGCGCCAACTCATATCCTATTTTTGAGACCACTTCAAAAAATAAAAATATCGGCCGAACCCCTCTGACGACCCGACAATGACTTTCAATAATGAAAAACTGTTGATTGGACTGAAATAAATGTTTTCTGACCCACCACCAATCTCGTCAACTCATATCGTATTTTTCAAACCACTTCAAAAAATTAAAAAAATCGTCCGAGCCCCTCTGACGACCCGACAATTACTTTCGATTATGAAAAGTTGTGAATTGGACTGGAATAAATGTTTTCTAAACCACCACCAATGGCGCCAACTCATGTCCTATTTTTGAGAGCACTTCAAAAAATAAAAAAATCGGCCGAGCCCCTCTGACGACCCGACAATGACTTTCAATAATGAAAAACTGTTGATTGGACTGAAATAAATGTTTTCTGACCCACCACCAATCTCGTCAACTCATATCGTATTTTTCAAACCACTTCAAAAAATTAAAAAAATCGTCCGAGCACCTCTGACGACCCGACAATTACTTTCGATTATGAAAAGTTGTGAATTGGACTGGAATAAATGTTTTCTAAACCACCACCAATGGCGCCAACTCAAATCCTATTTCTGAGGCCACTTCAAAAAATAAAAAAATCGGCCGAACCCCTCTGACGACTCGACAATGACTTTCAATCATGAATAGTTGTAAATTGGACTGAAATGAATGTTTTCTGACCAACCTCCAATCGCGCCAACTCATCCTATTTTTTAGACTACTTCAAAAAATAAAAAAATCGGCCGAGCCCCTCTGACGACCCGACAATTACTTTCAATTATAAAAAGTTGTGAATTGGACTGGAATGAATGTTTTCTGAACCACCACCAATCGCGCCAACTCATATCCTATTTTTTAGACCACTTCAAAAAATAAATATATCGGCCGAACCCCTCTGACGACCCGACAATTAGTTTCAATTATAAAAAGTTGTGAATTGGACTGGAATGAATGTTTTCTGAACCACCACCAATCGCGTCAACTCATATCCTATTTTTGAGACCACTTCAAAAAATAAAAAAATCGGCCGAGCCCCTCTGACGACCCGACAATGACTTTCAATCATGAAAACTTATAAATTGGACTGTAATGAATGTTTCCTGACCCATCACCAATCGCGCCAACTCATATCCTATTTTTGAGACCACTTCAAAAAATAAAAATATCGGCCGAACCCCTCTGACGACCCGACAATGACTTTCAATAATGAAAAACTGTTGATTGGACTGAAATAAATGTTTTCTGACCCACCACCAATCTCGTCAACTCATATCGTATTTTTCAAACCACTTCAAAAAATTAAAAAAATCGTCCGAGCCCCTCTGACGACCCGACAATTACTTTCGATTATGAAAAGTTGTGAATTGGACTGGAATAAATGTTTTCTAAACCACCACCAATGGCGCCAACTCATGTCCTATTTTTGAGAGCACTTCAAAAAATAAAAAAATCGGCCGAGCCCCTCTGACGACCCGACAATGACTTTCAATAATGAAAAACTGTTGATTGGACTGAAATAAATGTTTTCTGACCCACCACCAATCTCGTCAACTCATATCGTATTTTTCAAACCACTTCAAAAAATTAAAAAAATCGTCCGAGCCCCTCTGACGACCCGACAAATACTTTCGATTATGAAAAGTTGTGAATTGGACTGGAATAAATGTTTTCTAAACCACCACCAATGGCGCTAAGTCATATCCTATTTTTGAGACCACTTCAAAAAATTAAAAAAATCGGCCGAACCCCTCTGACGACTCGACAATGACTTTCAATCATTAAAAGTTGTAAATTGGACTGAAATGAATGTTTTCTGACCCACCACCAATCATGCCAACTCAAATCCTATTTCTGAGACCACTTCAAAAAATAAAAAAATCGGCCGAGCCCCTCTGACGACCCGACAATGACTTTCAATCATGAAAACTTATAAATTGGACTGGAATGAATGTTTTCTGAACCACCACCAATCGCGCTAAGTCATATCCTATTTTTGAGACCACTTCAAAAAATTAAAAAAATCGGCCGAACCCCTCTGACGACTCGACAATGACTTTCAATCATTAAAAGTTGTAAATTGGACTGAAATGAATGTTTTCTGACCCACCACCAATCATGCCAACTCAAATCCTATTTCTGAGGCCACTTCAAAAAATAAAAAAATCGGCCGAACCCCTCTGACGACTCGACAATGACTTTCAATCATGAATAGTTGTAAATTGGACTGAAATGAATGTTTTCTGACCAACCTCCAATCGCGCCAACTCATATCCTATTTTTTAGACACTTCAAAAAATAAAAAAATCGGCCGAGCCCCTCTGACGACCCGACAATTACTTTCAATTATAAAAAGTTGTGAATTGGACTGAAATGAATGTTTTCTGAACAACCACCAATCGCGCCAACTCATATCCTATTTTTTAGACCACTTCAAAAAATAAATATATCGGCCGAACCCCTCTGACGACCCGACAATCAGTTTCAATTATAAAAAGTCGTGAATTGGACTGGAATGAATGTTTTCTGAACCACCACCAATCGCGTCAACTCATATCCTATTTTTGAGACCACTTCAAAAAATTAAAAAAATCGGCCGAACCCCTCTGACGACTCGACAATGACTTTCAATCATTAAAAGTTGTAAATTGGACTGAAATGAATGTTTTCTGACCCACCACCAATCATGCCAACTCAAATCCTATTTCTGAGACCACTTCAAAAAATAAAAAAATCGGCCGAGCCCCTCTGACGACCCGACAATGACTTTCAATCATGAAAACTTATAAATTGGACTGGAATGAATGTTTTCTGAACCACCACCAATCGCGCTAAGTCATATCCTATTTTTGAGACCACTTCAAAAAATTAAAAAAATCGGCCGAACCCCTCTGACGACTCGACAATGACTTTCAATCATTAAAAGTTGTAAATTGGACTGAAATGAATGTTTTCTGACCCACCACCAATCATGCCAACTCAAATCCTATTTCTGAGGCCACTTCAAAAAATAAAAAAATCGGCCGAACCCCTCTGACGACTCGACAATGACTTTCAATCATGAATAGTTGTAAATTGGACTGAAATGAATGTTTTCTGACCAACCTCCAATCGCGCCAACTCATATCCTATTTTTTAGACACTTCAAAAAATAAAAAAATCGGCCGAGCCCCTCTGACGACCCGACAATTACTTTCAATTATAAAAAGTTGTGAATTGGACTGAAATGAATGTTTTCTGAACCACCACCAATCGCGCCAACTCATATCCTATTTTTTAGACCACTTCAAAAAATAAATATATCGGCCGAACCCCTCTGACGACCCGACAATCAGTTTCAATTATAAAAAGTTGTGAATTGGACTGGAATGAATGTTTTCTGAACCACCACCAATCGCGTCAACTCATATCCTATTTTTGAGACCACTTCAAAAAATAAAAAAATCGGCTGAGCTCCTCTAACGACCCGACAATGACTTTCAATCATGAAAACTTGTAAAGTGGACTGAAAGTAATGTTTCCTGACCCACCACCAATCTCGCCAACTCATATCGTATTTTTGAGACCACTTCAAAAAATAAAAAAATCGGCCGAGCCCCTCTGACGACCCGACAATGACTTTCAATCATGAAAACTTATAAATTGGACTGTAATGAATGTTTCCTGACCCATCACCAATCGCGCCAACTCATATCCTATTTTTGAGACCACTTCAAAAAATAAAAATATCGGCCGAACCCCTCTGACGACCCGACAATGACTTTCAATAATGAAAAACTGTTGATTGGACTGAAATAAATGTTTTCTGACCCACCACCAATCTCGTCAACTCATATCGTATTTTTCAAACCACTTCAAAAAATTAAAAAAATCGTCCGAGCCCCTCTGACGACCCGACAATTACTTTCGATTATGAAAAGTTGTGAATTGGACTGGAATAAATGTTTTCTAAACCACCACCAATGGCGCCAACTCAAATCCTATTTCTGAGGCCACTTCAAAAAATAAAAAAATCGGCCGAACCCCTCTGACGACTCGACAATGACTTTCAATCATGAATAGTTGTAAATTGGACTGAAATGAATGTTTTCTGACCAACCTCCAATCGCGCCAACTCATATCCTATTTTTTAGACACTTCAAAAAATAAAAAAATCGGCCGAGCCCCTCTGACGACCCGACAATTACTTTCAATTATAAAAAGTTGTGAATTGGACTGGAATGAATGTTTTCTGAACCACCACCAATCGCGCCAACTCATATCCTATTTTTTAGACCACTTCAAAAAATAAATATATCGGCCGAACCCCTCTGACGACCCGACAATTAGTTTCAATTATAAAAAGTTGTGAATTGGACTGGAATGAATGTTTTCTGAACCACCACCAATCGCGTCAACTCATATCCTATTTTTGAGACCACTTCAAAAAATAAAAAAATCGGCTGAGCTCCTCTAACGACCCGACAATGACTTTCAATCATGAAAACTTGTAAAGTGGACTGAAACTAATGTTTCCTGACCCACCACCAATCTCGCCAACTCATATCGTATTTTTGAGACCACTTCAAAAAATAAAAAAATCGGCCGAGCCCCTCTGACGACCCGACAATGACTTTCAATCATGAAAACTTATAAATTGGACTGTAATGAATGTTTCCTGACCCATCACCAATCGCGCCAACTCATATCCTATTTTTGAGACCACTTCAAAAAATAAAAATATCGGCCGAACCCCTCTGACGACCCGACAATGACTTTCAATAATGAAAAACTGTTGATTGGACTGAAATAAATGTTTTCTGACCCACCACCAATCTCGTCAACTCATATCGTATTTTTCAAACCACTTCAAAAAATTAAAAAAATCGTCCGAGCCCCTCTGACGACCCGACAATTACTTTCGATTATGAAAAGTTGTGAATTGGACTGGAATAAATGTTTTCTAAACCACCACCAATGGCGCCAACTCAAATCCTATTTCTGAGGCCACTTCAAAAAATAAAAAAATCGGCCGAACCCCTCTGACGACTCGACAATGACTTTCAATCCTGAATAGTTGTAAATTGGACTGAAATGAATGTTTTCTGACCAACCTCCAATCGCGCCAACTCATATCCTATTTTTTAGACACTTCAAAAAATAAAAAAATCGGCCGAGCCCCTCTGACGACCCGACAATTACTTTCAATTATAAAAAGTTGTGAATTGGACTGGAATGAATGTTTTCTGAACCACCACCAATCGCGCCAACTCATATCCTATTTTTTAGACCACTTCAAAAAATAAATATATCGGCCGAACCCCTCTGACGACCCGACAATTAGTTTCAATTATAAAAAGTTGTGAATTGGACTGGAATGAATGTTTTCTGAACCACCACCAATCGCGTCAACTCATATCCTATTTTTGAGACCACTTCAAAAAATAAAAAAATCGGCTGTGCTCCTCTAACGACCCGACAATGACTTTCAATCATGAAAACTTGTAAAGTGGACTGAAAGTAATGTTTCCTGACCCACCACCAATCTCGCCAACTCATATCGTATTTTTGAGACCACTTCAAAAAATAAAAAAATCGGCCGAGCCCCTCTGACGACCCGACAATGACTTTCAATCATGAAAACTTATAAATTGGACTGTAATGAATGTTTCCTGACCCATCACCAATCGCGCCAACTCATATCCTATTTTTGAGACCACTTCAAAAAATAAAAATATCGGCCGAACCCCTCTGACGACCCGACAATGACTTTCAATCATGAAAACTTATAAATTGGACTGTAATGAATGTTTCCTGACCCATCACCAATCGCGCCAACTCATATCCTATTTTTGAGACCACTTCAAAAAATAAAAATATCGGCCGAACCCCTCTGACGACCCGACAATGACTTTCTATAATGAAAAACTGTTGATTGGACTGAAATAAATGTTTTCTGACCCACCACCAATCTCGTCAACTCATATCGTATTTTTCAAACCACTTCAAAAAATTAAAAAAATTGTCCGAGCCCCTCTGACGACCCGACAATTACTTTCGATTATGAAAAGTTGTGAATTGGACTGGAATAAATGTTTTCTAAACCACCACCAATGGCGCCAACTCATGTCCTATTTTTGAGAGCACTTCAAAAAATAAAAAAATCGGCCGAGCCCCTCTGACGACCCGACAATGACTTTCAATAATGAAAAACTGTTGATTGGACTGAAATAAATGTTTTCTGACCCACCACCAATCTCGTCAACTCATATCGTATTTTTCAAACCACTTCAAAAAATTAAAAAAATCGTCCGAGCCCCTCTGACGACCCGACAATTACTTTCGATTATGAAAAGTTGTGAATTGGACTGGAATAAATGTTTTCTAAACCACCACCAATGGCGCCAACTCAAATCCTATTTCTGAGGCCACTTCAAAAAATAAAAAAATCGGCCGAACCCCTCTGACGACTCGACAATGACTTTCAATCATGAATAGTTGTAAATTGGACTGAAATGAATGTTTTCTGACCAACCTCCAATCGCGCCAACTCATATCCTATTTTTTAGACTACTTCAAAAAATAAAAAAATCGGCCGAGCCCCTCTGACGACCCGACAATTACTTTCAATTATAAAAAGTTGTGAATTGGACTGGAATGAATGTTTTCTGAACCACCACCAATCGCGCCAACTCATATCCTATTTTTTAGACCACTTCAAAAAATAAATATATCGGCCGAACCCCTCTGACGACCCGACAATTAGTTTCAATTATAAAAAGTTGTGAATTGGACTGGAATGAATGTTTTCTGAACCACCACCAATCGCGTCAACTCATATCCTATTTTTGAGACCACTTCAAAAAATAAAAAAATCGGCCGAGCCCCTCTGACGACCCGACAATGACTTTCAATCATGAAAACTTATAAATTGGACTGTAATGAATGTTTCCTGACCCATCACCAATCGCGCCAACTCATATCCTATTTTTGAGACCACTTCAAAAAATAAAAATATCGGCCGAACCCCTCTGACGACCCGAAAATGACTTTCAATAATGAAAAACTGTTGATTGGACTGAAATAAATGTTTTCTGACCCACCACCAATCTCGTCAACTCATATCGTATTTTTCAAACCACTTCAAAAAATTAAAAAAATCGTCCGAGCCCCTCTGACGACCCGACAATTACTTTCGATTATGAAAAGTTGTGAATTGGACTGGAATAAATGTTTTCTAAACCACCACCAATGGCGCCAACTCATGTCCTATTTTTGAGAGCACTTCAAAAAATAAAAAAATCGGCCGAGCCCCTCTGACGACCCGACAATGACTTTCAATAATGAAAAACTGTTGATTGGACTGAAATAAATGTTTTCTGACCCACCACCAATCTCGTCAACTCATATCGTATTTTTCAAACCACTTCAAAAAATTAAAAAAATCGTCCGAGCCCCTCTGACGACCCGACAATTACTTTCGATTATGAAAAGTTGTGAATTGGACTGGAATAAATGTTTTCTAAACCACCACCAATGGCGCCAACTCAAATCCTATTTCTGAGGCCACTTCAAAAAATAAAAAAATCGGCCGAACCCCTCTGACGACTCGACAATGACTTTCAATCATGAATAGTTGTAAATTGGACTGAAATGAATGTTTTCTGACCAACCTCCAATCGCGCCAACTCATATCCTATTTTTTAGACACTTCAAAAAATAAAAAAATCGGCCGAGCCCCTCTGACGACCCGACAATTACTTTCAATTATAAAAAGTTGTGAATTGGACTGGAATGAATGTTTTCTGAACCACCACCAATCGCGCCAACTCATATCCTATTTTTTAGACCACTTCAAAAAATAAATATATCGGCCGAACCCCTCTGACGACCCGACAATTAGTTTCAATTATAAAAAGTTGTGAATTGGACTGGAATGAATGTTTTCTGAACCACCACCAATCGCGTCAACTCATATCCTATTTTTGAGACCACTTCAAAAAATAAAAAAATCGGCTGAGCTCCTCTAACGACCCGACAATGACTTTCAATCATGAAAACTTGTAAAGTGGACTGAAAGTAATGTTTCCTGACCCACCACCAATCTCGCCAACTCATATCGTATTTTTGAGACCACTTCAAAAAATAAAAAAATCGGCCGAGCCCCTCTGACGACCCGACAATGACTTTCAATCATGAAAACTTATAAATTGGACTGTAATGAATGTTTCCTGACCCATCACCAATCGCGCCAACTCATATCCTATTTTTGAGACCACTTCAAAAAATAAAAATATCGGCCGAACCCCTCTGACGACCCGACAATGACTTTCAATAATGAAAAACTGTTGATTGGACTGAAATAAATGTTTTCTGACCCACCACCAATCTCGTCAACTCATATCGTATTTTTCAAACCACTTCAAAAAATTAAAAAAATCGTCCGAGCCCCTCTGACGACCCGACAATTACTTTCGATTATGAAAAGTTGTGAATTGGACTGGAATAAATGTTTTCTAAACCACCACCAATGGCGCCAACTCAAATCCTATTTCTGAGGCCACTTCAAAAAATAAAAAAATCGGCCGAACCCCTCTGACGACTCGACAATTACTTTCAATCATGAATAGTTGTAAATTGGACTGAAATGAATGTTTTCTGACCAACCTCCAATCGCGCCAACTCATATCCTATTTTTTAGACACTTCAAAAAATAAAAAAATCGGCCGAGCCCCTCTGACGACCCGACAATTACTTTCAATTATAAAAAGTTGTGAATTGGACTGGAATGAATGTTTTCTGAACCACCACCAATCGCGCCAACTCATATCCTATTTTTTAGACCACTTCAAAAAATAAATATATCGGCCGAACCCCTCTGACGACCCGACAATTAGTTTCAATTATAAAAAGTTGTGAATTGGACTGGAATGAATGTTTTCTGAACCACCACCAATCGCGTCAACTCATATCCTATTTTTGAGACCACTTCAAAAAATAAAAAAATCGGCTGAGCTCCTCTAACGACCCGACAATGACTTTCAATCATGAAAACTTGTAAAGTGGACTGAAAGTAATGTTTCCTGACCCACCACCAATCTCGCCAACTCATATCGTATTTTTGAGACCACTTCAAAAAATAAAAAAATCGGCCGAGCCCCTCTGACGACCCGACAATGACTTTCAATCATGAAAACTTATAAATTGGACTGTAATGAATGTTTCCTGACCCATCACCAATCGCGCCAACTCATATCCTATTTTTGAGACCACTTCAAAAAATAAAAATATCGGCCGAACCCCTCTGACGACCCGACAATGACTTTCAATCATGAAAACTTATAAATTGGACTGTAATGAATGTTTCCTGACCCATCACCAATCGCGCCAACTCATATCCTATTTTTGAGACCACTTCAAAAAATAAAAATATCGGCCGAACCCCTCTGACGACCCGACAATGACTTTCAATAATGAAAAACTGTTGATTGGACTGAAATAAATGTTTTCTGACCCACCACCAATCTCGTCAACTCATATCGTATTTTTCAAACCACTTCAAAAAATTAAAAAAATCGTCCGAGCCCCTCTGACGACCCGACAATTACTTACGATTATGAAAAGTTGTGAATTGGACTGGAATGAATGTTTCCTGACCCACTGCCAATCGCGCCAATTCCAATCCTATATTTGGGACCATTTCGAAAAATAAAAAAATCGGCCGAATCCCTCTGACGACCCGACAATGACTTTCAATCATGAAAAGTTGTAAGTTGGTCTGAAATGAATGTTTTCTGACCCACCACCAATCGCGCCAAGTCATATCGTATTTTTGATATCACTTGAAAAAATAATAAGCTCAATTAATATGTGAGTACAATCCGTCTGGTGTAAGAACTGCTGTGCAGTTTCTGTCACGTGAAAGAGGAAACATCACAGTACACTTTTTTGCCTCTGCTAGGGCTTTTTTGCAATATGGTTTCTAACGCTGGTAGAAGAAAAAGCAAAAGCTGCTAGATGCATGGGAGATTATAAACTAGTCCTTGGATTCGTGAAATGTAGACAAGGCTGATTAAAGTACTCCAGAGGATGTCGAGGGCATACACAATTGATTTGAGAACGTCGTGGTGTAGCGAAGCTCCTAATTTTATTTAACCTAATCTAAGACACACACTCATGCAGCAGGATCATTGTCAGTTTTTTGGAAACGGAGCAGGAGACGTTTATCAAGGCAAGACAGTGGGCAATGAAGGATCTACTTTGATTCGACTTTCCTGGATCCATCGTAAGAGAGCAACTAGCTGAGGGCTTACTAATAGAGGAGCTTTGCTTTTCTGTAAAAATAGAAGGCAGGGCCGACTAGGCAGTTGCAAAAAGTGCATTATAAGCATTTATTATTTTTTTTTGTGGGAATTATCTCAATTTTTTCTGCCTTTCGAATTGAAATTGACAGACCATACTAATTTTATCATTTTGAATCGATTGGCGCTCACAGAGGTGATCTTTAACCGTTCTCCAGTTGGAAATTTTATCTGGAGTGGAGAGGGCTCATAAACAATTTTTTCTCTTCGAAAATTCGGTTTCCTTATTTTCTTCAATCGTTTGTGAACCTCTTGAAATAGCGGAATCAGCTCGCATTTTTCAGTTAGAAAGCAATTTTCTACGGAAAATGTTAATATTGATTTTGTCAGTGCGTCATTGAAATTTATTTTCGTAGTATGATGGTCAGAAATCAGCTCGATGAGATACATTCAAGGGGCATCTGAGTTTTTTCTGTAATGAAAAATCATTCTGAATCGATTACCGTTCGCAGCATTGCTATATCTTCAACCGTTCGCGAGTTAAAGAGTTCATGTGGAGTTGACAGCGGTAATTTCTCGCCAATTTTTATTCGGAATCTGCTTATCTAGATGCATTTGAGCGACGTCTGTGATTTTTTGAAAAAATGGAAAATAAAAAACTTTGGGAAAATCGTGTGAGGGAATTTTTGACGTTTTATACCTTTTTACGCTGAACCTTGTATCTGAACATATACAAATCATAAATTTTTGGAATCAGCATGAAATTTTGAGTACATAGTGCTAATTTCAAATTAATCTGATGATTTTGTATTTTTCATGATTTTTAGGGGTCTACCCCTTTGAATTTTTTGTACTTTTTTCGTTTTTTTTTTCTTTCGCCAATTAACTAGAAATTCAGAGAGTCTACTAATTCCATCATTCTGAATCGAATGGCGTTCGCAGATTTGCTCTATCATCAACCGTTCGCGAGTTGAAGAGTATATGTGCAGATGAGAGAGGTAATTTCACACCAAAATTTCAAAAATAAATTTGATAGGGAGTCTTTGACGTTTTATTTTGTTTTTATGATAAACAGCATATATTGTACAAATCATATTTTCGGAATAAACATGAAATTTTGCGTATACCGTGCGAATTTCAAGTGAATCTGATGATTTTGTATTTTTCATTATTTTTAAAGTTTTGAAGCACGTGCGATTTACACGCATAGGCATTTTTGACTCTTGTGTCTGAAACCTGCATAACAATTCACATATGTGCCTTTCACTTTCGTTTCTATGACAATCTTTTTCAATGCTGGAGTAACGCCATCTGAGTTTTTCAAATGTTCCCGACGTATTTTTCACAGTAACTTTTATTATTTGAACTAGAACATTTCCTAATTCCGTGCGTGCTCACCCTGCGTTTTTCACGCACGCCAACAGGTACAGTTGTGTACGCCGACAGGCATGCATTTCTCAGACAGGGTGGGCACGCATGTATCTGAATCGACCTTTCATACGCAGCGCTTCAGGTGGCCAGTACCAGATTTGTCAAAACAAAATACTAGCAATTGTCCACAGACACCTAAAGCAGGTCGGTGATCTCCCACACTAACAGTCTCGTTAAATTGCCCCAAGCAAGCCATGTTATGTGTTCAAATGTTTTTCTGGTTTGGCTGATTTCGCAATGAGGCGGGTAATAAAATCGAATTCATTTGAATGTGAAATGAGCTAGAACGGTATAGTACCTAATTGAACGATGTTTGTTAACCACCAGTACATACGTAATGCATGGTAGTTCCTCGGCAGGATACATACATCCTCATCACATTTTGATACTGGGTGAGCTGCAATATTATGCATTGTGAGCTCTATTCCCACTAGAGACAGTTGTCGCTCTTCGAGAAGACAACATCCAAGCTGAAGATGCTCACCGCAGTTGTGAGCGAAACGTCCAAGGGAACTGCCTCCACGGAGGTGAACCGACCACGGCCTCAAAGCCCGGAAACTATACTTCTTCATTGCGCCATCTGTCCATCAGTGTTTGAACTATCAACATAATATTGTGACAATACCAGCACAATGCGTTTTCCGTGGCAAAATGACGGGTTTTTCGGAAACACCTCTCGATGCGGAATTAATTCTTGAACACAATGAGCCTAATCTTCTTCGGAAATTCATGCTCCGCTTGGTGAAATATAAGACAATCAAACATTTGATCAGAAATCTGAGGAGACATTAAACTTCCGAGTACAATAGCTTTGAAAAATTGTATACCTCAATAGAATTCAACTTACTTGCGATTCCTAATGAATGCAGGAGTTTTCACGCCTAGAATTTCAGAAGAATACGCTTGCCCTGTCGTCTATAATCATTTTTGACCGAGGGACCCCGTTTTAAGTCTACAATTTTTTAACACTTTAACCACGATAGGTATCTAGCAACTACTTAGCTTAATTTGAAGGAATTTATTTCAATAATACCTACGATAAGTTGGAACGACAACCCCCTTTTGATGAGGTATCACTTGCTACTTTCGGTGGTATCTCTATATAGTTGTTTCGAATATTTTGGTCCTTCGAGCCGGATTTGAACCAGCGACTCTTGATTTGAGAGAGTACAAGTTTTCGAAGGAATGTTTTATAGACAATCGTTAATGATTCATGCCAAGGAGAAAAATAATTCTCGAAGCGCTACGATAAGAGCTTTCAATGTCAACAATTCACTGACATTATGATTGAAATGAGATTTTGTTTTCAGTTTGTGCCAAAAACAATTACAACTGTATAAAACTCATCATAAATTGGATAAACACATGTATTGGAAATTGGATAACTCATCGACAGAATCAATTGCGATGCATATAATTATCCATTATAAGATTTCTCCACAAAAGTCTATCAACTGGAACAATATGCATTTTTTTTAGTTTTTCAATATAAATATCGTTATTACACAACAATATTTGTTGAATGCAGTGAATACTATTAATTCTTTGAATTATTATAGAGAGTATTCATGCTCAGCGATGTTTATTACTTTCGAATGACAGATGGCAACTTTCAAATAACGAATATCAAATATCTATCATTACACTTCTCAAACACTGTTCTGATTTCATTTATCAAGAATTCATATTTCCTCCACGTGTATCCTGAATACCGTGATGTATTTTGTGAAATTAATTTCAAACAATCTGTCAGTGCGAGTTCTGGTGAATCAACTATCGTTGTCACCCTGTATAGTCGACACACGATCAGTATCAGTGCTTGTAAATTAGATCACTTCGTGTATGGGGCCTGAGAGAATTGAATTAAGTAACAAACGAGATTATGCTTAGTGAATTTTGTAATAATTATTAATTAGATCAACAGGTGAAAGGCGAGGGAAAAAACCAAATTGCCCTGTCTACCTACCAAAATAACGAACACTTTGTTAACTAACATATCATTAGGATAATTCTAGTTTGGAATGAGGTATTGACGACATACTAATGGATTTTGGCGAGTGAAAGATTTAATCATAATGTTGATTTCCGGAATTTGTAGTTGGATACTTTTGGTGATTAATTATTTATGCTGGTATTTCAGATATTCGGCAAGTGTTATGAGACAAAGCAATTAAGGTTTTTTTCTATACTTAATATTTTCACAGTAATCGAATATTGAAATGACTTTGGTGTCAGTTCCTCTGATTCGTGATAGTATATTTATCCAATATTTAAAAGACTTTAGTGTCAGATGTTGTCTTTTATGAATCTAACCATGAAATATTCAGTAAATATGAAGAGTATCATTATATTCTCAATAATGGCACCTATATTGGACTCGATATCTATCTAGTCATAATATGGTTGATAGTAACTCAATTACAGACTGTCATTCAAACACTCATAGCTCAATTGACCTCACATGAGCGTTGAACCTAACACCCTGTTTGCTGAAAATATATTCAACAACATACACCATGGATGGAGCACATTCATCTAGATAACTGTGGAGTGTGGCATTGAAGGCTCTTGTTATTCAATAAATACGCATTAGAGATGAACACTGCACCAACAAATCACTTGATGAGCACGAACACACCTTCTTCAAGAATGCAGTTCACATTATAATCAATATAATTCTAAACGGATGACACGACCTATTTCACTCACTATGGGAAGGCTTTATGAATAGTATCTCGATTAAAATAAATCTGCATCGGTATGTAAATTGTGATGGATCATCCTTATGGGTTTCATCAAGGTTTATTAGAGAAGGCGGCAACGTTGCGTTGGATTTGAATTCAAGCTGGGTAATGAATTGCAGTACAGCGGAATCGTTGGTAGTCCAAACTTCGTGCTCATGGGTGTGATGGGTCAAACCCAACTGCTGAACAGGATTGGGTTTTTCTCATATGTTTAGTTCAAAATGTATTTCTACCTGCAACTAACTAGCAGTCCTCACAAGTCTTCAGGAGAATTATGGATCTAAGCACTGTCGAGAATTTTACTGAGATTGTCTTCAAAGATTTTCTCAGTGCTTTCTTGGGATACAGTGTTTTAAAGCTGCAATACGTTAACGTTGAGAAAATGTCTGACACCATTAAGCTGATGATGCAAACATATACCAAACACAACAATCAACATTTTCTGATGGAACCCAGTTCAGCAGAAAGTGTTTACGAAGCTATCCCCGCTAAACAGGCAGCATACATCATCGATTGCCGAAAATCTAGGCTCTAACCAGAACAGAAAATGGTGAGGCTGGAAACATACACAAAGAAAAAAATCTAATCCTCAAAAGAGGCTCACAATGACAAAAAAACACGATCGAAACTCGTACAATGCCCCAAAAGCTAGTGAGAACAAGGAACTAATGTCCTATTATTGAAATACATCTCTGGGTGAGAACTGTAGTTGATATGTTATACAGGACCTTTGAGAATTTGATTGAGAGCTAATGAACTCGAAACTCCGTTACTCTGCATGGGATAGTTCTTAAATGCTTTTCTCGAAGAAAAAAATCGAATTAACATCTCGTGAACATAAAACGTTTCAATTACTTCCAAATTGTGATACCATGACTTCACAAAAATGTGCCTTATTGTTACTCCAATGGGTTTTTTGAACTTCTTTGCATTTCTAGATATTCACACGATTCGCGCTCTTTTTAATGATGCACTGAAATAAATCTTCTTGCTTTGAAGGCACTTTTTGTTTGTTAAGCTCGACTGATTTTTTTCGTAGACGTGACATCTGTGACAGATTCGATGTTTCAAGTAGTAATCCGTATCTTTCCGGGTCGAAAGACCATACCAAATTAGATAATTAATAATTACATCAGAGGATGTTCAGTAATAAAAGAGATAGGTAGGTTGTTGGATAATTCCTTAATTCGATGTAAATGATTTCGACAATGTCTAAATACGCTTCCCTCCAATAATCTTACCAATTCGAATAACAGAGAAAGCAATAATTTGAAATCAGTTGACCATGACTATACTTCAGTTGATTCAAAATAATTACGCAGCTTGAAGATGCTTGCATCCAGATTATTCATCCCTACTCCACCAACGCTTTTTGAATCTTCGACATCTGACGTTTCGCTAACAAAGTTAGTATAATTAGAACTTCTGACTGCATTTTCAAGATTCTTCAATGATAGAACGTCAAGGATGTTTCTTAGGGGTGGATTTTTTTTTTCTCATCTATTATTCCCGAAATGTGTTCCATGGGGTTCATAATATATCATGACTTTAAGCAGCCAAGGCAGAACCTCAGTTTTATTTCAGCTAAATAATTTTTCACAGTGTACACTGACCAATTGTCTTGTTGGAAAATTTAATTTTTATAAGGAAAACTTTGTCTAAGTGAAGGCAACGAAAATATTTTACAGGATTTAATCCTCAGCATACCCCTAAACCTTCTCTTGACACTCATTCTATTGATCTTGTTGACATTAAATTTTTCTCAATAAAATAAATTATCTACCGTGCTTGGGATCGCAAGGCCTCTCGTCAACACTAGTTCGTATAATTCTGAGCCTTGTTCGTAAGGGTGCAATCTGCTAGCGGAAGGGACCATTTTTAACAAAATTTTTTTCGGATGTAGTACCGCTTGAAATAATTCTAGGCCTCTTCTTCTTGGTTCTACTATAATTATTGTTAAAGAATTGGTTTAATAATTCATCAATATGCCTAATCTTGGCCCTTACTGTATCCTGAAAGCCATCTTTTTGTTTCAGTCATGAACTTCAAACGTGTGACTGGCCAAGGAATGTGGGATGTGACGGTCTCGAGTCATCTGGATCACCAGCGGCATATTCTTCGTCTAGCGCTTCTTCCAGAACTAAGGAAAGGGAACGAGAAAGAGATAGTGAGAAGGAACGAGTTAGAGTCGACCAGAGACAGAGCTATTCCTCTCTCCCTCCGCCTCCTCCACCGCCCCAACCAGCAGCGGTAGTGACGTCAAGGGGACAGCCAAGAAATTTACATCACTCGCAACAGGATATCATCAAGGTAATATATCACGAACTTTCTTGCTAAACTTTGTCAGAACAGTGAATCAGGATGTTAACAAACTGAAGGAGAAAAAGAAGTGACGAAACGTTCACAAGAGTGCATGTTGACCTGGCGCGAAATAAGGGGTGGCCAAGTCTATAATATAGATTGCACCTAATAGGTTGCATTCCCAAAAATACCCTTTGAAGTGGTAGTGATCGCGTACTTTTTCATTTTTAAGTTACAAAACGTCATGTTTTCTGTTTTGATAGCAACTGCGCAGCACTCGAGAGTTCAACAAATCACTTACTCTACCTCTGGTATATACCGGGTAATTCGTATTCGAGGGCCACAATTGGGATTTCGGAAACTATAAGAGATACGAAAATGGTTGAATTGTCAGAGGGACGTGGGTTCGATTCCCAGCATGGTCACTTGTCTCGTGCTAGGAATCACACGTTAAAAGGTAAGACCTCGTTAATCCTTAGCTCGCACAAGTTTAGACTTCTGAGGGCTGTCGTTCGTAGGGGGATGACAGCTGGTTAGCGGAAAAAACAATTTTAAACAAAAAAAAAACAATTTTGTCCAGCTTATGTGGTCTCAGTCTATATCCACAGGCATAACGCGGCCCTACGAGTGTTGTACTACCATCTACAACACTCGTACGGTGTAGACGAGACACAGAGATGCGCAAATTTGCCCCAATTCAACCATCTTTGTATATCTTATAGTTTTCGAAATCTTAAAGTTGGCCCTCGAATTTGATTCACCCAGTATACCAACATGTCGAAACAAACACATATTTTTCGAGGTCAGCTAGGTAATAATATTAAAGTATACTTTATTATCCAAAGACTAATCTTATTGACAGATCATTAGAAGATGGAAGAAGAAAATAATATGTTGTTTTATACAGTAAACATTTAAACTGCATAAGAACTAAGGATCACAGTGTAAAAAATACAAATACGGCCAAAAAAATTTTTCTTTTCCTAAATATCTTAAAATTTACATGAAATACTTTCAAATTTACATAAAATCGTAATCGTGGTTTTGTTATAACACAATATGTGAAAATCATTAAAGTTATAGTTTTGTTAAAAGTCATTTATACTTGCTGAGGAATGCTCATCAGCAGTTTTATGGCTTCTTGGCAAACACTCTATTATTTTCACAGACTTTTTAGTGGATCTGTTTGTTTTCTTCAAATAAAACATAGTCATTTGTAGGAATAAATTACATATAACACACTCTTGTGGATGTTCATTATTTTATTATTCATTGAATTCCTGGACAATAGAACGTAATAATTCATTTTACTACTGCTTTAACAATTTATGTTCACATTGACCCGATGATAAAAAGAAAAGAAGCTGTTCTTCGAAACAATGCTAGTGCTGTACATGTGGAACCGAAAATAAGTGCCTGTTAGACATTTATATTTGAAAACGGTTAACATCGAATAAGAAGTACTTTTTTTTCTTTGAATGAAAATGCGAGACAAAGCTGTTTGAAGAGTAAGTACTATTATTGGTGCAGGTTGCTGACAAGAATTAATTAGTAGAGGTTGCTGAAGATTGTAAGGAATATTGAATATCTTACAAAAAAAATCTTGCAATTTTTGTGTAGATCCACTAGATTTGTTATTATTTAGGAAGGATATGCAGAGATTTGCAAAGAACCAGGATTAACATTACATCAGAATGAATATTGGTTTAATACCGCAGATTTCAAGGATCTCATTTAAAAAAATATCCGGTAATTTTGCGGCAAATTTCTATTACATAATTATATGGGTATATCCTTTTTGCAAGCCCCCGTGGTCATTTGAAACCACAAAACATCTCAGTAGCTCGGATGACATTCACAAAATGAAGGTGTACACATGACATTGAGTGAGAATGACTACATAATGCCTTCACTATCTCCACTTATCTTGTTCGGCATTAAAATAAATCGAGTTTTAATCAAAACACCGTCTTGATTTCGAACAACTTGGAACAATTCAGGTCAATGCAGTCTACCCCCAATAGCCATTAACTCATTTATAAATCAGTAATCAAACGATCCAAATAACCAAAAGTAACTGGGTGGCCATGAAATAATGAATGTTTCGGGCGTAATAACAATGTAAATTGGCTTCAGGACAGTTCCGTGAACAGTCCCACCTTAAAACTTGTGGAGGTAAATCACGAGCATTCGAATCTTGAGCAATCTGTTGAAAGCGGAAGTACTCTGCGATTATTTTGACATAACAAAAGCTATCTCTAGGACTTGTTGAAGGTTTCGGAATATTGGGAAAAGCTGAGGGAGAGGATGCTGGTAAAATAAAACAGCCATGAAATTCGCTGCTTCAAAAGAAGTGAATTTCATCTGACTTTTTAAATTGTATCTAAGAAGCGTTATCATTTGTTTTTGGATTGAAGTGGATAACTCAAAATACCGTTACGAATTTCCAAAATAATACGCCGAGCACGCTACTGAACTGTTTTTATTAACTTCACTATGAAAATACAACTGCCACACTGACTAATAAAACACTGAGATCTCTTTGAACTGCTCAGCTGATATCAACTAGCTAAATCTTTCAATAACTTCTTGAAAACTTCTTCAAAACTTCCTCAAAACTTCCACAAAACTTCCTCTTCCGACTCAGATGTTTCGCCTTATATATTCAATTCGAGCAGAGTAGATTTTTTGAGACTCCAGATTAATCAGTACAGAAAAACATCTAAATAATTCCAGGAATGAGGCAATATTTACGGTGCTGGTTTATTTGTTATTCAAATGAGTTACTAGGGGATTTTTTTCAATCTCGTAACATTATCTCCCTCTCAAACAATGTGTCGTTGTCTCATTATAACGTTTAAGTCTTTCTAGGTGAACGACCTTAATTTTCTCTCCCTTGCTGTGTTGGATCCTATAGACCACGTCGCTTATTCTCTTCACTATCGTATAGAGTCCTTCCCAAGATGGTGTTAATTTGGGAGAGACTCCTTTCTTGCGACAAGTACTGCACAGCCACACTCGATCTCCTTTAAATCCAGCCTTAAGATCGTATCGAGCCTTCATCCTATCAAGAGCTATCTTCAATAATTTTCTTGCAAATTCGTGAATCCCAGTCAAGCTATCTCGCACCTGTACCTCTTTTTCTTCAGCAGTTGGTAACCCGAACACCAAGTCACAGGTCAAACGAAGTTCTCTCCCGAAGATAATGCTGGCTGGGCTGAGCTTTGTGGAATCGTGCACAGATGCCCTGTATGCCATCAAGAATAGTGGAAGATGTCGATCCCAGTTCTATTGGTGCTCCATAGTCCTGTTGAACCTTTCAACCATGCCATCAGACTGTGGGTGGAGAGCAGTTTTTCTGGTCTTGCTAATTCCCATCAATTCACAAACTCCCTTGAATGAATTTGAATCAAAATTCCTTCCTTGATCGGAATGTAGCTCCATTGACACTCCAAATCTTGAAAACATGTTATCCACCAGAGCTCTTGCAACTGTGGATGCTTCTTGATTGGGCAGGGCATAAGCTTCAACCCATTTGCAGAAGTATTCCATGGCAACGAGGATGTATTTCTTGCCATCATCCGTCATCGGAAACGGTCAAACTACATCGATGGCGATTCGTTCGAATGGAGCACCTACATTATATTGTTTCATCTCTCCTCTCGATCTTGTTCTGGACCCTTTGCTTGCTTCACACTTCAGACATCTTCAGCACCATCTCTCTACATCTTCACGACATTGGCCTCAGTAAAACCTCTGCAATATTTTATCCAAGGTCTTATTCAATCCAAAATGTCCACCTGATTTGCTGCCATGTATCTCCTTCAAGACATCACTAATTCTCGACCTAGGCACAACTAATTGAGATTTCACTTTTCTGCCGTCGGCTGATTCCCAAGATCTCTTCAATAGATCATTCTCAACAATCAGGGAATCCCATTGTGCCACAATGCCTTGAAAGTTGGTGATCGAACAGAGATTTCTTTCCAGGTGGGTCTTCTTGCTCCGCTTTTCTTCCATCGCAGAATATCTGCAACGCTTAAATCACTTTCTTGGTCCTTTCTCAGTTTTGCTGTGGCCCAATTGTCGTCAACCATTAATCTCACTTGGTCTTCTGGACAAGGCATCTGCGTTGTTGTGCAATTTTGTTGTTCTTAGTCTTTTAACAGGGATTACCCTGGGGTAATCTCTCATTGCCAGCCGGCATGCGCCCCGATATGCTGGCTAATTCTAGTTTTTCCTGCCACCCATTTGAGGTTTTGCTGGAACAGCCGTGGAAAATTGCTAATGTTTAGGATTTGATAAGGAGAATGTTGGATTTATGATATACAATAGTCTAATGAAGTTGGCCACATACTCATCATGTACAACTGAACTATCTGAAGATATAGTTCATGAGACGTCTCCCTTGTCGTCCAAAGCAATTTACCATGTATTGTTGGTGTCCAAATAACGACGATCTATCCGGTGAGGACTAATGCCTCTGGAATAGAAAGCGGTGTCATTTTTCTGATAAGCGTTTCAATCGAGTTACGAGTATGTCGAATTGTGGAATTCATGACAAGAATGGTTGATATTTGAAAGATTCACACGGAATATTCATTGTTTGTTTTGCTTTATATGCATATGTGCCCAGTGTATCAGAGTCTAACAAAAATTCTGACGACCTCCAGCCTAAGAGGCTAGTTGCTTCATTACTTTCCCTAAAGGAAACCAATTTTTGAATCTCAATACATCATGGGAATACGTGCGAGCCGGCACTGTGATGTAGAAATGCATGATTGTTCCTGAAAGAAACTCAACCTTGCCATCTGTGAGCTACCACTGCTTCAGGGTTCACTATAGTTGAAATGAAATCAGAAATAATGACATACTACATTCATTCTCTCTATTTCCTTACATCTGGACATTCTCGTCAGTACCTTCAATTTTCTTAATAAGCTCTTATTACTGGTTGAACGAGTGACTTCAGGGTATAATTCTGATGGAATTTTTGAGAGAATAGCTACCATTATTATAAATCCATTGCTGTCTGCTGGTTGCTTCATAATTCGAATTTATTTTACATGGATAATACCAATGGTGATAGTATGACAGATAGAAACCGAAAACATAACTTCAAAAGTGTTATTACGTAACTATATTAACATACAATAAATTATAGATTGCTCATTTGAGTTCTGAGCTGAAGCATGGCAGGAAATTGGAAAGAAAGTGTTACCTCATTTATCATTTATATAATTTCCGTAAGTCGGTCCTGATTTCATGTAATCTGTCTGCTGGTACTCATCATTAGGGTTTAAAGTCGTGTCATATGTCTTAAAATACCTTGTTTTTTATGCTTCACGAACCGAGTACGTTCACCAGAATAACTCGTGAGAACATAGGCGCCGACCCATGGGAGGCCAACGGGTTTTGAACAAATTTCTCGTTCCTCTGATGGGAACAGCGAAGGGAACAACTCATTTTACCATTAAATGAGCCTTGGCCACCCAAATAGAGGAGGAAAAGCATGAGCTCTGGGACAGAACCCCGAAGAACAACATGTCAGGTTACAAGCTCTTCAGGATTGCTGTGGGGAAACTGAATTAGTGAATTCATAGCGAGGGTGGCAAACTTTATTGAAGTTCATCTAAACCTTGATGATGAATGATTATCTCTTCATCAACTCTAGCATCCACACATTCTTTTACCCAATCTGTATGACTTGGAAGAACTCCCATGTCCAGTTCGCAAAATAACAGATTATAGTACTCTTCACATCCCTTTCAGAATTTTGCTTGGACGTCTGCCCTTGTGATCAGATACCTAGACAAGTTCTACACTGTTCTGGGCTTCTAGATCTGAGGTTGTAATGTGTCTCCCAATCTTTTCTACATGATAGCAGAGCCTTTATCACCACAATGAATTAAGGTTGATTTCTAGGATTTCTTTTCATAAATATCACATAAATGGTCGGTATCCCTACTTTAAATACACAGGCCTAATTAGCAAATCTCAGAGGGACACAAGGATGAGAATTACATATATCAGCTTACCAGGATGCTAAACCTCGTGATCAAAACCGAGCCCCAACGGCCGAGTGAATCTATAGGTCCATAAAGCAATGCCATAGATGTCAGAAGTTCAGCCACTTCCAAAGGAACTGCTACTGAGTCCAAATATATGTTTAGTGCGCGAGCAGGAATATGTTCCCCAATTCCACGGTCCTCAGAATCCAAACGACAAAGTGTGCAAACTGCGGTGGCACACTCACGTCAAATTTCTGGGGCTGTCCATACTTCTTGAAGCCCAGGAGTGCACCGAGTACCTCAGCCTCAGGAAGAGAGGCACCCGTACAGGAAACGACCCCCTCGGGTCGCTGGCAGCAGCTTTGAGTGCCATCTCAGATATGCTCAAACGAATCGAGGACACACGGATCGAAACTATCCTGAATGCATTGCTTATGGGATCCTATCTACCCAATCGTTGCTGGAGACCTAAACGCGAAGCATAGACAACGGCGTTTGTCTAAAGGTAACCCAAATGGAGCGAGACTATGATCACACTATGACGTAGATGACCACCACATTGTGGCACCAGCGGAACCCGCTCTATGGGGCAGTGGGTGCGCCAGACATCCCAAGGAACGTCCAGTGGAACTAGACATCAACAACAAAGAGGGAAGCCTCCCAGAGCTGCCGCAATATCTAACAAAATACTGACGAAGCTTCCTGAAGACACTTCCAAAAGCGATGACAGCATGCTGTCGTGGTCATGATCAGATGGCAAGGCTGAAACCCTATCTTCCTGCAGAACTATCGGTCCATCAGTCTCCTCAGCTCAACAGGGAAGCTGGCTGGGAAAAACGTCCTGGAAAAACTGACGAAAAAATCGAATATTCTGCCTGATCAGCAGTTTGGATTCAGAAGAAACCACCCCACTAAGTTTCAATCCCTGAGGATTGTCGAGGAGGCCACCACAGAGGCAAAAACGCACACCTGCTTCTGTAAGATGTATCTAAGGCCTTCGACCGCTTGTACGCAGGTTTCATACACAAAATGGATCACCTAGGCTTCCCAAAGAGCCTATTGGAATGAATAGGCTTCTTTTTAGCGGAAGGAACCTTTCAAGTACGAAACTTGTTCATTATTCACTATTGTGTTGATGTCCTTCAGTGTGTTCTTCAAGCTATTTTTGAAATGTTCGATTTTGACATATGTTGGTAACATAGTGAGTATTTTCTTGTAGTCATGAGGGTCTTTTTTACAGCGAAAACAGCAGCAACAACAACAGCAACTTTACGAGGAAGCCGAAGAGAGTCTACCGCCTGCTGAAGAAAATGAAAGTGATCGCCAACAACGGGTCTATCGTGGGCAACCTCTCACTATAGGGCAAGTGCAGAGAGACAGGGACGGAATCAGATACTCCAATGCTATATCTGTAAGTAACGAGAACCTTTATCTACTATTTTCGACTGATGTGTCGATACCATAAAATGTATCAGCAACATAAAAGTGTCTGAGAGAGATTCAAAAAGTTAGTAAAGGTACAGATTTGAAACGTTTTGAAACAGAAGAAACCCTTCAGCATCTCAATTGGTATTTTTAGATTTTGTCCAATTAGAGTTACTTAGTCAAAAAATTGTAAGGTTAGGAAAAAATCAAAGTCGTTGAAACTGGTTCAAATTTGACAGATTGGTAAGAAACCGATGGATAAGCAACTTTTCGATATATTGAGAGATAACCTAACATTTAGAAATTTTTTGGAAAAACATGTCAAATTTTACAGGTTTAGCCGATCGATAGGAAACAATCACAAACGTCAATTTGAATTATTTTCGAAGCACAAACTGTTCATTCACTCGAAGTTTGCAGTACTTGAATAATAAAAAAAATCCAAATGATGCAAATTTGAACGACGACACTGAATGTGTGATATAAGCAAGCAAATTTCTTATTGAAATATATTGGCCAAACCATCACTAATGCATTAGGAATTTCAAAGAATGAATTAATGTAAAATACCTGTGCCTTGAGTTGGCATTTGAATTTTCTATTCAAATTAACTTTAATGTCATTCGGGAGAAGACTATAAATATAAATATGTTTACAGATATTGCAAGGTGTCCTTGTAGAACCATTTATTACTTATATAATATACTGAGTTTAACACCGAATTAATCTCGTCAAAATTTCACACAATTTAACGTTCAACAGCGAAGCTTTTTGCAGGAGGCTTCATCGGCCTGATCATAATGATCTGCGCATCCTGACAACTGACGGATCCTCAAAGGATCAAAGAACTTTGCTACTCATTCTCCACCCTCACCTTCACAAGCCAATAATCCTGAAATGGTCCTCCTTGGCCATCATAGGGACGATTTACGTCAGAGTTTACAGCTCCTAGCAAAACCAATATCGCCCGAAAAGAGGAGGAGGCTTAATACCGAGATTTATTCCGCAGGCTGTATCCAAACCACTCTGTTGAAATGGAGGTTTTGATCATCGGGTTAGCGGTAGTGGATTTTCTTAAGAGCTATGACCTTGAATATATCTGCGCCTCGCTTACAGGCAACAACTCACAAAATTATTGAAATGGAAATCGAAAATATTGGCTCAACAACTTCACTATAATAGCCCAGCCTAGACTATAACAGCCTACGTTCAGTAGACGACTGCCGAAACGTAAATTTGTTCTCTGCGACGTTATGAGTCATACCTCTTAAGAAAACCCACTACCTCTACTTCGTGTGATGATGGATACGAAAACTGATCAATCTACCCTCAAATGCTTGTATGTACATACATTTCCTTGATTTGTTGATTCCTTGATTCTATAAATTTTCATATGGAAGGTTAAACTGCTAAAAAAGCATGTCAAGTATCTACGTATGTTCAAATGATATTTTCGAATCAAGAAACTCGAAAAACACTGGTACTACTAGGTCAACAGGAAAAGTACGGCAAGTGACTAGATTTCAGTTAATGAACTAATCATTAGCTCTAGTACACTTGAAAGAGCTGTTTTGAAACCTGTTAGACTGTATTTAGAAACGACAGTCATCGCAGAATGAAAAGCTATTGAAACCGTACTTGGTGTCTTATATGACGAAACAGAACGGCTGTGTAATACCAATGAGTTTCAAATGATTCCTGATTGTGAAACCGGAACTTCCCGATGAACATATATGTATCGTCATAGCTTCTCAGTGTGGGTTGATTCGACCATGAATTTTTGTTTTTTGTACCTCACATTTCTGAAAATTCCGTCACTAAATTTTCATTTCCAGTTTTTAGCTCTCTCAGAAGTTGTGGAGTACAATTTAATGATTTTATTGCAATATCACGTAGCGATAAAAAAAAATTCCGCAATTTAAATATGAGTTTCTATTCTCTTAGAAACTTGAACTAGTTTGATATCGAACTCTGCTAGACCTGATTCAAAACTAGCATAAGAAAGTCGATTTTTATAGACAGTTATATTATTCAACTTAGACTGTAGTACTTGACTTCAAAAATTCTACTTTTGATTCACTTTTGAGATATCAAAACAACACACAAAGGGCTGACTGTAAACCAGTAGCGTTATTAATATAAGTCTTCTTGTCAATAAGGGCCGGTTGTATTTTCTCCGGTGATCCCCCCAATGATGGATTAGTATCTATTGCCTCCTACCAGATTCTCTCTCCTAGATCTCTCTCCTAGATTCAATAAAACTGAATAACCAAGAAATAAAAAAGTGGCAAATCACCCGAAACCCCAGGCACAAAAAAAACATGACGAACCTGGGGAGGGACATGCATGATCTAATTCAGAGCCACAGGGAAGCCTGGGAGAGGAAGCTGGAAACAGTGTTGATTTGTTGGCGACAGGGCCTACCGGGAAATTCACGAATGGGGTCTCCCAATTGGACTTTCACTACGAGTTGCTCAATAAGTTTTTGTTGTAGAGCTGACGAGTGACTGACAAAATGTCCCAAACCATAGCGCCCTTATTCTCTGCCCGGTTTAATAATAATATTCCCCAATAATGGCATAGCCTGTGCGGGTATAGGACGGTTATTATTATTATTATTTACTGTAGGTAACCAGCGGATATATTTGCAGATAATCGGCCCTGATTTTCAAATACATCATCTTTCTTTTAAACTTTTTATTCTTATTCTTTTTTTATTCTGTTACGAATCTTCCAGGTTTCCAGAAAGAGGCCCTCAGAAGCTCCTAGGAGCTACTGCGGAAAAGATCCGAGACTGATGATCGTGCTGGGCTTTGAACCCACGACCTTATGATAGCGAACGCTCTACCATCACGACCATCACTATCTCCTGATAGTTTTTTTTGAGTTCAATGTCGTGAAAATAGATACTCGTGAAAAATAAATGAAAATATATTTTTGTCTGTTCATTTTTGATGTAATGAGAAACGGACAATATTTACCAAAATAATTTGTTCATTTCACATGGTTTTCGTGGCGTTTTTGACGTTGCATTCCTTTTATATGCCAAACCTTGAATCTGAGCATGAACAAATCGTATATTTTTGGAATCAGCACGAAATTTTGCATAGATAGTGCGGATTGCAGGTGAATCTGCCGATTTTGCATTTTTCATGGTTTTTAGGGGTCTACCCCTTTGGACTTTCTTCGATTTTCCGAATAATTTTGTTTCTTATCGATTGACTAGAAATTCTCAGCTTATAGAAATTGAATCATTCTGAATCGATTGGCGTTCACAGAATTGCTCTATCTTCAACAGTTCCCGAGTTGAAGAGTTCATCTGAAGTGGGAATGAGTAATTTTCCTCCATATTTTTTTCTACTTCTATTTGTGACATTTTTGACGTCGTATTTCTTTTATATGCCAAACCATGAATCTAAGCATAAACAAATCATATATTTTATATAGTGCGGATTGTAAGTGAATCTGCCGATTTTGTATTTTTCACGATTTTTAGGGGTGCCTCTTTGGACTTTTTTTCGATTTTTCGAATAATTTGGTTTTACTTCGAATTACTCGACATTCACAGGATGTTCTAATTTCATCAGTCTGAATCTATTGCCTTTGCAGAATTGCTCTATCTTCAACAGTTCTTGAGTTGAAAAGTTCATCTGGAATCATTTTCCTCAACTTTTTTCCTCCCCGTGGAACTTTTGACATTACCCAGAAATAACAGTGGAGGTGAACCTGAAGCAGAAAAGCAGTGTCGAAACACCATCTACTTCCAACATCAAATTATAAATTCTTGTTATGACCCAACTAATCTCATCAAATTCGTATTATGTTGAAGTCTGAAATATTCATCGATGAATAAAAATATCACTTTCACTGAATTTTCACATGAGTTTCAACGAAAATTAGCGTGAAGATACCAAGCTCTGATGAAATAACCGTTGCCAAACACATTCGATTGTTTTGTTTCGTTACCTAAGTTGAAGAGTGAACTTCGCAGCTACCTTCGATGTAATTATATATATTATTCAATTATTCTCGTTTCGTCAGGTCTCCCAACCCGTAGGCTGCTCGATTTACAGAGCGGTATTCGTGAAATAGTTCCAGCTTGAGAAGGAGAGCTGAAATGAAGATTTGCGTCTACGAGAAAATATCTTCAACTTGTAGAACTGCTCAAATAAATGAATTCGCTTTTTTGAGATCCTGATGATGCCAACTTTGTTGGCGAAACGCACGTCGGGTGGTATTGACGTTGTTCTGGTATTTCGGGATATTTCCATTTCTTGAAGGAGTAGAACTGCTAACGATTTTTTTCACGGATTTGGTATTATAGACAGTCCACAGGCCCAGATCATCTTTTAAGGTTTAGCAGTTGCTTTGAGCAGCAAATCTCAAGGAGTGGCAAATTCTTATTACGGACATCGAATACTCTACAATACTCACTGATAATAATTTTTCCAGCGACATCGCTCATAGAAAAAGATGCTTCACCCGACACCGTCGCTGTTTTTATTCCTTTCGATCAAAAAAATAGCAACAAAATATTTGTATTGTGTAGCAGCAAAATAAGTACCGCTGAGAGCAGCAAAATATGTGCTGCTTGAAGAGGCATAATAAAATGTGCTTCTAGCGGCAAAATATATGCTGCTTAGAGCGGCTAAATATGAGCTGCTTAGAGCGGCAACATGTGCTGCTTAGAGCGGCAACATATGTGCTGCTTGAAACAGCATAAAAAATATGCTCTTTAAGTGGCAAAATATGTGCTGCTTAGAGCGGCAAAATATGATTTGTTTAAAACGGCATAATAAAATGTGCTTCATTAAGCGGCAAATTAAAATGTGCTTTTGAAAATGGCGAAATATGTGCTGCATAGAGCGGCAACATATGTGCTGCTTGAAACGGCATAATATAATTTTCTTTTTGAAGCGTAAGATATGTAATGCTTAGAGCGGAAAAATATGTACTGTTTGAAACGGCATAATGAAATATGTTTTTTGAAGCGGCAAAATATGAGAGCAGCAAATTATTTGCTGCATGAAGCGGCAAAATATGTGCTGCTTAGAGCGGCAACATATGTGCTGCTTAGAGCGACAAAATATGTGCTGTCCAGAGTGGCAAAGCATGTTTTGTTTGAAACGTCAATATAATTGTGCTTCATAAAGCGTCAAAATATTAGTTGCTTGAGCAGCAAAATATGTGAAACGGCATAACTGAATGTACTTTTTAAAGCGGCCCAGTTGACCCAATGTATGAGCGGATATATGAGCGAAGAGGGTCAAAGAAGTGGGTCGCTGACTTCAAAGAGAACCTGCTCATCGACAGATGTATCACTCAGGACTCCGTGCAGTATATGTTCAATGGCCTGGATCGATTACCGCAAGGCATTTGATACTACTGGTAGACTGGCGGGTAGATGGAAGAAGAAATGGTAAAATCACATGTCTCGACTATCGGTAGTGAAACATTATTTTTATCATTATTATTATTATTGAACGGCAATTTTAAGAAATTCAATGTCGCGACTCTTCTAGAGACTTCGCTTACGGTATTTTTATTGGATAAATGCATTTATCGTTTATGAAAACCTCGATTAAAATAATCGTGATTATTTTATGCCTCTCCGCAGAATTGAATCACAAACGATGCCATATACGAAAATTAATGCGACCTGTACAATAGCTTTTTCATCGATTCTAACTACCTAATAAGCGACCTGTTGATATATTTATTTGGACACTCTGTATATAGTGATTTTTTTTCATGGGATGGGCTTCGGAAGTGACGAATCTGGAGGTGCACCTCAGTATGATTTATTTTAATTGTTTACTTATTTCAAGAACTTTTGGCGAATCTTTCTCGCCTTTGTGTGAAACTGGTATTTGAAAACGACCTTCAATTAAATTGCAAGGTCAAGAACTATACAAAACGTTACTCCTGAATATGAGTTGATTATTTTTCCATAATAGAAATTCCGACACTTTCACTTCCCTCCACTCCCAATGTCCTTCATTAGTTGTAACATTTGGGCTGGTTTATGATATTTATAATGACACGGTAAAACAAGAACTACGATTAATTCCTTACTTATATCACTCCAAATATAATTTATGATTTGCTGTTGTTGGTAATGATAATGAATATATTCCAGTTCTTCGCATACCTTAATAGAAAAACATTAAAGAAATTCCACAAATTATTCAAGATATGGAAAAGATGTCTAAAAAATGTCACCCAGTCCCTTCTGGGCATGAATGGACTCATAATGGCTCTATGATGATATTTGTTCACCCATTGGTCTAGTGAAAGTTTCTGTCTCTAGATTATTTAGGACCGACCTCAAGGAACATTTCCATCGTTTGTAAAAACCTCAGTTGTTATTTATCTCCCCTCCTCATAAAGGCGGTAACATCGAAAATCCAGCACACTTCAGGCCTATATGGCCTTTTTCAACTTCAAACAAGATAATTGGGAAAGTGCATGGTAGAAAAAGTAATGATGGAATTTTTGAACGGCAACGGAAGTTGAAATACTTATCATGCTACATATAATTTTTTTTCTATTCCAGGCTTACAGTGGACGAGGCGACAAAATTGGTGTCATATCCTTTGGAACAAATAACCAGCAATACAAGTAAGAATTTCTTCTCAATACAAACACCACCTATAGACGATATTCAATCTTGTATCCTGAGATAACTGTATCATATAACATCACTTTCTTTTCTACCAATTAGTGTCTTGAAAGCTGAGTGAAATTGGCAATACTGCATGACATTTTCTCGAAAATCGTTATTGAAACAAAATGTTCTCCCCATGATACCAATTCTACAAAAACCGTAACTCACTTTTTATTTTAGTGAGGAAAAGACGGCCCCTCCTCCTCAACCCCCTTCCACTGTACCAACCAGAAAGCTGTATAACGGTACACAATACAACGACAATCGCTATGAGCCTTTTTACGCATTTTACGAGGACGATGTCGAATTGGATGACGGTAAGTGCGTCTCCACCTATTCTTCTGATTGTTATCTGATGGTCGTGTGATTTTCCTTCAGAATACCCTCGCCAAGAAGAGAATTACAACAGCGCCCAGCGAGTCCAAACGTCAACCTACCGCACTGCGCCATCGACATCAGTCAAAAATGAGATACCGAGACGAGGTAACACCGTCTTCATTGAGAACAATTACAATCAGCAGAACATCTATCAGCCCTCTACAGTCGCAGATTATAATGAAGATAACAGATACGATACCCAGGTACACTTTTCAGGAGTTTTTTTTTTGTACAAGGTGGTCTATTTGAAACTTTTCACGTAGTTTAAACATGTTGTTCTGCTTATATTTGTGAAATTCAATCTTTTTTGAATATGCACACCGAATTTGAAGGTGATTCTTAGTCAACTAAAGATTTCACATGGTTTTTACGGAACCTCTGCACTAGTGAGGTCGTCCGTAGTATTAGCCGCTTTCCTAATGCCAGGTAACTCCAGGTAGCTCCTGAAGTGATTGGACAATTCATGTTTCAATTATGGTTTATGAGCAGCTTGGATTTGTTTGAAAATCTGCTGAGGTGTTCAATCAACAATTTTGTTTGTGGATATGTTTGATTCAAAATCACACAGTATACTTATTTCATCATTCTGAATCGATTGGCGTCAACAGAATTGCTGTATCGTTGACCGTTCTCGAGTTAACAAGTTTATCTGGAATTGAAAGGGTTCATAAAACTCGAAAACCTATTAAAAAAAATTTTTCTGCTCAACTCGAGTTGAAAACTTTCGAAAATCTGCTGAGGTGTTCAATCAACAATTTTGTCTGTGGATATTTTTGATTCAAAATCACTTAATTTACTAATTTCATGTTCCTGAATCGATTGGCGTCTACAGAATTGCTCTATCATTGACTGTTCTCGGAATGAAAAGTTTATCAGGAGTTAAGAGGGGTCATAAAACTCGAAAATATCCTTAAAAAAGTGTTTCTACTCATGTTTGTCTAACTTGCACATAAACGGTAAAGATGCGGCTTAATTTCATAAATGCGTCATTCAATTTGAAATCCTACAATATTCAACAATATTTCTGTCAATCATTTTGCTGTATTTTTTTTTTCAGGTGGACGATCAAAGTGCTTACAACAGACAAAGCAACAGACAGCCGTACAGGTATGTAATTTTCGCATAAAAAATCGAACAACTATTATGTAAATAACACTTTAGGGGAGACAGGAATGACATAAATGACGTGGAAGAGGTTACCACTAAAAGAACCACTACCAGTACATCCACAACCAGAAAATACACCACTACAACTAGAACTACCACGGTGCCTCCACGAATTATACCTAAAAAGACTTCACCGCCTCCAGCAAGGTACTACAAAAGTCAAATCTGCAGTAGTGATAACTCTTGCATGTGTTTATGATCGTTCTCATTGCTCATTTTTGTAGTATCTTTCATTTCATCCTTCACTTTACCTTTCCGAAAAACGTTTTTCCAGTAGTACTGATAACAGGTTAAGTAACCCGTATTTTTCTTGCTTAGTGGTCGTCTAGAGGTATTTCTTTTTGAAGTTCCGTCTTAACCTGCGGTAGACATAATCAAAGGCGATGTGTAATCGTCTTAATGCTTCTCCAAATTGCAGGAATTTTACTGATTCTGTGACGATATAATCAGGCACACAATTAGCCTGCTAGGATGCAGTTGGAAGGAATGAAAGCAGCACCCATTATAATTACCGAATAATAATAATGCCGTTAATAAACCCCCCTAAACCTTAATACTAGATTGCTACAATTCAAGGTCGCTATAACCGACCGCACAATTGAATATACTAACCGGGCAAAAATCTATAAGAAAAGAAAAGAACAGCTAAATTTAATTTTACAACAATCTCAAAAATCGTAATGATAACATTAACATATTATCATTCTTCCACCTATCTAAGACAACAAGCTCACAACACGAAGAATGGTTCATATGCCGTGGATAATTGGTTCAAGTCAGTCCAGGAATTACGTTTGCTATCGATTTACAGGAGACGATATGCAAATATCAGCAAGGAGTCAGTTCACGTGGGGTTTTAATTATAAATTGTTTAAATTGTTGTTTAAAATTGTTTTTTCCGTTAACCAGCAATGACTGCTGTTAGTTCTTTGTCAACGCGCATGAACTCAAGTATCTACACACACAACCACACATTCAGTATTATCACTGCTTACGCCATGTTGCTTATCTGAATCTACCGCATTCATAAAAAAATTAACAAGTCAGCTAACTTCAATAAATACGCACTTTCTGACAATGTTTGGGCAGCCAAAACTCTTTTCCAGTTTGTATTTAACTCAGTCTTTCCTGACGCTAATCCTAGATCTCACGCGTTATTTCATTAATACTAACACAAACAATCAACATCGACCGCACTTATCTCATAGTTATTGTTTAGGGTTTTGTTGAATTATCCTCAGGTAGGTACATATCTTTTATGATACCTTCTCCACTATATGATATTCTCTATAGTTTCCAATCGATGTTTGCCATAAGTGGGCAAAAAAAGCAAACAAATCCCTTGTTGATTTAGCTGGAAAAAAAACATATTGTTATTCGTTTATAATGTCTGAGCGTTCAAGATGTCTCACGAACTTCGCAACTGCAAGTACCATCCTTTTTAAAAAGTTGGTTTCCAGTTCCGTGACAATACCACTCAGCTCCTTCTGATTTACTCCGGTACTATCTCAGAGCATCACTGTAGATGATCAGATCGTCCCATCAGACAATCAATGCGAGTATTCATTGCGAATAGTTTACTCACATTCTTTCATTTTATAACTGTATCATATTTTTGCTTCTGTCAGACTCTTGATATGACCATATCTCGAGCACATTAAACGTATTGCATATATAATCAATTCTCTATGAGGCACAGAAAGCTGAAACCTCAGGGCTGAAGATAGTTAAGACTTTCAAAGAATAGAAAACCAAGTTTATTCTGTTAAGTATATTGAAAGAAGAGTCCTCTATGAGTTCTCTGTTGGCTCACTTTCCGCTCTATCAAGTTCCAACCTCTGTTACTGTCCACTCTGCGGAATCACTCCCACACTCAATCAATTCAGTAAAAAATCTCTAGAACGAAAGGAGAGTCTTTGACAGGTTATTTGAGGTAACTCATCAACCCCAAAATTTCAACCAGATGAAGTGAATCTTGATCTGCTACTAGATTACTGCGCTATGAGATAAATGCAGTCTTCTTGCATGATTAAAAAATATTATATCACCTTATTCTTCGATAACATAGAACTTTACTGCCTATATTTGAGGATTTTAGTAAGTCTATTTCTAGATCTGCTCCAAGAGGAAGAGGCTCAGCTCATTACGCTGGTTCTGGTGATCAAATAATAAATAATGAAGTCACAGTCAATAGCAATCGTGGAACACCTGCACCGTAAGTATTTTCAGTGTTTTGTAACCTTCAAGTGTCTTTCGTCTGAAGTTATAACTTCAATAGATTGATGGGTAGAATAGGAATATCGGAATCGATTATCCACAGATGCAAAAAACGTTGCAGAATATAGTACCACTCGTGAAAAGAATGGGGCAGTATTTTATGGATGAACGCATCACAGCTTGCTTTTAACTTTTAACTGGCGGTATTGTTATTTATAGCTTTCTTTTTGAACAATATTTCTAGTAGGTATTTATATTTGGGTGTTTGATATTTGTGTTACATTCATGGACACCCAGTGGTTTTTGTTAGTTAGGAGTTCTAACGAGAATTTTTTCCCCATCGATATTCTTCTCATCGGATGAAATTATCTAAATGGGACTTTTTAGACGTTCCAGGCCGACACTAAAACCATCAACAGCGATTATTTCCAAAGTGCAAGAATTCGTCGATATATACAAATATCCTCCGGTACGTCCAGATGCCATATACCCCCAACCTCAAGCAGATAAGACAGCAGCGAAATGTAGAAAGGACGTTTGCCTACTACCCGACTGTAGTTGCGGCGGTAAAGAAATTCCTGGTAAGTCTGCATTTCTAGAACATAATCTTCACATATGGAATACCATTTTGATTATTTAACGTTGACACCTCTTTCAGACTAAGTAACTGTGAAACGATGTAAAAAACAAATGAAGATCGCGTGTGTGAAATCGTTACAAGATAGATTTATCTTTGTTCTTGAGATAGCTATAAGAACGATCCCTAGTTTTTGCAACACCGACAATAACTAATCAAAAGTGCGAAGTATAAACATTTTCAATCATTAAACCATTGATCCTACATATCAAAAACGAAACAAAACCCTCCCACGGAAAAATCCACACAAGCTACCAACTTGGCCTCATTTTGAAGACATGCTGGGCCGTTGGGCACTAGTGAGGTCGTCCGTAGTATTAGCCGCTTTCCTAATGCCAGGTAACTCCAGGTAGCTCCTGAAGTGATTGGACAATTCATGTTTCAATTATGGTTTATGAGCAGCTTGGATTTGTTTCAGGCTCTGTTGTTTTTTCACTTTATCCCCACGTAGATAAGATCAGTTTGGGGCTTTCGTGCTACAAGCCTCTACGTTCCAATGTTTTTAGATCTATTGTGTGTGTCCTCGAAATCGTTTAGAGTTCTCTATCTGGCCTTGTCTTCGTTACAAGACTCCAAAGGCTTGTTTTTAGAACTCCCATGTATCTGGTAGCTCTTGTTTTTTCTTCTCCCAGCGTTAGAAACCTTAGTCTTGATAAGCCCTCCTAGTGGCATAGTATTTGTACTGATTACCACGCCAACTCGAATCCTCTTCTTGAGATCACTTCAAAATATTTAAAACCCGACCGCTCTCCTCTGACGACCCGTTAATGACTTTTGATGATGAAAAATTGTTATTTGAACAAAAATGAATGTATTCTAACCCACCACAAACCGCGCCAACTCGAATCCTATTTTTGAGATCACTTCAAAATATTTAAAATCCGACCGCGCTTCTCTGACGACCCGTCAATGACCTCCAATGATGAGAAGTTGTTATTTAAATAGAAATGAATGTATTTTCACCGACTACAAACTGCGCCAACTCGAATCCTATTTTTGATATCACTTCAAAATATTTAAAATCCGGCCGCACTCCTCTAAAGACCTATTAATGAACCTTGATGATGGAAAGTTGTTATTTGGACAAAAATTAATGTATTCTGAACCACCACAAACCGCGCCAACTCGAATCCTATTTTTGACTTCAAAATATTTAAAACCCGACCGCTCTCCTCAGACGACCAGTTAATGACCTTTGATGATGAAAAGTTGTTATTCGGGCAAAAATGAATGTATTCTAACTCACCACAAACCGCGCCAACTTGAATTCTATTTTTGAGATATGTTTAAAATCCGACAGCACTCCTCTAATGACCCGACAATGACCTATGATAATGAGAAGTTGTTATTTATACAGAGATATATGTATTTTGACCCACCACAAACCGCGCCAACTTGAATCCTATTTTTGAGATCACTTCAAAATATTTAAAACCCCACCGCTCTCCTCTGACGACCCGTTAATGACCTTTGTTGATGAAAAGTTGTTATTTGGACAAAAATTAATGTATTCTAACCCACCATAAACCGCGCCAACTCGAATCCTATTTTTGAGATCATTTCAAAATATTTAAAATCCGACCGCTCTCCTCTGACGACCCGGTAATGACTTTTGATGATGAAAAATTGTTATTTAAACAAAACTGAATATATTCTAACCCACCACAAACCACGCCAACTGGAATCCTATTTTTGATATCACTTCAAAATATTTAAAATCCGGCCGCACTCCTCTAAAGACCTATTAATGAAACTTGATGATGGAAAGTTGTTATTTGGACAAAAATTAATGTATTCTGAACCACCACAAACCGCGCCAACTCGAATCCTATTTTTGAGATCACTTCAAAATATTTAAAACCCGACCGCTCTCCTCTGACGACCAGTTAATGACCTTTGATGATGAAAAGTTGTTATTCGGGCAAAAATGAATGTATTCTATTCCACCACAAACCGCGCCAACTCGAATCCTATTTTTGAGATCACTTCATAATATTTAAAATCCGACCGCACTACTCTGACGACCCATTAATGACCTTTGATGATGGAAAGTTGTTATTAGGACAAAAATTAATGTATTCTAACTCACCACAAACCGCGCCAACTTGAATTCTATTTTTGAGATCACTTCAATATGTTTAAAATCCGACAGCACTCCTCTAATGACCCGACAATGACCTATGATAATGAGAAGTTGTTATTTATACAGAGATATATGTATTTTGACCCACCACAAACCGCGCCAACTTGAATCCTATTTTTGAGATAACTTCAAAATATTTAAAACCCCACCGCTCTCCTCTGACGACCCGTTAATGACCTTTGTTGATGAAAAGTTGTTATTTGGACAAAAATTAATGTATTCTAACCCACCATAAACCGCGCCAACTCGAATCCTATTTTTGAGATCACTTCAAAATATTTAAAACCCGACCGCTCTCCTCTGACGACCCGTTAATGACTTTTGATGATGAAAAATTGTTATTTGAACAAAACTGAATATATTCTAACCCACCACAAACCACGCCAACTGGAATCCTATTTTTGATATCACTTCAAAATATTTAAAATCCGGCCGCACTCCTCTAAAGACCTATTAATGAAACTTGATGATGGAAAGTTGTTATTTGGACAAAAATTAATGTATTCTGAACCACCACAAACCGCGCCAACTCGAATCCTATTTTTGAGATCACTTCAAAATATTTAAAACCCGACCGCTCTCCTCTGACGACCCATTAATGACCTTTGATGATGGAAAGTTGTTATTAGGACAAAAATTAATGTATTCTAACTCACCACAAACCGCGCCAACTTGAATTCTATTTTTGAGATCACTTCAATATGTTTAAAATCCGACAGCACTCCTCTAATGACCCGACAATGACCTATGATAATGAGAAGTTGTTATTTATACAGAGATATATGTATTTTGACCCACCACAAACCGCGCCAACTTGAATCCTATTTTTGAGATCACTTCAAAATATTTAAAACCCCACCGCTCTACTCTGACGACCCGTTAATGACCTTTGTTGATGAAAAGTTGTTATTTGGACAAAATTTAATGTATTCTAGTCCACCACAAACCGTGCCAACTCGAATCCTATTTTTGAGATCATTTCAAAATATTTAAAATACGACCGCACTACTCTGACGACCCGTTAATGACTTTTGATGATGAAAAATTGTTATTTGAACCAAACTGAATGTATTCTAACCCACCACAAACCGCGCCAACTGGAATCCTATTTTTGATATCACTTCAAAATATTTTAAATCCGGCCGCACTCCTCTAAAGACCTATTAATGAACCTTGATGATGGAAAGTTGTTATTTGGACAAAAATTAATGTATTCTGAACCACCACAAACCGCGCCAACTCGAATCCTATTTTTGAGATCACTTCAAAATATTTAAAACCCGACCGCTCTCCTCTGACGACCAGTTAATTACCTTTGATGATGAAAAGTTGTTATTCGGACAAAAATGAATGTATTCTATTCCACCACAAACCGCGCCAACTCAAATCCTATTTTTGAGATCACTTAAAAATATTTAGAATCCGACCGCACTACTCTGACGACCCATTAATGACCTTCGATGATGGAAAATTGTTATTTGGACAAAAATGAATGTATTCTAGTCCACCACAAACCGCGCCAACTCGAATCCTATTTTTGAGAGCACTTCAAAATATTTAAAATACGACCGCACTCCTCTGACGACCCATTAATGACCATTGATGATGAGAAGTTGTTATTTGGACAAAAATGAATGTATTCTAGTCCACCACAAACCGCGTCAACTCGAATCCTATTTTTGACGACCCGACAATGTCCTTTAATGATGAGAAGTTGTTATTCATACAGGAATTAATGTATTTCGACCCACCATAAACCGCGCCAACTCGAATCCTATTTTTGAGATCACTTCAAAATATTTAAAATCCGACCGCAGTCCTCTGACGACCCGATAATGACCTTTAATGATGAGAAGTTGTTATTCGTACAGTAATTAATGTATTTCGACCCCCCCAAAACGATAGCTATCTTCAGAACAGAGATTTCAGCTGATTCGTTTTCGACTTCAAATCATTGCAAAAAATGCCCCCGAGCAATAGTTTTTCTACTGGAATTTTGCAGCTGAGGTGTTCTTTCAATACATACTTTTTTTTATTAATTATTAGGAAACGTACCTCCGGAAGAAACGCCCCAGATGGTCCTGATTACTTTTGACGACGCCGTCAATGATTTAAATAAAGACTATTACGTTGATTTGTTTGAACAAGGACGCAAGAATCCTAATGGTTGTCCGATATCAGCCTCATTTTATGTTTCTCACGAATGGACAGATTATAGCCAGGTTCAAAACCTTTACGCCGACGGTCACGAGCTGGCATCGCACACAGTGTCGTAAGTGGTCTCATTTTGACCAGGGGGCTGGCTGGACCTGAACTCTGTTACTTACTTTTTCTGAACTATTCACCTTGCTTCAAAGTTCTTGCTGAAACGTTGTCTAACTCATTTCTTTCTATGCTACTAACCATTAGGTGACGTTCCCGTCAAGCAGGTACCCCAAATGGTACTGATCACATTCGACGATTCCGTTAACGACCTAAACAAAGTTTTGTACCAGGATTTGTTCGAAAAGGGCAGAACCAATCCCAACGGATGTCCGATCGCTGCTACGTTCTACGTCTCTCACGAGTGGACTGATTACAGTCAAGTGCAGAATTTATATTCTGATGGTCATGAACTTGCCTCTCACACAGTATCGTAAGTTTTTCAAAGAACAACAATCTGCACCGTACAGTATCATCAATTGCACCCCAATATTGTTTAGTGTATGCTTCAACGAGGTGATGTAACCACCAATTTTCAACTGCTTGCTACTAACTCTACTAAAAATGTCTATACAAAGTTCGTTCACTGAAAATTTCAATACAGGCACAGCTTCGGTGAACAATTTTCTCAGAAGAAATGGACTAGAGAAGTTGCAGGACAGAGGGAAATTCTCGCTGCCTACGGGGGAGTACATTTGGAAGACGTGCGAGGAATGAGGGCGCCATTTTTATCCGTAAGTACTCTAACACCAATAAATATACCTATCTTTTGAAGAATACAAGAGAAGGGATGAATTCCTTGTATAATCCAACAACAAAATTGTCATCTGGAGTTCTTATAATTACACAATTAAGACGATGGACGTCCAAAACTCAAGTAATTGATGAAAAGTAACTCGTGACATCTACAGTCGCCCGTTGAAACTTAATTTAAAACGAGCCATGGAGTCCAAAGTTAGATGATTATCCACACAGGTAGACAAATGTTGTTCTGAGCATCCCAAGACTTAAAAAACAAGTTAAGTGTGCGTCAAGAGGAAAGCAAACAATCTTAAGTAAATAGGGTGTTTTCGATTCAATTCCGACAGCTCAACATCCGCCGACAGCTGTTTCGTAGTTAGTTACGTACTCATCAGAACGGCTTTATGAAGTCCCTCGAAATTAAAACGAATGCACTATGAATAACTAATTTATTATTCTGAATCGATTCGCGCTCGCAGAATTGCTTTATCTTCAACCATCTAGAGTTTGAAGGGGTTATTCCCCACCAATTTTTTATTAATTTAAAATCAGCTTGTCGGGATCGTTTGAATAAATTTGGTTTCCTTCAATATAGAATATTGCATTACTTGACTTCAACCGTTCCTAAGTCTCTTAAAATTGCGTAATCAGATCGTATTTTTTAATTAGAACGCCATTTCACTCAGAAAATGTTGATTTTGTGAATGGTTGCATATTTTCGACTAAAAGTCCTATGATATTTTGTCGATTTATCATCGAAATTTGATTTATCATCGAAATTTATTTTTGTAAGATGAGAATTTCAAGGGAATCCGATGATTTAGTAGTTTTCTTGATTTTGGATATTTTTCGAGATTTTTTTTTACCGCCGATGGACTCGAAATTCACAGAATAAACTAACTTTATCATTCTGAATCGATTGGAGTTCGCAGAATTGCTCTATGTTCAACCGTTCGCGAGTTGAAAAGTTCATCTGGGAGTTGGGAGGGGTAATTTCTAGCCAATTTTGTCAATTCGCCATCAAAATTTATTTTTGTAGTATGATTTGGAATCAGCTCGCTTAGATACATTTGAGGGACGTTTGCGATTTTTTGAAAAATGGGAAAAAAAAATTTCAAAAATGTTATGGTGCGAGGGAATTTTTAACGTTTTATTCCTCTTTATGCTAAACCTTTTGTCTGAGCATATACAAATCAGATATTTTTGGAATCACCATGAAATTTTCAGTATATGGTGCAAATTTCAAGTGAATCTGATAATTTTCTATTTTTCACGATTTTTAGGGGTCTACCCCTTGGGATATTTCTCGAGTATTTTTTCTTCACCGCCGATCGATTTGAAATTTATAGAGTATACTAATTTCATCAGTCTGAATCGATTGGCGTTCGCAGAATTGCTCTATCTTCAACCGTTCACGAGTTGAAAAGTTCATCTGGAGTTGAGAGGGGTGATTTCCCGCCAATTTTGTCAATTTTCCATGAAAATTTATTTTTGTAGTATGATTCGGAATCAGCTCATTTAGATATATTGGAGGAAGATCTGAGATTTTTTCTGAAATGGACAATAAAAACTTTCGAAAGTTCGATCGTGCGAAACGAATTGAATCGACTTAGTTGAAGTACCCTTCTCTCCACACGTTTCCATCAAGTGAAAAAAATGAGTCAAAATCTGTCAAAAAACAACTACTTTCCTGGCTGACCACGACGGACATTTAGCTACTTCTGACAGATATTTGTGCAACGTTCTTCCAAGAAGACCCAATTGCAAGTGCTCATCTTATAATAAAACAGTATATTATCCTCCATTTGGCTAAGAATTACCACCTGCACACATGCATGTTTCGAGATTTTGCAATTCATCAGTGCCAGGGTCTGTCGGACAACATTTCAATTGTCCTGTCCCTGCCCGATGAATAATAATCTTCTGTTCAACTCCTCACGAATGAAGCTGTGACCCATAACTAAGTTGGTCGCAGCGCTATTCGCACGGAAAATCAAGAATGTGCTGTCTGAGAAGTGTTTCTTTATTGATGTTCCATGCGGAAAATGTCAATGTCGTTTTAACCAGTATGAACACAAAACGTTATAAGCACCAATAAAGAATAATCGTCATCAATACCATTGATAATATCAATAGAGACGTCACGTTGATTGTCAGAACTGTGTTCAAGGTCGGTGGTAACAAGATGTTCAAGATGTTGTACGATTCCAACTTCACCTACGATTCTTCCATGCCCATATACGAGAACAAACCTCCGAGTTGGCCCTACACTCTGGACTACAAGCTTTTCCACGACTGCATGATCCCACCGTGTCCCACGAAGTCGTATCCCGGCGTGTGGGAAGTACCTATGGTAATGTGGCAGGACCTCAACGGAGGAAGATGCTCTATGGGAGATGCATGCAGCAATCCTCCAGATGCTGAGGGCGTTTTCAAGATGTTGACGAAGAACTTCCAGAGACATTATTCGACGAACAGGTATGTAGTACAAAAATACGATCTATAGTATTTCGACGGACTTGCTGAAGCTTGATGACCATGCTTTACATTTGTTACAGAGCACCGTTTGGTTTATTCTATCACGCCGCTTGGTTCACTCAACCCCATCACAAACAGGGTTTCATCAACTTCATCGACAGCATATTGGCTTATGATGACGTATGGTTGGTCACGAACTGGCAAGCTCTGCAGTGGGTGAGAGATCCCACTCCCATATCTCGATTGGGCTCCTTCCAACCATTCCAGTGCGACTTTAGGGTAAGTTGGCTCTCTACTGTCATTTCACCTATCACCATTAACTCTAGAAATAATATTTGTCATACGTGCACCCCAATTCTGGTTGCTGATATCCGAAAATCGTAAGTATAGTGTTTCTTTGCCGATCATACGGTATAGAGGCGTTGACCTGGCTGACCATTAAGATTAATAGTCTTCGAGTTCGATATGCGTAAGGCAAAAGTATGATTTTTTATTATTGTTTTCGATGAGGTTATAGAAGAAGGTCCCATGCATTGGCTGGGCTTTGTACAGCTGCAGGATGAATAAGAGTAAGACCGAAATGGCAAGCATATTTGCAGCAACTTCTTTTTTTTTCTGAACCTTCTAATGCACTGATCCGTAAGAGTGTGTGTTGTTACTTGTCGCTTTTTTGTAACAGCAACTTTTTTCTTTTCTAAAAGTTCTGGTGCTCAAATCTGTAACAGTTTGTGCTGATACTTGTCGAACAGTTGTAGCAGCGACTTTTTCTTGTTCCAAAATGCTGCTGCCAGATCTGTAAGCATTTGTGCTGATTCCACACAACAGACGTGTCATCTACGTAGTAAAACCATGTAGACAAACAAAAAGCACCGGATTCTGCGTCAAATCGACCTAGAAGCCATGTCTTAACCGACAGATTTCATGCCAGTTAGGTACGACTTAGAAATGCAGTTTGAAGTGGTCAGAAACAGCCACCAAACTTGCACAGAGAACGGACCTCAACTGGAAAGGGATGCATCAGTGTGATCCAAGATGGACGAAAGGGTTGTAGTCGGCGTTACAGGACCAAATGTCAGGCTCTCAAAACCCCTTGGTAACACCCCAACCATCTTCCAAGAAGAGGTACATGCTATAGAATTATGTGTCCAGGAATGCTTTGAAAGAGGCACTCGAAGGGCAGAAAGCTATATACTGTCAGGTAGCCAAGCAGCACTAGAAGCTCTGAGGTCATACACCTGTGAGTCTAAGTTGACTTGGGACTGTAAACAATCCCTAAGACAACTGGCAGTAAACGTAAACAATCAGGTCACCCTGATGTGGGTGCCAAATCACAGAGGAATCAAAGGCAACGAAGAAGCAGATTGCCTTGCCAAAGAAGAGGCAAACATACCATTTTCCGGCCCAGAACCCTTCTGTGGACTCTCCAGAGCCCACTTGAAAGAAGAGTTCCGACGCTGGAAAACCGATTAAATGAAATCTCACTGGAATAAAGTTCCAGGACAAAGACAAGCGAAAAGACTAGTGTGTCTATCGCCAAAGAAAGCTTAACAGCTTCTCGAGTTGGACAAGAAAGACTTGAAGATGGTAACGGGACTGCTCACTGGACACTGCCTTCTGGGGTACCACCTCAAAAAGATGGGTAAATGATAGTTGCCGCTACTGCGAGAACTTCGAGGAACGCCCTCCAACATACGGAACTTAGCTCCCAGGAAACTGATAAACTTCGCAAGAAGTCTCGGAATCCCGGGCCTCGAATAGATCAAGGGTCACGCGCAAAAGAACTTATAGGTCGAAGTGCTTGTGAGGGCCTGTACGACCCCCTTACAATCTACAACACCACCGTTATACAAACACTTAACACCCCACAATCGAGCAGGTAAGACAAGGTAATCATGAAACCATAATCATACAGGTAGACAACAATGGCAACATCTCTTCCGGTCAGGTAACCCAAACACCCCAAGCAAAACAAATGAAAATTATTCAAAACAAAGTAATTAGGCAGGCTGTGACTATTAATTACAGGACCCTTCAACCGCCATATCAGTATTACGTCGCTCTTCGAGAAGACAATGAGAAATTTCAATATTTCATTTCTTCAGAAGGTGCATGAAATTTGTAAAATTGCATTTATGCACAAACCAAAATCGAAACTTTCTGTACTATTTTCATACTGGTCTGGATTATACTCCACAAAACTACTGGAACCAGATTTCTGAAAATGTATTGTAAACTAGTTTTTAGACGAGGTAGTTTCAGTCAAAATATTTTCTTTTCAAGTTGCTGGTCTTAATACCGAAAATGGTTTATGTTGTTCAACACTTCTGATGTAGTAGGGCACTTGGGATGAACTCTAAATAATACTCGTAGAGTGCAGTAAACACTTATATACACCTACTATGTCACACCTTGTCTTCTCTCGATCCCAACAAACTAATGAATAATCTATTATAAAACAACCTTATTCTTATCCAACTATATTAGTCAGTCTGAGTCCAGCTGCATTTCCACTGGCGGATTCTGTACAATGTAGTTCTATTCATCATTTAAAATTTATGTTTAGTAGGTATTGAGTAATTACAATTTCTCTATTTGCAGGACCGACCAAAGAGGTGTAACAACCCCAAAGTATGCAACTTGTGGCACAAATCCGGCGTGCGGTATATGAGAACCTGCCAACCCTGCCCGGACATTTACCCATGGACTGGTAATTCAGGAATACGTAGTAGTAGAGTCGACAAAGCAATCGAAGAATAATACTGTAGCTAAATTCTAAATTAAAGTGAGAAATTATCGATTCTTCGTGTATAGAGCCAATTTTTGATATTCCGGCCAATCAAAAGTGATATTATATTGAAAAATGCAATCTGAAAGAATATATTTGTGCAGTGGAATTGGGAACTCATTATTTTCAGTAACGGCGATTTACTTGAAACATGCTCTCTATCTAAGGCGGATCAATAATCAGTATGTATGAAATGAATGATCGCAAACCTCTAATTTTGGTCTAGTGCTTACTACCACTGCCATCTAGCGTTAATTTCATAAAAAGTTGTCCTGAACATGAAGTGTCACAATGTCTGGTTAACTTTTTGTTTGCGACTTCCTTCATAGTCAGTTATTTCAGTAATTTGTATAAACGAATTTTCAGTTAATGAGATACTAGCGAAACATGTGGTGTGCGCTACTATTTCTGTTGGATTCTGATGTAGAAATTCAGCAGAGACAGCACCGTACAGCTTTCCACTGCATGTAAAGCTCTAAGCTCATGATACACTTCAACTACCTACATACAGAAAGAACTACTCAACACAATAGTTCATTCATTCATTTGAACTTTACTTGCTTTTTTTGCTTTTTGATAGGTTTAATGACCATACATTTTTGAAGGTACCAAGAGCTGACCTGCGATCATCCATTCTTCAAAATACCTAGTGTGAATGTTTACCTCGGATTCACTTATTGCATATTTATCAAGTTAACTTCAAAGCGAAAATCATTGGGCTTCCATTCTTGAACTTTTTGAGGAAACTCTCTCGGATTGTAGACTTTTGTCTCTCCGTGTATATTATTAATGTATTCCAGATGAAAATCGTTCCAAGGAAAATGCTGTTAGTTCTGTGTGTGATGGAGAGAAAGTCATTTCAATCACACAACAATAATTATTAACCTGTTTGGGAGAAAAAAAACGTTTAAAAACACCGAACAAACGATTCCTAACGTCTGAAAATGTTAAATTCGGCGAAAGTGACCCTATTGTACTTATTTTTGTGAAAATATCATGTTGTTTAGGTGGACGAGAATTCCTTGGTCTCCACACCTGATCATCATATTTGTAAATGTTAGTTGTAAATAGTATTTACGTCCATAGAAAATGTTCTGAAATTCGTGCCAACAGATACAAGGTGTTTCACTCGCTTCCAACTGAAAAATTAATAGAAATATTCTGCTTTTTGCATCTAGAACGTGCGATAACTATATTTAGTAAAAAAGTAGTGCATTCACACCTTGGGATCTGTGTGTAATACTCAAATTTCGAGACTGTGTTGTGAAATTCATATTGAAGCTCAAACAAACTCAGTCTCGATGATAGATTACTTTCGAATATTAATAATAGTTTAATACATTATCATTCTTGCATAGCTATATACTTTCATGTGTGTATGATGACTTCTGTAGATATACTCAAATTTATTTATGAAATAAGGCACCTTTAATTTATTATCTCTATAGGAACAAATTGGATTTAAAATTATGAGACAGTGTTTGGCATTTGTAACAAGATCCAAATAAATGTAAAATGATAATCGGCGGCTTTTATTGAATACCCGACTCCCATACGATAGAAACTCATCTTCAGCGTCTTCGGGGTGAAATAAATAGAGGTGGCGAGTGGTGAGACTTTTTTTCAGACCAAATCATAGCTCAGTTAGTGCGGTTCTGGTGGTCGATAGCGCGGCTGTTCAATATCGGCCGTTAAAAGTTCTGCTAGCGCTGGGCCAGGTTCGATTCCTGAGTCGGAGATAATTTTTCTCGGGTTCGATGAGCAACAACATGCCTTATTGAAAAGTGTGGTGTAGGTTGCATAGATGCCAATCCCGACGTCTGGTGTTTGCTTGTAGTGCACACCCACCATGTGGAGTGGTGCTGTAGGATTTTCTGCACCTGAAAAGTTGATACGCCACCAGAAATCAGTGAGTGGCCCCGGTGGGCCACGATAAACGATAATAATACTCCTCTACCCGTACAGGCTATGACTGTTTACGAGGGAATCTTTTTTCTTTGTTTCGTGAGTAATTTATCAGTCTTCAGAGCCCTGATACGTCCGGAGGGCGCGTTGGTGTCATTTTCTCGATATTCACTCCCCACGTCCGTGGAGTATGTGATCAATGGGTCTGAGAATCATATGCCCTGAATAGACGAAGTGAACCAAGCATGACGGCCTTTCGCATTCTTCCGGCTACGATTTCTGCCGCGTTGCGGCAAGCCGGTATAACTTTCAGATGCGAGAGCAGCGTGTCCATGCCCCTATGATCAGAACCAACATTAGAGAGTGGTTTGGATAAAGCCTGCGGAGTTCAGATAAGTAAATATCGATATTTTGTTCGTTTTTCCTCCTCTTTTCGGACAATGTTCGTTTCGCCATAAGCTAAAAACTGTATGGCGAAAATAATAGTCGGAGAGGACTACATCAGGCTTATTGGCTTGTATTTGCCTGAGGGTAGGGAATATGAATAGTTCTATATGCTCCGGGGAATATTGAGTCCGTTCTTTTGAATGAGAAATGCTGAATCTATTGGAACTACGCATTCCCCACTCTCAGACAAATACAAGCCAATAAGCATGATGGAGTCCGCCTTGACCATCAAAGTAGGACTATTTTTGTCATGAGAGTTTTGAGCTCCTGGCGAAATGAATATGGTCCGAAAAGAGGGAAAAAAACGGACTAAATATCGAGATCTACTCTTCGAACTCCGCAGGCTTTACCCAAACTATTATTCTGTTGAAATGGTGGTTCTTATGAAAGGGGTCCTTAGTGGAATGATGGATACACTGCTCTCAAACTCAAAAATCATAGCGGCTTGCCGTTATATGGCAGAAATCTTAACAGGACGAATGCAGAAGGCCGTAATCACTCACCCCACGTAGGTGGGGAGTATTTACTGGGGTAAATAACACACCAGCGCGCCCTCTGGATGTACCAAGGCTCTGAAGACAAGGCCTGACTGGTAAATTCATGACAAAAAAAAATGTATATGCTTTATCATAAGACAGAATCTTGTTGACAAAGCTTGAAATAAATAATTATAGAAACAAAGAATAGAGTGCATAATAAATAAAAATACAAATGGTATATAAGTGTATAAACAGTTACAAAAATTGACACTACGATTGGAAGTCAGCTAAAAGCTTTCGTTAAAATATTCCTGCAAACTATAATAGGGTAATGTCAGAGAGGAATTTTTTGATGCAGTCATTCAGATCAGCAGATCTATATTGTACAGGGGTAACTGATCGCACATTTTCCCACCATCATAAAATATCGAGTCTTTGGTGATATTTTTGGTCGTGAGATGAAACTGTTGTGGGATCTGCTGGTTCTCTATCCGAAATGAAACACCGAGACGTTCTGAAGGACCAAGTTTAATGAAAAATACGTGCTGGTCGCTTAACACCTTGTGAAAGATCGCTATCTTGCAGCTAAAAGAATGTTTTATTCTGAATACTTACCTCACAATATTGAATCTCTAACTTTCTTACCTAAAAGAATGACCGAATCCCAAACCAATAAATCATCTGTGACAAAATACTTTGATTATGGAAAAATATTCAGAGTTCATCTACTCTTAACTACAAAGATGCTGCCTGTTCTGACCGAGGTTCACAGCCAAAAAGCACCGTAAAAAACGTGAAATACTGATTTCAGTCATTCAAAAAAAAGTTAATAAAAAAGCTATAGGATTGCTGTATTTGAATAGTGGAACGTGCACCATAAGGGTATACAACCATTCATGCAGGCGCTTGTTAAGCTGATTGCATAAACATATATTGTTCAAAAATCAAAACAAATGGTCATCATGACGTCACACGTGACGATGAATAATTTATAACAAGATGGAGGTTGGAGAGGTTAATAATGAAAAAAACAAGTTTTAAGAATAATAATGATGGAGTGAATGAAACTACCGTGTCAGCACTACTGAGAATTTCTGTGGCTGCTGTTGCGGGTCTCAAAATGCGATGAGGATACAGCAAAATTCAGTGATTGTTAAAATAATATTGTTTGTGAAGGAAGTTCTACAAGATTATCTTGGTTTGAGGTTATATGTACCTTATTATAGCCCTTTTCTGTTAAATCAGTACTCTTAAATAAATTTGGACTACAACGCTCAAAACGGTATTTCGTAACGTAACTGAATGTCAATTAGTACAAAGTAAGCCATTTTGGCTGTGTTGAATCTCAATTCGGTGGAAATCAACATAGGGTACAGCATAACATCTCGAGGAGATTTTACGTGTAAGTTGATTTACATGTCAATGAACACTCCTAGAAACATTGTGCGATTGTTATTTTCCAACGATTTATCTTCAAAAAAAAATTGACCAAGCGAACATCTAAAATGATATTGAATCAGTTTTTGACAAATTGAAAGAGATGATTGCATCACACCAGTTTTTCACTTTTTTTAAATCGACTGATATTATGCTGTGCAGGTCACAAGTGTTTTTATTACTCAACAGTATAGTTGTGGCATCAGCAAAGAGAGTGAACTTTCATGGGCGTTTCCAGCGAGGGGCAGGGGGGGCAGCTGCCCCCCCTAGAAGCTCAAAAACAAGCAAAAACTAGAAATAGTTTTTTTGATGGTTTTAATTTATTATTGCAGGTAATAAGGTAACTTTCCAGAAATATTGATCTTGGTGATGTCATTCACATACAGTAGGAAAAGTGAAGGACCCAACACAGATCCTTCTGGAACTCCCGAATTAATTTTTTTTTTCTGAAAGCTCCGCTGTTTTGACCATTTGATATCGTCCTGCCAAGTAAGATTCGAACCATTCGAAAGTCAATCCTCTGCATCCATAATGTAGCTTTCTCAGCAGTATTTTGTGATAAACAGTCAAATGCCGTTGACAGGTCACAGAACACTGCTGCTTTTTTTTCACCGGCATTTATCTCTTGCCGTGCCGCGGCAGAAATCATTTCTGGACAAATGCTAAAGGCCGTCATCCTTCATTCATTTCGTCAACTCAGGAAACATAATTCTCGGATCTAGTAATCAGTCATCCCACAGACGTGGGGATTGACTATAGGGGCAGATGACTTCAGAGTGCCCTCCGGATGTGTCGGGGACCTGGAGACGAGGTCCGACTGGTTAGTTCCTAACAAAAACAAAACATAGAAATAATACTCCCTCATGATCACTCATAGGGTATTATTTGTCGTGGCGCTCCAGGGAGACTTACTGATTTTTGTTGGTGTATTTACTTTTTTGGCTGTAGGAAAATCTACCCCAGCTGGTCACTTTAAGCAAGCACCATTGTTAAATGAACCAATCTTAAATGAAACACTCATTCGCTCAAATCCAATTTTGTTTATTCGAAATCTTTGGTTCAAATGAGAAAACAGACTAGGCCAATCAACAGTAATAAAACATTCCATAATAATAATACATCGACATAATACAATTCATATAGTGACAAATAGAGCAACTGACTAGTATTTGTTCTGAAACATCCAACACAGGTAAATGATAACCACAAAGAGTAATACCAGTATAATGAATGTGTGTGTGCTTCACACCCAAGCCTTGTGCTCATGCTGATTTTTTCAATAAATAAAACAGCAGGAGCACAATATACGACTTCCAGGTGGAAGGACAATGTTCTTGAAACATACAGTGCATTTTACATCTATACTGAATAATACCAATACAAAGAAATGTGTTATCAGCATAATCAGATATCAGAATGAGTGGACACAGACATATCAGAGAAATATAAACAAGTGACTAGCTAAATACATAAACAATCCATTAAATAGAATACTATACAAACATAACTTGATGTTAGATTATGGCAATCTGAGTATTGACTAGTTTCGATTTATAAAACTTTCTAGTGTTAGTAATATTAGTAAAAAATGGTAACTAGGTATGAATTCTTTAGTGTAATCAAAAACCACGCAAAATTTTCTGGGCATCTTTGTGCACCAACTATAAATATTGATAATTAATTTTTACTTTACTTAAATTATTATATCTTCATTATTATAGCGCCGAAATATTCCAAAGAGTTCTCAAACAAGAACAAATAACAGATTTCTTAAATAATAAAAAAACTGAGAGAGAATCTAGATCTACAATTTTAAATATACGACTTCACAACCAAATTCATTATATAACATGATGATCATATCACAAAGAGAGCCAAACAATATTTTATACCTAGCTTTTTTGTACTTGATTTTTCTTGATTCTTCCATGGAATTTCATTTAAATTTTCAGTAACCAACTGTAATAGGTAAATTAAGTACACTCTGTAATAACTTAGGAACTATGATTTTCTTATACTTCGACTAGTTGATACCCTGAAAACTCAAACAAGATCTCTTCATGGCAAATCAAAGGCTACTGATATCTTTATTTTTGGCCATCAAATATCACTTGAACAAAGCAAGCTCTGCTTAAAGTTATTCGCAAAGGTTATTAAAAGCTATAATTTACAACACAGTCATAGAAATTAAGATGATCAACAATATATCAACATAATTGTGTTAATCGAATAAAAGTTTGAAAAAAGTCTATGTGGGGGTTTTCATTTCTTGTTTTAAGCAAGTCTTGAATGCTTCCCATCCTTCGTTTTTCGCATAGGACTGAAAAAAACAAAACAATCTGTCAACAAAAAATGCCTAATTGAAAATCCATAGTCAAGTATATTAATTTTTCTAGTAGGGTATCAATCAATTCGAGTTATTTCAACAAGGGTACAAAATCTGATAGGACACAACTACTTCTCTGGCTAATACCACGACGAACAATGTAATTTCTGAAAAATACTCAACAATCAAACTAGTGGATTATTCAAAATCTCTGGCCATGAATTTCATATCAAAACCACTTACTTTGAATCCTCTATGCAGACGATCTTTCATTATGGCAATAAATTCTCGATAACTCAATAACCCATCACCATCATCATCAAATATAGCAAATACAGTATGGACTAGATGCTGACTTAAATTCGTGCCAGTACAAATTTTTACTGCTCTATGAAATTCATCTGAAAACGAAACTTTCATTTGTTCTATCTGTTATGATATAGAGAAAATAATAAAAATGCCTCTAAATTCATAACTCTTTGATATTCAACTCACCTTTAGATATGGGATGATCTGCAAGTGTGTACATCCTCATGGCAATGGTGAAATCTTCCAAGTTATTCAAAAACTGGCAAAATACGTGAAACTCCTCAAATGTGATTCCTTTTGTGTCCTTAATCCTGTCTAGCAGTCTGTCGAGGTACATATCATACTGATCTGTATCCAAATAAGTGTATCTCAACAATATTTTAGCAAAATCCACTTCAGAAATCGTCATGAGCCCTTTGGAGAATTCATTGAACTCTAATTCCAAGACTTCCGTTTGTAAATGCAACATAAACCTCTTGAAACTCTCAAAATTCAAATCAGTGTTACCCCTTGGTCCGAAAAAATGCACGATCAGAGTTGTATCAACTACATGTCGCCTTTGTAACCCCTGTTCGTCGTCTACATATTGCTCCTGAATAGGAATTATTTTTTGTGCTTCTTCACTTGTCATCCCTCTCTTTCCTTTCCAGGCATGGCTGAATATTTTCTCCATCTAAACAGAAACACTTCGATTCACCCAAACCTCTGAACTGGACGTACTAACCAAGCTCAAGTTGGCTCAAAATTGAATCTACAGTCCAAAGCAGACTGATTGAGCAAAATAAAACGAGTGCATCATAATAAATTGAATACGCCATAGCTAGTAGATTCAATTTGACCTGGTCTCTTGGCTTCAAAACACTCGTCAAGTCTTAGTTTTCATTTTCTGGTAGTGTGAAGTGTTTTGTGTTGATAAAAATAGTCCATGATATCTGAGAACGCTTCAAGTGAGTGTTAAATCTCAATGACTCACAAGTTATTTCAAATAAGAAGTGTTATGAGAGATTGTTAATGAAAATAAAAATTCAGGCACCAAACAATTTGTTAACAAAACAATGGTTATGAAGGTTTTCGGGTATTGAGATCGATTATCACCACAACAAAATCCTCATTTAGTCATAATAGCTGCATTCATTGAACTGTGAATCAATCAGACAGTCAGGTCCATTTTAAAGTTGACTGCAACAACTTTTCTACAGCCTCATGCCAAAAGATCCATTATTTTGATATTTTAACCCAAACTAACGATGCTACAGATGATACTCTTCTTTACTGAACACCAATGTGGAATAAAGTGACTGTGCTAATTAAGAATTATTATTATTAGCCGTGGTGCTCATCATCCTGAATATTAAAATCAAAAACTATTGTTCAATAATATTTTCTGAGGTATACAAAATAGTTAATACATTTTGAAAGATACAACAAAATTATTTGTAAAATAAAATTCTGCAGGCAATAAAAATACTGAATACGGGTTAATAAGGCCATAATATGTAGACAGAAACATAAAACACAGTAAAAACAATAGGAATATTCAACCTGGAATCCAAACAACAAACGGGGTGTTAGTTCTGATTGATTTTTAGAAAACAATACAAAAATTAAGGTAATTAATGGTTTAACATTACAAACATTACAAAAAACAACAATTAATCAAGCCAATACTATCGATCGCTACACCCGAAAACCATGAATATTATAAATACACAATATCACTGAAAACTTCTGAAAAAAATCAATCTGGAAGCAATAATCCAGCGTCAGAACATTCACTTACTGCAATGTCTTCTTTTTCAGTTTTTTTGCCTGCCAATAGCTTTCTTATCTGTCCAAGTAATTTATAATTGAGATATATTTTGGTGAAGGTAAAAATGTAATGAAATAAACAAGGTACATACCACTAAGAATTCAGTTTTGTCCACTCTTTGATTACCATCTGTGTCGAACATATTGAAGGCAATTCTAAACCCTGATTGAGGCTCTACAAAAACTGAAGATATATATTTCACAGCTTAAATACTTACACTTACTTGTTAATATTGATAGCAGAAAGAGATATTCCGTATAAGAAATAATTCCTGAAATCATTTAAAATGAGTTAAATCCAGTCTTTCAATGTGAGTAACATAACCTTTTTCTCTCAAACTTCTGAATAATCTTGGTGAACCTTGACTAAGTGGTGGTGTAGCATCTATGATTTTCTCCAAATCTTTCTGGCTCAATATTTTACGCTTCATTCTAGCTGTAAATGAATTACTCGATTTTATCCCATTAGTTACTTTGAAAGAAATGAAAATTCTACTCACGTCTAGGCTCTGCTTCTACTACAGATTCTAAAAAGTCTTGGGGAGTCATATACAGCTGACCATCATATTCAACAGATGCAAATCTTATAAATCTTTTCTCCCGTGATGTTAGTTTAACCACTTTAACATCTTCTTCCTGAAAATTTGGTTTGGTTTACTGTAGGTTTGGAAATTTAAGAAGTTATGTGAATTTTGCTGTACATTCATGTACCATCTATATTTCTATTTTGCTTGGACAGATTGTTGACAACTTACAGGTTTCAACTGTGCTGCATGAACGTTCGGAAATGATCTCATTTTATATACAGCAATAACTAAACTTGCTGATCCTCCTAAAGCACAAAAGACAGGTAGAAAATTGATATTTTTTACCGCATTTCTCTTGCTACTAAACTGTCTCAAAGCAGTTTTATTCAGTCTAAAACCAAGGTTTGTGAACAATTTCGAAGCCATTATTTCTCTGCTTGCGTTCTCGGACCTAAAAATTAAAATATCAAATATGTAATAACATCACATTATTTGAAAATAAATTATCATAATGACTCAATGTCAACAAGTCGTCAATGTCACTTTTTTGCTCTGCAAATGCACAGAACACAGAACATTAGTATAGATTTCATTTTGGTGTGTACGCAAAATGGAATTTGTTTTGTTTAATCGAGGATGGGCTCAAGGCAAGGATATTTAACACTAAGTCGCTATTGATGGATTTTGACAAATTTCATTTTCTAGACATTGAGCTAGAATAAAAATCCTTGGTTCAACAAACCCTCAAAAAAGAAAGCAGTCAATAGCGCTTCCTAAGTTTCAAGCAGCAGGGCTCTTATTCCATACTTGCTATTGTTGGATTTTGACAGATATCATTTTCTAGCTAACTCTCAAATAGAAATGAACCAAACATTTCATACGGTGTGATGTGGCCGATATGTGGGTTGTCTAGATGCCAATCTTGCTTCGAATGCGCACCACCCAGTGTGGTGCTACAGGTTTTTCGGGTTTTCTCTTACAGCTGAAAATGAATGCGTCACCAAAAATCAGTAAGCAGTCCAGGGTGCCACAGCAAATAATAATAATATCGTCCTCTATACCCGCACAAGTAATGCCTTTGGCTACCCTGTAGGAATATTTCAAGTTTCAATACTATCTTATCAGAAGTAGGGCATCTAAATGTTTCTTATTTGTATTTAGTTTACAGACTCCTCTTTGCATTGCCATAGCTTAAAGAAGAAGAGGGACAAATGTCATTGGCATTAGTGACAGTGACATTTACGTTGTGTCAGTTATGGAGTTATGTAGAGGTTAATGTAGTAAATCTGTTTGTTGATAATCTGTTTGCTATTGAATTTGATTAATATATTGGGGTAATTTGTAGATCGTCGAAGAAACAAAAAGGTAGGGTTCACTATTTCGCCAAAATATGTCTCAAATCGCTGCAACACCCGTAAATGGCGAGAGAACCAGTATACATGACATGTTGAAAGACACCCCAATGAATGAAAATAAACCACCTAATCCACCATCAACAAGTAATTCCACTACATATTCACGATCGGTCCCCACGAGTTTATCAACGTGTGCCTCACCAGCGATTTTATCGCCGACATCACAGACTGATGATTCATCTCTCCTCAAAAGTTCTCGGATAGAAAACATCAAAAACTGGTCCATATCTACATATAAATGTACCAAGCAGATCATGTTCGAGAAACTCGGCAAATCGTCTAGGACAGTCGATGCAGGTTAGAATCAGTTGATTATTTTTGCCATACCTAGTGCCTACAAGTCCTTGAAAAGATCCTTATCAAATAAAAAATGAAAAGTCTATTTCACAGTTTGAAAACTGCTCTTTTGTTTTGTTGATATTAACAAATAAGTGGATTTCTAATAAAAAATTGGTATATTTTTAGTGTATTACTTGCCAAAAATATGGATACAGTAATGAAACTTAATTGATTACACATATATGTAAAGATTAAAACTATCAAGATTTGAATAACTCGATTTTTTTACAGAGCTTGAGTCAAGAATAGATCAGTTGAAAGAAACCCAAAAAAAATATATGAATATCCTACGTTTAACAAGAATCCTCACTAGTCACTTCTACCAGGTTGTTCAAACTCAGGTAAGCCATTTCTTTTTCAAAAAATAAATGAAGTTGAACTGCTAAATGTTACAATAGAAATCACCAGATCTCAGAACTGTCTTTTTATGAATTGCATTGAAAACTAGACTTTCTATTTATTGAATTGTTCCATAATTAATAGCCCTACTATAGTTTTACTGTTTCATCATTTGGCTATTTTTGTAGCATGCATTGGGCGAAGCATTTTCTGATCTTGCTCAGAAGTCTCCAGAGCTGCAAGAAGAATTTCTGTATAATTCGGAAACTCAGAGAAACCTAACGAAAAACGGTGAAACATTGCTGGGGGCTTTGAATTTCTTCATATCATCCGTTAATACCTTGTGTAATAAAACCATTGAAGACACTCTACAGAGTATAAGGCAGTATGAAGCAGCGAGAATTGAGTATGATGCCTATAGAACAGATTTGGAATCACTGTCTACGAAACCAGATGGAACTATTGGGCTAGAAGATGCACAACAAGGCTATGAACTCCACCGTGAGCAATTCATGAAGTTGAGGGCTGAGGTTACCATCAAAATGAAGTTTCTGGATGAAAATAGAGTAAGTTTATTTAACATTTCAGTAGTATCTACACTCAGTTCACTCTGGTTTGATTAACAGTTTAAAAGTGGTGAATTGATACTGAATTTTGTTGAATATTAGTCAAAAAATAATCATTAGGTTTTCTGGTACTTATCCTAAACCTATTGACTATTTATTTACCTGTTTCAAATGTGAAGAAACAAGCTAACTTGGCAAAATTTGATTCCATCAATAATTATTTGTTGTAATCAGGGATGTCATCCACAACTTCAAAAATTCGCATCAGAAGACACAATATAGCATCAAAGGTGAATTGATTTTGAAAACCTTTCCCAAAATAATATTTTAGAGTTTTTGGTGAAGAATTTGTAATACAGATTTCTTGAAACAAAGACCCTGGACAGTTTATAAAAATGCTCAACTGGCTTTCTTGATTCGGCCAAAATATTTGGTACCGTTTTGAACATTATACTATTGGACAGGATTCAAAAGTATGGAATTCGTGGCTCAGCATTCATCATTTTCAAAAATTATTCAATACAGAGAAATGAGTGATAAAACACAGTGAAGTTGGAGACTGATCATAATAAATACACTTACACATAATATTATATAATATATTATATTCTTACAGATCAAAGTAATGCACAAGCAGTTACTTCTATTCCACAACGCCATATCTGCATACTTTTCTGGAAATCAACAAGCCCTAGAAGCCACTTTAAAACAGTTCAATATAAAAGTGAAAACCCCAAGTTCAACATTCCCTTCATGGTTAGAACAGTAGATTTAAGACATGTTTACTTAAGTATCAGTTATCTAGTCATTTTTATGAATTTGAAGTGATGATTTTTATTTATCAAATTCTGCTCAACGGCAGTTTTTCCAATCGTGATCGAATTGGTCACTGCTCAGATGTTTAACAATGTGTATAGGTATTACCTACATGTTCACACACACTGAATCTCCCGTGAAGTTGGCACAATTACCTTCACTCAGAGGGGTGAGAGTATTATTTGTCAATTGCTTTTTTTTTACACGTTTTGTATTCACCTATTTTATCAAAATATTTTGAGATATGAGCTATGAGAACAATCGTCTTCATCACACACTTTTATTTTATTCTTAGATGCTTATCTCGACAACCTTGATGAATATATAATAATAATAATACTCCCCCATAAACACTCTTGAGTGTACCCAAAGGCATAGCCTGTGAGGGTAGAGGATGGCTATTATTATTATTTGCCGTGACAGTGAATAAACGAATTGATGGATAGATACTTCATTTATTGCTAAAATATTCACATGTACTTGAGTATAGAGTTCAGATATATTAGAAAACTTATTGGACATTGGCGCGAATTTATTAAATTTCGAGATTGTGTGAATCCTTAGTTCAAAATAATTGCAAGTGCATAAAAATAAAATGAACCAAAGGCTGATATTCTTGAGAAAATAAATCCAATATAGCAGACAACTTAATACCAATACTTCACAAAATCAACGTTCAAAATTGGTGAAACCCATTCACAGAACGATATTATCTATAGAATGTCTATAGGAACCTACTCATTAGAGGTAATGGTGTATAAAGTATTGTTTGTCCTCATTTCGGTACATAATCAAACTCTGGTTGGGAAAATATCAAATAACTAATAGTTATTTACTAACTAGTAACCTACCGATTAATTTAACGTGGTAAATAACTATAAAGGATTTTTAAAGCATACACAATCGATCTGAAAAGCCTTCAAGCCCCCAATTTAATCTGATCCAACCTACTGATCAAAATTACATGTTTGTCGAAATGCACATCTAGGAATGAAGTGAAGGATGAAAGTGAGTGGTGAAGTGGAAAAAAATTAGTTTTCCTTGTGTGATACCAAAAACATCCAAAAGCACAATTTGCATTAAGCTATGGACAATTGTAGCTATTGAAAGCAGCAGTACTAACTGTTCTGTACTGAAAAATGTATGATTTGTACTTATATGTTTTTATGAAAAACTAGTGATTAGCATAGTGTATCAATTTCTTATTGAAACAACTTACTAATATCCAAGAAATTATTCTCATACATAAATATCGTTTTTTATGGTATGATTATGTTGTCTGCCTATATGTCGGGTGACAGAAGACAAATAGCAATCTCTAGTTTTTTATTTGAAGTGATATAAATTTTAAATTCGTAGGATGTTGGTATGTAATGCTTTTTTAGCTTAACAATTTTTTTCAACTACCTGTATGACCTAAAGTAACCCCAACTTTTTTTTCTAAATGGCAATGTATATTTCTCTAGCCTTAACATTCTCAATTCAACCAGGTGTCACTCATTTATTACATTAATCCTGCGAATTTCAAATTCTTATCTTTTCAAATTGATAAATCTACTAACGAGGGTCATGTGAAAGCTTCTGTATGATGTTGCAATAAGAAATAGATGAAGTTTTACCATGAATGAGTAAAACATGCCGAGTTTTTCCTCTGAATACAGTGAAGAGATGAGGCGGCGTTGCCAAACCTATGCGCCAGGGCTAAGCTGTGACGACTACAACAGAAGTACAGAATACCTAAACTACTGTAGATTAGGTGTTCTGTGACAGAAGTTTAAAAAGTACCTTCTTTGGTGAAAGCTTCAGCATGGCAACGCTGCAAGTCGATTTCCCATTCAAAATATTTATTGTCATATAAATCTCATGCTGTATTCAAGGATTAAATTTAACTATACCAATGTACTGTTACTGTTCCAGAAGTTCTTGGCAATGACACTTGATTTTGCTCAAGATCTTGTTTGTTTTCACATGTGTGTTTGATAGTTTTCTTTGATGCAGTTTCTTAGTTTCAAGAGCTAGCAAATAGACTTCCCCAAAAAATTAACGCACCACCAAAAATTAGGCAGAAGTTTACGATACATTTTCGTCAAAACTACTTGTCCGATTTGGACCTTTTTTTCTGAATGCCGATATTTTCTTCTGACTATTAGTGTATAAACTGTAATCGCATAAAAGCCTCTACTTTTTACTACCGGATTAGCAATGAGAGGGTGTTTCTTTTGTTTCGTTTTTTAGTTGTTAAATTTGGATCTTCATTTTCCATAAAATCATGTTATGCTATAAAATGGCGTTACTCGAGAAATAGAAAAGATAATGAAGTGAATCAAAAAAGAAAATGTAAAAAGAAAAGGCTACAAATTTTATGAAAAAAACACGCTATCACTGCTACACCCAGTATTTATTAAATAGAGGTTTTTATGCGTAACGTTCAGAAAAAAATAACATGTCATTTAAAAACCAAACGTCCAAATAGGACAAGTAGTTTAGAAGAAAATGTCTTAAACTTTTGCCTAATTTTTGGTGGTACGTTAATTTCTTGGGCTGAATGTCCCCACTAGATTTTTATGGTAGGTAGGTAAGTATTATATCAAGATGGCTTTGTAGAGCAGTGGCCAGATGGCTATATATTATTTTTGAGAATCTACAGTATCTTTATTTCGACCTATAACGGAACAGGGATCTTGTGGACAAGAATTTCATTGCTTTTATTGATATTTTTTTTCAATTTGCTGCAGATGTTAGTAACACTGACAACAGAGCTGGAAAGCTATGTAGATAATCAAATATGTAGCATTAGAAACATAGTTTCCTTGGTAAACAAATGCGAGAATATCAGTTTGAAGCTAAGCTGGTTTTATTCGCCAGTTTCACTTGATGTTATTTTATAAAAACTAGAATAAACTCAAACGGAGAGTTTTCAACAGATTACTGGAAGCAGCTGCGGCCCAAATGGTTGTTAACAACCCCTTGCCATGATGGATTTAAAACTTTCTTTTCTTAAAAACCTAAGAATGTTTTTCGCCATATTTCTATTTACAAACTATACCTTGAGTATTTTTTTGGAACAGGATTCGCCAAAAATTTGATGGCAGATCAGTGGCGTAACTAGAATTGTTCTTTGGTAGTGGGGAGCTAGTATAATAAATCTAATACGTAATAACATCTTGTAATTTGAATTGCCAAATCGTCGAAACTTTGATAGATTTCTACTATATGGGACTATGGCTATGGCTAACCACTTTACCAGAATATATCTGTTATGCTTTAAGTTACAGAATATTTCATGTACAATTGATTTGCTGCTAACATTCTCAAACGGCATTAACTTAAATATCCAAATATTGTTTTGGTATTGTGACAGGTAAACAAAACATGAGCAAATACTTTCACAGAAGTTTTTTCAACAATTTCGTGAGATGAGATAGAAGAATGGCTTCAGTTCGTCTGGTCTGTTGTGTTAGGAAGAAACCTGCACAACCACTGAAAAAGCTGTATCATTAGCTAATCTGAATGGTAAAGATGCTCGCAGGAGGCAGAGCTGCATTCTTTGTGTCCACAGCGAATTCGGGTACAGCGTGATATTCTTTTTTCATCCCTCTCTCAGATGATTAAGATAGAATTTCCTAATCTGTATATAATTTGTATACATATTTATACTTGACAATAATGTTTCCCGATTTCTCCCTAAGTTGAGTGGTTATGATTACTAATGAAATTGATTGTGAAAGTATATTGATTGTTTTGTAGCAAATTTTTACAAAATTGATGTTTGATTTTCCGGTCTACTAATCGAACTGAATCTGATTGCTTTGCTCGAACAATAAACTTTTGTTGTAACTGTCTTTTTATTTGTTTGCTAATCTAGATTAAATTATAATCGCATACAACCAGAGAAACATCTATTATATACGTTTGAGATATAGTAAGAATCCATTTTAAGATCATTAAACAAGAAAAAAAAGCATTAAATTTCTCCACAACATACAAGCCCCGAATGTGGTGAACATTGTTTCCAAACACAAATAAAATACTAACACCAGTGGTTAAAATAGTGTTAATAAGTAACTTAATTCGACCAAGGCACCCTTTTTACTCACATTCATCTTCAGTGTAGGCAATCAGAAATATCTGATGTGAGGCAACAACCATACAATATTTGTGTTTTGAAACTTAGTTTGCGTAGTTGATCAAAATTACGGCACGGTATCCATAAGAAACGTAGATCCGAGTATTCTTGAGATTGAGAGACAAATATGTTGGGGTCGTAAATAAGCCATTAGATTAGATCATTGGAAAGAAATGCAAGTTTGATGTTTTTTTATAAAATACATCAGTTATCTCTTCAGTTTATTGGACTTGAAAAAAACAGGGAAATTGAGATTCAAGGGTTCTAGCCCTTGCATAATTTTACATAAGATATGCCCAATAATGCAATAATCTAGAGTTGTGTTACTATTTCGATTTTAGAAATTTTCGATGATCGGTTCTGGTGGAATAATCATGAAAATTTCGGTGTATTATAGCAAGTTGGCACTATTGACAGTTGGTTAGTGATCGATGACAGTGAATGTCACTTCTACTCACAGGTATGTGCGGATTTTTGAAGTATTTACTTAATGATTTTGGTATCAAGTTTACTCATGCAATATTTGAGTTTTTTATTTTTAAAATGCATTTTATTAAATGAGGTTTTTGATATATATTTTAGACACAGTTGTCATTTGTCATCGACTGTCATGATGTTAACTGTATAAGCTGCTTTTCGGTAGAAACACCCAGTGGAGATTGTTACCCCTGAACTGAACCTGACTTTATAGATGGGGTTTAATGGAACATGATTTATCCTGATGTGTCAGATCACTTTAGGAGCTACCCGGAGTTACTCGGAGCTAGTCCCAATGGTAATTGGAAAGCGGCTATAGTAGCTCCGATAGTATTATCGATGATTTCTAAACACCACTGACGAAACGATCGATAGTAGACACGTCTAAATGCTCAAATTACCTAATACGTTGGGATTTTTTGAAAACCCCAAATGGCATTACTTCAGTATTAACAAAATTATTACAGAACCAAACGAAATATGACCTCGTTATAGAAACGCAAGTGAAACGCACATATGTGAATTGTCCTGCAGTTTTCAGGCACAAGAGTCAAATTTTTTTCTGAATATAGATTGTTGATTAATTGTATATGTATTATTATTCATATATATTCTTGAATCACTACATGTAATAACAACTATAAGAGGATTTCAGTCCAGCTATTATTGAATCCGTGAAATCAGTTCCGTGATTGTGGTAAAACATCAAAACATGTGTTCGGAAGTGTTCTTCACAATTTGAAAAAACTGAAGGAAATGACGCCACTTCAAGGTAGTTTGAGCAAACCGTGAGCTACGCACAGAACACATCGTTTTATGGAGCGGCAGGTCTAACCGAACACAACTACAAACCAACATTTTCTAATCCATCGTTGGCAACATTGATAATTAGAGGTGGTTTCATCCCACAGAACAAAGTTCTCCCCTCCCTCTCCTTTGTTTCTCTTGTGTTCTGTGCCCCAAGACTTCCTATTCCTTCTTTCTCGGCCATTTTATATCATTGCGTCGTACGAATAAGTGTTGTATTTGTGTTTATAGTGAAAACTCTTGAAAATGGAACCACAAAGTAACCCCGATACGACGAACGTGAAAGTTGAATCGTCAACAAATGATACTGCTCCACCGGCAACTCCAGAAAAGCCGAATAACTTCAATCGCGATCGTCATGGCGGTGGCGGAGGCGGACCCGGTGAAAGATTTGGACGTGGCGGAAGATTCGGAGGGCCCAGAGGAGGCGGTGGTGTGAGTAATTTTCTGTAGTACTCTGACTCGGATACCTAACCCTGTGGAAACATACATGTACCACCGAACATTAGGTTTTGGGATGGTTGCTACTGAGTTTATAACGGGACTTTTTCACATTTTTAGTAATGTTCACGCTTTGGCTCTGAGATTTGCATTTGCACAGCCAACTGATAATTCTGTTATCCAAGAATGAAGCTTTTTTATCATTTGGTCCTTGGTAATAATATGAAGGGCACTTCAGTTTATTTTTCAAAGGGGTCATTGTACTTTGAGTTGGTCATAAGAGAACCGAATCATTGGTTTGTCGTTTTCTGAAAGGCTAGTTGAGAGTGATAATTAGGGTACTCATGAATTGAAGTTTTTTTCCTGATCGTAACCAAATGATTTCCTCAAAGATATTTCACTATTTTACGAGTTTGTCCCATTATCCTGATCAGGATCGCCAGAATTAATTAATTTGCCTCTCATATGTGTGAGCGCTTTGGCCAGTATTAAAAAAAAACACATCTTGGATGAGTAATTAATGCGTCTGCTGCCTTCCTTGGATATGTTCGCTATTTTTTTTCAGGCTCTCTCCGGAAAAACAATATAGTATACAGTTTGAAAAAACAAAACACGCTTCTATAACACATTGAAGTAAAAAATAATTGTTTGTATAGACAGAAAATGATAATCAATATTAGTATCACTGTGAAAAAAGTGTAGGGCGTTCGATATACGAAAATATGATCGCCACGGCAAATAATAATAATAGCCGTCATCTACTCGCACAGGCTATGCCTTTGGGTACACTCTATGAGTTTTTATGAGAGAGTATTATTATTATGATGTGATAGTTTTTTTAAAGTAGGAATATTCTATTTCTCTCTATAGTCAACAAATGATTATGAACTTTGAATGTGAATATCATCTCATTTTTGGTTTCATTTATCAGATGAGTTTGAAAACGTGCAGTTCCTTTTCTAAGGAATAGAATACCAAGATAAAACTATATTACTTTTGTTAAATGAAAATTATAGGAAATGTGCTAGTAGTTCATTATCATAAATTCCTAATTCTGGCAACTTGAGGTGGATTTATAAAAAGATTTAACATTCATTTATCACATCTGAACCTTGAAAATGGCCCAATTTAAAACACGCATTTTTCAATAAAAAACACAAAACGCCTCTTTTTTTTTGAAGTTAATCGACCGAATTTCACTATTACAAGCATCAAAAACAGCCGTTTTAAACAAAAATTCGACGTTTTATAATCTCAAACATAACCTCCTTTTTCTTGGTTATTTTTATTTCATGAGCGTGAATATTTACTTCCCCTAAATTTATATGTCAAATTGTTCCAAAGCCGACAATGTGGGCAGCCAGAAAAAAGAGACACGCCGAAAGCATGTCTTTTTTCTGGTAATTTACAACATGCGAGCGCAGCGAGCATCTGCTTTGATTTCACTCTTTATACCTAGTAATAATTATAGTGATCAGATTACCAGCAACTTGGATAGCTAGGTTAGGTTGTGGCACCTTTTTTAACGTTAAGAAATTAGGTCCATGGCCGAAAATTTAGGTAAGAAGAAAGAAAACAGTTGTCCAGATTGAACCGTTCATAGCCTGGAAACCAATCAGTAATGCGCTGACCGCCTGTTGTTCGGCAGTTTGGCCTTATTCATGAAAAGAAGAACAGTAGCGTAACGTGTATATTTGTTACACTTCCTGTTGAAACAAGTGTAGAGAATTTAATGAACCTATTTTTGTGAAATCTTAATATTGGTATTGGTATTGGTATTGGTGAGTATGGATGGTGATTGATGCGCTGCGACCTGATTAGATCTATTGTGCCCCATCTTCTTCTGCTGTCACAAGATGTTCTTGTTTACAGCAGCCCTTCAAGTCCCAATTCCTTCAGGAATTTTAGGATTTTGAGGGGGTCTGCTCGTGGTATTTCTCCCACGGTCAGCTGGTGTGATCCCAGTATATTCAATCTTTTGCGATGTACAGCGTAACACTCCATCAATATATGGTGGGGTGTTTCTGGGTGTTCCCCACATAATCTGCAGGTGCTGTCCTCCTCTAAGCCTAGCTTCCTCAGGTGTTCTTTGAGTCTGCAATGCCCCGTTAGAAATCCCGTGATTGTCTTTAGACTAATTTTGCTGAGGTTAATCAGTGTCTTTGATCTTGCTCGGTTGAAATTTCCGAGGAGATCTTTGGCCTGCCTCAGCCCTGGAAGTCTTAGCCAGTATGTTGCTCTCATTGCTTCTTCAGCTTTATTGAGTTCTTCTCGGAAGTAATATTTTCCAAGTCCGCAGAATGGTTCTGGCCCGATCAGTGGCGTTGCTGCGCCTTTCCGTGCCAGGGTATCTGCTTGTTCGTTGCCCTCTACTCCGGCGTGCCCTGGCACCCAGAGGAGGGTCACCTTATTGTTCCTGCCCAGATCATTAAGTTTGTCTAGGCATTCCCAAACCATCTTCGAGTTGATGTTGCAGGAGCTCAACGCTTTGATGGCTGCTTGACTATCGGAGAGGATCACGATTTCCTGGTTCCGGTATTTCCTATTGAGGTTGAACTGAATGCACCTTTCTATGGCGTGAATTTCCGCTTGGAAAATGCTGGGGAACTGGCCCATGGGTTCAGAGTATTTGGTGCGAGGCCCAAAGACCCCTGCTCCAGTTCCTTCGGGAGTTTTGGACCCGTCCGTATACCATGTTAAGGTATTCTTCCCCAGTGCTCGAATCGATTCTATGTTCCATTCTCGCTTGGTGTTTAGTTCCGTTCGAAAAAGTTTCTCGAAACTAAATTTCTTGGTAATTTCGTCAGTTGGGAGGTCGGCAAGGTGTGCACAGTTGGTAGGGGTTAAGCCCCTCGCGCCGTGTGCTGTCCCTATGAGTCCGACTTTAGCCAACCTGAGGTTTGCCTCCCAAGCAGTTCTCTTCACCATTATGTGGAGAGGAGTGAGGTCCAGAATGACCTCTATTGCTGCTGTTGGAGTCGACCTCATTGCTCCTGTTATACAAAGACATGCTAGTCTTTGCACTTTTTCCAAGATCTTCTTTGTTGTGGCGAGTTCGGTTCTGCCTTGCCATGCTACTGCCCCGTAGGTGATCATAGGTCTCACTATCATGGTGTACATCCATCGCAGTACTGATGGGTTACATCCCCATGTTTTTCCTGCAATGTTCCTGCACACCATCAGTGATGATTTTGCCTTATTAGCGATCTTTTCTACGTGTCTGTTCCAGAGTAGTTTTGAGTCTAGAGTAAGTCCTAGATACTTCACCTCTTGCTGCCATTCTAAGTCTGCTCCGTCGAGGCGAACAGTCCTTAGGTGCTGAACCTTTGTTCTTCTAGTGAATGGTACTACTGTGGTTTTTGATGAGTTAATTCTCAGCCCCACAGAGAGGCACCATCTTCTGGTTGTCTCTAGCTCTCTTTCTATGAGATCGCAGAGGGTTCCTTCGAATTTGCCTTTGGCCATGATGACTATGTCGTCCGCATATCCAAGGCAAGTGACTCCGCTCCCGGTCAGTGTTCCGAGTAGTTCGTCTACTACGAGACTCCACATCAGAGGTGATAGTACCCCTCCTTGTGGGCACCCCCTGTTTGTGCTGATCCGAAAGCTGCTCTCACCCACTTTCGTTTCAGCTGTTCTTGTGGCCAGCATTTGGCACATCCATCTGGATGTGGTTCTGTCCACTCCCTTGTTCATTAGGGCCCTCTTTATTGCTTCATGAGAGGTGTTGTCGAATGCCCCCTCTATGTCTAAGAAGGCGCAAATGGCCATTTCTTTGTGCTCAAGTGATCTCTGGATGCTTTCGGTAAGCACGTACAGAGCGGTTTCCGTTGATCTGCCCGCCCTATATGCATGCTGCCCGGAGTGCAATGGCACTCTCTCCAGTATCTCAGTTCTGATGTAGTTGTCTGCCGTCTTCTCCACTGTCTTCAGTAAGAAGGATGAGAGACAGATTGGTCTGAAAATCTTAATATTTGTAGACGATACTTACTGAAAATCCATTTTAACGTTCACACTTTTAGTTAACAAAACCGAGACATATATTTCGCTATTAAAATGGCTTCTTCAAGCAGAAGTATATTGAGTTAATATTACACCTTCTTTTATATTCCAAAAACGTTAATTAAATTGGAAACTCGCAGAAAATCGTAGTTTTGAAAACAATTTTGAAATACTACATGTGGAAGGAAAAAGGTTGAAATTGAACCTGCTTGAAAGTTTGGAAATGAGAAGAATTGTCAAAACTTAATTAATGATCAAACAGAACTCAGTATTTTCTCTCTACTTAATTTGTTTTGCCATTATACTAGGTAAATGTAATAATTAATTATTGACAAACAATAACTGTTATCAGGTATAAAACTGTTCCCAGATTAATTAATGTAATAGTAACTCAGAATACATGTCGCGTTTTTTTAAACTTAAAGTGTGAAAATCAACATTAAAGTTTTAGTATATTCAGTGTAGTGTAGTAGTTGTGTATTTAGTGTTGCAACATCGCATTTTGGAGAACATTCTGCCTTCCGAAAATTTCATTGTCACATTTGTCTGTCGTTCATTTCCTTTTTAATATTTTTATATATATTTAGAATGTCTTTGGGTCTGAACATGAAGACCTTGTCTTGTTCCTCACATTCTTCGAATTCAACTATTTACAGAGTGGTTAAACAAGGGGATGTTGTAGATCAAAAAAAGAAACGTTATATTCGCAAATTTCGTCGTTTTCGCTGTTAGCTGATCTGTGACGGGATATTTATTTATACAGCAATACGCAAAGTTATACCCAAGTAAGAGAAAATTTCTCCGCCTATGGTCAGTGAGTATGTTCAAAGAGGCGAACTCGATGAGTGGTGATTTATGGTAATTTGTGCAACAGGTGGTCAGCGCATTACTGATTGGTTCCCAGGCGCCGAATGGTTACACCTATAATATACTCAATACTCAATCTGGTCTTCTGTTTTCTTTATATAGTGAATTATGAAGTCATAGTCAACTGAGTTTGGATAATAATATAGTTGTGTATGTTTCCATTGCAGTTTGTTATATGATTGTATTTATTTGTAATTATAGTAATGTACTAATGCATGTATTGTATATTTTGGGCATTTGCTCGTAAGTTAAGATATTCAAAAAGTATACCAATGATTGTTTTTTGAAATGGTTATAACTAGTTTTTTTTATTTACAGAGGGGTGGGGGAGATAGAGGAAACTTTGACAACAGGCGTGGACGAGGTGGATACCAAGGACGAGGCATGAAACACGAAAACAACCAAGACGGTCAAGAAGGTGATGGTGGTAGAGATGGAGACGGAGGAAGGGATGGTGGCAGAGATGGCGGTAGAGATGGCGGTAGAGATGGTGGCATGAGAGGAGGCAGAGGAGATATGGGCGGCATGGGAGGCCGTGGTCGCTTTGGAATGAGAGGTCCTGATGACAAATTCAATGAACGCGTTCAGCAGATCTCTGGTCCTACCTTCGATCTCCCTGTCGTGGAAATGGCCGAGAAGAAGTTCAACGGCAGAAACCGATTGTACATTGGAAACATCGGAGTAGAAGTCACTGAAGAAGATATCATTGAAATGTTCAAACCTTATGGAGAAACATCTGAGATTTTTGTAAACAAAGACAAGAACTTTGGGTTCATAAAGCTGGATTACCACAGCAATGCTGAAAAAGCTAAAAGAGAGCTGGATGGAAGCGTCTTGAAATCGCGTAACTTGAAAATTAGGTTTGCTCCAAATTCTACCACCATCAAGGTCAAAAACCTTACACCTTTCGTTTCTAATGAACTCCTGCATTATGCGTTCTCTGTGTTCGGAGAGGTTAGTATAAGCCACTCGGCAGAAGTAGGGGTGGACTTTTAAGTTCATAACCCCGCAGCTGCTGCATTTGTTTAAGATGCTATTTATTTCAACAAATAACTTCATTTGCAGATTGAACGAGCTGTTGTAACCGTTGATGACAGAGGCAAACCCACTGGAGAAGCTATTATAGATTTCTCACGTAAAGGCTCTGCTCTACACGCCATCAGAAAATGCTCTGAAGGCTGCTACTTCCTTACCGGATCTCTGAGACCGTGCATAGTAGAAGCCCACGATGTAGTGGATGACATCGACGGTTATCCAGACAAGAACATTCCCAAGAAAAACATGGACTACCACAAAGAAAGGGAACAAGGCCCTAGATTTGCGAACCCCGGATCGTTCGAGAACGAATACGGCATGAGATGGAAGCAATTGTACGACCTTCACACACAAAAAGAAGAGGCTCTCAAGAAAGAGTTGGAGTTGGAGAAAGAAAAGTTGGAGGCTCAGATGGAATATGCCAAGTTCGAGCATGAAACTGAGCAGTTGAGGGATCAGCTGAGGGCTCGTGAGATGGACAAGGATAGGCAGAAGCGAGAATGGGAGATGAAACAGAGACAGGTGGAAGAAGAGAGAATTAGGACTGAGGAACTGATGAGGCGCACACAGGAGGATATGGAAGCACGTATTTTGCAGCAGCAGGAGGATTTGCGTAGACGTCAGCAGGAAAACAATCTCTTTATGCAAGCTCACAATTTGGATTCCATGTTGGATCAACAAGAGCAAGCATACGAAGCACCGACCGGTTATAGTCATAGCAGTAAGTAAAATGATATTTTCAAAACTAAATTGAATCCTTGTTCAAAGTTTCTTTGGGATTAGTTTGCTGATATATATATTTTTTCTAGGTTTGCCAGATGACAATGGACCTGTGGTAAGTGTCCTTATTTCACTCTTCTCTGGTGTTGATACAGTCAGTTTTTTGAGGGTTGATATCATAATTTTACAAATGAAGTATGACTATTTCTTTGAATATTTCCCATTTAAATTTAATTGTTTGTATTAATTCACACAACCTCAAAGAATGTGACCATGTCATTCACATTTGGAACATTTGATGGGTACTCATTTTCCTAAGATGAAGTTGTTGACGCTGTTGCTGAAACTGATTGAATTGACCTTGAAATAATGGTACAAAGAGTTGATTCCCGGCTTTGCTGAACTTGAAAAAACTTGTGTATTATTATTTCAATGTTATTTTGATTGTTTTTTGATAGCTTGCCAAGCACTTAGTATCAGTAGTTGAAATAACATGAATAACTATTGAATACAAAGCACTAACAGGCTTACTATGGTGACGATGTTTAATTTAACGAGTTGTTGAGTTATCAATTATTTTAGCAACTGTTCTAACAACATTGTTAACCAGTAACGATATTTTACACTATTGTGATCACCTTGTTACAAACAATTTAAAACTTTCAACTCAGCAACTATCGAACCTAATTTTGATTCGATAGTCGTGTTGCCTATCTGATTTTTGTGTTCTATGATGAAATAGAAACCTAACCTGCAACTCGAAGTTCAAACATTGTTAAATCTATGATTTATATTTATTTCATTATTTCTTCTATTTGGAATAATTTGGATGTTTGAACATGAACGCTAATGAAAATAAGAGGAAGGCGAAAAGAGGCCCCAGAACCACTCAAAAACAGTTTGAAATTTACTTGGATTTCTTAAGAAATCCCTTGGAAATTCTTTTCGGGTAAACTTAATGGATTACCAACATCTCTTAGTAATTTTCTCAGCTCTCAGCTCATTTCTGAAAGGAAAACAAATTTTCAAATCACATAACATATTTCCAAATTCCACACCTTTCTTCATCGTTTTCCATTGCCTGAATTATAAATATAAAGTTAGGGTCCACCATTTTTCTGATGTCATTCCTAACATATCACGAATTTTTAACGAGTGAAAATCAACAACATCGTCCTAACAATTATCTTCAAATAACACATAAATGACACTGTAGTAGAACAATGTTGTTAATTCACCAAAGTCTTTTAATCAACGAGGTGTTAACTTAACAATGACACCATAGTAAGCCTGTAAGTATAACTTCGGTCTTCAGTAATAATAATAAAAAAAATTGTTGAACGTTATTCTTGAAAAATACGAGCAATGCCATATGACAAGAATTTTTATAATATAACAAGCAAAGCTTCTACAGCTATTTTGTTTGAACAGAAAGTGCGAATTAGATTATCTGAACATTTCTAGTCAGTTGGAAAGTTTACTGATCTAGAATCTCAACGTTGACAATTCCAACCATGCTCATTAGAGATAACTTCCAAATCGGCTTTTGTTGTAAAGCTGATAAAGCCTGATAATTTATGGAATGCTTTGTTGATTGATATGAATCAGAAGTTACTTTTTTAAATCTATTATTACAAATATACTGAGGTTTATTTGAATGCCGAATCGATAAGAATCCTCAGAACAGAATTTAAATGATTGCTCCAAATGATAATAATTCTTCAAGCTGTAACTCCCCATGCGAGTGGGTTTTATTACTATTTGATACACATTTATATGGATATTGACATTTCCTTTTCTGTATGGTACATAGATTTTTCAGAAATGTCGCAACAGCTTAATGAAATGTAAGGGTGCCGTGTTTACTTATGAAATGAAAAACAACTTTAAAATTTATATTTTAATAAGCAGAAACCTGTCTTGAACACATTAACACGGCAGATTTGTTTCCTGTTTGTTTGTAACCTAAATATTTATTAAATATCTATATTTCCAATGAACTATTTATAAATTAGAAGCTTCTCTCCATCAGTGTTAAATTACGGCACCTTGTATAATTATATATGGTTAAATGTATAAAGTTGGCTAGATTTATGTGTGTCCGCACTTAAGTGCAAGGTCACTAACAGCGTTGACTACTTGATTCGTGGTGTGTGCTTGTCATGCAGAGTTATGAAAAATATATTTCATGTTTAAAAAAATTGACCGTTGATATAAAATCGTTCTTTAGAACATTTTGTAGGTAGTTACAAATGCGAAAATACTTCAGGCTATGTCTGTCTGAAGTTGAAGAATTTTCCACTATTGGAACATTAACGTTACATGAAATCAACTCTTGAGCTTTAAAACTTGACACACAATTTAAACCAAATCTGTGAAATCGATGGTCATATCGAAAAAAAAATCTCGTTAATATGGCCGGTTAACGTTGATATCTGACTATTATTATTTTCTTTTTGACTGCAGTCGATTGCATGGTTGAATTAATTTATGGTGATAGTTTTGGAGCGAAATTTCTTACACTTCAATTCGTGTAAAATGATATGATAGATGTATGATATAAAATAGTAATATTTGTTAATCGGATGAAGAATGCGAAAATGTATTGCATATTTTGTATGACGTCAACAGGTTTTCTGCTGCGTGCGAAAAAACAAAAACATTTTAGCATTATGTTGCTGTGGAAATCGATTTGGGTATTATGTTGAGAACAATACGAGTTAGTAAATTCAATGGGAACAACTAAATTACCGAATCAGAATTGATATATTAAACTTTTCTGACAAAACAAAAATTAAAACCGTATTCTGAAACTCGTTTTTCAAAAATAAAACTTCGATTTTCGAAGACAATCATAATTTTGAAAAAACAATCAACCATATTGATAAGAATTTGTGTCCAATATAATTGAGCTAGCTAAAATGAATGAAAACCTCTCCAAGGCCCAGAAGACACTTGAACCCCAGTCCGACACTGATACAGTGCGTAATTTGTTATTTCCTACTTACCCAAGAATCCTTCCTTATTAAAGAATGGTTAAATGAAACACGGCTCTTCATTGGTTATCTTTTTCCAACTGTTTTTATTTGTTCACTTATTGCAGATTCTTGAACAGTTTAATGGGTTAATGTTGATTCGAGAATACGTGCTTTTCAAGAAAATGTAATTCGATTATTCCTCAAAGTGTATTCTTCAGGCTAAAGCTCAAGAGCTTGTTCTCAACTTGAAGAATTCATAACATAAAATTAACTCATTCTGAATCGTCAGTTACGAGAATTTTTATTCTATGTTCAAAATTTGTTCTCTTGTCGATAAACACCGAACACACATCAGTGATTTTCGGGCCAAGTCTTGAGGTTTTTTATCTGACGGTTTTGTCTACACTCGCAGAAGACATCTAAAGGCTATGTGACGACATTCCAAGTACTTGCCTTGACTAATCAAGTGTTAATCTTTTCGGAGCGAGTGGATCAGATTCCGATTGGTTCCTCCGATCCCGTTTGGTTCCTCCACATCCGATTGGTTCCGCCGATTCCATGGCAAGCTCCTGGCCAGAGTCTCTTCAGAACCAAATTGACGAGCTCAACTAATTGGGTTTAATTTTTGCCGAAACAGGCGAACCATTTCAGATCCAGATGATTCCGCTGATCAGAATACATCAGCTCGACTAATTGCTTATTGATAAAGTGATCGGATCATCCTCTAATCCAGTTGTACGCGCCTTGCCAAAGTTGGCGGAATTTCGTGAGATTCCGTTCAGGTCCGTTGATATGAGAACACGAGTTCAACTGTAGTTTTGTTTCTGCCAAAGCGGGAGCGGCCGATTACGATTGGTTCTTCCCATTCTGATTGGTTCTTCCTATTCCGATTGGTTCTACCTATTCCGATTTTTTCCTCTATTCCGATTGGTTCCTCCTGTTCCGATTAGTTCATCCGATTCCGATTGGTTTCTGCGATTCCATGGCACCCTAACTGAAGTGGGCGGAGTCACGAGCTAGACTAATTAGATTTTATTGTTGCCGAAGCAGGTGGAGCCCATGACGATTGGTTCCTCCGAATCCATTTGACGCTCCTTGCCGAAATAACATTATTTATTCAAGTAAGTAGGGCTCAGTCGAACATTTTCAAATTGAATTTGTTTCCCCTGACCAGAAGACACCAGCTCGACTAATTGTTTTTTTTTTCTACGGAAGTGAGCGGAATAGATTCCGGATCAGTAGCACACCTCATTTAGAAATAGACTGGATCTCTGTAGACTCTGATTAGTTCTGCGGGCACGAGCTCAACTTTTACTTCTGCCGAAGTGGGCGCAGTCGGTTGCGATTGGTTCCTCCGATTTGATGGCACGGTACCGACAGAAATAGGCGGTACCTCTTTAAATTCTGATTAGTTCTGCCGATCAGCAGCTCAACCAAACACGTTTTTTCCTCGGATTGGTTCCTCCGATTCTACGACACACAAGTTCAATCAATTTGGTTTTATTTCTATCGGAGTAGGCGGCGCCTATTCCGATTAGTGATTCTGGTTATTTTATTGGTAGGTAACCTCAAGACCACGTCCAACTAGCTTGAAAATCAATGACACTCTCTAATGCAGATTTCATATCAATTCATTGGATGTTCAAGAACTATGCTCATCGAATATTCGGTATATTTTTGAAAGTTTTTTCCCAAAAAATATGTGGAAATATGAATAAGCGACACCAACACTTAGTAACGAATATAGGAGCCCGCGAGATTTTTCAGTTACCATTGGTGAAAATCTCCAAGATGAGCTTTGCAGTATAGTGCAGGCATGTTCGGATGACAAAGTATGCATTGAAATTATTTCCCAGGAAAAAGAATAAAAGTTGTAATGAACTGATTATACTCATTTCGACTCACCAATGATTTACTGCCTACTTCGCAATCTGAAAACGCCTGCTCATTGTAGTGGTTTGGCAGATCATGGTTAACGATTACTTTTAACCGTTCCTTTTGGCACAGAAACTACTTTTTATTTGGAAGTCGTGAACGTAGACATAACTTTGTTTTGTCATCAAGGAAGTTGTTTTATGGAATTGTGTTATTTTTCGTGTGGTTGTATTCATGGTTTATAGTACGATATTTACTGATAAAAGACCACGTGGCAAATACGGGAATACTATGCATTTCATTGATTCATTAATACCATATACTCCTCGAGTATGTGCAGTATACAAAAATGACATTAACGACTGAGCTGAACATTCAATAAGTCTGTGTAGATTTTAGAAATGTTTTGGCGGTATTTATATATTGATAATTGGCGATCTCTTCGTTGTAAAGAGAACTGCCACACATGTGAAATTATATTACTGATCCATTCCACTCAAAGGATAAATAATAGTATTTCGTATAAAGATGCACGATACCATGCTGCTAAAAGCGTGACCTTCCCAGAGATAAATGTTATATAACATATAATCTCACCAGTTATCAGTTCGTTTTATCTAGTTGAAATTTTCCAATTTTTTTTAAAAGAGCGTGATTTCTTATAATTCAACCCTTGGAATAGTGGTTTCATTTGCGATCATTTTTCGTTGGGAGTAATTAAATATATGTGCCCCAAATGGTACTAATGAACGACCATTTTTATACCAAAAGCGATTGACATTCACAGCCATTGAAGTCTTGGGTAAGGATGTCGCTCATTCTTAGATATATCCAAACCATAATTATATCAAGAAAATCAACTTAAATTGACTGAGAATTGAAAATGTGCGATATCATCCTGTAACTGTCAATTGATGTGAAGTCAGTCCAGTGGTGCGAACACAATATGATCGATCCATCAACTTGTATGTGTTGAGATGGCACCAAGAGTCGATATTTTGAGAAGAGAAGAAGAACAAGAGGAAGTAATTTCAGTATTTATTACAAACTGGACCGATATTTGGAATGTAGAAGATGGATATCTGGAGAATGGAAAAAAGCATTGGATTGAATGAACAGGCTGAGAATTAGAACACACAAGAAATGAACCAGAAATATGTGAACAACGGAATTCATCTCAAAACCAGAAACGTGACCTGTGGCTGTTACTTTTGGAACCGTATATTCTGTTACATCTCCGTGAGTTCTCCAAATAACACAATTCAGATACTCCAACCATAAGACTTCACAGACTGCCAGCGCTCCAGAATGCTTCTAGAACACCGATAATGGCCGACACTTCGCTCATCGATGAGAATTGTCTTTCTTGGATATTATGCGCTGTTGCCAATTATTCATGCGGTTCCTTCTAAGATACATAGTAATGATATTTACATAGTATAATAATGTATATTGGTTTTTAAGAACTGTCTACTCGTTGCTATCTTCAACTCAATGGGGTTTTCTAGAGCACAGCGCATAAACTCGTGCAAAACGTCAAAAATATCTTATTATATGATATGCCATATTTGCATAACGTTATTTTAATACAATCTCAAAAGATAGAAACGTAACAATATCAAAAAGACTCTTAACGTGTCGCAACTTTGAAAAAATCGAAATTCAGAATCACAACTCAGCATAACGCTATAGTACATAATCCGTACTCCATCATAATCGCGGATTCACTTAACTTAAATATCCCTGAATTGGAGATGTTTTAGGTCGTGTATATTACATGTTGTATCAGCCAGTGTGAATCAAATCTGAATTTGAGCTTTCCTGCGAAACTCTTCAAAATATGACGACGTTATGTGGCAACCGATGTCTAGATCTCGGTCACTCGATTTGAGGCAGCGGTAGGCATACGTTCTAGCTACGATCGAGATTTTTGCTCTAGTCTTGGTAGGCGTCACATGCTATGTGTAAACGCAAGGTTTCTTTAGTTTTTGTTTTTCTGTGATAATTGGTGGTATGTTCGATGCTTTAATGATAAACTTTTCTATCATTCAACGCTATGATTTGGTGAACTGATGATGTGTAGGCATTCGGAGTTGATTATCTTTATACGACGTATTGTTATTTATTCTTTGTGAAATTACAAATAATCCGCGATGTTCTCTTATTGCTCGTTTCGGAAAATATGTTATGACGGAATACCGACCGCTATTTTGCGAGTTGGGAATTCTTCTGTCCCGCGTGATACTCCGTATCACTTTCCATTCCTCACTATAATTAAAACGTATTATCACTAGGACCCGAAAACTTTCATGAGCTCATATGAACGAGGCAGTAGATTTGAAGGACGTGACAGCGCACGAAGCGATGCTGCCAACATTGGAGGCGGCGCTAACAGAGGTCACTGGGTCAACGATAGTCGCCGAGATGAATACCCTAACAAAAGGCGACGTTTCTAAAATACGGACGACCATGATTCGATATAAACTAATATAGAAATAAAAGTAGGAAGTTTCTTGTAACCTTCTGCTAAGATGTCGCGTTGCGTCAAAAATGGTTGTACATATCACAGGGTTCATATTCAATATCTTAACTGCTACCGAACTGGTTCGTTTATTGGTTCTGAACTTGATCACCGGATCCGAACAAATAAGCTTGTGCTCCTGCTGATGCTAAGTTTGTTGACGAAACACGCATCAAGTGAAATTGACGTAGTTTCCTGTTTTTTAATTATACTGACCAAAGGTTCCTGCATTGATAATTGGGCGATTTCCCATAGTTACTCGTTTTATAATATCCAATCACATTTTAATAATTACGAAATTGAGGTGACCCAAAACTGTCTTATTGGAGAATCATGAGAGTTGTCTTACCAACCCGATTCAATTAAAATCGTGATGGAATAGAACGTGGTCGGTTTCAATTCCCAAAATAACGCGAAAAATTGGTTTCAATTCTAAGTTATCTCTTATAATTTTTAAAGGCCCGTTCTAACAATTTAAAATATGAAAGAACGTCTATAATTCGTAATTTTATTATATAATGACTGAAAGGCCTCAAGAACACCTCCTTAAAGAACACCATTATTAATGATCATGCGTAGATTCGAAGACTAAAATAGGACGCGAAAATAAATTTATTATAATGGAGTTATATGGATATTTTTTTATGGGGTTCCTGGACAGGAGTCAAATTGAAGCATGGATTATTTCAATGAGATAGTATTAGAATTACTGAAATTTCAGTATGATGGATTTGATTTATGAACCCTTCACAATTTTGAGATTGATTATTTTTTTAGTAAATCATAACAAAGGTTACAAGTTACAATTACACTACGTCTATAGTAAATATGCTAGTTTTTAAGCGATAACATAATTTGGATTCGATGACAGATTATAAGTATGGACATAATTACTTTTGTATCCTGTTTTTTGTTGAGTAATCGGCATGTGTGTAGTATTGTTGGCCATTGTGTTCGATTTTGGCATCTCAAATATATTGTGTATTTTGATTGAAGTAAATATAAGTTTAGTACGTTGTGTAAAGTGGATTTTTAGTTTTGAACCTCGATCGCTCCAAAACTTTATTTATTAAAACGCGGGTCAGTCAAGTAGTTTAAAGATTTTTTGCTTTCTTGACATAGTCGTCTATCAGGATAATATGATATTTAGATTATACCTGTTCGATACTAGGGTTAATCTGTTATTTTTTGGATGAAATTGTGCCATCAGAGCGCAAGCAACCTTATTATGGAAAACAAGCTTGTCGCGCATGAATATCAATTACATAAAAATCGCTAGTTCTTCGTGGACACGTGTAGCTGTGACAAATATGGTAGCGAGCTAGAGGACAATATAGAAGGCCGTACATTGCTCAGAAATCTCTAGAGATCATTGACCCCACCCATCGCAAGGTCAGGAGAGGAATGAGCGTCCACCACATTTCTGACTGGATCTCCTTTACAAATATCATACAGAGTAGCGAGTTCGTCATGAGGATACATGAATGTAACACATATTAGTCTCCAGTGAATTCTGGTTATACTCTGTTGAAGTAGATAGCTAGTTTTTCACGGGTACTCATGGATGTCTAATGATAGCTTACAGTCGAGCAACAAAAAAAATCACAGAAGTACGGTCACAACTACACAATTCCGTCTATGCACAAGGCAGACCCATAAAGGTCGGCGACGACGTCAAAATGGAGGAGGAGGGGGGCAAAACAATTTCATCTATGCACCAGATACTCGCCCTGGAGTCGACGTGGTGGGGAAGGTCCAGAACCGGCACAAAAATCTTACTAATTTTTTGTGAAGTTGACTGAAACTGGCTCAATAGAGGCATTGTCTTTTTCCAAGCTCGCACAAGCCTCGAACTTCTGAGGGTTGCTTGTAAAAGAGTGAAGCTGTTTGACAAAAGTTACTATAAAAAATAGTACATGACTTCACTACGATCTCCGTAACTACAAGTGTTACGCTTTCATATTCGACAAAAATTCTGAATAAGATATAGAACCCATGATTTTAGAGGCTGGAATTTTTTTTCAACTCACATAATTTCAGAAATAACAATCAATATTTCTGTGGAAGTATTGATGATTGCAGTAAAATATACTTGGTTTGGGTTTGTTTTTCAATTACCACACTGGAGTTAGTTCTGAATTTGATAGAGTCCTCTGATAGCCTTTTGAAAATCCAATTATTTAGTTGTAATTTTGCACATATCTAATGAAAATATTACATCATTAAACTCAAAATTATTATCATTACTTCCTATCTCCAAAGTGAAATCACCAGCAAGCATAAAGACTCCAATTTTTTCTTATTTCAAAATTTCCTTCAAAAACCAGTGAGTAAAAATTATTTATTTCATCCAAAGAGATTCCTATCAAATTTATTTCGATTTGGATTCACTTTGACGTGTGAAAACAACAAATCTAGCAAACCCACGTCATAATTAATACAAACGAGCTGCATGGAAAGTCCTGGTAATTGTGGCCACTATTAATGAACATACTTTTAAAATGTTGAGACACGGAATGTTTATATACTCATCGAAATAAGTTGCTCAATATACTAGTTCATTTCTGCTAACACAATTAATTAAGGAGGCCTCCTTTGTAATTGGCGGATAGGCAGGATATAAACTGTTTTTTTTGAAAATTCTCCAACTAGTTGATTGTTTCATCGTTTCGATTGGTGGCGTTGAGCTTCTGACCGGTTGTAATCGACTTTCACTTGTTTTGAATTACATCCCATTTTGGTGGTACTCGATTTGAACAGAAGATGGCGTAAAGCTTGCTGTTATTTTGTGACACACTTGTGTCGAATGCTCTTGTGTGATATACGTCACTGATTGCGTACTATAATATATTGTATTGAATAGGATTCCAAATCTTTCGTGAGCTCCTATGAACGAAGCAGTAGATTCGAGGATCGAGGCAGCGCACACCTTGGCTCAGCTAGTAGTAGGGGTCACTGGGTCAACGAAACTCGACGGGATGATTTTCGTGATGAATTCCCTACTAAAAGACGAAGATTCTAAACTAACACTGCCTAGGATAGTTCTTTATTTATTGATTCTGAGAACTAGGGAGTGCGTATAAACTTTTGCCAATAATTTGGTGTGTCTTGGTTGAGGCAATTTGTCTGCATAGATTTTGACCGGATGATTGTCTCTTAGTCACAGTTAATAATTCAAAATTCGATGAGGTAGGTCAGTGTAAATGAAGGGGTAAATGTTCTACAATACATGGTGAGCTACTGCCAATAACGGAAAATTATACCAAAGAAGTGGAATTTGGATTTTAGTAAATCAACTCCCCTCCATGAAATGTGGAACTAACGTTGGCAATTTTAAATGAAGTTTCAGTATGACTTCCTATAGGAAATTGCGAAAATAAATTATTCTTACCGAGCACAATGGCAACACAGGAAAGTTCCAATTTTGGTATCGAATTATATTCGATCCATAGGTATCAATGTCGATCATAGAAGGTTGGCCAATATCGATTTTTGCTCTTGGAGATCGTAGGCAGTGTGGTGTGCAGTCAAACCATTGGTGTGTTTGCTTCAGTGGCGTACCTTCGGAGGTTGGCGAAAAGAAACTTCTAAATTACTTTGTATGGCGTTTTATTTTTCGTAGTTGGTCTTGGTTCACCCTGTATATGGAACAATATTTCTCAATTTTTAAGTCATTTTTGTTCAGATACGATTGAGGATAGTGATTTTCAAGCTGATCGATTTTCTTGTATGAACCAAATAGTTGGCAAAAGGTTACACGCTTTTAGTATAGAGCGTGATATAAGTTAATGTAACTCTGAGAAAGTTCAGTTTTTATATTGATTTGACGAATGTTATTGAACAAATTCGTTTAATTTTGAAGACTCATGTCGATTACCTCATGTTTTTTGCGTATTTATAATGGTATGTTTGGATTTTAACGTACTTGATCATTTTAATGTTATTGCCTATCGTTTTGTAAAATATAAGATCAGTCACTGAATTGAAATGTGTTTTTAGTCTCCATCAAACCATATATTTGCCTTCGCAGTTGAAAAATAATTCGGTCGGGCACAGTTTAGTGTTCATACTACAAAAGATAAACTAAATTTTTCAATATTTCTGGTGAACTATCCTTTTAGGTTCAGGAAAAATACCTATAATTATTATTTGCTGAGTTTTATGATAATGTATCTCAAGACAGCTACTGTCTATAAAGTATCCGTCTACGATTAAATCGAACAAAGTTCGAAGGGGTGCTAGAGAGTTTCAGTCGAGTAATCTCGACAAAGTCGAAATACTCTTCTCTTATAATTGTCAAAAAACAACTACTTCCTCTTACGGACATTGAATCACATCTGACATTCATTTGTGCAATATTTTCCAAAGGGGATACTTGCACGCGATAATTGTAACAAAACAATTGGATATGAGCTTCGCGACCAAAATTTCAACAATCGATTTTCGGGTTTGAAGGGCGTCGTTTTTCGAAATTGCTGTCCAACGTTTCAAGCGCGAGTGAGCAGCGAAACGTTACACAGAAATTCCAGAACAATGCAGAATCCAAACTCGGAAAGGAATCGTTATAGTTCCATTGAAAATAATCCTTCATTTGTTTGGATCACCTGCATACATGCAAGCGATTCTTGACTAGGATAGGTCTGACAAACGTTAGACTCTTGTTCCATCCAGCAAACGATAATATCCTATTCCATAAGAGGAGTGCTTCTTGCTTGGGTTGTGGGTGGCGCTGTGACTGACTTGATGTTGCAACCTCATTCATCAAATTTCGAGTATTCAATAGGTTTGTTCCAGTAGCGTGCAGATCCTTCATGCAATATTAAATTTTTCTCTCATAACTTGTTTGATATCACAAAGAATTATGTTGAGCTCAAAGCAGAAGATCTCAGTAGGTATGGCGCCACTTCGGACCACCCCCTCCACTTCTAGATTCCTTCACCCAATCATAATTGTTTTTTTTTTATTTTTTTATTTTTTTTATTTTTTTTTTTGGCTTTGACATTTCGTCATTCAGCCAGCCGCAAGTGGAGTATGAAATAGTGTATTATATCAAGTTAATACCTAAACGATTAAAAAAGGAATGGAAAATTGAAATTAGAAGACCGTACAACAGGAATAGACAGGTACATACGCTTCACGTGATACCACAAAAAAGTCTGTTGAGCAAAAGATCTCAGTAGGTATGGCGCCACTTCGGACCATCCCCTCCAATTCTAGATCCCTTTAACTAATCAGAATTCGTCAAGCTATCAACGTCTACACAACTGCTTTTAACGCACACAAAACGGTAGAAACGTACGCACAAACGGTTGAAACTCGCTCAAAACGCACCAAAACGTGCGTTTCAAGCGTTTATACATACGTTTGAAGCATTTGTGTGACGTTTAAGGCGTTTGTGTGAACGTTTCAGGTGTTTTGTGTGTGTTTTAGGCAGTTGTGTGGACGTTGACAGCTTGAAGAATTCTGATTGGTTGAAGGCGGAAGAGGCTGGGGTCTGGAAGTGGAGGGGGTGATCTGAAGTGTCGCCATAGCTACTGATCTTGAACTTCTGCATTATAATATAAATAATAATTCTTCATAAACACTCAGCTGTGCGGGTATATTGCTATTATTTACCCTAGCGCTCCGGGGCTACTTACTGATTTTTGGTGGCGTATTTACTTTTCCGCTGGGTAGTCGGCGCGCACTCAAAGCACCGGACATCGTTTTTGGCGTGTAGTCAACTCACATCAATGCAAAAAGACTGCTGGAACAAAGCCGTTGTTTCTTTTCGGATACTACCATAACGCGTTTCGTTGCTGAAACGTCAAAATTAATCGTGAATTTTGCATGCGCAGATTATGAGCTCGACTGATGCTAGAAATCTGACGTCTGATTGGTAAACGTCTATTGATGAGGCAAATTATAATTAACTTTGTAAGGTTTTTCATGTGTTGAGAGAAAATTAATCGGTTTGGCATTTGATGATAACTTTAAGACTACTCTCAACGCCATTATACTATATCCTTCAGATTTCCATGTCAAAAAAAATTAATACAATAACGTGAAAACGTCTGTGAGTTTCGTTTTTCATCAACATTATTAAACTCTGTTGAAAATCCTTACTTTTTTGTGAAATAGAAATGGTGTGGTGTTATCCAGTGATATGCAATGCGGAGGAACACTAATTTTTGAAAACGGCATCATCGTGACCTTCATTCCTAAAACAAACAATATTATATTTTTTATCGTTTTGTAGTTTGAATAACGCATTGAATTACATGGTTTTAATTTCAAACACATAACGTTTTATGCAGTGTGACTTGCAAGTCCCTACAAGCCTGTCGGTCTGCAAATTACTTCCAGAAAAGAATCTGATATAGTAAGCCGAAAGACAGGTTATGTTAGGGTCATAACTCCGAGCTTCACCCACTCAATTTGAATTTTTAATCAATATGCTGAGTTATTTCAAAAGCTAAATAATCTAATTACCTTGGTTTATACACGTGATAATGTTTACACTGTTTGTTTCATCATTTAGTGTTCTTCCGCATTAGCATCTACACCTCTGCGAGTGTACAAGATGGTGAAGTAGTAATTTGTATGGATGCATTACCAAACTAAATATTATGTTTATCAGGTAAATACATTTTTATATTTCAGGATTACTTAGGAGAGTGATACACTGATATAAACCAAATATAGGCAATACTACGAGGCCACAGGTTTTGGATAAGGTTTCGATACTTAAGTAACTCCTATCCAGTAACTAAACCTAGATCAGTAAAACACCGGTCACCCCATGAACTTTGTAAATGACAACTTTGCCGTGTATTGTTTATAGAATTATGGAGGTGCAGCAAACTAGAAAAATTAAAACGCTATTTCATAAAGAAGAACATATCCTGTCAAAAAGATGTGTATGTACTTCGTTCTACTGCAGGCATATAACTTGGCAATAGTAACACAAAAATATTGATGACACAATTAAGAGACAATTCTATTTTTCGGGCAACTCATCCGATACTGGATTAATTCTTCATAGAGGGTTCAGTTTGTAGTTTGTTGAACATTTTGTTAATATAACACCACTATTACTTGCAGAACATACCTATACAGAGCGTAACAGAATGCTGATTGACACTGAAAGTCACAGAATTCTGGGAATGACCTCTGATATAACCAACACTACATTTTTACCTGCCTTATACCGTTCTAGTTCCGAGAGAGACGACTGGGGCCTCCATTGGCATCACAAAGTTTTTTCAAATATACATTGAACACCTGGACAGCAAGGAAAGTTCTAGCAAAACTTGCCAGAATTGGCTCATTCCAAAGCATTCAAACATTCCTAAAAGGATTTGACCAAATAAATCACTGTTAGACTCCAGCAAGAATGACCTGTGAGGCCACTGTAGTTTAAATCATCACATGACAAGTCGGAGAACTTATACTTGCAGAAGAAATTTTAACTAAATTCATTGATTGAATCTTATAGTTTATAGTCTACATACTGTCTAACCTTGTCCAGTTGATTCTGTCTTATTTTGAAATATTTCGGTAATATAAGTATCATAAGACCCACAGAGTGGTGCTCAAAGCCAAGACAGTATTTTGGGGTTTTCGATAACAGGAATATAATTATAATTACTGACTCATAAACACTCGTATAGTTTATCAAGGGCATGGTCTGTGCGGGTGAAGATGAGTTTCATTACTGATCTAGGTTTAGATATATTAGATTGGACCTCAACAATCATTCATCATGGATTGTGGATTTTTTTCAGCTTTGAAACAGATTGGATTAAGGGGTATATTGAAAATTAAATAACAATACTGTAAACATGCATTCGGAGCAGACATGTCACTACTGACTAACTTAGCGGGGAAAGTGATTTGAAGGACAAAGAGGTAGTTCACCATAGCAAAACTTTCCTTGAGCAGGCAGTAATCGTGGAGCATTATGGGGCTTCTCAGGGGCGGTATGCTCAACTCGCTACCCGTCTAAGCAAGCGATCCCTCAAGATAATGCAAATTCCCGATTCTCAACTAGCGCAACCCTAGCTGATGTTATAATAATAATATTCTTTATTGCCATAAAATCAATTCAGGATATAGCACGTGAGTGTAAAGTTATGGCAACAGCGCTAGATCAGAATCGAAAATTTGTCCTCAAATCTCTACCTTGAGGGATAGCTGGCTTAGTAGGGTAGCGAGTTGAGGATACCTTTCCGCCCCCGGAGGCATGTTCGTTTGAAAGAATACCTTTTTGAATACAGAAGCCTGCGAAAAAAAATATGCAAACTAGCTGACATCTGATAATTGGAAGAAGCTTACACTTTCTACATTTACACTAATCAATCTCCAAACATCAGAAGAGCAATAAAAAATCTGCTTACTTTCATTGCTCACTGAAACGTATATAAATTGGAGGAAATGATGTCGCATACCGTCTTCATTCATTGTTTCCATACCACAACTGAAAACTTAATGTGCAGATTGAAAGCAACTGAATACTTCTTTGATTGACGACTTGTTCATTTTGTGGAAATACATACAAAGTAAAAGTACAAATACAAAGTAAACATTTAAGTACGGTATGCTTAGTTGCTCAGTAAGGGTATGGTCCATACCCTAAATTACTGTATACCCAAACAATATTCAATGCTCGGTAAATTCTTGAAATGTTGATGTTCAGTAACTTTACATGTTTTAAATACTGAACTTCCAGTGGACATTTTCTTGAGGATACCCTATTTGGTCTACGTATGGTTCTAGTATAAAAAGCTACACCTCAAATTTGAAAGCTACATTCTGTCTGTATAACTGCAGATGGTTTATGAGGACTGTATAAATAACTCCTTTCAATTTCTAGAGGTTAGAGGTTACTATAAAACTACACCTGGATTAAGGAGATTTTGGATTTTCCCAATCATGGCGATGGTACGGAAAAATCGCAGTTTTTTAAATAGGCACCTTTTAACTATTCTCTTAACAATTCAAATACTGTTCTGTAAATTCTCTCAGCATTCAGAGTTTTTTATTAAGCAATAATGTATATAAATACTGAAAATTAAAAAAATATACCTAATTATTAATTGAGTAGCAAGAAGTTAAATAAATATTCAGTTAATCAACCGTATATTCTTGTTTGTGTACCAACGGTTACATTTATCAAAACGTGTGTAGCTTTCTGCATGCATCATTAATTGCATTCTCTTACAGGTTGAAGAGCTAATGCCATTGGTTTCTTCATGGCTATATTCGTCGTCCTTTGAAGATGATTAATTTCTGGAACTTTATTTCAATTTTACTTGTCATCATTTTCAGTAAATACTACACTTCCAACTTCCCTGCAAGGAGTAACGATTATTATTTATTGTTCATATTCCCACTTTCAAGAATTTTGCTGAAACAGTCATGTCGAAATGTGCATATATCTGTGAAACATCATCCGGTGTATCTTTGTTTTTTGGCATTGGCTATTGGAGCTATCCAGCCATTTCTTTTAGCTATCGTATCCAGTTAGCCTCCTATTTTTAGGTTATGAGCAAGTTTGAACCTGTTACTTATAGTGTACGACCGTAACAAACCTATAACTTGCAGCAATGTCCAGATCTCGTCTAAAATGATCATCAGTTCGATATATTCTGGGCCATCCTTGCAGAAGCCCACTCAAAACATACAGTATACCTCTGATCTAGGATCCAGTACCCAATTTCTAACATAAATACCATGCTCTTCATTGAGATGAAGCATTCTTAAAAATAAGTTACCATCGAGTGCGCATCCTTACTGCACATCCTTTCAACAAAGGCAAACTTTGATTCAACAAAAACAACGTTGCCGCGTCAACAATTTACAGGTAGATTAAAGATAACTTCATATGGACTGTAGAATTAATAACGTGTCATTAGATTACCATGGCAACGTTATTTGCGTTGAGCTTCCAGTGAAAACGTTGATTCATCAATGAATTCATCTCAAGGAATTTGGGAAATCTACTGCCAAGCTGAAGAATTGTCAACATCGCAATGAAAGTCAGATGATATCTTCCTTTTGCCAGCGTTACTTTGTTTTTTATAATAGCGTATAATTCGAATTTATTTTCTTGGTTGCAGTTGGAAATACAGTTACATCAAGTTTCTATACTTTCCTTAAGAATTTAGTATGGGAAAAAACATTCCCTTCCATTATTTAAGGTGATCTTGGATCTCCACACGACTAGAGTTTATCAATTTGAAAATTCCACCATTATGTTTTCAAAATAGAGAATCTGACAACAGCCAAAAAATATACATCTCATTAGACGTACCTAGAGAATACGTTCCGATCCGAATATATAAAAATTTTAATACTGTGATTAAAATACGTTGAATACCTCCCCGTATGATTTTTGTAGATCTTTGTAGTTTCACTGTAGAATTATGATTTATTGTGCTTTATCGAGTCTAAAAATGATGATACCGAGTATTTCAAACGCAACAGTCGAATATTTTGGAACTGGAATGGCGTTTATTCGTGTTGTTGAAATCGGGTATTATCGCTCCCAATTTGATTTTAGATGCATCAGTTACAAATTTATCCTTTCGCAGTGTTGTAGGATCTAATGAAAATATCAATTATCTACTGAACACAAATTTAATTTCCGGCCGAAAGATGTAATCAGTTTTCAAAATAGATTTTAATTAACCATACATAATTGAATTCTATATTGAGACACAATGTCACATGAATGATTACTATCGACGATTGTTTTTCTGTATGATATGACTAGTAGGCTGAGAAGTAGGCTGTTTTATATATTATATCATTTCTTAGTACCGTTAATTATTATAACATTTTTTCCAGCGTCCTATCAACTCATGATGAAGTAGAGTTTGCATTTCAGTATTATATTCTTTATATAATGGACTGTATAATAATTGATTGCCTGAATTTACCAGGCATTGTCAATTTATTTTACTACTTTACGAATCGTTCAATAGTCTTTCTTCGTTTCAGAAAAAACAGGCAAAATTACATACTTTATTTCTTTCAGAATTGCGGAAAATACCTTTATCGTCTACTGATGAACAATAATTGGCTGAAAAATTATATATTATCATACTTGTAATCCAATTATTATTTGTTCATCGTGTGTTGCATTTTTCATTTGATCCGTCATATGTTTTTCTACCTTTTGGCGAAAACCATTCGAATTGCACTAAAACGTAGCAGTAAACTCAATAAAGTAGAAGTTCACAATCAGTAATGACGTGAGTTTTAGAAGAAGCACAGGTTATGCCTTTGGGTACACTCTAAGAGTATTTATGAGGGAGTATTATTATTATTATAGTATAGAGGTAAAATTACCTGACACCACATCGCCTTCGTCTACTGCAGTTAAGAGTCATCCATAAATTACGTCACTCTTCAAGGGAAGGGGAACCAGGTGGGGGGACACGAGTCATAAGTTTCGTGATGTCATCTAACGAAATACTTTGAATATTTCTAACTCTATCTACGGGGTTTAAATTTTGTATAACTCTATGGTACATGGCGTCCGCGCGAATTCACGCTCACTCTATTGAATTGAAATAATTTGAGTCCTGTTTTAATTGAATAACTTCTAAGTAAAAAAATGCAGAATGTGTAACGTCACACTAGGGGAGGGGGTAACAGAAATGTGACTGGGGAGCTCTAAAATTCATGAAATTCGTGTGACGCAATTTATGGATGAACCTTTATATAGGCGAAACGTCGGTATACCACGGTCAAAAAACGCGCAAACCTCTAATAACGTGGGAACTTCCCGTGGTAAACTTTCAAATATGACATTTTTTATGGGTGAACATAAGTTCTGTAAAGCCATTGGAAATGAATTTAAGCTTATCGATCTATATTTTTCCTACGACCACATGGTAAAGTGACATATGTCGCACTGTATAGTTACACGGAATAAGGCTATATCACAAGCGTAAAAGTATCTTTTCGCACGCTCCGTTAGCTCAGTTCGTAAAGCAGCGGGACGTATTGACTTCTGACAAGAGTGCGCGGGTTCGATCCTCGCCCGCGGATGCTTTTTTTTTTCATCATGATATTGAAAAAATTGCACTTTTCAAATAGATTGATTTAAATATTTTGTATTTAAAAGTAATTATTAAAAATGAACGAAGTCAGAATGGTTCTCACTAGGACTATTCATTACATTTTCTTGGACATTAGATTGTTAGATTAGTAACTTCTTGCACCAAGCCGACGAAATATCCATTTCAAAAAATCCTGAATCATCTAAACAAAGCAAGGAAGTTTCATTTATCAATTCTCTGTACCTAGTCAGGCAATCATGTAATCACCTTGCTAATATATATTATATATAAAAAGCAGGCTTTGAACAATTTATGTCAAACGTCAAAAGTTATTTTGAGTATGTAATGAATGTTAGGTGCCTTAATTGTGAGTGGAGGCAGCAAAAATATCCTCCCTAAAAATCCTACCAAAAAATCTTGAAGCAATCTATTTGAAAAGTGTAATTTTTTTCATCTTAAAAAGAGTTTCCGCGGGCGAGGATCGAACCCGCGTACTCGGCGAATACAATATATTTTCTTGTCATAACATGTGTCCAATAGGTAGGCAGCGGGACTTGACGTCAGAAGTCACGTCAAGTCCCGCTGCCTACCAACTGAGCTATTGGACACATGTTATGACAAGAAAATGTATTAGAGTGTATCTTGATTAGTAATTATTATCAAAAATAAAAGATGTCTAATTATGATTTTGATCTAGTCGGTATTATATCATAAAGGAAATATTTTGTATTTAAATCAATTATTAACAATAAATGAAGTCATAATGGTTCTCAGTCGGACTACTCATTCGATTTTCTTGGACACATGTCAATATCATCTATATTTCTTGGAGTTTGATTTAAACAAATATCCATTTAAAAGCAATCTGAATCATCTAAATAAAGCAAGGAATTTTCAAAATTCATGTTTAGTTTCGTTAAATAGTTTCATATATCAAATCTTTACTATACTCAGGCATCTTGTAATCGTCTTGTTTGTTATTTATTGTATATAAGAAGCAGGCTTTGAACATTTGTGTGAAACGTCAAAATATTTTTATACATTATTTGGTAAAATTATCATGTGGTCGTAGGAAAAATAGTGTACATTACTCGTGCGAAAGTGATTTTTTACACTCGTATGAAAAATTACACTTTCCGCACTAGTAATGTATACTATAAAGTAGTAAGACCAATTTGGTTGTTTTTCAGTGCCAAAAAAAATCAACACAACTGAAATTTTGTGATTGTGAAAAGGAACATTAGTAAAAGTTTGAAATGGCCAAGCCTGGTCTATGTTAGTACTAATATCATATTTTACCGAAGCTTTTTTCCCAAAAGGTTTGTATATTTTTTTCATCACGAAGTAGTGTGAATGCCTTGTATGTTCTTGAGAACAGGGGCAAAGAGGAAAAACCCTCCTGGTTTCGAGGAGACAGGGATGTGCTTGTTTGGCCGTGCGATTGAAGAATGGTGTTCAGCAACTCGTTAGCTTGACAGCGAAGAAACTGGATGGAATGTACCTAAAACAAGAAATGAATGAGAAATTATCCACACGTTTTGAAGGAATACTTGAAGCAGCCAAATTCGTCACGAGGAACATTCCAAAACCAAACAAGAGTGATTCAACATAACCCCTATTTCTACACCAACATTTTTTACTAGAAACATATAGGATGGTCCATTTCGAAAAAAACACAAGTTTTGGTCTGATGAGTTGCACTAGATTGAGAGATGACTATATTGCGATTATTTTGAGTGGCCGTGTTGGTCAGGAGAGACGGGGCCTCGCCTTCTAACGTGCGATCCCGTGTGCTGTCAAAAATCTGCTGAAATGTTTGTCAGGTAGGTCACCACAATAAGCGATCTGTGCTGGAAGACATTTCTTTCCAAAGTATTTAAGGAAATTTTCGATGTCAAGTGTCAAGCGAATACTTCTGTGAGATCCAATGTTGCTGCAAGAGCTTCTCCGTGTTTTTGTGTTGCAGTTTCATACGGATATACATGTTCGTATAGAAACGGGATTTTCCTAAAATACTGCTTGGAAGTTTCTAGTTTTTGTGAGCAACTGAAAATAAAGGTTTGTTACTTACTTGTTATCAGTCACTTTTTGTGTGAAATACTCTTTATCTTGCTCGGTTCAACCCGGAATAACAAATGTTGTGAACGTGTCAGTAACATCCACATACATGTGCTGATGAAAAATACAAAATAATTTCTCTGAAAATCGATTTGAAATGAAAACATCATTACTGATTTCCCACCCAATCTTGAAATGAAGGTAATATTAATGATTCTTTGGAAAAATAACATTAGTGTTGATTGGTTGTTACTATCTTTCAATCTCGACCTATATTTAAAAATGGATAATTCAGTTGACTTATGAATATCAATAACATGGCATCACACGTTAAATAAAGGCTGCGTCTTTCCTAGCTCGGACAAGTCTTTCGAACACTTTCGAGGGTTGTACTCTTAAGGGTGTGCAGCTGGTTGACGGAAATAGCAATTTTAATAACAATTTCTTTTTTAACCAAGAAAGTGTTTATTATTATTATATGGGTTAATCAAGAAATACTCATTGTCAATTTGGATTGTTAAAGCGGTGTTGTATTAGTTCTTGGTGACTAATCACTGATGTTTTTTTTTAACTTCCTGTAATTATTTGATGAATGCACTGAATCTACTATTTTTGATTAAATATTCCATATACAAAATTGAATAAGTGTTAGGCTGAATCATTAAACTATGCTTTTTTTATTCACCCCTCGTGTGAAATAGACTTTTGATTAGTTCAATTTGGAGTATCGAATGTTATGAAATTCTCGACGACAAACTAGGTTGATTAGAGTCAATACAATTCTGCTGATGATATAATCGAAACATTACTGATTTCCCCTGACACGTTCAATCAAATATTGACGGGGAAGTGAGTATACATGAAAGTCTTCGGACCAATTATCACTAACGACCCTTTATATTATTATAGAAACCTTTCGACGATGTCGTGACTAATTTGGCTATCCCAATTAATATCACGGACACTAATCTACGGCTACTTATGCATAAAACGTTAAATGAAACTATCTTCAAAATGAAAATTATTTTTATCTCGAGAAGGGTTGAAGATAGAGCAATTCAGTATATTCTGTGAAGTTCAAATCAATCAAATAAAAAAAAACTTGAAAAAAGTCCAAAATTCCCTAAAAATCGGCGAGAATTCAAAATGATCGTATCGATTTCCGGTTTTCACCAAAATGTTGGAAATCTCGCGTAGATTTCAAAAATACACTATGTATGATAGTTCAATCGAATGACAGTAAATCGTGAAAAATCGAGATAACTGCAAAATATCATAGATGGTGCATGCGCCACTTTGACATGTGTTAAAAACAAAATCGACAGACAATCTTCTGGAAAATCACTTTTTTTCTTACGTAATATGGTCCGCTAAATCAAAAAAAGTAACTATCATGTCGATCGGAGTGCAGATAAAAGAGTACTGAATATTTTTTCGAGGTTATTTCGACGTTTCGAGACTTTGCGACATCATAGCTTCCTTAGCTGCGCTCCGAACAAAATCGTTAGATTTTTTTTAACGTATCAAAAAGTTTCGGAGGGATGTTTTCCTATATTTTTTAAAACTAGCCCACACTTTCGTCATGATAAATGCATCTTATCATTCATTCTGCCTCAAAAGATCGTAAAGAAACTGGGGACACGAATATCGGTCTGAAACTCTGACTACTTATGCAGAAAACATTAAAAAAAGCGATTTCGAAGAGTTTTTCAGAAACACTTTTTTTTTCCGCAAGTTTCCGGGATTTTTTTGTAAAAGTTTTATTTTATTTTGAGAATGATAGAGTAATTCTGCGAACGCTAATCGATTCAGAACGATAAAATTAGTATATTCTGTGAATTTCAAGTCAATCGAAAGAATACAAAATTTTTCGAAAAAAGTCCAAAGGTAAAAATCGACGAAAATTCAAAGTGGTCTTACCGATTTCCGGTTTCCACCAAAATGTTTGAAATTTCTCGTAGATTTCAAAAATACAGTATGTTTGGTAGCTCAATCTCGTAGATTGGCAGTAAATCGTAAAAAACCGAGATAACAGCAGAAGAAATCATAAATGGTGAATGCGCCGACTTTGACACGTGTCAAAAACAAAATCGACTCGCAATCCTCCAGAAAATTACATTTTCTTACGTGAAAAGGTCTTCCGAATCTAAAGAAGTAACCATCTCTACGATCGGAATGTATATAAGAGAGTAATGAATATTATTTTGAGGTCACCTCGACGTTTCGAGACTTTGCGACATCATAGCTTTTTAAGCTAAGGTCCATTTGTTTTTGACTTACTTAATAGCCGTTCGTCAAGATTGTCAATAACTGACAGTAAATTTAAATTACAGTATGCCCTGTAACGTGAGAATATTCTCAGATAACTGTTGAATAAACGTTCTATTTCTGTTCAGACACCAAACAGTATCTTCTTATGAGTATGAACTATAAAATAAATGATGAATGGCTCAAAAAATTCAGGAATTCTTTCATTTATTAAAGATCTTATCACATTAAAAATTTACTCTATAAATTTCTATTTGTTATTGTTACAGAGAATCATAAAAGTGAATTTTGATTACGTTTGCTTCTACAAAATATAACGTCATCCTTATCAGGTTGAAATTGTTTTCATGTTTTATATCTGCCTAGTTTGCTGTCGCCGTCAATGGCTCAGATTATTTGTTTACTTGTTCGATTCAGAAGTATGTAAGTATTTTGTATTATCGAGTAATCTTTTCATGGCAATAAGTTTAACGTAATTATTCTTTCATGAAATCTGCATGTATTTCTTGCCGTCAGAATCAATTGATAACATAATCTGTATTCTTAGATAATAACATTTTCCACATCAGGTAAGTTCATCAGAAGTCCAGTCATAATCCAACTAGATGTATTTCGGTTAATTCCTGAAGATGGTGATTGGACACTAAATCCTAAACTCAGTGAATACGTTGGAGGCATGAGGTATTTCTGACTAGCTGAACGCAAAAAAATCTGATTATTTTAGCAGTGAAGTCACTTTGATATTCTGAGATAAGAATGTTTCGGTTTGTTATACAGGATGTAATCTAGCCTCTTGCACTACCGTGAATGACAGGTGTATGATTTTATTTTATAACGAGTTACAGTGCTTGAAAATACATGGAAAAAATTAATTTGGTTTTCAAAAATTGCCATTTTGGAAACCTCTGTCCGGATAGTCGTAAGAAAACACGTTGCGTATATTCTGAATACTGTCGGCGAATTGCACGCGCGAGATGTGGTAGCAGAGCCGCAATTCACGGAAGTTGAGGTTAGATTACAGCCTGTACAAGGATCTTGGGGATGATATTCTACAGGTTTCTCCAAAATATCAGCTTCGGACAAATTGATGGTTTTGACCTCGTCCTGTGCTCGTTCTTTTTTTTTGTTCTGTCCAAAAATACCAGTCCCGAAGCGATCTAGGGCTTGGCATTCACACAATATGTGTGAGGCTGTTTCGTCCTCAGCACATCTTGATGTATCCCCAACATGTGCAAGTGTTTTCTCATGTGGCAATGTCCTGTTATTGGTCCTATCATATTTCTGAGGGAGTTCCGGTTCAGTTCAAGATGTCTTGACCTATTTCTTCGTGTCCTGCTTAAAAATAATGAAATGGGATTCCATAGACTGGTTCTGGTCCAGAGAGAGTTGTTGCTGTCCCTGCTTTTGCTAGGGCATCTACGTCCTAGGTCGTTGAGGCTTTTGTGAGTCTCCCAAACTAATTTGGAATACTTGAGTACCAAGACTTAAGACTAATGTCTTGCCTCGGTCTCTGCCCGTGTATGACAGCACTGGTAGGGCTCGTGATGTGACTTCCCCATCTTGAATGATGGTGGTGAATGTTCCATCAAAGGAGTAGGTTGGAACGGCCTAAATTGTCTTTGCAAACTGGCCAGCTTTCCTCTGGATGAAACATGTTCTGCCTTTGGCCACCACAGCAGATCCCCATACGTTATCGAGGGCCTCACTATCGCTGTGTATAGCCAAAGCCGATTGTTTGGGTCGTAGTCCACATGTTTTACCGAAGGACCGCCTGGCCATCATTAATGATGTCCTTGTCAGCACTTTTTCCAGATTTTTGTTCTAGTTGAGCTTCAAGTGTTCAGCCCCAAGTATTTCGACTCTCCTGACATCTGTGAGCTTTCACCAAAGATTCGAAGAGCCTGGATCAAATTTTTTTCTTTTGGTAAAAGGAACAATCGTGGTTTTTAGGGGTTGATCTTGAGGTTTTCCCTCATGCACCACGTTTGTACGTCTGTGAGTGCTGACTGCATCAGATTCACACAAACCCTCATACTTCCCCTCCACTATTATGACTCATCCCCGATTGAGGTTGAGGAGGTTCCACAAAAGTGGGGATAGTACTCCCCCTGAGGGCAGCCTCTCGTGGCCTCAACGTTTCTTTCCCTGAGGGCTGTAGTGATAAACGCCCCTTATACGTCAAGAAACGCTGTGAATGCAATATCTTTATTCGAGAGTGATTTGTCAATCCTGCAGACTAGACTGTGGAGCGCAGTCTGACAGTATTTTTCGGTTTGATAGACGTGTTGGTACTCCGAGAAGATTGGATACTCTGTATCATTATCTCGGATATTTCTGTCGTTTTCAGCATAAACGATGAGAGGCAAATTGGTCTGAGGTATAGGATGGGTATAGGATAGTTTCCTCGCTGAAATGGTACAAGTTGAATTTCATCTGACCATGCTGATTTGAATAGATTGAAGATTTCGATGGCTCATTCTACCTTCCTGTATGCGATGTCCCAGGTATCCCTTGTGGGCCTGATCTCGACTGTTTGTACTCTCTGGGACACGACTGGGTCGTTTGTTCTTCTAGAGTAAGCTAAGTGGGCATCAAGGAGTATCTCTAGAGATGCTCTCGACTTCGCAGAAATTTTTCCACGCCTACGTTTTCTCCAATGTATTCGCCCCACTGCTTTGTTCTGTAGGCCTTATTGAAGAGAGATCTGTCCTTTGTACTAGAATTGAAGCGTGCTGTTGTGTCTCTTTTTGGTAAGAGGGCAGCTTTTCTGGAATGAGGAGACTATCGCATCCGATAGATTGCCGCCTCCTCAATTCCCCCAGCCCCTCCTTTGGGGAGAATTCCACAGGCTCTAGGTTAGCCGTTAAGGAGCTTCGGTACGTCTCCCAGTCGGTTGTCCTCGGGTTTCTGAGGGAGGTTAGAGCTTTACTGCTTCTGGCAATACGTAACCTCATGTACCGATGATCTGATAGGGATGGTTCGTCAGAAACGAAGCATCTATGCTAGATTGGTGATGGATATTAGGTGGCGATTGACAGCTGACAAATAACTGGTGATCGTTGACTGATACAAGCGACAGGTGACTGATGAATGATATGGGTGACATATGATAGGTGATGGATGGTAGGCGACTTGGATGGTAGTATCAAGTGACAGCTCGGCGTGCTCTGATTAGTTGGTGGCGAAAGGGGGCGAGGTTAAATGAAAGTGGTGGTTATAGATTCAATTTCAGATTAATGTAAGCGCTTTGTTATTAAGAATTATTTTCTTCCATGACATTAAAGTAAATATATCTCTCACGCGGAGAGTTTTAGTAGTACTTCCGAAATATTTGTAAAATAGTTCAGACATATTTAATACAGTAGTGACACTGTTATTCATTGCTAACTATGAATGGTGGATTAATTGATGGATGAGGAGTGTTGACGAATAACGGGGTTTAAATGACTGTCGCGATAAGACAGGTAACTTTGGTAGGGGTTGTCTGACAGCTTGGCGTATAGATGAAAGTAGATGTGGTGAGGTAGTTGACGTCTGAGCCATAGAAAGTTCCAATAGTACTTCCGGAATATTTGATAAATGATTGTGCTATATTTTAAACAGTGGAGACATCATGAACGCTAACTGATTTGAATGTGGATTTGGGGAGGAATGACAGGTGATAGATGAGGGGTTCGACACTGGATGAATGACAGGTGATGGATGAATTACGCGATGTGACAGGTCATATGGATGGGGATTTCATGTGGCAGATCGGCGTGGTCTGATTGGTTGATGATGATAGTGGGGAATGGTCCAGGTTATTTTTGTTGTACTTTTATTTTTTAGCTCGAAATCCAGCAGTGCAGTTTCGTGTACCATAAAATTCCACATTATTGGTACATGGCATTCCGACCAAGTATAAAAGTTTATGGAGTGAGACGGCATTCATTTAAACAATTTTCTCTCCATATACTAGCAGATATTCGACATAAACTACTTCTCTGGCTAATGGCACGAAGTTTGAAGTTCCCCAGCGAGATTATGAGGACACACATCGCAAGTGACTTATGTTTCGAGGTACTTCTGAGGTTGTTTAGAGGGTGAGCAATGACTGGCTCATTGTTACCTCCATATATCAATTGTATTAACGATAATAATCAATTATAGAATTCTGTAACAAAATTATCCTTCAGAATAATGGGGCAGAGGGTTTGTTTTGTTGATCGAATTGTTGTTCTACAAGTGGGAAGTGAATACACTACAAAAAATCAGTGAGTCGCCCCGGAGCGCCATGGCAAATGATTGTAGCCATATTCGAACAGCACATGCCTTTGGGTACAATATACTAGTATTTATGAGAGATACAACACTGTGAGCGTAAAATCGCTCTCTTTAGGTAACAATGCTGTTAGTTCGATGGATGATAGTCACAACAAAAGGACACGAACTCACATACAAGATCAATTTGCAATCCGCTCAATATTTTGAGGCCGATTCAATCACGATTTAAAATCAATATATTATTATATCTACACGAACACTATACCTAGAAATCGACAAAAGGAAAAATACCTGTGGTATCAATTTCTAAAGCTGTAAGGAATTACACGGTGTTGAGATCGTGAAGTGATCTACTTTATTGTTATTTTAATCAAACTTTACGGGCTCTGAAGCCATGTTAAAGAAATGAACGGATGATTTTCCATCAAAGATATAAACATATTCGTTTATTTTAATTGTTTTATGTGGTTCTTAAGTAAACATGGTCCATTGTTTTATCATCAACCGAATCGTGTCTGAATCTATTCTTCGTATAATTCTCCTATATACGTTTTAAATGAAACCGATTACATGAAGATATCCTAGGATGACGGAGAAGAGCGAACCATTTACGACGGATTGTTGATAATTTAAATAACAGTTAAAAGGCCTAGGAGTTGTGGTCATATACATGAACATTGGCAACTCCAAGATTGAAGATAACTTTGTTGGTCAGCTAGATTGCACGTACTGTGGTCACTGTTAAGTCACCAGATCCATTGTGTGATATTTTTCTACCGCAGAGAACAGGCCAACTAAATTATGTCGTAATGTTGGGATTATTTAACGAGGAAAAGCATTTTTGGTGGTAACTTGAAACCAAATGGTGGCAGTGCAAGAAGAAAATAAGTCGCCTTAAATCCCTATCTATCATTACATTTAAGTGATCAGTTTGGAAAGATTTTTTGCGACAGGATGGTTCAGGAAAAATGGGTTGTCGCTATTGATTTCCCTTTAAAAGGATTGGACATGAGCAACTATTTGGCAGATATAATCTACTTGTATTGTCCAACCACAGCGAAACCATGGCTAGCGGGCACTATACGACTTATTGTTGACACCTTCATGCAGGTACGTTGATTCCATGGTGTCACTGTTATATCCATGGTGAACGAAGAGATGCTTGGCTACTAGATGATTAATTTTATACTCGTGTTATTCTTTGATTATTGTTTATTCATGTTCACTTGATTTTTAATTTAACAAGCTTTGTCAATAACAATCTCTATCATCGATAAAAATTTGTATCTCTCGAATTGTGCATCAGAGATCACATTATTTCGAGGATTTCAAGATGAGGGGTGGAAATAAAGAAGAATATATCAAGCAAACCTAGAATTATTTGTTTAATTATAATATTTGGTAAAGAGTAGAGTTACGCTCAGTAAGTACTTCATCATTGAGTGCCATTATTTTTTCAAGTTGTTTGTATTCGAAATTGAATTGTTAAAAGTGTAGTATGTGTAATAAACGACCTTTTAGTAACAACCGTAGCACTGCGAGTGTTAAATAAACGAGTGTATAGAAGAGTTCATAAACTCTCTACATTACATTTTTAAGTTCTTCGTGATTTAATGGTCGTTGCTTCCTATAGGGCACATTTGGCAAATTTTTAAGTTGATTTCTATTATATTATTATGACAGCTTCAATTGACAGACCAAGAAATCTCGATGACTCGTTTTGAAAATTGTATCACACGATTCCGAGATGATCGAATATCAATTTTGAAACTGACTCAAGTAATTCAGAAAATGCTGGTGCAAGGGAGGATCCAGCTGTCGAGCCAGGGAGGGTCACGGGCTACCAGGGGCGCACTCCGGATTTTTTAAAGAGGATGTGGACAATTTTTTCATTTCGATCGTCGACATCAGAAATACTTCAAAATATTTTCAGTAATCACCAGTGTATAACCAGTGAAACGCCTCGTCCTACTTGATGCACCCTTGTTGACTTTAAAATCGCAATAAACAATGTAATGACATTTGACACGTTATTGACTGATTTGTTTCGTTTATTCTGTTAGAAATAGCGTGCACATTGTTTTCAAATATTAGAAAGGCTTAAGGCCAATTCAGATACATGCCTGCCTATGCACAGTACCTATTTGAAGCTCGTGCGTCTAACAGGCGTATGCATTTTTGACGCTTGTGCCTGAAAACTACACGTCAATTCACATACATGCCTTTCATGTGCATTTCTACTACAATTTCATATTTTATTTGGTTCTAAAATGATTTTGTCAATACTGGAGTAATGCTATTTGAGTTTTTCAAATTATCCCTTCGTATATTTCACTGTATCTTTTATTATTTGAACTATTTCCGTGCGTACTCACTCCGCGTTTTACACGCAGACCGGCAGGAACAGGTGTGAACCTCGACAGGCATGCATTTCTAATGCAAGATGAGCACACATGTATCTGAATCGGCCTTTAGGTAGGAAAAATGGTGGCTCACTGAAAAATTGATATATTTTTCTATTCTTGCTAAATAAAAAACTGTGGCACATACATTAACCAAAAACTATTGGATGAATATTTGTATGTTTATATTGTTTTTAGCTCTGTTATTTGAAGGGTATTTTCCGAAAACCTGGGAAATTCTTGAAAATAAAACAAATTATTGAATAAATATATTGTTCATATTACAAATTCTCTAGTACCATTCTTCTTCAACTCTGAAGTAACTTGGATTAGATGAATGACGAATTTATTGTAAATTTCAACTCGTTACAAAATCACTACGAATAGAATAAAACGCATCTCACGCTCATCATAGTGATATTGATGCCTACATCTGAATACACAGTGTCCATCAATGGGAAAACTTTGAATAATAATTTATTCTGATATTCAAATTGGGATCAAAATAAATTTCTATCACAAATGCTGAACGATACATAAACTTTATATTAAACACAACGAGAATTATAAAAGGTTTTCTCATTTTCTTGAAGAAAACAGTTTTATCGAATTTACAAATTTTTGAATACCTACATTTTTTTGTAATTCCAAGAAATAATATTAATATCACAGCTTATTTAATATCAAAAGAAAAGGGGTAAGTAATAACCTATGGTAGATAGGCATTCAAATGTATCGTAATTCAACATTATATTTGGTGACCTAGGCCCAGGCCAGGGGAGTCTTGACCCCCCTAGATCCGTGCTTGTTATACAATAATGAAACTAGATAAATATATACTTATATAGAGCAAAGTGCACCCGTATAAATCACGGAAAATCGTTTTCAAAATTCAAAAGTTTACTCGTATGAATCAGATAAAATCGCTTCCAAAATGATTTACAATACCGAGAGAATCGAATTTTATTATCACGACCACTAGATAATCGAATATAAAATAAAAAACTTGACTCCTAAAATTCACATAAAGCAAAGTTGAATGCACTCTAAGTATAAAGTGTACTACACTATAAACCACAATGAAGCGCTTCCAAAATGATATTCACTACCTAGAGAATCAAATTTTGTTATCACGATACCAAGATAATCGAATATACAATGAAAAAACTGACTCCCAAAATTCACATAAAGCAAATTCGAATACACTCTAAGCATAAAAGTGTACACTATAAACCACAATGAAGCGCTTACATAATGATGGACAGTACGTAGGAGTCGAATGTTGTTATCACGATACCGAGATAATCGAATATAAAATAAAAAAAACTTGACTCACAAAATTCACATAACACAAATTCAAATGAACTCTCATAGTGTAAAGTGTATTCGTATAAATCTCAAAAAAGCGCTTCCAAAATTATGTTCACTACCTAGAGAATCGAATTTTGTTATCACGATACCAAGATAATCGAGTATAAAATAAAAAAAAACTGACTTCTTGAATTCACATACAGCAAATCCGAATGCGCTCTTATAGAGCAAAGTGTACTCGTATAAATCAGAAGAAATCGCTTACAAAATGATGCACAATACCTAGATAATCGAATTTTGTTTTCAAGATACCGAGACGATCGAATATAAAATAAAAAAACTTACTCCTAAAATTCACATGACGCAAATTCGAATGAACTCTCATAGTGTAAAGTGTATTCGTATAAATCTCAAAAAAGCGCTTCCAAAATTATGTTCACTACCTAGAGAATCGAATTTTGTTATCACGATACCAAGATAATCGAGTATAAAATTAAAAAAACTGACTTCTTGAATTCACATACAGCAAATCCGAATGCGCTCTTATAGAGCAAAGTGTACTCGTATAAATCAGAAGAAATCGCTTACAAAATGATGCACAATACCTAGATAATCGAATTTTGTTTTCAAGATACCGAGACGATCGAATATAAAATAAAAAAACTTACTCCTAAAATTCACATGACGCAAATTCGAATGAACTCTTATAGTGTAAAGTGTACTCTTATAAATCGCAATATATCGCTTCCAAAATGATGTACAATACCTAGAAAAACGAATTTTATTATCGCGATACTCGAAAATAAAATAAAAAACATTACCTCCTAAAACTCACGTGGAGCAAATCCGAATGCACTCTTATCTAAGTGTAATCGTTATAGTTGACAAAAAAGCGCTTCCAAAAAGATTTTCACTACCTAGAGAATCGAAATTTGTTATCACGATACCGAGATAGATTTGAAAATGGTAGCATACAATAAATAACGAGAGAATGACATGAAAAAATCACGAAAAATTGTTTCCAAAATAGTATAATCTCATTATTTCGATTCTTACCCTGTATAAAATTGGGGACCCTTCTACGAGTGTCCATAAAGAAATATTTTTATTGTTTCATTATGAACTAATTGCAACTATGAATTTTCAGGTCTTTGATTATTTAGCTGTTTTATTATTATGTCAACATTACAAAAGGTCACACAATTTTCTAAATGAAGCACTCGGTCAAGTCACACTCTAGATATGTGAGTTTAAACAGTTTTGTATCATTTAATAAATCAATGACAATGAAAAATTCATGGATGTCTTATTTCAAATATACGCGCAATTTTTATGGTGATAACCTTTATTTTTCTGATTCCAGGTTGGGAACATTGGAGATCTCCTGCAAGGGTTCTGTAGAATGATCGTCACTCATCAGATTGAGCTAACAAAATGTTATTTTGATAGCCTGCGAGTTGCCTAGATGTTCGACGTATTTGAAGAAATGACTGGATGAACCTGAAAATACACCATAACATGCCTTGGGCACAGTTAGCGGCGTCCCTATCCTTATCACTGAATCTACAGAGAATCGTTAAAATGAACACGACAATCCAATCCAGGAAGACCTATTCCAATTTCACCAATATGGTGTGAAATTGATTGAATGCCACAATCCCTGAGAGATGAATAGGAAGTAAGGAGCAGATAGAGTGACCTGCAAGATCTGATCTCGGTCCAAAAGATTTATTTTTATGGGGTTATTTATGAAACCACTACTAAACCTCCAAGACCTACAAAATCGTTTAACAGCTCAATGTAGGGCTATCACAAGGAAAACTTTTCAACAAGTACACGAGGAAGATGAAGACCTTTTTTATTAAATGGAAACAAGTGATCAACATTTTGCTTGTTCATTTTGGTTGCAAACAGGCTTTAAAAACAGAAAGATGGTAAATAAATGTTTTGTCAACTCTGTTGTTTAATTTTTAAAGCCGAAGTTAACGGGATTTTGAATACACCAAGATGACTTTACTTCAGAAATTCAAATTATAGGCGGTGGTTTTTAAAAGTACAGTGTTTATCTGAGAATGGCAAATTATATTGGACCTATTACATTGTTTGCATTCTGTGTCCTCTATTTCTAGCATTAAACAAATTGAATCTATTTTATCACATGTCCTCTGTGACCACAGGGCTTTCTCTAGTGAATACAAGTTAAATACTTGAACAAATTAATGAAACATCCACAGAAAGCAAATTTCCTTTACCAGTAATAATTATATAAATAGACGACTGGACGATATAAGTCGTAACTAAAAGTTGTGTTCTGTGATTCTTCCGAGGACTCGGTGATGCCAATGACTTGCGTTCGGTTATTCCTCTTAATTTCCATTGTTCCAGTTTGAGGTGAAGACCGATCCATCATGTTTCACATGTACCTGCAGCAAGCTGATGACTTCTAATCTGTTTTTTTGTTATTTTGCTGATCATTATTTTATCTAGTATGTTTGATTAGAAAGGACGCCTGTGGAGGTTTAAGTCTGGTGGCGGCTACCAGTATAAGGTGTGACCTTCTGAGGGTCGCTTGAAAAGGGGTAGAGATGCGGATAGAACCATTTTTTGAGCAATTTTAAATATTTGATGTTGGCATCACTTTATCGCCCTAATTGTTAGTTATTGTGCACATGTTGGCATGCATGGGTTACTAGCTGCCTTGCGCCTAAACTAATAAAAGTGGGGAAGTTCGATTTCACCTCTTATATTCTCTGTGCTTGTGCTTCTTCAAGCAAATGTTTCAACTGTCAGCAGTCAGAAGTTCTAGTATTCTGTGTTTCATGCTTGGACGCCGATCGGTAACGCGTCCTTCCAGATCAGCCATTTTACATTGTTGTAGCTTAGTGTGTACCGCGCTGGTTGTTTTCTTGGTCTTGCTAACAAAATAAACCAATACTTCTGTAAAATGGAGCCGCAAGCAGTTGCAGCGAAAGTTGAGTCTTCGACGAATGATGATGTTGTTCCAGAAACTCAAGAAAAGAACAATTTCAGCCGTGATCGGCAAGGTGGTGGAGGCGGTGGACCCGGTGAAAGATTTGGTCGTGGTGGAAGATTTGGCGGCCAAAGAGGTGGAGGCGGCGGGGTAAGTATTCATTTGAAAAATGCCGACATGTGTTATGATGTTTCTGTGAAGACATGCAGCACATTTTCTTCAATGCATACTGAAATTAAAACTAAGACGCAGAGTTTTTATTTGAAAACAAAACGTCGAGTGTTGATGGAAAGTTATTTTGTGGAGGAAACTTGCTCCTTCACATGAGTTTTTGGACGATTTCACCGTCCACAATCTGAAAACGAAACGTAAACGATGTAAATTTATGGGAATCTGTAAAAGTGTAGATGGGCAAATAAATCAAGTTGCCCGGATTTTGAACATACCATCAATTTTTTTACCTAATTGAGAATCTCTTCTTTTTATAATAAATATGCTGATCACAATTATTTTAAGTAGATTTTTGTGTATTCATGCCCATCTTGCTGATAGTTGGATTCAACAGTAGGTATCTGTTTTTATACATCATCAATCAAGCATCATGGTGATAAATGGACATGTGTATGAATATATAGCCTATTCAAGTAAGCATTAAGAATAATTTAGAGTTTACCATATTGATGTCAGTATCTTATTCTCTTATTGTCCTAGAGGTCTAAATTTAGCTGCTCAATTTTTGCAACACAATATCAAATTAAAGTGAAGTATGATTATTTATAATCGATTTTAAACAATATTGGAATATTCTAAATTAGGATTTTTGTTAATGAAGTATATTTCCATTGTCTTTATTTTACAAATGCATCTTTTTCTTGTTAACAGAACAGAGGAGGGCCAGGAGGTGGAAATAGGGGAAATTATGAAAACAGAAGAGGCAGGGGTGGTGGATTTGGAGGAAGGATGAAGTTTGAAAACAACCAAGACGGTCAAGATGCTGATGGTGGGAATGATGATCGAGAGGGAGACGGTGGTAGAGATAGTGGCAGAGACGGTGGCAGAGATGGCGGTAGAGGAGGAAGGGGCGGCAGAGGTGATATGGGAGGTCGTGGCCGTTTTGGAATGCGCGGCCCCGATGACAAGTTTCACGAACGTTTCCAGCAGTTGGCAGGTCCTACCTTCGACCTACCTCCAATTGACATGATGGAAAAGAAATTCAACGGTAGAAACCGATTGTATGTTGGAAATATCGGGTCAGAAGTTGGTGAAGAGGATCTCATTGAATTGTTCAAACCGTATGGGGAGACTGCAGAAATATTTGTCAACAAAGACAAGAATTTCGGCTTCATAAAGGTGGACTACCATAGCAATGCTGAGAAGGCTAAACGAGAACTTGACGGTACAGTTTTGAAATCGCGAAATTTGAAAATCAGATTTGCCCCAAGTTCTGCCACCATCAAAGTTAAGAATCTCACACCTTTCGTTTCCAATGAACTCTTGCATTACGCCTTTTCTGTATTTGGCGAGGTTAGTATCAGTGCCTCTTTTAGTAGCATTGCTTCAGTATCCAAATATAGTTGTCTCTAATCAATTATTTCTTCCAGATTGAACGCTCTATTGTTTGTGTTGATGATAGAGGCAAGCCTACAGGAGAGGCGATCATAGATTTCTCCCGTAAAGGTTCAGCATTGCATGCAATAAGGAAATGTTCAGAAGGATGCTACTTCATTACTGGATCTCTGAGACCATGCATAGTAGAAGCACACGAAATAGTTGATGACATTGATGGATATCCAGACAAGAACATTCCCAAGAAGAACATGGACTACCACAAAGAAAGGGAACAAGGTCCGAGATTTGCCAACCCTGGCTCGTTCGAGAACGACTACGGCATGAGATGGAAGCAGCTATACGATCTCCATGCACAAAAGGAGGAGGCTCTTAAGAAAGAGTTGGAATTGGAGAAGGAAAAGTTGGAGGCTCAGATGGAATATGCCAAGTTCGAGCATGAAACTGAGCAGTTGAGGGATCAGCTGAGGGCTCGTGAGATGGACAAGGAAAGGCAGAAGAGGGAATGGGAGATGAAGCAGAGACAGGTGGAGGAGGAAAGGCTTAGGACCGAGGAACTGATGAGGCGCACACAGGAGGATATGGAAGCACGTATTCTGAAACAACAGGAAGATTTGAAAAGAAGGCAACAAGAGAATAATTTGTTTATGCAAGCGCATAATTTGGACTCTATGCTAGATCAACAAGAGCAAGCATATGACCAACCTACTAGCTACAGTAACACAAGTGAGTATTACTTTCCATTTTACGGAAGTCATTTGAAAGACTCACTGGGAGAAAAATTTTGTTCTTCATCAAGTGTCTTATCTACATCCATCTTCCAATAACTACCCATTCCTCTTCGGGTTTCAAATGAATCCATCATCTATTGAACATTTTTTAAGAATTGACAATTTGAAGTCTCCAAAATATCATCTGTCTGTATACTCGTATTTCCAAGAAAAAAAACCTTTACAATAACATATTCATGTCATATTTACTATTCCATAAATCCTTCAATTGCTAAACATTTCATAATTGAATAATATTATTAATAATGGGGAAGTTTCTGCCCAAATTACATAAGAAACATAAAAGTTGTAATAAACAAGTCTCAAAAAAAGACGATTTTGCTCTATGGTTCTGAATGAATTGTTTGCTTTGATAAAAGCGAATTTCACTGATAAAAAATGCGGGCAGACTATTATGATGCCTACTTAAACTTTTTGAAAATATGAATCTTATTGCTGTTGAAAATATTGAGTTTTTTGAGATGAAACGCAAATTGATGTAGGTGTGCCTCAAGGGTACATTTTGGGACCAGCAATATTTCTCTAATACTAGAAGAAAAATGTAAAATTAATTTTCTTCCTATCAACAACCTTCTTTCTATACTTGATTAGTAATTGAAAGAATGTAGTATATATCTCTGTCTTGTTCATGTTTTTACCATTATTGCAACTATTTATTGAGGATTTTCATTTTTTAGGTTTAGGAGAAGAAACTGGACCAGTGGTAAGTACTATCTTCAAGTTCAAATCCTTTTTGCAGCAACGGCAAAAAACCGTAATTGAAATTATTTGTTTTTTAACTGAGGTTTTCATCAATTTCATAATTGGAATTGTTTGATTTTTGAAATTAATCAAATATTAAGAATTTCAAAACAGGATAACTGAAATGTTCAAACCCATCTTCCACTATCTGAATTTTTTACATTGGACAAGCATTCGAACTATACTTAAAATAATGATAATTGCAAGGTTCATTTTGAATGAAGGCTCCATTCATTTAGAAGTGAATCTTCATTGTACTGAAATCGAAATATACAAATACATCATAAAATTTTTCTACAAGTTCCAGTACCATTAATCATGCTGCAGAATGTTTGTGTTTATTGAAAAACCATTACCATGTAAGTTGAACAAGATTGATTAATGTGATCTTATAAATATTGAAACATCAATATATATGAAATCTCTGATATATTTTTACTAAATGTATTTTATAATGTATGAGACGCTGTTTCTTATGTTGAAACTTGGGTTATTTTCACACAAAAAGAAACAAAACTACCCTTTTTCCCCAATATGGAATAGGAAATGAAAGATGAAGAATTATCAACTTGAGGAAATTGTTCTTATTTGAAAGAATAATTATTTTTTGAGTCCACAATTGGTAGATGCTAAAAAAGTTGTTTAATATGAATACCGGGTGCATAGTTTTTTTATTGCTCTATTATGAAATATTCAACGGATTATTTAGTATCAATATGTGGTCTGGCAAAAAGCCTCAACTAAATTGAGCTTTGCTGTATTTTATGTGATTGGGCTGATGGTTGAAAAGTTCGTTTCAACTGCCACCATCGAAAAAACACTTTGTTACTGAAAATTAAGCTTACATGCTGAAAGTTTCTTATTGACAAAAAGTAATTAACGTGATTTTGTCCTATAACTTTGTGTTATTTGATTCAGTGGATCAAGACCCAAATTTCTCATTAATTTTTGATATCTAGTCAAGTTTAATTTCTTTCAAGCAGGATTGAAATTTCTTGAATAAAATATGCTTTTAATAGGATATATTTCACTCACTTCAGAAATGTAACCATCACCAATGGACCTTTCCACGGACTATGAGAAAACACTAATTAGAAAGTATATATGCTAATATCACTTGGGATTTTTTATTTATTCTTTCTGACCGCCAGTTTTTCTATAATTTGAAAGAAAGGGGTTTCGTGACGTCACGTTCATCAAAATTAAACTTGGCAACGTCGTATAAGTTGTACACCATGGAATCTCAAATTATTACATTTGGATTGTGTTCTATGATAGTTGTCATTTGATACCAGAAGGGTTTTTTGTCTGTTTCCCGGAGAAGATCAATTACAATTGTTTTTCTCTGTTCAACTCATTTGCTTACCTTATGTGATACAAAATAGATGCTAGTAGATCAAATCTGTCTGCTGGAAACTAACAGACTCTTGAATATTTTATTTTTTGGGGTTAATGCGGTTTTCAAATTCAAAGATTTTTTGTTTGTGTAAAGTAATTTTTGTATTCCTTATAACCGTGAAAATATCTGAAAAGTGCTTTGTACCCGGTTGTCTGAACACCAGTGAAAATACAAATAAACTATGTGTTCTGTGGTAATAACAACTTTTGTTCCATAAGAACTGTTATTATAATTTGCGGTGTTGCCAACAATAGTTTTTCATCAAAAGGCAGGTTCGTTAAGTTACAAATAATATAAAAAATTAGTTTTACGTAAAATTTTTTGATGTGTTGATCCAGTGACAAATTTGCAATTATTTTTCGATGGCTTTTATATAACCAGCCAGTAGCTATATTTTATGGGAGAACGATATTCCCTATTTCGGAACGTGGATTGTGGTGGGGGTTGTTTCCGATGAACGTGACGTCAGAGGCATACTTTGAAATGTGATATTTATCTATAATAAAAATATTTACAATCCATTGAAACGAGTTTTGCAACTAATTTTGTGTAAATGTAAAGGTCCATTAAAAGTTCTTGAATATGAAATATATAGGTATATTTTCTGAATTGAATCAGTTATACAATTTTATATCATTTTGTTTCTTTTGGGAGGTTATCACTATGGAAGAAGATTAATTTTCTAATTCTTTGGGCCACACTTTTATCCCTGTTTGAAGGGTAATAAATATCTATATAATTCACGATAGTTGTGACAGTTGCTAACTTGAATAAAAATTTCCAGCCAATTTGGAAATGACTATAATCTTACATTTTAAAGGGAGATTCTAATTCCTGATGACTTTAAACCACTTCAGTATAGTTTAATTGTCAATGACGGACACTACAATTGTTAAACAACAAAATGCTTGAATTTTGTTTCTTCTTCCTTTTGACATTGATAAAAGGATCTTCGAAAACAACCTTCTACAAAATTTGCCTAGTTGGCCTTTAATTGTCCCCAAACGTATGTGATAGCAAAGGAAACTTATGCGTTGTACTGTTTATAGTTTGATTTGATTGATTGAAAAATTATTTGAAAAACAAAGACTGATACATTTCTGCATTTCTGATGATCTATTTAGATCGTTCTTATTTTTATGAGCTACAATCTTTTGTGGAGTATTATTCTGTTAGATTGTGTAGAGCAGCTTCACATTAGGGAATCTACTCCTCAGTTTACACACACACGCAAGAAAAATACTGCTTTACCGATTGAATGAGTATTTACGTTACGTTTAAATAAACCTAAAAAATGTAGTATTTTCAGTGAATTATGCACGAGGATACTTTTTTAGGATATTGAATCAGTATGTGACATCTTTGTTTACAATTTTACCTTAATGACGGTGTAACATACACCCTTTTAAATAAACCCTGCCTTTCTATCTTTGAGAGCATTGCGAATTTTACTTTTTTTAAACACATTGAATCCTTTTAGAGCAGCTTAAAAATTTGAATGTGTCAGGTTTATGCAACTGCATGGATATTTTATGAAGCATTGTGAGAACTTTTTGATATTATACCTAAGGAAGAGGTTTTATTATTCACTGATAGTTGGTGTGACAATAATTGCTGAAATGTCACCTATCAGGACAAAAAACATTCTTCCTTTGGTGTAATATGAAAGCCACAATTTTAATATTTACGATCAGCCTTTCAAGTATCACTATGATATCTTGGCTTGGTCAATTTCAGCATTATTTTGGCATACATGCATTATGAAATGTTCGTGATCATATACTATGATATCATTCACTTAATCTACTGGTGTTGTGTATTTTGTAATGGTGTGTTCGATTGAGTACCTCATGTCGTATTTGTAAAAGATCATTCCGGATGAATAACTCTGTACAAAGATTAAATAATAATATTTTGTATAAAGGTTACATGCTTTTAATAGAACAGGGTGGGAAAACTAAAGCCGAATCAATTTTACTGACTTTTCAGGAAAATTGTAGAGGATATTATTTACAAATACGTCTCTTTGTCGCATTTCAATTCCCCAAATCATTCGAGTATGCTTTCATTTTCAATCTCCCTTTTGAATCAATGACAGTATATGTTTCAATTTCTTGTCATTTGGTATATCCTTTTTTTTCAGTTTCTAGACTCGGTAAAGGCTACATTCTTTTATAGTTTCCATTATAGATAATTCTTTTCTGAATATATCAATAAGGAATCTAGTCTGTTCATTGTAAGATATTTCCGTCTCAGTTTTTTTTTTATATATTGTCACTTCAAACTTCCACTGCTTATTTTTTTTTATTGATGTTACTGGAAAATGGTAGATGTCTTATCAGCAGCGTTATCTTAAATGTATGTCTTCTTTACAAGTAATATTATTACTTTACTGATGAATGGCTAAAAAACCGTAACCAGTATAATAATAATAATAATACTTCCTCATAAACACTCGTTGAGTGTACCCAAAGGCATAGCCTGTGCGGGTAGAGGACGGCTATTATTATTATTTGCCGTATGTTCTCTTTACAGCAAGGGTATTAACCTGGAAAGTAGTTTTTTCCTATCATGAGATTTTGTTGAAGGCAAACTGGATTTTATATCCATTGATTCATTATTATTCCTAATGGAATATTGATCTTCAGTTTCTTATATTTGGTTCCTTATGCCAACTTCCCTGTTGTGTGTTGTGTTTCCTTGGAAAGACATTTGATATATTTCCCTTTTCTATACCGAAATTGAATTATTTTTATATAAAAAATCGTGCTTATTCAGCTGTTTTAATTATTACAAGTTTGGGTATGAGTAATTTGATCTTTATACTTCTTACAACATAGATAGGAACACGGCAAAATTTAAATTGAGCTGAAATGGCATTTTTTCAATATTAACATCTGGTTGAAGTTGAAGATGAGGATATAAGATTCAGCTGGTGAAGATATTCTCAACACAGGTGGTGATTTCTGGAAAATAGAAGATTTAAAATGAAGACAACTATTGGAAAACTTGGATCTCATGAAGTTGATTGCGTCAACATGAAGAAAGAAAAATATTTCGGAATTGATCTACCGCTACTTTCATACAATCTGTGGACAACCGCTGTTATTTTACAAAATACTTGCCGCTATCGAAAGAAATTTCTAAAGCCATTATAATGTGCGCCAACTGAAATTGAAAACTGAGTTTACTCCTTATACAATATATTATTATTTATTCTTTGTTGAAACTTATAGACTGAGTACTGAGTTCGCGTACTTTGATTTATAACTTTAACATCCTAAAAATACATATGATTTATGAGATTATGCTCAAATACTGACCAGTATTTGTGAATTAAGCACATTACTTTTGTGATGTGACACACGTACCACCATTTATTGCGTACTATAATATAACGTATTACCATTAGGACCCAAAATCTTTCATGAGCTCATACGAGCGAGGCAGTAGATTTGAAGGACGTGACAGCACACGAGGCGACAGCGGAACCATGGGCGGCAATCGAGGTCATTGGGTCAACGATAACCGCCGAGAAGAGTATCCTAACAAAAGACGTCGATTTTAAAATCCGATCGCCGTAATTTATTATAAAATAATTTTATTGATAGGACTCTGCTTACATTACAACCTTCTTCTAAGGAATTCATGTTCCCAGAAACATGATTGTACATATGAAAGGTAATTATTTGATAAGGATTGATATGTTGTACTAAGAAATCTCGACACTCTTACAAGAAACTCTTCCAGACGATCTAATTTCGTATTTTTACGAAGTTCATTTGTCAGTTTGGAAAATTGAGTACAGATACGTAGTGTTTTAGAATCCAGTTAGTAGCTTTTTGTTTCCAATGAGTTTTAACAATTTGATATGAATCTGTGTTTTTGTATTATTGACATTGAAAATTAGTATGGTCTTTGTCTATGTGACATCTTTGAATGAATTGGATTATATAATTTATTTCAACAAAATATAAGTTTAGTACATTGTGTAAAAAGAATTTTTTAGTTCACGCCCAACCTTTTACTTGAATTATTTCGACAATGGTTTTAAAACATTTGGGATTCGACCAATGGTTGAGGCCTGTTTTATGGTCAAAATAAACAATGGAGACATCACTTTGCTAATGTTTTAACTGTGCAAAATGTTCCTGATCTGTTTTGAGTTACAGATAAATACAATTGCAATATGTTGCAAATTCAGTATGAATTTCATTTTGTATTCGTTGATAACCCAAAGACTACGATTATATTGAATTTTCAATTCAGTTTTCCCTGACTCATTTTATGAATACTTGAGTAAGAAACTAATGAATTCAATAATTAATATTTTTGTGGGCTAACTAACTAATATAATAATCACCAGATGTAGATTCCGATAATTTTGTTGAATTGATAACTTATTTTATAAAAATACCAACGTCTGAGATGAATTATTTGAATAACCAAACTTGACGGAAGGACGAATGAATAGCTCGATTATTCTGAAAGTTTATTGTGTAAAATATTTTCATTTTCAAAATTATTTGTAATTATCATTATTGCCATCAAAATATCGAGTAGACATAATAACGTCATCTCATACGAAATAAAAAAAACCAAATCGTTCTTTTACAAAATGATTGTTTAAAAAAACTTCAACAAGGTGTTATAGTCAACTGATGATTGTACTTTACTTTTCTACTTTTAATGGGAGAAAACGGCTTGGTCCAATTACTTCATTAATTTCTCTGAATTGTTGCTATTTAGTCCTGGGATAAATCCAAAATTTTGGAATTTACTGTCAGAGCAGTTTTTGTCCCATGGACTATACTGACTAAATTTTTAATATAAAATGAACCGTTTGATTTGATTATAATTGAGCCGATACGAAATATTATGGAGAACATTGTAAAAGTTCGGAATAATAATGCTGCTGCAACGTCCATCAAAGCTATGTTGGTTATTTGGGTAAAATACTACTAACATCCACTTTTTCAAGGATCCGTGATGGGAGACAATCAACCAGATTTCAGATTATTGCTTATTGGTAGTAGAATTCCCTACCGTGGATCTATTTTTAACTATATTGCAATGGCATCAGACATATCAACGAGGTCGTAATATATTTTTTGGCTTAGTTGAATTGAGATATAACTTTTAATTCTGGTTCGGACGAAACATTAGTCTGAATGGCTTTGAAGCATTTAGTTTGGAGGTACAGCTTTCCAAACTGTATGCGCACAATTGATGACATGTATTGACAAGAAATAGACGGGCGAATTCCAGTGTTAGCCATTTTAGATCCGTTCTTCTATAGAATATTTCTCGTCAATAAGAAAATTTATTACCGTTCTGAAATCATTTTAGATTTATCATCGTATCAATACGCGTATTTATTTCCACAATCCTCCTAACACCGTACAGAATATAGAAGTAGAATGACTCGTACTTTTTTTTTTCTTGCAATTTCACGTGAAAATTGTATCTAAAGGGAACCTTCGAGAATGTGTTGTGATCCATGATCCGCTGAGATATCTAGAAGAGTGTACCAAAAAAGTATCGCCTTTTGATGTAGTTTCACCTAATTTCTAAAATTAGGGTATCTACAATTCTGTTCTTCTGGATTAGTCTATCTAGTAACCTGAATTTTCTCTTTCGCGTAATATTATAGTATTAAATTGTGTTTATTACTCATAGCTGTCCTTCCACTCAACCACTTTGTAAAGAAAAGGAGTACAAGATGGAAAAACAACGGTATTATTCAACATGTACGTTTCGTTTTACTTGTGGATAGCAGGGTCATATGTATAGTGATTGTATTAGTTGCCTTCTTCCATATCGGTTCCTAACTGATTTACTTATCATTGATGGCAAGTAATTGGGGAAGCAAACCAGAGTTTATGCACTGGCAGTACACGGCAGTCGTAAGACCATAGATCCAATATGGGTCAGCTGTTCCAACCGCAGTGTTGAAGGTAGTGCTAATGTTACCGCCGCTTCCGGCAAACAAAGGAGCGCAAACAGAATCTAAGCCGTCCTGATGAGTAGGTAACTACGAAACAGCTATCGGCGGATGTTGGACCCCTATGTACTTTTGCTAGAACTGGTTCCACAATGCTGTTCTCTAAACTGTAGCCTGTACCAAGCATCGCAAGAATTGAATAGGTTTTATATTCTTGCTTCAAGGCTGAAGAAGTTTATGCCTTGATGATTGGGCGGAAGAGGAACTGATAGAACTTGAGAGGAATGATGCCGGCTGTTAACCGTGTGGGGATGGTAATCAATATAGCGGAGAGTGAGGTACTGCTTCTGTATTCTCTACGGTCACTCTACTAATCAAATTACTCGAAACACTATGAAAAATCTGTTATTATTCGGTCAGCGGCAGTACTGTAAATTATTTTTTCTACGTCCATGTCTGTAAACGTCAAAAATCGCACTGTCAACATTCCTTGTAAATGACATTTAACAATAACATGCACGTAATGAGATCTCATAACATACACGTGCGTTTTGAGAGGAAAACTTAAACTTCTTGGTTTAAGTAAATTACAATCAAATTTTTTTTTTACGTACGACTTTATTTGGTCTATTTACACTAATTTAGTCAATTAAAAATCATAAAAACTTTTAGCATTACCGAGATATATTTAGGATTGAAAGAGCGATGCCCCTGAATGTAGGCAGCACGTTATGCACTCTATTTAAAAATAGGACACGTTTTCTTAAGTAGCATGTTATGAAAATAAATGTCATGTCATTTATATTGTCAATTTCTTGAACAAAATATAATTGTATCCGAACATTTTCTCAACTTTTTCTACGAATATGTCTGATTGTGATGTTTTTTATTTAATGGAAGAAAGTGCATGGGCGTAGAAAAAGTATTGTACGTTACACGAGTTGTAAGCCCATTACGCGCATATGAAATTTATGCACTCGCCGCTGCGCGGCTTCGTGCATAAACTTTTTCATTTCGTGCGTAATGGGTAACTTACAACTCTTGTTACGTAATATACTATTATTAATATGCTGGCAGCGAAACTACAACGGACGGACTCATTGTTACTTTCAACCACAATAATAAATTTAAAGGAAGTAAATGTAAAAAAAGTAATAAATATTCTCGATTAAAACCTTGATAAAAAGACCCAGCACAGTGGTCGTCCCGACCCTATACGAAACGTATTTGGATTTTCAGCTGTACTCGGATAATCAAATTTATTAGTAAATATGGGTGGGTAGGGGTTGTGAAGCAATGTGTTATTATCAAGAAGCAGTAGAATCCTGGAAAGAAGAGATTTCAATTTAGTAAAAAAACGTTCGCTATACGTCAGTAATACTGTTGAATACATAAAATTACTCCCACGTCTAGAATTACTTGAGGAACTCGTCTCGATCCAGGAAAATTAATAGAGACTTCGATAGACCTGTATCCAGCTACGATTAAGTGGAGAACTTCGTATACCTGTAAGTTGTCTTTGTTTTCATTTATTTTGATATTTGAATATCTTAATTTTTCAATTCGTCGAAATTGACACGGAAATGGTAAGGTTTCGATAAAGATAGAGTGCATGCATGTCTTTTGAGATATACAGGGTGTTTTCAAAGCTAAGGCATCTTTTTTTGATAGGACGTGGAACTCGTCATCGTAAAGCTTTTTGACCAAAAATCACATATATGAAAGTCAAAAGTTGAAGAAGTTGCAAAGCAAAAATGATTCCTTTAAGACCATTCAAGGACTTCACAAGCTTTAATTTCACAGTTCTTCCCGGTTATTCACTTATCCATCGTGATTATTATTATGTTTATTTAGATCTTCAGTCTATTCTTTCGATGTGAACTTGAGCTTGTAAGGCGTTTACCTATGAAATGGTACTGATTTGATCATGGCTCGGTACCACATACTTTACCTTAGGTTGCAATACTTAATGACGAATCGTCTTCACAAAAATTCCTCGAATCCCAAATTCCAAAACTTGATTTTAAAATGTGTCTTTTAAAAGTGCTTTGTTTTCATGAAAATTTGCCATTATTTCGGAAGAACGAAATCAATAAATGAAAAAATTTGCTGATAACACACCAACATTAGTCCGTGATGTCATGCGTTTCGCTATCCAGGACCGTACTGAATATGGTCACGCTCTCACTATTTTCAGGTGATATCTCCAATGTTTCCAGATGAATTTTGGTGGAATCCCTTATTTCGAAGAGTTTTACGTCTTGTTGAAAAGGATGCCTCGTCTTCAGAACACTCTGTATAATGTGATTCGATGTTTGATAAGTTATTTTGGTAATGGGGGTTTTATACTTTATCTCCTCTGCAAATAGTTATATGAATACATTTTTTTGAAAGTGGCAGTGTGGATAAATTATAATTTCGAAAGTTGATAGTATTGTGATTTTTTCAACAATAAGTGTACCAACGGCATATTATTCGACATTATTTGCCGTGGTGTTCCACGACTACTCGGTGATTTTTGGTGGCGCGTTCACTGTCGTGTAAAAGTCGAAAAACTGATAGCACTGACAGTGGTCACTAGGATCAAAAATTGTGTAATATACTACAGACTTGTGGACAGGACTTGAAGTCAAATAAAATAAATCAAAACTAAAGTTGGGAGATTGGAATAAAATGGAAGACGGCCCCCACACATTACTTCTAATGTGCTTTCCTTACAGGGTTTCCCAAGCTCCAGGTTGCGTCTAAAGGAATTCAATCAGCTGTTATCTAGTGCTTGAGGGTTGGGGTTACAAGCTTCGAATAACCAAATATTCCTATTTTATTAGCACAAGGATGATAACTGATTCTGATAATGTGAAAAGACAGCAAATTTCGCCTATCGTTTTCAAAAAATGTTTCTTTGAACTAACTGGTCTTTCCGTCTACCCAGAATACCGTGACACCAATCTCTTAAAAAACAGAAACGACTACACCTAGCAACTCGCTTATCTGTAGCCTCATATATCTCTAATTAAATTATTTGTTAGCCTTTATGTTCCTTGTAACAATACCAAGTCATTTATGTCGATGATGCGTATAACCATTAACTCTTTCTGTGAGAAAAAAGCATGTCTCTAGCCACAAGTATTTCTCGTTGATTTGCGAAACCCAAATTCGATCAGTCCAGGATATTGTCCCAAAGTGTGCCCTAACAACTAACCATTCATTGAAACTTTCAATTTCCTTTGAGAAAACGACGACTCGCTGAGTTCTGTCTTCCCATCCCTTTGGCCTTGCCCACGTGTCTGAAAGCTATTACTACAACAGTAAAAGTTTGGAAATCGTTACATGGGAAGATACTTCCCAAAACTTTCCTATCAAAACCCACCCCCTATGTCAATTCCTGTGTGACTCTACATTACAGGATGTTTTTCTGTGGATCTGAAGAAGAAACGCTGTAAATTCTTCCTTGGAATATACCGGCAAATTTTTTCTCAAGAGAATTCGCCCTGTACTTCGCTATGATTGAATTCAGAGCGTTTAACTTTTTGTGTTGAAATACTTTTTACTTTTGAGGATATGGCAATTGGTACCATATTTTTTTTAATGAGGCAGATCTTTGAGAATATGTATCAGTTGATTTTTGGTTCCATTCGAAGGAATACTTGAAATTTATTGTAGAAAATGCAATTTCTATTGAAGCGAGCTCTAACTTTTCGTGAAACTTGTTGAGTAGCCTAAAATATAATTTATCCAGGAATATTTTGCTAAAATTATCTTCTTTATTTGCGAATCTTTGGTTTATTTTTTTCAGCTCAGTATTCGTTTAGTAGTGACAAACTGCAGCAACTGATAAACTATGATTGAACATTAGTAATGATAATTATAATGATAATATATTTTTTTATTCAAATAAAGTTGTCATGAGCATATAACCGAAGAACATATTGCCTGAATTTAGTAATAAAAAGGAATCAGGGCGATTTCTCTCTAATAACACTACCCTATACTTATGTGGTAGCCTAACACAGTGTTCATCGATATTTTTAAATCGCCGGTGTACATTAAATCGTTTTGTATTATTTTCCCGGCATGCTAAATGGCAAGAAAAATGTGAATACTTGCTGAATTGCTGATAGAAGTATATACCATCCATGATTTGACTACAATGTCCATAAACTTTGGCTTTGAAGAATAAACGATGCCGATTGATTCAAATTATCACACTGGCATTGGCAAACTGCTCTTGAATCTATCGTCATCGTCAAGATATTTGAACCGGTCACAACAACCCTGTATACCGATATATTATGATGACCTGGACTAACTCCCGAGTATACCATTGAAATTTTTGACAAGGATTAAAATGAAACCCATAATCTTATTCAGCTTGGTCAAAATATACAACTATACAGATTGAGCAGAATTGAAAAACATTCACATGGAGAAGGTAAATATATTCTTCGATATTTTTATTAATGTGTCCTATTTGACACTATTATTATTATTAATAGTGAACCCTGTTTATCGGCCAATAAACGAAAGATAACCATATCCTGGATAAATATTCTGAAATTAATTTTATATCAACACGACAATTGATGAATAAATATACTCCATCAGTAAACTCTTACAAAAAGTCATATTTGCCATAACTGCGTAATACGAGTGCAATTAAAATATAGATTGTTACTAGAACGATATGAATATCCTTATAAAAACTATTTAATAAACTAAATGCTATTATCAAACTACTTATATCGGCTATGATGTCACAATAATTATGACAAACACACTCTTCGGAAGATAGTAACTTATTAGCCAAAATCATGACTCATGTGTTTCAAAGTTTGGGAAAACTATTCCTGATGAAATGCTATAGTATGAATAATTTTTATTGAATATAGATATATTAATTACCAAAGGGTTATCAATTACACCAGATATAAGTGACTGAGAACAGCTCCAATTGGCTATATAGCAGAATTCCACGAGAAAACGAATGCCATTTGGATTCAGCAATGCACCCTCTATCTTCCATCGACTCCGAAAGAATTCAAGAACTTGGTACTACGACTCCCTCCACAAATGGGTGGAACTGGCTGGAATTGTAAGGTTCAAATTTGGTTCTAGTGCTTGAAAATTTGATCCAGGATATATAAGTATTTAAATTAGAAATGTCTCAAAGTTATTTATAGTTAACGTCAAAGATACATGATTAGGTTTTGTATTATTTACGTTCATTTAATTAAAATTCGTTGGATCACTTAGGAGTCTATCGAACGGTGGACATCTATTATAATTAGTGTAATTGATTTTCCCCTCAATCGGTACTGTAATTAATTTGGTGAACAGTATCTCAAATGAAAATTAGTGGTTTCATGATATTTTTATTGGACTTGTTCAATTTATCAGCAGAACTTAATGACCCACAACCTTACCAGCAATCGAACTACCGTCGTTTCATTATTTTTTTTATGGTTTCGTATTCCCATTTTCCTTCTCTTGTTTTATTTTATAATTTTGTCTCCGTATATCATTAGTATCGTATTCATTACTCCAATAATTTCCCATTTCTCTTCTCTTGATTTATTTTACAATTGTGACTCCGTACATTATTTAGTGGATACGAAATAAAATTATTTATGTTAGGAAAAATACAGCTATCAAGACTTCGTTATTTAATGAAGTCAGTAGCTATAGGCTGTGTTAACATACCAACTCTATTATTAATTATATGAGACTGTTACTTGTTGAGTAGTAAATGAATGACGCTAACTTCGCAAGCTAAACGTCTGCCGAAAAAACTGAAGAAGATTAATCAGTTTTCAATGTTTTTCAATTGAGTATGAACTGTTGAAAAATATTTCAGAATCATGACAGAATTCTTCATTATTCAAAATAATAACTAAGCATTAATATTCTTTTCAGTGCCAATTTGGTCCCCGACAATTGAACAATTTCGATCAATTTTTATAATTTGAAAGCAGCATTCTTACAAATACGAGGGCGAAAAAGCACCACAGAAACATTGCCAGTGTTCCCTAAAGTCGAGCTGTGTAGTGAACATTCTTAACTGAAATGCAGCGGTTTAGAAACCCTGGAAAATCAGAATACCCTGGCAGAAAATCAGCTAAAACTTCCGGAAACCCTGGAATATCATATTACTCAAATAGAAAATAGACAAAAATTTTTCTGGCTTCCAGAATACCATGGAATGCCGGGAGATGAAAAAGCTGATGAACTGGCTAGAAAGTCACTTGTATCGACCAAACCAAAATGAAAAAGTAAGGAAGGCGTGTAAAAAAACGGCCCAGTTTGAGAGTCTTCGGCACGGAATACCATTCGTTACAAAACCATCTGACAGAAAAACCTGAAAAAATTAATAACTCTAAATAAAATCCAGTTAAGGATAGTACAAGGTTTCAGAATTTTAACGGATCGCTGCAGTAAAATATTTAGGGTGAATCGGCGGTGCACAATAAGATCTTGGCTCCAAAGCCTTTGGAGTCGCTATTCCAGAAGGACTATAATGGGAAAAGCAAAAATTTCGTGCCAGATTCAAATTTTGCAGCGTATTTCTGCCCTAATTATCCTACCCGATATAATTTATTTTATTAAGGTTCACTAAAGCATGTGCAAAATTTTTTTGAAGCGATATTCTGTGAAAGTCCTACGAGGTAAAAGTTTGATATCTGTTTATAAAACGTTTAACTCATATTCTGAGTAATACAAAGTAATATGGATACTTGCATTGAAACAGAGTGCCACCAAAGCACTCCCCTAATTCATATCGTTAAACTAGATAACAATAATAGTGTTTTAAGAGGGAGCATCAGACGGTTATGAAAAATAGGTCCTTTATAATTGAACTCCCAGATTTTTAAATATTACATTTCGATTACATCTATTTTTTTGTGAACGTAATTGACACAAAGATTGTCAATTTCGATATGTTGAAATTACGTATTTGTCCCTAATGAATACATAAAAGATGTTGCAATGACTAGATATTTTTTCTGATTACAGATTGACTGTTATGGAACTTTTACGCAAGGACCCAACGTTAACGCGTACGACTTTGACATTGCAATATCAAAATATTTCTCCAACGGTAGACGTACCGCGTAATTGAAAAATTCTGGATTGATCAATACTTGATTGAAATCATTTATGTGAATGTCCGGTAGGATATCTCGATCCCAGAAAGGAAGTAGGAAACCATTGGAGGATAGGAGACGAGTAAATGTGTTGCAGAAGTGAAACGTGCAATCATTATGAACTACTTGAATTAAAAAAAAAAAACATGATAGATCCTATTTTTATTTTACACCTTGTTACATCCTTTTCCCGTTCAAAAAAGTCATAAGTGTACATTTTCATTCAACTCATCAACTGGAGAAATCAGTTTTGAAATCATCCGGACATTATTCATAGCTTGAAAATATTTTCTGGTGGTCTATCTTTTATAAATTACTTCAAAATTTGATAAAAATATTTATTTTCATTTCTATTTCTCTCAAGTAAACTCATCATCAATGACTTATTTGACAATCTAGTAGTAGTGTTTTGGTATAGACAGTTTCCCTTGCCGTTTTTATTGCAATATATTCATTGCATGTAATTATTTTTTGGCGCCCGCCCTGATTGTATTCTAGGATTGCTTGCTATAGATGAGTTTGTGCTAGGTCCGAGTTTTCTTTTGAACAGTTTATAGCAACCTCCAAACCACTCTGATGTCAAAGCTGCAGCTCCTGTTAGAAATCCTGCACCTAGGAGTAAGAACATTCCTTGTGTGTCATCTAGAGTCAGAGCTCTATCTTCGTAACTTAGGACTTTCAGACCAGCCGTTCTAGAATCAGCCTGAAAGGAAATTATGTTTTAGTATGATTGGATTTTCATATTTCATGGAAAATTTGGCGTTGAAGTAATAACTACCAACAAGTTTTCTAAGCAGGTGATCAGGAAATCTCTCGATGTATGAAGTAGGAGGTGAAAAGCTGTCATATTAACGTGGCAGTTTTGGTCCGATCAAAAACTATCTAGCTTGGAGACTACTGTTCGCTAGATGTACTGGAATATTCGGACGCGACATCTGTCAGAAATGTTTTAAGATACTTTTTGCCCTCCATTGGGTGGAAATGTTTTTCAGAAAAATACTATATTAATGCCAACTTACTGCTAGCAACTTTCCGGTTGTACTTCTCATGATTTCCCATTCCACATCTGATTTCATTTTGCCAATTAGACCAGCCTGGATCATAGTCTTGATTCCCCGATTGATAATTTCGCCATAGACGGATTTTTTTGGAAAAACTACCGCTACCTTGAAAAGTGCAAAGCACTGTGCACTTATGTGAAGCACAGATCTTTTGCTCCTGAAATAAAATGGATCGAAGTTGTTTATTGCGGTTAAAGTAATAACTGAACTGTAGGTTTTTAATATTCTTGATGAAAGTACTATCGGCAGAATCTCATTGGAATATATATTTTTGTTGTACATATTCACGTAAATTTAATACATCTTGTTGATGGCGCCATCTCGACATAAACCATATAAATTGAAAGGCTTCAATTTGGTAAATGCGTTGCCGCTAGGTAGCGCGGAGCTCCATAGTGAATTTAATTCTTTTACAAATTTGACATGAGTTTACTAGACATTTTCATCTACGAAGACTTTGCCGGGTCTTGCCTACTCTTTGTTTTTGGTTGGAAAATAATTTGAAGAAACACTATCGCCTATAACAAAAAATACATGGCATACTTTATATCAGTTCAACCAAATGATAATAGATGTCGCACGCTATGCGGTGATCGCGAATATTAGTCGGCTCCTTTTATAGTTTCTACCTAATAATAGATGGCGCTCCACTTAGTACAATATTTGTTTATAGAGAAAGGATTCTCTATTAACAATGGTGCATACACACGAATTCCCTCAATTCAAGTGAAATAATAGAGCAATAAATGCGGACGACACCGCTATATACGCCCATTTGTCCGCAAGCGTAACTATTGCTCCGAAGATTCAAGATCAATATTTGGAAAGGAGGCAAGGTAAACGATTAATGCGAGCAATATAGTGGTCATCAAGTTGGTTGTTACAGACGAGCCAATAGAGGAATCGATCTTGGTGAAATACCTGGGGGTATTTCTGGATAACACATTAGCTTGGCTATCCACAGGGGATTAGCGGACATCACGAAGACCTATCTACGCACAGCCAAATCATCTCACATGAGTTTGGAAAACGAATTTCTAGTCTATAAGCAAATGATTAGACCAGTAATGTCATACGCATGCCGAGTGTTCAGCAGCTTGAACAAAACCCAACTCAACTCACAAGGCTGGACAGGATGTAAAACAAAACACTACGTATCATCGTGAAATGTGACAAAATACATTCGATTGGATACCTTGCGAAAGATTGCAGGAGTCGACAAACGTTAGGCTATCTTAATTCTATATTTAATTTCTTCTCCGATGCCCGCTAACGAGATATCTTAACAGCATTAAGGAACACGATAATGGACCACGCAAACACGTCGGGCCCATCTATCAGACCCTGGACATCTTCCAAGAACGTAGGGAAGAACCGGATCAATTACCAGAGTGCTAAGCACAGCCCAATTTCTTGACCCGCTTTCTGCTCCTGCATTGTTCTGGAGACTGACGCCAACGATGCACCCCAGCTAGTACCACTCTCTACATTGAACAAAAACCAGACCACCCCGTATTACCAGCGGTGGTAGTTACCCATTATTTCAAGGGTGGAATTCCGTCTACCATGGAATTCTATAGTCGATCAAATGAGTGAGTGAACTACTAGTAACTCGGCTTCTTTCGCTTCTTCAAAACAAACATTGACAGTATTGTAGCAATCCTGAAGCTAGATGACGGCAACACCTCGGCGCTTTGAGAATGTTCAAACAGAAGCCTTTCCGATATAAATAAAGGAATCCCGAGCGGGCGAGATGGTCAGATGCAGATATAGTTTGTTCGACATTTCGCTAACAGCCAGAGTTAGCGACAGTGATTACTTCAAATGTATAAAATGAATTGAAGTTGTAGATTACGTGTGGAAATAAATTAGGGAAATATAGTTAAGTGCCTTTTTATTACAATATCTATTACGTATTGGTATGGACGTTTACCTCGAGGTGTAGTTGGCTCTGATGATGTAATCCAACTCTGCTTTGGAACCAAGGAACGCATAGTTCCAGAAGAAAGATTTGGTAGCATTTTTCAGCCCCGATGCTACATTGGGCACCAAGTCGAGGTTTTTCAATAATTTTTCAGTAACCGGGTCGGATGAATTCGAGAAGAAACTTGGCCATTCTCCTCTATCTGAAAATAAAAGACAACTAGTTTTTGTCAAGAAATATCATTCACAAATAATTGATTTTATATACGGAGTGAATAAAATTCGAACAATGGCCTTTGATGATGAAAAGTTGTTATCTGGTCAAGAATGAATGTATTCTGACACACCACAGACCGCGCCACCTCGATTCCTATTTTTGAGATCACTTCAAAATATTTAAAATCCGATTGCATTCCTCTGATGACCTAACAGTGACCTTTGATGATGAAAAGTTATTATTTGAACTGAAATGAATGAATTCTAACCCAATACAGATCACGCCAACTCAATTCCTATTTTTGAGGTCACTTAAAAAATTTCAAAATCCGACCGCAATCCTCTGACGACCCGACGATGACCTTTGATGATGAAAAGTTGTTATTTGGACTAAAATTAATGTATTCTGACTCACCACGGACCGCGCCAACTCGAATCCTATTTTTGAGATCACTTCAAAATATTTAAAATCCGACCGCAATCCTCTGACGTCCCGACAATGACCTTTGATGATGAAAAGTTGTTATTTGGACAAAAATTAATGTATTCTGATTCACCACAGACCGCGCCAATTCAATTCCTATTTTTGAGATAACCTCAAAATTTTTAAAATCAGACCCCACTCTTCTGACGTCCTAACAATGACCTTTGATGATGAAAAGTTGTTATTTGGACAAAAATGAATGTATTCTGACCCACCACAGACCGCGCCAACTCGATTCCTATTTTTGAGATCACTTCAAACTATTTTAAATCCGATTGCATTCCTCTGACGACCTAACAATGACGTTTGATGATGAAAAGATGTTACCTGGACAAAAATTAATGTATTCTGACCCACCACAGACCGCGCCAACTCTATTCCTATTTTTGAGATCACTTCAAAATATTTAAAATTCGACCGCAATCCTCTAACGACCCCACAATGACCTTTGATGGTGAAAAGTTGTTATATGGACTGAAATGAATGTATTCTGACCCACCACAGACCGCGCCAACTCGATTCCTATTTTTGAGATCACTTCAAAATTTTTAAAATCAGACCCCACTTCTCTGACGACCTAACAATGACCTTTGATGATGAAAAGTTGTTATTTGGACAAAAATGAATGTATTCTGACTCACCACAGACCGCGCCAACTCGATTCCTATTTTTGAGATCACTTCAAAATATTTAAAATCCGATTGCATTCCTCTGACGACCTAACAATGACGTTTGTTGATGAAAAGTTGTTATCTGGACAAAAATGAATGTATTCTGACCCACCACAGACCGCGCCAACTCGATTCCTATTTTTGAGATCACTTCAAAATATTTAAAATCCGATTGTATCCTCTGACGACCTAACAATGACGTTTGATGATGGAAAGTTGTTATCTGGACAAAAATGAATGTATTCTGACCCACCACAGACCGCGCCAACTCGATTCCTATTTTTGAGATCACTTTAAAAAATTTATTATCAGACCCCACCCCTCTGACGACCTAACAATGACCTTTGATGATGAAAAGTAAAAGTTGTTATTTGGACAAAAATTAATGTATTTATTCTGACCCACCACACACCGCGCCAACTCGATTCCTATTTTTGAGATCACTTCAAATTTTTTTAAATCAGACCCCACTCCTCTGACGACATAACAGTGACCTTTGATGATGAAAAGTTATTATTTGAACTGAAATGAATGAATTCTAACCCAATACAGATCACGTCAACTCAATTCCTATTTTTGAGGTCACTTAAAAAATTTCAAAATCCGACCGCAATCCTCTGACGACCCGACGATGACCTTTGATGATGAAAAGTTGTTATTTGGACTAAAATTAATGTATTCTGACTCACCACAGACCGCGCCAACTCGAATCCTATTTTTGAGATCACTTCAAAATATTTAAAATCCGACCGCAATCCTCTGACGTCCCGACAATGACCTTTGATGATGAAAAGTTGTTATTTGGACAAAAATTAATGTATTCTGATTCACCACAGACCGCGCCAAATCAATTCCTATTTTTGAGATGACTTCAAACTATTTTAAATCCGATTGCATTCCTCTGACGACCTAACAATGACGTTTGATGATGAAAAGATGTTACCTGGACAAAAATGAATGTATTCTGACCCACCACAGACCGCGCCAACTCGAATCCTATTTTTGAGATCACTTCAAAATATTTAAAATTAGACCCCACTCCTCTGACGACCTAACAATGACCTTTGATGATGAAAAGTTGTTATTTGGACAAAAATGAATGTATTGTGACCCAATACAGATCGCGCCAACTCAAATCCTATTTTTGAGATCACTTCAAAATATTCAAAATCCGACCGCAATCCTCTGACGATCCGACAATGACCTTTGATGATGAAAGGTTATTATTTGGACTGAAATGAATGTATTCTAACCCATTACAGATCACGCCAACTCGATTCCTATTTTTGAGATCACTTAAAAAATTTCAAAATCTGACCGCCTTCCTGTGACGACCCAACGATGACCTTTGATGAGGAAAGTTGTTATCTGGACAAGAATGAATGTATTCTGACCCACCACAGACCGCGCCAACTCGATTCCTATTTTGAGATCACTTCAAAATATTATAAATCCGACCGCAATCCTCTGACGACCCGACAATGGACCTTTGATGATGAAAAGTTATTATATGGACAGAAATTCTTTCACGAAAAGAAGAAAACTACGATATGCGAATCATACACGCCTCGATGGAGTAGATCTGGATTGGGAACAGGAAGTAAAATATCTAGGACTTACCGTTGGCTCGAAAGTCAAGTCTTAACTATCAATTTTGAGAAAAGATTCACACGAAACTGTAATGGATGACTCACTGATTCTAATCACGAGCTGAAGAGAACTACCACAACATTGACGTGTCTCAGACACCGGATTAAACACTGCGAGCCTACGAGCAAATTCCCAAATATCATTCAAGCAGAAATGTATGCCATCCAAAGGTGCACCTAGTTTAATCTCGACAGGAAAAAAAAAGACATAGCTGTAATGTCTGGCAGTCAAGCAGCCATTCAAAAATGGTGTTCGCCCTACATGAAATCGAAGATAATTTGGGAATGTCTGCAAAATTGAATGAGCTGAACAGTAACAGTGAAGTAATTTTTCTCTGGGTGCCAAAGCATGCCATGGTAGGGGCGCTTTCATACTACCAATTGGGCTAGAACTATTTTTTGGGCTTAGAAACTCCTACTTCCAGAAAGAACTCGTTAAAAAAGAGGAAGCACCGTGAAGAAGTCATTGGCAGAGACTTCCAATATAGCACGCCAAAGAACTCATTGTCAATTTCAACCGACTATGGCTAATGCAGCTCAGGAGTCTCAAAAACTTGACAAGATTCCTCACGGGGCAGTGTAAATTCATTGAACATCACATGCAGCTAGGCGTAGAGGAAAACAACACTTGTAGGTCCTGTGGGAAGAACCAAAGATTACCCACCGTATCCTAAAGGACTGTCACGAAAGATCTTACATCATTCTAGCTGGCAGTGGAGGAGAATTCGCATATAAAGCACCTTCAAATGCCCAAATTCATCCGGGAATCAGAGCTTGAGAGGCTGCTTGAAAGAAACAAAGAAGTTGGAGCATAATGTGCCTAATTTGGTCGCACCAGGTACCACTATCCACCATCAGTATCATTATCTTACCGTTCTTGAGTTTGCCCTGCAGACACTTCAATTTGAATCATCGCGCATCGTGTATGATGTAGTGGAAATAAACTAAATTTTTTGTAATATTTATACTGACCTAATGTTCCGATCTGATATCTCCCGCTCACCAGCTGGCTGACACTATCGACCACTGCTGGACTTACTGGTAGTGTCACAAACGCTATTATTGACCCAGTATAACTAGCGGTAATGATAATGGTGAAGAGCCAGTAGAAGCCTGAAACAAAACTATTCCAGTATCCCCATTTTTAAATGTTTGTCATTTACCAATCAGCAACTTTGTACTCAGCTTATCCGCTTTGCTCCAAGACCCTCTGCCGGTGAACGTGAAACAGTTGGTGAACGTGCCGAAAACGTACCAGAACATGTTTTCAATTTCTTCCGGGTTCTCCAATAAATGCTTGAGAGTGTGCTTGTCAGAATAGGTGAGAACAAATATCGCTAATAGGTAAGCCATTATTAGCGTCAGCCATACAGTCCACTGAAAAGGTCCCATGATGGCTCGATACCTGAACAAATCAATAAATAAAATGTGAGGATTCGACTCCTGACCTTCGTGAAGACAGGTGTCATGTTAGGTTGTGTGTGAATGTCTGCCGTATTATTAATGTTAAATATCTGTTTGTTTGTGCAGTTCAAGATTTTATTGTGAAATTGTCAGCCCCTCTTGATATCTACGCCGATAACCAGGCCGGATGACAACGGATTTGTCGGAAAAAGGGGGTTTTAATAAGTGAAGATACATTGCCGTTCAACGTGCATCGCGTAGACTATTGTTGTAAATAATTTGTTGATGTTACCGTAGTTCTAACCTCACCCATCTATAGTCAATTCACCCCAGTCGTTTCATACCTCGGGAGTGCGGTTGAGGACAAGGACACAAAAGCTGCACAGTCTGGTGAATGCCATTGCGACACCCCTACTCTATTCAATTTATCTTGAGTAATATAGATTCCGCCAATGCCTAAGTTTGCATTTTTAGTTTCCACAGTTCTCGTTACAGCTTCCGCAGATCTTGAGTAACAGAAAATATATTTCAAGATGCGGTTTACACACGGTATCCTCTAATTTTCGTACAGTCTTGTACATTACTCACCCGACCAGAGTATCCTCTGTTGCTTCTCTATAATCAGTGGTGAAATTATACATCTTCGACAGCATATTGACCAATCTTATTTCAATGCCCTCGAAAATGTTATCTCCATCGAATGTACGCCCCCTAAAAATAAACAGTTATCAACATTACTTTTGTAGTGTTAACTAGCTTAAGTGAGGTTAATTTTGATCATCCATCGCGATAATTAAGATTTGATTTTTTCTACTAGTTCTGCTTTTCTGTGATGATGATTATAGTGTTGGGCAAGGCATACATCAGTTTTGTCCGGCATAAGCGTCTGTTCACGAGGGAGAGGATATGCAGTTTTACCTGCTGTAGAACTTTGGTTATTGTTGATCTTCGAATAACAGCAAAGCCTTCTTGGCTTCAATGCCTCAGGCATAATAGTATTATACGGACCCTGTAGGACAAATATTCACAGCCGTCATTCAGCATCCTATGCATGTTAGGTCTAGACCTGTAATGTAGAGCCACCAACAGACTAATTCATTATTGTTAATATTATTGTGCGGCGGGGCTGGCCATGGGCCAAAACGCAGGTAGTTATGCGTAGAACCTTTCTGCTCCCCGCTGTCAGGTTTATCTCGTGAGAACTCCTCCCCGATTAAGGTTTATAAGGTGGCTGTCTACTTCGAGGTTCCAAAAAGGTGGGGATAGTACTCCCCCCGAGGGTAGCCTCTCGTGGCTTCCACCTCCATCGTGTTCCCGAATAGGGGGGCTTGTATCCCCCTACAGCTCAGCAAGACAGATATCCACTGGTTCAGGACTGGAGCAACATTTCTTTCCCTAAGTCATGTAGTGATGGACGCATATGATGTGTTATCAAACGCCCCTTCTACGTCAAAAAACTCTGTAAATGCAATATCTTTATTCGAGAGTTATTTTTCAATCCTGCAGACTAAACTAGTGGAGCGCAGTCAGACAGGATTGTCTTTTCGGGTTGATAGGCGTGTTGGTATTCTGTATCATTATCTCGGATATTTCTATTAACTAGTTTTTCCATCGTTTTGAGCATAAACGATGACAGACAAATTGGCCTGTACATTGGATGCTTTCCTAGGCTTCGATGTGAAGACCACCTTGGACCTTCGCTAGGTGTTGGGTGCGTACCTGTGAGCCAGGCTGAACAACCTGACTATGTATGGAATCACTAGGTCTGCTTCTCGCTGTAGTAATAGTACAGGTTGGATTTCATCAAGCCCTGCTGATATGAATGGACTGAAGGTCTCTATAGCCCATTCAGACTGATTACAGACCATATGATCCTATAACCATATCGTATGGCCAATATTCATATTTGGGTGACATACTCCAGGGTTTGCCATGGCTTCCAAACGGGAGTTATTGTGATTCAATGCCATTTTCTTCGTCGCATACTAGCTAATAGCAGAACCTAGGCTACCCAGATTGATCTTATTCTTTGCCTATGCCGGTGAGAGGATACCATCCTGAAAACAACCTTGAGCAGTCCTAAACTGTGATGAATTTCCCCTCTAGACGTCGCGATAGTTCTGTAACCAATAAGTACCCAGTCATGTATCACTAGCTCGATACCTCTTGGGACTCTGGTCGTTATAATGGATTCGGCAGTGCATTATTTGAGTTTGTCAATTTGTGGGTCAGTTTGACGGGTATCCGTATTCACATCACTTTGACCTCGATTAGTCTTTAGTTATATACTTGTCTAACTGATCTTGAACTTGTGTCGTTAAATCGGTGGTCTTTTTCGAGGCATTTGGTGACGCAGGTTCAAGATTAATTAGAAAAATTAACAATAATGATAATGTAATAAATATAATAGAGTAATGTCTCACTTCAATACAACAAACGGAGGCTGATGCGCTATGGCTACTATAAACCTGTGTCCAGAAAAACCTTTTGCCATTTTTTTTGGAAATAGATCAACATTTCTTGTGAATTTTCCGTCTTGAAAGCTTGTCAGTACGTTTGGTCTGCTGGAGCCCAAGGCATCAACATAGAGCTTGTGAGTGTACAAAATATACGGAGCCTCCTGAAAAAGATAATGAAGTATTATGAGTCAACAGGATCTAAGTATCTCTGGAAAAGTGAGGACATTCGAGCCCGAAAGTTTATCCATATCAGTGGAGGATATGGCGAGTAACCAGGAAAAGAGTTTAACTTTGAAAAAGAGTTGACCAGAGAAGTAGTAGTATTTTCAAGCCTCAGTGATTTTTCAGGGGGCAGGCAAAGTCGCTCCACGTCTGTTTGCAGACAGACCCCACGTTGTTGGGTCATCTGTAGGACTAGGAATCACACGTTAAGAAGTATGACTTCGTTAATCCTTGGCTCGCACAAGTTTTGACTTCTGAGGGCTGTCGTTCGTACGGGGATGACAGCTGGTTAACAGAAAAAACAGACAATACACGTTGGTTGTTTGGTCTCAGCTGATATTATTGATTCTGACCCTGAAAGCCCTACCAGATAGGTAGGAGTCTGGAAGTCTGGCCATATACCTGCATGCCTACAGCATCTTCGCAACAAAACCCTGCGTTCAGACATTGTCCAAGGCCTTCTTCACATCCAAGAGGACCTTCTCTGTGTTGAGGCCTCGGTGGAAACCATCCCTTACCCCGTGAAAAATTCTTGCCAGCTGAGAGATTGTTGAGTGACCTCTCCGAAAGCCGAACTGCTCATCTGGGACGAGTCGAAGGTCTCTCTCAAGATTCTCAACTCTGTTCAGCAGGTTCCTGTTCAGCAATAAGATGGGGCGGTAGCTCTCTATTCTTGCTTTGGGAATTTCAGGCTTTTAGGTATGGAAAAATATCTGCATGCTTGACGCATTGCGGATATTACTGCCACTTCCTTGCGAGATTCTTGAAGAGAACTGCATCTGTTTTGTCTGTACCCGGTAATTTGTTCCTGGGAAGTTTCTTTGTCGTATCTGTCACCTCCTCGAATCTGGTGATCAACTTCGAGTAGGTGCGCCTGTCCAAGTTAACATTCGGGGCTTGTGTTAACTCCGAGACTTCACCGATAACTCTCCGGTGTTCTTCGGTTTCGTTTGCACTGGCCCGGAAGGCGCTCTGGAAATATTCTTCTTTTTGTAGAAGCCTGTTCGTCCCCCACAGAGAATTGTTTCCCGCATTGAGGTTTTTGAGTTTCCTCCTTCCAAGATTCATCTCTGCGATTTCCCTTCCTAGAGTCTGCATCCGTTTTCTGTGTCGGGGGTTTCTGCTGTCCTGCAATTTTTCCTGCTCTCGGTTGTTGAGTTTCATCAAATCCAAGATGAAGTCTGAATTAAAGTAAGTCCCTGTCCTCTCTCATGACTCTCTTTCTGACTGACGTTCCTGGCTGCCTTTATATCCCCAGTCAGCTTCAAAGTCTCTCTCAATTAATTCCTCCAGACTTTTTGGATCAACACGGTTTTGTGATTCAGAACATTCCTGTACTCTCCCCAGTTCACGGTGGAGTAGTCGACTCTTGGGGTTCCTCCAATCCCGAAGTGTGAAGAGCACAGGTTCGTGATTGTAGATGAACTGGGTTGTGCCGTCCCTAACCAAAAGAGAGGAGACCATCATGACTGGGCGGTGTGGTGGAGAAGGGCTGCCACTTTCCCCACGTGTGATAGATTAGTCTTCGGTGAACTCACAAATGAAGGTTTTGAGAACCAGGCAGACGCAGTCGGTGGACTGGTCCTAGTCAGCGGACTGCAACTTTATTTACGTCGCCTGCAGAATAATTGAAAGATTCAACAAAAACATAGACAACCCTGTACAAAAAATGCAAGAAAATATATGGGTTCAGGCCACCCATCATAGTCGGCCAAGAGTTGGAGTTAGTCCAACAGGAAAGTTGTTTCGGAGGTATTGCCGCTGATATTGTTCGCTTCTTGTAGAAAGTTGTAGGGGGCAGTAGTTGTTTTCTGTTGGAGACTTGCCGACGAAAATACTGTTTAATGGATATAGGAAGACCCACTACATGAAATAACCATTGGAACTGCTGAAGAATTGGATGAACTTACCTGATTGGACGTCATCATACTTTCAGATTTAACAATTACCAATAGATTTACAAAACTCCTTGAAACTTCGTCTGACAGATATTCGAATACCCTCCACTGGGAAGATCTTGCCACAATCACGACTTTGTCTTGGCTTTGTTCCCCAATTACGTGCTTAGATTTCATGACATCGTTCATAAAAAGTACGTAGTTCACACAAGTCGGCACTATATTTTTCCCAGGTTCCTCTAGAGAAATTCGATAGTCCTCGGATATTCTGCCATGCACGTAGGGCATCGGATAGTTCGTTAGCAGCTTCTCCAGCAGCATGTTGTCATTTTTTTCTGTGAATGCGTCAAATAATATGATGGGTGTGCATTCCGATAGATATTGCGTAGCGATGGTTTTCAAAAGCTTCACAATATAGTCTTGGCTGTCGGTTTTCTTCTTGTTCAGGAAGGCATCTGCCCATTTTTCTGCTTGGGGTTTTTCGTGGGATTTTTGTAAGGCCCTTTTCTGCGTGTGATTTTCTTGCACTGAAGGAATAACCGATTGAAATTGGGCTATCGCAAGGATAACCAAGCTATTCAGTTTCATGGTTCAACCAATAATGAAAATGTAACTGGTGTAAGTGGTGTTGATACGATATTCATTGGTTTTAATAAATGATGAACCAGGTGTTCCTTGTAATTACTGCTCGAATCATGATGGTTGAATCCATCAGCGTATCTGAGGAGGGATTGCTAGTCGTTGCTGTCGCCAAATGATCGATATATCAAAATATACCTAATTTACTCTATCCCGAAAAGTGTTTAAGAAATCAGTATGTCGTTTGTTTTCGTCAGTGCAGAAAGTAAGTAAACGATTAAAAGGTATCAAATATTCTTAGTAAATTTGCTTTCTCAATCTTAGTTTCGTTTGAAAAGTGTCCATTGTCAAGATTTTGGATTTATATATCTTTTGAATAGTGATTAAACTGAGAGAGAGTAATAAGTACTCTAGAAAAAGTATTTCCCACTTCTTCTTTGAACTATAAAACTTTTCCATGCAGCTAAAATATTAAACGCCGTCTGGCTTTTATGTCGGGATAAGACAGTTTATACTTGGAATATGTCGGCTATAAGAATTCCTAATCAATGTGCTGCAAAAGTTTGTTGTTGTTCAAGATGGTCGGTGGTAGAGCATAATATATATAAAATATCTGCTGTTGAAGCAGATTTGAAGGTGGTTGATGGTCTCTTAAGATCTAACTCGCCACTAATGTTGATTCCAGAAAATACGAATTGTTATGCACCCTATATAAACGGACTTTCTGAGGTAACCTTTCGCTCACGAATTATCAAAAGCATTTTGTTGGTCTAAGCAACAACAAAGCTAGTGGATCTAACAGAATTCTGTCGATTGTTCTCAAAAAATGTGCTCCCGAACTAACACCAATTCCTTGTCAGTTATTCAACCTCTCTTAGGATTTGGGGCATTTCCTTCCAACTGAAGAATTGCAAGAGTACAATCCCCAATAAAGGAAAAAAGACCCTACCTAGCAACTACAGACCTATCACACTGCTATATGTTATCACGAAGGCCATGGAAAAAGCTATCAACATCGAAATCATGAAATATCTAAAACACTTGGTTTTCACTACAGAGGGTTGGTGGTACCGAAGTGTTCAAATTTCGAACAATGCTCAAGAATTAACCCCAAGTATTTTGACTCTCCTGGCTTCGACCAAAGATTTGATGAGGTCTTCCTCTTGGATCGATACAATTTTTTTCACGAATCGTCCAGGTTTCTGAAGAGATACCTCTTATGCAATAAGGAAGATCTGGGACCGGTGGCAGATACTGGGATTTGAACCCACGTTTTTTTGGTTGACAAGCGAACGCCCTACCACCACGGTCCATTAGTTCATGACTTCAGATTGAGTGATAGACACAAAAAAGTAAAACAACAAACATATTGTCATGAGGAAGTATATTGCATCAAATTAACATACATAATATCTGTTTGGGAACACTAAGAATTCAATAAATTATTTATATCTATATTGCGTTTACATAAATATATAGGAATTTTCAGGCTCAGCTTCAACCATCCAAGTTTTAAGATTAAAACACACACACTCGTAAAACAGACAACCTATTTACAATTGGATTTTCTAAATAGTTTCCGCATTTAAAATATTTTTCAGTTTCTTGAGATGGAATGGCATTGAGTAACAACAATTTTCAGTTTATTCTGAAGGGTTCAGACTACTTCAGTAAGCTGTGATCCATAGCAGTTCAGTATAATAATTACATTGTTTTTCTTATAAGTTGTAAAAATCTCTGACGGTTGGTCCACAGACATACTTTTTCAGTGTACAATTTCCTGTGTAATTTTTAAAGATTTCCATATTTGAAGATATGCATTTATAATTTGTAAATGAGCAAATGAAAAAAGTGTGATTTTCAATTAATTTATAAATTATCACAAACAAAATTGTGGCACTACGTACTTCATTTATTGCTGTATTCAATGTAATTCATTAATATTTTCAATAAATTGCCCTAATGGGGGATTCAAACACACTTAAATTGACAGGTACCACATATTCTTGGATTCAACTAAATCTCTATTTTCTTCTTTCAAAAATTATTATATTTTGTTCATTGCAAAGTTGTTTTTTGCCCAAGACTTGTAGCAGAAATCTTACAAATCGAGTGATACCAAATATAGTGAATTCAAATGCATTATGGTCTCTAATCTTCGAGCAATTGAGATTCACATACACGTCGAAGGGACAGGACCGGACTGGCTCCTGAAAGCTGACCGCTCGTGGGTATCCAATTTCGACCTAGTCGATTGAAAATAATACTGAATGTATGTAGTCACTTTTACTTAGTTTCACCCCTCGACGAAGCTCCCACTATATACGCCAGTAACCGGGCTGGGATAGGGCGGATCCCTACGTAATGAGGGAAGAGCTGGACAAGTTCGTTATTAGGAAGTAATGTCCATTAAAACCAGAGAGAGAAGATTATCGAGATGTCCCAACCCAAGGACACTAAAGGACTGCCCGATAAGACTTCAACCAGTCGCCGAATCGTGACGTATCCTGTTGGCCCCGACCATCTTTAATGACACCATGAAAAGGACAGATGGCGACTGAATAATCAAAATAAATGTACTAATAAACCATGGGAACAAACTCCTATGGGAATGTAATTTCGGATACAAACATGGAAGATGGGAATCGAGCAGTCCTAATTGTAGTGTCCTTGGTCAAGTCACAACTAGCTGGCAGGCTCCATCAGACCAGTTTAAGTGCAAAACATAATTACAAAGTCCTTGAATACCTGTTAACCAGATAGGGGTAGTATTAACAAGTATGCCCCTTTTACCCACACCTATAGTGAAATTTTGTAAACTGTACATAAGAACTTGAATATCAAATGGACACTGGTTGCGAATTTACTACGGCTTGCGATCTAGGAGAAGCATCTAGGGCTGATCAAACTCTTCGGCACCGTATCTAAGAATGAACTGATATTACTCAAAATCCCAGTCTCGAACCGGTCTGCCAGGCTCTGCGAATGTGGTTGTATATTTTTCTGCGGGAGATTATTGTTCCTTAACGACTCTTTTCACTTTCTGAGAATTCAGGTACGGGGGCATCATCCAACGCGGCGTCTTCTTTTTGTGTAGACTTTTTCATGACCTCGGAATGCCAAAGGCGGAGCATCTCCTGGATTGCCGAGTGGCCATACGCTACGGCTTCGTCGATTGGCGTCCTGCCCCATCTGTCTTTCATATCGTAAGGTACTTGGCAGTATTTGAGAAGGAATTCAACGCAGTTCAAGTGACCTTCTGATGCGGCTAAATGAAGAGCCGTTCGTCCATCGTAATCGGAGAGGGTCATGTCCATTCCAGATAGTTTGTGTCTGAAAGAAATCGTAACAGTGATTATTCAACGGTCGTAAGGGGCAGGTAGTTGTTTTATTTCGGATACTTGCCGACGAATATACCTATCGGATAGTTTGAGGCGTAAAACTAGATTACTCAATCCATTGTTATTGTTTTCAATTTTCTCTTGATTATAATAATAAACGTTGAAATATTTATTCCTTGGATAGATCAGCATATGGGATTGATATAGGAATAATATGTTGCGTGAAACATTCATATAAATATATAGGAATTGTCAATGTGAACATTGAAATGAACCTCAATATTAAGACCAAGACAGCCTTGAAAAACTAGCACAATCATCATTTGACATTGAACATGACAATTTTTGAAATGAGTTTTCCAGATATTCGTTCATGGCATAGAAACCTCTCTTCGGCATTTAAATTTTTATTTTTAACCCAGTGCTATTTTTCAAGAGTTTGAAGAAATATCTGATGCTTAGTCTTTGAAAAGTATGGTAAAATATAATTTCTACCGTGAAATCATACCCAGCAACATTATTTTCTTGCAGAATTGTTTCTCTTGAGTTCATTTTGTTAGCCACCTCTTTGGACGAATTGAATTTTTCATACATACCTCCTAAGACCTTGTAAATCTCCGGACGCGGCTGAGAACAGCAAATTGACTATATTAAGGCCTTTCGTTTCGAATTTGTGTTTTCTTGGGTCAGATTTATTGGAAGCGTGCCTCAAGTTGTCGTATCTGTGAAAATTGAATTTTTTGACTAATTCCTGAAAAAAATGCAACTTGTTTAGAAACAATCAAACCGCTACAATACAGAATATACCTCGCAAAATTGTACTCCACGACAACTATTTCCGAGAGCGTCCAGAGGTGGAGAGTATAGACACATTCCCATGACATTTGGAACCACCACCAGCATTGCCCCACTCACCCCAGATTTTGCTGGTAAGCCAACCTACAATAAATAAGCAGAGGATCAAATCGTTACGTTCTTTGCTTTCTGATATTTCAGGGTCCGTCTATCATTGTGCCTCAGTACGCACTGCAGCAATAAAACTAGTGTGCTGCCCTTGATATTTGTTTTCTATCCCTAAGCCCACTTCTGCACCCCATGTACTGATGGAAACAGTTCAATTGGCCAACTTGTTTTTAAGAACTTTGTGTAAAATTTTTTACTACCCGAATATGTCATAAGTCTGTTGTGTATATCAATAAATAGCCTTACTTATAAAGATACTAAACTGGTCTTTGCTTAGAGCTCCTTGTCTTTTACACGGTTTTACGTTAAAAAAAAACAAAAACAAAAATTAGTACTGGTTTAGGGCCCGGAAAGTCGTAGCAGTACTCGTGAGAAAGCTTCTGGTGCAGCAAGGCCAATCAGCGCCTCTCATGGGCCCTTTTTGCCGTTCCCTATGCTCTCCCTATATCTACTGATGAAACCTTTGTCTTATTTCCTTATGTCTGCCTAATTTATTATGCCCTCTTGGTATTCTTATGAGGAGACGTAGTGCTTGGCGATCCCTGCCTGAAAGCATTGCCGTCCTCGACCTAACAGGGCCGACCACAAGGTCTTTCTAATGCCTACTGCCAGTAGTATTCCCCTTCTTGTTTCTGTCAATGCTCAATGTGGGTTTTGGCACGCAGAACGCTGTTGCGTAACCGATTCGCCCAGATGTCAAGTAGTTCATCCTTGATTGGCGAGTCAGTTGACTTTTTCTATTCTACCAGAGTCTTCAACGTCCTGAGTTGCCCACACTAGCTTGACCGTCACTTTTTGAAATATACCCTCGTCTCCTTAGAGCAGACGGGAAGATTGGCCCTCTCGCGTAGGTTCCAAAAAGTCTCCGCTTCGGGACTCCTTGTGGGAGCGGTATTTAAGTCACCTCTTACGACAGAGAGATCATACCTGGCATATATACTTCTTTGCCCCGAGTCCCCGGAACCCTTGGGAGGTTCCCTAGTAACTTTTTGGGGGTACCTTTGGTTCCTCTGGTTCCTTTTTTCTGAGTGACAGTCTCCGCACTTTTGCTACCTCAGAGGTACCCTTAAAGGATCCTCTGGTCGGCGCTTTCGGAGCGGTTGTTTTTTGTCTCTCGAATGGGTTCCCGAGGTTCCTGCGTCGGTTTTTCTTGCAGGAGTCGCCTCTTACGGCAGGGATACTATACCTGGGATCTATACTTTCTTCTCTAGTGTTTTGGGGGTACCTTCGGTTACTCTGATTTCTTTGTTCGGCCTGTGTTGGCACCCCACAGGCACACTTGGAGGTTACTCTGGTAGCGCTCCCGGGGCGGTTGGCTTGGCTTCCATCGAAAGGGTTTTAGAGGTTCCCGCTTCGGTTCTGCTTGTGGGTGTGATCTGTAAATCGCTTCCTAAGGCTGGAAGGACGTACTAGGTATATGGCACATTTATGAAGATGATCGTTTGTTATGTATATCTCGAAATATATAGCGGACGGAGGGAATCACGATGAAGCAAGCTAATTCAACATTAGGAATGCCGACAGAGAAGCACATTTCATGCAATAATCCGTTTAATTACGGCAGATAATATCAACACACATATATATATATATATATATATATATATATATATATATATATATAAGTCCTTTGAAAAAGCAATGAAAACCTGGAATTTAAAGTGAAATGCAGGTGAAATACTGTAGATACTCACCTTGAATGCGAATTGTCCAGAGTAGTCGTACATTCCACAGCTGTGCATCAAGGATAGGACATCTCTCACACTTTCCGGTTTGAGTACCTTTTCTTCGGAAAGAGGGCATATCCCACCATTTGCCAGAGTAGCTGCCATGACAGCAACCAAATCACAGTTTGCTTCCAGCGAACAACACTGCAAATTATAATTTTGACAAAACCACAAAGGATTTTAAACCAAAATGTAGTTCTTACCTGGAAGTAAAAGTCCATGCACTCTCTAAATTTACTATTGTCCGGGAAACATTTGTGCTCCTTCATATAAAATCCTAGAGCATAATTTCTGTCCGCACATTCTCGTTCTGACAAGAATACTGCATTGTTGAAGCCTAGATCTTCGTTTCCGGCCAATTTCTAAAAAGGCAAAATAAACTATTATCGAGAAAGTTCCGGTTATTCAAAAAAAAACATGTTAAAGCAAGACCCAGAAGAATTCTTTCCTGATTCTCAGTGACACATGACATCTCGACTATTATGAATCATGAAATACTGACCTCGAAAGATCCCATTGTGAAATCAAATATTTCTGCAGAACTCATTTCTGGACAGTACATCGTCTTGAGAAGGGAACATATTATAATTGCTCCAGCATTTATCATGGGGTTGTGGGGTTTTTCTGGAAAAAAGATACAAGTTTAGTTTTATGACGTGATATTCAACTATTTAGCCTATTTATTTGATTTTATATAGCATGACCATATCGAATAAACTAACTGCAATTTTTACTCACTGTTGTGATCGAGAATCAGTTCATTGAAATTTCTCCCACTGGGTTCTTGTCCAACGTATTTGTGAACTACATCTGCTCCTAATGTGTCCAGAGCTATTCCATATGATAATGGTTTACTACAAGACTGGATCGTGAAAGGAATGTTTACGTCTCCTATTGAGTACCTCTGCCCGTCGATAGTTACAATGCTCACTCCCCAATAATTGGGGCTCATTCTCTTCAGCTGTGGAATGTAGGAGGCAACCTACATAAAATGGGAAATAATGTTAAAATTCGTCACCCCGGTCACCCGCTCTTAGGTTATTACATCACTACATATCTTGTTATATTTTTGAACTTAGTTACTGGAAAAAGGATTGAACTTCGCAGTTGCACCAAAAAAGATACCTATCCTGGACATCGTGAGCTCTGTAGAGTCAAGGAGTAATAAAATGAACCCTATCCAACCGTAAAAAAGCAATCATTTTGTCGAAATCGCAAACATTTTGGCTACTTTGTTAATACTTGGCCAAAATCAACTTTTGATGCATGATTGGCATTCAGCTCGTCAAGATATATAAGAGGGTGGTTTGCAATTTTCCTACCAAATCTCTATTTTACGAATATGAAAATTTAAAAAAAATCCAAAAATTTTTTGGCGGAAAATAACAGCTCTCATCTCCAGATGAACTTTTTAAATCGAGAACGGTTGGAGATAGGGCAATTCTGCGAACGCCAATCGATTCAGAATGACGAAATCAGTATTCTCTGTGAATTTTAAGTCGATCGGCGACAAAATAATTATTTCCTTAAAGAAGAGAAGACCCTAAAAATCATGAAGGGTACAAAATCATCAGATTCACTTCAAATTACCACTATATACTCAAAATTTCATGCTGGTTTCAAAAATATGCGATTTGGATATGCTCAGCAACAAGGTGTACCATAAAACTGTGATAAAACGTCAAAAGTTCTCTGAACATCGAATTTTCGAAATTTTTATTTTTCATTCTTGAAAAAATCGCTAAGTGCCTTCAAACGTATTGTAACGATTTCGAGACCGGCCTCGAGTCCGGCCCTGATCATCGTTAACTCGAAATGTAAACAAGTTCTCCGCTGATAAACAAATAAATCGTGAACCTTCTAACGAAGGTTCTGGGGACATCTTAGAACTCGCCCGAAAGGCTCGAATGGCCGAGAACTGTAAATACTAGTATACAGTGTGCCCAAGATAAGAATGAACAGCATGGGGATATCGGAAACGGTAAGTGATACGGGGTCGATTAAATTAGAGAAAAGTAGCGCATTTATGTGCCTAATAATATGCCATTTAGAAAGTTTTAATATTCCGAGTAGTTTCGGAGATATCCGAGAAAAACCGAAATTTGAGAATTTCGTTTTTATTTTCTCCTAGCTTTATTTTCAAAGGAAATGTAAAACAAATAGCACTTTGCCATGGCCACTTTTTGAGGACTACACGATAACGTAAGCAGAATTTTTCTGCGACGTTTCGTCTTTTAGAAAACATCATCAACTTTGTATTTTTATATGGGCCGAAACTAAAGTATACCCTGTATACGACTCCATATTTCATTGTGAATACAGCAACGTATCAAACAATATGATTTCGGAACAATTTCTCGCGCAAAATGTAATTTAGTGATTACTTAATATGTTTTTCTTCAATTTTAGATAGTAGGCGCTGGAAAAAATGACACATATTGTTCCGTTGTCATAATAATACTGTAGTTTGGTAGAATTTTTGACACATTTTCGTTCCTACTTTTACATCTCGCTACCTACCTAATTTGTGTTAAAAATGGAAAACGGCAGCTTTTCGAATACTGAAAAATTTGATATGTTGTCATGTTACATTGTGTGCCAAAGAAATTGTGTTGATGCTGAACGTGCGTACTCTAATAAGTATCCAGAGAGGCGACAACCTGGTAAATCAATATTTAGACGGTTAGTTTTTAATTTAAAAGAATACGGATCATTTAAAAAACCTGTGGTTTCCCGACAAAAGCAATCTAATGAAGAAAGTCAGCGTGATGTGTTACAGGCCGTTGTTGAAAATCCTGAGATATCTACTCGCACCATTGAAGATAATACCGGAGTTGCCAAATCCACCGCTCACTTCATTTTAAAAAAAAAATAAATATCATCCTTATAAATTTAGGATTTGTCATGGACTCAGGCCAGGTGATGATGCAAGGCGAAGAACCTTTTGTGAATGGTACACTAGAAAATGCCAAGACGATGAAAATTTCCCTTTCAAAATAATTTGGTCTGATGAAAGTATGATCACCAACAATGGCATTTTTAACAGGCGGAATGTTCATTATTGGTCACAACAAAATCCGCGGGTACACAAAGTGTCCAGACACCAACATCGTTTCGGTTTTAACATGTGGGTTGGGATTCTCGGTACGAATGTAATTGGGCCTTTTATCTACCGAAACAATTTAACAAAAGAGCGGTACATAAATTTGTTAGTAAATGATTTGGAAGATGCTCTAGATAATTTGCCTTTAGCGGTTACTCACAGCTGCTGGTTTCAACAAGATGGTGCTCCAGCACATAACGCTATAATTGTTCGTGATTATTTGAACCGTCGCTTCCCAGGACAGTGGATAGGTACTCATAGTGATACACCCTGGCCTGCAAGGGCCCCCGACCTAACCCCACTAGACTTTTTCCTTTGGGGACATATCAAGAATCAAGTGTACTCTAATCATAATTTTCAAAATGAAGAAGATTTGCTAAGATTGGTAACTGCTTCCTTTAACAATATTTGTCCGAATATGTTAACTCAAGTTTTAAATTCGTCTGTGAGACGAGCGTACTTGTGCTTAGAAAATAACGGCGGGTTATTTGAACACTTGTTATAAGTTTCTGTTTGTTTCCTGTAATACATATCAGCTCCTTGTTATTACATTACAATTACATTTATAAAGTAAACTTTTGATTTGGCGACTCATCTTTGTATTCAACAACGCAAAAATTCTGGAAAGTGGTAAGTTTAAATTTAGTATAAATAGGACTAATCAATTTATTTCATGTACCAAAATATGTCATTTTTTCCAGCGCCTACTATCTAAAATTGAAGAAAAACATATTAAGTAATCACTAAATTACATTTTGCGCGAGAAATTGTTCCGAAATCATATTGTTTGATACGTTGCTGTATTCACAATGAAATATGGAGTCGTATACAGGGTATACTTTAGTTTCGGCCCATATAAAAATACAAAGTTGATGATGTTTTCTAAAAGACGAAACGTCGCAGAAAAATTCTGCTTACGTTATCGTGTAGTCCTCAAAAAGTGGCCATGGCAAAGTGCTATTTGTTTTACATTTCCTTTGAAAATAAAGCTAGGAGAAAATAAAAACGAAATTCTCAAATTTCGGTTTTTCTCGGATATCTCCGAAACTACTCGGAATATTAAAACTTTCTAAATGGCATATTATTAGGCACATAAATGCGCTACTTTTCTCTAATTTAATCGACCCCGTATCACTTACCGTTTCCGATATCCCCATGCTGTTCATTCTTATCTTGGGCACACTGTATAAGCAACTGGGTATTAGATGACGGGGTAGTCACAGTCAGAGACAGCCACAAAGAGTAACAAATATAGTTCCAGAGTTAGCGGATAGAGACTGACACCGTAGAAATAATATAGTGAAGTAAATGTTCTAGTGAATCTAGTGTTTTAAATAAATTAGAAAAATTAGTTCGAATTTTTGAGTTTTTTTCAAACGTATTTTGTCGAGCTGATTCCGAGTATGTCATTAAAAATTAAACTGGAGGAAAAAGTCGAAATCGCAAAATGTGGCTATTTTGTTAATCGTTGGCCAAAATCGACTTTTGATACATAATTCGAATTTAGAAGACAAAATATCTATATCTTACCGTTCCATTGGTGTTTTCCTTACATTTCCAGTATATTTCTTCTATATCTTTACTGAAAGTTTCGAATTCAGGTATGATAAACTGATGCCTGAATGCATATGATAAAAGGCCTACATTGGGTTGTACTATACTGAAAAATAAAAACATTAATGTGTGCGCTATATGGTTGCCCAGTTTCCATCGATTATTGATTTGTCAGTCTGCTATTACGGGGATTAGGTACGAAGATGTTTTTGGAATATTTCATACATTTTCTTTTATTTTAGAATTCGATTTCAACGGCAATTCAGTTTTTTTTTTGTAAACTTATACATAAGAATAAGCCAATGCATGGGTCTTTTACTTGGGTCACCGGCACATTGGATAACAGCTGGTTTTGATGTGCAATCGGCAGGTCATTCACATACATTGTAATCAATAAGGGTCCGAGGATAGATTCTCGAGGGACACCAATTGTAATATTTCTAGTAGAGCAGTTGAATATTTAGATTCTTTCAATTTCAGAACTAAAACTGACTTAACTTAAGACACTTTGAATCTCCAACTGATTGGTCAATTATACTCTTCTAGAATTATCTTTCTTGTATCAAGTCGTTGCAGCATATAAAACTTTTGTGGAGAATACTAGGTAGAAATGAAATTGTTATGGAATATATTTATAACAGAGATAACAAGTGTTTACTATAATTTATTTTGTTTTGAAGGGTGAGTAAATATTTGACAATTTTTTGCACTTTGACATCATGTTCAACCTTGCTTTATTGATGTATCATTAGCGCAGCAGTACAGGGGGTTGCATAATAAATTGAAGGAGATAAATGAAATAACTCAAGATAATGCTTGACAGTATATTACTAATTGATTCCAAAAATATTTGAAATAAATCCAAACTAATAACTCTGAGAATCATATTATTTGCACTGTACTTTTTAGGTTTTGATACCAATCTCAATCCCAATGTATGTAAATTCGGAAATGTTGACAATTCTTCACGTATGAACCTGCAGATGGAATAAAAACACGCTTTAGTAAATATTTCTGGAGCTACATATAGGAAACAAGGTCGTGGCCTACCTTATTACGAAAGGTTTTATATAGCCAGTGGGAGCGATCCTTCCATTCTTCCAGACCATATTCTGAAAAAAATATTCTTGGGAATGACCACATCATTTTCATGTCCAGATATAAGAGAAAATATAGTATAGAAATTAATTTATACATGAATTGACGGATGTAGCCCTACACCATAGCCTATTGTGGCTCACTCTATATTTATATTTCTCCCATTATATAAAATCTCGAAACGAAATTGATGGGTACATTGGAAGAACAATGGTTTCACCATTGTAATGGCAAATCTGTTTCTGACCGCTGCAGGACATGTACATTTTTTAAGGAAAATCCTGTATTGTTGGTGAGGGCCGAGCGAATTTCTGCAGGCTGTATGCCTCAGGGAACACCTTTCGAGGCAGTGCTCTCCAGAGCTTCGCCATTCTGACAAATATTTTGCAATATGTCCATAATGATAGGGGACAATCCCTTCTGAATGAGTTTCAGTTCAGCTTTTTCTCCAGGGTTACTCCCAGATATTTCGCTTCGCTCGCAAAAGAAATTTTGACGTTATTAGAAGGATGTTTGAAACTATTCAGCTTCTTTTTCCTGGTGAACAGTACTATAAACATTTTGTGGAGGTTAGTGGACATTTCCTCCCTTTCACCATTTTTATATATGGTATTCAGTATATCCTGAAGGGGGTAGGAAGAAATCGTCTCTTTGGATTTGTTATTCACTCCTAGGACCAGATCTTCATTTGCTTGCAGATGGACCCCACCACGAGAATATGGCTAGCAAGTCATCCAATATAAGTGATATAAAAACATAGAAGCTACGGAAAAGTACCCATTACAAAGCCGTACGATAAAAAATACCGAAAATACTCATTTCAAACACTTCAATGCAGCTAAGGGGTCTATTTAATGGACGTTACGAATATTTCCGTTGGGTTTTGTAATGAATAATGACCCAATTTTCACTCCTTCACTATGGAACGTGATAATCAATCGCGAACAAATCAGAAGTAATTGAATGAGACATACATCAGCCTTCAAACGCGATTTAATTGCTTATTGATCAGCGCGGATATTCAACAAATGTTTTAATTGGAAAAAAAAATATTGACTCGTAAAAAATCAGGATAGTTTCAAACCCTTTTCAAATTAACGATTGATATGAAAAAGATAATGATTTTATTACACAAGTCGAAATTGAAACTCAAAATATCAAATCTTTAAAAAATAGATCAAGTCACGAGGACCGGAAGGTTTAAAAAATCTGAAAGAATTACTAAAGAATTAATATTCAAGTGAAAATTATCCATGATCCATTTTTTCATTCTCTAATGATCCAATCTCAACCACGAATACAACACACAACTGAGCATACAATACCATTAAACTACACTAGAAATTTCCAGGGCCGTGTTGAAAGAGTGATGGGCTCTATAGCCTTGTTCCTAAATTGTAGATAGTGACTCATCGGTTGTACGTTTCATAATTCATATAAAGCAGGTTAAAAAATAGAAGATAAATAAGCTAGGTACTTTGGCTTCAAATCAAGTTTTACTTTGGCACTTTCATACATCCCCTCCGCACTTTCAAATCCCGTAAAAAACAGAAAATGTACTATGAGTCACTATCTACAATTTGAGAACTAGACTATAGACACAAAATTGTCGTGGCGCCCTATAGGGCAGTCATGCTCTTTCTTTCAGTTACTTGTTTGTTTTTTTCTTGTTTCGTAGACCCTAGGCACAGTGCCTAGTGTGCCTTACGTCAAATGCGGCCCTGGAAACTTCTTGCACAACAATGTATCAACAAAAAAACGGAGAACTTACTGCGGTCAGTTTTTCTCTTATCTCATACCTAGTCAACAAATTTGTTTCTCGATAGTCCCTATTTCTTGCAGTGTTGCAACGAAATCAACATCTCCATGTTGGCTAGCAATTATTTGAATCGTATTTCTCATGCAGGATAATATGATTGTGTGACATACTCGGAAACCTAAAAAACAAAAGATTCATTAGAAAGGGAATACAAGATATTGAAATTTCAACTTATCATGAGAGATGTAGGACTGAATCAGCAAAAATGCGGACAATGTATCACAAAAACTTAAGCAACTCCGACAAATGTTGTGAAATTCAAAACAATAGATTGTCACAAGTATCAATAGCTTTCTTCCCCCCGTAACTTCACAAATTTAAAAAAAATATTTGAAATCGGCAAGTGGAACTCATGGAGAATATTACCACGATTTTTTTTTAAATTAATTAAATGAAATTTTTGACTATATTCAAACCACTCCTAGATTAATCCACGCCTATTGAAAACTCTGCAAACTACGTCGTCTGATTTGGAAATACGTATGATTGATTAGGTCACATTTTTTGAATAATTTTGGACAATTGGACGCACGTGGCTTCAGGTAAGTTCAACCAGTTTGAACTTGTCACTACAGACGATAGAACGGAAATCATATCAGTGTTCTGTTATTCATGTATGTTAACGTCGAACTAGTGGCGGCGTGCGCGATTTGCTCGCGGTTTCAGGTAAGTTCAGCTAGTTTGAACTTGTTACTAGTGACGATAGCTTCGCGACTGGTGAGTGCGACGCGTTCGCGTCAATTGAACCGTCTGGAAATACTTGTGTGTTCACGTCGAACTAGCTGCGGAGTGCGCGATTTGCGCGCGGCTTTGGGTAAGTTCAACCAGTTTGAACTTGGCACTAAAGGTGATAGGACGAAAATCATCATTGTCCTGTTATTCATGTATGTTAACGTCGAACTAGTGGCGGAGTGCGCGGTTTCAGGTAAGTTCAGCTAGTTTGAACTTGTTAGTAGTGACGATAGCTTCGCGACTGGTGAGTGCGACGCGTTCGCGTCAATTCAACCGTCTGGAAATATTTGTGTGTTCACGTTAAACTAGCTGCTGAGTACGCGATTTGCGCGCGGCTTTGGGTAAGTTCAACCAGTTTGAACTTGGCACTAAAGGTGATAGAACGAAAATCATCATTGTCCTGTTATTCATGTATGTTAACGTCGAACGAGTGGCGGAGTGCGCGATTCGCTCGCGGTTTCAGGTAAGTTCAGCTAGTTTGAACTTGTTGCTAGTGACGATAGCTTCGCGACTGGTGAGTGCGACGCGTTCGCGTCAATTCAATCGTCTGGAAATACTTGTGTGTTCACGTTGTACTAGCTGCGGAGTGCGCGATTTGCGCGCGGCTTTGGGTAAGTTCAACCAGTTTGAACTTGGCACTAAAGGTGACACAACGAAAATCATCATTGTCCTGTTATTCGTGTGTTCACGTCGAACTAGCGGTGGAGTGCGCGATTTGCGCGCGGCTTCAGGTAAGTTCAGCCAGTTTGAACTTGTCACTGGAGACGATAGCGCGGGAATCATACGTTTCAATACAAAAGAGTTTACATGTACTACTTAGGCAGTTGTAGACATAGTGTCGCATTTGAACTACCAAAACCCACTCCAATTTTGAAAGAACTTCGAGAGATCATTTATACAGTTTCGCTTGTTTCTATATATTTTTTAATTGAGACTATGTTTGAACAGATTTTAGATAATCATGTCTGATTTGGGACCACTATGTTCCTTTCAGGTCAGGACACGTTTATATCGACGATTATATCTTCCGATTGAGTCTGATCACGTCATATAACAAATGAATATGAACCTGTTTTTAGTTTTTTAGAAAATCAATATAGTTTGTACTAAACACTCGGTGTATTATACAAAAGCTCACCGTTTGAACTGATCCAGTGTTAGTTTTTGTGTATCGATAGTATTTCCATCGGGACTTCTCGATATTTGTTTCAAGTTCTCCATCATATTCTGAAGTCTAGGATCATTTTTTCTGAGGCCCGTTGCTCGTACTGCCTAAAAAGAGTGCACTGTTTCACATTTTGGCCAGTATACATTACGTTTGTCAATTCTGGGTTCATTCGAAAACAAAATAACTGCACCTTGTCTTGAAAATTTTTGAACATTTTTTCCTTGAATAGTTTTACCTAGTAAGTTTTCGAATGAACACACTGTATATTCATGTTGCGTGAGATACCAACCGATAAAAATTGTCCTATGGAAAGCAGTCCAGTCTCTTGATTTTTGAACATTTCAAATAATGCCACATCCGTTTGAACATCGTTTCCACTGTAACAGATTCTTGTTGAAAAGAGAATAATTCATATACTTTTAACTTACTAGTATAAATAACTTGTGTCATGGATGAAGGAATAATTTCTTCTGAAAAAAAAATTAAATATTTATCATCAAGTCGGTTTCAATGAGAGTGGTTACCTTTGACAATATAGATTTGCATCTGTTCGGGAATAATTTCCCTGAAAAAAAAAACAAAGATAAGATAAATATATCGCGAAAATATTTTTGAAAAATAGTTGAAGAAAGTCCAGGATATCGATTTTGTTTCATGAAACTGAATCTAGAATTACTCATATATGTGTTAGAAAAATTTGTTAAGTCTGCGATAGTAATAACTGGAAATTTATTGCACAATGATCATTTTTATGTCTCTATTATGTGAAATCAAAGAAATGGTCAATTGACTTTACCTTAGGCATGATGCCAAATCTATTTACAATTCGTTGTTACACTAATCAGAACAGACCTAAAAAAACCCGACGAATAATACAAATACCCAGGATGTTGATCTCGCAGCAGCTATAAGGTTTGTCAAATTCAAATGACAATGAGAATATCTTGGAAATGGAAAATTAAACATAAACAAAACTATTTATCAAGAATAAAAGCAGCAAAAAAAAAATACTGAAGTAAATCACACCCAAATTCAATTCGACTATTCGATGTTTTTCGCTATTTCTACGGATTTTTTGGCAAGTTTTCGCTACTTTTTTCGAGAAGGATACTAAGAATTTAGTGGAAATATCTAAAAAAATCATAGTTTTTGGTAGCGATTTTCCATCGATGTTCTTTTGATGATTATTATGCGTATGGTTTTTAAATGAACAACGACCGTTGAAATATATCGTTAAGATTCTCTGCCCCTTAGCATGAAAAATTATATTTATTTCAGTGCGGGTTTCAAAAAACAAATGGATGTAGCTCGATAACATTAATTTTGATAAGGTCTTCATTTTGACATTTAATGATTGCGTTCTTATTTATACTAATGATAATGTTTGGAACGTGCAGGCAAAATTTGTTATAGCCTTGTGCGGGAACAGTGGCACCCTCTACTATCTTGCCTGAAAACTATTGTTGGGAACTGCTTATTTGACTCGTGCAGATTAAATCTCAAAATGATTGTATTATGAGTGGAATAATATTTGATGTCTTTGGAGCCCATCGACTGTAAAACGACCCCTTCAATACTATTTAAACAATTTGTGAAAAATAAAAAAGTGGTCATTTTTGACAATATTCATGGTTAACAAAATTCCACAAAGCGATTTTTCTGAGTCTGATACTGGAATTTTCATCTAAGAACTATCTTTCAGGTTATTTGTTTATTTATTCAAGTGGGAATAAACCTATTGGTTCGCTACATCAGGCAACTTGTGGTTTACGTATCTTACCAACTAACATCACAGATAATATCACATTAACATCTGACCATACTTCTTATCAAGAATTATTTAATGAACTCTTGGTGTCCGGAAATTCGAATCCGTTTGTAGAATCCTTCATTATTCATTGTTATTATTACTTGACGGGGTTGACCGGGTAGCTGTCTTGATGGCCAAAATGTTAGCTTCATCATTATCACTATCGTTTTCTCTTGAGTATTACCAGAGGAATAACCCCAAGACGATTCGTGATGGTTCCTAATCCATTTCTTCATGTCCTGTTCAAACGGGATTCCACAAGTTGGTTCTGGGGTCTGATGAAGTTGTTACTGCATCTTCTTGCTGGGGCATCTGCACTCTCATTTTCCTGGATGCTCCTGTACCTGGTATCTAGACAAGTTTTATCCTGATCTGTACTCCTAGGCCGTTGAGGTTCCTGTATGTGTTCCAGACTAGTTTTGAAGAGAACCTGCATGAACATAGGGCCTTTATTACCGCCCCACTCTCGAAAAGAATGACTGTGGGTTGTCTTTTCAGGAACCCTCCATAAAATACAAATCGTACAAACAGAAATGGCCTTCACTTCTGCTTGGAAAAGTACCCAGAAACTGCACTCCCTAGGTAAAATTGAGTGAATGGTTCAAGTTTAAATTGTTTTGAGGATTTCTCCTCATGTGGGAATTATTAATTTCTGTTTCATCTCCATTCAAGAACAATTTGTTTTGGTTTCACCAATTTTCAAACTCACTATATACTGTTTTAATGTTCTTGTCACTTCATCAGATGTCTTTCCGCTAACTGTCATAGTAACGTCATCAGCAAATAGTGTTATAACACATTACTGATGTGTAAAGGCAAATCATTAATTATATGAGGAATATTAGTGGCACCAGTATCCATCCTTGTGGAACACCAAGGGTTACATCATATGCGTTAGCATAGGCTGTGTCTATTTTAACAATTGAAGGACTGTTCGCTGTAAACAATTCCTCTTCTTGCACAATCTTTCGATGTTTTCTAAACTGATAATTCTAGACAACGGAAGAATCCCGAAAAATCTACTCTGCTCGAATTGAATATTAAAGGCGACACATTAAACTCAGAGGAAGAAGTTTTTGGAAGATTTAGCTAGTTGAAGTCAATTGAGCAGTTTAAAAAGATCAGAATGTTTCAGTAGCCAGTTTTGTAGTTGTATTTTTATAACGAAGTTGATAAAAACAGTTGAGTATGCTCTGAGTATTATTTCATAAATATCGTAACAATATATTGTTTTTATATCAAACGCTTCACGATTTTAGATATTGAACATAATTCAAAATGACATCTATCTCCTTTTTTTAAATATATGATTGTCTGTAAAGATATCATTCTGTATAGGTTTGCAATGTATATGAGAGAAGTGATGATACTGTATTATACGTTCTTCAATAATTTTGATGATATGCCATTCATTCCCGAGAAATTTTTGTTTTTAGTCGTCGTGTAGCTTTCCTATTCAGCCATATGTGTTATAAATTATGCAAGGTCTGTCATTATATTACTGTCATGATTTAAAGTGACATTGTTTAAGGTGCTAACTCGAGAACTATTTAGATTATCATTAATAATTTTCTAAGTTTTTTCATATTCTATTAAATTCTTGTTCAATTCTTTCTGCGACATATTTTCCTCTTGACTTGGTTATTTGCCTTCTGTAAGCTCTATTTTTACTGTTATATGAATTTCGGTTCATTTCAATATGATTTTTATAAAGGGTATTCAGATTAAATCTTTTTTTGAACCTTTTTACAAATATAGCCATTGACAATTTTTTATCGAGGATGAATCCCAAGTACTTGATAGATTCCAGTTTTTTCAAGACTTCAAATTTCAACGTGGAATTATGTTGCTCTACCAGATATTTGTTTTTGGATTTACAAGCAGCTTGTTCGCTTTTATGCAATTTTCAATATTCAATAATACTTCATTTATGAACATAATGAAGAGCAGAGGCCCCAATACACTACTTTGAGGTAACCCACTGATCATCTCAACTTTAAACGAATATTCTTCACCAATTTTTGTCATTTGGTTTCTATTTTTCAAACCCGATTGAAACCACTCGTGATTAAATCATCAAAGCAATAGTAATGTTTCAATTTCAACAGTAAAATGTTTCTCAATCAAAGGTGGTACAAAATCTCAAAACAGCCAAGCTGTATTCTTCATAAAAATCATCACCGTTAAACAGTATTCCTCCACCCCTCCTTTTATTTTGCCAATTGTACAGAGTGGGTCAAATTGGACACTGTTGAAGGGAAAGTCATATTTTCAAACTAGACAGATGAAAACTGATGGCTGTGTCTGGGGGTCATATTTTATGACAAACTCAATGGTGAAAACCGCATATCGATATCTATCATCGTTTCTCAGTTACAGCATGTTTTTCGAAAATGTGCATTTTCAAAAAGTTGCTGTAACTTGTTTCCGTTCAAAAATTTCTTGTTTCTATTTGTTCCAGAGCACTTTTTTACGTGGAATTCAATGGTGTGAGTAACAAATTTTTTCAAATAAGATATCCATAGTAATTGATGGAAGAATATATTCCTGCATATTTCAATAGAGCTTAAAATTATATTTCCAAATATGGAGCACACTTGATGTTTTGCTAGAGTTATGAAATACAGAGATTTTAGGCTTTTCATGCAGACTTTGAAACGCACACTTTGACAAGTAGGCTTTGGACGACGCGGCGATATAACAGAATGCAAATGTTTACTGGTAGTTGTCAAATTTTGATTTAAGCAGTAAAGACGCTCTTTAAGTCGTGGTTTCTGTTCAGTTTTCAAACACATTCGCAATGAAGTATGAGAATTATGAAAAATGGGATACAAACAAAGAAAAGAGCGTGACTTTTCGATAAATTGTATTTGGATATACGAAGCTTGTAAGCAGTGCCGGCATTTTCAACTGCTTCAATTCTTTTACTTAGGCACAACAATATCCGTGGAGCAGACAAGTCAAGGAAGATTTGGATTCAGTGTGTGGGCAGGTGTTTTCAGGGGTATAATTATCGGCCTGTTCATTTATAATGGCATTCTCACATTTCAGAGGTATAGAGGAATTTTAAGGCAAAATATTGATCCCCTTATTGATGAATTGCCACTAATGGAGCTCAGAAAAATATATTTTCAACAAGACGGGGCTCCGTCTCACAATCTAGCTTGGAAATAGGACTTTCCCTTCAAAAGTATCCAATTTGGCCCACTTTATACAATAATTTGAATCAACATTCATCATACGATAATTCAGACTGGGATAACGCGCGAATCAATAATTCAAAAATTTCAGGGGTTGACGTTCCTCTTGACAACAAGCCTGGTAAAGGTAAAATTTTATTGATCATTCCACTGATGTACCTTAGACATTCCATTCTAAAAACTGAGATAAATCCACCTGTGTAATAATGAAATTCAACAAATTTGTGTCAACCTATCGATTATCAAAACTGCCAATACTGTGTTTTATTTATTTTTGCGAAAACAATTTATAATTTCAACCAATTTTTCCCCGCCGTTTCAGGAATGGTAGGTAATAATTAAGAGATCAGGAGATATCGAAAGTGTATTTGAAATTTACAAGCGGATTTTGAGATTACTCTCACGCGAACACCTAGTACACAGATAGGTTAATGATTACACGTTACATCTGCATCTCGTAATGATCACTAACCTTATTCCTATTGGCATGACAAGCCGATACTTTGGTCGTATGTCCGTATCCTATCGAGAACCATCGCTTGAATTGACTCCTCATTTGACACCTATTGAAACAATTGAAAACGCGGTTCGAGAGCATGATTTCGATAAAACCGGCGGTCGATATACGCTCTCGATTTCGTAACGCGACGTCGCTGTCGCGGCCCGGTCTTATCTGCCATTCGCAAACCGAATTTCGTGCCTCCAAAAATACACATGCGTCGATCAGGAGCGTTGCTATAGCTTTCGCGAAGGATCTTCCTCTACGTCTATGGTCGGGATAGCGTCGGCCAGAGCGAAAAGTCAATAAGTATCTACGGTACTTGGAGGAGCCAGTCAGGGCCGTCATCACCATAGGAGATCAGGAGTTGAAATAACACAGGGCCACCAGTGATACATCAACCCAACGAGGCTGCACCTAAGAAATTTCGTGATTCATGTCACATGATGTGTGATACGAGCGGCTATTCAAGTAAACAAGCGGCTATTTAGGTAAACAAGCAGCTATTTGGGTAAACAAGCGGCTATTTGGGTAAACAAGCGGCAATTTCGGTAAACAAGCGGCCATTTATTTAAACGAATATGAACGAGTATATGAATGATTTTATGCTAGTCATGAAATAATCTGCCTGAATATCACTCGACCATGACAAATAAAGACCACTAATTTCTTCGAATCAGCTTAAATAACTTGTATTTTGAGACAATTCAATTCGACCATAATAACAATAATAATCAATCAATCAATATACTGAGTGGGGCAATAGTGTGTCAGAGTCCAATTGCTCGAGTTCTAAGATAGTTGGAAAGATAATTCAAAAACCAGATAACTGGAGAACAGTGTCTATATCTAGAAATCACTGCCGGATATACAGGGTGAACCAAGAAAAATGTACAGGTTCGATTGCATTTTTTTAACGAAATGGTATGTATTTCAATTAATTTTTCCAAGCATTTTAGTGGTCTACATACACCCCTCCAGTATCATTTATTTTCTCCCAACCACTTGGGAGTTATAATTTTTTGTGTCAAAATAATGCTATCTGCAGATGCACACCGAAAAAATATAAAGGTTATGGAAATATCAGTTCAATTATTTCAACGAATCCCAACTTCTTTCATTCTTTAACTTTATTTCGTGTGTTTGATTCCCGATTTTGCATAATTTTTCAGTAAATGGATGTCTCACATGAACATTATTTTTGTTTGCCATTGTGTGCTATTAATTGAACAACATTCATCGTGGGTACATACTAACATTTTGACAAATGAGGGAAATAATCGCAATAGTCAGTTGTTACCATCATCATGTCAATTTCGAAGTTCTGAAAGTTAGCTGGAAATAATTTCAACAAAGAAGAACTTGTATGATTTTTGTTCTTGGAGAGCCTGAAAGAAATTGTTTACTCGCCACTAGAATTTACCATAAAAAATAGGTACTTTAAACGCCTGTGAATTTCATAAAAATGCAAAATCAGCTCGTAGTTTTGAATTAGAACGCCAGGTGCGATTTTTGCAAAATGAAAAATAAAAATGTTCGAAAATTTGATCGTGCGTGACGTATTTTTGGAATCAGCATGAAGTTTTTCATATATAGTGCGAATTTCAAGTGAATCTGATGTGATATCCTGATATTTCTAAAATGGAGTGAGATATCGAGATACAACAAATGCTAGTTAAAAACAAATCAATAGTATTTCTGTGTCAACTTATGGTCGTTGCTGGAGAGGGGACGTCGCGACGCCTACGAATTCAAAATCTCCAAATTAAACTTGGGATTATGATTGTATTAATTTATCATTATTACTATTATCATGAATAACGCAGTCTGCATTGCATGCAATCGACCAATCGCGTATAGATGAAACTGATATACGACCTAATAGGATAATTTGATTAGAAACACATGTAATATCCTAGGATGAACTAGTTTGTGAGAAATGTGTTCTACTGTGGTGAATATTTTTGTGTATGTTTTTCTGTCCACTGTCGCAAATGCTTTGTGCAGTCATGATTTGTGAGTACTTAGTTTAATTTCCGTTTCAAAGTAGGTATTGTTTTTTATGGGTCACAAACTATTCTTGAACACAGTGGGGGTTGAACAGGGTCGTGTCATAGTAGCTCAAGGACATTACTTGCCTAATATTTCTTTGTCTGACATAAACATTCGGAATTTCCAAGTGCCTGTTTTGATTTGAACATAACTTTGTTTTCTTTGACTTTTCGGTACCTATAGCTCTATCATTAATCCCATACATTTTATTCCTTCACCAAAACTTTAATACCTAATCCTTTTTCACTTTAAAAAAAGACTGTCTGGCGTTCTTCGAGGATCTGTATTGAGTCCTGCCCTTTTTATTTCCATCAATGATCTGCTGGAATTTAATCTCCCTCAATTTTGATTATTCGCAAATACTGTGGTCATCCTTCTTTGCTTTATGAAAAAAAGCTATGAAAGTTGATCTATGGATCCATATTAGAACCTGAGAGGGTATACCGCAAGGGTTAATTTTGAGGCCACTGCTCATCGTTAGTTCTATTTTTGTGTGTTCCATTATGAATCGGTTTAGCTGATTATACCACTTCAAATGCTCTGGTAATGATTGAAGACGAAATGTATTGTAATAAAAATACATTTACTTAACTATATTTTGCTAATTTATGTACACTCTATTACAATAATTTATTTGAAACATTTATTTTACTGTTGCTGTCTATTTGCGAACTCTGGTACTAGCTACATCTGCGACTGATTGCCATCTGATTTTGAGCGTCTTATATACCGGTAGAATTCTTTTACCATTTTCGAACCGCTAAGACTCTACGGTGGCTCGATCAGATGAGGCATCGTAATGCGATAATCACCCATACATGTACTGTCAATAAACCTAGGTCGGCTAATTTCGCGGTCCGGTCCGGCTTCAAATTCGTTACAGTATATTTGTTTGATGAAGTCCAAGATAACTTGTAGCAAAGTGATACAATCGGGTATAAACGATTCAAAAATATTTTCATAAGTGATAATTTGAGATATATGTAGAATATTTTTTTATTCTACTCCTTCCTTGCATTCTAAAAGGGGGTCGATACTAGCTGGATTGTGAGATGTATGGTTGGCGTTGGTCTCCCAAAAAAAGCTGGTGCAAAAATCCTTGTCAAGAAATGGTGCTGTCTTTAGCACCCTAGTAATTGACTCTTACGAAACCGGTTCTCCCCTAAGTTTTAGGAAGATGTTCGGGACCTGATAGTTGCCCAACGTATGTCGAGATTGAGTCGACTAGTGCTAGCTCTCGTACCATGACCGTGTTCTGTTTCCTGTAGAAGAGCTCTTTCAACCCTTTTACAATCCGTACTACCTGGAAAATCGTATTATGACCTGCCCGGAAGCCGAATTACACCTCGGGAATTATTTTAAGCCTTTCCTCAAGACATAGCCTTTTGAGGAGGATTTTGTCCACAATCTTGGCCAATACACTCAGGAGTGAGATTGGCCAATGGGTTTCCAACACACATGCCTATCCTTACCGGGTTTTAGGATCGGGATCACAAGAGCTTCCTTCAGGCAATCTGGATAGTGATGCCACTTGAGCATTGCATTGATCAGGTGGATCAGCTGAACCAGTTCTTTGCAAGAGAGCTTCTTGATAACAAATGCGTCTATCTGGTCTGGCCCAGGCGCCTTGTTCGTCGAAAGTATTTTGATGACTTCCATTGGTTCCTCATTGTCCAGTCTATGAGGGCTAAAGGGCAGTAGTAGTATTTCTCGCAGGGTGTTTGCACACCTCGCGCACTTTTGCTTCCACTACCCCTCGCTGGCACCTTTCTATGTTCGTTGGCGAAGTACTGCTCAAACAGTTTCGCCTTCTGGGGGTCTATCACTGCCCATTCGTCACCTCTCTCTCTGGTTGTCTCTTAACGCTTTCTTATGCGTTTGGCCATGCGCCAACGTTCAGCTTCTCAAACTTGTTCTTCCACAGCATGTTGAGAGTGGTTTTTAACCAGCTTCCTTGAGCTGAACATGCCCCTTGGAAGAATGTTGCTGTTGCGATCTTACTGTGGTCAGGTCCCTAGCCTTTTGGACGTTTTGGATGAGGCCTCCCAGTAAACATAAAAATATAACTTAAACATAACTGTTATATCACATTGTGACTTGGTGATGTTATTCAGACATATGCTTGATGTTACAGATACGTTGCGTCCATATGTCTTTGTGCCTCTTTTAAATATTACAATGTAATGTTAATTATTTAACATTACATAAATGTATCATATTTTGCGTAACTTTAATGTGACTTTATTACATACATATAATGTTACTCAAAACATCTATGCAACATTTGTAAAATGTAACATTGTAACATCAGGGTGGAGCATATACTCATGGTTTACCAACACTTTTTTCTATATTTATAGGTATATTTCTGGAATTTCAGTAGTCACTTTTCAGTAGATGAATAACTAGCAATTAACAAAGTTATTCATCTACCAAAGAGTGGCGATTGAAATTCCAGAAATACAACTTTAAGTGTAGAAAAATAAGTGTTGGTAAATAATGAGTATAAGCTCCACTCTGTATACTAAGAAATAAAATATGTATATAAGGGGGTAATGATGTAAAACATACCAATCAATCAAAAAACTTTATTGTCAATGATTAAAATCTCATAGATAAAGCGTTATAAAACAAGACAGTTACATCATTAACAATTAAATTAAAATTAGCAGTATAAAAAATATAATCTTGAATCACTATGAACAGAACAAGGTACCTAATAATATAACTTACCACTTGAATCAGATGAAAAATTTATTGATAGATCTACCAAAGTTAAGTGTTATTAGAAGAATAATATGGAATGAAAACCTATTTCTTTTGAATAATAAAAACAGATATCACTGAATCAATAATTATATGGTTGTTGTCTCGGTCACTTCTCCTTTCTTTTTAGTTTCTGCTCTGCTAATGTCATCCAATCCATCACTATAAGTCAAACTCGTCATTTGTGATTGAACTGCAAATATCTTTTACATATTCTGAAAATATAGTCATTACAGTCACTGAAATCTCATATTAATCTTTATGATATAAGAAAACGACCATCCAATAATTATTAATAATTCTATGTTGCCCCTAGAGGTAAAAGAAAAATAATTACTTACGTTTCAGTATGTCCATAATTATCAATTTAAAACTTTTGGATTTTTTTCTTTGTCCAGTCCAAAAGGGCTCATCTTCGATTAGTTCGGAAACAACAACTGCTATTTAAGTTTTTGTAATCTGATCATTCAATAAGTACCACTTTGTACATCAAAACTGATAGAGGAATGTGAAAGGACACTACCAAACTGAAAAGAAAGAGAAAATGCAGTTAGTTTATTGATAATTTGAATTAAACAATTCAAGTGGTTTCTCTACAATCTCAAGAAACGTTAATACTATCATAGATTAATGAAATTAAGAAAGATCAGAACACTCTGTATAAAATATATAATTTTGAGTTCACTTACAAATTATGCAGCTCCAATATTGTTGTTTTAGCAAGCTAAATTAATTGGTTTCAGTTCCAAAAATTCCTTGATCAATCGGTTCAATATAATTTGACACAGCTCCAGATGTCAGCAACCATTTCCATACTGTCCAATATCTGATTAGCAGGAACCACAACTGATAGCTTTTCTACTATTCATAGCATCATACGTAGATACTCTCTAATCAATAGTAGATATAACTACATTCACTACTTAACCTAAGTGATAAAATAACAATTAGTGGATGGAGTAGTGGAAAATCATAATCTTACCATGAAAATTATGAGTTTTGCAATCCTATTGATTCCAATCACTTTTGAGTAGTTTGAATTATATTTTAATTCTATGAACTCTCAAAACTCCTACCATGACCGCCATGATTATTAGGATAAAATGAACGATGGCGTCAGTGATATATTTATTTTATATTTACTGGGTAATATTGTTTGAACGTGGATATCATTTTTTTAAGTAACGTAGATTTTGAGTTTTTGTCGACATTTATGATATATGTTGTTGTTATATGGTTAGGAGGTTAGGTTTTAAGTTATGTTAAAATGTCATATAAATGACATCATGACGTGGTCATTACCCAAAAATTACATTGAAGAAACCTTTAAGATAATATTAATTTCTAGGCTCCCTGTACACATGCCAGTAATGTTTTGAAAAGGTTAGACAAAAATATCAAACTAATAACATATCTACTCTGTCTGAGACATATCTGGGCAACATATAATCAACATTATATATACTATCTAATGAATATTATTGGTTACATTATTTTGATGTTACATAAACATATATTTGAAAACACTGTGTTGGAAACGTCAAGATGACATTAATATAATGTTAGTTTGCGAATATCACAAAATTGCACAAATATTTTTGTTATGTATCACGTTTAGTGGGCTACAGCTTCCTCAATTTTGTCCTTGTAGTCATAGGTGTCTTTGACTTGATTTTCAGCTCCTTAGTTTAGTTGGAACGTGACTGGGTACTCGTGTACGATCACTAGGTAGGTATATCACGCTTGGGAGTATGACCGTTTTATTACTCCTTACTTATCAGATGTTCAGATAATTTTTAAAGTGATTGTTTTTATTTGTTTATGTGTAACATATTTTTTTCTGTTAATTTTATTCTTGACGAGAGTTTTGTATTGGATATTTCTCTTGACTTGCCACAAATATGTTATCAATGTGTAATGTAGCTGAATGAATCTTTTCATTTCAGTCCACTGTACGAAAATATAGTGTGGAATTTTTTTTGCAGTGTGAATCATACTAGATATAGGATACGTGATACCATCCAGGAGACCAGTTTATCCTTGAGGGATATTTTGCCGATCAAACCCAAACATTATGATAAAAATCGGGCTCCAAAGCTACAGGGACAGCCAACTATCGTGTATTTTCACGTCACCGTATTGTCTTTGGATTCCATCAATGAAGAATCAATGGTAAGCATTCCTAAATGTGAGAAACATCTGTCACTTTTGAAGTTTAACAATATACCAGAACTACCTGAACAACCCAGGAATTGTTTGGGAATGATTTAGTCTGAAATGGGTTGATTTTTAGTAGAAATCAAACAAGCTTTTGGTGAAATGTTTGGTCTTGTTGGGAATAAGAATACATTTACAACTGATAATGGAAGTATTTTAGTGGTGGACCAAATTTTTGACGGAGAACTCTCGTATCTGAATGGAGATGGCCCTAAAACAGGCTCTTGGGAAACTCCAACAAAAATATTGAAATAAGAATACGTTATTCAAATCAGTCACCAAATAGTTTTTCAGTTATCGAATTGGGGTGCCCCAAGGATCCACTAAGAGACCCTTCCCATGCTGTGTGCTTGAAAATTAAATTATTTCTTTGATCTGTAATAACGCATGTATTATTTTTATCTAGACATACGTCACAGATATATTCCTCGCCCAAAGTTGGCGTGATCCAAGGTTACGACTGCCAGAAAATATGAGTGAGGAGTACAGGATACTTGATGTGGAATGGCTCCACAGTATCTGGAGGCCGGATTGTTTCTTCAAAAATGCCAAAAGTGTTACTTTCCATGAGATGACCATACCAAATCACTACCTGTGGTTGTACCATGATAAAACCTTGCTGTATATGTCCAAGTAAGTGCTATTTGATGATGCGATATTTGCAGCTGCTATTTGCAAAAATGAAGGTTGAATATGTCACTCGTGCCGTGTGTTATAGACAGCACACATAGTTTTGCAACGATAATGCACCAGAATCTATTTTTCTCGTGATATTCAACATCATGAACCAAAATCAGCTTGGCTGCATTCCTCTTAATATTGATAAGAATTAGAATTATCATTCAACTCTCGCGTGCTTTTGATGGTGCATCTAAAAGTGACTCTTGTCCATTCTAATCGATTTTTAAATAAGGAAAAACCAGAGGGGAAACAGAGACTGAACTACCAATCTGTTACACACGGTACAGCATTGCTTCGTTGAATTTCTGATCAGAAATAGTCGTATTTCCATTTATAGGATTCTCGAACATTTTTGGTTGCTTATACTTTATGTTCAACCATCATCAGACATGTGTCAGACAACAGGGTTGATATGAGTTATTTATTTTCCAGGTTAACGTTGGTACTTTCCTGTGCTATGAAATTCGAGACATATCCACACGATACTCAAATTTGCACAATGATGATCGAAAGCTGTAAGTATTTTTTGTGTTCACGATTTGTTTTCTTTTTCATCCTGCTGAACTCCCATTGAGTACAGTCGGCCGGAATACAGGTAGTTCTGCATAGAACCGATCTGCACCTCGCTGGTAGGTCTATCTCGTGAGCCAAAAAACCAAAAAAATGTATTGATAAAATACAGCACACACTTTAACGGACATATGAATAGATAAAGGATATATCAAATCACTCGCTACAACAGGGTGGGGGTAGGTTTGGGTTTCGACCGAATTCAGGGTGAGAGGCTTCAGTCCTGTCCTCCTGTTTCCAGGGGGCAATCAAAGTCGCCTCATATCTGTCCCCACATTGTTATGTGGAAGTCTCTTTATCGTATCTGTCAATTCCGCGAAGCTGGTGATCAACTTCGAGTAGGTATGCCTGTACAAGTTGAGACTTGGGGCTCCTGGACTTCCCTGGTGACTCTTCGACCTTCCCCTGTTCTGTCATCGCCTGCGTTCAATCATTCCCCACGGCAGGGATGTCCATTCGCCTTTTTTTAAGGCGCCTGTTCATCCTTCACAGGAAATTTGTCTCCCGCGTTGAGACTTCCGAATTTCTTCTTCCAGGTTTTGTGATTTAACTTCCCTTATGTGAATCCCCTAAATCTCAGTCTAGTCCTTTCTATGACAGGGGCATTATGTCGACGCTGTTTCTGCGGACCAACGGGATTTTGTTGTTGATTCCATTCACGTTGAGCATACATACTTCGAGAGGCATCTGCAGGCCGCAGCTCAGGATCTTTTCCATGACCTTCCAAAAGGCCAGGATTCATTCCGGTCCTTCAGTACACCCTCGATGATTTCATCCATGGCTCACATTAGGCCTTCTTTGTTCACCAATCCTCCGATTGTTCGTTATGATGATCAAAAGCTAGTTCCACAAGGACTTCCATTACTGCCATTGGCTTGGCGAGAATGGCTATTGTTATCGCCAAGCACGCCTGTCATGTTTATCCTAGACAATTTTTGTTGGCCTTTGATTCACTAGACTGCAGATCCATACGTGATCATTAAACACCTACAGTGACTATAATTGTTTCTACTACATGTCCATAATGAAATTCTTGCTAGGTGTGAGTTCCATTGCACTTTTTTATCCATGGTTATCTCCAGATGAGGTTTACCGAGGTCTCAAGACCTGATAACATGACGAAGTAACAAAGGTGTTGGAAGTCGGGTCGTAGAGGCATTGACGGGAGCACTCTACTGTAGCCAACTGATAATAATGATAATACAGAATCTGCCGTAAAGAGAAACTGGTACAACTTGAAGATCAACTGGGAAAAGACCGTGCCATCTTTTGAACGTTTGCCGCTTTTCATTAAAAGGGGACATATGTCATCTCAAATACTTCATTCTAAGCCCATTCTCATATAATAGGGAACTCTGGCCGTTCAAACATGTCTCAATGCCCTCGATTCAATGTGAAATTACCCTGAATTCCCTAAACATATTGAAAATATTCCGAGAATGCGGTGTCCTTGCCTAATGTTTCCGGTTGTCATTCATCACGAGGTTTATTTATACAAAATCTTTTTTTTATGTCTCAGTATCGCACACGGATCATGATCTGGTCTTTATCTGGAATATGACCGATCCCCTGGTTGTCAATCCCGAAATTGAACTGCCGCAATTAGACATTTCGAATAATTACACAACGGATTGCACCATCGAGTATTCCACAGGTAAGAAACAACGTAGGCTTATCTCACGACGAATATTTACACATTTTTGTTAGCGTATGTGATAAATTGGTTTATGGAATTCGCGTCACTAGAGGTGTGACACACCAACTCGGTCTGATTCAGAGGTTTCTATGACGTTTCGAGTAGTACACACGAAGTTCTGTTAGAAATCTATATATACCTCCTACCGGGTGTCAGTCAAATCAGCTTCATCTGAAGATCGAAAAGAGTTATCGAGAGTTGTTCAAATGCAAGATCAGGAGAACCTGATTGATGTGATATGTTATTGGGAAGTTCTGGAAAAACTATTTCCAAAGATAGAGCATTAATATTACAAATCATGTAATTTAATTATAATGATGATCTTGGTTGGGTACTGTGTTTTAGTTCTAGTTATTCATGTGTACTTCGACAAACTCACAATCAAGTTTCTAAAGAGTACTTACAGAAACAACTTCTGAAAACTAATAAATGTGACATTCATGTGTCCTCACAACAAACTCGTTACGATACGATATTTGTTAGATAGGATACGCGCCTGCACACCACTAAAATCCAGCGGCGAATGTGAGCTCTCAATCATTTCTGGCATGGTATCCCTCTGTACTGATAGTTTAGAAAGTACTGGGTGGCCACAAAAGATGGGAAAGTATTCTGAACTACACCTAAGAATCCTCAGAAGCTCAAAGCGTACTGAACTAACAACGCAATTCTAATCTTATTCATACTACTAATTGCTCTCATTACCTATTACCTACTTTAGTGCCTACATTATACCTCACTACATTAAATCATGTGCCTACCCATCCAAAACAGATACATCTCTAAGATATTGCTGCGATGTCACTTCGTGACCTGCGACTTGCATCGTTACGTCGCACAGGCGTCCCAGCGACTCACTTTTGTCACACTCATGATGCATGCTGGCGACGTCTTTGCGATGTAGTTTCGAGACGTCTTTGCGATGTAGCTCTGAGACGCCGCAAAGATGCCTCCTAATAACGTATCAGGGATGTAACAGAGTGACATAGCAGCGATTTTTTCACTGTTATATTCAAGAGACGTCAACGTCTATGCGATATTCCAGACAGAAACAAAAAATAGGAAAAGAAAATATATTTAACAACAATATAAATAAAAAAAATTCTTCAAAAAATAAAAAGATTCTGGCATAACATCAACAAAATTTAAAATTAACAAAGTAAAAATATATTAATTAAAAAACTAAAAATCAATTGCTTTGGTTCCTTTTCCTGTCAAGTGGAATAGGCTGCTTCCACATTTTTTTTTCGTTCTCTCCGTGCAGTCTCATCACCACATCTGGAAATCAATAAATTAATATGAGACCACTGAAAGCTACAATGGCAGATAGTAGTGGGACATGAAATAATCCAGACAAAAAACGGAATACTTAGTATAATTTGGCACCATTGAACAGCTCTAAATTTTCTGATTTCAAATATACGCTATGGACACTAAAATTCGCAAATGTGATCAGCTTCAGTTGGAAATATCAGAACATGAACGGTATGCAAAGCATTCAAAGCAACAAAGCTTCGATCAATGCATAGATACAAAAAACAAAGAACTAGTACTAAATATGGCAACAGCCGGTCACGCGGTCGCCTCGCGCTTTCAGGTTGGCCAACATTGCCTACGATCTGTGTTGCCAACTTTTTGCCAACTTACCGCGTTAATTCAAAATAAACATTTAAAACAAAATAAGGATTTGTCTTTCGACCGTGGTGAAGGACAGATGGCGTCCTTGTGGTCGGCAGTCAAATGAATGTGTGTGAAAGTCCTATTATCACCTGATCTGGAGATAACTCAATTAAAATATAGTAGCAAAGATATCTAAGTATAGATTTTGATGTCTACTAAATGATGTCGCAGTATGACGTCTATGGCAAGTAACAATTTGGCATCGCAGGAACATCTAAATCCAGCTATCACTAATTTAGATATCACAGGGATATCGCAGTAATGACAACAATATGATATCGCTGAGATTTTGATATGTAAGGGGTGTCGCGGTGTAATATCGCAGGAATCTCAACGATATGATATCACAAAGACATCTCAATCCGATTTTTGACGATATTGACATCCCTGAGATGTGGATGTTTGCCCAGTGTTGACTGGGTACTTGGATTATTTACTTCGTTTTTCAGTTTACCTGGTATGACCTGTCTTATACCTACTTTGTTTTGAATTCAATGACAATATTCTTGAACATTAAAGACTAATGATTTCTTGTTCGTACTTTGAACTTGAACAAGGGGCTGTATGGTATTGGGCCTCTATCTGCATTCACCCTAGTGTAGTGAAAATGCGCTCAACTAAAATTTGCTAATTTATTTACACTCTAAACAATAACAAAATTTATTTAAAACTTTTATATCACTGTCGCTACTCTGTCTATTTGGCAGCGTCTTATATGTATACCGGCAAGTAGAATTTCTTTAACCATTCTCAAACCGCCGAGACTGTACGGCGACTCGTTCAGATGGCTCTCGTGTATACCAGAACTTATCGGAACGATGAGACATCGGAATGCGATAATCACCCATACATGTTCTGTCAACAAACCATAGTCGGCCAATTTTGCGGTCAAGTCCGGCTTCAAATTCGTTACATTACCCCCTTCTTAAAGACGTTTTGTCCTGAAATGTCATTGTTGGAGTGTGGTGATACTGCAGGATTCTCCATATCTGCACCTTGAAGCTACTAGAGCCCGGTGTTTCACTTTAGTGCTGATGGTAGTTCACCATATACAGTTGCCGGCTCTCCGGTTGCTGTGCGTAGCTTCCAATTCGATTATTCAATTCTTGCCGGTGTTTTAGCAAATGTAGGCCCAAGGATTTTTCCGCGTGGCTGGATATGCAAGACGAACCAAGCCTGCAATGTCAGCTTAGAATTTCTGTAATGATTCGCTTGATTTCTGGCAGCGATTTTTCAGCTGTGAGTATATACGTGTTCTAGGTGGGCCTGGATGTTTTATTAGTTGTTCATAGTCCTCCTGTTCTTGGTCAGTGAGGGTTTGTGAGATGTTTGTTGCTTCGACACGAAATGCCAGTGTCAATGTCACAGCTCTTTCCCCTGCATTCCACCCGTTTGCTTTAGACGCAGCTTCAAATTGTAGTCGATAGTTTTTCCATGGGGAATTTCCGTCAAACTGGGGCTGTTTCAGTGAAAGTTTTCCTGTTTCAGCAGTGACCTCGGAATTCCTTATGTCCTTTTGAACTTCCTCCAAGTGCATACTCAGATCCGGCATTGAGTTTCTGTTGGAAGTTTCTGGGGTTTGCGCATAATACATTCGCTTTTCTAATTCACTGAATTTTTCCTTCATTTTTGTCACGAGGTCATCTTTGATTTTTTCTACTTTCGTGTTCATTTCTGTCTAACTCTGTCTCGACGGTTCCCATTCTTTCTTCTAGCCGGTTCGCCACACCACAAAGTTCTTCTTTCAGGTTGTTTGAGTTTTCTAGAAGCTTTTCTTCTAGATTCTTGGAATTTTCTTGAAGCTTTTCTTGAAGTTCTTCCTTCAAACTATTTGAATTTTCTAGGAACTTCTCTTGGAGATCCTCTTTCAGACTATTCTAATTTTCTAGAAGTTCTTTTTCCAAGCTGACATAATTTTCTAGAAGCTTTTCTTCCAGGCTCTTCGAATTTTGAAGAAGTGTATCCTCCAGAGTCACCGAATTTTGTTGAAGTATTTCAAGTTTATTCATAACCGAGCACATATCAATTCCAGAAACTTCGTTTCGGGGTCTTTTCCTTCTTCAATCAAAGTATTTTCTGGAGTACGGCCGTCTTTCCAGTTGTTTCCTACTCACGCTCCTCTAATTCTTGCTTCAATTCACTAACTTTTAGATCGACCAGGCGAACTCTTCTCGGAAACATTTTGTTTTTTATCGTCTTCAACCGAAATATCAGTATTTATTTAGGGTACCCCGGTACCACCTCGGAAAACCTTTCTTCATCAAGATGCTTTGGATCACGACCCCCCCATTTCATGACACAAGTTTGAAATTAATTCGATAGACTTCTCGATACATTCGAGAATCTGGTAATTGCAAAATGTAAAAATATTATGAATGCGGATATGAGCCCCAGTACAGCCTCTTGTTCAAGTTCATAATACAGTAAAGAAATCGTCGTCATTAATTTTCATTAATGTTGTCATTAATCCAAACAAACTAGGGAGAAGATAGATTATAGCAAGTAAAGTAGGCATTGGAGTAGGTAATGAGTGCAATAAGGCTCCAAATAATCATTTATTTGAAAGAGTGTTATTATTATATTTCAGGTAACTTCACTTGTTTGGCCATCGTTTTTAATTTGAGGAGGCGTCTAGGATATCACTTGTTCCATACTTACATTCCATCAGCTTTGATCGTGGTAATGTCTTGGATATCATTTTGGATCAAACCTGAAGCGATACCTGCTAGAGTTACCCTTGGTGTAACATCCTTATTGACTCTAGGTAATAGTACTATTAATATTATCAGTAGTGAAAGCCGAGGATTCAATCAGTGATTTTTTTTTATATGACACCTATGATGAAAAATGGGATTTTTCATTACAGTATTTCGCCATTTTCTCTTGACAAATAAAGTGTATGATTAATTGTCTGATTTACGTTTTTTAGCAACACAGAACACCCAGTCCCAGCAATCCCTTCCACCGGTGTCGTACGTCAAAGCGATTGATGTCTGGATGTCCAGCTGTTCGGTGTTCGTTTTCATGTCGCTGATGGAATTTGCTGTGGTCAACAACTATATGGGCCCAGTAGCTACCAAGGCGATGAAAGGGTATTCCGATGAGGATTTCACTTCGGAGGTTATCGATTACAAGGTACGTCCTATTTTTATCAAACGGATGCTGTTTTGGTAGGAAATATGTATAAGAATAAAGAGTTCGTGTTGGAAAATGAATCAGTTCGTGAATTTTTCAGGGCATGGAGCGGCCTCGATTCAGTACTGCCAGTCAACCCCAGTACGACACGTTTTGCGATGGGAAAAGTATAGCTATATGCATCGATCAGTTTTCGAGGTTCTTCTTCCCATTTTCCTTTTTTATTCTCAATGTTGTTTATTGGTCAACTTTTCTTTAGATTTCGTCGTCTTGAGCTATATTAGCTGTCGGCGGTTTCAGATTTTTTCAATAAATTTTACCGAGTGTCGTAAGTTCGTTTTCATACTTTTCATACGAGTTCATTTTGGAGAACGAGCATTGCCAAATCTACTGGAATTACTCATTTTCCACCCCTCAGGCAAATACAAGCCCCTAAGCCTGATTAAGGCTTCCTCGACCACAGACTAATAGCTGGTGACAGGTGACGTTCTCCCATTTTACACTGCATGCCTTTTTAAGGCTTGATAATCAACTCTAAATTATGAAAAATAGACGGGTTCCTGGCCGCCGCACGTGTGCACTTCATAAGGAAAAGCGCTTTTTTTGTGGAGAATTTTTGTGTTCTTCCGCTATATTATACTGCCTGCCGTTGTAATATACGGAAATTCAAACAAATTGAAACGCTACTAATTGATGGCATGCAATCCGCAGCGGCCGAAAGGGCTCAAAGGGTTACGAAAAACTAAAAAAATGAAAGGGCACTTCCGTGTTTTCAAATTGCATGCCGATGTAAAAAATTGAAGTTTCAGTAATGAAAACACTCTGGAAAAATTGGCATGTGCCTCTCGTGTGACCAATGGTAGAAAATTACCGGATAACTTTGTAAAAATTCAATACAGGTTTTACATGATTCCAAACTGCATGCCATTAGAAAGATACGTCATCTGTATAGTTAATTGATAATAGGTAGTTTGGCATGCACACCAGGATTTCGCAAAATAGAAGAAAATAGAATTTATGCGACTTTGTTTTGCGAAATACTGGTGTGCATGCCAAATTATCTACTAATAATTAATTATACAAATGACGTTTCTTTCTAATGGCATGCAGTTCGGGATGACGTAAAATCTGTATTAAATTTTTACAGAGTTTTCCCGCAATTTTCAACCTTTGGTCAGACGAGGGGCGCATGTCAATTTTTCTAGAGTGTTTTTATTACTGAAACTTCAATTCTTTATATCGGCATGCAATTTGAAAACACGGAAGTTCCCTTTCTTTTTTTTTTCAGTTTTTTGTAACCCTATGAGCCCTTTCGGCTGCTACGGATTGCATGCCATCAATTAGTAGCGTTTCAATTTGTTTGAACTTCCGTATATTACAACGCCAGGCAGAATAATATCGCGGAAGAACACAAAAATTCTCCACAGAAAGAAAAGCGCTTTTCCTTATGAAGTGCACAAGTGGGACGGCCAGAAACCCGTCTATTTTTTCATATTTTAGGGTTAATCATCAAGCCTTAAAAAGGCATGCAGTGTAAAATGGGAGAACATCACCTGTCATCACCTCCTGGCCTATAAGACGTCACTGAGTTTTCAGCTCCTGGTGAAACGAACATTGTCCGAAGAGAAGAGGAAAAATGGACTGAATATCGAGATTTACCCCACAGGCTACCCAAACCGTTCTGTTGAAATGATGGTTCTGATAATAGGGGTCCTCAGTGGAATGACGAACACACTGCTCTCGAACTTAAATCATACCGGCTTGCCGTAATATGGCAGAAATCTCAGCCGAACGAATGCAGAATGCCGTCATCCTTGGTTCACTCTGCCTACTCAGGGCACATGATTCTCGGACCTAGTAATCACTCACCCCACGGGATGAGGGGAGGGCAAAAAGGGCCCATGAGGGCCTACTTACCTGGCTGTAGTAGCGGCCACCCCGCATCTACTAATACTACTACTACCCCGCGGCGTGGGGAGTGGTTATTAGGGCAAATGGTCCAGCGTGCTTTCCGGAAGTGTCGAAGCATCGGAGACAGGGCGTGATCAGAAAAATCCTAACGGAAAAAATACTTCTTCATACACACTCATGAAGTGTGCGGATAGACGACGGTTATTATTATTATTCGCCGTGGCGCTCCAGGCGACTGATTTTTGGTGGCTTATTCACTTTTCAGCTGTAGGAAAACCTACAGCACCACCCCGGGTGGTCGGTTCGTACTCCAAGCCACTTGCTTTTTCAAACAAGGCTTGTGGTCGTTTATCGACCAAGATGGAATTGAGAAAAATTTCCTCATACCCAGGATTCGAAGCTGGAGTTTCAAAGGCCGATATCTACCGCTTCGCTCTAACCACCTGAATTGAATGTGGGTTTCTTCTTTGACGAGTTTAATCATTGTCTTCTAGAAGATTTTGAACGTGTCGCTGACGCCGGGTTCGTTCCCGGTTTATAACGTTCGTTTGAAGGTTGTAGACGATGTAGTTAATTGATTGCTTATGTTTCGGTACTAATGAGGTTGAGTTTATGATGAAGTAGCCTGAAAAAAGTTCACCAATAAACCCATAAATGATGCATTCTCACTTTCGCTTTTATGGTTTTCCATTTATGTCACATAAAATTTTAGGGGTTGTACGCCGAGAGAATAAACACTTATCAGATGAATTTTATTGCAAACGATGTTTTCCTAGAAAGTTGATCCTGTCCAAGTGTTTTTTTCATGATCATAACTACCAGAAATGTTCGTTTCGTTTTTTGTCCATCTATAATCGAATACAAACAAAAACATCTAATGACTATTGCTGAGAATTCTACATTCCCTATACGTGACACATACTGCCATTCTACTGCGCCGTTATCATGAAAAGCATGACAATTGTGATAGGAAAAGTGTTATCAATTTCATTATAAAAGATGTTAAAATATACCGTTAATTATTTTGATAATGATAACTGTTCAACAAGCATTTTTATTGCTGGAAACAAGGGATATTTGAAAAATGCGTTGTTGAGTAATTGAAATAAGTCTGATGTGAATCATTTTGTATGTTGTTCAATCGTGTTGAAAAGTCAATTTTCACTGCAATAGCATTACATACAAAGATTTTAGTATGACTGAAACGAACCAATTTGTTTGCTGTACCTATATTGTATTCACTGATAGTAAATAAACCGATTCACACGAAGGTAACCCTAGTATGCATTGGATCTTTTTCTTATTATTATACTAAAATACCACAAATAGTGATTTTGGTTTGAAAATGCATGAGTGTAAATTAATTTCGTTCCAATACCATGCAAATGTATCTGTCAAATTTTATATTCAATACTTTCGACTTCTGGTTGGTTGCATTCTTGAAACATTTTTCTCTGAATGTACTTACTTTTTAAATTCCTTTTCCGCTTTTTAATCTTCAATGACCAAATATCGGAATAATAACTGCACTATATCATTATCAATTCGCATATCAATAATATATTGTTGGTTCGCTTGAAGGTAAATATAATTGGAGACTTTGCCAACATTTTCTGTTTAATTGTTTTTCACTATTTACAGCCAGTAAGTTTTTGTTTCACGCCCTATCACTATGGAGGTATTACAGCAACTTCTGGTGTTTTCCACTGTTGGTGAGTTTTTCAGCAGATGATCGTTTTGTATTTTAATCTGTTGAGACCTCCATTCTCTTGGGTAATTTTTTGTTGGACTCAAAATAATACTTATACCAAATTCTGTCAAACATACATCTCATTGTATGTATCTCGTCCAAAGATATTCTCACTCACTAGTACCCTTTCGCAATTCCATACAAATGAAGTAAGATTTATTTGTAAAATTTCAGGTTATACGTATTTATTGACGGACACCGATAATATTGGCAATGGAACCTACACCTACATTTCAGAGCTCAATGGAAAAAATATCACCGACTTGTTCTCAGAAAAATGTGGACAGCACAATATCAGTAATATAATGGAAGCTTTACAGGTAAAAAAACAAAAATGCGTTCAATTTTATTTCCTCTCCATTCAAAGAAAAATAACTCCTCTGTTTTACATTTATAACTTTGAATTCCAGGCTCGTTTCAAACTGAGTTTCAACTAGTGACTGTAAATGTTATAAGTAACTTTTCATTTATACTGTCTTTTCCTTCTTTTCCTCTCTATTATCAAATTAGCTGTCTGCTGAGTTTAAACTTCTATTCATTCAGGTAGAGATGTCCACAACAAAAATAGTAATTAATAGGTACGAGTTGATATCGGTTGAAGTATATCGAAAACACGAAATTAAAACACAACAGACTTGAGGAACAAGTAGAATACAAGTGTTCTCGTCTTGAGGACATATTAAATCTCAAAAAATATATTTGTATACAGAGTGAGCCATTGAAAACGAAACAGCGACTTTGTAGGTCGGCAGAACCGAATTATATAAACTAACATGAAGATCTGAAATCAAAAATATTAGAATCAACAGAAATCAAGAGACACGTTTTTTTTTTCAGGATAAAATTGAAAATGCTACAAAATGTTCATCCGAATTCGTGAGTTTTGGTATGGTGGAAAATGACTTCCGGACAGCCATGGAAACCAAAACGTTAGATGTTGTGTTTCAAAGATACTGCGCGATTTGGACTCCATTCATGGGTTGTTTGAACGAAACTATTTCGGTCCTTGAGCAGTGTCTGGATGAAAATGAGAAATATCAAATCGACGCAGCGCTTGATATCCTCGATTACATGCAGGTCACCCTGTGTTCCCATGGTGCCATGAAATTCAGACGTAAGCGATTTTTCAATATGAATTCACATTTTAGATCAATACATTCGTATAGTAAACTCAAAATATGCAAAGAATATTGAAACTGTCGTAAATTTTCAAATAAGCAGCAATATTTTCAATATCAGTCCATCTTCAATTTTCCTTAAGTCATATTTCTAGTTTTTCCTGCCACCAATTCAAGAACTCACTGGAAGACCTTGTCCTCACAGGTGATTGCGAACGTGGCGGCATTCTTACCCTGCAGTCTCTAATAAGATGTCCCAATTTTCCACATCTATAGCATGCCCTGTTCTTCTGGGTGCTCATTCCGCTTCTCAAAGATTTAATCTCTTCCAGAACCTTCTCGAAAGAACTAGTAGCTGCGCTTGATAGTTGTTCGGGTTCTTCTATCGATACCGCTCGTACTTTCGGCCTCGATGTGTTGAAGGCCGCTTCTACTTCTAGAGAACGTTCCAAGGTATTTCTACTCCTCGCAGAGTCCTCTGCACTAGCTGTTCCTTGAAATCTTCCAGTGCTTCTGGGTAAGCCAGCTAAATTAGGCGTCTACATATGCTTCAAATTATTGCAGACTCTCATCTGATTTTTGAGTGCGCGTTCTCATTTGAGCCCGATACAGCCGTGCTCTTGTTTCAATGAAATATCTGACAAGTTGAATTATTAATTAATTTCGCATGAATCGAATTTGGTATATTTTTGTATTTGCATTTTGAACCCTGGTCAAAGTCTATTTTAGCTCAAAGTAGAGTCGTGTAGATGAGTAGGGAAAATTTATCAAAATTAACCCCACAACATGAACGTATTGATGCACTTTCGAAAACGATGGTCGTTATGTAAACAAAACTCTCTTACCTCAGAGCTGGCCCAATTCTGACGTCATACAAAAAAGTATCCATCAAAACACATGTTCGTTTGACTATTGAGATATATATTGTCCAAGCATTTTGTTACTTCTGGGCTCTAAATACTTTTTTTTTCAGAATTCTATATGAATGGTGGTTTGGATTACGTTCAAGAAGAATGGGAAAATATAGAAAAATGCATCGATACACAAAAATCGATTCCGCGAATCTGGCGCGAAGGGAACTGTCGGTGAGTATACTTTTTTGATCTGTGATATTCATTGTTACCTACTAGAAAATAATATCTTGGATCTCAACAAAAAAAGAAAAAACATTGGTAAATTTCGATTATTGTGGCCCAAACCTATCGAAAATACTGTAGTAAAACTGCACTAACTAATTTTTATAATATATTTACACACGTCCTAATCAATAATTTACATCACAAGTCACTATTTTAATTTATCTTTACTGACAATCTCTAGTATTCAGATATCGTACTTCGGCTGATTCCAAAAACTGTCGTCTCGCCGTGGAGATTCCTTTTATATAGCGTGGTGAAATGAGTTCCGAAAATCTCTCGTATTTCTACTGGCGACTAGATGTCGCTTCTCGAATGATCTTGTGTCAATCGCCAGCGGCGAAGTTGATGGTGAAATCATCGGCTATAAATAGCGCTGTTTTCTGTGCTGTTTACGAGCTCCGTCAGAACCGGCTTGAGGAAAAATCGTCACAATACGAAGTTATCGTTGGACAGGGGTATGCAGGAACTGCTGAGATGATGCAAATGAACCATCAGCATGAAAAGGCTGCAAATATCACTTTCTGCAGGCTTTTGTGTCGTGGGGAAGCAAAAATTGGCCTCATCTAAGAGCCCTCATTTTACCATTTTTATCTTTTACTTTTTTCTGTTGAAAATAAACGAAAATATTCATGTTCGTGGGATGAGTGATTACTGAGCCCGAGAATCATGTGCTCTGAGTAGACAGAGTGAACCAATAAGGTTAAGACCTTCTGCATTCGGTCGTTTAGGATTTCTGCCGCGTCACGGCAAGTCGGTATAATTTCAGATTCGAAAACAGCGTTTTTATCATTCCACCGAGTACTCCTTTGAACTGAACCACAATTTCAACATAATGGTTTGGATAAAGCCTGCTGAGTTCAAAGAGTTGAACTTGGAGTTCCCACAGTACAAAGCATCGGCTGCTCATCCGGGGTTAGTCAAAGGTCTCCCCCGAGATCTTCAACTCTCTTCAGCAGGATCCTGTCCACCAACTTGACGACCGCACTCAGCTGTGAGATTTTTTGTTAATTTTTTTTTTGTTAAAATTGTTTTTTCCGTTAACCAGCTGTCATCCCCCTACGAACGACGGCCCTCAGAAGTCGAAACTTGTGCGAGTTAAGGATTAACGAGGTTTTACCTTTTAACGTGCAATTCCTAGAATGATAGGGGGTGATAGTTCTCTTATTTCTAGGGGCTTTCCCACTTTTAGTATCGGGACAATCTCTGCAGGCTTTAAGCATTGTGGGTAGTGCTGCCAGTTAAACCAGGGATTTCCTTGGAAGGTTCCTGAGGAGAACTGCGTCTATTTCGTTCATATCCAGTGCTTTGTTCTTGTCTCTTCATTGTATGTCACTTCTTCGAGGCTGGAAATCAACTTCGAGAAGGTGCGCCTGTCTAAGTTGACAATCGGGGCTTGTCTAAACCCCGAGACTTCCCTGGTGACTCTCCGGTTTTCTTCGGTTTCGTCTGCACCGGCCCGGATGGCGCTATGGAAATATCCTCTGAAAATTTCGGCCTTACCCTATTCCGTCATCGGCCATTTCCCACGGGATGTCCACTAGTCTCATCTGAGCCAGTTATAAACCTATTTTATAGTATTTTATTTTTGTTTTGTAGGGATTTCGGAGAAATTCGTACTTGCATCAACCAGGAACTGAAAAAATCCAACGACAGTGGGCCGGCTAAAGCAGTCGACGATATTTTGGAACTTGTGGATAATAAGTTCTGCAGTATCTCCTCCAACTCGTCAACTACCGCACCTCCGTCTTCAAGTAATCGCAGTTCTGTCGGAGATATTTTACTCGTTGCAATCTTGTATCTTAGAAGTTACTTTTGAGTGTATATTTTAATTTCATGCTTTTAGTAAAACATGGACATTAATAAAGAATCACTACTATGAGTTGCCTTTTTATTCCTTCTGTACAGAGCTTGAAAGCTGAACTCCTTGATTTTTTTTATCATTCCATAATCATCGAATATGTGTTATACAAGGTTTTTAGAAATAGTAAAAGTAATAATTACTTTTATTGATATCAAATATCAAAAATATCAATTAGAGTCAGGTGAGGTCTCAGTAGGCTTTGTTACTAACTCCATACGCCACTTTAGAAGCAGGTTTCCAATTGAACGGTACAGTGAATCGTGCAGGTCTTATTTTAGCCAGCTGCATACCCAGGACCATTGGACAAAAAAATGGACGTTCTTCCAAATCGTCATTGAGAGGTTGAACCGTTATTTTTTCGATTTTCGTTCATTCGCGCATTGTCGCCATCTGTTATCCGATACTCCAACTAAAGCTGACTTTCTAAATAAAAAATACTGTTGACTTTGAGCCGCACAGTTCAACCTCCGAGTACTAGATGGCGCACTAGAAAAGTATTATTTTGGTTGTTAGATATATCATAGTTAATGGGGAAAATATATTATATAATTTCCGCTGCAGGAAAATTTCGACTTATGTAATTCTGCACTGAAGCACATATCTCTCATGGTAATCAAGATATTTTAGTTTAAATGTAATCTTTTAGACCAATTTACCGCCATCTCTCGTTCAGTAGCTGAAGTAGTTCGGCTACTGAACAAGGATATCTTTGTAACACCGTAACAGGTTTCTTCTTTCTGTTCACTCTGCAGTAGCCTTTTTTTTATAAAGATAAACTTGCTTCGGCATGCTCTCATAGGAGCATATTTACACGCGGAATTTCAACATACGCGTGATTTTCATATATCTCTTATGGTTGTCGAATGATAACTGTTTGAAAATTCATATTTTGAACTCCGCAGTGCCATCTCTCGATCAGTAGCTAAAGTACTTTAGGATATCGGCTTACTCTTTTGCTGGCCTTGCCTAAGCAACGATTAATTTGCTCAAAAATGCCCTTACACGAGCATATCTACATGCAGAATGAAGGAATAGTAATGATTTTTATATATCACTCGTTTTTTGCGTTATTTCTGTAACCCCTTTGAAATTTTAATAGATTTGCTCGAAAATGAGCACACAGGGAGATCTCGAGCAGCAGAATCCAGAACTGTAATTTCACTATTCCGCAGTTACTCGTTGTCTAGAAACACCCTGTATTCAATTTGGAGGCTCTAGGAAGAAGTTGAATTTTTGGTCCGTTCAAGAAATAAGGTTAACCCCTTTGAACTTTTTTCGGTGAAAATTCCAAAATAGATTTGCTTGAAAATGGACACACAGGAAGATCTCGAGCAGCAGAATCAAGAACTGTAATCGGTTTTGTTCCATCTCCTATAGTTTTCGAGTTATTCCAATTTTTAAGTGAAAAAAATCAATTTTGAAAAAATCGAAAATGTGGAGAAATTTCACTATTCCGCAGTTATTCGTTGTCTAGAAACACCCTGTATTCAATTTGGAGGCTCTAGGAAGAAGTTGATGTTTTGGTCCGTTCAAGAAATGAGGTTATCCCCTTTGAACTTTTTTCGGTGAAAATTCAAAAATAGATTTGCTTGAAAATGAACACACAGGAAGATCTCGAGCAGCAGAATCAAGAACTGTAATCGGTTTTGTTCCATCTCCTATAGTTTTCGAGTTATTCCAATTTTTAGGTGAAAAAAATCAATTTTGAAAAAATCGAAAACATGGAGAAATTTCACTATTCCGCAGTTACTCGTTGTCTAGAAACACCCTGTATTCAATTTGGAGGCTCTAGGAAGAAGTTGATTTTTTGGTCCGTTCAAGATATAAGGTTAACCCCTTTGAACTTTTTTCGGTGAAAATTCCAAAATAGATTTGCTTGAAAATGGACACACAGGAAGATCTCGAGCAGCAGAATCCAGAACTGTAATCGGTTTTGTTCCATCTCTTATAGTTTTCGAGTTATTTCAATTTTTAAGTAAAAAAAATCTTTTTTTGAAAAATCGAAATTATGGAGAAATTTCACTATTCCGCAGTTACTCGTTGTCTAGAAACGCTCTGCCTTCAATTTGGAGGCTCTAGGAAGAAGTTGATTTTTTGGTCCGTTTAAGAAATAAGGTTAACCCCTTTGAAATTTTTTCGGTGAAAATTCCAAAATAGATTAGCTTGAAAATGGACACACAGGAAGATCTCGAGCAGCAGAATCCAGAACTGTAATCGGTTTTGTTCCATCTCCTATAGTTTTCGAGTTATTCCAATTTTTAGGTGAAAAAAATCAATTTTGAAAAAATCGAAAACATGGAGATTTTTCACGATTCCGCAGTTACTCGTTGTCTAGAAACACCCTGTATTCAATTTGGAGGCTCTAGG